>AP028912.1:13750000-15076875 GCA_036186465.1 Nesidiocoris tenuis
AGGTTAATTAACGGACGACAGGTGGAAAAGTATGTGCGTTTTTACAAATCCAACACCGGCTCGCCATTCGCTGGAACTGAAGTTCGGACGACAATTTAATTCCGCTGAAAGAGGTAGAAGTCGCCACCAGATGACCGGATGTTGTCAGGAACGAGGAAAAGTCAAAGTGGAAACCGCTGATGCGAAGAATGTTTAAAAACGAGGATGGCAATTATACACTGGACATTAGTAGTGTTACGATTTCGTCAGAAAACTGTTGCAAAAAAAACCTGTTCACAGCCTATGGCTCAAATTCAAACAACATGGAACATGCTTCATGGAACAAGCCTAAAATCGAAATACGCTCAGTTACCGGAAGGTGAAAAATGTTCTTAAGGTAAACCAAAGATCCATGAACGCTCAAATTAATTATTTCCTTGGCTTGTAAAAACCAGTGTTGTATAAATAATTCCATATTTTGATGCGCAAATTTTTTACCCAATTTGATTGTATTTTGATATAAAAAACTACTTTGGATAAAAAAATACAAAAACCAGTTATTCAAATTCTAAAACTTGCCTAAAATCGAAATACTTCTAGTTATCGGAATATAGAAATATCCACGTATTCTTCAAGGTAATACAGAGATATTAAGACCAAGAGCGCTCAAATCGGTTCATTTTTGTGACTAGAAAAAAATTAATTAGAAAACCCTAGAAGTGCTTATATATCGGAAGTATTGTGAGAAATTCGAATTCCGGTTAAACAGAGAAATAGGTCTTGCCGAGACAAACACTCTAGATCAAGAAATTTCAAAGCCATGGTGCGTAAATAACGCACAATACTTCCATGTTTTGATATAAAATTTTGACACCACTTGATGAAATTTTGACTACCTACTTTTGAGGGAGTTTTGGTAGAAAAAATCAAAAAACTCACTCTAGATTTTAAAACTCGCCTACAATCAAGCCTACGTCAAGTTATTGGAATGTAAAAAATATATTCACGTCTTCTGCAAGGTAAATTTAAGACCAAGAACGCTCAAATCGGTTCATTTTATGCGGGCAAAATATGTGGATATTTTTTATGTTCCGATAACTTGGCGTATATTCATTTTGGGCGAATTTTAAAATTTGAATAGTGAGTGATATTTCTGACCGAAACACTTTCAAAAGCAGTTAAAATATGATCAAACGGTGCCACTTTTACGTTTCAAAATATTGAAGTATAGATATTGTGTGTATAGATACGCACCACTGGTTATAAATGGCCACAGATGGACGGACAGACACTTGTTCACGAAGCGATTCTAAGTAAAACTGTATGAAATAACGTTTTTTGGTTCATTTTTCTTAAGAAATGAACCATTTTTTTTTGAAGCTCCGATCCGATTTTCAATTTTATGGCAATTTCAATGCTTCCATTTACTTCGTACATACATAATATGAGATATTATCTCATAAAATCAATCCACGCATACCTCACCAAAAAAACGGCGCGGCGGGGAAATTTCATTATTTCCCGCGAGGTCAGGTTCCGCTGAATATTCTCGCGACGAATATTCTCACAAAGGAAATATGACGTTTATCAAACGACGCGTAGGGGAAAATGTTGACTTTCCACATAAAAGACGCCATGCAGCATTCGCGATTCTCGAGTCAAAAGCCTCCTTCATTATTCCACTCCGGTACGGCGTAAATCATTATTATTGCCGGCAATAAAATACTTGCTTTACAATTAAAGTCAAAGCAACGGCCATGCGTTATGTGTTTTTCTTTTCCACCTGCAATTCCCCATCCAGGCGAGCGAAGGACAGAAGACGGTGAATATTGCGAATGTAAAGCTGACGCTTTTAGTTTTAATTAACGTTCGCGGCTCGACTGAGTTCTGCCGTATAGTGCCGACCACATTGGATATTATATGGAAAACCTGTTATCCGGCAGGGATTTCTGAAATCTTGTCTAACTATTGCGAAGTTGCAACGTTCGTGCGGGTTTTAGGTCGAACGAATGGCAACGAAATTCGAACAGGACATGCGGCTTGTGGAATTAATACGATTAATTAATACTCGTATTATCACTGCTCGTACTGGCTGGAAAGTCGCTATTAGGAAGAAATGCATACGTCAGACTCCTACTTTAAACATTTTCTTCATATTCAAAATTTCGAGCATTAAATGCTTTTGATGCTGAAAATGATTGATTTGATAATGAAAACGATTGTCAAAATTTCCCTGATTCTTCAAGAGATACAAAAACCGATTCAAGACCTTAGTTATGATGTATAATATTCATCTTTGTGTTCAAATTTTCATTAGGATTTTAAATAGAAAAGCTTTTTTGAGAGCAATTATTTTAAATGAAAAAATTAATTAAAAATGTGTGCAATTAATACGTTGTCACATTAATTCTATACTAAACTATACTCGGTTTCAAAATCTCTCGACGAAAAGTTGAAAATAGCTCTCAAAAAATCCCTACAAGTCAATTTGAGTAACCTTCGTTTTTTCAAGTTGGCTAAAAATGTTTTCGTTAGCCATTAGTAAGGAGAGAGAATTTCATCGAAATTTCCCTCTATTAATTTCATTATATATTTTAGAATCCGAATTTGGGATTGCCGATGGCGTCAATTCATCATTTTTTAAGCCATCAGGAAGCGATCAAAAATTGTTCCGTCCAAATTTGCTCGAAATTTATTTTCCTATTGTACCATATTGAAAACCTCAAAAACGCTGAGTTTTTTAGTATTTCCTCACTACTAAAGCAAAAATCATATCGTACTACGAGAGATTACAAGCCAAGAAAAACAGGGAGGCGCACCGAAGAAAATCGAAGTTGTCTGAGTATGTCGCCCCAAGCCATCTTCGCTTTCTGCCCCACCCTCGACTTTTGTCAGTCTGGCAGCAGCTTCGCATATTTTCCAATAGATTTGAAAGGGTGGAGGAAAAAAAATAGATGGAGAAAAATGCCTCAACGCCTACGACGTTCCACTCACGGTAAGGCGTTTCGCTCGACTTTTTCTTTCGCTCCTTTGCGAACCAACTCTTCCATCACTTCGATTACCTTTGCCCTCGATTCTTAGTAATTTCAATAGTTTCACTCATAACGTAGCGTTTTTAGTTTATTATTCAATAATAAAGCTCAAGAAAATAAATTTTATACCCCCTCCTCCCGAAAAGTTGTTAGTTTACTTTTAAAGGTACCAAATCCAAAATTTGAATAGAAAATATTCTGCTCTCCGTTTTCCAAGATTTTTCTCAGAGATAGCTGGTTCAAAAATTTTGATATCTTCAGGGTACATCAACCTTGGTACCGAACAGAAGCTAACTCTAAATTGAAGATGGAAATCATCTGTCTGGGTCATCCACGTCGCCCTCCTCCGAGGCAACACGAGGCTGCATTCGAGATACAGCAATTAGGGATGGGTATCGTCGACAATGTATCGATATTTTGAATCGGTACTGTATCGAACGGCTGGTATCGATACTTCAAATATCGGCCAAGCGCAGTATCGATATTTATTAATATCGAGTATCGATACTTATACCTATAATATACATAGGTATATTATACACATTGTTGCTCTGAATCTGTTTTTCTGACATTCTCAACATCAATTTTTCTCTACATTTATGTGCATATTTTTTCTTTAAATTTTATTATGTAAGTATATGATGCAAATATTATAATATCTACTCTCCAGCTATTGTGATTGTACGCTAGGAGGGGTCTAAGGATCCTATGGACAAAAGATTTAAATAAATAAATCAATAATTTTTTTTCAATTCACGTCTTCATCGTACTATTGCACTGAAGGGACAGGTTATCAAAAAATAAGGTTCATGAAAGAACAAAAGAGAAAAATATAATGTAAATATTGCTCCAAGGTGGTACTTCATTAAAAAAAAGAAGAAAAAAAGGAATGATATGAATAATGTGCCGATATTTCCAAATATCGGAATTGAAGTATCGATACTCGATATTATCTAGAGGCACAGTATCGATACAAAAATATCGATGCTTGATGGTAAAATATCGATGTTTTCAAATATCGGGTATCGATACCCATCCCTAACAGCAATGCCAACAGCGCCGATAAATCCCTGGAATCCCGGGTACTCCTCTTGACGAATCCCAACATTTTCATGCCTTTGGAGCATACCTCATCTATGTGATCGGTGGATGCAAGGCGATTGTCGAAGAGCACTCCAAGATTGAATCCATAGAAGATTGAGGATTTATTCCATAGAAGTTTGAAGATCCATGGAAGACTGATGATCCATAGAAGATTGAGCATTCATTCCATAGAAAATTGAGGATCCATAGAAGATCCTCTCTGGAGTAGTTCCCCACCAATCACGTAGTCCTTCAAAATCGGAGATACAGAACTGCTGAAGGATACGAAGGAGCACCGTGTTCAGGCACAGCAGTTCCATGAACACCGAGACTCCAACGACTCCTGAAGCAATCCTGAAGCATTGTCACGAAAATCTTGACGCCCCGGCTGAGGACTCTGCCAATGTCACTGACAAATATCAGGTACACCATGGGACCGAGATGGGAACCCTGGGGCACCCCAGATGTAGCCACAAAGGGTTTCGAACAAGACGACTTCAACTTGACCATCATACGCCTCCCTCGAAGATAGTCCTCGAACCTCTGGAGAAGGACACCGTGGAAGCCAAACGATGACAGTTCATCGACGAGCACGCGATGGTCCACCTGATCAAACGCCTTCAAAAAATCGATATACAGTCGACCTGTAGACCCTCTGAGAAAGCGCCCAGCATGAATTCCTGGAACGTCAAAAGGTTGGATGCGAATGGTCGGCCAGCATCAGGTTCACCCGAAGGCTCACAAGAAGCCCCAAAGTAAAAGCAAATTGTAGAATATTCTTCGAATAATGGTTAGTGGAATATCGATAATACTATGCCAAATTCTGTCATCTTAGGTCTCATTCCCGAAAAAACTCCCAAGACTGCCTGTTAAGGATCAAACCAGAATTCATCCCCCAGGACACGGCCGCATTGGAGTGTGACGGTCGCCCCTGGAGCCACAGCCATCACCACAACTTCCGAACTCGGTCGCCTCGTCCGACCTTTGACACTCACATCTTAGCAACCGGAGGTTCCCAGCGACAACCAACGATTTCGCCCCTCTCTTTGCCAAGTTTTCTTTCCATTTTGAATCCTTCGCCTTCTTGCCTCCATATTTCTGCCTTCTGTCGGCTCTCTCCTAACTCTACAGGGAGACTCATCTGCCTACTCCGGAGCCATCTCATCCCTTCAATTCGACCTCCTTTCCACCTTATTTTTCCTGCATTTACTTTATCGTCTCGCCTCCCGTCGTCGAATGGAAGGGAAGTCTCGCACTCACTCATAACGAGAAAGGACAGTCTTCCCTCCTTTGCGTTTTGCACCGACGGCAACAGCGGAAAGTGTTTTTTTTTTTCCAACGTCTGTTCTGTTTTGCTCTCGCGAGGCTCCTTGAAACTTTGAGAAACTTGTATCTCCGGGCGACCGGTTATATATATCCGCGTATATAAGGGCCCGTATATACTTCACAACAAGCTAAATCGCCTTGGATTGGATTTGGAAGGCGAAATATATTCTTTTACCAAGTATAACAACAATCGCCCGTCCTTACAGTTGTAAGTGCGTTTCATCCTTGAAGTTCCTCCTATCTAAGGGCGTTTTGAGTATGGTAAATCGTAAGAAGGAAGGTAATTCAGTCTAAACGAGAGTACTTACTTCTAGTGTACTCATCCTGGTACCCCTCTGATCCTAGTAAGATCGAGCGACGTTAACGAGCACTGAAAACCGCGACGTTTACTTATTCAATTCCATTTCGAGCTTTTTTGTGCGAGTTATGACTGGTCCAAAACTGGAAATTCAATTTTGATGGCACCAAAACGACTCAAGGTCTACAGATACAGGTCTACACATGGTCCATTTAACCCAACTGACCCCACCTATCGATATAATTGAAAATTCAAATTTGAGCTGTCCGAAACACATGTTTTTGTTGATTGGTAACATCTGTGTCTGTATGTTGGTACAATTTCGGCCGGTGGTTGATCGCAAGTTAAAATGATTTACGCATGTTTTGTCATCATCCAACGCAGACTCAAATGCCTTTTTTATCTAGTTAATTTTGGTACATTATTTCCAATAATATACCTATGTAATCGGTCAGGAAAAAGTTTTCAAAAACGCTATTGACGGATGATGTAAGGAGTGGTTGGGAGGGGGAGTGGTGCGGGGCGCTGGTGAGGGTTGATTCCCCCGGGAGGGGTGGGTACATGCGTATTTTCTTTTTGTACCTATTGATTCATCATTGTGAAAACGTACCATCGTTGAGCTCACCATGGACCATCACTCCACAAATGATATGATGATAAACCGACCTACTCCTACTATTTGAACTTTATTCTCTGAGATACCCAGACAAATAATGTACCCATGTCACTAATCTACTTAGCAGCGTTTTTATATGCAGAATCGATCGGTAGTATGCTGAGGTCCGATTCCACCAAACTTTCAACATCATGATTAGTTTCGACATGGAGAATAATTAATAATGATAACTTCAAGGTTCAAATGCGAGTCCATAATAAATACGTCGGCGGAGGCGCGCTTTTATGCATGTATGAGAAAACCAAAGAAGTGAACACGTTTTTTACAAAGTTTCTGGGCTATTCGAGGATGAAAACAGAGCGCACCGAGGAAAACTGTTTTTTGCATTGCTTGCTGGGAAAACGCTATAAAGAGAATTTTCTCTCCCGGTATATGTATAGACGGAAAAACGAGAACGTTTTTATCCGGCGATGGGACTGCTTATAGAACTAGAGTCGAAAGATATTTGACATTATGAGCAGCGCTTTCCTAATCAATTTTCCAGTTTAAGAGATCTTTTCACCCGAATTTCCTGAAAATTCATACCATCGCCGAGAGGACGCATAAAAGTGACTCGTGAATGAGATAGGTAGATATAATAAAATCATGTTCGATTCTCCGTTGTAAATATTCGGGACATCAATTTCGCAATCTTCACCTTATAAGAACGGCTTCTGGAAGACAGACGAGGTTTTAATACTGTTTCATCTGTCTTTTTGCGCAATTTTTTTCGCATTTATCCCATCGCGGAAACGCTAGGATAGGAAGAGGTTCGCTATTGAAGACGATTCAGGCTCGGGCATCTTCTTCGGAGGAAATACGGTAACGGTAACGGAAAGGAAGATGGGGGATGGGACCGTTTAGGGGTTGATTTATGTATAGGCCAGATGGTCGTCCTTGGAGTATGAATCACTGTGCCAGCAACACGAATCTCTAATTCGCCTTTGCCGTCGCTGCGCGCATTCAGAGCCGCGAGTGAGAACGAGAGGGAGATCCATAAATTACGAAAGGAGGGTGCCATTTGTAGATAAGGCGCACCGTCGCCTTCGCCTATTGAGAAACGCGCAACGTTTCAATTGAAAACGAGAAGCGCGCACTCGCGAGATTCAGACGCCTTTTTGCGCCAACAGAAGAAAATCCTCATTTCGAGAGGAACGGCTGACAAGTTTCCCTTTCCCTTTCTTATTTATTGCTCCAAATGTAACGAGACCCATCAAAATCGTTGGCGCTATTCATCAAGGCGCCCAATTAGATCGTGTAATGAGATTCGGGCTCTGAAGGTCTCAATTCGGTGGAAAACGTCTTTCCTCTGTCGTCAAAATGACCCTAGCCGTAGAAAACACTATACCGAGAACTCGTACCTATCGAACTACCTCAGGGACCGATCCCCAGAATTTTATCGAACTCAACTGAACTGTTCGTTTGTGCTATAATCACAGCCCAAATTCATGCTTGAGTACCGAAGGACAAGAGTTGTCGATTGTAACAAAAATTCTGATGAGAAACATCAGGGTGCACAATATCTGTGACTTCCTCAACTTTTCGGTCGTTGTCGAAAATCGGTTTTTTCATAAAAGAGCGGTTTCCGTTTTGACATTTTGCGACTTTGACAGGTTTGGTCCTTAATCGATGGCATGTTAGGCCTACTTAGGTTAGGTTAGGTTAGGACCTACTTAGATTCTCAAAAGAAAAATCCGAAAAACGAACTGTGTAAGAGATAATAATGAGGGGTTAAAATCTAGCGTACAATGGCTAATGAATCATTAGTAATGTTGCCTATAAAAATAAGGTTACCTTATCGTGGAAACTTTCAAGTAATTAAAGAACTGTCAAAAGAATCCCAGACCGTGGAATAAAAATGTCAGGAACGTTGAATAGAATTCAAGAACGTTGGATAAAATTAAAGCTTGTCGAATAAAATTCGAGAAAGTTGAATAAAATTCAATTACGTTGAACAGAATTCAAGAACGTCGGAGAGAATATTCAAAAATGTTGAATAACATTCGAGAATATTGAACATAATTTCAAAAACAACAAATAAAATGGAAAAAAAACTCAATAAAATTCAAAACGTTTAGAAAAATGTAAAAACGTTGAATAAAATTTAAGAAAAAAAATCAAGAGCGTTAAATAAAAATTAGAAACGTTTAAGAAAATACTAAGATGTCCAATAAATTTCAAGAAGTTTAAGAAAATCAAAAAAACAGTGAACAATATTCAAAAACGTCAAATACATTTAAAAACCTTAAAATTTGAAACCGTTGAATAAGATTTAACCCTTTGAACGTACAAGAAAATTCATAAACTTTCAACATGATTTAAGAACGTCGAATAAAAATCATTAAAGTTGAATCGATTTCGAAACCTTCCTAAAAATTCAAGAACGTCGAATAAAAATTAAAAACTTCTACGAAAATTAAAAACGTTCAAGAAAATGCAAACACATTGAAGATAATTCAAGAATGTCGAATAAAATTCGTAAATGTTGAGCACATTCTAAAGGCGTTTAAGAAAATTCTAAAAAAATTCATGGCTTTTCAAAGGTGGTTAAGAGGGTTCAATGAATTCCAAAAACTCTAGAACATGATGAACTTGATGAAATCCCAAAAGTACATGATTCTTCGAGAACGTTTTTAAAGAACGTCTATGTCAGATGAGAGTTCCTGAACCTTGAATATTATTCTTCGTATCCGAATGGGCCCTTGATTCGAGAAAAATCGGAACGAAAAATTGAAACTACAATTTCAGTTTTTAAGTATGTCGAATGTCAGGTATAGGTATACAACATAGAAAGAAGAAGAGGCCAAAAACCTGCAGAACATAAAAAAACTGAGGTCATTCGATTGGACTAGTGATTTTGAGCCGCGGTCCTATACCGAGCTAAATAGGTGTAACTATTACAGTGGCGTCCATGATAGTTAGGGGGACCTGAAGAGAGCAGGCGCATACATCGGTGCAGCCGAGGTCAGCCGCGCACTGTTGGCTCTGACATCCAATAATTTCCTCGGTTCGGCATAGTTAGTTGGCCTACGTGGCATGACAGCATCTGCATCTCGTCATCATCTCATCCTCGTCCGGCCGTCTGTACAGACCCTCCCCCAGCCGCAAATCCTCGATAGAATCGCGACAGAAACGGCCGTTATTGCGCCGATAATCAATTCGGCGACTTGTGCGGCCAGTCGGCACACATTGCGTCGGGGCCATTGGAACAAACGGCCGCCCGAATGGCCGCTACTGCTTCAGAATCTGCAGAAAATTTGACTCATTTGGCTTTCAAGCGAGGCCTGGGCGAAATCGGAAACATTTCAGGCCGACCTGATTGCGCCGATTGCCGGGCGGCTCATGGGAATTTCGAGGCAGTCAGCGTTACAATCGAGAAACAAGAGCAATCCCAGAGAGGAGATAACATTTTAGTTTGACTCGAGGTAAGGTACAAGAAGAGCTATTAATTAAAAAATTAGCCTTAAACAGGATGTTAACCTGAGGAACCTGTCACAGTTATGAAATCGATTCTACAACTGATTTCCATTATAACTACCTATACCGAAAGAAAGAAGGTGGAAGCTTTTTCGGCCGAAAATCTTTGTTTCCGAAATGATGATTATGCAGTTGCAATCCCGGGACCTTTTGCTCCGCAAGCGGATGTCCAAACCACTAGACTACGGGGCGACCGTCAGTCGAATTATTAATTTACCGAGGGTTTCAATTGGAGGCTCAGTGTTGGGTTTTCTGCCGACTCAATTTTCCATGTTGTCACATCTCAATATCATTCTTTTTGCTCGCTTCCAAATACCACTTTGTCACTTTCATGATTTTTTAAAATTTCGATCTTATTTAAGTAAAACTGCTATAGCTCCCTTGATTATCGAAGAAAATTCGATTTCTATTAAAACTAATAGTTGAAATTATATAGGTAGGACTAAACTATATAGTTGAAGAGAACGTTAAATTTACAATCACCCTGGAGTATCACAAAATCTTTTGTAAGGATGTTGAATTGGTCGAAAATCAATCGAAAGAGTGAATTTCGTCGTCCATTCTTGAGATATTAGGATTATTTTTATAGAGACTATATTTATTCTCAGATTAAATAGTTTTTTGGAAAAATTTTGGCTATGAATTACCGTGTCAATTACCGTGTACCCATGGAAAATGTTAATCGGAGAATAATGGTCGATTAATAAACTGAATTGATGAAACTACCCTTCGTGAATTAGGATCAAAATTACGAATGAAATCTTAAAAATAAAAAACTGACATTTACGAGCGAGCAAAAAAAAAATGTTACTTAACAATTTCCTATCGGAAATTAGTCAAAGAATCGATTCCCTGTTCGTTTTTCCTCGGGATAACATACTTTATACTATTTGAAGTTTCAACAAATTAGCAGTATATATTTAATTTTTAGACGAATAAATCATGCGGTGTCGCATTGGCATTTTTTACAGCAGTGAACCATCACCGATATCCCCCATTCACCAATATTTGGACACAATGTTTATTTACACATGCATACGATAGAGCAAAATTCTAGAATTAGAGTGAACACACTACATGCTTGATTTACAAAATAAGTTCTTCTAAATACGCCTTTGAGTATTAAGGGTTAATCAATTCGGTACATTGTTATATAAATACATAATAAATTCAATATTTTTTCCAAGACAATCTTCCCCTTCCGCAATACTTCAAATTGGTATGGGCTTTCCTTAACTGAGGGGTCGAATGAAGGTAAATTTTCAAGTATTATTTATCTATTTAGGCTATTATTTGACTAGTAGCCCTCTATCAAATTGATAGTATCAATACAGTTTCGTTTTCTTAAAATAACAAAACATTGTACAAAAAAATAGGAAGCCGAAATTAATTTTTGCAAAAAAAAAAAACTTCACATTATGAAAGGTACGATGGGGAAATCGAAACATCAATCAATTTACGAGCTGAATGGGGAAATCAAAGCCAAAAGAAGTCTACATCGGTCTCGGGCTGGAAGTGAAGCCAAAAGTAGTAAGTGTGGGAGGCGAACGAGAGACTCGTAAATTTTATTCGTCGTTTCGAAAGAACCATCAATCATTGGTCCCACTTCATCTGAAGTTATATGAAAAATAACATAAAACTTCCATCGCTCGATATTAGACTCGACCAGAGCCGAACTTACTGAGTTGATCGACGTTTCATAACAGCGGGGTGATTCATATTTATTTATATTGCTCTAAAAACGAAAGGGAGAGGGGAAAATATATCATTTTTAGTCAGTCGATAAGAAGCCCGCATCGAAAAAATAAAATGGAATTTAATTTTGAGCTTTAACTTGAAAAATAAATAAGTTGCACCTGTATTTTTAAGCAGCAAATCCTCAAAATTTCGGGATAGGGAAATGCAGGCGTCAGATTTACGTAAAAAGTCTAATAAAAATCGAATTTGAGTTTTGACCTGAATTGGCAGTTTGGCTCAGATGTTTTATTTTCATCTTCTCCCAATCATATTGATGGAACGTCAAAACGTTTGATTGTATTAAACGCATGAGGGTAAAATATTTTTTTGTTAATAGAAAAATGCCTTATTTTCTTTTTCGAAAATTCATGAAATTTTAAGAACATTCACAAGACAGAAGTTTTTTGACAATTTTGCCCAATCGCCTTAATTATTAATAAAATATGTATGAATTTTGGACAGCTAAATAGAGTTTTGAGTCGAAATTTTTCAATTTTAGATTTTGAGAAACATGGCTGAAATGGGAAGATACCAAAAAAGAGCTATAACCAATTTTTCATACCAACCTTCTATCGGTGGCGGTGCTGTTCGGTTGACGGGCGGCCGGACCGTAGCGACCCGTAAAATCGGCGCAAAAGTGACTCCGCCGTTTGAGATGGCGCCATTTTGCAAAATCGACGTGGCATTGTGCCGCCCCGCCAAATTTGGAGAGGGAAGGAGACTATTATTCTCCGTCTCTTCGATTGGCTCGTATTCGGCGTCGTCGTCCATGTCGAGATTCTCGTCTTCTTCGGGCCGCTCTTCGAATTGGTCCCGCAGAACTTTTCTAGGCACTGCCGACCCAAAATGACAACGATTGATGACGCACCCTTGCCAAAATAGTGTTGCAACTCAAAAACCTTTTTTAACTAAATCGCAGATTTTTTTGGGGTTTTTTGGCAAAATGTCAGATTTTAAGTGGGTTTTTGGAAACTCACACATTTTTGGTGGGTTTTCGGCAAAATTTTTTCGGGGTTTTTGGCGAAATTGCAAATTTTATGTGGGGCATTATCAAAATCACATATTTTTTTGTGTGTTTTCGAAAATCACTAATTTTTGTGTGTTTTCGAAAATCACTAATTTTTGTGTTTTTTTTTGCAAATTTGCTTCTTGTTTTTTTGGAGCAAATTCTGGCCAAAATCACTATGAATAGATACTAATCGGCAATTGTTCAAAATCTGTTAACATGGCGCATGTTTGCCACTTCAGCATTCTCAGGGTGAGGTACCTTTTTGTCTCAGATCGGGTTCATCGGTTCAGTTTATTCATCGAATAAGTCTCCGAATAAGTTGTTTCCTGGAAATGTAGACTGTGAATTTCTCTGTCAACGTATCCATGAAAATTTTATTCGGAGGATAATGGATATTGGATTAATAAACTAAGGCCCGGTTTATTGACAAAATTTATCTAACTGATATCCAAGGAAGCTTCAGATAAAATTCACCACGGTGGTTTTTACATCGAATTTCAATGTAAAAATCTCATTGGAAATGTTTAACTAAAGCTTCCTTAGATATCGGATCGATAAATTTTGTCAATAAACCGGGCCTAAATCGATGAACCCCCTCAATCGTAAACCGATTTGGAACATCATGACAGCGGTTACCCTTAAACCTACCTAGTGCCCAAAAATGCCAATAGGTAATAGGGTTCATGCACTAAAATAAATTTGGATTCAGTTTTACTTCCACTCATGGAAAAACTCCCAAAATTTGCTTTTCGGGCCATGAGAAAATTGATTTTGCGTGGACAGTTTCCACGTTTGCTACAAAATTTAACATAAAAAATTCAACTAACCACAAGTGTAGACGACTTTCAGGTACATTCGCGACTCTTTCTTGCAGGGGCTCCCGAACGTTGCTGAATCAGCTGACAGCGTACAGCGCCTCTTGCCGTGGCAGATTTGCATCACAGTTTCAGTCCCGTAGCTCACCAGGCAAGCTGGAACAAAAAAAAAAGTTACTTAGTCATAAGAAAAGCCACAGTGGCCCAGGATGTATTACAGAGTCGGGATTTCAATTTATTTCAAGGGCGTATCCTAGGAAGTCACATCTACATTAAACATTTTGGAACATCTCTTGAAGATTATGCGAATTATATCCATGCAAAATTGAAGAGGCATCACGATGTAATATCGGACATTCTGCATCTTCAGCAAAACCCGGTGAGAATAGGATAGTAATTACCACCCCATTCTCCCCGGATAATCTGCCAGATGAGATCGGCAGACCAAATCTGCCGCCGATATTTGCTCGTGCGTGGCCGCCTATTGAACATGGGAAAACAACTTGATTATCCCCGGAAGCGGGTCAAGTAGTTCCACGAATCCCTCATCAGCGCAGTTGAAGATCCGCGCCATCATTATTATCATCCTCGCTGATTGATAGGAATTCGGAGCCCGGGAATTGTAGACCAAATCTCGCATTACTTGGATTGTTCCAGGATCGTGAGTGTAGAAGGTGACTTGCGCATGCGCGGTGCAAGGTTATTTTATGTTTGGAAGTGTGGTTGCTGGGGTGCTGCCTATCAAACACTTCGTATGCGTAAAGTACCATAATCAATCGATCAAAGGAAGGAGTTAAAAAAACCGAAGGGTAAGTTGGCTGCTGGAATGGGTCAAAAATTTCTTGGTGGAAGTGGCCCTGGTGTCGGGTTTATTAATTGAATAATTCAATTATTAATTGATTGTTTGTGAACCTTGATCTATCCAACAATCCACGATGTCCATAAAAATTCATTTTGGACACACTGCCATTGCTCTTCATACGGGAAAATGCTAATAATTTATATCAGGATGAATCGAGATTGAAAATGTATCGATGGACCTTATAGTAGATTATGGCAACACAAGCAATTCCATCCATTCCACCACTGACGCTAAACAGGCGTTAAAATAGGTAGGCTGTTGAGGTTTCCCTCGTCTGTAGAATCAATATTTTCACGCACCATCCAGGCTGAGCCGTAAAAAAAGCCGGCGATGAAAGACTTGAATTTTGAGCCGAGTCCTCCGAGGCTGTAGAACGGAAGTGGGGCATCTGGGGAAACCGAGGTGATTTATTGGCTGCAGCCACTGGCTGGGAGTCCTACAACTCTTGAGGGAAAAACGCGAAGTAAAAGGAAAATCTGGAGGATGCGAATGGAAC
Organism: Nesidiocoris tenuis; assembly: GCA_036186465.1. NCBI lineage: Eukaryota > Metazoa > Arthropoda > Insecta > Hemiptera > Miridae > Nesidiocoris > Nesidiocoris tenuis. Next base: position 13,764,770 of record AP028912.1, read on the forward strand.
TGGGGAAGAGAATGGCCGCCGCAGCCTGCGAAAGTTAAAGCCGTAAAATGTGAGGCCTGCAGGTAGCCACAGCCGCGGCGCAGTAAAAACTTTTTGAAACTCGTCGTCGTCGCCGTTACACGGGCCATTTGAATTCTATCCGCGCATCGGAGGAAACTGTAAAAGTCACCGCAAGCCACACACCGAGAATCACCGCATTTCGGTATGACCGCAGACACCCTCATCTTAGCTATTCCGATTATCTTCGGATATTGGAACACCGAATGAAGAGGCAGCGGCTAAGCCAACATAAGGGCCGATTGGGCCGATATCTACAAAAATATAGGCGATAACCTGGAGCGCTGAGTGACAGGTATGTCCCAACATCGTGATGTTGAGATTTTGGTAACAGGCCCGTACCCAGGATTTTAATTTGGGAAGGGGGGTGAAACGCGCAATGAAACAAAAACACAATCTCATAATCGAAATCGAAGTCAAACTCACAATGAAACAAAAACTCAAACTCACAATCGAAATCGAAGTAAAACTCACAATGAAACTGAAACTCAAACTCACAATCGAAATCGAAGTCAAACTCACAATGAAACAGAAAGTCAAACTCGCAATCGAAATCGAAGTCAAACTCACAATAAAACAGAAACTCAAACTCACGATCGAAATCGAAGTCAAACTCACAATAAAACAGAAACTCAAACTCATAATCGAAATCGAAGTCAAACTCACAATGAAACTGAAACTGAAACTTACAATCGAAATCGAAGTCAAACTCACAATAAAACAGAAACTCAAACTCACAATCGAAATCGAAGTCAAAGTCACAATGAAACTGAAACTGAAACTCACAATCGAAATCGAAGTCAAACTCACAATGAAACAGAAAGTCAAACTCACTACCTATCGGAATCGAAGTCAAACTCAGTATGAACCAGAAAGTCAAACTTACAATCGAAATCGAAGTCAAACTCACAGTGAAACCAAAACTCAAACTCACAATCGAAATCGAAGTCAAACTCACAGTGAAACAGAAACTCAAACTTACAATCGAAATCGAAGTCAAACTCATTTGAAACAGAAAGTCAAACTCACAATCGAAATCGAAGTCAAACTCACAATGAAACTGAAACTGAAACTCTCAATCGAAATCGAAGTCAAACTCACAATGAAACAGAAAGTCAAACTCGCAATCGAAATCGAAGTCAAACTCACAATGAGCTTCTGTTTCACTGTGAGTTTGACTTCGATTTCGATTGTAAGTTTGACTTTCTGGTTCATACTGAGTTTGACTTCGATTCCGATAGGTAGTGAGTTTGAGTTTCTGTTACATTGTGAGTTTGACTTCGATTTCGATTGTGAGTTTGCGTTTCTGTTTCATTGTGACTTTGACTTCGATTTCGATTGTGAGTTTGAGTTTCTGTTTCATTGTGACTTTGACTTCGATTTCGATTGTGAGTTTGAGTTTCTGTTTTATTGTGAGTTTGACTTCGATTTCGGTTGTGAGTTTGACTTTCTGTTTCAAATGAGTTTGACTTCGATTTCGATTGTGAGTTTGAGTTTCAGTTTCACTGTGAGTTTGACTTCGATTTCGATTGTGAGTTTGAGTTTCTGTTTTATTGTGAGTTTGACTTCGATTTCGATTGTGAGTTTGACTTTCTGTTTCAAATGAGTTTGACTTCGATTTCGATTATGAGTTTGAGTTTCAGTTTCATAGTGAGTTTGACTTCGATTTCGATTGTAAGTTTGAGTTTCTGTTTCACTGTGAGTTTGACTTCGATTTCGATTGTGAGTTTGAGTTTTGGTTTCACTGTGAGTTTGACTTCGATTTCGATTGTAAGTTTGACTTTCTGGTTCATACTGAGTTTGACTTCGATTCCGATAGGTAGTGAGTTTGACTTTCTGTTTCATTGTGAGTTTGACTTCGATTTCGATTGTGAGTTTGAGTTTCTGTTTTATTGTGAGTTTGACTTCGATTTCGGTTGTGAGTTTGACTTTCTGTTTCAAATGAGTTTGACTTCGATTTCGATTGTGAGTTTGAGTTTCAGTTTCACTGTGAGTTTGACTTCGATTTCGATTGTGAGTTTGAGTTTCTGTTTTATTGTGAGTTTGACTTCGATTTCGATTGTGAGTTTGACTTTCTGTTTCAAATGAGTTTGACTTCGATTTCGATTATGAGTTTGAGTTTCAGTTTCATAGTGAGTTTGACTTCGATTTCGATTGTAAGTTTGAGTTTCTGTTTCACTGTGAGTTTGACTTCGATTTCGATTGTGAGTTTGAGTTTTGGTTTCACTGTGAGTTTGACTTCGATTTCGATTGTAAGTTTGACTTTCTGGTTCATACTGAGTTTGACTTCGATTCCGATAGGTAGTGAGTTTGACTTTCTGTTTCATTGTGAGTTTGACTTCGATTTCGATTGTAAGTTCGAGTTTCTGTTTTATTGTGAGTTTGACTTCGATTTCGATTGTGACTATGACTTTCTGTTTTATTGTGAGTTTGACTTCGATTTCGATTGTAAGTTTGAGTTTCGGTTTCACGTGAGTTTGACTTCGATTTCGATTGTAAGTTTGAGTTTCGGTTTCACGTGAGTTTGACTTCGATTTCGATTGTAAGTTTGAGTTTCTGTTTCACTGTGAGTTTGACTTCGATTTCGATTGAGAGTTTGACTTTCTGTTTCAAATGAGTTTGACTTCGATTTCGATTATGAGTTTGAGTTTCAGTTTCATAGTGAGTTTGACTTCGATTTCGATTGTAAGTTTGAGTTTCTGTTTCACTGTGAGTTTGACTTCGATTTCGATTGTGGGTTTGAGTTTTGGTTTCACTGTGAGTTTGACTTCGATTTCGATTGTAAGTTTGACTTTCTGGTTCATACTGAGTGTGACTTCGATTCCGATAGGTAGTGAGTTTGACTTTCTGTTTCATTGTGAGTTTGACTTCGATTTCGATTGTGAGTTTCAGTTTCAGTTTCATTGTGACTTTGACTTCGATTTCTATTGTGAGTTTGAGTTTCTGTTTTATTGTGAGTTTGACTTCGATTTCGATTGTGAGTTTGACTTTCTATTTCAAATGAGTTTGACTTCGATTTCGATTATGAGTTTGAGTTTCAGTTTCATAGTGAGTTTGACTTCGATTTCGATTGTAAGTTTGAGTTTCGGTTTCACGTGAGTTTGACTTCGATTTCGATTGTAAGTTTGAGTTTCGGTTTCACTGTGAGTTTGACTTCGATTTCGATTGTGAGCTTGAGTTTCTGTTTCATGGTGAGTTTGACTCCGATTTCGATTGCGAGTTTGACTTTATGTTTCATTGTGAGTTTGACTTGGATTTCGATTGTGAGTTTGAGTTTCTGTTACATTGTTAGTTTTACGTCGATTCAGAATACGAGATGGATTTTCTGATTCATTCGAGTGATATTCAACTCTTATGACGATCCAGATTCAAATGTGAGACGTTTTAGAATAAATGATAATTGGTCGACGTTTTAGAGGCTATTTGTGCGTGAAAGGTGGGGTTGCACCAGAAATGTCACAAATTATTCCTACGTCAACGATGCTAATCACATGCTTTACATGAGTTGGAAGAATTTTATTGATATTATATATTACGTCATTAAAGTTCTGATGTTTTGAGATTTCTCGCGAATTTCGCGGGAGCTAACCTAAAATTTGTTATCGGAATATAAAATTACAATGGCACATTATTTGTGGAATTTCGGAAGATTGTAATAATCGCTTTGTCGTTTTACTGATTTACTCCAAACGGAATGCGTGTACGCAGTTTAGCTGGAAGTCGGTTCGTTCTCGAGGCTTCGACAACTGACGTGGGTGTTAGCTTCTATCTATTTCAAGCAATACTCCATTCTTATTTGCCCGTCTGAATGTCAAGGGTTATAACTCCGGCAATTCGCTCGTTTATCTTACTCCTACGCAATTCTCGTTGATCCGCAGGGGCGGCAGGAGGCGCAGTTCACATTTAGCCGTTTTGACATGACATCAGTTTGCCTTTCGTCGGCTCAACTTTCACTGAGATATTGAGGGAGAGATTCCATAAATCCGGAGTCACCGGAGGATGTATCGGATCTCGTAAACCATCAAGCTTTGGGTTGTTAAAAAACGCTGCAAATTCTGACGCAGGCGTTAATTATTCCGGTGGCTTTCTTAATGCTGCCTCACTTCTTACTTAAAAACTAGTCTAATGTCATTTTATAGGTAATTGAGTACAAATTCTTGATTGATGCAATCGAGTGCACAGGCAATCGTGCATCCAAACTCCAAACGAATTGCCATGATGTTGCTTTGACATTCATAAAATACGTAATAATATCTTTAGACACAAGTAGTTCAACACGTTCAACACAGTAGTTGCGTGGACATCGCACGGCGGACGGTGGACGGCGGACCGTTGGCGGTGGACATCGCATGGCGGACGGTTGATGGTAGACGGTGGACGGCGGACGGACGGATATTTTTTTCATTGCAGATTCGGGGATTCAACACCCTTTGAAACGTAAACCATGAAATTTTCAGGGTACTTAGGTTAGAAAATTGTTTTTCTTTGGGGATTACAATGGTTTATTAGGTACCTATTGAATAATAAGCCAAAATCAATAAAAAATTGTACTCCAGTTTTAGCTTTATTTCATTCCCCCACCGATTTTCCGATTATACCGGGGAGAAACTCCGAAACAGTTCCTCCATCTTTCCACCCCCTTCGAAAACCAGATGAGCTACGAGCGACGCGACACGAGGGAATTCTGGAGCTGAAACTTGTTCTGTCAAACGGCACCTGCGGTCAAGATTCATGGAGGGGAGGAGAGACAGATAAGGAGCGGTAGGTTCCCATCTGCGGTCACTCCCCCACCCCTGTCGTACTTCGCTTTTCTGCTACAACCCGACAACTTCACCCCGGCGGGTGAATATTTGGAGAGACAATTTATACACCTGCCCCTGGACCGGGGGCGAAGGGGCGGGGGTAGGTCTCGATTACCCGGCACTCTTCCCGTACACTCCTCGTGAGCCACGCGAACCCTCGGAACAAGGAGAAAGGCCGGGCGAGGAAAGGGGATGGAGAAAGCACGAAGAGAACGGAGGAAGTTTCCGACCGCATTCTGCACAGTTTAATGGACCCGCTACAATACAAGTTGTAGGAAATGGGCGGGCTTCGTACGTGTGAGTGTGTAAGCCCTGTTTTGCCGTAGGTAATGGACGAGCGGCTAATTCCGTTCTAGATTCGCAGAGGAGGAAAAATCTGGCCGTTTGAAATAATGGTTTGCGCGACCCTTGGCTTTTAATGTGAGCGAAGGAAGTGGAATTGCGGAAGAGGTGAATTTTTAGATGGGAAAAGGAGAAATTTCGAGGTTCACTTTATGTCACTCGAGGATAAGGGCGAAAAGAAGAGCCGATTCGACGTCACATCATTTCCTTCATCGAGCTAAACACGGAGAGAGAAAAATCCACCGTCGGAATAGCTCATCTTAACCCCTAGGACTCCGCTGCGGTCCTGAGTGCCGAAAAAAAAGGTCAGACCGCGCGGATTTGAGCGGCCCGGCTTCTGCTATGACTAATCAAACTGTCGTGCCACGCTCTGCAACGTCACTCCGCAGTCGAAGTCGGTCAGCGGTAAGGCATCAAATTGCTCGGTCATTTTTGTGGCACAGCGGGCCGCGCGCGGGAACACGTCAGCACAGATTCATCGACAGACCATGCATTCCAAGGGGCGGTTTTTAAATTTTTTAAAGCTAAATTTATCCAAGAATGCTTGCATTAGCTAATTTCCAAGAAATTTTCATTCAGCGTCATTCAGCGTTCATTCATATTTTTAGAAATTTTTTTTATTCCCTTATTATTTACACCCTTTACCTATTGCAAAAACCCTCCGCAATATAATCAATTCCTATCTAACTTGAATTAATTTTCACTCGATGAGGCCCGGACTTTTTGCCCGTCGTCCGTCTATCTATCTGTTGTACGAACACGGTGAGGAATTTTGAGTTCCTCGGACACTTTTCGCATTAGTCATAAAGTAGCTGTATCTATTTTTGTTTTTTTATTGGTCAAGGCACTGGTCCAGTACTACTAGATAGTCTACATGCACTAGTCTACCAGAAAAAAGGTTTGCCGATGTCGGTATTTGAGGTGGTATAAATTAATAATTTATTGATAGGAGATAAAAAGAAAAACTCCATTAAATAAGATTAGATAATATCTAAACTTCTATTCATATCATAATCTGTTCATATTATGAACAAAATCTCCGTTGATAGTAAATTTATCCCAGGCAAGAAGTAAATATATTTTGATGTTTATCAAGTGCAAGTACATCAAGCATTTAGATATTTTATTAACGTCAATACGCGTCGCGGTAATGAGGAGTTTTAAGGATTAAGCATCAAACGCTGATCAAGTAGCTTTCGTTGAGCAGTAGGTAGGTACCTTATCTACCTGAATACCCCTAGTCAAAATGAAGTCAAAATATAGTCAAAATCGCCTTTACGGACGGCGTAACAGCTGCTCTGATTCACCTGCTGGAATGAATCTGATGAAAATCAACTCATCCGACATTTTGTACTATCGACTATCAGAGGGAAACCCGTTTTATCAAGCATCGGATTTCTAAACTCGAACCGCCTCCGCGCTGCATTCACCGTAACGGGGATGTTCCATTGTTAAAATTCCAGCTCTATGGGATATCAATGAGAAATTGCAGCGAATAAAAAAGGATATGGCGAGAGGAAAACTTGGCAATGGGAAGGAGCAGCTCGGACGGGAGTCCTTTGTCAAACTCAGTGTTAACGGAAAGGATGAGCTACCGAAAGGATAGTAGAGGGGGGGGGGGGTTCCCTTGTTATATCCTTTTCCCTCCCGAAGAGGAAAGCCCCTTCACGTTCGGTCGAACGATTTCTCATGCAATCAGTCCAGGCTCTTGCAGATAGGTCGTTAGGACGAGGCCAGCCAAAGCCAGCTCAACCAGCAGATATCTCGAGGCAGGTGTGGTCTATCCGCCGGCTATCCTCCGACACACTCCGTATCCACTAGTGGTGAATGGTTGAAAAATAGCCCTTCGCTACGCATCCTTCAAGAGCGACGGAACAACAACGAAAAAGGCACCTCTTCGACGTATACGGCCCAAGGGCGAAGGATTGAAAAATGGTCTGCTTTCTTTCGGCATAAAAAAATACTGTCAACCCGTCGTTGCGGATCCTGAGCCTAAGACTGAACGGCCCTTGTAAAGACGAATCTTCCGCGATGGTTTCGGAAATTTTTACATTATCCGATGGTTGGATGTAAATTCGAACCGATTCATCGACCATTACAGAAATGGCATTACTATCAGAAAAGAATTGAAAAATGTTTGGAAATAAGAGCGATTTTTACACTTTTTACTTCCATATTTACAGAGTAAATGGAAGTACCTATTGTAATCGTCCTAAAATCGAGAATCGGAACGGAGCTTCAGAAAAAAAGTTTACTTACACACATTTACTCAGAACCACTTCCCGAACAAGTGTCTGCGTGTCTCTGTGTCCGTCTGTCCGTGTGTCAGTCTGTCCGTATGTGGTCATTTACAAAAATGGCCATAGGCTCAATTCTCAATCTATTTTCAAATTTCTTGTACTGAAACATTTGTCTCGGTAAGACCTAACACTTCGTTTAATCGGAATTTGAATAACTCAGAGTGCTTCCGATTTATTTGGATTTTTAGTGTTTTCTATTTTATTTTTTTCCGGCCACAAAAATGAACCGATTTGAGCGTTCTTGGTCTTGAAATCTTCGTTTTACCTTGTAGAATATGTGGATATTTTTCATGCTCCGATAACATGGCGTTTTTTTATTTTAGGCCGATTTTTAATTTTTTATAGTCAGTTTTTGGTATTTTTGACCTAAAAACCTTCAAAATCATTCAAAATATGATCAAATTGTGTCACACTTTCACATTCAAGATATGGAAGTATTGTGTGTTATCCATTGTTTTTAGATGGATCGGCCCTCAAAATTTATGCCGTCGTACGGGGGTATTCCAAATCTTAGAGAGATAATAATGAATTTTGAGAAGATTGAGAAACTATTGCGAACCCAGACCTAACCACACTCTGCTAATGGCGTTCGAGCTGTGAACGCCACTGTTTACACCTGAAGAGTAGACTTGATAAGCAGTGGCGTTCGAAAAGAAAAGAAATCCTGCGATTTGACTTCCTTTAAAGGTTTCTCGTTGGTCAGACAGAAACGAATGGGGCCAAGATAAGTGGCCTCGGGGCCAAAGTTCACTTCGCACAATTCAAAGCACTTCTTCACTTTCTTTACCTTCAATCCTACCATAGCCTGTACAACCATCGCTGTTCAGGGACGGCAAGAAAGGTTCTGTACATCTGAAAAGGACTGGCAAGAGAACTGTGGAAGAGTGGCAAAGGCAGATTCGGCCGAGGATAAGAAGCCATTTTAAACGAAAAGTTTTCCCGCCGGCGAAAGTTTTGTTCGCCGAAAATTACGCGCAAGAGAAAAGGAACGATTGTGTTAGCCACTTTGTGATATACACCATGTCTGTTCGAAAGGGAAAGAAGTCGAGGATGGAAGGGTGGGGATAGGAGAGGGAGGGGGGCCACTTAGCGTTAATTTTTCGCTTCTTGGTTTAAAATGCTTTTATTGCCGACTGCTAATGGCTGTTCTCAGTCGCAACGGCTACTTAAGCGAGTCACTTTGGTACGAATTGCCAAAGTCGCCAAATGCTTTACAAGCTCATTCTCACCAGCCATCGTAATTCGCGAACGATTAAAGGCTCCAATTTTCGCTACTATAATTCATTTCCGAAGAACTATGGTAACTTATAGATCCTATCATAATGTTTTGACGCCCAGATTTCAAAAATTCGTTTTGGGTCTTTTTCTTAGATTACAGACGATGGCGGAAATTATAGTAAACCATTTTATATGTTTTTTTTTTTAAATTTTTGTTCGAATAAATTAATTATACAATATTAATAAAAAATAATAAAATATTGAAATAATAATATAAAATAATTATGCAAGGATAAGGACCAATTTAAATTTTTAATTTATATAAATAATTGAAAGCTCGGTGAAAGAGGCGTTTAGCTCCGTTAAAACCTAATCCCAATCAAGCAACCGTAAAATGAACGTCTAGGCGTTGCTTTTCGCCCGATAACCGTAGTAGCCCCGGGCGTGCCCTGCCTCCCTCAAGCAGAAGATCGAAGGACACGTCGCTCTCGTTCTGCAGCACCATAGTGCAGGTATTACAAGGTAACACTGGTGATACACCCTTCGCATTACTTGAGTTAACGACGGACAGGATCTTAAAATGATGAATCTATGGAGAAGATGGTCATGGGAATAGGACAATCCTGGAGATTGATTCTCCATGCGGCCACTGCCAAGTTCCGATAACTGCAGAATCATTGATTGCCTCAACTGTCTATATACAATCAATCTAACGTGCGCTTTACACGCAGGATTAGGCTGCCCAAATATGATCGATCAGTAATCCGCTCAATCAGATTGAAGATAATCGAATACAAATAATTATAGAATGCAAACGTACCGAGCATGTTAGGATACGGTAGTTGCTGAAAGATCCTCACCAGTCATTGTAGAATTTTAGATAATAAAATAAAGTACCTAAATTTATTACAAAGTTCACTTCCTTGATACGAGCGTGTCTTGAGTTTTTATGAGGCAATATAATGTGGTAATAAAAGAAATTAACTGGAAATTAAAATAAACTAATAATGACAATGGCCATAAATGTAGGAAAATGTTTTGCAAGTAGATTCCAACAAATCTTACACCCAGACTTTTTTCCGCTAGAAAACTTTGTTTTGGTAATTTTTGTGTTTACGAGAAAATGCAAGGCATACTATGTATTACTATGTATGAGATGAAATGTTAACATTCGTCTTCATTTACCTGGCTCACAGCGCAGTTCGAACTTAACATGCGATCATCTTATGAATACGAAACAAAGCGAAGCAGTTTCATTAGTCTTGGGGCAAGTCCGAGCAACTTATGGATGTACGATCCCATGTCTTTTGATCTTGGTAAACCAACGATATTAGCAAGAACTGTGTACCAATAGGTTTTTGTCTCCTTCCACGTTCTCATATCTTCTTCCATCGTGGAACCTCTTTTGAATACTAAACACTTTTCCCTTGTGTTCGGAGTCATGTCCCGAATTCACATCGCTTCTTCCGCCGAAGAGACTTTTTATTTCTCCGCCTCCGTCCTTTTTCCCCGCTATTTCTTTCTCCGTCTGGCTGGCCCTTTATGATCAGCCCTTCTTCTCTACAATCCTCCAGATTCCGCCGCGCATCCTTCACAAAAGGCCGACTTTCCTTTCGACATAAGCCCTATACAATATCTCTGTTCTGCTAAGGTCACGGAAGCAGCCCACAATTGTAGGATTCTTGTTTCCAATTTTTTCGCTTCAGGTGAGTACATTCTGTACTTTTGTTACTAGCTTGGCTTTCATTATTTTGATGAAAAGGAAACACAACCTTGCCATAATTCTGATCATAATTCTCCCTCCTTGACTTTCCTCTCTGAAAATATCAATTTGTCTGTTCCCGCAGTTTTCCATGAGATTTTTTTACAGTAATACAGTATTATAATGAATAGAATATTCTATATTATATTATGTCTGTTATGTCGATATGACCTTAAAGCACTAAGGGCATACGTCCCAAAATATCAATTTTGAGATTTCGGTACCGAAAGAATCTACTCATCAGGACCTATCGATCGCTCCAAGAATCATGATCCTTTTATCTATTTTTGGGGCAAAGAAAAACAATATAATAGAAAAACGACAAATATTTTTTAATTAGCGAATTTTTTATGGAATTGAAAACTACGGGAGAAATCTTTATTTTTGTAAATTGATCAAAAACTTATTTTGCATTTTGGACATGATATGTCCAAAAATAGCATGATGAGAAAAATACAAAATAAGTTTTTGATCAATTTACAAAAATTAAGATTACAAAAATAAAGATTCATATTATGCTCTTTGTGCTTTAAGGTATCGATGTACTATATGATTTTGCTAATAGTTTATCTATATTGTTGGTTGTGTTTTTGATGATTCACGAACTAATGAAGGAAATATAAATTTTCGGAAGCTTGGCGAAGGAGGAAGCGTTTTTCTGCGGCCCTACCCCGGATATTTGACTTCGAAATTCTCAATCCGATTTGGGAAGTTCTCAAACGGATTTAAGAATTTCCCAAATTGATTTGGGAAGTTCTCATATTGATTTGGCAAATTCTCAATTCGAATTTGAGAATTCCAAATTCCGTATGGAAATGCTGTGTGTTAAAAACACTCCAAGGTTCCAAAGCCTTCAAATTTCCCGAATGCCCGCAACACGAAGTGGAAGTCCTCTATAAAGGGATTTCTAAAGGACGATTTCCCCATCGTAGAATTCAACTAGTGCAGCAATAAGAGACGAGCTGTAAAGCCTGAGAAAAAACGTATTTCGACAGCTCCGCAACCATCGAGGATACCAGGAATCGAATATTCAAACCAGCTTACGGGTTTACTACCACGGCCGTATCTTCAAATGAGATGGCGGGTCGTTATACCTAAGTAGGTGCTTCAGCCTCGAGCCATCAAAATGTTTAAGGTTGGTAACAATGGGGCACTTTAATACAGTCTCCTTCAATAATCGTTCTAGTGGCGAGATGACGTTCGCGAGAGTAATATTAAAAACTCGAGTCCTTGAACCCTAAAGGAAACGTGCCGAATTTGCAGGATCTGAAAATTCATGAGGTAGGTACATAAGTAAAAGTATACGTGCGTTATGAAACTGTTAGGAAATGATTAGGAAAGAAGTGACCTCGAAAACCAGGTATATAAAGTATGATATTCCAATATTATTATAATGCTGAAATTCATAATAAACTTTTAGTAGGAAAAAAGTAGTGGATACATACTACCATAACACTGATACTATCATAATATGATATATTATATTGATACTATAATATTGATAGCATCAATATTAGGTATCCTATTACTGAAATATAGCGAATGTGCCACATTATATGTATGTGGTATATTATACTGTTAAAATAAAAATGGAGTCGTTAAAAAGCAAAACAGCTTCGATCAGTCCCTGGAGAATGTTGAGATGAGCTAAATAATAAATAGACAACTAAACTGTGCACTATACAGAAAGAGCTTTCCGTTTTCTCCCCAATCCCAACTCAAGAGGACGAGCTTTGAATTTTTGATGAGCATAATGAAAAACACAAGAAAATCCTCTCTAGATTGTTGGCAGGTGTAGGGAATCGTTTGCTCGGGAAGATTGCATTTTCTTTCCATACTGTTTCCCTCCTGTCTCGGATCTCGATAATTTTTCCATCTCGTTTCCCAGAAACAAAAACTATTTTTTTCCTAGTACAGCTTCGAACTGGTCAAAATCTCTTAACCGATAAAATGAGAAAATTCGGGTTTTGAGGATTGCATGATATTGATCAATTTTTGGCCATTACCTAAGTACCTATATTAGGTTTACATTTTTTCATAAATCCACTGTTATTAAAAAAAAAATTATACCACAATTTACAATTTTTGATAATTTATTTCTGACGCTCTCAGGTATTCTAAAATACCTTTAATTTTGAATTAAATTAATAGATCATAATTAATTAATGTTAAATTTAATGTTGTTAATGTTCAATTAATTAATAGATTGTTTCAACGCATTCTTCCTTAACTTTGTATGTAATGATTAACACTACAGCGATAGCAACATGGGTGTTTTTCACCTGTGCTGTACAATATTTGTTGTATCAAATTTTGTTGTATCTGCTCGACTGTACCCATCCATTGATACGGTAGCCTGACAGTACTACATTTGAACTGGAATATTTTTCTGTCACTGTGAACAGCCCCATGCGGACAGAACCACCGCCTACCTACTATCGCTGAACCTGCCATTCTTCATACCTCTACGTTGTATAAATAATACCTCAGTGACACCGAATATCATGTTTGTCCGAGGATGGCGGTTTCGGCGTCGGATTTCAAACGCAAAGTACGATAGAGCCTACCAATGTAAACATTCGCGTATTTGTTGGTGCCTACGCGAGATAATATTATTATTTACTCGGGCGGAAAGAGGATTGGAGAACAGAAATCGGATAGCAGGCTCAGACAGAAAATCGTTCATACGCTCCAACTCGAAAAATCACTCGCAAAAAATGCGTGCGAGACGATCTGTTGCTACTTGAGCAAAAAATGTCACAATGACCCTGAACCGGTTAAAAATTGATTCAAAAAACTACCTATTACTTTTTATGACGAGGAAAATTCAGGGGCTCACGGGTAGCCCAGTGGTTAGAGCCTCTGACTCGCACTGCAAAGCTTCTCTGGGTTGTAGGTCAAGATCCCATTGGTGGCATGAAAAGTTTGGCCCATAGCTTTCGTGCACTGGTGGACAAAAGACCCTCCATGTGATGACACAATAAAACACTTTTCGATAGTTTTTGACAAGGAATGTTCGCTGTCGCAAATATTTCCCAAATTTTTTCATTGCTCGGGAAATCGTTCTCAACCCGGTTATGCGCGACTCGGAGAGGAACTTCAAATCGCATCGAAGTTGAGGATAAACGTGGAAAAGGTTCGAGGCAGCGGAGGAAAAACGAAAGCGTTAGAGGGGAAAAGTGATATTCTGGAGAAGGGATCACGTCGAGTTACCGCGACACGATCCTTTGACATCGGAAACAGTGACACGATGAACCGTGCGTGCCAGCGACTTGGGCGTAAAGGGCGTACAATACCGGTTTTATTCCTTAGCTATTGTTATATCTCGTTCCGAGTAAATTGAAACATCAGAAATACGTCCCTGAGCGAGAGCACGTGAGGAATTCGTAGCTACCTGGGCTAAGCCGCTTTTCGGATGGAGAGAGAAATTCGAGAAATTCCGCGAGATTTCAGTTTCGAACCGGTGACGAGGGTCGTCCTAGGTACGTCCGTAATATAACCTGCAGATACCGTATGTTGATCAATGTTTGATTAGTAATACTAATTTAGTATAATAAATTTTCCATTATTTTGAATGAAATTTATCAATTGAAAACTTGGGTTCAAAGGCTTAAAAAATTCCTTTGTTTCACCCAACAAGAAACAAAAAACTACAAAATCACACACAAATTTAGAAATTTTGAAACAAAAATTTTTTTGTCATCAATGTTTTGATTGGAAATTTTGACTAGTATTTTAGAGGCAACATACGACGAACGATTCAACCAACGCCCCACAACGCGATTGAGAGGTCATGGCCGGTCTGAAAGATTCGATGATTGGATCTTATCGGCCGGCGGTTTGAGCCGTCGGCGGGCGTGTCCAGCCATGTTGGTCGCGTTTTAATTGGCTGAGCGCCGCACAACCGGTGCAACGGGCCCGCCGAGCCGGCTGGGTGCCGCACCGTTGTTGGCACGGTGGCACCGTGGCACCGTGGTTGGCGATAGCGGGCGGAGCCGCTCGGGTGATTCTCGCTTTAGGCTGCTGATGTAATTTAACACATGAGAATGGCCTGCACGACCAAATGCGATAAGAACAATATTTGAGAATACCATTCAGAAAAGAAAACACTAGAAATGCTAATATATCGGAAGTACTGTGATTTATTCAAATTCCGACTAAACAGGATGTTAGGTCTTGCCGAGACAAAAATTTAAGTTCAAGAAATTTGAAAAAAGGTTGAGAATTGAGGGAGCTATGGCTGTTTTCGTAAATTACCACATACGGACACAGACACTTGTTCGGGAAGTGATTCTGAGTAAATGTGTATAAATAAAGGTTTTTTTCTGGAGCTCAGTTCCGGCTCTCGATTTTACGACGATTACAATACTTCAATTTACTCTGTGGATATGGATGTAAAAAGTTTACGGAGTAAGGGCCCATTTCATCGTACCAAGAATTCATCGGATATTTTGTTCGAAGTATTAGAAAATTAGCTCGAACTAACAAAATCGACACGACAGATATTATGTTACAAATGTTTTAACCAACACTGCTAATGAAATTATGACTTTGAAAGTTTGTTTTTCACGCGTGGGTATACTGTGAGTACCTACGTATATTGCAGGAATAGCTCACTCGTCGTCGGTAGAGAGAGGGAATTTAAAAAATATAACAAAGCCCTGGGTATAGGGCCGTGAAAGATGCGTTCAATCAGTAAAAAACTCCGGAGGGAGACAAGAGGGACTTCGAGCTCGTAATTAGGTTCTGTTCTAATTAGTTCGATAACTGGAAAATATTTCGAAACGATGGCCCCCTGAAGCGTTTTAGTTCGTTAGGTTTTCGGTAGGGAGCAATTATTGGTTAGTCTGGCCATGGCCGGGTACTATCCATTTCCACCATCCACTGCTTTCATCCATTGCTTCCGAGTACCGCAGCCTCGGCACCTGTGACCTGGATTCACCCAGAGAAAATTGGATCAGTGCAACGGGTGCTCACCGAGATAAAGTTACCCAGGGGAGAAACTTCGCATGCCGCTCGACAGACGCAAGTACAAAGCACAGCAGGTTATTCGACGGTGTACGGAGGAGAAAAAAAAAAACAATTTTCAGATAAATTATACGGGCAATAGTTTCATCGATAACGATCCACTCTGTTTCCGCGAATATAGAACATAACAAGAAATAACCGGGTATAAAAAAGGCGAGAGATTCCAAAGCTTTTTACTGCCACGTTTGGATGGGGAAAATAAATTTTCAAATACGGGAAAAAACTCTGATAGAAATTTCATTCGAAACGATTAATTCCGTTAAAATAAAAAAGATTTTGGTACTTAGGAGTCATTGTACTAATATCTCACGCGGCCAAAGCACATTCGTTAGTACATGGCATTCTGCGAAACGACTAACTTAAACGAATGGGAAGGATATGGAAAAAAATTCGACTCAATCTTTCTTCGTCGGTGTTTATAAAGTATTTTATTCCTCTTCGTCCCCGGTTGATAAATCCTGACAAATTATTCAGCCTTATCCTCCCCCATTTTCCACTCTAGACGTCGAAATTACTTTAATTTGTTTTTCCCGCGTTGGTGGTGAAGGAAAGGCGGAGAAAATCAAACGATTCTTATGCGTCCTATCGTCGGGAATATTTATCAGCTGATTTGCACAGAAAATGAAATGGCGTCCCTCCGGCATTAGCGCAGGATCCTTTGACCACGTAGTGAGGATTTCGGGATATTACGTGACGGGCTTCCTCATTCAAACAAATGAGCCCCAAGCACAAAAGTCGGAGCATGCCGTTGAAGAATCAACCTTTATACTACGAATAGTCGTGATTAATAGTTGGTTTTTGCAGTTTGTCAGAGTTACATTGATTATCCACAGAATTTCCATTTTAATGCGTAATAACTCCCATCTTTAAATTCCCATTATTTTCATTTCATTATTTATTTCATTATTCGATCAAGTCGCTGCTAGTTGAATCGCGATAGATTCAGGTCGCCATAAATTTTCAATAGTTTTATTAATTCTATAAAACTCAATCCCGAAGTAGGTACCTATTTTAGCGAATGGAAATTTTTGTACTACCCTCCTCCGGGTGTACCTGAGGGGGTTTGTGCTACCAATGAGGTGTTAAATAATATTACAACCAGCAACATACTCTCTCACCCTCATACCGTATTTTCTGCATAAGTGCTTTTTGCCGGCATTATTAGTCCCACTATAATCCCCGAATGCCCATCATAATCGCTTGGAGAATATATAGCGCAGTATATTATGACAGTGAAGTTGCTCATCATTTCTCTTCTTATTCGTAACGCCGAGGGAATAATATCACATTTATGTTTGACGTGCACGCTCGTAACTTGTTTGCTGCTGAGTTCAGTCACGCCTATTCCTATGGGAACAACCCACGAAATATAGGAGGCCCTGTGATAGTGGCGCTACAGGTACTACCAGGTTTCACTTGAGTTTACACGGGCACGGAAAATCCTGTCGAAAATTTGTATCCTCGAGCGGACGAGTGGTCATCCCTTCAACGTTACTGAATAAGCTACCAATAAATTTGCCGGTTTTTTTTTTTTAATCGAAAGGGTATTAAAGATAGAGGAAATAATCTGCCTAATAATATGTTTTAATACCGTTTTGTTTTTCATATGTGCTGACCACATATATTTTTTCGGACGCGGAAATTATTGAATTTTGTCAAGATACCATCTAGGAACATATCTATGGCCTAAAATCGCCTCAGCTTTGAACAGTTGTTGACCAAAAAAGGTCAAAATTATAAATATTTCAATGTCTATATTTAAAATTAAAATATTAACATTATAAACTAGATAAAGCTTAGCATAAATATTTCAATGCCTATATTCAAAATTTAAATGTTCAATATTATCAACTAGATAAAGCTTAGCACACTGAATACCTAAAAAATGTTCCGCAACCGTGTGAACTCGCGATATTCCGACGAAGAAGTCAGCCTATCCCTCTGCTCTCACAACATGTCACGGTGCATTAAAACAACACTCGTCTGAGTATATGCTCATATTCGTGACGCGGCTTAATACCTGTTACACGTAGGAAAACGCACCTGAGCCTGAAGCTTTAGCCTGGGGGGTTAACACGATCAACGTATCACACTTCATCCGCAGACGGTTACCTCGTCTCTCTGGAGGCCCCGAGGCCCCCGCGGAACGTCACAGCGCTGATTTAATTCTGGCGTTAATTGTCCGTTTCGGGGTTGGGATAATAAATATGGAAATTGTGTTTTGGCCGTCTGCCTCCAGATATATTACACCCAGTGCGATTATTTGCCGCAATACTCGTGTAAAGTTAATGGTCTGATCATATTAAATTGCCCATTTCACGGAAGTACGGAATGAAATTGGATTTCCAGTAAAAAAATTGTGGCTTTTGCTTACGTACCTACTTAAAACATTACAGGAGGTGAAATTCGAAAAAAGCCGATCGAAATCGTGATTTTTTTACTGAACAGTCATTTTTTTAGTACTCATTTCATCGATGGTATAGCCGGCGTTCGGCCGCAAATTTCATCAACGCTTAGTTCATCGGTTTATTCTTTAACTTCGACGTTTCGAGAGGTTGAGCTCTATACCATCGATAAAAATACCTTCACGGCCAATTATACGACAACAAAATGTCAGTAATATAGATATATTATAGGATATAGAACAATATTCTATAACATCTACCTACGAATCATTTTATTTTTAAAGTTTACCAGAGACGCTCCAGCTCCCAGGAAAAGGACTCTCATGGGGAGCTATAGAATTTGTACGAGATAATATCTAGAACATGCATGTAGGTAAGTGCGTAAAAAATGTGTTTTAATCAAATTATCGTTTTGGTGAAAAAGAAATTAAAACTTTTCAACATTTGGGCAACTAATTTCGAGAAACGTTTAAGGTTCAAAGCGCAAAAGAGTAAAAACGCGATTGCGTCTACGTTTTCGTTTTTTTAGTTGATTACAGGAAAACGAAGCATCCCACACAAAACTTTACCCATGACCAAGTGTCATTCAAATTGTGTAGTGGACGTAATCAAATATACTTGCCAGCTCCACGGCTTATGAGATTCGATTGCTTCATGTTTTTCGTCAACGCCCAATCCGGAAAATTTTGAGTCCTTCTCTAGTCCCACTGACAACATCAAAACTTCGGTCGTATGCTATGCCACCCCTGGACCGATGGGTGAAAAATACTGACCAAAATTTGGAGCGAATCTAGAGGTAGATTTTGTCAACATGGCTTGAGCAACCTTACTTCGAGAGTCTAATTTTGGTCCAAGTAATTTAGCAAGTATGTGGATTTCCAAGATGTTTTCCTACCTTTGAACTTTCTTCGCCACGTTCAAAAGCTCATTTTCACACAGAAGACTCAGGGTTTCTTCTGGCTGGAGCTTCTTGAGCCATTCTGGTTTTCGGTATGGCCCGGTGCATTGTTCACTGCTTCCACCTCAAGAGCAGCAAAGAAGTTTTCCTTTCGTCAAGACTTTACTCCGGCCCGTATCCCACTTCGTACCTCTTTGATAACACGACCGCCAACTTTTCCTTGATAATATTTCTTTGCTAAAGCCGGGGGAGCTTAAAGTTTCAGTTCAAAACCACCACCTTGGTACAAGCTTCTTCTCTCGCATGCACCTTTTCTCTACTTCACCCCCTACTATCACTTCATGGCGACTTCTTCAAAACTTCATGAATTCGGGATTATTCATTGGCACTTTGACTCTTTTGGAAGGGAACATCAGACAATTCATGTCACGAAAATGTCCTGATATCCCTAGACGGCTATGTCTATAAAACAATCACGTGCAAGGCTGTGATCGTGGGAAATCATTAACCTTCTGACTAGATAACCTGAGTTGACCTGAACGGTGCGCCTAGTTCATTACGCTGCACTTTCTGGCCGATCAATAAACAATACGTACCTATGTATGCACGTTAAAGCGAAATCAAGATTTTTCGAAACAATAATTAATCATTCTTTATTGTGGCATGTGTCCTGCGGATTCTCTACATCGGTCACATTTCTATGTTCTCCCTTTTGTTTCATTCGCCAAGATTCATTCGGACTATCCATCCATGTAGGTATATTGAGGTTAGGCCTCACTCCCCAGGCCGCAATTCCGACACCGTAGGTATAGTTCGACTGGCTTCTGTTTGATCCCTTTAGCGGAAACTTGGCCATGTTTCCACAGGCTCCTTTGATAGGGCCAACTGTTGTATTACCTTTGTACCCTCACCAGCTGCTGAATCTATCCGCTTCGAAAAGCTCAAACTTCGCAAGCTCCCCGATTTCACAACGAAAACTTCCACGCCAGACGCCAGAGTTCAGCACCTCTGCAATTAATTTTGGAACGGCCGCCTGCACCCGAGTGGTGAGTTTCTCGTTCGAAATTTAATTGGTTTCAAACCGAGGGACTCAGTTTGTTTCGGGTTGCAGGCATATTAGACAGAATGGGAAATTCGGTTGTTGACGTTTCTCGACGAAACTTTCGAATTGGGAGAGCACGCCTCGTCAGACATCGTTATACCTTGTGTGGGAGTTTTCCTATGGAAACTCGAACCTTACTCATATGCGATGGCTCCAGCTGCCTATAGTTCCGATCATTGGCGTTGAGAATGTGTTTCCGATTAATTAGGAAACCAACAGTTTACCTAAAAATAACATCTGAAGGGGCCGTGTTCAGAAAAAATCCTTTGTGCAGGAGCCGTTTGACGCAGCATATAGATTTCGCTGATTTTATTGGCCAATTTCAAAAAACAAGCATTCCTTTCCCATAAAGCCCGGATGATTTGGAGACGATCTCAGCAACCAAGGTACTATCAATCGCAACCAAAATGTTCGAGGTCCTAATTTCAAGGTCCTTCAAGGTACCTTGAAATCGGGACCTCGAATATTTTGGTTGCGATTGATAGTACCTTGGTTGGTGTCCTGTGATACTCCTGTGCAAAGGGAATTTTCTGAATACGCACCTGTATCTACCTAGCCCGCATTTAATAGGAAATTGCATCAAAAGGGTTCATATTCATAATATGAAATATGAACCCTTTTGATGGCTCCACTCCTTTCTGTAACCATGTTCCGGGGTCAAAATTTGATATTCGCTTTGATCTTTCATGTCGGCAACTAGTCCCTGGATGCGAGGGGAACAGTATAATCTAGACTTTCAACTGCTATACATTCGGAACTTTAATCCTTTGAGGGGCCCGTACTGTAATTTCCGAAACACTCATTCTCTTTGCATTGAGGACATCTAAAAATTTAACCTCGAGTAAATTACCTTGTCATGGAAATTATGTTTTCGTGCGTCAAGCAAAGTGACGGTTTAAAGTGAAAATAACTCACATCGGAGAAAGCGGAGGATATAAGAGATGAAAATCCACTCAGCTTGAAATTTAAGGAAACTCAGAAATGAGAAAATACACGCACACTCGCTTGTCTTGTTGTCGGGAGCCCTCGGAAAAAGCTTCAAATAGGAGAAAGGAGGGCGTTTAATCATCGTTCATGCGGTTTATATGCAAGGGGAGTTGGCAGGCGGTCGTTCCAAGGAAATTTTTCCCACGGCGAATTTCTGAAATGTCCCAATAAGCAAATCGTGGGGAAATATATACTGTAGTAAGCTTGGGGCTTGTATTTTTAAGGAGTTGAATTTTGATTGTGATCAGGCTAGAGATGTTTTTTACAGACCAGGCACGAAAACAATATTATTACTTACACTCGCTCAGAAAAATTGTATATAAGTTATGTGGTTGAGCTATTTAGAAGGCGGCTGAGAGGAAGATAGAGCATCTCCCTGTAGAAATAATAGGGAATTCTTCGACGCTTTGTCGCGGACTATTTTTTCGACGAACGGCCGCGTAGACGCTGCGCTATACACCCTAAAATTTAAATTTTTGTGCTTTATTTTCGGTTTTTAATTTTCCATGTTTTAATTAAGTCAATTTGAAAAAAATCACTGTAGACGATTAGCAAAGTTTCAGTGGCTCGGGTAGAGGAGAACTTTTATTTCACTCATGTTCTTAATTTCTCATTTTTCGAACAGCAAAAAAAAAAGATTTTGAAAAGTTTGTTGGTGCGGCTGTTCCTACCTGCTTCAAGTGGCAATGATTCGCAAATCTTGTGGTCATTGATTCAATTTCATTGTCATGGTCAATGACATTGAATTTGCACCGTGTTAGTAAACATTTATTGTACCAACTTATATGATAAAATAGTCTGTATGGAATGATCAACTACGGAAAAATCCCTGCTCCAAGCAAAAATTCCCTCATTGGAGCAACCCTTGGCATCTGGCGGTGGTTTGAAGCTCGTCTGCTTAGCTCGCGGTTTCACACGCGCGCGAGGGGCGCGTTCCAAGCCAGTGTCGCCTGCAGAGTCTGCCTTTCCTCTGTAATTATCCCTAAAAGGTCCGTATGAAAACTTTGCGCGTTTAAATTACATACACCCCACCTCCCCTCGGCCACACTCTAATCAAGCCGAGGTGTGAAGGTTTTGTGCAAAAGAAAATGTTTTCTCGCTTTTTCGTTTTTACGATTATCCGCCCGCGAGTGGAAATGATGATGATGGACGACAACCGACGCGGAAACTAGGGGGAGATGTTTTTACGAGCGTTTTCTGCAACCGTGCGCATTCTTTTGAGACGGGAGTGCATTTTAACTTGAAATGATGGCGGCGTTTATTTAACCAACGAGTGTTTTACCGAAGTAACTAGACACTCAGGTAGGGACGAATCATTGCAAAATAATGTTTTACCTAGAGTAAAGTCTACATCTTGAAGAATTCAAGTTCAACCTTTGAAGAATTCGAGTTAACAAATTGATGAATTTTGAAGAAATTGTCAAACTTCAGTTAAATGATCATCATGGTCATGGTAGTCACCGTGGAGAAGGAGGAAGGGAAGGGAGTAGGAGGAGGAGGAGGAGGAGGCGGTGATGAGGAGGGGAATGGCGAGGGGAGGGGATACGGATGATGATGAGGGGAAGGGGGAGGAGGAGGAGAGGAAGGGGAGGAGTAAGGGGGTGAGGAGGGCGAGGATTAGGAGGCTAATGTTAAGGAGGGGCGGGTGAGGAGGTGGAGGAGAAGGATAGTGAGGAGGAGGAAAAGGAGGAGGAGGAGGGGAAGAGGAGTTTGATGATGAGGAGGTTGATGAGGAGGATATTGATGATGATGAGGAGGTTGATGATGAGGATGTTGATGATGAGGAAGTTGATGATGATGTTGATGATGAGGATGTTGATGATGAGGAGGTTGATGATGAGGATGTTGATGATGAGGAGGTTGATGATGAGGAGGTTGATGATGAGGAGGTTGATGATGAGGAGGTTGATGATGAGGATGTTGATGATGATGATGATGTTGATGTTGATGATGAGGAGGTTGATGATGATGATGAGGAGGAGGGGTAGGGGACGAGGGAGAGGAGGAGGGGTAGGGGACGAGGGAGAGGAGGAGGGGAGGGGGGACGAGGGAGAGGAGAAAGAGGGGGATGTGTAGGGGGACGAGTAGGTACGGATGATGCACGTGCATGAGTATGAGTACCTGCTTCAGACCACGTTGACACCGCTGTTACTCGATAAGATCTTCTATTTTCACACTCAAAACCCCGGCTCTCTCATCGATATAACTCAACGAATTCGATTCATTCGGAGATAATAAAGGTCGAATGTTCCGGCACTGATTTCAGACAGAGGGCACCCAAATTGGAACCAATGAGCTATTAAACGCTCCCTACCTAAGAAGCCTTGTAACCGATTTCGAATCGGCGGCTTGTCAGCGGGTTTGATTAATTCAACTATGGCACTAGCCACAGTAGAAGACCCTGAGAGTATGAATATGCATGGAGAGCCAATGACCCTAGACCCTGGCGAACTCTGGTACCTACCCCAACCAGCACCCGTGCCACCCTCTATTCGGTTTGAAGACCTCGTCCACAATTCACCGAATTACGAATTCCCCCTCCATGTTCGGTTCAATTAGATCGGAACTAGCGGCTTCCGCTCCAACTATCCACCCCTAACTTAACACCTACCGAGTTCAATCTCCGTGCTCAACCTTCTTAGTTCGACCCTGGACGTTGCATGATTTACGATGATATTCATTCTCGGGTCGGACCCAAGAGCGGTCGTCTATGTCCTGTGGGATGCAAATTCGATCGGAATCTGCTAGCACTACTTCGTTATCATAATTCTATTCAAAAATATCTGTGTAGGTGTACCTACAACAACACCTACCTACAACACATGACAAATGTTTTCCTTCTCTATTTTTAATAATTGAATTTACCTATTACTCTGTTCTTTATGGAAAATTCTGAAACAACTTAGGCAGAAACTATTGAGATGGTTATTATGTTTAAAAATACTCAACCGATTTTAATGTTTCTGGTCTCTAGGAAGTTTGACTGAATATTTTTGACATACCTAACAACTTTAAAATTTTTTAAATATAAAAGTTAAATTTGATATTTAAATATTGACATGAATAAAATTCATGATCCACTCTGTTTTTCAATTGATTTCACTATACAATGCTTTCTACTCATCAGGCAATCGCAAGAATTCGAAAAGTAAAAATAAAACGAAGCAATATTCAAAGAAACAGCTCACTGAATAATGAGCAGGTACATAATTAAGGTTTTTTTTTCATTTTCAAGGTTTAACTAAAAATAACGAGGCTAATGGAGGATTAATAAGTAAAAAGTATAAGTACAGGTACTTTTCCTACCTTATGTGTTTTCCCCAGGGTTTTGAGTGGTTAGGCCGAGAACGTAGGCTGGCCATGCCCATGAATATTGTATCAGGAAAAATGAGGGTGAAATTGTGAACTATGGCGACATTTCCGCCAGCCTTCGCTTCGTTAGCGACTTTGTTCAAGAAGTGGGAGTCATCTTATAACATAAATTGCGGAATTATTAAATAGAAAGCCCCGCGGGGGTGGATTGCTTTAAATATTTATGAGGTTTCACCAAGGGGTGAAAAGTCTGCCACTATCTCTGTTGCGGTGAACATGTGTATGTGGCATCCGCGGCTCTTGTGGCAGATGTGGCGCTGAGTGTGAAAAGCATGATCTGATTTGCACGTTATTAAATTCTTCGGTCAAGTGGTACACGAGATCCGGCGGAAAGTGGAGGGATGCAGTTTGCTTTTCCTGTTCGCTAGATACATTGGTCCGGACTAGGGAAGTGACGAGCCCCGGTTTTGTACGGCGCTTTCGACGTGAAGACATCATTTCTGATTTGTTGTTGATAAAACTCAACGGCTTATGGAACGGGGCATGTTAGTTTTGAAATTTGGAGATGAGAATTTTTTGGTTTTTTAGAAATCCTGAGGCTTTTTCGGACGGGTAAGTTCTCGGAGAAATAAAGGTGAGGTGGCCATGAGTTATATATCATAATTTCATTATACTTCGAAATTTCCAAAATTTTTGGATACCCGGGTATTTTCTTTTGTGCAACGTGTGACACGAGATAAGGGATGGGTTTAGCGGCGTTCAGACAATTCCCATGCGTTAAACGCTCATATACACCGCTTCCTACAACCCCCACCCTTTGACCGATTAGTGTTTCCAGGGGCGCGATCTTGAGTCGAGTTGAGCCGTCTGTCTGCGGTTAGGGGATCCTCTGAGCTGGCAATACTATAGTAAGCGAATACAACAGGAAGATAGGGGCAAGAGTGAGAGGAAGGATAGGGATTCGGCGTGAGAGACAGGAAGGGATTGGGTAAGAGACAGACCCCCTTTAGAGGCATGTGACCCGATTCGATACGAAGCTGCTGTTTACCACCCCTGGATTCTCGGGGTGAGTTGATTGAGTGCTCCCGGATGCAGACATCGCGTTCACTATAGGCTTAGATTGTATCGGGGGGATCGCACGTAGGTGGAGGGGCGGTGAAATTGCCGTGGGTGCTCCACAACGGTGGCTTATGGAGAATTGAAGGCTCCGCATTCCGGATGAGTTAGAAGGAATTCGAATTTTCAACATGAAGTCAACGCCATTTCTGACGTGAATATATTCAGGTGTATAGGTATAGGTATAGGTATAGGTATAGG
This sequence comes from Nesidiocoris tenuis, assembly GCA_036186465.1. NCBI lineage: Eukaryota > Metazoa > Arthropoda > Insecta > Hemiptera > Miridae > Nesidiocoris > Nesidiocoris tenuis. The sequence continues at coordinate 13,790,300 of AP028912.1, forward strand.
TAAACTATAGTTCAATAATTAATAGGTCTTAATCGGGCCCTTCTCTTGAAGAGGCATAAATATTACTTATGTTTGTTGTACACTGGTTTTTTGTTCGTCTCTTTTTTATTTTTTGTTTATTTTATTTTTAATTCACAACACTGGAAGGCTCCTCATTCCAGTTTGAGTTTCGAAGGAATTTGAATTTCCTACATGAAGACGCCATTTCTGACGTAAATACCTAGTTCAATAATTATAGTTTATAATTGCGCCCTCCTCCTGAAGAGGTATAAATATTATGTTTGTAGTTAACAGGTTTTTTTGCTCCCCTCTTTTTTATATTTTATCATTTTATGACTGCATTTTGATTAAAGGCAAATTTATTGCCAATTTTTTTCAAAATTGTTTTATTCCTTAATTTTTAAGTTTTTTTTTATTATTATCAAAGGAGGTAATTTTTCAAATTAAAAATCAAAATTATTTCAGCATTTTTTAGTTAGGTACATTTTTAAAAATTTAGAGCAGTTGAAGAGTCCATCACAAAAACAACCAATGGCAAAAAAGCTGATTTTCAGGAGAACGGAAAAAGCTTGTTTTTGTGGAATCATCAAAAGTTTGGAGCCCTATAACTCCTGACAGAGGCTGTTTATGATTAGAGACGACTATCTATTCAACGAGTGCTGCCGAGAGCTACCAGAATGCACTGGAATCTCAATTTCCAATTTTTTCGGCATTGGTTGTTTTTGTGATAAACTCTTTAATATTTACTGCCAATTTTTTTCGCAAGAAATTTTCAATTTTCTTTTTGAAGTGGGTTTCCTTTTTTTCTTCATAAATATACGAGAAAAGATAATGGATAAATTGCTGGACTTCCCGCGGGGAATCGCTGCAGTGTGAGCGCGACAGGGGTAGGTCCCACTTAGGCGCGCCAGTCCCTCATATATTTCCACTTAAAGTCTCCCCCTCAGTGGCGCGGCGTTGTTCTAATAACGCGCACTGCGCTAAGTGGAAGTAGTCGGTTCGAATAATTAATGCACTGTTTCACCCTAGGTATCTTCAGCATTGGGCTTCGTCAGCTCGTCGAAACTGCTCACATCAGCAGTCTTCATATCTGAGGTCCGCTTAAGTGGGAATGTCTAGGAACAATAATTGTGGGAATTATTCCCATTCAACTCGACTATCTCTTCTAATTGAAACCTATAGATAAAAGGCTCATTATTGTTATAGTAGAGCACTTATGAGGAATCAAGTTAACCCTTTTGCAATGAATAATCGTTTGCTTTCTAGTTTTGCCAGCTGTTTTCAATTTTCTTTTACGAACTAAGGAGAGATGTTGCTTAAATTTAACAAATGTTCTTACTTTCTTCAGGTACGCCCTGCGGCTGTGGGCACTGGACGCTTTCGTACTCCGTTCGGCCGTAGCTGGCGGAGTATACGGCGATTCTCGAATTCGGATTGCACTGGAGTTGAACGACGTCATTTTCGCAGGCCACCTTGCTCCTGAACTCATCTGAAAATAAAAACACTATTTTTAGCAAAATTTAGAAATTAATTTTTAAAAAATAATTTGGAAAAAACACTTAAATTTATAGATATTGAATAGGCTTTAATTTATTCTGAAGTTCTAGAATAATAACAATCCCACGTTTCAGAAGCACCTCATAAGGTACTTTTCAATCACAGTTCTTCGGATATACAGAAAACTAATGTGCTCATGCCAATCAGCGCTTTTTCAGTTTTTTTTTTGCTGCCTAGTTTCATACAGAAGTGAAAACTCCGTGACGTTTTTGTCTATCCCGCGACGCAATTGTCCGCTCGGTGATGAGTTTGTCCTGTTCGAACTTCGGTCAGGTCGGCCGGCGCGGCGGCGTCCAGTTATTTGCTCATCAAGTCAGTTAGCCGGACGTAGGCGCCATATCGCCGCCCTTCGTTTCGACGCGTTTGAATGGGTGCGATTAGTTGCTAAAATGTGCCGGGCGGCTATTGGCCGTTTACATGGGCGGACATTCGAGCCAAAACAGTTGACGACCGAAATTCGTCAGAAAACCCGATTTTTGTCGGAAATTCCAAACTAATTTTTTCCAACGCTCATCAATTTCAGGTCCGTCCAATACTTTCGTGTTCCAAATTTCGGCTCCAATATAAAAAAAAACTTGGCAGACAAAGAGACAAGTGTGTTTTGACCAAATTGACTTGTTTCGCGAGTATTGCGAGCGAGTGATGCGTCTTGTTTGTATCCTTTTTTGAAGGTGTCTCATCATGTCCCTTCCTCTCCTTAGCAAACCTTTTTAAAAAGCTCTCGAGCTAATCTGTTGTTTGAAACATAAATAAAATAGCCGTCGGCCAATCTCCGGTCTCGAATTCTATCGAAACAGATTAAAACTTAATCTATCAAAGGGGAGGTGTTCGATTGACGAATTTCACGAACAACAATCCGCTGGGACGAAAAAGATAAACTATCGAGGACTAGCGGGTCGTGTCGAGTTTTGTTAAGGGCCGGTGCTCGTTCCGCATAACAAACAGCGAACAGGATCATCCGTCCGTTTTTCACCTTCTAAAAGCTGAACGCGAAAGGAGGAATAAAAAAGGGGGAAAATGGGAGGAAAAAAAGGGAAAAGCGGGCGGCAAAAGGGGGAAACCTTCGGCGGGAAAACGGGCCAGCTTTTCAGCCGTCGAATGGAGAGCGGATTCTCTTTCTCTTCGCCGACGGGCGACTGCGGAAGATGCGTGCAGACGTAAGGTAAATGCGAGCCGTCCCTAAAATGGCAGGCTGAATAAAAGGCAACGGCTTTCGGCACCGAATACTAAGTGAATATCCCTCACTATACCCCCTGGCGTGCTATGCTATCGCCGATTCTACAAAACGAACCCATCCCAAAAGATAGGGCCTCCAAAAACGGGTAAAATTGGTGCAAAAAATACATCGCACTACCGTAGATAATTTCCGATCGCTTCTCTTCAATAGAATATGAGTCATTTCCACAGAAAGTCCAGGCAGGATTCCAGTTTAAACTAAAAATGATTTTCTATAAGAGGAAACAATTTTAGAGCCTATGGCTAAACTGCAAACAACTGTCAATTCTGTTACTCGAACTCAAACTGAAACTGATAGTCAAACTCAAACTAATGCACAAGCTCAAATTGAAACTGGAACACAAACTCGAACTGATACGCAAACACAAGCTGATACTAACAATCAAACTCAACTAACCTCAAACTGATGCTCAAACTCAAACTGAAATTCCAACAGAAAGTGAAATTCAAACAGAAACTGAAACTCAAACTGGTATTGAATCTCGACCTGAAACTCAAACTGAAACTGAAACTCGAACTCAAAGTGAAACTCAAGGTTAAACTGATAGTAAATCTCGGAATGAAACTGAAACTTGATGTCAAACTGATAGTGAATCTCGAACTGAAACTGAAACTCGAACTGAAACACTAACACAAACTGAAACTCAAAGTCAAACTGAGATTCAAATTGGAACTAAAACTCAAACTGAATCGAAAACAGATACTGAAACTGAAACTGTAGCTCAAAATCAAACTGGAAGAGAATCTCGAACTCAAACTGAAACTAAAATTCAAACTAACTGAAACTCGAACTCAAACTGAAACTAAAAGTCAATCTTATAGTGAATCTCGATCTCAAACTGAAACTCAAACTGAAATTCGAACTGGAACTAAAACTCAAACTGAAGCTGAAACTTGAACTGAAAGTCAATTCAAAGTCAAACTGATACACAAACACAAACTGATTCTGACACTCAAAATCAAACTCAAACTGAAACTCTAACTCAAACTCAAACAAAACTCAAACTCAAACAAAACTCAAACTGAAACTGAAACTCAAAGTTCAAGTTTAGTTTCATTTTTAGTTTGAGTTTCAGTTCAAGTTTTCGTTTGAGTGTTAGTTTACCTTTCTTTCGACCTCAGTGTTTGAGTGTCGGTTTGATTTTGAGTTTACATTTCTTTCCACCTTTAGTTCGAACATCAGTTTGAGTGTGAGGCTCGGTTTCAGTTTGAGTATCAGTTTGGCTTTCAGTCTGAGGATGATTTCCCTTCCTTTCGACTTTTGAGTTTGATTATCAGTTTCAGCTTGATTTCAGTTTGACCTCCGTTTGAGTATCAGTTTGAGTTTGAGTTAGCCTTACTTTCGAAGTTTGAGCTTGAGCTTATTGTAAGGTTCTTTTTCAGTTTGAGTTCAGGGATAAGTATCAGTATCAGTACTAGTTTTAGTGGTAGTTTAAGTTTCAGTTTGAGTTCACCTTTCTTCCGACCTTTGAGTTTGAGTCTCTGGTTACCTCTTTCGCTGGTTAGGTCAAGGCTAAATCATGTTCCATGATACAATTTTCCAAAGCCTGTTCATTTATTTGGGTTTTGTATCATCCAATGACGGTATGACAATTTCTCTAGCAAAACATTGAAATATAAATTTCAACAAAAATCTGCCGTGTCCGGAGTTTGGCTTTTTCTTCTCAGTCGATCAGCAGTTTTTGATTTTGAAAGGTCTCCAAGAATTGAAATTTTCACTCGATCGAGCTGAATAGAGAGAATTCACGATTCCTCCTCGTACGTCGAGTCGGAGCAAATCAAAAAGTTAGCCGTTACGCGTTAGAGCTCTTTGTGCTCCGAGCAATTGACGCCCCCGCGCGGAAACGAGCGATAAAAAATGAACTTTTGTAGGGGTGGGGGTGTTGTCCCAACAGAGTCAAAGGGCGGTCAATTGAACGAGTCCGCAAAGCGATAAATCTGGCGAATGACGGTTAATCTGGTTATCGAGGATTCGCATGTTTGATGAGGCCATTAAGATGTCTCCGTTCGACAACCGCTGACTTCAAATTGGTTTTCGCAACGTTTACAGAGACTGAAAGCGATTTTTTGGTTAACTTTTAAACGATGTAAATGGATTACTTCCATATTTACAAAGTAAATCGAAGTATTGTAGTCGTCCTAAAATTGAAAATCGGCTCGGAGCTTCAGAATAAGAAAGAAGAATAACTTTTACTCCTAAATCTTTACCCAGAATCGCTTGCTGAACAAATGTGCCCCTGTGTCTGTGGTCATTTACAATAATGGCCACAGTTCCCTCAATTCAATTCGGTTTATCAATGCACTTGGAGCTGCTTTCATAGTAGATTTATTGTCACCTAGCATTTTATTATATTCGCTTCCACGCAAATGCTGTCAATAGTAGTTGCAGGTATTTTGATGCTAGAATTATGGCAATCGATAAACCGACCCTTTTTCAAATTTCTTGAACTCTGAATTTCTGTGAATTTGAAGCAATGTCTTGGCAGTCGCTATTGACTCATTACAAAAATTGTCATATGTTGTCATTAGATTTGCCATGGCAAATTGATATCGACTTCTAAAGACATATTGCTTTCATTTTACAGAATAGGCCCCCTGATATGTTTGTCTTAGACCCATCATCTTGTTGAACCGGAATTTGAGTTACAGCACTTCTGATAAATAGGCGCTTTTAGTGTTTTCTATTTTATTTTTTCCAGGCTACAGAAATGAACCGATTTGAGCGTTTTTGGAAGAAAAAATAAATAAAAATAAAAAAGCATTTTAATTACAATGATAATCTAATAAAAAAACTAACAGTCTACTTTACGAAAGTTTTCTGTATTAAAAAACTCCGGCAGTTCCATCCCAGGGTTAGCTGTAGGTAGCTAAAGAAAAGTTCTATAGATTGATAAGATACACGTAGGCAGTAGCATGTAAGGTTAGATTCTACTGTTTAGTATAAGGCCCGTAGTAATTCATTTTTATAGTCGCCCGTGCACCGAAGCGCGTGTACGCGGTAAGAATCATACTTTACAAGGTCTTAAAAGTTGAGGGAACAGCCGTTTAAACACGAGCAATGCTCATAAAATACCTCAGATTGCAATATGTCACGCCGAGGCTGCAATAACAGTAAATAGAGTGTGGAGGATAGCGTGGGCCCATCGGGCAAAAAGACAGAGCGAACCGTTGTAAATCATAAGGGCCAGGCATTACCGCTCGCCTTGGCCTGCTGACCTCATCCACATCGCCTCGGTGAAGAAATCGTCGGGAAAAACTCCATAGCCGAGTAGTTACAAGTTGCCATAGCTGCGAATGTGAGCCGGAGATTCAAAATAGGCCACTCTCAACTTACTATGGGGTGTTATGGTTAGTGGCAAGTTCGTGAAAACAACGTCATCACATTACGCTGCTCTACAAACATTTTTTTAGTAATTTTGATATGAGAACCCCGAATTTCCCATCAGGCGCCCTTTATTACCTATAGTTCTGCATCATAATTTTTTTCTCAACAGAATCGTATCAAAATCCATTTAATTAGGTACATTCAATTAAATGGTACTGAATTGATTTGGAACGTTTCTTCTTTGTTTGGAGTAACAAATAGATAAATTCGTTTTATCTCAAAGAATGATAATTATCATTATAATAGAACGTCACTAGCAAGCAAACACCCAACTACTGAAAGCAAATTGAGGCGATCAAGGATAGTACAATATAATAGTTTCCAAGAACAGTTTCCTGTGAATTCTCTTGGATCACACGGGAAAACCAGTGTTGCCAGCACGAAAATCGGAAATTTCCCCCTTTTTGGCAAGGGGTACTCTTATCTAAAACTCTAGAGCTAACAGAGGATTTCCGTTGGTGATTTCGAGTAGCTCGCACCAAAATACGTGGAAGCAGGGCATTTTTGAATTAGATTCAATTTTTAAAGTGGGGCAATTTATTATGTATGGATGCTGTGCTAAAAGTGGTATCACTAAGAGGGGTACCAAGATTTTCGCCTTGATCCAGAAGGCACAGCAAGAGGAGAGGTGCAGTTTCCAGCCGAGGAAAGATGGAGCTGATTTTTCATGCAATCCTTGAGGTTTTGACCTCCTAATAGCTCAAACATTGATGGTTAAGTCGAACGTCTGAGGCGCTCTCGCACTATCGAACTGCTGCAGCATTTGGCGCATCACTACGAATATCCGAGCCAGAAATGCATTCGTGTAACCTCATCAACGTGATTTACTGCTAGTGGCCAGACATCGCAGTTGTCACTGTCAAGCGAGACGTATATACAAGGTATTCAATCTTGAGTTTGAACCTGTTAGGAACAACGGAAAACCTTCGCCCTAATCTGTTACAGGCGTCACGCAGAGTTCCAAACGTCAGATTGAAGTGGCATTTATGTCCGGATTAATTCATTTAAATCTAGATTTATCCAAGGACGCTTCCACTAAATTTCAGCTAAAACATATGTTTTCATTGACCGTCATACCGGAAATTTCTTGGGAATTAGTCTATCGACTAGGAAACCATTAACGTCGATTTTCTGATCAAACATTGCCCAAGAAATAATATCGAAAATTTTTCATTAAAAAAGGCAAATCGGCGTTTAGAACTCTCTATTTAGCACATTCAAGATTAGATCTTCTCTATTCCTCGTTTAGATTCCAAGTTTGGATTTCAAGTTTTATTCCATCTGATTCCAAGTTTGGATCTTCTCTATTCCACATTCCAAATTTGGATCATCTCTGTTCCACGATCATAATTATTCGCTCCGATTGCTCGCGATTCGAAAAAGCGTGTAATTCACGCCTCTCATCTTGGCATACCTGTCTAGTTTCAACCTCCCACCATCTGCTGATCAGGCGTGACCATCCGATTGGAATTTCATTAGCGGTATTTTTTGCTAATGGGCTTCCCCCGCTGCTATCGGCGTCGAACACGAGAAGCAACGCGATGGCTACGTGACGGTGTCGATGCTCACGGCTTGCTCACCTTTATCAGGCAACGTTTCGCCGGCGCTTCATTAAATGGGTGCCAGACGTGCTGAATTTCGTGTCCTGCAGGATGAAAACGCGACAGAGTCGAAGATAGCTGGTCAGAATGATGGAAGAATCTCTTCAGGACATTTCGTTCAAATAAAGGATCTGATCCTTATGAGATTCTTCTCAGCCACCCCAAAATTCGACTCTTCTTGCAATCAGCAATATTTTCAATGGAACTCCTGAATCAGGAGTTCCACTGAAAATATTGCTGATTGCAAGAAGAGTCGAATTTTGGGGTGGCTGAGAAGAATCTACAACTGTTGACCAATGAATCGTATTTTATGACCAGTTTCCCATTTTCGGTCCAGCTCACCCAAAGTGTGGGACACCCATCCAATCCATGTGGTCCATAGAGCAATCATCTATTTTTGAAAGAATTTATAACTCGTTCTTGACTCAGGATTCGGACAGCAGATTCAGCGATGATCTGCTTCATTTTCTCGTCCAGCTGATTAGATACCTTCGAGAGAAATCGCGTTAGAAGGTTCCACAACTTGATGAGATAACAGGGAAGAGCTCCAGCGCCGATATTGTCGAAACTACGGCGGCAGGGATCCTAAATGGATTGGCGTAGTCGCTTAGACGGATCGAATGATGAGAGTACGCAGTAAACGACATTCGGGACGTCGAGGGTGAAATTAATTCCTCGGGGGATAATTGCTCCAAAGCGCGTACACAGCGTAAAATGTGAGGGCCCATTTGTATAAATTAGGAGCCCTCTCCATGGCCCCGGCTCCAGCTCCATAGAGCATCGGGTCGAGAAAAGTGCTGCCATTTTTCTTTATAGTCGAACGTGGCTCTCCCCGCTCCCCCGCGCACTCTCCCGGCTTTTCCCGTAGGCTCGGGATTAAATTAGCGAGGCTTTACTATGGAAGTTCCCCAGCGACCAAGTCCGTCCCATGTCAATCTCCAGTCTGAAGAAGACGTTGTTTTCTCCTTGGCATCCGAGCACCTTCGCTGTTTTTCGTGAATTATTCGCCGAATACATCCCTTCGGGGTTTGCAGAAAATGGATTTATTAGCTTCAAATACATATTTCTCTTTTCGCCATGAATAAAATTTTCTCGCTAGAATACGCGAATAAGTGAGCGAAAAGGTACAAAAACGTTGCTGGAATTTTCACGACCTATGGTTTTTACTCAACCAACTTTTTCTTCGATCGATTCAGTTTATCCGTCGAATATACGTACTATTATTCGTACTATTATTCACAGGATAAAATTTTCCATGAAAGCTCATGAAGTCTTGGAAATTCATAGGCCAAATTTCCAAGAAACTACTTATCCGTAGAATAATGTTTCTTTGATGAATAAACTGATTTGATGCACCCACCCCTAAATAATGAGGCGTTTACCTCATTTTCGAATACGGAACCTCCACATTGATAAATCAAAATTGGATTTTTTCATTCAGTTCAATGTACATGATACTGTTTGGTTCAATGAAATTCAAATTAGGTAAAGTATTCCTAAGTCAAATTGAGAATTTTCCAAAAAATCAAAACAGGAATTTACTTTGGATTTGACTGAGGAGTGTGACTTTGATTGGAAATGCTATACTTACATAATATCATATTATGTAATGCCATATTATATCATGTTATCATCATATTATTGTAATAGTATGTCATACTATGACATACCTATACCTTTGAAACCTCGATGGAGTATGATAAGACATAGCGAAAAATAGAGAAACGTGAATGGTATGGTCTGAGTTTCAGCCAAAACAAACTAGGAATCGACAAACTAGGTATGGGTTTGAATATTTTTTTCAAATGAAATTCAACTGCAATATAAAATTGTACCAATATTTTAACTTGGCTGTAGGATATTTGGTTGGAGTTCAATTTCGAACTTACATGGACGGCATTTGTAGGCTACGATGACGTATTTCTGGACCCCGGGGCAAGGATCGCCGCCGAACGATTTCGTCGACGTCTGAAACTTGCAGGACCTCTTTTTCTGGCAGGCTTCCACCACCGTCTGCAACAGTGAATACTGAAAGAAACAGTTAGCATGCTCGTACGGTAATCGGAAAATTGTTTAGATTTTCTATAAATACATCTTCGTCAGGTAAATGATGGTTTAATTGTGTTAACTCATAGGGCATCACAAGGAGTGGGTTTAGTTCTCCAATTCATTTATTTCCGAAAACCCCGAATGCCAGGGATAAGCGACGATGTAGATTGTTGTAAAAGAAATAGGTATAAACGTATTGTGGAGACATTGGTGATCGTTTTGTTGATTTGTTTGGCCAAGAAACCAGATTCTTGGCAAGAGTTACTTTTTGTTAAGGCGCTTGTTAAAAATTAAAAGAGTTCCTGAAACCTGTCGGTTCTTACAGTATAATAAAAACATTTTTAAGAAACCGACGCGCCTCATCTTTTTGCTGTTGGTAGCTCCGAGGACTCCTACAGCTGTAAGGGCTCATTATTTCCACCTATGCCTTTTTGCAGTGATTTGAGTGATAGGTCGTGTGAAACTAATTCAGGAGTGCTTGGAGTTCAGTCACGTACAAGGCGAGCCATTTCAACGTGCGGCAGGCGTAATGAGGCGAATTGTCGATTTAATTTCCAGTTTCGAGCTTTTGAGAGAAACTAGTTCGTTTGAAGGTTGGACGGGAAGTGTAGACGTCTATCGACCTACCAGTCCAATACATCGGGGTCGGATGCACAGTCAAATATTGGCCCAACTAATGCACCCCCATCCCTTAGCATCCTGGCCCGTCATCCCTGACGACCCGTTATTCAGCGTGAGTTCCGCTAGTTCCAACAGTGACAGTAAACACAATTGTCAATCAATTGATCAAACTGGAGAATGTGTATCTCATTCAAGTCCGCCGAAAACAACATGGTGGCAATCCAATCGAGCGTGAGGTAAATAGTGGGAATTTGGACTTCCAAAAATTTCGCCTGTTCCGAGTACACAAAACTGATTAGATGTGACCCAGGTGTAATTGTAATTGTAATTGTAATTCACCTTCATTTCGCCGTTTTCAATTCCACCAGCGGGCAGAAGTCGATTCACATGCTATTCATGGTTATCAATCCCATCAGAATGTAATAATGGAAGCGCAGATGTACGCGTTCCAAAAAGAATTGAAAATTATTCAGCGAGTATTCTTTCATGAATACTTGGAATTGTTGAACAACCATCTAGTCCATGTTATGCAGGAATTACCTATGTTATGGACACACAATTACGTAATACATCGATCCCTTAAAGCACAAAGGGGATATGTCCCGAAATATCGATTTTGAGATTTCGGTACCGAAAGAAGCTCCTCATCAGGACCTATCGATCGCTCCAAGAATCATTATCCTTTTATCTATTTTTGGGGCCAGAAAACGATAAAATAAAGAAACATTTTTTAATTCAGCGAATTTTTTTTATAAAATTGAAAACTATGAGAGAAATCTTTATTTTTGTAAATTGATCAAAAACTTATTTTGCATTTTTCTCATTATGCCATTTTTGGACATATCCCCTTTGTGCTTTAAGGTATCGACATATTTATGTAAGCCGGCCCATCTATCTATGCATAATGCTATAATTTAACAAAAATACAAAACACCCAATTTAGGCACCTACTTCAGAGACGCTGGTAACTAGGGTTAAAATAACGGAGAGAGAAGGATTTTTTGAAAGCGGATTTCTTCAAGATAATCATTGTTCGCTATGAAAAACACCCAATGCTGCAGTTCAGGACCTGATATTTTATCAGCATTGCATGGTAGGTGATCTTCATAGCAAACGATTATTATCTTTGAAAAATCCGTTTTCGGAAATTCCGTCTCTGATGGCTGATGACAGATCGGCCATCATGGTCAGCCATTTTCCATCCACCGAGCCACCGTTAGTCCCTAGGTATCGGGACTTAGCCAACTTTTCGAGCTTATCACCGCCGTTTCAGACCCTCGCTTTATTCTCTCCGTCGCTCGGCTCACGACCAAATTAAGCGAGGATTGTAAATTCAAGCAAACTGCCCATTATACTTCCCTTTCCCGGAGACTTTCTGGGCTTGAAAAAAGGGGTGGAAAAAGCTATGGGGAAAAAACCCGACGCTCTCGGGGATCTCGATCCAACAGTCTCATTCCCGACGAGTTAATTCCATAAAAGGTACGAAGCTGCGAGTTTACGCTTGAGAGTCAACCTTCCGCCTCCTGTTCTTGTTTTATCTACGGATAATATTTTACTAAATGCTTCTCCCGCGGAAAATGCCCCACAAAAGGTCGCTAGTTGGCGTTTCAGTGGAAAAAGTGAACCAGCTGAGGAATAATTAACTTGTACTGTAACAATTGTCCAAACAATTACGGACGGAGAATAGAGTATCAGATTCGCCGGAACCTGGAACCGTGTAATGCGGATTTGTTCGTTGGTATCATTATATTTGTGTTTTTTTGTGCCAATTTCAAGGCATTATTCAAGGATAGAGTGGTCGGGTGCCAACGAACGGCCAGGTACCCATCTGGTCATCAATAGGCACCCAGATACCCACCTCTGTAGGGCTGAATCTAAAAAGTTAACATTTCAAATCCCACGTTTTCGAGAGACATTTGTATCCCCCGCAATGGCAAGGACTGTGCTTTGCACCACTCCTCAACAAGGTGAACGTATACGTCGGATAAATACCGCGATAGCAGAACAATCATACAGTGCAAGGACAGGGTAGCTATTTACCGTATATGGGACTATGGGGAATAAGGCCCGAAGGCTAATTTTTGGCGGTATAATAGTGCATAGGTAGGTACTGTCTTTGGTGAACACCTACACCTCGTCCTGCAGAGAGGTCCTGCAAAGAGGTCCTGCAGAGAGGTCCTGGGGGAGTTTCGAGACGAAGAATATCAGATTATGAGCTCCAACGCTTTGTTACTTGATATTGATCTATGCAACGATATTTCACGTTAATGTAAATCCTAAGGTCCTTGTTAACAATAAAGGAACATCCCATTCAGGAGGGATGTGGGGGGGGGGTCGTACTCCAATTTCATTGTTAGGCCTGATGACGGTATTGTCAAAGATGCTGCTATGAAAGATACTCCGGTCCCCTGTGTTGAAGAAAGGGGGAGATTTCGCTTTGGGATGATAAATTACAGGAGGCGAGCCGTCGATATCTGAAATACGACTTATCGATACGATGGACGGGTATCCAAGCTCAACCAGGCAATAGGTATGTACATGAAAATTGTACCTACTTATAAATAATACTTTTAAATCAGAGCTAATGAAAATTTAGTGATATGTACCTGACTGTAAAGGCGTTAACTTAATTTCTTGTTTTTTCTTGCGAATTTAATTTTGTTTTTATGTTCTCTTCATGTAATCACAACAATTTATTTCAAGTATCAAATTAAAGTCCCTTCCAGAAAAATGGAGAAATATCGATAAGTTGGTTCGGAGTATCGGATAAAACTGCGAGATATCATTCGCGTTCTGCTCATCATCTTCTCGCCTCCTACATGGGGTAAAAAGAGAAGCCTTCACCTCCGAGGGGCCATTGTAAACGAAAATGGCGACCCCCTGAACCTGAACTCACCTTTTGCGTTGATGAAAACCTTCAAGACCGCATTCTCCTCCGGCTCTTCTTCAGCCATCTTCCAGTGCTATTATAGGAAAGTGAACGCTTTTATACTCCAAACTGGGTTAAGTGTTGAAGGGCAAACAGGGAGGGAAGATTGCCAATGGAAAGAGACAGAAGATAGACAGACAGCCGGCGCGATAGAGATAGATAAAAGATATGTGGGGGGCGGGATGGATTTTGGCGGGGTGAGAGAGAACGTGACGTTCTTAGGAAACGTGCGGTATCGAATTCCATCATTCGAATGGTCGGAGAAGCCAACCAGCCCAATGTTGAGCGTGATGTGTAAACCAAAAGCCAAGTCGATCAGTGATTTAATTTCGATTTGAGGTTTTGGCCATGAACCGTAATTTTTTTGAAATATGATTCTAGCATCGTGATTTTAGAAAAGAAACGTGCTTGGCCAAATACAAGACTTTCCAATTGATGAATGTCAATCTATCACAATTGAAAATTGGGTGGCTATCGATCCAACGAGCCAAAATTAACATTTTTAGATCCAGAACATTAGAATCGGTTTATGTTTTTTTCCATCTGAAATATAAAAGATGAAACTAAAAAATTCTCCATCCCAGCGGTAATCCCGTAATCCTGGTCAAATGAGGTTTGAACTGAGTTCATCGGAACTTAGTTGAAGAAATTTTGAATTGAGGAACATAAGTATGAATTCTCTGTTGAAGAGGACATTCAAAGGTAGGTAAATACCTACATGTCGCAGACGTTGAGCATTGAGAATCCGAACCAGCGATATGATTAAGAATTTGAAGGTACCTAAAACGGCACCGAAAAACGGAAAACTTTGACTTCTTGCACGATTGACTCAGCCAAAGAAAAAGAAAAATATAATATGTGTAGCATATAGTATAAATAAAATAAAGAGTCAACTTTGAAAATCAAATAACAACTGGAACATGAACGTTTTCAAAGCTTGTTTCGCTCTCGCCCGAGATATTGCTTTCCTTGTTGGGAGTTCCAAAGGATACGATATATCCTTTCCAACTCAGTAATATTGTTTTAACTTCGCCGTTCTTATGCTGGGGAAACAACCGTATTCTTGTCCGTCGGTTTGGATCAGCCGGATTGGCGGGTCGTGCAAGTTCTATTTCTCGGTCCAACTCGCTTATAGACAACTGCTCGAAATGAGTAGGTACACGAAAAGTTTCAAGATTCAATTTTCAATTCCAGCTCCGCTGCTACATGAAACGCGCCATGTTACGCCAGGCTTTATTGGCTAATTGGATAACGAAATGTACGCAACAAGCTTTGATGCTGTAGAGTGTTCCGAAACAAAGGGCATATACCTACCCAGTTAATTGGGCACTCAGTAAATTGTTGCTCAAAACGGACGATTTGGAGAAAAAAAAACACTGAAGTAGGTTTCTCAACAGTTTTGGGGAGCTGAATTCGAATTTTTGGTTTACCACTTCAAAGCAAAAATCGCAATAAACCTCAAAGTTTTAATAATTTTTTCACTCATCTGCTTACATCTCTAAAATTATTCGTACTTATTTGAGGAAAAGGTATAATTAGCATTGTTACAGCCCCTGTATAATGGAATGTCAAAAAATGGTCATTTTTCCCAAAGGTTGCACTTTTGAGATGAATATCAATATCATGCTTGTTTCACGAGTTGGATATCAATATCAAAATGCAAACAACAAGGTACCCCCTCCATAGATATTGTGGCAAATATTATCAGCTTCGATTTATAACCAAAATGGCTTTAATGATTAATTATTATTAATTATTAATATTAATATATTATTAATTATTAATATTAATATATTATTATTAATTATTAATATATTATTAATAATTAATAATAGAGGAAAGTGCCCAAAAGTGGACCCCCATTTTGTTTTTTATCAATAAAAAATATAGAACAACGAAAAACACATTTTTAAATGCATGTAACGATAGCACGGTAATGTTTTGTATCATTTCTATCTCAATTTATAAAATTATACTAAGAAATAGTAATAAAAAACTATATTTTTCAAAACTCTGCAATTTGGCAATCCCAAAAAAAGTTGCCTAAAGTGGACCCCTACTAAATGTAACAAAAATGGATGGAAAATTACATGGAGGAATGAGATTAAATCACATAAAACAATGCTAAGTCAATAGTAAGTATATAATAACAATAAATTATCCTTTAATGCCAATGAATATATCGCTTTCCGATTAGGCATCATCATTTTTTGAAGGCGTTACTCCAGGCAAAGTCTCCATCACGGACGACCCAGACGAAACGCAGTCTTCTTCACTGCTTGATTTCTTTCCGAAGTTGAGACGTTTTTCAGATTCAGCAGGTGTTTGAACATGAAAAATAACGGGTTCCGCATTAGGAAACTAAGGGGGGTCCACTTTAGGCGACTATAGCCTAATTATTCGTTACTCTTTCAATGTTTAACAGACCGTTCAAGTGAGATAACTTGATGATAAATATTACCTTTGTTCCTTACTATTTCAGAATAATACATGCTGGAAGCCTTACCTTCAAAAGTGTAGGAGAAATGTCGAATAACGTTTGACACTGTAATAATTCTAAAATACAAGAAATCACATAATGGCGAACTGAAAGCCGGCAGATGAAGTAGACTACGTGAGGGCTCCTACATGTTGTCACAGAAGTGGGAACTACTAGTTGCACTTGGTTTCGGTCAAGTTCAGCACCGTACAGAGCCTAAAATGCCAGGGGTCCACTTTTGGGGAGGGGTCCACTTTTGGGCACTTTCCTCTATTAATAATTCATAATATATTAATATTAATAATAATTATTAATTATTAATATAGAGGAAAGTGCCCAAAAGCGGACCCCTCCCCAAAAGTGGACCCCTGGCATTTTAGGCTCTGTACGGTGCTGAACTTGACCGAAACCAAGTGCAACTAGTAGTTCCCACTTCTGTGACAACATGTAGGAGCCCTCACGTAGTCTACTTCATCTGCCGGCTTTCAGTTCGCCATTATGTGATTTCTTGTATTTTAGAATTATTACAGTGTCAAACGTTATTCGACATTTCTCCTACACTTTTGAAGGTAAGGCTTCCAGCATGTATTATTCTGAAATAGTAAGGAACAAAGGTAATATTTATCATCAAGTTATCTCACTTGAACGGTCTGTTAAACATTGAAAGAGTAACGAATAATTAGGCTATAGTCGCCTAAAGTGGACCCCCCTTAGTTTCCTAATGCGGAACCCGTTATTTTTCATGTTCAAACACCTGCTGAATCTGAAAAACGTCTCAACTTCGGAAAGAAATCAAGCAGTGAAGAAGACTGCGTTTCGTCTGGGTCGTCCGTGATGGAGACTTTGCCTGGAGTAACGCCTTCAAAAAATGATGATGCCTAATCGGAAAGCGATATATTCATTGGCATTAAAGGATAATTTATTGTTATTATATACTTACTATTGACTTAGCATTGTTTTATGTGATTTAATCTCATTCCTCCATGTAATTTTCCATCCATTTTTGTTACATTTAGTAGGGGTCCACTTTAGGCAACTTTTTTTGGGATTGCCAAATTGCAGAGTTTTGAAAAATATAGTTTTTTATTACTATTTCTTAGTATAATTTTATAAATTGAGATAGAAATGATACAAAACATTACCGTGCTATCGTTACATGCATTTAAAAATGTGTTTTTCGTTGTTCTATATTTTTTATTGATAAAAAACAAAATGGGGGTCCACTTTTGGGCACTTTCCTCTATTAATATATTATTAATTATTAATATTAATGTATTATTAATTATTAATATTAATATATCGAGGGTGAAACGGCAATAGTGCCCAATTCAATTTCGTCCACTTTTCAGGAGAGCCATAAAACTGATTCCTAGCGTATATATGCAACTTATCCTCAACTTTTTTCCTCCATAGGGGTTCTATACTGGTTTGAAATGAAAATTTTATGTTTTTTTATGCTGGATCACTTCGGATCATAAAATTCATCGATTTGGGCAGTGTTGATGCAGTGTTAATGCAACATTCTCCAATTTGGGCACTGTTGATCGAGTGTTGATGTAGACTATTGGTCATGAATAATCCTCGTTAAAATAGAAATTGAGCTAGAATTAGCAACATACATAGGTTTTCCAAGCCGAATTGAGGATTTTCCATGTCAAATTAGAAATTTCCCAAACCAAATTGAGAAATTTCTATGGCAATTCGATAGGAAAATTTCCTATCTGGATGCATGTCAAATTGAGAGTATTCCTAGCAAAATGAGAACTTTCTTAACTTTCCTAGAGGCCTTTCGATGCGCCAGAATAAATTTTGTACAATATATTGGTCAATTTCAAAAGGTAGCTAGCGAGAAATCTTGAAATTGGGACGGCAAAAATATGGTTGCGATTGTCTCTGCCTCGGTTGCTGTGATCGTCTCCATAGGTACCATGTGAGTTGCATGAGAACGGTAAGCATGTTGGTTTTTTGAAATTGACCAATAAATCGCGCTAAATTTATTTTGGTGCATCGAACGGCTCCTATGCAAAGGAACTGCTAAGAACATAGCCCTTGATTTTTACTTTCTGAAGGTGCCCACTCACTATCCGACTGCGGATGCTGTGTTGAGGATGACCATGGGAACGTGGTTTTGTACCCCAATGAAATTTAGTTGAGTTGTTTATTGATTCATATTGAACAATTAATACAATGAATTGCCTTGGCCCCACGACCTGCAATAGGATAGTGCATGGCCGACTTTAGGTACATAACTAGGTAGGTACCTACGTCTAAATTTTGTTGGTGTGTTGAAGCCAAAATTAATTTATTTATGGAGGAAATTAGTTTTTCCCAATGTGGAGTTATGTACCCTACCAAGTTTTGAGTTTGGTACTTGGCCAAGACTTCGAATAAAACTGATTCACGCATACTGTGAATCATACGTGTCTGGCGAGTCCTGAACTGATGATGGGGGAGAGCGTCTCCTCTTCCCAAGCCAAAAGCATAGGATTGGGCACTGTTGATTGCACTTTGGAATTGGGCAGTGTTGCTTAAAGCGCTTTTTCTCGTATTTGCACCGTCCGAATTTAAAATTTGACCCCACCGTTGGATCGAGCGCGAAATTTCCCATAAGATGACGTTCTTAACTCAAAACCGCCAAAAATTGAATTGGGCAGTGTTGATCCTGCACCCTCGATATTATTCATTATTAATATTAATATATTATTAATTATTAATATTAATATATTATTAATTATTATTTAATTAAAGGGCTTCTGTAGCTTTAATTATTAAAGTTGTATTATACAGCCTGACTTTTGACAAAAAAACGGAAAAGTGGGATACCAAATTTTGAACTCGATATCGTGATAGATGTTCATAATAGTTTTTCTCAAGCTGCTGGAGCGTAAGCATGCAATCCTCCCCTCACCATAATTCATTACAAATTTTGTAGATGGTGTAGATCAACCACTAACTTCGTTAATTAGTCAATCACCTCCCGGCCCAAAATTCCGGTTACGGCTTCCGTTACGGTCCCGGTTACGGGTCCGGCAATAGTTTCCGGTTACTCCCGTAAATTGGGCACGGATCCGGTGTGCGCTCCGGTTACGGTCCAGGTACGGGTTTCGTTTACGACCGTAATACCCGATTACGGTTACGACTGGAGTCTCGGATTCCGGTTACGACCGGAGTCTCGGATTCCGGTTACGGCCGTAATTGTAGCAGGTACCGGTTACGACCGTATTTGTAGCAGGTTCCGTTTACGACATTCCAGCAGGTTCTGAAATTGACAGTACTCAGACTCAGAGACAAGCAGCCGGCGAGCCTGGGCCTGGGCCTGGCTTGTCTAGTTGAACGCCGTCCTGAAAGTCCTCAATTATGTAGTGCAGGCAGAAATTCACTGTCAAAAATTTTACGTCCGAACAGGGACTCGAACCCTGATCCCTCAGATTTAAAGTCTGATGCTCTACCGACTGAGCTATCCGGGCGGTTACGAATTGGCGTGACCAGAGCTCAATCTAGCCTCCGGTCGTAATCGGATCGACTCCGTCCGGAGATGGTAGTAGTCCGGCCGGAACCGGCAGAAGTCCGGCCGGAGCCTGCAGGAGTCCGGCCGGAACCAGCGAGAGTCCGGCCGGAATCGGCAGAAGTCCGATCGTATTCAGGAGTAGTCCGGTCGTATTCGGATCGAATCCGATCGTAACCGGAAAATTTCTTTGGATTTCCGATCGTAACCGGAAATTTTCGTCAAATTTACGACCGTAACCGGACTTTTTGGATAAATTTACGATCGTATCCGTAAATTTTCATCGTAACCGTAACCGGGATTTTGGGCCGGGCTGCTTAGGTTTCTACTTCAAAATTAAATATTGTAGGTCTTTCAAATGCTCTCTGAAGTAAGTATGAAGTTCCATAAGTTACCTAAGCAGCGCACAATGACAATTAGGCAGCTTTGTAACAAAAGATGTTCATTAATTACAGGCCCTGATGAAGGTGGCCTAGTTTCCATTGAAACGTCGGCAAAGGAGCGAAGTTGTCATCTGTTTGACCCTAATCCCGATAACAGTTGACTAATTACCCCGTTTTGGGACACCTGATTTGATGGTGGCGACAGCCCCCAGATGAACATTTCGAAATCAGTTCATTAGTTGCATCTCTAAACATCATGCTCAAGACTTCCTCCATCGCCATTTTCAGATTTTCGTAATTCGAGATATTTCGTGAACGCAGGTTGAAACGTTTTGTGTATGTTGCGCCACAACTAATCCAAATGGGATGTCTGGCTCGTGATGTTTGGTCAGCGAGTAGTGGCGTCCATGGAACAAGGGAGGTTTTAGGTTTCTGTGTTCGAACAAGGCTTGCCACCCTGCGGGGAAATCCAGGGCCCGTCCCCCGGGATCTCATTAGGGGCCTGAGTCGCATTTATCCTTTCGACTCGCGTGCTGGCCGTCACCTGCGGCCACCTTTTCCCCAACAGTTTGTCACAGCCCACGCTTTACTTCGCGCGTTTTACAAAAACGACTTCTTCGAGAGGAAAAATCCATTCGATGGACTAGTAACAACTTTTTTATAATATAAATCTTTATTTTTGTAAATTGATCAAAAACTTATTTAGATTTTTTCTCATTATGCCATTTTTGGACATATGCCCTTTGTGCTTTAAGGTATCGATGTAATCTAAAGACGCTTGATATGCCAAGTTGCCACCCATCAAAATTTTGAGGAGTAGGCAGCCCAGACGCCCCCCAAAAAAACACGGTGCTTTGAATTGGGCAGTGTATCCGTTTCACCGTCAATATTAAATATTTTGTATTTGGGCATATAGGCTCGTAGCCGGGCGATGGCGCAAGAAGCCAGTGCCCCCCCACAGCGACAGCAGCCCTGGGCAGTAGTTACTTGCCCAGAACTGCCCAGAATTGGCCTCATCGAACAGACCCTTTCCCAGTCTGAGGTGCAATTTCACCGAACTTTAAACACCTTGATAATCATGGTGCAAAGTTGCCGTCGGTGACGTACCAATTACAGAACTACCATTTCCCCCCCGCACTTACCTCGCATAAGCATAAGATAATCTCACTTGGAGCGATGAGCAATGATGGTTTTGGATATTAGGCAAATTGATATTGAGGAAGCTCCTTCCAAAGGGTTTTCAGGTGCCAGGCCGAGGGGGTTAAATAATGAAAACGAGCCCCACTGTAACAAATAGCCACCGTCCATTTGAAGCTTTTGAAATCGTTTGCTTTTGTGCTGCGCCGCGCCCTGGGGCTGCAGCTTAAGCCGGGCAACGTTCGGGCCCAAGTGCTAAACGCTTTTGTGCTCGGTCCCACTACTCAAACGAGACCATAATGGATCCAGGAACCACTTTTAAATATCTGCTTACATTTTATCCTTTTGTCTTCGTCGTTAACCATTCCTTGTTATAAAAAGTTTTTCGTTCTTAGCTAGCAACTCTTTCTAATCTCTTTATTACCTTTTGTTTCAATCTCATCGCCGCCTTTTTGCGCTTCTGGAGAAAGGAGTTTGGTCTTTTCTAAGACCAACATCGCAACATTTTTCCTTCTTTTCGAGTCTCAACCGTCAGTTTTCCTTTTTTTTCTTCAGCTAGCGTTCCTTCTCTTTGACTGTTCTTTTTTCAACCCTTTGTGGAGAGAGGAGAAGGTTTATGAAGATTAATAGCGACGGAGATTCCTACCAAAACGTTTTGTCCCGCTTATTTGGTTAATTTTTCGTTTACTTACAACTCCTTGTCATAAAACGGCCATTAGTAGAAGCGTTCATCGCAAATACTTTTCTCTACAGGTCCTTCCAAGGGTTCAGTTTAGATTCCCCTGGAGCATTGGACGGGAAAGCTTGGCGAAATATGCAAACAAGTGCTGTAAATATACTGCCAACTTTATGACTTTATTAGCGGGATGGAACTTGAAATTCCATGATAAAGTAGTCCATTTATACTCGGCGGGGGCTTGCGGAGAGCTTAGTGGCTAGCGCGACTGGCTCCAGCTGCAGGCTATACCGGGAGTTATGGGTTCGATTCCCGTAGGTGGCATGAAACATATGGCCCATAACCTTATGAGATATGTCATCCCTGGTATTCGGGTTTTCTGGAAATTAACTTAATTGCAGAACATGTATAAACCCAATCCTTTTTATGCCCTCGGGTTAACACAATTAAATGATCATTATAATGATCGTAATTAAATTATTGAAATTGGCTGGTTTCAGGCTGGTTTTTGAATTTGAATAGTGAGTTTATAAGTGGGCTAAAGTGACCCTGTTCACCGTTGTACCAGCTAATAAGAATAAAGTTGGATATTTCAAAGGAATATGGAGTAATAATTGGTTGAAATATAGCAGAAAAGATATCCCTACGTATAATTAACTCATATAACTTAATTTTCAGCTCACTCAATAGGAATACGAATTATTGGATATTTTCAAGTAAAGCTTCATACGCAAATGAAGTCATATTTCCTGGAAAATAGTGTAAATTAAGTGCCAACCCCTTAGGATTGACAATTAATTTATAACGTTTTTAGGGCGCATCCCTCTGTAAATTCTCCTGCGAGAACATAATACCCTTGGCTAATGACAATCAACGGGAAATTCTTTCGCCTTTGAATAAAAAGAAATGAAATTCCGCGGCGAAGAGTTTTAAAAGAGAAACTTCCACTGTTGGATGGGAAAATGAGAAATGGAAGAAAAGCAGAAACAATTCAAAGCTGAGTCGGTGGTAAAAAGAAACACGGGGAATATGAAAGTACGAGTTCGGGAGGGGAAAAAATTCGAACTGAGTGTTGAGAGATTATAGGAAGAATACCCTTTCCACGTCTACCTTTTACTTCAGACCCACTTGTTCTCCCTGCGAATGAATTTTTCAATTTAATTTGAGCTGCTCGTAAAATACGAAATAAACACCCGGTTCATTGCTGCGAGCTCTCAACTTCATTCGGTTTTCAGTTTCTCTGTTCCCAACACTTTTTTGCCGTGTCGGAACTTCCTGTTGCTGTTTTTAGCTGTAAGTTCAGCGGTTGAGGAACAAGTTGAATTCAACGACTACTTTTTTACTTGCGTTGTTTTTTACCAGCGTAGCTTTCAAGGGGTAAACGCCCATTAATTAAGAAATACTGGAATCAGCTTCGGTACATTTATTTGGAAACCAGTTTATCAAACACTCTTTTAAATTAGGTAGCACTCATTTTTAAAAATAAATTATTGTTCGTGTTGAAAATTTACCTAAACTCTTCGGAAAGAAATCCTGGAATAAATAGTCCTCACATATGTTGACATCTATGTCGAATCTTGGACGGTACCTCCAGAGAGAGAGAGAGAGAGAGAGAGACAGAGAGATCCCGATCTTTATTCCATAGTAACGCAAGAGCAAAGCCACACAGCCGAAATCGAAAAAACTCCATGACGACACTCGAGGACAGCCCAACTTTTGTGGCCGTTCCGCCCGACCGCGCGGGGCCGTTTTTGAGGCGGATTTTCGGCACGAAGGAGTCGTCCGACGAAAAATTTTCATCAGTCCAAAAATGTTGGAAATTTTCTCAGCAATCGGAATCCGTCGTCTCCCAACCTTCGATTCTCAACCATCCTCGAGATATGAGCAAGAAACGAGACAATCTTTAAAAAAATTTCAAAAAAGTCCAAATTTCTCCGTGAACAAAATTTTGAAACAAACTTTCGACAACACTCAGTTGTTGGGAATTCGACTGGCTACAAAAAATCCTATCCCTGGTCTGAACAAAAGTTTAACGTTTCTAGTCGAAAACCCCCAAAAACAAAAACTACTTTTCCGAAAAATGACTGTTTTTGGCACTTTTTCTCAACAAAACCATATTCTGAGTTTGAAATTTGAAAATTTGGGGTTTTTCTGGTTACTACCTCTCCAAACCCAACATTTTCCCGAAATCGGATCCGCGCTAACCCCAACCGTTTTCTCCAGAATTTCTGCCATCCTCCTCTTCATCATCTACGTAACTCGGTTTGGTGCGATCCGGATTAGTGCGATCTTGTCAAGTTTTTTGTTGTTGTTTTTCATGTTGTTGACACTGAAAGAATTACATTCATACTCGCGTCGAGATCACGGTTCAACAAAAAAAGATGGAAGTTGATTCTATACCAATACGATAGCGATGACATGATGATTCGACACGAATTCCTTACAATTTTGGAAGATTTTTCAGAGAATATCACAAAATGGCATGCTATAATTGAGCTATAGGAGCCCTATCATCAACTGGCGTACCGAGAAGCCCGTAAAACCCAATTTAGCACTGTCGAAGCAATAAACGAAACGAAAATACACAATTTCGAAAGCTAAATTGCATCTGGCCACTGCATCGCTCTCCCTCTCAATTGCAATCACGGTGTAGTGTATTTTGTCAAGTGCAGCTGTTAACCTGAGGTATTTGAATGCGAGGAATTTTCGGAATTCTGTTGGTGAATTATCACGTTGGCAAGACTGCCAATGGCGCCCAAACTCAAATGGATTTTTTGACTACCCATCAGCGTTATTTGCCTTACCATCGTGTTAGATTCTGGGCTTTCCGTGTGTCTTGGCGCTCTTAACCCCATAATTTCATCAAACGAGAAACCTATTTATCGACATTATTTCGGATTCAGCACCCATCAATGCCCTGAAATCCTCGTTTTCTGGGTTTCGTACGGTTGAGCAGCATTCACTTTTTCGGAACCAATAAAAATCATCACAATATGAAGAGAAAAATTGAATGAAGAGTTCAACGCTGGTTTTAACTACCTATTTTATAATTGAGTGATAGCGAATGCCACTGACGATACCCCATTGAATTCCCCTGCAGTTGAAGAAAAGTCTGAGTGAACCTATATTTCTATTAAATAAATTTTTCTCCATCGAAAAATTCCCAGAATTCCAGTCGGTTATTGCAATTTATTAGTTGGAATTAGAAATATAAAATCTCTTGGCAAGGATTCCAACTCTGGAAGAAATATTGAACGTAGGTTTGAATATTCGCTATATATGTGAGCCATAACCGTTATTACCAAGTGCAGCCATTCGGTCGCACGTCGGAGAAAATGTTAGGAGAACTGCTGATATTTCATATGCACACACAACCCCTCCCATATTCGAGGGAAGAATTATTGAAAAATACTGAAAGCTCAGCTGAGGAACTGGCGGTTGCACATTATTCAAATCGGGACCAATTTTTGCGAAAAAACCGCGCGCTTTTACAATGGCTGTCGAAAAAAGTTGAGTCGAGTCACTCGTACGCTAAAAAATTGCTTTAAAAGCGATTGTCTTAAAAATGTTATCATAATATTTTTTATGATTTTCTTTGATTTTTTTATATGATTTTTCATGATCATCATGATGTTTTATGATTTTATGATTTTTTATTTGATTTTATATGATTTTTTATGATTTTTAAAAATAATTTTTAAAATGATTTTTTATGATTTTTTAAGATTTTTATATGACTTTTTATGATCATTTGATTTTTATGATCATGATTTTTATGACCATTTTTATTACATTTATTACATTTTATTACATTTTATTACATTTTATTACATTTTTACATTTTTACATTTTACATTTTATTTTTACATTTTTTACAATTGAGATTTTATTTTTACATTTTGCATTTTTATTTTTACATTTTGCATTTTTATTTTTATTTTATTTTTTTGCAATTGAGATTTTATTTTTACATTTTTACATTTTACATTTTATTACATTTTATTACATTATTTATGACATTTTTATGATCATGATTTTTTATCATAATTTGATGATTTTTATGATTTCATGATTTTTATCATAATTTGATGATTTTTTGATCAAATGATTTTTAATCAAAATGATTGTTTTTGATCATTTTTTAAAAATTTAACACCGTTTAAAAATTAGCCGATTTTTTTACAAGATAATCTCATTATTTTTTTCGAACAAATAAGTCGCTCCCTATGACCTGCGAAATTTGCAAGTTATGGGGAGCGAAGGATTGATGGAAGTGAAGACAGACCATTTGTCCTTATCAGTTGCCAGGCGCTTTCACCCTTACGACCTCCCCCGAGAGAGATTTCCTTTATAGTGAGTTGGGATTGGAAATTGGGGTAGGCGGCGCTGGGTTCTATCTCAATTTTTTTTCGCACCAAGTTGGGGACACTTTGTATAAGTGAATTTTATTTGCCCTCGAATCCAATACGATATTCAATTTTGGGACGATTACAATACTTCCACCAAGAGTAGAAAGTTTCATATGTTCCAACGTCGAGCATGTTGGCCTATTCGAATTCGTCATACTGAATACTGGAAGTACCGTGTGTCCCAGCATGACTGCTGACTTCAGGGCGAACATTTTACACGGGGTTTGACGGTCACAATTGTGATTCGGTTCACCCCTAAGACAAACCTCAGCACGAAGTACATGTATTTTTGCCTTTAAGGCACCAGACCGAAGAGGGTTTCTTAATATGAACACGAGGTCGGATAGCGGCACAAATCATAAGAAGGGCAATATCTTTGCGGGCATATATCTCCTCGGGTCGGGCTCCCCGCGGCTCTAGAGCTGATCTTCTGGTGCCCGCGTGGGGGTTTACATCGGATGGGATGTCCTACACGAAGAGCAGAAAGGACTACTAATATCGAGGCCTTACCTGATCCTTGAAAATATAGCCTTCCGTGATGCTAAGCCTCAGTGGAAAATCTTGTAGACGGGACCCGCAGTCAAAAGACGATTTTACTTCCTAGGTTTTTCAGAAAATAAACCAGGAATAGTGAATACGAGTGATACTGAGCGTGGAAATAGAGATACTGTTACTTTCCGTAAAACAGAAACAGAAGCGCAAGTAGGGACGAAAAATCCAGAGGAGCGTACGTAAAACACAATAGTTCAAATTTGTAGACGTAAATTTTTGAACCAAAGCAAATTGTTTTTGATTGATTCGGAGGCTACAAAGATAGAGGATATCAAACAATTTTGAAAATTTTAAAACCCACCAAAAATCAAAAACGCCGAGTTACCGGACTTTAAAACATATCCACGTATCGAAAGATTCCGAAAACCAAAACCGCTCCAATCGGTTAATTTTTGTGGGCAGAAAAAAATAAAATTGAAAACTCTATAGGTAAGTGCCAAAATATCGGAATTGCTGCGAGTAATTCAAATTCCGGATAAGCAGGGTGATAGCTTCCACTGAGACGAACATCCCAGTTTAAGAAATTTGAAAAAAGGTTAAGAATTGAGGGGTTTATGGCCATTTTTGTAAATGGCCACAGGCGCGAACAGACGGAAGTAAAAACATCATTATGGAATTATTGATAATCATCATGATTATTGATTGATTTTCGATTGAAATTAAAAAGTTATCGTCCATTTTGTATACCCTACTTCGGGCAAACATGTGAGTTGTTATATTGCTAAATCTGAATGGTTCTCCTGTCAAACTAAAAAAGCGAGGATCCCACCAACATTAATACAATGTTGTATACTTTACACCCCTTAAATTGAAAGGTGCGGCGAAATGGCCTCTCGGCCGAAATTACGCCCCCATAAAACCCCGGCGAGGGGGCGGTGAACGATTTGCGTAACATTATGTAAATAGCGGAACAGACTTGACTTCGGGGGCTGTATCGACTCAAGGAGCTGATCTGGTGTCTCTGTAGGGCTGAAATTTTCGAAAGATTATCTCGTTATGCAAAGCAGTCGCTCGGCTGTTCGTGCAATTAGTTTAAGTTGTCAAGGATACCATCAGTGGAGCACTGAATATATTTACAGTTGTTCTCGAGACGGTTTCGAATTTCTCGCCGCACCGCGAAACTGAGTTTTGGGATTTCTCAGGTGGATATGAGTTATGGAGGTGGATGAGGATTTCTCAGGTGGATATGTTGGAAAATGAGAGGCGCTATAGCGCGTATGTACAGGCGGATAAATAAATTAATATGTTCGGTCAAATGGCCGAAAAGGTTTCCCGGACAAGGGCGTAAGAGGTTGGCATTCGCGGTCAATTTTGGCAAACATCCCAACGACCTGTTCATGAATATTTGAAATTTTCAGAATTTCTCCTCACAGCAAACTGGAATGAATTCTGGGAATCCCTTTACTTTGTCAGCCGACCCAAATGATGGACTCCAGAGCTTTTGTTCAATGTTTCCATCTTGTGTCCCTCGCCACGTGAATGATCTATTTTAGGGAGGGCTAAACAATTAACTAGGTATACAATTACAATAAATTAGGAATTGTTGAAACCAATTGACAACACAATACTACTTCCATATTTCGTCACGTTAGTGGCAACACCAGGTAACTCATTTTCTGGCGGTTTTGAGTTAAGAACGCTTTTGTATGGAAAAAGAGATGGCGGATCGATTATTGGAGCTAGTTTTATTGTCAGTTCGTTAGGAAGCGCGTAAATCGCAATTCGGTCAACACTGGGTATCTCAAATTATCGTCAAAACGTGTTATCTCAGTGCAACCACATGCCCGTTGGCAAGTCTTTAGACGTCTTTAGAGCCGACTCGATCAAATTTAACCGTAAGACACAACTTGGGAACCTGGGAAACTTATAAACAGGTCACTCATGATTTTTACAATAATCAGTTTTTTGCCTCTCCCGGAAAATTGGAAAAGTGAGTTACCCGGTGTTGCCACTAACGTGACGATTTATTATTCATGTGGATTGTTTAATTTTTACTCACTACCTGCCAGCTGGAAATTAGTCTAATATTATTTTATGGGTGATTAATTTAAGGCGATTAATTCTTAACGTCGAATTGCATTCCTATAGTCTTTTCCTAGTCTTGCCGAGACAAAGATTTCAGCTCAAGAAATTTGAAAAAAGGTTGAGAATTGAGGGAGCTACTGTCATTTTTCCTGAAAATTTCAAAAACAAATCTCCAGCCGTTGGGGAGAAAAAGTGTTCTCGGCGGGCGGCAGGCGGCGATCGGGGGACGGCGGACGGCGTTCGGGGGACGGCGGACGGCGTTCGGGGGACGTTGGACGGCGGTCGGCGTTCGGGGGACGGCGGACGGGAGATGGCGGACGGAGAGGTGGATATCTTTGTATCGCAGATTCGGATTTTATACCCTTTGAAACGTAAACCATGAAATTTTTAAAGAGGCTAAAAAAAAACTTTTTTGGGCGATTACAATGGTTTATAATTATATAATAAACCAAAAATTAGGGCTCATTCGATTTCTTAGGCCATCCTGAGCAACAAGAACGGACGATTCGCTGTTCTGTCACCTCCGGGCTCAGTCGGATCGTATAGAGACCGAGTCCAGGAACAATCAGCCGAGCCAAGACGAGTAAACACCTTTCCGCAGACAATGGGCCGAACTTCGGACAAGAAGAAACCGAAGGAAGCGAACGGCTGAAGGCTATAAATTTCGTCGGCCCTTTCTCACCGCAGGTTTGGGAATTCAACATAGGTAATGGCCAAATGGCTGGAATGGTCCAACTGGAAATTGGAGGTTCTGGAGAGGTTGGTCCTTCGAGTGTAATCAATCGATCGGCTCTCCCTTCTACTTCATTGTCCACATTTCCAGCGAAACTGAAGCCCTAGAGCAGGAACTGTTAGAGGAACTGTTCCTTTTCCGAAAACCGACGGAAATCGACCTCAAACGTCGGGAAAAGCGGGGCGAAAGGAAAAAAACCCAGGATCAAATGACCGAGGAATGCCGAACCGATAATCCGGCCTTGGGCTGCCAATGGTAATTTATGAGGTGGGTCTTACCTACGGAGCAACGGGATACAAAACCCGTCAATTTGCCCGAGCGTTTTTCGGAGTATCATTATCTAAAAACAATTGAAGCGAAGGGTTTAACGCGCCGAATTTTGGGGGTGTTTGGGTTTTTATATTATTTGTTCATTTTATATTATTATTTTTTAAGGGTGGGTTCATCATTTCAGTTTATCGAATATCCATTACTCTCCGGGTAAAATTTTCCGTGGATAGGTACGTTGGCAAGGAAATTGATAGTCTGCATTCCCAAGAAACTACTTATTCGGAGAATCATGTTTTTTCGACGAATAAACTGAACTGAGGAACCCACCCAAAATTAAATATAATTTGGTGGGGTTATAACTATTGATAATTATCAACGAAACTTTCATAATTACGACAGCCAAATCATATTGCATGGTCAAATTGCGAATTTTCCTAACCTAATTGAGAATTTTCAAGAACCTGGAGGAAAACCGGTGCCCGCGGCACGATGACGTCATAGGGTCATGAAGTGACCCGAAATCTTGCAATTCGAAGGTTTAATTGGCGAATTCGAGTATGGGTTTAGAGTCAAAAATATAAAATCCCGACACCCTCCTATTATACCTATGTAAAAAAGTTTTTTCAGCTTTAGAGCTATCTACCAGCACAACTCGGTGGTATTGAAGTGTAGGTATAACCTGGGATTCATAACCTGCTGACCAGTACGGCATGAGTTAGAAAATATATCATACTATGATATAGGTATGTATAATTATTTATAAAATTGATATAGTATATAAGAATGACATACCTACACGGAACAAATTAATTATTGAAAAGTACTCTACTAGATTTCAATAAAATCACTATAATCTCAATAGAACCAGTAAATATCTATAAAACGCTAAAATTGATTTGGTTTCTTCTAATTCACGTGCACGAGACGTCACAGGCCATATACCTACCGATTGATTTAAAATTATCGAAAAATAGGTGATTTCGTTCACCAACATAGATCGCCAACCTAATTTGGGTTTATAACCTGTTGAATTTTGGACGACGCGGGAAATTGCCAATTTTGAAAAATTGCCTACCTGCAGGCTGGATGGAGGATCGCAAACTCCATCGCCGCCCCCGGGTACGTGCGGCGGCGGCGGGGGCGGACAGAGCGTCGAAGCGGCTCGAGATGCTGTGCCGTAGTGCGCCATTTCCACCGAGATTGACGTGCCGGGCGGGCAGCTGAGCGCGAGGCTCTCGTCTTCGCAGGCCGCCTTCTCGTACCGCCTCAGCGTTCCTGACAGAAGAGCTAAAGTTGAGAACAGACAAAAATCCAAAAATACGAATTACCATCACCATCGAAACCCAGCGGAAGCGATTATTGTTAAAAAGTGCTGGAAGCATGCGCCGCCGAGTTAGATCGTAGAATTTCGGATTTCTGATAATATACTAATAATAGTTATTACCAGCAATTATTACTTCCATATTTACGGGGTAAATGGAAGTATTGGAACCGCTCTAAAATCAAAAATCGGGTCTGAGCTCAAGAAAAAACTTTTACTCAGAATCGCTGTGTGTCCGTCTGTGGTAATTTACAAAAATGGTCATAGCTCCCTCAATTATCAACCTTTTTTCAAATTTCTTGAACAGAAATGTTTGACCTTGGTAAGATCTAACACCCTGTTTAATCGGAATTTTAATAACTCGCTGTACTTTCGATGTATTGGCATTTTTAGTGTTTTCTTTTTTTCCGGCCACAAAAAAGGAACCGATTTGAGCGTTTTTGGTCTTGAAATGCCTTGCAAAAAATGTGAATATTTTTTATGCTCCGATAACTTGGCGTATTTGTATTTTAGGCGAGTTAAAAAATTTGTGTAGTGAGTTTTTTGATATTTTTAACCCAGACACCCTCAAAAGCAGTATAATATGCCTCAATATGATCAAATGATGTCGTAATATGACATTATCATATTATGATCCCATATTATGCCTCAATATGATCAAATTGAGTCACTTTTACGTTTCAAAATATGGAAGTATTGTGTGTTATCTACGCATCACTGGTAAAATTCCAATTTT
Source organism: Nesidiocoris tenuis (assembly GCA_036186465.1). Lineage (NCBI taxonomy): Eukaryota > Metazoa > Arthropoda > Insecta > Hemiptera > Miridae > Nesidiocoris > Nesidiocoris tenuis. The sequence continues at coordinate 13,821,904 of AP028912.1, forward strand.
CAAAGACCAGTGGCGCACAGATAACACAGCCGCCAGAAAAGCGGCGGTTCTTCCATTTCCAGGGATTTCGCACGTTCTAATCTCCAAGGGCAGGCGAAATTTAATACATCCATCGATCATATAACATAATATCCAAACCCCCGATATCACCGTTAGCTGATAATACACGGGGATGTAGACTCCTTCGTAATTTAGAGGCTCCGAAAAGGCTAAATGAGAAACCGTATACCTTTCTGGCACTAATGGCCAAGTTATTTTGTTGGGCAGAGAAAGCCCTCGAGTTACGAGTCGGGATTCATCACTCAGACCTAATGGCAGACCTTTCAGAAGATATAACTTCAAGAAGGAAAAAGGAAAAGGTTCGCGATGGATTAAGGAATGGAAAAAAATGTAGGGCGATCAATGGAATAGGAGATATTGACTGATGCTCGTTCGATCAACTCCTGATTGACAAATCCGGACATGTCAAGCTCACATGTTCAAAGAAGATTACTTTATTTGTGATTTACATCCTCTTTGCCATTTCCGGAAATGTCAATGTTCGAGAAGATTATTTTATAAGAAAATTGTACGTTCTGCCTGAATCACCATCGAGTGGAAATTCCCCGGGCCGATTTATCAATTTATTTGAATCTACATTCATGATGATGAATAGTGAGTCATAAGTAGTTCGTATTTATGAAAAATTAGTCGAGATTCGGTCAGTGAACAACAACCTCGTTCAGTTATGCATCATTTGACTCAATTGTGACATATCGAAAGAACTTCTTTCATCCTCACACCTAAAATTTGTAACAATACAAATATAGCCTCCATAGGATTTGTGTGACAGTACCTGACATAGCAATTTGCAATAAAATTGTAAATAAGGACTTAAAATGGCAAAAATGTCGTTTTTCGAGTTTCTATCTTTTTTCAGTTTTTCCATATTTTTCAAGTTTTCATCTTTTTCCATTTTTTCCAAAATTTTCCTGTTTCTCCAGTTTTTCCTTATTTGTCGAGTTATTACCTATCTTTTGTCTCTCTATTAAATCATTAAACGAGTAAGTATAATATTATTGTAAACCATATTCTCATTAATATCACCAGGTATTTATAGCGATAATTAGATATGAGCTAGGCTAAGCTGCCTTCGAAGGATAATAATGAGCTTCATCAGATGGGATTTCTCATTAGCTAAATTGCGCCCGGGTGTGTTTGACATTGCCAAAGGGTAAGGAGCACGTTGCAAGGTTCGTATCCTATACCTGGAACCTAATGACAAGTAACAGGCCTCCTAAAATTAAAAACCAAATCGGTGGCATAAAAAAATTCTCATACTTCACTCTTACTCAGAATCACTCCGAGCAAGTACCTGTGTATTAGTGAGTCTGTGTGCATTTCAAAAATTCTCCGAAGAAATCCAAATTTAAGCACGCTATAGAAATAAAAGCATATAAGCATAATAAATGCTTAAAAAAATGGAGCATGTGCCACACTTGGGGTTTTTAGAAAAACGAAAAAAGAGTTCAAAAGCTGGACCATAATTGAAGAGTTTTCTTCAAAACTGCGTATATCGACTTTCGAGTTTTGTCGATATCGATTTCGATTTTCGATTGCTTATAAGTACCAAAACTGCTATGAACCGAAATCGAAAAACGAAATCGATACCGACAAAACTCGATAGTGGATACATGCAGTTTTGAAGGAAAACTCTTCAATTCCCACCAATATTATTGGTGTCGTTGCACAGGCAGACAAGAAGCGCCGGACGCAGACGCCGCGTCTCCATGCGTCGCAATGCTGGTGTCACGATTTGAAACTCAATAGAAATCGCTCTTATACAAACAGCAATAATTTGTTTTACAGATCGTCAAAAGTTCAATAAAATTGCCCATCACGGGGATGAACTGTTGATACCGTCATCATCCCTGTTCCGTAATTTCCTTAATTTTTCGAGCCATGTAACTCCACTCGACTCGGGGGGCTGTAAATTCGTTGATTATAAGGGCGAGGGAATTTCGCAAGTTTTGATATCTTAATGAACCGAGTTTAACCAGGACGGATACTTTTCGACGATGATTTTATAAATCAGTAAAGTTAGCCCTAGGCCTCTTCGCCCCTCGGCGGCGGAAAGAGCATTAAATCCAGTAGAATTAATTATGAAATATAGGACAGGCCTCGGCTCATATTTCTACTGGTCGGAGCGCCAGTTTCCCCTCTGGCGCGGATTCGCGATGGCTCTTCTGCCTTACCAAATCCGCGGCAAAACGTCCGCTCTCGTTTTATCCCAATAACCGACAATAGCGTAATTTATCTCGCATTTCGTTATTTATTGGTACGGAATCGCGGGGATCCGAATTGAGTGTTAACATTGGAGGATTTTACTTCTTGCGTCAGGTAGGAATCGCTAATCCTACGCACCGACTGGATTTAACAAATCATGAGCGAGTCTGCCATACTGAGAAATATACCGCAAATGCGCCATGGCTTTTCAATTGAAAAATGTTACCTAACGCCTAGCTTCATGAACCAACATTTTCTTGACGAAGTCGAAAAATGACCTTTCGAAATGACCAAACCGAAAGCCTCACACTGATTTGCAATTCAGCGCTGAGAGATATTAGCTTTTTAGTATTTTTATTTATTTTTTTTTATATTTTATTTTTTATATTTATTGTACACTAGCTGTACCCGCCCGGCGTTGCCCGTGCAAAAAAATAAGAAAATGCAGACAGGTGAATAGAGCAGGAATCTCCCCCCCCCCATAGCTATAGCTGTACCCGCCCGTGTCGTCACTTTTTTCACTTTTTTTCACGTTTAAAACTCACGTTTTTCACTTTTTTAAAACTTAAAAACCCACTTTTTTAAAATTCACTTTTTTCACTTTTTTAAAAAATAAAAAAATTTTTTTTTTCAAAAATCGAAAATTGGGGTTTGAGGTCTTTGTGCTTCCGTGTAAAAAATTCCGGGTCCCTGCGTGCGATAGATTTGGCTGGAGAGCTCGGTCAAACAAACAAACAAACACTTGCTTTAATTATTATAGATTTCAGTTTTACATTTTCATTTTATTTTTTTTAGTTTTTGGACATTTTTTAATGTTATTTTTTCTTTGGTCTGCCAGAAAAATTTAAATACTTACTTATTGCATCTAACCTAAATTCACTACCAGTGCTAAACTGACTGCAAAACCCTTTTCTCCTTTCTCTATCGAGTTACGCGAGGAAATGAGAAATTAAGGCGTTATCCCGACTCGGCTACAAAAAGTTGGAAAAGTCTCTCGCTCAAGAAGAATGAGAAACCTTCATCCCGCAAAAACTTATTCGATTTATTCTATTTACTCTGTTTCGTCAGAAGTAAACGGGCTGAAACATTTCCGTCCATCCTTTCACATCCGTTTCACCCCTGCGAGCCGAATCCCTTAAACGGGGGGATGAAAAAGACGGGGGTGGTCGTGGCTTAGGCCGACTGAAGTAATCCTAGTGATTGATGATCCGAGAAAAGAGTTTTTGGACGCGACAGGAGCGAGGGCTAAGGTTAGGAGTGAAAGTAAAAGTGAAAGGGCCTAAATGGGAAGAGAAAGGGAACGAGAGAAGAATTACCGGATGACAACTGGGTAGATGCGGATGGCTTATTAAAGAGGACCTCTGCCTCAGAGGGTCACAACGGAGGATATATACGTGTATCTGGGATATACCAATGCTATTGGAATTCCTGAGAAGCCAGAGTCGAGTTCATTACCGAATGACGAAAACACTTTTTGAGCCAGCTACAAAAATAAATTCTGGATCGAATTCAGAATAGGCAGGTAAATTTACCTAAACGTGTTTATACATTTTGAGTTAGATACAATAATTATTGAATTAAATTATTTTTATGAATAGATTTTAAAATTTTTTTCAATAAATAAGTGGGTACCAATATATAATTGCTTAGAATCAATAACTTCTTATAAGAAGTTATTGAAGTTCTTATGAGAAGTGATTGATTTAACCGCATTTATAAATATACCTACTTATTTACCTTTTATTTGGCACCTACTTATTTATTGTAGAAAAATTCTAAAATGTATTCATAAAAATTTAAAAAAAAAAATTGTTTGAATAATTTTTAAAATCAATTTTCCTTGGAATGAATTTGTAAAATGAATTGAAATTTTCGACGATTTTTATGGAACTCATCAAGGGAAAGCAAATGTAGTGGTAAAGGCTACATTTGGAAGATTTTTGTTACCCGGGCATATTTTATGTTTTTCAACCTGCTAATTCATGTTTGTAAAATTGTATTTTTCATAATAATATTATTGACTCTCATAATAATATTATTGACTCAATAATAATATTATTGATTATTATTATTCATAATAATATATATTGACAACATATTATGTTGAAATCATTGTTAAATGTCATCATTGTCATGCCAATCATTGTTATATGCTTTTAGAATTTTGGTTTTAGAATTCTATGTATTACGAGTAGCTGTGAGTAAACAACTGAACGTACTGGATTCTCCTAAAGTGATAACATAATGTGGTATAGCTATATTATAGCGGATTAGTGCCGACAGAACAGAAATAGGTACTCGGAGTGTGATGCATCATTTTCCATTTACAGAGACACATTGTGTATAATCATTCCGCAAAATTTCATCGGTTCAAAATAATTCTGATCGTGGAATCGCTCAGACGAGAACATGATTCTATATAACGTGGATTTCACTAGATATGCCTCCTCAGTGAACCCTTCAATATTGAAAGCATTTTAATACAAAATGTCAAACACATCAATCTAGATTCCAGCTGAACTGGAAAGCCGTAGCATGTTATCATGAAACTGTTCACGGTTGATTAGCAGCTCTTGTCAGCATGAGCACAGTACCTATTTCATCTGCTCGTTTACACCGGCTAATTTCCGATACTAGGTAGTAACTAATTTGATTAATCTGATATCGCTGCATCCAGGAATGATTTGTGATCCGGCGATGTGCCTTAAAATAAACAAAGTACTTTCATATTTTTAGAGAAGTGCCTGGCCTTTAGACCAATATCCTAAATTTATATTTGTGTCGTCCATTACGTCATAAAATTTGCATAGTGCTATGGTAACTATGACAACGACAACAACGATAGAAACGGTAAAACGGCAAACCGATAAAAACAATATAAACGAGAAAAACAATAAAACGATAAAAATGAAAAAACACGATAAATACGAAAAAAACGAGAGAAACGATAAAAAAGATAGCAACGACAAAAATGAAAAAACCGATAAAACCGATTTGAACAATAGAAACAAAAAAACAATAAAAACGATAAAAAAACGAGAAAAAAACGATTGAAATGATGGAACTGACAAAAACGATAAAAACAAAGGAAAAACGATGGAAACGATAAAAAACAATACCTAGAAACGAGAAAAAAAACGAGAAAAACAATAAAAACGATAAAAACTAAGAAAAGCGATAGATACGATAAAAAACGAGAAAAACTGAAAAACGATAAAGAAAAAAGATATAAACGACAAAAATGAAAAAAAAAACGATAAAAACAAAGAAAAACGATAAAAACGATAGAAACGATAGGTAAAAAACATTAGAAACTATAAAAACCAGTGGTGCGTAGATAACACACAATACTTCCATATTTTGGAACGTAAAATTGTGACACAATTTGATCATATTTTGACTGCTTTTAAGGGTGTTTAGGTCAAAAATATCAAAAAATTCACTATTCAAATTTCAAAATTCGCCCAAAATAAAAAAATGCCAGTTTTTCGGAACATAAAAAATATCCACATATTCTGCAAGGTAAAACCAAGATTTTAAGACCAAGAACGCTCAAATCGGTTCATTTTTGTGGCCGGAAAAAATTAAATAGAAAACACTAAAAATGCAAATAAATCGGAAGTACTGTGCGTTATCCAAATTTCGATTAAACAGGGTGTTAGGTCTTACCGAGACGCACATTTCAGTTCAAGAAATTTGAAAAAAGGTTGAGAATTGAGGGAGTTATGGTCATTTTTGTAAATGACCACAGACGGACAGACGGACTAACGGACTAACGGACACACGGACTAACGGACTAACAGACACACGGACACACAGACACTTGTTCAGGAAGTGATTCTGAGTAAATGTGTATGAGAAAAAGTTTTTTCTGAAGCTCCGTTCCGATTCTCGATTTTAGGACGATTCCAATACTTCCATTTACTCTGTAAATATGGAAGTGAAAACGATAAAAAACTTTAGAAACGATAAAAAAACGAGAAAAAACGGGAAATGAATTGATAGAAACGACAAAAACGATAAAAACAAAGAAAAACGATAGATACGATAAAAAAAAACGAGAAAAACTATAAAAACGATGATAACGATAAAAACGATAGCCAGTTTTTCGTAGATAATACACCATACTTTCATATTTTGATACATGAATTTTTAACACATTTCGATTACCAATATCGAAATATATAGCCGAAACTACTTTTGATGGTGTTAGGGGGAAAAAAATTTAAAATCTCGCTTTCTTATCTTAAAAACTCGCCCCAAATCAAAATACGTCAAGTTATCGGAATATAAGAAATATACACGCGCTCCACAAGGTAAAACAAAGATTCTAAGACCAAGAACTGCATAAGTAAAAGTTATTTCTGAAGGCCCGATCAGATGTTCGATTTTAGGACGATTACAATTCTTCCATTTACTTATTCTATGAATATGGAAGTCAAAACGATACTATTACTTTGTAAGAAGAGTCCGAGGGCCGACCAGTTGAAAGCTCGAATCGAAACGCTTTCGCCCGTGCGGCCCTCTTTGGCCACGATTTTGAGCCTGCTTGGGCAAAAGTAGCTTGAAGACCCCACCTTAAGATTTCCACTCTCACCCAACTGGAAAAATCGTCACCTCACAAAATTGTTTGCCCCTAAAAATTGACAAATGGTTCCAGGCAATAAAATATTCGCTTCATTCGATTCGGCAGTGAGCCGCTGAGGTAAATACGCCCGATTAATGTACAATGCTTTATTTCGTAAACAGCCAAGAAGGGGGTAACAGTGGAAATTCATCGACTGTAGCATTTGCAACCTCTCGGCGGTCCCCGGGGCTATAGCTCAGTTTCACCTCAGACCCGCCTATTATTGCCGCCTATTCGACTAACGTTCTTTCTTTTTCACGGCAATTTCCCGCCGAAATTGAAGTAATTTATATTCCCGCTGAGTGATCAACCCCTTGCTTTCCGGCTCTCTTCTCAATATTCCTCGAGCGACGTCGTGACTCGGTAATGGTATTATACAGTCTTTTAAGCGGAAATTCAGCGACAGAATAATGTTTTTCGAGCCGGTTCCAAACCTCTCTCCTTGTTTTTTGTTGTTGTTGATAAAAGTTCCAAGCCGGCTGAAAGGCCACGGGGAATATTTTTGCTTACTCGTTCACAAAATAAATGGAAGACTAACGATCGTGAAACTGGGTAATGATTCGGGCGAAGGTATCCGGGACTCGGAATCGCTGTGCCGTATTTCGGTAGTCGACCATTCGACGAATTTTTCTCTCTGACAATTTACGCCTGAGATATTTTGCTCGACACGAGTACCGATAACATACAGAACTCAAAACATGTTATAGGTTTACTATTATCACAGTGAAACCGTTAGTTAAAGATGTTTTCGTATCACTGAAATAATATTTCATATTAAGTACACAATGTGTACTATTAATTATTCATATGTCATATGAATAATTAATATTTCTTGATATTCATACTTATTTTCATATTTATTTATGAATTATTATTTATTTATTTCATATTTATTTCAGTAGCGCATAGTACGCCTCTAGTAAATATCTGGAAATAATCAAATTCTATCTTTATTTTAGTTAAAGTAAGTAAATTCTTTCATGTGAAGCTTGGAAGGCATATTTATTGAAATGGTATCACTCCTTCGACCAAATTTTAATTATTAGGTACTGATAATCCGCCCTGTTGCGCGATGTATTGTCTCGAGGATGAGACATGTATCCGTTGTGATAATCAGCATTAGCTCAGCTGGCACGGCGCATTAACACACGAGTAATAATGTGATTGGAAGCATAATTAGCATTTACCTAATCAATGGAATTGCTGCGACGTAATTTGGGCCCCAGGTCCATACAGAATTTACAGAATCGCTCATCAATATAGACCGGTTTTGACTGAATATTTCATTGTAATATAGTACATTATAATCTAGTTCTACTGTGTTTCACCGAAAATAGGATAGGTTCGTAGATTGAATTTTGATGCATTGAGGGCCGGTTTATTGACAAAATTTATCCATCCGATATCCAAGGAAGCTTCAGATAAACTTCACCACGGTGGCATTCAAATGAAATTTTAAAGTAAAAATCTCATTGGAAATGTTTATCTATAGCTTCCTTGGATATCGGATAGATAAATTTTGTCAATAAACCGGGCCTGAGTTCGTTATTTTGGTTTGGTATCCATAAAATGTTTACATTTTACATTTACAAATGGAAGATAAAATCAATTTTTCTAAATTTTCGTTTAAAATTAGAGTTTTTAAATGAAAAAATAATATATGAGATAAAATTGCAAAATTTAGCTCCAGTTCTCGTAAAAAAAATTATTTCACCTTATTTTATGTAAAAATGTCAAAATTGACGAGGGACACTTTTTTTTCATCCAACAAACGGAGGCCTGCAAAGTTCCGCCGGCCCTCGAAGTTCAACCGGCCGAGTTTCCGCTCGGGAGGAGCCGCCCTGCGAGTTGTTTTGCGGACAGAATCCGCCGCCCGGCTGGGCTGCAGGGGATGAAGAGCCGGCCGTTCCGCTGGTAATAGCGCCCGACGAACGTGACAAACCGGGCGAACGTTCTTATTAAATGTCCGCCCCGCAGCGGCGCGCATTTTCCCCGGCTAACTCGACCCGGCCGTTTCCTTAGAGAATTTCTCGAGTGCGATGAGACTCGAGTGCGATGAGACGACGCTGTTTAACGATCACCTGCCCCTTCCCCGCCTGCGCGATGACTCCTGGCGCGGATTCCCACCTACGCCTGATGGCGGATTCGCAATTTCCGTCACCCTGATGGCTTCATCTCCTTATCAATTATTCTGAGCGATAAAGTTTAAAACGATACGCCCCCAGTCCTCGTTAAGACAGCTGTACACTACTTGACAATGTCTTTAATTCAATTTTTGGTTCATTTTCTTAAAAAAAAGACCTATGTATTCGGTCAGGAAAACAATTTTTAACACCCCCTGAAAATTAGTTAGTTTACGTTTCAAGGGGCGTAGGATCCGAATCTGCAATAAAACTTTTTTGTCCGTCAGCCGTCCGGTAGTTTTCCGGGAAAAGGGGCTTTCGACGATTTTGGAAAGTTTTTCACCCGGGCATGCTCAAACCCATACACATATTCATAATCGAACTCAAAATCAAACTCAAACTGATACTCATACTCATAATAATACACAAACGCACACTAAAACTTATAGTAACAATCAAACGCACAGTGATACTCATAATCAGACTCAAAGTAAAACTCAAACTGTTACTCATAATCAAACTCTCGGTCAAACTCAAACTGGAACCAAAACTGAGGCAGAAACTAGAAATTATGCTCATAAATCGAACTAGAACTCATAACCAAACTAAAACTGAAACTCAAACCACAATCAAACTCAAACTCATACTCCAATTTAAACTCATGACTCAAACATATCCCTCATACTCGTGATCAAACTCAAACTTACACTCAAACTGAAATTCAAAGTCATACTTATAATCAGATTCAATTTCAAACTCATACTCATAACCGTGATCAAACTCAATATCATAATCGAACTGAAACTCAAACTCATAATCCAACTCGAACACAACTGAAAGTCGTACCTATGACTTTGTAAGAGTTTGATAACCTCCGAGTTTGAGTTTCTCTTCGAGTTTGATTATTTCTTCGAGTTACAGTTTCAGTTCAATTATGAGTTCTAGGTCGATTTATGAGTTTGAGTTTCTGTTTCATTGTGAGTTTGACTTCGAGTTCAATTATGAGTTTGATTATCAAGTCATTCGACTTCATGTTCGATTATGAGTTTGAGTTTCTGTTTCATTGTGAGTTTGACTTCGAGTTTGATTATGAGTTTGAGATTCTGTTTCTTTGTGAGTTTGACTTCGAGTTTGATTATGATTTTGAGTTTCTGTTTCATTGTGAGTTTGACTTCGAGTTTGATTATGAGTTTGAGTTTCTGTTTCTCTGTGAGTTTGACTTCGAGTTTGATTATGAGTTTGAGTTACTGTTTCTCTGTGAGTTTGACTTCGAGTTTGATTATGAGTTTGAGTTTCTGTTTCATTGTGAGTTTGACCTCGAGTTTGATTATGAGTTTGAGTTTCTGTTTCATTGTGAGTTTGACCTCGAGTTTGATTATGAGTTTGAGTTTCTGTTTCTCTGTGAGTTTGACTTCGAGTTTGATTATGAGTTTGAGTTACTGTTTCTCTGTGAGTTTGACTTCGAGTTTGATTATGAGTTTGAGTTTCTGTTTCATTGTGAGTTTGACCTCGAGTTTGATTATGAGTTTGAGTTTCTGTTTCATTGTGAGTTTGACCTCGAGTTTGATTATGAGTTTGAGTTTCTGTTTCTTTGTGAGTTTGACTTCGAGTTTGATTATTAGTTTGAGTTTCTGTTTCTTTGTGAGTTTGACTTCAAGTTCAATTATGAGTTTGATTATCAAGTCATTCGACTTCATGTTCGATTATAAGTTTGAGTTTCTGTTTCTTTGTGAGTTTGACCTCGAGTTTGATTATGAGTTTGAGTTTCTGTTTCTTTGTGAGTTTGACTTCAAGTTCAATTATGAGTTTGATTATCAAGTCATTCGACTTCATGTTCGATTATAAGTTTGAGTTTCGGTTTCATTGTGAGTTTGACTTCGAGTTTGATTATGAGTTTGAGTTTCTGTTTCTCTGTGAGTTTGACTTCGAGTTTGATTATGAGTTTGAGTTTCTGTTTCTTTGTGAGTTTGACTTCAAGTTCAATTATGAGTTTGATTATCAAGTCATTCGACTTCATGTTCGATTATGAGTTTGAGTTTCGGTTTCATTGTGAGTTTGACTTCGAGTTTGATTATGAGTTTGAGTTTCTGTTTCTCTGTGAGTTTGACTTCGAGTTTGATTATGAGTTTGAGTTTCGGTTTCATTGTGAGTTTGACTTCGAGTTCAATTATGAGTTTGAGTTTCTGTTTCATTTTGAATTTACGTTTCAGTTTGCGTTTAAGCTTAAGTTATCGTTTCAGTTCAAGTGCAAGTTTGCGTTTCAGTTTGAGTTCGAGTTCCAGTTTGATTTTGACTTTGAGTTTGATTATGAGTATGAGTGTGAGTATTAGTTTCAGTTTGAGTATATTCTGAGCAAGTGTTCTAGTGTATGTTCTAGTTTTAGTGAAAGTTTGTATATAATAATGAGTATGAGTTTTAGTGTTAGTTAGTATATTATCATGAGTATGAGTTATAGTTTGAGTTTGAGGATGAGTTTGTATCTGATTAAGAGTATGATTGCGGGTTTCAGTTTGATTATGAGTTTGAGATTCGGTGGCATTTTGAATTCGATTATAAGTTTGGGTTTGAGGCTCAGGTTCGGCTTTAGCTTGAGTTTGATTATGAGTATAGTATTTTGAGATTCAGTTTGAGTTTGATTATGAGTATGAGTGTGAGTTTGATTAGAGTCTGGATTTTAGCTGGACTTTGATCATGAGTAGTGAGCATGAGTAGTGTATGGAACACTATATTCCAGTGGGATAATTCCACCTAGGTCATTATTATCTTCATGGATGGTAATGTTGAAAATCTCTTGGAAATTTAGAAAAATATCTGGAAAAAAAGGCCTGATTCGGATTCAGCACAAAAAAAAAACAGAAAGGGGTTGATGGTTTTCCGGAGCGTGAAAGTGACCAATCTTTGTAAACGTGCGTTTGCATGGGGAAGAATTTTGAATAACTTTTTTTCGTGGGGGAGGGGGGCACGGCCCCTCTGGCTCGCCCCTTGGGTAGCGGCCTCCTGCTCGCCTTTAGCGCAGATGGAAGGTATGATCCTGATATCCGACACTTGTAAGGGAAGCGTAATATGAGTACGCCCGTGTGCGCACACTGATGGCCGTGTGCGTTGAACTAAGGCGCACGGGAGAATATCTTTCTATCGGAAAAGCAAGCGTTGCTGGCGTACAGCGCTCCCCTGCGGGACGTTCGCTGATAAGATTGTTTGCTCAAGTTCGAAGAGCTTGACGTTTGCATGCCTTCCTTGCAGATCCGATCTCTTGGCGTACCTTGCCAAGCTGCTACCGAGATCCTCCATTACTACCGGCTCAGCCAAACTGCTCGCGGCGTTTGACGCCATACCGCGTCGAGTTTCACTTCTGGGCCTACAAATCGCTCCGGAAGCCACTTCTCGAAAGACTTTTGAATAAATTCCAAATTTCGGCTGTTCGATGAGAAATTCAAACGTTGGGGAAAAATTTTCTCTTTTTGGCCTATTCTCATTGATCGTTAAAAGAATAAATAAAATAAAAAAAAAAATAATAAAAAATAAATAAAAAAAAAAAAATAAAAAAAATAAAAAATGAAAAAAAAAATAAAATAAAAAATAAATAAAAAAAAATAAATAAATAAAAAATAAAATAAAATAAAAAAAAATAAAATAAAATAAAAAATAAATAAAATAAAAAATAAATAAAATAAAAAATAAAATAAAATTAAAAATAAATAAAATAAAAAATAAAATAAAATAAAAAATAAATAAAATAAAAAATAAAATAAAATTAAAAATAAATAAAATAAAATAAATAAAATAAAAAATAAATAAAATAAAAAATAAATAAAATAAAAAATAAATAAAATAAAAAATAAATAAAATAAAAAATAAATAAAATAAAAAATAAATAAAATAAAAAATAAAATAAAATAAAAAATAAATAGAATAAAAAATAAAATAAAATAAAAAATAAATAAAATAAAAAATAAATAAAATAAAAAATAAATAAAATAAAAAATAAATAAAATAAAAATAAATAGAATGAAAAATAAATAAATACCAAAATACTTGAATTGAACAGCCCCAATTAGCCCAGCCAGAAGTTATATTTTAAGGGTTCAAAATATTTTTTGAAAGGACGAGTCTTTTTAGAAAATTTCTAAAAGATTTCAGATTCTAAAGAGATTTAATCTCTTTACAAACCTAAAAATTATTTTTATCGATTTTGTCATGTAGAAATCTGTTACAAAAAAAAAGCATTTCTGAAAGTGCTTGGAATCTAAATTTTTATTCAGAAATTTTTCGAAACCTGAAATTAATCTTTTTAACTTCTTGTACAGGTAGTAATAATAGATTTATTATTAATTTTTTCAAGCAAAAATCTTTTTCTGAAAACTTTTTGAATCTGAGTATTTTTTTGAGAATGTTTTCATGTTGAATAGACGCCTAAGTGAAATGTAGTATAAGCGTAAATCAAGATTTAAATAAATTGATAAACCGGCCCTTATACTCGTAGCCCTACCCTCAAAGCTGATTTTCATTTTTCGGATAATAATTCCATAATGAAGCGTAGAAGTGAAAAGTTACAATGTTTTTCTCAAAAGCGCTTATGGATCAAAAGATTTAAGGTTACTCAGCCCCTCAGTCCATCACTTAGCAGATTGAATGCTGCTGTTTTGAACCTCATGATCTCATTGAGGGCCGAACTTTTACAACTTGCCTCGACACTCAAAATCGTCGAACACGCGGTAGTTCGAGCAAAAAAACCCCAAGGGAGTGAAAGTGATCGATCTGATCCGACGGTCGGAGGAGGAGGAAGGGGAAATGAAAGAAAACCAAGGTGATCAACACAGTCCCAACGACCCCCCACCCTTCGGGGAATCAAGTGAAGTTATTTACTTTGTGAGCTTTCTTTGATCAGACTTCGTCAGACGAGCGGTTAAGGTGATGGTCCAAGTGAAGCCCTTGTTTACACGGGTACGGAAAGACAAAGTGAATCTTTAGGTATGGTTTATCAATTTATTTAAAGCTAGATTTGTCCAAGGACGCTTGCATAGACTAATTTTCAAGAAGAAATGTAGCGCAATCGCACTTGGATAAACCTAGCTTCAAATAAATTGATAAACCGGCCCTTAATCTGGAAAGTTCTAACTTCTGAGAAAGTTATCAATGAGAATTTTAAATTGTTATCATTTTTCAATTTTAATTTCAATTTTTTTTAAGCCGGTTCCCAAATAGGTACACAATAGGTGCACCAGCAAAATTTATCGATTTTTCGGTGGCAGAATTTAAAACTTTCCCACCCCTAATAAACATTTAAACTAATGTGTAATCCGACCAGTATTTTCTCTACAACAAACCACTACTATTTACTTAACTCGAACATTTTTCGTATCTGTGTGATCAGGTTCTGTTACCAAACAATGGCTAGAGAAGGTATTCGTGGCGGGAAACTGTGCCGAACGTGCGGAGTCGCTGGAATGTAAGGAAGAAATACAGGCGAAAGCGATCCCGAGGACAATGTAGGTTCGACCTCAAACAGCCTCGATCCGATTTTATCTTGAGCAGCCGGGGGAAAAAAACTATTGTGCCCCAAAACTGGAGGGAAGTCGGTGACGTATTCCGGCAAAAAAGGAAAGGTTTTCGAAAGGTGGCGGGGCCAGATAATTTCCGATCCGCGATCGACAACTTTTTTCGAGTTTAGGAATACAATCTTGAAAAAACCGCGTGAAAAACCAAAGGCATAGCGAACAGTGGTGCACGAATAACATGCAGTACATGCGTATTTTGGTAAATCACTTTCTCCTTCAACCTCTTCTTCAAATTTCTTGGACTAAAACTTTTGGCAAGACTCAGAATCCTGATTGAGGGGAATTTCCATGCTACTCACAGTACCTCTAGCCTCCAAACTAGTCAAAATATGATCAGCATTGCCCAAAATCGTACCTAAATATACGTGGGACGTACGCAAGAGTCAATTCACTCGTTCCATTTCCAGGTCGTTGTATGCTCTTCCCACGGATGTAAAGGAACGACCAATTACACAAACAAATTTCACGTACCGAAATACGGACGTTTACTGTATCTAACTACCCCTAGTTTCAACTTGTCTCTGAATTCATGCTCGCATCCCAAAATTCGTCAACTTCCGCGGCTCTTGTTCTCATGGAAAATTCACCCTCAGCTGATTATGCTGCTCGTGCTGATGGGAACACTAATTTGTCTAATGCGACACGCGATTTTCCTGTCCAACAGAATACATAATGCACTACGCCGCCTTGATCACTCCTTGATACGTCATTTCTCAAGATGTGGCTTTAAGTGGCCTCCCTTATCCCATTAATTTGGCATCACGTGATCCCCCGAAATGCGGAAGACTCATGAATATGGAACATTGCAAGAAATGTAAGGTGATAGAAGACTACATCGACCCACCTTCAGGAAGCTACTACATTTGGTTAATTTGGACGCTCTAGCGGCGGTATAAGTGAGGAGTGCGCCACCCTAATAATGTCTGGAGTCCTGAACGATATTATAGACGATATAATAGTACGTAAGTGGTCGTTTGGAGTTTGGAAGAATCAAAATAATGTTATTAATGATTGACTATTTGACCGGCTGTACTCTATATTGGGGAATATTTTACTTTGTTATTGAACTTCGGTATCTATTCGATTGTTAACCGACTTTGAAAAGAAGGCTAAGGGTGGGTTCATCAATTCAGTTTATTCATCGAAAATCCATTATTCTCCGGATAAAATTTTCCATAGGTACGTTGACACGGAAATTCATAGTCTACATTTCCAAGAAACTACTCATTCTGGGAATAGATAAACCCACCCTGAGTAGTATTAGATTGCCACACGTAGTTTTTATTTGTTTATTTATCTTTTTTTAATGTTCGCTCTGCTCTTTTGCAGCTAGTTAATTTGGACCGGTTTAAGTGATTATTTTTTTACAGAAATTTTATTATAACTTTATTTAGTCAATCACTATAATTAAATTACTTGATTTTGCTCAAACGATTTGTGTGAATTTCGCAAGCGGAATAAAACATCAACGTGAGGGTTCAGTACCGTCAGAGGCAATAAAGTCCGTCATTAAGGCAATAAAGAAATTTTCTGTGTTAATTAATAAGTGTGATAAGTGTGTAGAAAGGACCTCCACCTTTATAATATACATATTTATTATATAATTAGATGAACAACCTGATTCACGTACTAGTCCCATGCATTGAAGCAGCAATAGCCATTTACCTGGAACAAAAACCAAACTAGGTATTAGCATTTTCGGGCTACTCAATTTATCCATATTTTATTTAATAGAATTTTCCATATCTCTTAATAGAATTTCTCTCTCTTTCCATAACTTTCAATAGATTTTATTCGAGCTTTGCACCTAATAACAGCAGGACGGGGAAGGATCCAAACAATTCAATTTCGGTCCGTCCGAATCACAATCGATACCTATCAATCCAAAAGTGATTGCAAATGAAAATGTAACGGGAAATATTTTAGTTAAATTTTTGTTCACATAGTACATTTATGCCTGCACAAGTGAAGAGAAATATGGATATTAATTTAATTTTTCAAAATAAAAAGAATTTACAAATTCTTTTTATTTTGAAAAATTAAAGTTGGAATACAAAAATTAAAGTATATTGGAATACAAGTATTCCAAATGAAAATTTCATTTCCATTTAATTCCATTTAATGGAGAGTTTTCCAAACCAAATTAAGAATTTCCCAACCCGAATTGATGATTTTCTCGACAGAATTTTCTTGAAAAATTCTCAATCAGGTCTGGAAATTTCTCAAAATGACTTGAAAATTCGTAAAGAAATCGACTCGGTTAGGTAATGCCAACGACAACAATACTACAATGCTGGTTAAATGGTCGAAATTACAGCTGAGCGACCTGCTCCCACGGGGTATTCAAGTTCCCCCAACTATTTCCTGCCGAGGATCGTTCCTGGAGGATTTCTAAAGGCGAAGGTCCTTTCCAAGGGAGTAAGGACCAATTCCGGCGATGGAAAAGGATAGCCGAATGAAGTGCATTGGAAGCTCAAAGGGCCCTTATGAATACGGCCAGTGTCTTGAGATGGAGAGGTCGGATATCCCAGGTTTGCCCTCAGCTTCTCCCGATCGAAAATGAGGTCGGAAACTAACAGTACGCTGTATTTCGTCGGGGCCGGCGCAAACCCGAATACGAACCGGAAATGGGCCAACATGGCTATTTTCCTGTTCCTTTGCCCAACTCTTGATCCCTTCCACGGTGTTCTTTTCTCTCCCAACAAAAGACCGAGAGCCGTTTCAATTAGAAAGATCCGAAACGATTGGCTCGGCCAGTGTGAAGGGCTTAGTTAAGCCGCAGATAAAGTCCTTCCCCCGTTTTCTCGACTAAATCGTCGTTCCTTATTGCCTTCTCAGATTCCTCTGTGCCATTTAGCTCCTGCAGACGCCGGCCATTCTTCGTCCTGTCGAAATAATTTCCCCTCAAGCTTGAGATGCGGTTAGGTTAGAAAAGAGGCTTTTAATTATTTTCAACGTTAGAACTCCGGGTTTCAGTTAGTGCGAAGATATTAGAAGCATGTGAAGTAGGTCAGTATTGGAAGTATGGTTAGGATTGAGAAGAAACCAACTTCCAACCGAGTTGGTGGAAAACCGGTATCATCAAGAATCTAAAATAGAACTTGAATTGAGTAACATTTTTTTCACGCCTGCTCACAAACACGCCATTTCAGAAAAAAACTCACTGAACCTGCTACACACAAAGCGCAAAGTGTGGGGGCTTATTTGTGTTCTTTTCCCTGCAGAATCACATCCTGGAAACGCGACAAAGAAATTCACGGCTCTTCCGTGCGCGGATTGGATTCCAGGAAAAATTCGCTTTGCGTGCTCAACGCCGAGTGCAAAGCCAGGATCCGACAAAGCTCAACCCGACCGATGTTAGGGTCGTTTTGAGATTCGAGATAAAACCAATTCAAAGCTCAGCCTGTAAGGGTACCTAGAATTAGTTCGTTGCTCTTTGAACTCTTTGTCTTCTACAGGTAAATGTATACCCTGTATAGTTTGTAGCGTACTGTTAGCAGTTACGGTTACTTACTGGAACATGCTATGGCGTGGCGTGCCTGTGGAACATCTAATTTTCCAGTTACTTTTGGGATTCCAGTAATGAATAAAGGAATAATCATTTTCGAGTTTCAATTAATAATGAATAATTATGAAGGGGTAGTCAGAAAATACGCTACAAACGGCGCCCAACGAGAAAAGGAACCCGAAATCAAATCTACTAAATGACGAGAGAAGATTTATCAAGAAGAGAGAATACCGCCACTTTGTCGTCTACAGATAAATGTATACCCTCGATATTTTGAGATATTAAATCGCTTTATTCGTTCCACATTAATTTTCGCGTTCGTTGGACCGAATTTGATTCAATCGACATGAAATTTCGTAAAGATGGGTACGAGGAATCCTCAATTAACCCACGTGGTGCCCGCTCAGATTATGGAAAAGATAGTAGGGGATTCGGCACGTTTGGCGAGAAGGGGACCTACTGCTTGCGGAGTCGAGGTGAATTAGTATGAGTGGTATGATAGGAGTAGGTGGGAGTGGATGCTCTTTTGATCGCAACCCGTGATCAACTTCCGGTCGACCTAGTTCGCTCAACAGAGGAATCCCTTTGGCCTTGCCCGGCCCATCCCAGCCGTTCCAGCTCGTCCGCTGCCAAAAGGCTGAATCACATTTACGAAGTTAACATCCAACGTTGGGGGTGACCTTCGAGTGACTGCGAGAAGTCGATTTTCGGGGGGCCCTCTCACTCGCTAATCAACTGCTCCGATTTGGGAGCGCATTATGGACTTGGCGATTTCTGCACTGGAAAACGGGGAAATGTCGTTGAACATTCAGATGTCAGTAGTGGTTTCAATAATGAAGCAATCGAATTCGAATTCAAATGCATCACTCCTGGGCTTGGCCTTCGAAAGAACGAACGACACCCTGTATCCTTGCCTAAGGACCGGTATCTATGGAACAGCCCTCTCAGTCTGGGGAGCCGCTCTCAGTCAAGGGAGGCACTCCCAATCAGGAGAGGCATTTGTCAATCTGAGAGGCGATTCTTAGTCATGGGAGGCACCTTTTATGGGGAGAGGTGCTCCCAGTCAGGCCCTCTCAATTGAAGGGAGGCAATTCCAATCAGGAGAGGCATTATCAGTCAAATGAGACGCTCTCAACCAAAGGAGGCACTTACGATCAGGAGCGACAGTGTCAACCACTCCATATACTCTCAATCAGGGAGGCACTATATTCAAGGAAGGCACTCTCAACAAAGGGCACCTTTTTATCAAGGGAGGCCTCCTAGGCATGGGAGGCACTCTCATTCTCAAGGGAGGCGATTCGAGGCACTAGAGGCAATCCCTGTCTGGGGAAACAGACCCAATCATGAAAGGTGACCCTAGTCAGGATCCCCGGATCATGGGAGGCACTCCCAATTAGGAGAGGCATTGTCAATCAGAGAGGCGATTCATGGGAGTCGCTTATGAAGGGAGGTGCTCCCAGTCAGGGGAGGCCCTCTCAATTGAAGGGAGGCAATTCCATCAGGAGAGGCTCTCCCAATCAGGGTAGGCCCTTCGTGGTGGGGAAACACTCCCAATCAGGAGAGATATTATCAGTCAAATGAGACGCTCCCAGCCAAAGGAGGCACTCACGATCAGGAGCGACAGTTTCAACTACTCCGTACACTTTCAATCAGGGAGGCCCTCTATTCAAGGAAGGCACTCTCAATCTCAGGGGAGGCAATTCGAGTCACAGGTGATCCTAGCCAGGTACTGCTCGGAAGCGAGGCGTCACTCCCAATCAGGGGAGACATTCTCAATCGGGGAGGCAATTCTTAGTCATGGAAGGCTTTTGAAGGGAGGCGCTCCCAGTCAGGGAAGGTGCTCTCAGGAGAGGCTTTCCCAATCAGGGGAAGCGCTTCTTGGAGGGGAGACACTCCCAATCATCAGAGATCAATCAATAGACACGCTCCCAGTCAAACTAGGCACTCTAATCACAAGAGGCTCTCTTAATTTATACACAGGTTGGACAGGATCGATTGGGGCAAAACCGACCCCAACTGAACTACGACACTTTTTTTCAAAACACAGGACATGTTGAAAACTTTCGAGTTCCGGAGGAATTTATTCGAGAGTAACCCACGAGCCAAACACGGAAAATACGTCACTATTAACACAAACTTCGCCTGTCGCCTGATTGGTCCATTCAATGGGGTTTTCATTTATCCCAGCGGAGTTCATGTGATTCCATTTTCTCTCGGGTTCGCATCCAATCTCAACTTCTTCAACGACATTGGCCCTCAACTTTTTTTCAATTATAGGGAGCACAATACAGGGTGAATTAAAACAGGAGTCTAATACCTGGGCTTAAAAATCACCATATCAAAGCGACCGGGGGATAAATTTATTCATTGAGATCCAATGAGTGATAGCCGCGGATGATGGGGTTTCCTTTATTGGAAAGCGGATTTCTATCCGGAGCAAAACAAAGGAAAGCCTACCGGTTTTATCTGCTGATGAATTTTTTATCATAAACTTCGACCGGACGAATGGAAGTATAAATGGATTAAATCGAAAGCCCGATTACCCTCATCTACCCTGAGCAGACTGGGCTGAGAAAAGATCGGCTGTGCTCTCATCATAACTTTCCTCCCTTCGGATTCTAAGAAGCTATCTAGATGTCATAAAAATTCTGTAGCATACGACGTCATGCTTCCCTTTAGCTTCTGGACCAAACAGAAGAAACTTTTTTTTAGGGAGAGTATACAAGGATTCAAAAGGACTACAAAGCACAATAGTAGAGCCATCATTTTTGAAACCGTTCGAAATAATTTGTCAATTATTGACAACGTCAAGCTGTCGAAACTACAACAGGAACAAATCTTGCCAAATCGTGTACCGCAGCCGGTCATTTTGTTGTTGAATGAGCAGGACTACGACTATGTGGTTCAACTGTCAAAACCTCGGCACAATTTTGAACTATAGCTATAAATAGTGCCCGTGCTAACTTTCAGCCGCAGATTAGAAACAAAAATGATGCGTCTTCAATAATTGTCAGGTTTGAAGCTGAATATTTTTTGGGCTCAAAAAAAAAGGTGCTTCTTGGATACGCCCAAGTTGACTTAGCACATCGACGTTTCTCGGTCCCCTAACCCTTGTGCCGCTTTTCAAACGGCGAGCAACAATAGCCGTAAGTGTTGGTCGAAGGTCTAATTGGATTATCCCCAGAGGAAACCCAAGGGGGGGGGGGTTAGGAAAGCCATTTTCAAATTAGGGCCGAGAAGGGATTCCCAGTGTCGCACCTGCCTCATGCATTGCGCCGCGTTTGCTTTGTGTTTTGGCTCACAATGTTCCCACTTGTACGAGACGGCGACCACATCACGATTCTGGCTTGTTGACCTTCTCGTGCGGCGCTGACCGGAGTTCATTCTACCTTATGGGGCTCGTGTGCAAAGAGCAAGCTGTTCATTTTCAATTGATGAGCGACAAATGGTTAGTTGACGATTTGGATTTTTGATGAGCCGTCGGTTGAATGCATTATGGTGCATTAAGTTTAGAATGCCTCTTCCACGAAAGACTGGGTCGATCGATTATTCATAACTTTGTTTTTATATCGTTATATATCTAGATACACCAGATAGATTGATCTAGAGTCTATATTCTAGACTACATTCTAAAGTCAACTAAAGCATTGTCAACGAGGCCACCATTGCTGATCTGCTGATATCTTGATTTGATTTTTGGTTGTGCTTGGTCCATCATGAAGGCATTGCTCTGAAAGACAGGCCAAACAGAGCTCCTGTCCAACGCTATCTTCAGGACATAAGTCAGCATAGGAGAAAATAATGGTACTTCCATATTGTTAAGAGCCCACGGTTTTAATGAACGAGTTCAAACTCAAGTTCGAGATCAAAGTCAACTTCAAGATGAAAGTCAACTTCGAGTTCAAACTCAACTTCGAGATCAAAGTCAACTTCGAGATCAAACTCAACTTCGAGATCACAGTAAACTTTGAGATCAAAGTCAACTTCGAGATCAAAGTCAACTTCGGGATCAAAGTCAACTTCGAGATCAAAGTCAACTTCGGGATCAAAGTCAACTTCGAGATCACAGTAAACTTCGAGATCAAAGTCAACTTCGAGATCAAAGTCAACTTCGGGATCAAAGTCAACTTCGAGATCACAGTAAACTTCGAGATCAAAGTCAACTTCGAGATCAAAGTCAACTTCGAGATCAAAGTCAACTTCGGGATCAAAGTCAACTTCGAGATCAGACTCAACTTCGAGATCAAACTCAACTTCGAGATCAAAGTCAACTTCGAGATCAAAGTCAACTTCGAGATCAAAGTCAACTTCGGGATCAAAGTCAACTTCGAGATCAGACTCAACTTCGAGATCAAACTCAACTTCGAGATCAAAGTCAACTTCGAGATCAAATTCAACTTCGAGATCAAAGTCAACTTCGAGATCAGACTCAACTTTGAGATCAAACTCAACTTCGAGATCAAACTCAACTTCGAGATCAAAGTCAACTTCGGGATCAAAGTCAACTTCGAGATCAAAGTCAACTTCGAGATCAGACTCAACTTCGAGATCAAACTCAACTTCGAGATCAAAGTCAACTTCGGGATCAAAGTCAACTTCGAGATCAGACTCAACTTCGGGATCAAAGTCAACTTCGAGATCAAAATCAACTTCGAGTTCAGAGTCAACTTCGAGATCAGACTCAACTTCGAGATCAAACTCAACTTCGGGATCAAAGTCAACTTCGAGATCAGACTCCACTTCGAGATCAAACTCAACTTCGAGATCAAAGTCAATTTCGGGATCAAAGTCAACTTCGAGATCAAAGTCAACTTCGAGATCAAAGTCAACTACGAGATCAAAGTCAACTTCGAGATCAAAGTCAACTTCGAGATCAAACTCAACTTCGAGATCAAACTCAACTTCGAGATCAAACTCAACTTCGAGCTCAAACCCTCCTGGAACAAAACTGCAGAAATTTGTGGACAATTTTCGATTCTCTATTGTTAGATGGAAAATTGATTCTTCTCACCGTTTGGGTTAAAAGACGATCTGCAAGGTTGGGGGTTTAGTGGGGATATGAAATGCTTGATGATTGCTGATTGACGGTAGTCATCTCAATCGAAGCAATGACCCTACCGTATTCTAGGAAAGTATACCAACGGCTGTTCGCACGTTTTCATTCGAATTTTTCAACGCCCTGGTGGGGTTCAATCGCTCTTGCAGTTGGCTGGATTTATCAATTAATACCAGACGAGCCGAGCTTTCATTTTCATTTCCATCGGCATCCAAGTCCCCAGGGGAATCCATCGATCAGAAACTTAATCAACTCAGACCCGCCTGCGTTGTCAACAACGTAACAATGATTCGTTCGATGGTATCCGAGCTGCTATCTCTCACAAACATATATCGCGGAGATATCAACCGCAGTGCATCTCGCAAACATCGCTCACAGTCAGTGCCAATGCGTTGCTGGGGTAATCGGTAGAGTTGCCAATCCTCAAAACTGACCTGGATTCCTATTTTGTCCCATCTATTCAGAAGGGATCAGCGTACTAAACAAGGAAAAATATTAAACGAGACATCCAGGTAGAAAAAAATTGTTAGAGACAATGAAAGCCGGGAGATTTGCACGGTTTTCTGAGGCAACGGCCCTCCCCGGCAAGGCCTTTCAACGCTCAATAGACACTGTTATCATTTTGATCCTAAAGTTCCACTTTATTCGAACCGCCGTCGGGGCTGTTTCGACCTCCGAAAATTTCCCCAGACAATAAAAAGGTGTAGCTTGCGCGAGTTTGAAAGATTGACATACGGAGGAGAGGCAGTCGAGAGGGAGAGAGGGTATTTGGATGGGAAAACAAACGCGAGGGAGCGCAAAGGAGCGGAAAGGCCTTGTCCAGGTGCTGTGGAATAGGGTGAATAGAAGTCCCCCAGGGGTCTTTCCGGCTGCTGAGTGCAGGGGATGCCCCGGGCTGAGGAGAATATTGTGGGGGATTAAGGTCAGGGAGGCTGAGGTATAGGGACGGCCGGCATTGATCATTTGAGGGACAGGGTGCTTATCGAATAGCACGGCCGGTCATTCCATCGTTCATATATGCTATATTGACTGAATTAGGGCGTGGCTCCGAGCTCGGATTCCATCTTCTTGCACCTCAATATCAACGGAATCAGATCGAATGGCAGGAGAGCCGAAAGGAAAAGGAAGAGAAACGCAATAATCGCAGGAAAAGAGTCAAAGGATGGATAGCAAACCCAAAAATCATTCCTGATCCGCGAAATGGAATCATACCTTGAAACTGTGCTATACAAAAGTCGCCCGAAGTTACAACTTTTTTAAATTGGTTTAGCTCCAATTAGTTTTTGAGCTAGAAATGAATTCGGAACTGTCGTACAGTTCAAGTGGCCAGCGGAATATTCTCGCCGGCGCTGAACTTCGCAGTATAATCATGGTTTATGAGGCGAACTTTTCCAATTTGTTCTCCTGAAAATTCCTAGTTTGAAGGATGGAAATAGTCTCGGGACAAAGCGAGGTGAACAGCAACTTTAGCGAAGAAGTCATTATTTTGGTACGTAGGTCAAAAAGTGCGGTTAGCGAAGGACAGAGGAAAGGGGCAGAAAACGAAGTCCCTCATCTGGGACACCTTGCTATTTTTATAACTCTGGAAAAAGATTGCTTCTTTGCGAATATAAAGAACTTTCGTTCAAGTCCCGAAAGTTGAAAGGTCAATTTTCTATTCAATTTTTACAATTGGACCACCTCGATAACATCTGCAATCTTATTTCGAATTTTCGAAGCATAGATTAAACCTAAGCGTATATAAAACAATTTGACCTTATATCGCCAAATGAAGATAACAGGTAACTGAACGAAATCCAAAATCACCGAATTTCGAACACCTGGAGAGCGCCTCTTTCATCTGAAATGTTTTATTCAGGTGGCTTTTTTCATAAAAGAGCAACAATATGATTGAGCGTTGAATCTCGTACTTGTTACCTATGAGTTAAACCCTCCACTGACTTTCCACTCCATGGACGATCCATGCCAGGAAATCATCGGTGGAAGGGGCGCTGGCCTCAAGTGAAGCAAATATATTAACTGTTCTGACACTGTGACTCGGTCTGTCCGTTCTGTGAGAGTCTGATCGATTTCCCTTCCATACCACGAACTTCTCACTCACCGTGGAACGCCAGTTTATCAGAAAATGGAAGCGAGAGGAAGAGCTGGCAGTTGGTGTCCCGTGAGAATCGTCCGCACGTTTGATAGATGGCTTCAGGAAGGTATTCGAAACGGAATTCCCCTACTGACAGAACGCGGAGTCGAAATTTCAGACGTGGGACAAGGTCGCACGCTGGTATGATGACGATATTAATCTGACGCCATGAGGTATTGCATATTTGTTATGTTTTTGGAATGCGTAGAATGGCAGACGCACTTGCTAATATGTTAAGAAAGTGCGTCAGAAATGTGAACAAGTGAAGAAATAATGTGCTAACGTTATATTGTCGACATTTCCAAAAAATCAGAGGTCACTGAAGCTACATTATTTCTTCGTAGGTATACCTTGAAATCCGTAAAATTTGAAGGGCGGTATGTTTCACGATCGATAACAGAAAGAACTATTGGAATAATAAACCAAAAGAGCTCTTTTCCGGGAAGAGGCCAACGTGGTAATCTAATCGTCGGAAAAGGGCGTCTAGATTTTGCAAATCATCGAAAGACAAACTCAACATCAAGCCCCTCAAGTGACTTTCCATCCACCTGAAAGCGGCTCGAAAAAGTTCGCCCATCCATTCCTGTCAAACCGGCTAAAACGGAAATCGCAGATTAAGGTAACTAAGTTGGTCCTCTTTCTCTCCTCCGAAACTGTTTCAAACGGGGCTAAGAGCTAAAAA
Organism: Nesidiocoris tenuis; assembly: GCA_036186465.1. Classification (NCBI taxonomy): domain Eukaryota; kingdom Metazoa; phylum Arthropoda; class Insecta; order Hemiptera; family Miridae; genus Nesidiocoris; species Nesidiocoris tenuis. The sequence continues at coordinate 13,847,857 of AP028912.1, forward strand.
ACGACAAGTGCTAGCGAGAATTGTTGATCCTCTCGCCGCTAATGTAAGAACTTTTTGCTCTTTACGAATAAAAGTGACTTCAGTTCATAAAAAATAAATATTTTCCGAAGAAACTTTAATCGGATTGCGCTGAACTTGAAAGGACTCATCAATTTGCCCATTTAGGTGAAATTCCATCACTATAAAAAACATTTTCTGACAAATAATAAAACCCACTATAAAAAGACGCATGAAAACTAAAAAGTAAATTATTTTAAAATACAAATGAAAAAACGCTGCTAAGTAGATCAGTGGCATGTGCACATCAGTTTTCGGTATATCCGAAGAACTCTGCAAATTTTGCACAGGGGTTCATTTTTCGATTGCAAAGACAAATCTTACGATATATAGGTTCTCCTTAAACACGGAACTTAGTTGTTATTATTCTAGAATTTCAGTATAAATTGGTAGATATTTTAGATGGGGATTTAGAAAAACGTTTTTTCAACCCGGCAAGAAATAATCATCCTCTTTGCTTGGTCCTCCTGGCTTGACCTACCTATCTATCTTTTCAACGCAGCGCGTCGTTAATTTTTGTTGAAACCATCACTTAATCTATTCTTATTTACCTACATAACTAACAGAATAATATATAATAATTATTAAATTCTCTGAATAATGAAATTAAAAATGCGTCAAGAATGCTTCAGAACCTTTGTTAAAGCCTGTCTCGTTCTTATGTTGCCAAGCGCAACTGGTCGTAGTGTGAGTGCGTCACCTTGTTGGTGTAATAGGCTAGTGGTCGTAAGTAGATCAATCAACCGTATCTAAGAGCCGAGGCCTAATTCTCAACTTTTTCCAATTTTTGTTTTGCTGATTTGTATAATGCGACCAAATTCTTTAAATTGAAGATATCGGGAGGAAAGAAGTTTTTGTGGGGATTCCAACGAGTGGAAAACGATTTTTGTGGCTCTAGTCGTTTTCGAGTTATTAAGAATTGTAGGAATTTTTAAAAAACTCAAAAATGTCTCACTAAAACTGCAATAACTCCTAAACGGTTGAAGCTACCGGCGTGGCGATGGTCTCATTCGATTCAGCATAGAAAAATCTATAGAAAATGATGCGTCACATGCCTATGTTTCAAATTTCCAGAAAAACACGAATTTTTTCCGACTTCAACAGCTGTTTTACTGGCCTTAAAATTAAGGTAGGGTTCTGTCGAGATGTTAGGACCAACTAGATACGGAACTTGATTTTTGGTAAAAATTTCAAAATTTTTCGATAACTCCTTCCCCCTGAAAAACCCCGGACGGCGGACGGCGTACGGCGTACGGCATACGGCGTACGGCGTACGGCGGACGGCGTACGGCGGACGGCGGACGGACAAAAAATTTTTATTGCAGATTCGGATTCTACACCCCTTGAAACGTAAACCAACAAATTTTCAGGGGGTGTTAAAATTTTTTTTTTCCTGACCGATTACAAAGGTTCATTTCTATAGAAAAATGAACCAAAAAATAATCCTGATAGAAATTTTTGAAATGATAAGGGCCATCTCGTATAGCTTATGCCGTAAATTAATGAAGGCACCGACTTCAGAGTGGGATGTTTAAGTGAGGGGTTGTCTTGGGTACTGAGCAATTCAAGAGACAGGGGAGTAGGATACTTGCCTTGTCAAATAGGTATACTTGCCTAATCTTTCACAAAAACTGCTGTCAGGACCTTTTTTACATATTTTTTTAGCACACTCCAAAAAAAGCGACAAAAAAATGTTTACAGCGAGCCATCCTGAGTTACCTCCTCCTTTTTGAAGCCGGCTAAGTAAATTATCTACCAATTCAAATATTTTATTTTGAGGCACTATCATGCTATGCTGTCATTTGAGGCTCCCAACTAACAGAAGTATTTTTTCGAGAATAATGTTTTAATATTGGCATACCTACTTCTTTGCTAACCTGTGAGGAACACATTCGCCCCAAACTGCAATCCTAGGGGCAGTCGCTCGTTCTACAAGGTCCGGAGGTGCCCAAAGCCTCAAACCAAAGGCTCAGAAGGGGTGAAACTGCTGTTGATTTTCCTCCCTTTTCCGACAACTTTTTCTCCCTTTTCGCTCCTGGTAACTTTCCCAATTATAACTTACCTCTAACGATATTGGTAAGTCTACGTGATCAGGTACCCAAAGTGTTTCAAGCGTCAGTTTTCTAAACAATAGCTCTTCCTTCACTTCTTTCGTTCTGGTTCCTTTTTTTGGGAAGTTCATGCTAAGACGAAAGTCATATCCTTTGGGAGGTTAGAGGTCTTTTACTCCCCAAAATTAGCTGATGCACTTGACACTAAGTCAACTTGACTTAACTTAACTTGACATAACCAAGTCTTGGTTGTGGCTACAAGAGTTGTCGGTGTTTGCGGGCATATTGTGACTTATTCGCAGCTCTACAAAATAAAATGTTTCCGATTTTCGCGTGTTTTACAGTTAGTTACTTGGATTGGGAGCTCCTGAAGGAAAATTTTCATCAAGCCTACAGCAAAGTTATGGGTACCTAATCGTTTTTTTAGGCTTTCGAGGGTTGGTCAGGAATAAGTGGACAGTTTTCAAAAGGCCATCATAGTTTCGCTCACTTCAGGGCGTTCTGAAAGAAATATTGAAGTTCGGAAAAATATTTACCGTTTGGTTATGTAAGTGCAGGAACTTGGATTTACATTCTAGGAAGAAATTGCTGAAAACGTGACTTTGCATTAGAAGAAAATGAGAAAAAACAGTAAAATTTTGATGTTTGAAGGAACAGAGGATAAGCAACTACGAGACGTTGAACGCAACGAGACGTTAAAAGTTGGCGAAAGTGGCCCTTGGGGGCGTTTGTTAATATCCAGAAACCCTTAACCGCCATGGAAAATTTACAACAACCGTGAAAAGTTAGTATTCGCGTTGTTTACTGGAAATATTGAATATAGCTCGAGGGCAGACTATAAACGGTTTTGCGAAGCCGCCAGCAGATGTGGCCCAATTAGTGTCTCTTATGGTGGGAATGTGGAAGGTTGTAGTGGTGCGGGGTGTACCTGCACCTCGATATTAAACATTCCATTCGTATCCCCAATTCCAATTTATCTGTGTTCGCATTGCGGTTCAACAGTGCATGCCCTTTTGAAGAGACTACGATGACGCCAGTATCGATGTTGCAAGTAGAGCCATTGTCAGTTCAATCCACGAAATTTTGCATTCCTGTATTTTGAGATCTATGCAGGTTGGAAATACAGCCGAAGGTAAACCAGCCTTCTAATCGACCCTGGAGTACGAGGCAATAAAATGATAAAAACGTGACAACTGGAAAGGAGGCCTCGCTCATGAAATACAAGTAAAGAAAGCGGCAAAAAGCAGTCACAACCCGTGCCAGGGCAAAATGTTGTTTTCGCAAAAAGCAATCCTCCAACGATTGTGCCTTTGACCTTTTAGCACTCGGTCAATTGGCAAAGCTATACGTATACGTTATGTGTGTAAGCCCGAGGACTACAACATTCTGATCACGTACGGACACTTCAAGCGCGATCGCATTACATCGTGCTCGCGTGGAGGAGGCACAAAACTTGATTTTTTCTTTCCTCTCATTCACACTTGCACGCCGTCGCATCCTCTCATTCTATACTGTGGTAGACGCAGGTTTCCCTTCGAGTCCAGGAGTGAACGTGATGAGTTCGACGAATTATGGCGCGGTAACTAAGAACGAATACGCCGAAGGCATTGGTGCCCATATTTCGACAGTGAACCTGCAAAACCTCGTAAGTTGAGTTTTTGGGAAAATGATGTTTTGAGTTCTGCTGGTAAAACAACTCAAGGTTTATTTAGTTGTAGGTTTATTTCAAAACGTCAATCGCTTTTTCTGCACAAAAGTCATGAGTGGTTCATAATGTCAACATTTCTTGGCGTCAAGATTTGCACCTTCTGTGTCAAATAAGGGGGGGGGGGGGGTCGTCAATCATCTGTTCTGGCAAAAAAACAGCGATAAAAGGACAAGCAAAACAAAATTGTTCACGTTCAAAATGGCAAATCGAATCTGCAAAACCTCACTGATGCCAAAAACTGATGTCATTATGCAAATACCATCCCAATACTGTCGTGCCTATCAAGAGCATAATAGGCGTGTAATAGGAAATATGACTCTAAATCCAAAAATGTCCTAAGAAGTTGAAAAAAAAAAAACGAGAAATGAAACAATCAAAAATTATGATTTGCATAATTGCTAATTAATTTTGGTTATTAAATAAAAAATCATCCCCCACCTTTTTTGTGCATAAAAAATAAATTATGAAAAAATCAAAAATTATGAATCGTATAATTGCTAATTATTTTGGGTATTAAATGAAAAATAATCCCCCATTTATGAAACAAATCTTGGGTTTCTTAAGAAAAAATATAAAATAAATTAATAAAAGCCTTTGAAAAATTGTATTTTGGAAACAATTTGAGATAGAAAACTGTTTTTGGTGGCGAATTTTCCATTTTCGGACCAGTTTCAGGACACCCTGTGAAGCCCAATGCTTCTCTGTCTAGAAAACGACGTAGCGTAATACTACGTACTTATAACATATTAAGGTGAAGAAGGTCGAGTAACAGATACACTCTAAAACCCAGTTTAAATCTGGAAATATTGAATTGGAAATAAATTTGCGATAACAAATATTTAAATGAAATATTCACTAGCACCAACATCCTCCAGGATGCTACACGAATTCTTATGTGACACAGTACAGGCCGTGCTACGGTAGGCAAGGTTATTTCTTCGCTTTCCTGTTCGCGAACAATTACGTCCCTTTTTATAGCGAATTCACACGAAATACTATGACAGTTGTTGTACAGCTAAGGTGCACGAACAGAGGCTCGACAGCATTACATGTTTCCGCTTTCCTGCTATCTAGTTAGACTGCGGATTTTAGCTGGTAGCGTTGTTGGATTAAACAAAGTCCTCTCGAGCAGGGCTTTTTGCTGTTGAGTCGTTGATTTGTTTGCTTAATTAAGCATTTATGAAATACCATAAGGCTGAGTTCTAATTTAAATTTTTTTATTGAAAACAAAAGACAACTAGGTAAATTTGTAATTCTTGTCGCATGATTCAGGGCCGGTTTTTATTCATTTAAATCTAGATTTATCCAATGATTTTAGCACTAAAAGACATATCATTTTTATTGATCGATATACGGAGAATTACTTGGTAGTGGCCTTGGATAAATCTAGATTTAAATTAATATAAACCGGCAATTGAAACCTTTCGGTTGGCTGATGTGCAGAATTCTCGAGTTTGATTCGTCAGTTTAATATTCTGAAGTGAACATAATAACATAATCTCGAAGTGAACATAATATTGCTGTTGGCTAAGGCTACTTTATTATTCAAAAGGCCTCGACGAACACCCCCCTCCCTCCAATCCCGGTCGGGCGCAATCCCTCTGAAGGGGTGAGTTGTTTGTCGGCCCTAACAAGTGAATAATTTTCCGAAGGCGGGAAGGCGAAAAATGACAGTGATTGTGATATAAGGGATGAAGGACTGACGTGCCTAGATCATCTACCCCACCACCCCTCCGAGCCATCGGACGTCTGCTAAACTCGGGTTCCTTTAAAACGATACTGCCCTTTAAATCAAGAAGACGGCTTCCCTTCTTTCAGAATTATGAGGAAAAATCGCATTACTTTACCCTTCAAAACCAGTTACGAGAGGCTATTTTCAAGCCTCACTTATAGCCGGGCACGAAATTTATTCAGTCACTACAATCTATCGCATTCGCCGGCCCACCGATAAAATATTGTGCCGCGAAAATAAGTTAAATAAAAAGTGTTGGGTCCTGAGCTGGAAAAACGAAGAATGAAGCGAAAAACTTCCCACAGTTCTAAGGAATTGTCAAATTTGAGATCAATTTGAAACTTACGGATTTCCTGAACTATTGGAACCATTCTGCCGTTTTTTGGTCTCAAATTATTGATTATTCAACAAAGTACAATTTTATCTCAAAACCATTGAAGTGAATTCCGAGTAGGCGTCTACTATTGTTTCGCATATTTATTTGACTGACGTAAAAATGGAAAGTCTCAAAAAAAATAGCAGATAGCCACCTAGGTGGCGACGGTTTTGAAAAATGAAAAAAATCAAGTTGATGCGGTCTCAATTTCAAATCCTCCTACACAGCTCGCTTGGAATAATAATCGAGCGAAAATAATAAATTCGGGCCTCGATCGTTGAACAATATCGATGTAAACATTACAACGTCCTGGCAGTTAGAAGTACCTAATTCATTATTCATTAGCTAGGCGGCCCTGAAAGCCTTTTTGAACTTGTGGTGTGTTGTTTGCCCGCTTTAACGAGTGAATAATTTCCCCGGCGTTGAAGGTTGGGCGAAAAATGACAGTGATTGCGATATAAAAGCGAAAAAGAGAGCGGATTGACGTGACGAGATCATCTGGTCCTCCATCGCCGTTCTTCTCTGTTGAAGGGATACGGCTCGTTAAATCGTGAATAATAGAGAATTTCCGAAGGTGAAATGAGCTCGATCGACGGGTCAATAATTTTGAAAGGTCGAATTTTTGGAACAGTACGTGGATCGGATCTGTTCTCAACATTGAGATAGAAAATGGCGGCGTTTTGTTCAATTTGCGGTCTAGTTTTAACCATTTTTTTTCAACACCAAGTTAAGAACACCTTGTAAGTGATTAAGTATAAATTATGCATGCGAGAATATGCATACCAAAAGGTTAATCGCTAATCCCACGCCTTCTGCCCACTATCACGATTTTCTCGCCGAAGAAAAACAAGTTCTTTGTTTATGTTCTTCGGGAAACAATTTCATATACGGGTGCACATAATCCGCCATGAATAATACGGTAACGTGGCAGAAAAACGGATTTAAAAGCCCATATACGGTGCCGTTATCTGGTTTGGGCCGCTCTCTTGGTTTCTCGCGGGGCGGATGAGTACATTACCTGAACTGGAAAGAAATGTACCATAAATTCACCACTATCGCGAGACCGAAGGTTTTGGTGGCTCTTTCCCATCTTGCCATCACCATTTTTACGCTATCCCTCGGAAATGCGGAAGTAAACGTCTGCCAAGGAAACGGGAGAAATAGAGTTCGATAGTAGAGTTTCTTTCCGCTTATATCCCGCGTCGCCCCGCTTTTAGAAGATAGGGATTTTCGGTCGGGGAAAATAAGGGATTCGGTAATTTCCCCATACGAAGATAGCTGACTCTTCCTAAGCATTTATTAGCGATTCTGCTAGCTAATGCAGAAATTCGAAGAGTGATTTTAAGGGGTAGTATCAGCTGTTTTACTGCTACGGTATATAGTGAACCGTCGTTTTTACTGTAGGGATTTTTATTGAGTGCGCCAGTTCCTTTCAAAGAAACTATAAAGCCATCCAGTGGAGCTCAGCTCCTAAAAATAACCAAAAATAAAAAAACAGGTATGACAAAGAACAAATGTTGAGCAATAGATTTGGTGAATGGTAAGTTTCCTAAAATTCAGAATCATCATTTGAAAGAATATTTCAGACATATTAACTTGAAATAAATGGAAGCTCTCAGAGCCATTTTCACCCTTCCTCGAAGGGTATAAGATGGGCAGAAATTGGTAGGTACCTAACCGAATTCGGTCAACCATTGAACGTCCACAGTCGTTCCCCCGGTAGGCTGTACTGTTAATGATGGGGCGGTAAACCCTATATTAACCGACCTTCTCGAAGGTTTACCGCCCCCAACATAGACTGGTCGCACTGCCAGAAATTATGATTTTAATTAAACAGTTGTACGCGGTAGAGGGCGCCCTCAGAACGGTCGGTTACTGGGAAAAGCTCTTCTATCACCCCCACCCCCTACCTCACCCCCTACCCACCGCCCCGAGGCTATAAAGAGCTCCCCAGCTAGTGTGCTTGAGTCCTACGCAAACTCGGTTTAATAATCTCGGATTATCACAATTCACTCTGTGAGTAACTCGATGATAACCCCCCATACGCGTCGGTGTTCTTGGCTAAGTAGGTCATTGCATAGATGTAGCGACTGAACGACAGTTTATCTGGTGCAAGTTCGGGGTCTTCAAGATTTTATGTTTCCATCCGTAGAAGACACATTTTCATGAAATGCATATTTTCTCCGCGAACTCGTTTCAAGCGAACATGAATCCGTTTAACCGAAGCAAAGTTGCATATAGTTGAACTATTATTTTTCAACTTCAAAATTCATACTCTGTCAGACGAGCGATGGAATAAATTTTGTGTAAAGTTCTCTTGTTGTTGAAATAGTATGCGCGTTCATCGGTTCGGAATAGAACAAAATAAACGATTCGAATTTAAGCCTAAAATCACCGACTAATAAAGTTGACTCGACTATAAAGAGAACGGGCAAAATGGTCGAAGGGGAGAAGAAAATGAACTTTAGGTTTCACTCTAATAAATCGCTGGAAAACATCGAGCAGGGCCGAATTTCATTGGCCGGGTCATATCCCCGTTCTCGTATTTCTGCACTCGGCAGTCCGTGAAATTCCCGGCCGATGGATTTTTCTCGCAAATTCCTCACAACTGATGATGCCTGTCGTGCGCAGATTCGTCGGCTCTCGAGCCAATCATATGGTGATAAGTGGCAGAACCAATCAGAGCCTATGATTTAATGCTGGGGGCTCGTATTTTCTATTTTTTACTGATCCCAACATCAAATGTGGAGAAAATTTGGTGGATATGGCAGAAAAGCTGTTGATATGCCTACTTTTGGTTCATTATCCAACATTGGTTTGTTATTCAATAAGTAGATAAACCTTTGTAATTGATTTTCTCATGCGTGGATCTATGTAAATTGATGTTCTACCCATCAAAATACATACCCTGAATCCAAAAATCAAATGAAATGACCGAATTTTTTTACTGATCGATTTGGTGTTTCGCAATAATACCTCGAACAACAAAATTGGTATCAGGACTGATTGCCGTAGCGTTTTTTTTATAGCTCTCATAAAAATTTTCCTACTTTTGTTTTTATTTCCTTCACAATGTTCGCAGAACCGAAAGATACGTGCTTAATATGATAACTGCGTGAATGCCTGAACTTTTAATATTCTACATTAATACACGAAAATTATTGGAATACACAGTGAAAAATGGGAACCTTCGAAAAAGTACTACAGCAATAAAATGAGAAAAAGAACAGAGTGCAAATGAAATTTTTTTCTATTTTTCAAATCCGATCAAAATTGGCCGCTTGAGAGCGGAACAAACAAAACGAAAACAGCGACGAAAATTCCTAAAAGTCAACTCGAGTAACCTTCGCCTTTTTGAGGCCGGTTAAAAGAATGCTCAGCGAAAACTTCGTTAAAAAAGCGAACCCTTGTTTTGTAGTCAGCTTAAAAACTGCAGCAATTTCACGAGGCTACTTGGCTCGACCGAAGCGTGGAAAAACCGGAGGCTTAAATCAAGTGGAAGTGGTTATCAAGGGGGGGCTTGGGCGTAAGGCGTTAGACCACTTAAGATAACGATGACTTAGTCCGAACTTGGCGCTCTCTTGTATAAAAGTGCTCAAGGCATGTAATAGGCTTTGCTCTTCGGACTCGCATCACACGCACGAATTCGATGAACATTTTTGAAAATCATAATTCTCAATCAATCGATTTCAAGTTTCAAGGGAAATTATGTCTACGTTTGTTGGGAAGATATATTTCACTAAAGCAAAAATCCAACGATGCTCACAGGGTGTCGCTACGGTCATGAATATGACTTGTAGCGAAACTCCCCCGAAAAAAAAATGCGGTGGGTATAATTGATCGGTGATAATAATCGGTGATTTATAATTGATATAAAAGTGGGTATAATTGATCGGTGGAAATAAGCGTGTACTTACCAGTGGGGCGGGCACCAACGCACTGATCGCTGTTGAACCCGCCTTTTCTAGCTGTCATAGCGCGGGAAGCATTCTCCAGCATATTCCGTATAATTATCGTATAGCCATGTGTTATCGTACAGTATTTCGTATGTGTATCAATCTTATTTGGCTACAAGTCATATTCATGACCGTAGCGACACAGGGAGAGAAATATGTGGTAGAAAAGTGAATTTGAGCGAACAACATTTTGACAAGGCAGCATGAAAGCAACACGGGCATGCTGTCTACTTGAGTTGAAAAGCTTTCCCTATTTGCAAAAACTCGTAATACCTACTTCCGTAAAGTAACATACTCAGAAGGCAGTGTGTCCTCAAGTTGATTCATGATTACATTTTCAAACTTGACGTGAAACAATAAGGCAGAAGAAAAGGTGTGTCGACGGGCGAGTTGTATTGAAGTCGCGTATGCCTGGTTTGATGGAGTTGGCGAACTGTTGAAGGGGTATTATTCTCCCTCTACTTAACAAAACGCCCTTAACACACGAACGATGTTGGCCTGGAAGTTGTAAAGCAGCCAGAATTATTTAGGCTTTATTTTCAAAACTGATTAGGGGAAGATGGGGTAAGATGACGAGGTGGGTAAGATGACGAATTGTGATTTTCTCCTGATTGAAAATAGTTAGAGACACCGTTCCAGCGTCACCAGTGACCTATAGTGGTCCTACTCGTAAGTCAACGGCGGACATTCGCGCCCCCGTCTCGAAACATGGTAGTTACAACAAAGTTCGATTTCGAAGATGTGTGATGTAACTTTTGCTCCACTTTTCCTAAGCGACTACGATTTTTTGGTAAGTCATTTGAATTTCACGTTTCAATATTCCGAATCTACAATTCGTAAGCTACAATTTCAGTGGAAAATGAAGTCGTTTGCTTTGAAGCTGCATGTTGATGCACCAGTTTCAAAAAAATATGGTGGGCTGGGGTAAGATGACGAATTTCTGTGTGGGTAAGATGACGAAAGGTTTGGTGTATCGTCATCTTACCCCCACATTACTTTTTGATTGTGAATTATGTATCTAATCACAATTTTACACCATTCTAAACACACTGTTTCTCTTAATAATTAATTGTCTTGCAGGGATCGATTGAAAACCGATAATGGTTGGAACGAGAAGAAGCCGCTCATCAGCAGTGGAAATGTGACTTCTGCGCCCCAAATTGAAGATTTTATGCATCTACTTCATCTAAATTTCTGTTTTGAGTAAAGTTTGTATGATTTCCGTTCAAATTTTTGTCAATTTGCCATCTTAACCCCCCATTCGTCATCTTACCCCGGGCCACTCGTCATCTTACCCACAACGTGGGGTAAGATGGCGAAATTGACATTTTTCCGAAAATTTAATTTTTTGACATCTTTCAGTTGAATGTAAAATTTGAAAAAAATGTATGTTGTACTCGGTTAATCACTAAAACGAATAGTTCCATTTACAACTCGCCTGGCTGCTCACAGAGCCTAGAAAAAATCTTAGAAGCTTAGGTTCGCCATCTTACCCCCACTTCCCCTACCACAAGTGAGAACATTAGGGATGGATTTTTGGAAAAGATCAGCGAGGTATGTGTATGTACGAGGAATCGGTCAAGAATACGAATGATTACAGCTAAATGCTAAGTATACATACCTACTTCCTTGGTCTACATTTATGAACTGCAAGCATTCGTGCATTTACCTAATTTAATACGTAGGCATACCATCTAAATTATCCGTGACCCTAAGTTGAAGTATGGATTCTCCTCAATTCGCACCAACATCGTACGTGTGACTCAATAAGTGAACCTATACAGGGCCCCTTCAGTCATTTCACCATAAACCAGAACTTTCAGAAGTTCGAAGTGGTTCGCCCTATGAGCCCGGACAAAAGGAGCCGGTGAACTTGTAGTATAGACAAGTCTTTGTACTTCTTCAGCACATAGACCAACTTCTGAGTGGCGGAACGAGGGAATCCGAAACTCAGAAATGAAACACATTGGCGAAACTTGATAATCGGTGGAAAGTATTGACTTTTTTTAGTATTGAACTTCATTCTATGATACGATAAATCAGATGAAGTACCCTTTTTTGTGATTATGCAAGGGTTATAAGTTATTGTATGAGTAAAACTCCCTAATAAACTGGAAACCATGCTCTGCTACCATTTCGAAGGTTAGCAAGTTTGTGTTCTGAAGCAGCAGCGCCAGGAGACCGTTTGTAAATAGTTCCCCCCAAAATAATTACTTAAATAAAATTCAGTTCGAATCTAGAATTTGGATGTTTTAATATGGTGCCAGGTGTAAACCATAGAAAATGAAGCGATTGGAAAAACAACTCCAGATTCTCGAGGAGAGGACAAGAGAGCTTGAAGGAAGGAACGGCCAACAACATCAGACAAACGAAACAAGTCGTTCAACGAACACCACAAATCGTCAGCTGAGGAACATTCCGCCGCCAAAGCCAGTAGTAATTGACGAAAATATTGCAGAAAATTTGGAATTTTTTGAGAAATCATGGAAAAGATATTGCGTGGCAAGCGGCCTAGAGGAATTCCCAGACAGCATTAAAGTAGCTACACTGCTATCGGTAATCGGTTCTGACTTACACAAAATCTACAACAAAATCTGCCCGGAAGGAAGAAGAGAAGAAGAGGAAACATCCGAGAACGTCCTACTAACGTTGAAAGAGAGTTTATTGACAAAAACCAACAAAAGATACGAACGATTCAAATTCAACTTGACGAAACAAGAACCAGACGAATCATACTCGAACTACTTTATCCGCCTAAAAGCCCTCATAAAACCGTGTAAATACGGAGAGATGGAGGAGGAATTGCTGATTGACAAAATCATATGCTCGATTCAAGACACAAAATTACAAGAAAAACTTTGGCTTAAGAAAGACGCAACACTAAACGAAATTTTTTCCGTATGCAACGCCGCAGAAGAAGCTGCCAAACATTTGAAAACAATAAACAAAAACAAAACAGAAGAAGTGCTCAAGATTAACAGATATCCAAATGGGTACAACAAACAAGAACAAATCGGAAGACGACCAGACAGTTTTGGATCAAGAGAGAGGACCAGATATCAAACGTGTTCGTACTGCGGTAATGAGCGTCACGAAAGTGTACAAAATTGTCCCGCACGATCCCAGACCTGTGACTATTGCAAAATTACTGGGCATTTTGCCCGAATGTGCTATCGTAAAAACAGGAGAAGCAACATAAAAGCAATTGAAGAATGCGAACCCGACGAAAAAGAAGAAACAATGCTAGCGATAAACAGTGAAAGAAAGGCAATCTTGACAGAATTATTCGTGAAGCAGAAAGATGGACGAATTCAGGCTGCAACTTTTCAAATTGACACAGGCGCAACTTGTAACGTAATTGGCCAAGAGACAGCAAAACAGATGTTGGGAGAAAAAAATCTACAGTTAGAAAAATCGAACACAAAGCTGAAGGTATTCGGTGGAGAAATACTAATCCCTCTGGGAAGAATAAAAATGGAAGTAATGAAGAGAAAAAAAACGTACACATTGAACTTCGAAGTTGTTGCATACAATCATCGTCCGATTTTATCAGCACAAAGCAGCGAAGACATGGATTTGATTAAAATATGCTGCAAAATCGAGGCCATTGATGAGGCAAAAATGGAAACAAAGAAAATTGTAGCTGATTTCGAAGAACTTTTCCAGGGTTATGGAGTATTTGAAGGAGAAGAAGAACTTGAAGTTGTATCAGAAGTGAAACCCACAAAAGAAAGACCAAGACGGATTCCTCTGTCGATGATAGAAAAATTGAAAGCTGAACTGGAAGATATGAAGAAAAATGAAATTATAACGGAAGAGAACGCGTGCACAGAATGGGTGAGTAACCTAACAATAGCAAAAAAAGGAGAGAAAATTAGGGTGTGTTTGGATCCCAGAAAATTGAATGAAGCTTTAAAAGAACCAAAACAACAGCTACCAACAGTAGAAGAGATACTTCCAAATTTGAACAAAGCGAGAGTTTTCACCACTGTTGATGCTACAAAAGGGTTTTGGCACGTCAAATTAACTGAAAAAAGTAGTAAGTTGACTACTTTCTGGACCCCGTTCGGAAAGTATCGATATTTGCGATTACCTTTTGGAATAACGACAGCAATGGAAATTTTTCAAAAAAAGCTGCTAAACATACTCACAGGTCTTCCAGGATGTTACGTGATAGCAGATGACATTTTGATAGTAGGAAAGGGAGACACGGAAGAAGAAGCTTTAAGAGATCACAACACAAACCTTAGAAGATTGTTTGAAAAATTGAAAAAAGGAGGTGTGAAATTGAATAAAGAGAAACTAAAACTATGTCAAAAAGAGATACGGTTTTTCGGACATTTGTTGACAAACGAAGGGGTAAAAGCGGATACTCAGAAAATTTCGGCTATTAGAAATATGCCTGTACCGGAAGATAAAGCAGCTGTAAGACGATTCTTAGGTATGGTTACTTACTTGAACCGATTCATTCCCAATTTAGCAGATGAAGCACATGCATTAAGAATTTTAACAAGGGAGGATACCGAGTTCCGTTGGACGAAAGAAGCACAGAAAACGTTTGAGAACCTAAAAGAGAAAGTTGCCAGCACAGGAATTCTAAAATACTTCGACATAAATAAGCCTGTGGTCATCCAAGCAGACGCCTCTTCATTTGCTCTCGGGGCAGTATTAACACAGGAAGGCGATCCTGTTGCCTATTGTTCAAAAACTTTAACCCAAACGCAGAAGAACTATTCGCAGATCGAAAAAGAAATGCTCAGCATAGTAATTGCATGCCACCGTTTTGATCAGTACATTTGTGGAAAAAATGATGTTACTGTAGAGACAGACCACAATCCGCTAATCCAGATATTTAAGAAACCGATGGTGACGATTCCCAAACGACTACAATGCATGATAATGGCTTTGCAAAGGTACAACATAAACATAAAATATCGGCGAGGTGTGGAAATGGTTCTAGCTGACACCCTGTCTAGAGCCCCAGAAGAGTCAAATCAAGTAGAGAAGTATTACGACATATACAATATTGATAGCGTGATTGAAGAATTAGATGAGGTATCACCACGGTCTGAGGTACAGGAATGTTTGAGCGGAGAAGGACAAAAAGGAAGGATAACAAGCAGCACGTTGAAGAGACTAGAAGACGAAACCGGAGCAGACCAAGATTTAGACATTCTCCGCCACTTCATCACATCAGGTTGGCCTGAGAACAAAGAAAAAGCAAAATCTGTGGCTCCATACTGGAGCGTAAGAGAACTGCTCACAACAGATGGAAAACTTATTCTGAAAGGAAAACAAGTAATAGTGCCAAAAACGATGAGAAAAGAAATAAAAGAAAAACTACACATGGGACACCAAGGAGTTCAACGGACATTAGCATTAGCAAAGGAGTTGGTATATTGGCCTGGAATGAAAAATGAAATTGAAGATAAAATAACAAACTGTGATATTTGTCAGAGATATTCAGCAAATCAGAAACCGACGCCAATGATGTCCCATGAAATCCCAGATAGGCCATACCAAACAGTAGCGATGGATTTGTTTGAATGCGATGTGAAAAGAAAACGAAGGCATTTTTTGATAATTGTGGACCATTACTCAGATTTCTTTGAATTAGAAGAGATACAGGACTTGAAAGCAAGCACAACCATTCAAAGATGCAAAAGACAATTTGGAAGGTACGGCACTCCAGAAAAGGTAATTGTTGATAGAGGGACAAATTTCGACAACAGAGAATTCAGAAAATTTGCAGAGGAATGGGACTTCGAAATTGTGTATTGCAGCCCGAACCATCATCAAGGAAATGGGAAAGCCGAAGTAGCAGTGAGAATCGCAAAATCACTTATGCTGAAAAGCGACGCTGCAAATGAAGAAATGAACAAAAATCTACTGATCTGGAGAAACACCCCTAACAAGACGGGATACAGCCCAGCGCAACGAATGTTTGGAAGATGGCTGCGATGTGAATTGCCAAAAAGAACACAAGATGATAAAACGCTAGACGCGGAAGTGGTGAAAGAATCTATTCGAAAATTGAGAGAATCAACAAAAAGAGCCTATGATAAAAGAACAGTAAATCGACCAGAACTGGAAGAAGGAAACTTAGTATATTACAAACAGAAACCAGAGGATAAAGAATGGAAAAAAGGGAAGATAGAGAGAGTGGAAGGGAATAGGTCATACACCTTAATCACTGAGAATGGGACACGAATTGTGAGAAACGAAATACATGTAAAGAAAAGGAGAGGAATCGAAAATGAACTGGAAGCGGACATTGTTTCAGGAGTTCGTGAATCAAGCCCAGCGAGGACACGAAGCAAATCAAGACAAACAAAAGAAAAATGAAAAAAAAAAAAAAACAGCATGTTAGCAAGTTTGTGTTCTGAAGCAGCAGCGCCAGGAGACCGTTTGTAAATAGTTCCCCCCAAAATAATTACTTAAATAAAATTCAGTTCGAATCTAGAATTTGGATGTTTTAATACAGATGAAGTACCCTTTTTTGTGATTATGCAAGGGTTATAAGTTATTGTATGAGTAAAACTCCCTAATAAACTGGAAACCATGCTCTGCTACCATTTCGAAGGTTGTTGATCAATTTGATTTGCCAAATTCCAATTTTAACAAAATCGTTCGACTTTTTCAGGGCCAATTTCACCATAAATGAAACCGATTTAAGCAAAATGAACAATTTTGATGGAATGATTTCTTTTGGATCGAGATACCATCAGGGTCAATGAAAAACTTGCTCAAATTGACCCTTACCCACTCAAAAATGCAATCGCTCTCATCTTGCCGTTCCACTGATGAAAATGCTCGATAGAAAGTTTGCACGGGTCAGATCTGAAGGTGAAGGAAGGTGATTAGTTGCTGCTGAATTAGATTGGGCGCACTGAAGGCTTCAGTCAGAGGCCTTCGTTAGTCTCGGAGCTACAACAACCCCGAACTTTTCGTTATGATTGAGGTTCTCAAGCCTCGTCCTGCCCAGAGAGACAACGACCGACTGACCAATAACGTCAGTCCTCGTTTATGACGTTTAGAGCCTAAGTGAACATGTTAATTACTCGTGTCCTCTACATAAAAGTTATGTTCCTCTCTTATCTCCATGAAGTTGCTCGATGCATCATCCCTTTGATTGAGTATTCTCTCTGGCTCACAATAATTCCTTATCAGAAGTTCCACCAGCAGAAGTTTGGATCGATCATCACTACAATGACACTACTAGATATTATGTCAATATTCATAGTTCAAGAACCCCCTAACTAAAACTGAAAAAAGTCTCTAATCTATTATCTGCTAAGTATGATATATGGGTACTAAGAGTTGGCTGAAAAATTCCAAAAATTCGTGTCGAAAGATCATTGATGTTGATGGAAAAAAGATAATGTTGAAAGAAGATCGAAAATCACAAATTTCTCCCCATACCATTCATTACAGGATCTGAATGAGTTCGGAACATTACAGATTAAATATTTATAATTTTTTCCGTGACACGATTCGACGACGATCGATGAGGTTTTTTGCTAATCGACGGGATGGGGTCATTTGGGAAAAATTAGCGCAATATTAAATGGAACCCATTAGTGTTCTAATCAATCGTTTCACTCTTCAGCGGAAGAGTCTATTCAATTTTTTCCCTCCAAGGAAAAGGTCGCAAAAAGGCTTTGGGTCTCGCCAGAGAGAGGCAGTTTGTTTCTAAAGGGTCAAAAAGTGATTTAGGAGGCGACGAAAATCGGGAAGAGAATTAAAGTCAGAGTTGGGGAAAAAGGTGGGTGAACGGAGGGGTGGAAGTTTCCTTAATCACCAGGGATGACCGAAGCATTTCTTATACCACAACGGACGGGGACGCTGAAATAAGAAGAAACCTCTCGGAACGTTTTCTCATTCTCATACTAACGAACACAACTGGCCAATTCGTCCGCTCTTGAAGCGACTAAAACCCGCGAAATTACGGATTCCGAGGATTTTCATTTTTTCGTCGCGGGTTAGGATAAAAAGTGTGCGTTGTATTTGACGGCAATTCCGAGAGCAGGCTTGAATTGATTAAGGTTCTGTCCGATGAGGCAGATGGTGGAGGGGATAAGAAAATGCATCGCTGCGATTGGCCGAGGTGGAGTTGTCGTTGAACCTAATAAAATGATTGGCGTTTCCAAGCCTATGTTCATCTCCCACAAACGGCCAGCGATCGGATAGTGTGGATAGTGGGTTTATTTCACGAGTGTCTGTGTATAGCTGAATTGCGCTTGCGCACTGTAAAGTTTGGTGAGCAACACCCCGGCAACCTCACTTGGAATCTCTACAAAATATTTCCTGTGCATGCGCAAGGAATCTACACATGTCTATGTTCGAGGTCCTGGAACAAGCCCAAAATACCTAATACAGGTAGTCTCTAGGTACAGGTTGGCTTCGTAAGATTTCCGTTTTCCTAATTAATATTGACTGCCAAATTTGGCATTAACTCACCACATAAGCCTACATGGTTACCATGTTCACTCCACGGGAGCGTAGTCAGTCGGTTTCACCTTTCTTGTTGCCCACAACACAACAGCAGATCGTGTATCGGCTGTATTAGCCTCGTATTTCACATACCTGTTCACTGCGTAGGTACATGAATGTATCTTGACCAGCGATCGTTGGGACCCCGAACAAAATGTTTTGTATGCTTTAAAATCGACGTACCATGTCAACGTGAGGATCCTTCGAAATAGCGACATGGAAACGTTTATTGAACATCACATTCCTCAAATTCGCACCCCAGAAATTCGCAGCTGGGTGACGTGATAACGTAGAACTGCGTGTTATCAACGCAATATCTGTCAACGATAATTTATTTTATTGTGCCTACTCAGTCGCTGACAGAAATTATGCTGTCTTATTTGGTCGCACAAGTTGTAACCAACTGGCGACCATACGCTGGCGCAATTTGCGAATGTAAAGTTGTCTTAACCACTGTTCCGACAGCCAACTTTGGGCAGAACTCACCCAGCGAAAAGCAGTCGGATGGCAGTTGAACTGGAGTTGTATGCAAACGATGGTTCCTCAGATTGCCGCTTGGCGCATTTCGTGGACGAAATTTTCATTAGGCACGAAGAAAGCCTTAAGCTTGAACTTCTCTACTACCTTGAGGAATGACGCTATCTTGACTTAAACTATAGTGGTACCAAAAAGCTAATCCACGTCATGCTATGATTTTCAGTCACTTTTTAGCTTGCTGCAGTAATTTCGCTTATGCTCACGCTAATGGCAACACCGGGTAACTCATTTTTTCTAATTTTTCATGAGAGGTTATAGTAAAAATCATGAGTGACATAATAATTCGTTTCAGGTTCCCAATTTGGGCCTTACGGTTAAATTTGATCGAATTGGCTCTAAAGACGTCTAAAGACTTTTTGGACATGTACCTAGGTAATGACTTCATCTCCGGGTTGAACATCCTTCGAATCCGATGATCCCAACTTTCAGTCAACGCTGCTCTGAAGATCACGAAAGATGATTGGGACGTCGGCACCAAAAAAGCTTTTGGGGTCGACAATTTTGGTGCGAGTGCAAACATAGGGTGGGTGCTACGTAGGGTGGGTGCTTCAGCTACCGACCTCACCAAGTTTCACTCATGCATAGGAGGCTATATTTACGTTTATTTAGGAAAACGCTCATCACCATTATTTCTGTCCATTGCTAATCAGCTCGGCAAACTCAATAGCACAAAACTCATTCTCTTCGGTTCAGTGTTGAAAACTCGATTATGGAGTAGTATCCTGCTTTACAAACCTAGCTCGATCTAGCTTATCGTAATATCTCTTTCTTCTTATCACCTCTCATCTTCTTTTCTTATTTGTGCCCTTTCGGCAGAAAGCATTTTTCATCCCCGCCGGCGGAACCGTATAGCGAACCTTTCCGGACACTTTAATCATCCCGTTTCCTCAGCAAAGGAAACAATAACTTCTCACCCTTCGGGTTACCAGAAGTCAGTCGGTCCAGGCTAGGACGATCCGGAGAGAAAAAAGACGAAAAATGTTGGAGGAGAGGAAGTGTAAGCCATTCGAGAGTCGCGGGAGATGCGTTGCTGTCAAGACAAGAAGCCGAGGAAAAATGACACGAGGACACAAGACACATGACGCTATTTATGTAACATAATATTAAATATTTAACGTTCTTTCTACGAAGGGTGTCTGCTCTTATAAGTGTCAAGGATCCTCCAAGATTAATGGCCCCATACTCGCGGAACGTTCCTTTTGGGAAAATTTTATCCACCAAGGCGGAAAATAGTAATCTAATGACGGAACACTGAAATGCTTCAACAAGACCGCCATACTTTTCTATTAACACACACCAAGAAATGAAGTTTTTTTGCCATTTTTCAAATCAATTCGGTTAAAATATTAAAATTAATTTAAAATAGTTTTCTTTTACGATACAATGGCGCTTGAGCCTCTAGGCACATGGCAATTTTCATTTATGTGCGTCTTATGGTGATGTGAGAAAAACCCTTTCAAAATAAATATTGATGTGCGAAGAAAATTTATGAAAAATAATGTAAAATTTTGAGAAAAAATAAAACTCTTTTTAGGCCCTCCTGATGAAAACTATAGACATTGGCCCGTATTCACATCACTTCCTATCTGGCTTCTTAGGACGCCTCCTACTTGGAGGCCCCCTTAACATATAGGACGCCTCCTTTGAAAAACGTTATTCATGAACTCTCCTAGCTTCTCGGAAAGGGGGCCTTACAGTGGGAGGCCCCCTTTCGAAATTTCAAAAGTGACGCCACGGAGCTTATAAAAATCCGCACTTCAAGCCGCGTTCACACAGCAATCGCATGCGATTTTACCATTTTTGACAACATTTATGTCTACCATGTCAGTAAAAGAGGTAAGTTATACAACGACAAAAGTTTTTTTGGGCATTTAATTTTGGAATGTAAACAAACAAGTTATTTTTCGATCACTTCTTGATCATCTATAATGGAACTTGTGTTTTTCGTCCTAATTTCAGTGATCTTGGAGAAATTCTGGTGTAGTTCTCGTTACAGGGTACCTAATCAAAAATTACTGCCAATCGAAAAGAATGCGAAGTATTTCATACATCTGAACGCGGAAGCCCGAAATATTCATCTCCAAAGAATCGTGTACCTACTGAACTGGCAGAATGCAATGACCACTGTTTTGCGGTTTTACGTTGAAAAGCATTGTGAACACCTGTAATTATTTACATACCTAATTAAGTACCTACTTACTTACTGTACTCATGAGTGAAAAATAAACGTCTGATCATAAATCTTTTTTTCCACAATAATCCTGGTCAAAATGGAACAGTTTGCAGGACTTTGCATAGTTGCGGCTATTTTGGAGCTTTTTCATCATTAAATGATTGATGACTAGAATTGATTGATTGAGAATAGATTGATGACTAGATGATGACTAGAAATTTTCTAGTAAGAAATCCATCAAGTACCTAGGTATGAACATAAATTATCTTTTGCTGCTCTTGTTTGTCTGAGTGATTGCACAGGTTAATCATTGACTTGATGAAAGAACACCGGAATTTCCCAATAATGGAATTAGGCAAGGTACTATCAAGACGAATACTGGATAAATTAATTTATTTTACAATAACTCGCATCATGCCACGCAATAAATTCGGCTTTAAGCGTAGGTACCGTACCCCTGGATCGATACAAGATACAAAACGATACAAGAGGCTTATTTCTGGTGGTAAATGTACATTTTTATGGGTGTGGGGTGCTTCACTGTAGCTTAACCAGGGGTACCCTCTGAGAACCTCTTCGCTTCAGCTCAGGAACTTGTGCGTCCAGAGATTTCAAATCATTCGTGCGCTGCCGACGGACCCATCAATCATCATCGCTAGTATTCACCTGAAATAAAACGAGCGAAATTTGAAAAATGGGAGTCAGAGAAAACCATTACCTAACTAGCATGGAGGTGCCGATTTCGTGAAAAACAGCCAACTGTAATCTGACTCTACAACAGTCAGTACTACAACCGAAGGCATTAGATTAGGGTTTTGAATACTGAGTACTTAATATATTACTTGGAATCAGCAGAAGAACATGAAATTCGTAGGTATTGCCTACTTCTAGGTTAGCTAAACCGCTGATGCGCCTGATCTATGTATCTACTCCTTACCTACTTTTTTTAGAATTCTAAACTCCTAATGAGGAATAACTACCCATTATTTGAATGAATAATATTCCCATAATATTATTATGAGCACTTACCAGAATCGTCCGAAGAGCTCCGAAAAAATACACGTAACGAAACGAAGGTACACGATTGCTGTCTTTTGTCCAGAGGCGCTCTCAGACCATTGGAAATGTTTTTATCTTGATTTCCTCGCACAAATTCGATGAAATCATCCGCGACGAAGAAAAATAAATAATTAAACTGAATGGAACGAAATGGATGAGCGATCGGAAGATAAATTCGCGGTTTGTTTACACTGGGAATGCAAGATGGCTGCCGTCTGGTGAAGTGAAAAACCGAGTAAGGCCCCCTTTCGGGCCCAAAGGCAGCCCGATTGCTACCTAACGAAAAGGGGCCCTCAGGAAAAGGCTCCCTCAAGTTTCGGCGCTCCTAAGCCCCTTTAGGAAGCTTCATGAAACGGTTTTTCGTATAGGAGCCCTCCTTAGGACGGCCCCTAAAGCTTAGGAAGTGATGTGAATACGGGCCATTCTGTAATCTTCCTGTTTCTAGGTCGAATCGATGCAGTTCGAAGAAATATGATAATTGAATTCATTAGGGATAGCATCTCACTTGGAGGGATACAAAATCACGAATCTCTCGATAGTGCAGCAGCAGAGCTAATTGTAATTGTATAAGCATCCAGTGCCACGTCAACCGAAAGGTCTCCCGGTCGGCTTTGGAATGCGAAGCTCCGCCGAGTGCCGCCGTTTGAGACCAGGCTCTAAAATCATTAGAAACTCGGTGCTCCATTACAACCTTGTGCAGATACAAGGCAACACGACTCTGACAGAATAATCTATCGGTTCATTCTGGTTGAGAAGCAAGTTTCAGACAAGGGTTTTAATTGAAGGGAATTGAAGGGCTTTTCAGCAGAGGGAAACTCAGCCTGATCAAGGAAAATGTTTCAGAGACGTACGAAACCACATTCGCTAAAACCATGCATTAATGTTTCGCCGTCACGGTGCGAGAAGGGTTTCAATAGTGTTAATTTCCCAGGATGAACCCGTGTTTATATGAGGTTCTTAGTTAATTATTCATTAATGGTAATTGGTAGATATGAGAGCAAAATCGCTTCATTGACCTGACGAATCCATTGAATAGATTTTTAACCTTTACAAAATGTTCATTCTATAATCGTATCCAACAATATTCTCATTCTACCAATCTTAATTCTATAATCTCGTCCGACCCGAAGATAAAGGAATTCCCTTGAAAAAATCAACTCCATCCTGTCGTCCCTTCAATTACGCAAACCCAGTCTGCGAGAAAATCGATAATCATTTAACGTTATATTACACAATAGCGACTTTCCAAATTTCTTTCCTCTGCTCCATTAATATGGAAATCTTATTCCCCGAGTCAATGTTTATATTAAGAGAAGCCTCCTCACTCCCCATTTTTGAACTTTTTCAAATCAAGTTTTACACAGGGATGAGAGAAATTAGTTTTTTCTTTATCTCGATGAAAAAGCCTCTGGGGAAGAATGGGAATGGAAAATTACTGTCAGGTATCGCTTAGATTTCTTAACTCCATTATGAAATCAAGTTTGCATTACCGAAGGCGAGTTCGAGCCCAAAATAGCTCGAGCATAGAGAATTCTGCTCCAGCTTTATCGAGTTGAACAATTTAAAAGATTTTTTTGATTTTTTGGACATGAGAGGTTTGAAAGCTTGGTTTGAAAGCTGTTCGGCCGAAATATTGAAGTGATCAGCGTTGAAAAATTACAAAAACCAAAAACTGCCAACTCTACCCGGTCTCGTCCTATAGGGGGAAAGTACCTGATGGCCTCCCAAAACTAAAGTAGCAATATAGTAGGTAAGAATAGTGGGATGGGACTTTATAAATACTCGGAATATATAGTCGAAAATTTAGTCCATACATTGAACCAATCAATTGGCTGGCGTAGATTGATCTCCATCAAGATAACGAGACCACTGATTGAGCAAGCCAGGAGAAACACCGTTGGTAGTACAGGCGATGTTCTAATGACGTAGGTACATTCTGCCGATCGATTTCGCCTTGGTTGACTTGAGGCTATAGAGAACAGAGGCTGTACCAGACGTTGGTCAGTTTGGACGTCATTTATCGATTCACTCGACTATTATCGGCCAGTGTTGCCCAGATGACAATGCCACCGTCTATAATCTAAGCATATTACATCCTGTCGCATGCTTAACCGAAGGGCCGATAAATTAAAGCCCCATGACAACAGGCCGTCACTTTAAGGACATTAACAAGGTATTGTATAGTTTTTGAAACAGGCAAGACAGGATTATTGATTGGGCAAGAGAAGAATAAAATTCCGTTTCCCCGACGACAACGTTAATCATTACTGACTGAAGGATTACCACCATTCGAAGCCAAAATTCCCTGCTTCCAACTATTTTAACTGACGATAACATAAGCCCGCCGGGTTCGCTGATGGATCCAAGATGAATGCTCCTGATGACAATCAGCAATATGACCCAGATCAAGATTTGTAAGCCGCGTGGGTCAAAGTGGCTTCATCTTGAGCTTGCACAGTTTGCCACCTTCCCTTAGAAATCGTCTAGCGATGCTTGAATCGCGTGCTTTGCAGCATTGTCGACCTCACACATGGAACGATCCAGTTTACCATTTTCAGGTGGAAACTACCGACGGAACCATCTAGTAAATTGCCGGCGCGCACCTTGAATGACTCGAAAGGCTATGTCTACACCGGAACGGTCCGTTTGTTCAACGTTGACGACTTACTCACGATGTGCATGAGGGCTATATCAGTAGTAATACAACCACCTTAGGTTATGCTATTTGGTGTTTGCAATTTTATTTCAAATAACGACCATCCACGGACCTGACCTGGAAAAAGGAACGAACAGAACTAGGTTTTTCATCCTTGAAGTATATTCTGCGCCATTGAGTATGTGTATAATTATGATTGTTTTGTACTAATGATAACTATAGCCAATGCTGGTTCACATCCTGAATTGGCCACTTCTTCTCCCTCAATCTGAGCTCCTATCAGAGTTGTGGGTTCCCTCATTTCTTCCCGCACATAAATTTTTAATCCCTATGGACAATTTGGCGTTTTGAACGTTTTGGCAGCCAAATTGATCTTAACATCAAAGGTTTGATAGAACGCCTACGAATGGTTGACATATATCTCATGACGAAGTGCTGACTTTATCAAGTCCTTTGTGTTTATCTCACTATAGGTGCATGATCATTCTATAACTCTAACCAAGTCATTCAGGATTCAGAATCAGAGTGATTTATTTTCTCGGCGCGGGTTCATATAACCAAAACAGACGCTCACATATTCAACGGTTCCCTGCGGGTCAAATAATAAATGAAGAATATAGGTCACCTTTAGCGTCAAGAGTAAAAAAGAAAAGAGCTTTAGGAAGAGCTTTCGTCTGTTCTGTCAACGTAAAAAGGAAGAACGATCCTTGGAAGAAGGAAGAATAGCAAGAGTCTTACATGCGGGAAGGAAGCATTTTGAGCTTCCTCCATTGAGGGAATGAAGGAGTAATAAGACAGCCGAGGAAAGCGACAGAGGTCTTTCCTGGGCCCATAACCTGTCCTGCCTTCGGTTCCTTCGCCACAGAGGAGGCCAAAGACATGGAAAGCCCTCGCCTAATGAATCTTTCGTTTTTTTTTCCGTCGCAGATTTATCCATTATTCTTGGAGTCCATTAATAAATAAATCGAAGTACGCTTTTAAAGAGAAAGCATTTCTCTCTCGTCGAACTTTCATTCATTAGAAAAAAGCCCATGAATAATTTATGTTCATCTGGGGATTCTTATCACACCGTTCATTTGGTAAGGTCGATTTTCGAAGATCAAGGGTAATTATTCGTTTTCTATTAGCGAAAAACACCTTCTATCAAATAGAATATAGCATTTCCTAGTCAAATTGAGAATTTTCTAAATCATATCGAGAATTTTCCAAATCATTTCGAGAATTTTCCAAGCCAAATTGAGAATAAAAGGGTAAATTCTCAATCCGGCTTGGGAATGCTTTTATAACTATCTGCAATTCTCCGTAAACGAGTGTTACGTAAGTATACGTAAGCTGGGTACATTATGTCGCTTAAGTGGCAACATGCTATAACTCAATTTTTGGCCGATTGAGTTGACCTTATTTATATGGTAATTTATTGGACCCCAGTCCATGGTCAGAATTGCGAAAAAACAGAAGCCAACAATGCTGTGGACAGTTATGTCCCAAATGATACAGACATGGGGTTAAGGGAATGCATTGCTGTGATTGGTCGAGGTGGCGTCGGGGTTGAACCCAATAAATTTTATTGGCTTTTCCAAGCCACGTTTCCATGTCCATTCTCTAAAAGCCAACAATCGATACAGTTTTTTGGGCCTCAGTAAACAGGAAACAGTAAAGTTGGGAAAACTGATTTATAGCATGTTGCCGCTTAAGCGGCGATTTATCCAGGTTTTTTGTGGATGCGTTCAAAATGTGTATGTGCACATAATAAGGAGACCAATACTATGCTGTAACGAAGCACGGAAAACACAAACTAAGTACCCCCACCCCCCGAACTTGCCCGTATGATCACTAGAACAGCCATCAATGGTGGAAGGAGAGATAGGGCAAGAGGTCGAGTAGCATTTCCTTGATTAGTTTGGAGCTGATAAGATGCAAAGTTTATAATGATCTACTCCGTCATTTAAGGACGTCAAGTACCGTAGGAAGGGAACTGGCAGAGCGGAGGGGAGGGGTACTCCATTCGCCTGCTTCGAATTATTATCACCCAGTCGTAGGGTCTGACAACAAAAACATGATCATAGAAACAATAATTATGCTTCTTGGCATTGTACATATTTATGCATAAGAGTGAAAAATCTTATAGTAACATCACCATCACTGTTTTCCATTGTTGTTAGTCAAAAAAAGCACATTTTCATCAAACGCAAATTTAAAAAAAATCGTGATAATGGGGTTATAGCATGCTTTTTGAGCTCAGAGTACCAGCACCATCGATTCGATTTAGGTATATCATATAATTATCGTATGATTATTATAACAACGGTTGTGACGCTTTTCTGCAAATGATTTTTAACAGACTTTTAGGATGCCTTTGATAAATCAATTTCATCAGTAGTGTTGAATCCTCGAGTGCAATTCACTGTCATCTCACGTGTCCATCGTTGTGCGATTGTGCTAAACCGATCGACTCATCATTGTTTCACAGCGATTGATTGCCTCACGTTGTCAGCCAAACTGGAAAGCCAACGGCCATTGTACAAAGTTCCTCTGACTGTAGCTTTCTATACCGATAGACAATCCCCAGTAGAAAGGACTAATCGACGGGCAGGGTTGATGGCAATTAATACGAAAATCACTGCCACGTACAACAATTGCCGTGCTGATGGTTTTACTCGTGAAAATAACTGTTGGAAGCTATAATGGTCATCCGGTGAGAACGCGAGCGTTTTAATTACATTTACATTATGCTTGCGGTTAAGCAACTGAGCGCAAACGGCCCTACGGACCAAATGGCGCCGATTTCCCTAGTGTAAGTCCACATTTCGAGTGCATGTCGGATTACCAATTACAGATTGGGCTCAATTGTTGATTGTACAGAGGAAATCGACCATTACTGAGCTACCAGTCCACTTACTATGGTGGGTAGACGCTCATTTCGAGTGAACATGGAGAAAGTTTGAGCGAAAATATAGGTAATGAAATATATATGGTGGCTACTGGGGAAAACAACTAAAGTCAATTTTACAGAACAGAGGAAAAAACTATTTTAATCAAATCAAACCATTACTGCATCATCAGCAAACCATCAAAACAATTATAATAAAATATAATATATTTGAAAAATGTTAAATATATAAATATCATATATTAGGTATATGAAGGCTACTGGGTAAAAACAACAGAAGTCGCATTTACAGAACAGAGAAAAAGCTAATTTAATCTTTGCATTTGAGTTTTTCATTACAACGAATCTCCAAGACCTTATAGAAGTACGCTGAATAAATTTTTAACAGAATTTGAATATAGTTTGGTTAGTAACCTACAGAAAATACCTACTGCACAAACTCTAGAAAAATTGTTTTTAATTTGTCGTTTTTCCTTGAAACTTTCATGTGCTAACAACCTTGTGGAAACGAATTATTTCAGATTAAATCTCTGAGAAGGCAGGCCCATCTGAGGTAAAATGGATATTGACTGCTATTTCATTAGCCACGATCGCAATAACGTGAAACTCTTCAATTATTCACCATCGAATAATATGGTCAGCTATTGAGAAATCAACGTTGGCATCGAGTTGTTTTATTATTTAAACATACCACTCGAACAACCGCAGCCCTTTGTTCACCCTGCAACGCAACAAAGCCCCTTCAGCTCACCTGAAACGAGAAAATTATGATGAATGCAAGAATCATAAACTTTTCGACAGGGGGTAGTTTAACTCAATATTAAAGAACGAGGGCATTTGACCGATGAAACAACAATGAATGATTTTGATTTCAATGAAATCACCGCTAATCCCACTGCGTTATGTCTAAATATTTTTTTTCCATTTGCATTTTTATTTTTTACTTGCATCTTTTTCAAGTCAGTTTTATTTTTCGTTAACATTTTTCTTCTCTTCTTACTTTTTAGTAATGTCAATAAAAAACAAGCTGCGGAACGAAACTTTTTTTTGAAAATCTTTAGGTACTACATTTTTGGTTATTAGGTACCTACCGATATTAATCCTAAAAAATATAAAAAATAGTTGTACCGATCCGCAGACTTTTCCAACCTTTCAGTGAAAGAATTTTGAATAAGGATTAAAATTGGCTGCGTGACAAAGGAACAAACACAACGAAAAAGGCGGTAAAAAAACCTTACGACGAGTAGACTTGAGTAACCTCCTTCTTCATGAAGTTGGCTAAAAATTGCGTCTCTTATTTAGGCAGAAAATCGACATTTGGAAACTTCGATGACCGAATTAATCATTTTTATCAATTAATTTCGTAGAAAAAATACCTGAACCGCTGTTTTTGTTTTTTCACGGTTCCATACGCAGTTTAAGGGTACCTTTGGAAACTATTCAGTTCTAGTACCCCCATATTTCGGCCCTTGGCCCAAAGCGAAGATTCGTAATGTACTTAAAATCCATACTAACCACATATTCACCAATATGCCACAATTGGTACTTTCAAGCGCTCGTCAAACTATTATTTGTATGTCAGCTGTGGATAGTCTCCAACATCAGTGGAAATTCAGCTCTGAATAATTTTTCCACTCGCGCAGATCCATCGCAAGTGGCTTTCCATTTAGCACTCCGCTACCATCTTGCTGAGTTTCCGCTCTCCTCGGTTTTTTTTCCTTGACTCCGGAAATATCCAACTTCACCCCAAACCAAAACCTTCAGTCCGTCATCCCTTCGTCCCCTATCATCCATTTTCACCCCTCCCGGTTGATCCTCTTTTTTCCATATCGCTCACCGTTATGAAATTTCTTCCTACGTAAAAATGCGGAATCCGCCTCCACCATTTGCTACGCTCGCCATTCCATCTCCTTTCTCCGCTCTTCCGATCCATGATCCATATCCTTCGTGCTTTTTCTCTTCGCAAAGTTTGTAACTCGTGGCTCGGCCTTGGATGATTGGAAAGGCCACTGCGGAGGCTGCTAAGCTGCTTATTAAACTTTTAAAGCGCCCTCTTTAATCTTGCTTTCCTCTGCTGTCCCATGGGCATTTTTTAACTATGTGCAGGTCGGTGTTTTCAATGAATATGTAAATGGAGCAGATCCATGCCGTCGGTGACCGAAAACGAATCGTTTGTAATTTAAAAGCCGTCTCCTACAAAGACAGGACGGCTAGATGTGACAGATCAATAGTATTGATCATGAATACAGTGTGGTCAAAATTTAAATGATCGAAGAACGCGGAGAATGCTTAGTTTTCTAGCAGGTCGAGTATTTTCGAATCAAAGTAGCCATAAGGAGTCATGTTACTCGCAACATTTGGAACACACAGGCTTTTTTTATGGCGGATTTCCGGAGCGTGTAGCTAAATCCTTTCACCACCGAGTGTCGTCGACCTTATGCTGACTGTGGGACTCAAATCTGCGTGGGCATTAAATCCACGAAATTCGCCGGGTGTAGAAAACTGCATGGGGTTCTCGATATTTTCAAACCACAGTGTGTACTTTCATATTTCGACACTTAAAGATTACGGTAGCAAACCTTGATCACCGAGCAAAAGGGATTCCGAACGCGTATACGGATTAAATTGGAAAGTTGGACCAAACTTCTGCCCTTATTGGGAAGAAGAGGGTGAATCGGCGAAGGAAAAGCAGCGATAAAATAGTTGGCGGATGCAAGAGGGTGAGCTGGGGTCACATGGGAAGACTGAGCCAAGCTGACTGTCCAACTTGGCGCGGAATGCCATTTCTTCAAGAATCTATCCCATCCCATCACGACAATAGTGGAATACAACGCGTCCCCTTATTTTTTCTTGCTCTTTTGCTTCGTTTCACCCCATCTTGAGATTGGTTCACATAGGTCCGGAGTACATGGAATTGATGCTATATAATGCACTTATATGACTTCCATGAACGACCATTATACGAGACCTTCTAATTTGCGGATACCCTTTTCCAGGATCTTGGAAGAGTGATTGGAAGAGTGATTGGAGTCCTCGTTCTTCAGGCGTTGCCACATTTTCAAATTTTCGAACCCAAAGTGGCGGTCTAGCATGTAAAGGAACGAGGCCGATGCGGTCCTAGAAATGTGGGGAAACCAAAAAACTGAGGGTGCCCATGCCGCTCATCCGGTTCCTTGGGTTGCGACCTTATGCACGCGGGCTTTGTACCTTTACCACAAGAACAGAACCTGTTCTTCACATCTGATGTTGATGACAACCCAGAAAGCTAGCTCGAGAAATGAAAAAAAATCGATTTCGCTGCTTTTTTGGTGCATACCTAATATTGCGAATTTCTGTTCAGGTTGATAATCGATTGCGTCGGAATGTATCGATTTTCCTGCCTTACAAATTCCGTGTGTCTCAGTCCAGAATTTGCCGCCTCTATGTGCGCGTTGTCATAGTCGAAGCTCCTTCGCTTTATACAACCCCTCTGCATATTTCGTTCAAAGGCCCTCAGCGACCCTTTAGTTCTTTGTACAAAATATATTCTTCATAAGGAATTTCTTTCTTCTGTCTCCGTTCCTGAGGGCCAAGTGAAAAATAAAATACGCGTAGTCGTAAAACGCAGAAAAATTTGATGCGGTAGTTTTCCCCACAATGCAACCATCTACGAATAAGTAGTTTTATATTGAACAGCGGCGCATAAAAGACACCATATTTTTCATCTATTTACCGACACGTTAGAACATTGATCCGAACATGGATTTTAGAGAACAAATATTGCCATCAAAACTCGTTCCTTTTGATCGGAAATTAGCCCTCTTTATTTATCGGGTATTAGCCTAGTCGACCGCGATATGCTAAAGTTCAAACTGACACTCAAAGTCAAACTCGAGCACAAAATGAAACTCAAACTCATGTTCAAACCGAAACTCATACTCCTGAAAATACTCAAACTAAAACTCATATATACTCACAATAACTCTCGAACTAAATCCCACACTCATACTACTCAAACTCGAAGTCAAAACTCTAACTTACACTCAAAGTCAAACACAAAACGAAACTGAAACTCAAACTCTTGATCAAACAGAAACTCAAACTCATAACCAAACTCAAGCTTAATTTCAAAATACTCCTGAGAGTACTCGTACTGAAACCCATACATACTCATAATAATTCTAAAACTAAAACCTACACTTATACGCAAACTCAAAATCATAATCAAAACGGAACCTTATAATCGAACTCAAACTAAAACCGAAAGTCAAATTCATAATCAAACTGATACTCATAATCAAACTCAACCTCAAAGTCAAACTGAAACTGAAACTCTTAAACTTACTCTACTCATATTCATAATCAAACTCAAACTGAAAGGGAAACTCAAACTCATAGTCATAATGAGACTCAAGTTCAAACTGACTATGAACCTGAGACTTAAACTCAAACTCGTGCTTCGAATCGAAATCGAAACTCAAGATCAAACTGAAACCCATATTCATAAGCAAACTAAAACTAAAATTCATAATTAAACTCAAACTCAAGCCTTATCTCAAACTTAAGCTCAAACTCAATCTCGAACTCTGACTCATAATCAAACTCAAACTCATAGTTCAATTCTCAACCTGAACAACTGTTGTAATCAAACTGAACTTTGTTAACTGAGTTTCAGTTTGATTGTGAGTTTAATATTGAGTCGGTTTTTCAGTACTGAGTTTTAGTTTGAGAGTACCTATGAGCTCTCGAGTTCGAGCTTCAGTTAGAAGTTCAGTTCTAGTTCGAGTTTGATCGCCAGTTTGAGTTTGATTATGAGTTCGAGTTTGAGCCTGAGTATGAGTTTCAGTTTGACTTTGAGGTTGAGTTTGATCATGAGACAGAGTTTAGGTTCGAGCTAGATCATGAGTTTGATTATGAGTTCGAGTTTGATGATGAGTAGTTCGAGTCTGAGTCTGATCATGGTTTCAGTTTGACTTTGAGGTTGGGTTTGATTAGGAGTTTCAGTACGAGTTCGATTATGATTATGAGTTTGATTCTGATCATGAATATAAGTATGAGTTTCATACTAGCTCAAGTTTTAGCTTGAGTTTGAGTTCGATATTGAGTTCGATCATGAGTCTGAAAGGGATTATCGTTATGAGTTTGGGTGTAAGTTCGATTTATGAGTTTGGGTGTCAATTTGATTGATTATGAGTTTCAAAGGTATAGGCGGTTCTAGTTCGGGTTTGAGTCTGATC
The DNA here is from genome assembly GCA_036186465.1 of Nesidiocoris tenuis. Classification (NCBI taxonomy): domain Eukaryota; kingdom Metazoa; phylum Arthropoda; class Insecta; order Hemiptera; family Miridae; genus Nesidiocoris; species Nesidiocoris tenuis. The sequence goes on from AP028912.1 coordinate 13,880,761, forward strand.
ATGAGTATTATTCGAGTGAGTGTATGAGTTTCAGTTTGACTTTGAGGTTGGGTTTGATCATGAGTTTGGGTTTCAGTTTACGTTTGAGTTTAGTTTCGAGCTTGATCATGACTTTCAGTTTGATTATGAGTTTGAGTAAGAGTCTGATTATGAGTTTTTGAGAGTATGAGTTTCTGATCATGAGTTTGAGTTTCAATACGAGTTTGATTATGAGAGTTCGAGTTGAGTATTGAGTTCGACTTTGAGTTTGATGATGAGTATGGGACCCATACTATGGGTTTCAGCTTGAGTTTAATGATGAACATGGGTAGTGTGTGAATGAGTTTCAGTTTTAGTTGGAATTTGAGCTTGAGCTTGAGTTTGGCTTTGAGTTCGATTCAGGAGCATGAGTTTGAGGATCAGGGTTGGTTTCAGTTTTAGTTTGAGACTCAAACTTTGAGTTGATTATGAGCATGACTTCCAGTTTCAGTTTTTGTATGAGTAATCGAATAGGTATCTAAAATGGCGTTTTAGAAAGATGTGTGTTAGGTTTTTGGCGTTTTTCAGTGTGTTCAGCTGGTTTTAGGTGTATGGGCGGAGAGGGTTTTTTTATGGCAGTTAAACTACCTACATTTTGGTGGGTCTGCTTGGTGTTTTGGTTCATCGCAGTCCAAGATATTAGGGGTTTTAAGTAGATTTTGGAAGTTTCTCGGTGTTTTCTTCCCACCTCCCAGAACGGTTGAAGTTGAAGATCAAAGAACTTTGTGAGACAACGTATTCTTAACTTTAAATTCTTGACTTTTGGACTGGCCGATTTTTTCGGGAGTAGGTACCTACTGCATTAATAATAAATCGGCTACATTTATATCAATACACGTGTTAAAAAAGGCAAATATGTATCGCGCGCTAAATATTCATGCCGACCTTTAGTAAATATTTATGAACGTCTTTTTCCACCTTTCGGACGCGACAGTCGATTCAAATAGTCATAGCACTCGCTCGCGTACTCTTTTTCATCCATGTTCCAAACGCTCCGTTATTTGCTAACGTCAAATTATTTCCACCTCATGTAATATTCCCTCAGTTATCACCAGTGTCACCTCATTGTCTCGACAGGATCCGAACGAATCTTGGCAGTTCTCGATGGGACCCGTCTGAAAAAAGAGTAACTTTTTTCGTCTGCGGCAATACTAGCCAACGTGCCAAAAAAGAGGACATAGTGGATAGCGAGAGGATGTGAGCGTCGAAATGTCTACATACGTGTTCAAGTATTCGTATGTGTATGTACAACGTTGGCAGATGTGTACACGAAGGGTTAAAAACAATGTGGAAAACCGTTCGGGTTTTCGAGCTCTTTCCCCCGTCGTTTTCCAGTCTTTATTATTTTTCAATTGACAAAGGTATTTTTACGAGGGTTGGTCAACGGCCAAAAGGAGGGGTTTTCCTCTCACTAAAAATCCGTTCGAAACCGTCGTTTCCCCTGGCTAGAAAGGGCCGCATTGTTTTTAATTAAAATAGGGAAGTGGTGCCACCGGATGTATAATAAAATACGAAATACATATACATACACAATCACAGTTGTAAACGTTCGACTAAAGGATAAAACGAACGAAATTTTATAACTAGATTTACAAGAGACGGTTTTCAATCACCCATTATTGTTTTACTGTCGAAAAAGAAAATTTCTTTTTCAATATTTATTATTTTAAACCAGGGGTTTTGCAGTCGTCTAGAGATAATTGATGCGGTTGAAAATTTTAAACGAATGTTTTCTTTAGCTTTTACTTCTTTTTTAAATTCTAAGTTGTCCTGCCTCACCTGCCAGAGTGACAATGCGAATATTTTACCCATGCGCAGCGAAATTTCAAAAAAAAAACTCTCAATGATCAAATCTTGTACCAACTTCGGCTGGGAAATTCCCGAAAATAAGAAATTACAAATTACAACAACAAAAATAGCCCAAAAAAAAAACAATTTTATTCAACCGGATTCGGACGGCATACGTTTGTAACTTTCTGAATAAGAAGGCGGCTGAAAATATTTCAAAGGCCTAACGTGCATGAAAAACCATATGGCTTTACGATCCCATAGAACATGGCATTTTTTTTAACCGGGATGAGTTTTATCGGTGAATATTTTTTTATTTTTTGTTTGACGTACGTGAACGTTGACGATGTAACGACATGCAGACGAGTTGTTTCGCTTTTTTGCCCCAAAATAATTCCCTCGTGTGGATGGATTCCGTCCATTCGCTGTTATATTATTCATGCAGTCTCAATTCAGCCGTGTGCACGTATTGCGAGTGGTCAACACTGTACACGGAGATCGTATTTTGACAGTTCACATTTACGAAAAGTGATACCGATACCTTAAAGCACAAAGGGCTCATGTTACAAAATGGCATAATGAGAAAAACGCGAAAAAAGTTTTTGATCAATTTACAAAAATGAAGATTTCTACCATAGTTTTCAATTCCATAAAAAAATTTGCTAAATAAAAAATGTTTGTCTGGCCAAGATCTACAACCACGTTTAACCAGAATTTTGATAGCACTTAACACTTTCAAGATAAACGCACTTTAAATATTTGTCGTTTTTCTATTATATCGTTTTTTTTGGCCCCAAATTCTTGGAGCGATCGATAGGTCCTGATGAGTAGATTCTTTCGGTACCGAAATCTCAAAATCGATATTTTGGGACATATATCGGCATATATTGGGGCATATATGCCCTTTGTGCTTTAAGGTATCGAAGTGTCTTCAAAATGAAATCGTTTGCAGAAGCTGGCTAATAGCCATGAAATGTTTTTCAATTGCGGTTTCAATTTTAATGTCACTCCAACGCCGAGATATGGCAGAAAATGGTGGGGCAAATTTCTTTCTGGTCAAAATACATTTTTCATACCGACAGGTAGGAACGATTGAACATTACTTCAGATTAAACGGAAAAACTGTTACCTACCAATAGAGACTAGCGTATCACAATTTTTGGAGGTAGGTATATCACTCAAAAATTAAAAATTAATTTCCAAAGTTAGAAATTTATTGTGAATAGTTCCAAGTACCAATTTCCAACACATTCAGCATAGTTGGAAAAAATCCTCATGTATTCGGGCATATTTTGGTCAAAGATGAATACAAAATATACAGAAAACACCATTTCGATGATGAGGAAGTTTGCGAATTTTGAACCATTTCGCATCCATCTCATTCCATCTTCAAATGCTCACTTTTTTGCGCATAACTGTGGTCTCCAAGTTATCAATTTTGCTGCTGAATAAAAGTATAAGACTTTGGTTAGACTACATGACTTATCTTCTGGTAAATTATGCAGCCTTCTTTTCCTCCTCTTGTTCTCTTGGAGGAAAAGAAAACCTGGATAGTCGTCGCCTGTTGCCCTAAGAGTAGGTACTTTATCCACCTTTCAAAACACCCAGTCTCATGGGACTGAGGACAATTTCAACCGTGTGATTCACCACTCGACGATGGTTGGGCGAAAGGGTGTCGTTTCAAATATGAATATTCATCGCGTAGGATCAAAGTCTGAGAAATCCCAGTTGTACAGTGAGTGACTGGAGTGGCTTTGTCTTCGAAAAGGTAAACATTTCGAAACTGAAACAAACTTCGCCATGTCCGTTACGAGCGTGTACTGCTGCCGAGGAAAATGTTTGTGACAACTGACTATTACCCCTTAATAAAGCCTCAACCCTCGGTTGGTACTTTGTGATTTGCGTTGCTTACCGCAGTAATCTACAGCCCTCGGATTTAGTCTTGGAAGCAAAGCGCTTTTAATTGAAATTCTCATTTAAAATAATATTTTGGTTTACCATAATATGGTAACCCACTGAGCCGGAATATACATTTTTAGCTCTATTATTCCTCTATTGTAACATAGTATTACCACCAAAGGATCGAATGAAAATATGAAACATGCACCAAATTATTAGTGAACACGATTCCTTGCCGGAGACATGACAACGAATGGGAATAAGGTCAACCAGATGGAACAACCAAATATTAGGCACCCCATTATTAATTTTTTGAGCCATTAAAAATTATTCCGTCTTAATCACACCCGAATTGGATAGGAAGTTTATATCTCGGTCAGCAGAGACACTATCCTGCTCTGAATTCGTGGCCATCATACTATATCTAGCGTTAACAGCAGATTTACGGACTCAAGATAAACGATGATTACAAAAAACAGTTAAGTACGATTTATGATTCATTCAGTGTAGGTAACTAGAATATCATGAGACCTACTATAATGAGACTTACTCACTCTAGTTTGAGCGATTTTCAGTTTTTAATTCAGTTTATCTCTGTACGTAGTGTAGGGGTGGGGCAGCTGTTGGACCTATCTTCTCCCTCTACCAACCCTTGCCGCGAGGGCATATTGCGCTGATCTATAACGTAAACACCGCTATCTGTTTCAGCAGGAACTTCCCTTGTCTCGAGTGTCTCAGGGCTCTTCACCCGACAAAGGTTGAAACCAGCACAAACAACTATACTTGAATTATTGTTCGCGCCTAAGATGGCCTAAGTGGTCGAGAAAGGAGAAAAGCAGCCTGGGGATGAAGTAAAGTTAGCTTTCGGAAAATATTTGCTTTAGTTGGGACCATTTGTCTTTCGTGCAGTCCCGAGACGTTTCACTTAGCGGTAAACCTCCGGCATGCTGCTAACTGTATCCGACCTAGAAAGAGACTCACAAGCTTCTGTTCATGGTCCGCCAGCACCTAACAAGGGACTTAGCTAAGGTCTTACATCTTAAGCCGAAACATGAACGTAAAGTAGGTATATGCTCAGGTCCCTTTCAAAACAAAGTTCTGTTTCCTATACCCCTCAATACAGGAATTTCCCTTTCCGGGAACATTAATAATTGAATAATTATTATTTCCTGAGAACAATGTGAACGAAAAATTGATTATTAGTGGTGCTTAGATAACACACAATAGGTACTTCCATATTTGGATAAATATAATTAATAATAATGTGATGATGAATGTGATTATAATTTAACTAATTTCGAGGGCCTACTTTTGAGATATATTTTGACTACTTTTGATCAAAAATATCAAAAACTCACCATGCAAATGTTAAAACTCGCCTAAAATAGAAATACTCCAAGTTATCGGAACAAAAAAAATATCCTCAATATAATTTTGCAAGATGAAACTTCGAGATCAAATTCAACTTTGAGTTCAAAATCAAATTCGAGATCAAAGTCAACTTCGAGATCAAACTCAACTTCGAGTTCAAAGTCAACTTTGAAATCAAAGTCAACTTCAAGATCAAAATCAACTTCGAGATCAACGTCAACTTCGAGATCAAACTCAACTTCGAGTTCAAAGTCAACTTCGAAATCAAAGTCAACTTCAAGATCAAAATCAACTTCGAGATCAACGTCAACTTCGAGATCAAAATCATCTCCGAGATCAAACTCAACTTCGGGTTCAAAGCCAACTTCGAGATCAAAATCAACTCCGAGATCAAAGTCAACTTCAAGATCAAAGTCAACTTCGAGATCAAACTCAACTTCAAGATCAAAATCAACTTCGAGATCAACGTCAACTTCGAGATCAAAATCAACTCCGAGATCAAACTCAACTTCGAGATCAACGTCAACTTCGAGATCAAACTCAACTTCGAGATCAACGTCAACTTCGAGATCAAAATCAACTCCGAGATCAAACTCAACTTCGAGATCAAACTCAACTTCGAGTTCAAAGTCAACTTCGAAATCAAAGTCAACTTCAAGATCAAAATCAACTTCGAGATCAACGTCAACATCGAGATCAAAATCATCTCCGAGATCAAACTCAACTTCGGGTTCAAAGCCAACTTCGAGATCAAAATCAACTTCAAGATCAAAATCAACTTCGAGATCAACGTCAACTTCGAGATCAAAATCATCTCCGAGATCAAACTCTACTTCGGGTTCAAAGCCAACTTCGAGATCAAAATCAACTCCGAGATCAAAGTCAACTTCAAGATCAAAGTCAACTTCGAGATCAAACTCAGTTTCGAGATCGGCGTCAACTTCGAAATCAAAATCAACTTCGAGATCAAAGTCAACTTCGAAATCAAAGTCACCTTCGAGATCATCGTCAACTTCGAGATCAAAATCAACTCCGAGATCAAACTCAACTTCGAGATCAACGTCAACTTCGAGATCAAACTCAACTTCGAGATCAAACTCAACTTCGAGTTCAAAGTCAACTTCGAGATCAAAATCAACTCCGAGATCAAAGTCAACTTCGAGATCAAACTCAACTTCGAGATCAAAGTCAACTTCGAGATCAAACTCAACTTCGAGATCAAACTCAACTTCGAGATCAACGTCAACTTCGGAATCAAAGTCACCTTCGAGATCAACGTCAACTTCGAGATCAAAGTCAACTTCGATTTCAAACTCAACTTCGAGATCAAACTCAGTTTCGAGATCGGCGTCAACTTCGAAATCAAAATCAACTTCGAGATCAAAGTCAACTTCGAAATCAAAGTCACCTTCGAGATCATCGTCAACTTCGAGATCAAAATCAACTCCGAGATCAAACTCAACTTCGAGATCAACGTCAACTTCGAGATCAAACTCAACTTCGAGATCAAACTCAACTTCGAGTTCAAAGTCAACTTCGAGATCAAAATCAACTCCGAGATCAAAGTCAACTTCGAGATCAAACTCAACTTCGAGATCAAAGTCAACTTCGAGATCAAACTCAACTTCGAGATCAAACTCAACTTCGAGTTCAAAGTCAACTTCGAGATCAAAATCAACTCCGAGATCAAAGTCAACTTCGAGATCAACGTCAACTTCGAGATCAAAGTCAACTTCGAGATCAAACTCAACTTCGAGATCAAACTCAACTTCGAGATCAACGTCAACTTCGGAATCAAAGTCACCTTCGAGATCAACGTCAACTTCGAGATCAAAGTCAACTTCTAAATCAAACTAAACTTCGAGATCTAAGTCAACTTCGAGCTCTGTGTCAACTTCGAGTTCAAAGTCAACTTCGAGTTCAAACTTAACTTCGAGTTGCTATCGCAGATAAGCAGTTGCTGATAGGACCTATCGCACCAGTTTTTCTATCTAATATATTTTTTAATATTTTTCAACTAAAAAGTGATTGAGCGAGAGGAAATTAACTGTATTTATACATACGTTCAATTAATCCAAGATTGGTTTTTCCTCTCCTGAATAGTTGGGAAAACTGCGATATCGCCTGTTAGTTGTTAAGCGACAATTTGATCATTGTAGCCACCAACTTGGTCAAAATCAAACTGCTCTGATTCAAAAATACGGAAGTATTGTGTGCTATTTACGCATTACTGATTTACGATTATATTCACTCCAATCTCGCTCAACGCGCAGCCTCAAGTAAAATTTTCTCAATCCCGCGAAGACATGCAACTACAAACACCAAACTCGGCTTTCTTTCTTTCTTAATATTCCAGCGAATCCAAACCAGCCTTCGGCTCATACGGTAAAAGAGAAAACCGCCTCGAGGCGTTTCACAATAACGCAACAGCGTCGAGAAGGGAGTTATCCATCATCGTCTTTGACCCGACCTTTTAGCACCTTTCAACCACTGCCGTGCGAGGGAAAGACGAGCGCCCCATTCCTGGCGCGCCTATTCTTCTGTTGTGCCAGGCCGCCTTACTTCTACAATCTCCATTGGGGATGGCCTGGTTGGGGTACTCGCTCGGTTTTCCCTTGTATACCCTATAGAAGAAGGTGATGGTCTCTATTCCTAAGGGGATCGTTACTTGAGTGCTGAAAGCCGCCGACGCGGCGACCTCATTGTACAAAAACCACTTCTTTTAATAACCCGTCCCCGCAGGAGTCCCTCCCCACTTGATCCTCATTTGACAATTTTTTTCGACGCTTACCTCCCTTCTTGCGCCGCGCAGTTACGGGTAATCTGTTATATCTTGAGAACCTGCTAAGGCACTGGGTCGTCTAGAGTTTTTCTTTGTCAGTTTTTCACGCCGGATCAACCACCCAGCAAGAGTTGATGAGTGTTTTTAAAGTTTCTGCCGATCCGGTCTTTATCGATCACAATATCTTTGAGCCACCAGAAATTCTCATCAGCAAAATACATGCAAAAATAAGGCCTTTTGATGCAAAAAATGAATCATTTAGCTTTGTAGGCCCGGGATCCTTTAGATTTTTTAGTGCCCAGGGCAATCCGATATTCAAGGAAGCTTAAGATAGAATTGAAATTCACCACGGTGGTATTTTTAACAAATTTGAATGTAAAAATCTCATTGGAAATGTTTATCTGAAGCTTCCTCGGATATCTTTTATCAATGGTATAGTCGGTATTGCCTATTTTCCATATCAAGCGCTCTCGGCAATGATACCAGCTTCATGAACAAGTTTTGCCTCGACGTCATCTCGGCACTTCACCTTCCGATTAAAGAGCGTGCCGCAGGTGGTCTGCTGTAGTTCCTTACCTGCGATCGCCCTACCATTTCATCAATGAAATTTCATCAATGTGTCTTCATTTGAACAATTATTTCAATTAAAGTAACTTGGGGCTTTTACTTTAAGAGGCTCGCCAATTCTTCAAAAATTAACTTTTTTTGTCAATGGTTGTTTCTGAAATGATCTCATCAATTATTGATGAACGCGTGGGTGTACCAATACAATGCTGATCATGACGCTTGATCATGGTAAAATTTGATACAGTTCCCCCACTGTCGCAGTGTTTATGAACACGTACCTACATGAATGTATACGTGTATACGTGTGTAGTAGGTATTCATAGGTTGCCGATGTCCAATGAGCGAGGGAAACTGCACATGCGTCGCAATACATCAGTTGTCTGAACTTCGAATAGCTCACAGCGACTTTGTCCAACGTTATTTTGCGCAAGATTTACTCCTCAGTGAGAATTAATTTCCCACTTAGTTAAATTTAATCGCTTCTTATCACTAAAGCCTTGGAAGTTATCAAAGTGTTAATCGTCCATTTCGGTAAGGAGGGGTTTATTCTAAGTTTAAACACCTTAGAGGACTAATAACCCCCACGGTTGACTTAGCTTATCCCGGCCCAGCTGCTAAACTATTTCGCTAACTCTTCCTCTCTTCCTCTTGGCTCTTTCTACCTGTCAAAATAAATCAAAGTTGTTGCTGTTTGCAAGTTTCAGATGCGCTTACACTTGCGCGTGGGGAGGGTTTAAAGTTTGAAGTTGATCAACTTGAGCTCAAAGCTCCGTAAAGTTAATTATCGAATTTCAGGAACACGGATCGACACGCGGTTATATTATTATTCGATCGAGCTTTATTTTTTCAAGTACCTACCACTTGCTCTTGAAAATATTCTGTTGAGCACCTAGTCAGAATTTTCTTTGGATTTTTGGGCCCTGAAAATGGAGCTTTTTTGAGAAAGTAACCATAAGGTCATAATTCCCGTATTTTTAAACAGTCCTAAACCTGAATTTGAAAAAAATACAGTGTCACATTACATCTAATTACAACAAAGAGTGATTTTAGGCCGACGTTTTCTCAATAACCAATTATTCAAAAGAAATGTCCCTACTCATCGAGTAACTTGTATGAAAATATTACTGGGTAATTCAAAATATGGGCCGCATAATAATGAGTATATGGATAAATGACGGGGACGGTACAGGGAAGAAATGGAATGCAGCTTTTGTTCACACTCATCCGGCGATTGCCTTCGAGATTAAGGATCGAGGAGCTGCGGCCATTTTTGAAAATGACCATACACGGACACACGGACACTTGTCAGGAACTGATTCTCAATAAGAAAGATGGTAGAAACAAGATCCGTGATGTTTGAGTATTGCTATTATCCACTGGGTACCCCACCACAAAATTTCCTCGTATACATTCTGGATCTATGTGAATCGGCTTATGGCCGGTGTCTCAGCATTATTAAATATTCAAGCCTACTTCACCGAAGGGACAGGATGTGGCCTTCCAGTATTGCTCTGCTTCCTGGCCTCGTGCAATTGCATCTTCATGTAAATTGGGCCAAGCTGGGCTTATATTAGGAACAAAAATGGCACCCGACCTTGTGTTCATTCGCTTGATTCTCCCATGGAAGCAAACAGCTGTGTAGAACGAAAATGTTCCAAGTCCGAGATGTTTTGGAAAATTACACTTTTACCGTCCTCATTGCGGATTTGCTGGTTCGGATTAGCCATAAAGTTAAAGGGGCTACTAGGTATTTTACATGATCCGAGTAGTATGGGTAAGATCCGGAATGTTTGTCAAAACGTTTCAGGCTAGAATCTTCATCTTCAGGGTTAACAACAAAATTTGTACCCCATGTCCGAATTTGAAAGATAGGTACCGTGTCCGGGAGCCGAGCATCGTGCAAGAACGTTCAAAAGTGCGCGTCACCATTCTTCATCGTTCATGGCTAGTGTCACCCCACTCAAGAAAACAGTTCTTCATTCAATTTACTTTCGAATTAATCATATTTTAAAATCATTCAAAAATTTTTATATTAATGCTGTCTATATTGCGGTGTAATATGCATACCTACTACGGGTAAAAACTCATAGGAGAGGGATCTACTGCAAAAGGCTTGAGATTGATTCGTTATCTTTTGACAAATCTGACCCCATAACCGTGAGACTTCTAGGGCGGCATGATGATTGAATCATCGGTGTCATTCAACTGCTGACGGTTCAGTTCCATCTGTAGATCACCAACATCAGCGAAGCACGTTTTGGTAATTTAACCTGCTAATAACCACGCACCTCTCGCCAATTATTGAACTGCGATCCCCATCAGGAGTGAGAAACTACGATTAAAGGCCCCCCCCCCCACGCATAGACGTGTTCAGCACCCCCATCCCCGCCCCCGGCACCGCCACCCCCGCGGGTCCCCTCCCCCTCGGATTCCCCTCCATTAACCAGCAATGAAGATGGGCCGGGACGTGTCCGGTCGCATGGAGGAAACACGTTTCACCTAATGACTGTTTCACAGTTGCTAATTGATTTTCTCGCACGGGCGGGTGGCGGAATATCGTCAAACGGCGGAAACGGGTGAACATTCGCCACTTCCCCCGCCGATTCCCATTCCAGCTCCGAGATAATTGTTTCAATGACGATTCTGCGGGCCAATGTACCGTGAAAACTCCACACTGGTGCCGCCCCGTCGGTGCTGACTGTTTGGGGATTGATAATCCAAACTTGGCTCCTCCGCGTAAACATAACTCCATTTTCAGTTTCGCAACTGAACTTTCAAATTAGCTTAAAAACACTCGGAAACTCAACTTCACACGCAGCTCTCGAGTCGGCTTATGACTGGTACAGAATGGCTTTCATCCTGGCAGATATCTCAACGAATTCGAGTCGGAATCGAATAATGTTAAAATTCTATCTCATATTATAGGGCGAGAGCACCAGTTATTGGCCACTTAGGGCTGATTCTCGCTGTAATTTAATCAAATTAAATTATTTGGGGTTCTTTTTCGATTTTTTGAGGGGTAAACCTTTCAGGAATGTGATCCAATACCAATTTTTTCGTAATTACGAATTTAAATTTTGGGTTCAAATTACCTATTGGTTTTTGAGGGTTTTTGGAAAAAGTCGTTTGCGCTAGATATTGGCCACTGATGCATCAGTTATTTTGTGTATTATACATAAATATATTTTATATACGTATAAATTGTACGTATTGATATATATTCCAATTAGTCCAAAAATCATCGGTTCGGTCCAAATTTCAACAACCCGTCGCGATTGTAGTGAGACTGTCCAGAACCATCTCGTAGAACAGCTCTTTTCGTGTCGGATAAAAAGTGAAAAATCCCAGCGAAACTTCGATAATGGGCTAAATGGGATACAGGCTTGACTGAAAGGCCATCCAGAGTCTAAAGGTCGACGAAGACTGGTGAAGCGCAAGGGGTGGATGCGGCAAAGGGTTGGCAGAACTATTCTACTGCGAATGAGCAACGACGGAAGACGAAGGGGATCGACCACGAGACCGGATCACACGTAGGATGAATGACCCGGGACTGTGTTGATATTCTGGCTCAACAGATGACGACACCTTCAGAGGCAAATTTGTTATACCCAAAACTCTGGAGCCGCTGTACCGAATGCCACAAGTTAAAACGGGATTCAGCAGGTTTTGGAAGTAAAAGTAATGAGAGCCATCCTTCAGAGGAATTTATTAATTATACCAAGTCATGGTCGTCACCACTCTCTTGTTATCGCATCCCACAAAACCAATGAACTATAATATCCACATATAGGATTCTTACTCGGGATCACTCACAATCGATTGCATATATAAAGAAGTATATTTCATAAATTAGTATAAGTAGTAAGTCAGACATTACATGAACAGAAACAAAATATCGATACATACCTATAAAGAAGAAATCAAAACACATGAGCATTACGAGTAGGAATCCTTCATCTATCTCGAACAACAACTGAATGGCGCTTGCATAGCGAGGGGGTACCGGATAGTGGCGCATCAGGATAAATCCTGTGTGGCGTGGAGTTTGATAGGTAAGTTCAAACTCTACACACATAAAAGACCCCCTGAATGAATATAATATATTCATATTATGGTTTTTTAATAATTGTGATTCAACATTTTCAGTAAGTTCGGTTCTTCTAACTGGTGCGAGAATTCGTGTGGATTTTATTTTTTCAATTCTCAAAGGTTTCTCATAAAATTTGCAAAACCTTTTTCCTTTCAAGGTTGAACCTGAAAATAAAAAAAAAAAACGGAGAGCCCATGACCAAATAAATGCGTTTGAATACTCAATAAGACGAGGTACATAAAGCCAGCTCATCAATCTACAGTTCTGCTCAATATCTATAGCTATGAATTCTTAGCTATGAGTTAATGGTTATTCCAGAATATATCCATCGCTGGGAGGCTATTGATTGGAGCATGAAATATATAGTCTGGAAAGTGATAATTTTACGGTGTTCAGAAAAACCCGCAGATATTTTCACTTGCAAGGGTAAATTATGTGTTTACGTTACAGGTGGGTAACATTTTGGAAGAAGCAGTAGAGCGATCGTTGGTTTTCACATAGAAAACAAACGACCAAGATAAACGTTCCACATGACCCGCATGTGCGAGAAAAATTATCGTATTTCGCAAACTTTGCTACCCCTTCCACTCGCATTATCAAAGGTTAAAGTTTCATCTGACGGAAGTGAGAATTTATTGCCATCTATGAGTTATTCGGAGACTAGGAATAGTAAAAAGGTATAGGGCTAGGTACTTTTTTCACTGTCCCCGAAGCAATTTTTCATTTATTCAGTTTTGTAGGAAACGCGTCGTTAATCCTGATCTCGTACACGGCCCTATTAATGTCAGCCATTCGAATATTTTCGCTCGGAAATATTCGAGAATTTTTCACGTTCGGAAAACTTCATAAATTTTGTTTTTCGCGTTTTTACGAAAATAAGAATTTGCCAAAGAAAGGATACGGGTATATTGGCTAGTCGATCATAAAGTTAAACAAGTGGTGCGTAGAAAACACACAATACCATGATACATACTTACCATGATACCATATTTTGATACTCAACATTTTGACACAATTAGATTACATTTTGACTACATTCAAGGCTGTTTAGGTAAAAAATATTAAAGCATTCACGATGAAAATTTTAAAACCGGCACAAAATCAAAATAAGTCAAGTTATCGAAGTACAAAAAATATATATGTTTGAGTAGGTCTTACACTAGTGAAAGAGTGACTGATACCCCTAAGTAGTATTAACAAAGAATTGAACTCACATAAAAACTGAGCATCCTATAACAATTCGAATAATTCCCTGATGTAATTCGCCAAATTTTAATTTTTATCGTTAACGCAAAAACGTACAAAATTTCCGAATAAACCTGGAAAAATACCTCCTCTCCCGGGGCAGTTTTTGGAAGAGACATCAATAAATTTTCTCGTTCTTTTCCATCCCATCGAAACAGGATGAGAGGTACGGGTGGAGGGGGCACCTGCTTTCACGGCTCAGTTCGCACTAACCGACTAACTGCTTCTCCCCCCTGCGTTGGCCCATTTTTTCCCCAGAACGTTCCCAGAAGTCTTTTTCTTTTTCCCTTCTCGGAAAAGCGGCGGAAACTTTTCCTTTCTTTAATCTCATAAACTAACGTCCAGAAGGTTCGGTGATTCCGGGCGAACCCGAACTAGATTCACTTGCTGATATATTTTGTATAGAACATTATAGCCTCACTCTAACAAAGATCGAGAAGAACATTCAAACCAGCTTGTTTTCAGAAGTCATCGAAGTAATTGTGAGTGGAAAAGTTCTTTATAGCAAAATTTCCTACGATTTTATCAAGGCTTAGTGGTGATTACGCGATACCTGAACCGATGTTCACCAATTAGTGTAAAACCGAGGGCAAGATGAGGTTCGTACGTGTGACTAAACCCTCAGTCAACAACCCGTCAACCTGAAAGGAACCAGGCCTTCCCCATTACGGGTGCGGCTCCCCGGGATAGAAAAGAAGGAGCCCACCTCTTATTCGGGAAACTAGGTGGAAAATGATTGAGAAGCGAAAAGGGAAAATTGAGCAAAAACATCGGCCCGCGGAATGACAGGAAATTGAGTGAATCGAACTCCGCAAGATGGCTGAAAGGAAGGGCCAAGGTCGAGAGTGTTTTAATTTAAGGTTCATCACTCGGAAAGGACGAGTCATGCGTCAGAAGGAGGATAAGTGGGTTGGTCGGATGACGCGGATGGTTGGTTGGATCTATATTATGTTTTGACATAAGCATACAGACGTTTTTGCTACCAAGTTCCACTACATCGTCAAAATTATTATTCTTCCTCGAGTTCTAATTTTCAAAAATGTACCAAAAGTTGTCGAGCACTATATTTTGATATTATGCGCATTTGAACGAGTTTTTTTTTTCAAGGGGCCATGTGACTATTTGGCCATTTTCACTTTTTTCCTTCATCATGTGAACTATTTTTTTATCCGTTCTCAAGTTTCAGACTCTAAAAATGCTTTTTCCGGAACCTGCCTGCTTGTCACTTTTCTGACCAAAGTTGGCCAAACATCTGTGAAAAGAACAAAAACTTCGTCCTAAAACTGACACTATCAGATGAACGTCAGTCTCGAAAATGAAACGAATCTGAAAAATGATTCGTTTAGGAAATTGCAACAGCCTTCTTTTTGCTGTGTAAACTTCATTCTTCGTGCGCATATTTTCACGTTGTAGGCAAAAAACTCGAAAAAAGGTTTCTACGAAAATTGGAGATTCGACCATTTCGGTGACATGGGACAGTTTTTTGCGATTTCTCTGTAGTTTCCAAATTGTCACATAGCCCCTTAAAAAACGCGTTAATTTATCTCCAAATGGTTGAAAGTTATACTTGTTATAACGATTTCTCCGAAAAATTCCTTCACGTGAAAAACCTAGATATTCCTAAAATGCTGAAAATTTCGAGAAAAAAATTATACTTCGTTTTCACGGCCTATACGGGAGGTACAGAATCACGTTTGGTCTAATTCGACACAGAGACCATATACCTACCTCCATAAGACTTTTTGGATAACAGTTTTTTTTTCGGGAAGTGGCCTTTTTTCCGTAAGCCTGTGCAAATAGTCGATTGATTTTCGGAATTGATGGAGGTTCGTTTGAAATCACATGAATAATGTGTAATCACAGATTCCTTGGATGATCGGCAATAATTGATAGAGCCATCATCCTTAAAGGATGCAGGAGGCGGCTTTTAGCGAGCATAAAACCCCTTTTGAGGGAGCCAGACCCTTATCATTTTACAACATTGAAAAGCATTACGAACAGAAAAGCGCCAAGTGTTCAGCAGAACGCTCGAGCAAAAAATGTTCTCACAGTTTGCAAAGAAATATTTAATTGTGCGCTGAGCGAAGGATGAGATTTTCCTTTCCACTCGTAGCTAAACGACTTCGGTTCATCAAAAGGAGGCCTCTTGAAATAAAGTTGCGAGTTTCTCACAAATGTCAAGTGATTCCTTTCAGGGTAGACAATTTGTACGAAGAAGCGTTCAACTGAGCCGGGGCGATGAGATCTAAATCCGTTCCATAATGGCGCGTAAAATTGTAAAATTAAACGCGTTTTTTTTAAATTTGTTTTTTTTTTGGAATCTGGACGCCTATTGAAAGCTAGAAATCCAGGGAAAATGGTGGCAAAGCAGTGAATTAAACATATTACAAATCCTCCCGCCTCCTACTCAAATCACTAATTGGCATTTTGATTAATTTGATATAGATGCCTCAAGTCTTCTTGATGGAAGGATGGATCGATTGTTTTCTCAGCTTTTTATGTCCACTGCTGAGCATAACTTTACCATATTCATTCCAGTGGTATTTACCAAATGGAGGGTCACGTATAAAAAATGGGAAAACCTGCATTTTGTCCAGAATTTTTGGAAGTTCTGCACATTCCTAACCTTTTTTACTGGTATAAGTGAAACTTGTCATGCAGTACTTGCATCATCCCATGATGGGAGTCGAGCTATTTTGAGAGCAATAGAAAAACTTTAGTTAGGGGTCCAATTGAATTACCGCCAAATCCAAATAATAGCGCAAATTTCTGTATCCGGAGTACGATAAGAGAGGTATCTCTGACTGCTGATTCGTCCGGATGAACTGTAACTTTATCGAAGTTAATTGTTGACGGGAGAAAATTGGAAATTCCATCCAACTGCGGGATTGAAATCGAAAATGATGTTTCCCAGTCGTCAAGCTCATTTGAAACTCCCCGACATCTTGATATGACTCAACACAGAGTAAACAGTTGTGGAAACTAACAGGAGTCAATAGGACCGAGCTATTCGCAAGTATTCTCCTTGATGTTTCCTAGTTACATGGAATTTCCATTCATCCCTCTCAGCCCTACCCGACGGTTCTTCGTCCAATAAATTTAATACCTTCCGGTTCTGAAGGATCCATAGTAGAGGCGCAACCGCTTCGGCCTCATCCTATCTGATAAGTTCAAAGACTTTGCTGAGAGACGCAGATAAACACACCCCTATGTTTTGGTTGGCTGTACAGCAAGAAACGAAAGCTCCGTGTCACTTAGCCATTTTCAAAAGGGGGCCTCTCGGTGAGAGATGACTTGAGAGGATCTGTCGTGTGAGTTGCAAGTCAAGTGTAGCAGTGTGAGTGACAGTCGGGCGGATATAAGGTAAACCTTTTCGATTTACAACCAGTATGCCCTCAGCTTCACACACTTGTCCCATATAGCGTCTCAATCCTTAGACAGGGTCACACTAAATTGTTTCCTGTGGGACAAAACCTGCTGACTCAGCAAAATAGAGAACGATTTCCGGTTTATTTGCGACGGTTTCATCGTTAGGATGAAGAGATCTGTGGAGCTCTATAAAATTTATAGACATTTAGATTCATAGGAATATTCATAATATTTATAAAATGTATTGTATTTAATACAATTATCATGCAATAGGAAGAACCTATAATAGAGGAGTACCTGCTATATCGATCAGACACCGAGTACAAAGTCTTACTGGGAAGACAATTCATTTTTCATGCTGGAAACCCGAATAATTGATTAATGTATTTGGGAACAACTCGAACATACTGCTGTATATCTGATAGTCAATGTAGGTGCTGAACTGCTTACATTTACCAATCCTCCTAGATAGATATTTAATTTTGGTATGCAGTGCACGTATACGAAGAGCTTTCCATAGGTACATCTGCTCCCTTTGTGGTCCTGTTAAGACTGTGTGTTGATCTTTGTGTGTTAACGAGCAGCAGATGCTCACAGATGTGAATTTGGTCGTACAACAAGTATTCCGGCCAACATTCAGCTTCTAGTGCACATACCTATTAGTAAATTCTAGAAATAAATACCAATAAGGCTAGCCAACCCAGCATACATCTACGATTTGGATACGAACTGGAAAAGTTGTCAATAAAGAAAACGGTTTATGAGACAACCATCTGGCCCATCGCGCGTTGTTGTATTTTCATCCATTATTGTGTCGTACTCAACTGCGTAAAGAGAACCTTACGTTCAAACTTTCAACAGGTCTTGACAATTTACGTCCATAACCTATACTATCCCCCATCAGGAGCAACAGGTAGGTACAAGTATACCTGGGGACCAATTCTGTAACTTTGAAACAATAAGGCCTGGTTTATTGACAAAATTTATCCTCCCGATATCCAAAGAAGCACCCGATACCCATCACCAATGTGACTTTTACAAAGAAATCTGATGTAAATAACACCGTGGTGAAGTATATCTGAAGCTTTCTTAGATATCGGGGAGATTAATTTTGTCAACAAACCGGCCCTAAGTCTTGGTAGTCGCTATCGACTCATTACACAAATTGAGATAAGTTTTCATTTGATTTGGCATGGCAATTCGATATCGATTTCCGCATATCGCTTGAAGTTTAAAGAATTGACCCCCCTCCCTCCCCCCTATAAAACAAACAACAAAACCACGAATTTTTTATGAAAAGGATAGTTGCAGACACGTTCGAAGATGAAATGTTCAGGAAAATCCTTCGAGTTACAGAGAGGTATTGCTTTTGGAAATTGAAATCAAGTCATGATGGACTTGTTAGCCTTATGGAAGCATAAAAGTCAAGAAAATCGAGGAATAACGCAGAACTTGACTTACAGAAGTCCACTTCCATCGCTTGTCTGCCTACTCCTCCTACGAACACAGATTAATTCCCAAGATGCCACTCGTGCTGATGATAGGACTTCCCGAGTTTCATTTCCGGCACAGAAATCGCCACCTCTCGCCTTGAAGTGTTGTTTTTAAAGCAAAAGCCTTCCTCTACCACCAACCTCAAACTCTCGGGGGAAAAGCCTCAAAGTAATGAAAAGTTGCAGGCGGCGACCTTTCCTGAGGTTTGGCCTCTGCTTCCTGGAAGAAAAAAGAAGCCTTTCCCGTGGACGTACCACTTGGACAAACTGCCGTTCGGATTCAATAAAAAGTTGCCGAATGAAACCAGCCAGTAATGGGGGGGGGGGGTGTTGAAAGGAAGCAACAGAAATAATTTGGCATCGCCCGTTTGGAGTCACCTGCCATATGACTTCTGGCATGCCGATTCAATTCGGACACTTCGGAAATTCCTGACTTTCATTAACAGCAAAGGACATCATCAAGAGCAGCTCCGCAGCTGCTGCGGAATGAAAAAATCGAAAAGTAAATTAATTTTTTGAGGGACGTGAGTACCCAGTGAGACGGTACAGCATATTGCACTCGTTTGGCGAAATACCAATTTTCCCACATTGGAAGTACCTATGTTGGACTTCAGTTCTATGCAGTTTTCCACTTCAGGACTGAAGTCAACTCAAAGTCATCAGAAAAATTTGTAAAACTTGAGTCAACCTTCTATGAATACCAGAAAATTTTCAAAATATGGCATGCAGAGTCATGCATTGTATGATCCGGTTCCGGCAGCTGGGCCATTTTCAGTACGTCAATGGCAAGATGAGGATTGCCAATTTGGCATCGCTTACCTTTTGAATTATCCAGGGGTCTGTTCGGACAGGCCAGTCCCGGACCAGTAACCACTCACACCAAAAAATTCAAGCCAGCTCAATTGATATTCAAGACAAATTAATTTGTTTGTCGTCGTTAGCAATTAGTCCGGGACTGTCCAGAACTGGCCTAATCAAACAAATCTTGAAACATAGCAAAGTGACTTAGGACACGTTGCTTAGTGCCAATGCCATGGGTACCTACTAAATTTTTATTTTATTTTTTCATGTTTTATTATGCTTAAACCATATAAAAATCAACTGTACCTCTGGGGCAAGTACATTTAGTAGGTTAGTTCCCCGAATTCAGTCCGAACGTTTACTCTGTTGGGCTAAGAATGAAACGACAACAATCTCTTGCCATTTCATTTTGCACTCGCCAAAAATGACTTGATCGAGAGAGAAAGGTTCGTCGACTCACTCTAGCCCTCAGCAAACTGAACGGTGTACTAACTATAATAATGGTTAATGCCCCGAGACTGCCCGACAAGAACGCTCTTTCGATTTGATGATTATTAAGTAAATAAGAGAACAACCATTGTTATGAAATTTATATCTAGTATTTCTCTCGACTTCCTAAATATTTGAACAAGGCGAATTGAAGTTCCACGATGATGTTTTCTTTGGCCCTCTTCCACAACTGCCGCTGAGGAAAATCTCAAGACTCGGATCTTCTTTCTGAGATTGGACACAACCTTTACGAGGTATTGACTCTTGCTCTTTTTTTTCTCCTTGCTGAATTAAACTGTTCTACGTTCTACTGTTTTAGTGTTGAAAAAATAGCTGTACGAACTTTTCAAAGATGGGAAAACACGAAAGAGGGCGCCGAATTTAGGGCTTGAAGACAAGAAAATTCTCGGAAAAATTAGTAAACATACCTGCTTCAACAACGGGTAGAGTGAAACAAAGATGTGCTTCCAGAAAATGAAAATCGGATCGGGGGATTTTTCAAAACATATTTGCTATACTCACTAGAGCCAATGCGTCAAAGCAGCCAGTTTCTCGGTCTCCATCCTATTTCTAAACATTTTTCTTCTCAGCTGCCGAATGATCTTATGTCTCCGGGATGATACGGATATTTTATCATACAATATGACTCATACGGGTATATGAGGTATATTTCATAGCTACATGAGTGATAATGTATTTGATTGATTCCGGAGATTGTTGACAAACATTTTCCAGCAAAGCAAATTTTCCTGCATTTTGTCCTTATCGTTACAAAACCCGTTCAAGTATCGTGGGCTAATTCATAATATTGCAGGCCTTTATTAGAAATATGCGCACGCGCTTGAGCAATTTGCCGTCAGTTCATGTGCCTTATATCCAATGTTTGAGATTTGCTAGAACAAAGAAGAAAAGGCTTATAGCACAGTCTAATCAAATTTGGCTGTTAGCGTAATCATTCATGCAGGTACCTACCCATATCATAAAACAGTGAAATTCTTCGTAGTTTCGTAACAGTAAATAATGCAGGAGAGAATGTGGAGCAGAAATTGCGAAAGAAGCCGAGCCCCCAGGTTCGTAGGCGTACTATATTGGTACAGCTAAATAATTTAATCTAACTCATTGCGACATCGCCTTCGCGCGTATGACTTTATGTTTACACACATGTAGAAATGTCGTCCGTTCGCTCTTGAAACGTGGAGTGTCGTTCAATTCAATGTAACCTCTTGGGTCATCTGAATAACCGTAATGAAGAGCCTACGAGAGCGTGACTCGTGTTTTTATAACCGCCGGAAACTCAAATCCTCGGATTTGAAAACAAACACGTTCCGTTGAAGAGGCCGACCTCCTACTCCTCACTTCCATCGCTGTCCCCCATGCCATTGTTTGTCTACGGAATTTAATTTATCCTTTCTGCCTGTTGAGATAATTTTGACTTTTCGCCTCGAGCATTTCAGAATATCGGGCAATCCTTCGTCTCATTACAGATAACGCGGTTAGGTAAACTGTGGTGGACTAATGGGCAAAATTATCTTCCATAATGTTTTGATTGCGGGCAAATGTGGCTTTCGTAAGGCAGTTATCATCAATCCGCATATAGCAAACAAATATTACATTCGGAAGAGCCCAATTAGTGAAATTACCATTTACTGACTCCGAAAAATCGAAACAGAGAGGACGTGGTCATAAATTTAACTGGTCCTATTTCCTCGAGTGGACTCCAAGGGGGAAAAATCCCTCATCGGTCCAATTCGACACACACATCGGGCCAACGGTAATCAGACATTTTCTTTCAACGACACTTGGTACCTAATCATTAAACCCGCAGATAGTTAAAGTGCTTGTACGACAAACGGCTCGGGACGCAACCGCCGCGCCGGCTGTCTTGTGTCGCTCTGGCCCGCTAAGCGGCACTCAGCCAATCAGAGAAGCGATCGCCGCTTGTGGATCCGCCTCTCGTCACCTCCGACGGCTCCAGCCTCTGGATTTAATTCTCGAATGTCCGTCCCGTCGCGTTACGGGTTGAACCGTTCGTTTGGCACTAAAGTTTTTGAAATTTAGTCAGCTAGGGCCTTTCAGGTGACTCTTTTGTTCCTTGCCAGATAGGATTTTTCAAAGAGCCAGCTGGGACTTTCATTTTTAGCCATGGTCTGTAGTTAGTTACGACTTTTGATGACTTTCTGGAGCCAGTTAGGAAACATCGATTTTCTTAACAGAGGATCCTATCGATTAGAGGATTGCAATGCTTCGAGATCTGCTCGTGCAAAGTTTGTAGACAAGTTTTATGCATTGCTGAAATCACGGGGCCAACTTTATTTTCAACACAGCGTATGTATCAGATTACTTGCTGCGTTGACCAGCAATCATTCTGGAGAAAACAAACGATCTGAAAAACGTTTCGCTGACCTGACTCGGGTAGCGTGTCGGAAAGTCGACCTTTATTGGATCATGCCATTTACGTTCGAGAAAAAGTGCGTGCGTAACGGCAATGTCTGGCTTTATTGAGTTTGATAGGGGCAGGGAGGCGAATACGATTCGTCTGTGCCCGAAAAAAAGGCCATGGCTTCTGAGCGTAGGTTCGTGGAATTTTATACTTGGTCGACATTTTTAACTGAGCTTCGATATTGCTCAGCTAAGGTGATAGTGGTGGATAGTGAATGGGCACCATTATAATGCAAATCATCAATTATTACCTATTGTCGGTGATGAAAAAAAAATTTCATTGGCAATGTTTATCTGAAACTTCCTTGGATATCGGAGAGATAAATTTTGACAATTAACCGGGCTTGTTTGTTGGGATTGCCCCACGCACTCTGCAGAGACTTCATGAAGTCTGAATCTATTTTAGCCATAGGTTGAACTCGTTGGATCCAGTCTCTCTATTACTCAAATTAAGGGGGTGAGGCAATGAGTAGCCGTTTATCACGGTAGGTACAATACAAGCACTGTGAGACTAGAGCGACATGTTCTGACTGGTTGCGACCCTCTCCTTGAGAGGGGCGGGGCACGCCCGGGACAACTTCGGTTATCGGGCCAAAAGCCAACGCCTGGAACGGTCTTTTTCTTTAGTTTTACTTACTTAACTTAAAGTTCTCCTATCACGTCGGCCATCATGGGCTCGGCGATTAGGTTTTGCGGACACGCTGCAGAAAACAGGGTTAGCTACGCTCGAAAAACACTCTACACTCTCAGTACGAAATAGGAGCTATACTTATTGCGGGTTAATGAGGTTTTGAAAAATCCACACCTTGTTTATGAAATTTAGCCTGAGTACTTAAAGGATTTTCCGTATCCGGTATGTGGGTATTAGTTGTGCGGAACTTCGTAAGTGTGGCCCTGGCTTACAGTGGAATCCACTTAATTCTCGTCTTTATGGGGGTTTATCTACGAGAGGAATCCCCCCCGTAGCCATCGGAGCGTTCAGTCGCCATAAAACGCCCCCAGCCCCTCCCCCATGTTCCAGCAAACTTCTATACCTCCCCTCCACATTTCGAATTTACCAGACTTCCTTGTACTTCACGTTTATATTCTCGACCATACGGCACTTGTGCTTTCATAAAACCTTTCACCTGGCCATTTCTTCCGGACAATAATAAGGGATTTTACAAGGGAGCTCCAACCATGGAAGCCACTTTTAACAACTGTTTGCCCCGTCATTACCTCAATTTTCACTGGAGAAAAACGACTTTCCGTGGGAGAAAGGTATTTTCTACGAAGTATACCGTCAGCGTGTTCGCACACTTTCTTCCCTTGTTAAACTAACAGTTTCCTTCCACGCTAAATGTAACTGAATCCTGAATGAAGAATTATTTTTGGCGTAATGCCAATATTTACGTACTTTGGATGGGATTCATGCTGTTAATTGATGAAGCCTTGCAGAGTTAAATACCTACGTCAATCGTACTAAACAATAAACCACAAACCAAAAAGAATCGAATTCAAAAAAATCTTCGGGAAGCCTTTCTACTTAGGTATTTTTCTCCTCCAAATCGCCCATTTACTGGATACTGGCACCTACCTATTTTAAGCAGTAAACATTTCTAAGGACTAGAAAATCTGACTCCTCAGAGACCAATAGAAGCACCGAGTACAGAACTATCTTGATAGACAAATCGGTACCGGCTCTCAATGCAAACAATAGGAAGAGATGGGAATCTTGGCGTACCTCCATTAATAGTTGGGATAGGGCAATTATGAGTATCTTCATTTTTCCCACGGGAATGCTGGTTCCGTAATGAACGTTTTTAACTTCAATGCATCAGAAGTATGATTCGATAAAATTGAAATATCCGAATAGGTTGGTAAGTAATTCCTTCCTTCGGAAGCTATAAGATAGAAAAAATCAAACATAAATCAAGTGATTTGTAAGAGATTTGTGTAAGTGATTTGTGAATATAGCGAATGCAACAGCTACTTTGATCGAATAAAATATTATCTACCATTCATCCATAAAATATTTATTTTTACTATCTAAGATTTACCTAATTTTCATTCAATCGAATTTTTCTAAAGATACTTCTTTATTCCAATTTACCAAAAGTTAGGCATCATCTCATGAACGCATGAATTGCTTTTCACCGGCTATGGAATAGTCATCGAGCTGGCGAATAACGAGCGATGGTAATTTTCGTTTACCAGTATTTCCAACTTGATTTCCTCCTCATTTGACGGTAATTTGGTTATTGAATAATTTCGAAACTGGATGTAAATGAACTTTGTAAAAAGCTCATCAGCGAAAGGGCGAAATGATGGTGCGGAAAAATTAGCCCAGCAATGATGTGTACCTAGAGTATTAACACGCCTTAATTCCATTTTACATGATTAGGGCATACACTGTTGAACCTAAAATTAGGACAGTTATGGTAAGAAACGTGATAGTGAAGCATTTCTGATGAAGTTTCGCCCCCAGGCCCTCTAAGCACAGAAAGTTTACAATGCAATCATGAAAAACTTCATTTTTACACGGATTCGATACCTGATGTTTCAAGTTAGGCCTACCAGTTGTTTGGCTAATTATTCCAAAACTGAACAGACAACAACGTTTTATTCCGTTTCACACACAATAGCACTCAAAATTTGAGTCTCAAATAATGGGCGTTTTCCTGGAGCGTGAGTGTATGGATAGGGTAAACAGGTTTAGTAGGCCTACCAATATTGCCTACCCCCTGTCTACTCTCACGTTTCTGGAGCGAACCCTGGTAAAAAAATATAAAACCCGTTGTTTGCTTCCATTGTACAGTTTTTAAACCCTGCTCTTGGATTTCATACTCAGCCTTACTTTATTCTTTGGGCTAAATTTTTTCCACCCGAACCAACACCACTTGTCTTATCCTTTTCATCCTTGCCGACTAAATCCGAAATATTTTCCCGACTTTTTTCACCCCGACCGGAAAAATAAAACGCAAAAGATCTCCCGTTTCCCGTCCTATTATTTTTATCTCTTGAAGACCTCATAAAAATAGACGCTTTTCGTCCCGCACCCAACCGCACATTTTCCCTACTCCCGAAAACCTCAGGTTCTGCTGAACCTAGCGGTTTCCTCCTCTCCCTCTCTCAAACGATAAGAGATAAGGCCTCGTCGAAAAGGGGAGAAAATGGTAAAGTGAGTGGGGAAAAGAGTGCGAAACGGGTCAGACTGAGGTTCTATTTCTCGATTATTCCGGGCCGGGAAAATGAAAAATAAGCCTGCTTTCCAAAAAGCTGGTTCAGAACAGTTCCAAACACTCGGATTATTCCCGCGATTTCATTATACAAATGCGAATATTATTTCCATGCAATGACGCCATTTCGAGGGATCGCCTTTATTGTAAGTAGGTTTTCCCAACTTCCAAGGAAAATTAACACTGGCACGATATTTTATCGATAAAAGAATTTCAGAGCCGAGGAAATAAATTGTTCGCAAATTTGCATACCTTCCCACAAAAATGGATAGACAAAAAAAGGGAAAATCCGCTCAATACTGTTTGCTACTATGACGGGTTGTGAGTTATTGAAATTCTCGCACAACTATAGGAGTTCTTGCTCAGACAAACAATAGGGCGGTGTGCATTTGAAATGCAAATTCCAGGGAATGGAGAAAGGATGAATAAAATGGGGTTAAAGAAAACTGTGGACAATTATTATCGTTTTTTTTTTGCTTTATGATTCAATAAGGCTCAAGAAGATTTTTTGTGCAGTTGAATGAATAATAACCTAATAAAAAGTCAACTTGAGTAACCTCATCTTTTTTGAATTCGGCAATGTTGGTCCCGTAGAGGCCCAATCCTTTAGCCAAATCTAGGTCTCCTTCTCAGGTCTCCCAAGTTTGGAAAATTCTTATAGGTGCAGAGCATATTTTTGCTGTAAATGCTTAGGAGGGAAAACGCAATCCCTTATCACATGTATTTGAATTC
This sequence comes from Nesidiocoris tenuis, assembly GCA_036186465.1. Lineage (NCBI taxonomy): Eukaryota > Metazoa > Arthropoda > Insecta > Hemiptera > Miridae > Nesidiocoris > Nesidiocoris tenuis. The sequence goes on from AP028912.1 coordinate 13,907,062, forward strand.
GGGAAAAGAAAACCCCTCTTGTTTAGCATAAAACCCCTTAAATTAGAGCAGGAGAGATTTTATTACTAACACATTTGAATGTACGAATCCGGGTATCATGCATGTAAATTGAGCAGAAGTCTAAAGGGAATCGGACTATCCTTTGTGCTGACATTTTTGCTTTCCGTAGTATTCATGAGCCAACATGAGACCATGTATTTCGACCAACATTTTCATAAATGCGTTACCTATAGCAAGTTCGCGCCTAAGCTCATACATAAATAGCACAGGGACTCGGCAACTTTCCTTGTTCAATTATGCCACTTGAAAACATTTTTCTATAAAAGCCTTCGCCATTTTTGCGGACGTGGGCGTAGAGATTTCTTCTTTCTCATTTTCGCACCTGAAATCCCGTAAGTACCCCGGATACATTGTGTTGTATTATTTTCTGTTGAATTACCTATTATGATAAATAAAATATCATGCACAGATATAATGTCATGGATATTTCTTCGCTTTCTACGCTTATACGTATTACCGAAAATACCTACCGATAATCTGGGAAGGGAGGTAAATATGGGGTCAAAAAGTTGAAATATTGCGGTTTTACATTGGGCTCTTTTTATTATATAGGTACGAAGTAGGTACCTTGTAGGTATGCAAGCAATCGATGGGTGTAAGAAATATTGTATTAAGCCGGGTCTACACGCTCCGTTTTGTACCACGATTTGCTTGCGCAGTTCAAGACGTTGCAGACAAAACGTTGCGTATGGACCGGAAAACTGCGCAGTTTTGGGGGCGTCAGGAAAACTGCACAGTTGCAGCGACTTCTGATCTCCCGACCTTTGAAAACCGTGACCTGCACAGACATGTCGCTCCGTTTTCCGTTCAGTTTTGTTCCTCACTTCGCCCTAATTACCCAACAATGTCGGATCTCCGCAGCTGTTCCCGCGAATTTTTAAGTGATTTTATTGCGCCTCACAATTCCAATAAGTGAGTATACGTGTCCACATCCATCCTCAAGCAGTTCCGCCAATCGTCAGGTTCATCACGTAATTCCCGCAATAAACGGATATGGGAAAATTCCCGCCTTTTCAAAAGCCATTTCCGTGACCATAAACGCCCGATTCTTCGGTAACGTTCCGATCTTCTTTTTTTTACCGCACAAAATGCAAAAATTGCCCACAGCAGTACCTCCTCCATGGCGATATCTTACAAAACTGAACGAAAAAGACGTTTTCATTCCGTCCTAAAACTGCGCAAACCTAAAACGTGGTTCAAAACGGAGCGTGTAGACCCGGCTTTAGGTATAAGAATTTTGCCAGATGTATGGTGAAAGGCAACAACTCTGAATCTGCTCAGTGATTGCAATCGTACTGGTTATGTGCGCTTTTTTCGAATTTTATCATGTATATAATTTTCAACGCAGTAGGCACGAAAAATGGGTTATCTCCCGAAGAGAACAGGTATTTCTTTGTAAGCCTCTTGTCAGAAACAGAAGGGCGTGCAAATTTTTAATATTCCCACCGTAGAAAACTGCAATGAAGACACTAAATATTGCTATCAAACGGATGCCGATTACGTGCGGGGACATTGAACGCAGATAGCAAAAGGCAACTTTTTCGCGTCAATATCAGTCGGTTTTTTCAACATGTCACGCAGCTTTATATGAGAGACAAAGCTTTGATCCTAACAGACGAAGTTTCCACTTGAGCTGGGATGAAACTGGTGGAAGCTGCGGAAGCTCGACTTCATGGCGATGTACAAAATAATCGAGTCGACATCAAAGGTATGCCTCTACTATCCACAGTTTTTCCTCGGAATAAGAAAAAAAACAAGATACCTACGTTTACAATACAAGGTCCTCGGGCATAGTAAAACGAAAGTGACTAGGTCGTGTGAATAACTCACCTAAATTGTCGCAGTACGCCAGGAGCACGAAATTCGCTGTGAGGAGTAGGAAGGACAAAACCGCACGCATTATTTTGGCTTAGGCGGCGTTGTCATCATCCTGCAACAATCGGAGTAGAAATTTTACTTCATTTTTTCGGCACCAAGATTCTGACAACGAGGAATTGTGGGCAATGTATGAAATAATATTGTAAAAATGGTCTGAATATTAAGAATAGTATCAGCACTATAAAATCATGATAAGAGACTAATATACTTAGCTAAGAAGAAATATTATGAACCATACCCTTTGACGCTAGGTTTGAACCGCCGAATATCCTTTCCCCGGCTTTCATCTTTTGCGTCCCTTATTACTGAGTTTGAGCGTATTTACTAATAAAATATTTAATAAATAATAAATAAAATAAAACATTTTCTGCGAATCCTCCTGAGGGGGTAATTAAGAATTGAGGAGCATGATGTTCCCGCGACGAGCTTTTAAAGTGAAATACGTTTATAGGCCCGAAAATGTTTTCAATTCATTTCGTCGAAGAGCTATACAAAAAGGGGCGATTTTACCATTGGCACCAGCCTTGATGGAATTCGAGAAACCATCGCCCAAGGTAAAAATTTATCAGAAAACCTGGCTTTAGATTCTGTGTTTCGTTGAATAACAGCACATAAGCTAAGGGCCGGTTTATCAATTTTTCTAAAGCTCGCGTTAACTAATTTCCAAGAAATTTTCAGTATGACCGTCGATGAAAGTACGTACTAGGTAAAATGTACTGCAAGAGTCCTCAATCAAGTTTGGTTTATCATATGGTTTACTATATGGTTTACCTTAGGCCTATCACTCTCCTAGAAAAAGCTCGTGATTAATTGGACATTTTTAGGAATCGCGTGAAAATAAATCAAGTATTATACTGCAGCCAATCGTGTGCAAAAATTCACCCTATTCTGTCAATACCATGTCTTCCTATACGGAGAAAGCTATCGATTATATTTTTTATCCTCAGCGGGATGATTCAACTTTATTTCTCTTTCGCTCACTCCGAATAGAGGGAGCTCAAATATATGAAAAAAGAGTCTGAAAAATTCGAAGAATTCGATTTCATAGCATTCATGAAAGCACGTTTCTGATGTTAGTTGTTAACAGCGTTTCCCGGATAGAAATAAAAGTAGCAACCTGTCCTACATTTATCACCTCAAAGCTCAAACATAAAACTAAAACTCCCTTAAGGATTTATTTTCTCGCCGTAATAAACACTTTTTATGGCGGAAGGCTGCAGAGTTTTCTACGGCGGAGTAAACTGCTTCTTACTATACAGGGTCTAAACAAGTTGTGATGAGTAGCAGAGTTTTCCATCCATACAGCAGCTCATGAACTCACGATGTGAGAAATAATTTCGCAAACCTAACTAAAGCAAAATGAGTGTATGAAAAAATGTGTCAGGTACCGAACGATCGTAAAAACCTTTTGCAACAAAGCGAACAGCCAATACACCGAACAGCGAATACTATCTTGTTTTTGGTACCTACTGGACATTTTGAACAAATGCGGAAATGAAAAACCTTCCAACACATTTTGATAGCATGACGATGATTTGAACAGACGAATTCCTGAACCAATATATTGGTTAAAAAGATTATTGCCTAGTCATTCGGCCGAAGAATTTATTTCCAGAAAAGATACCGTATAGTTCAAGTGTCTCCTGGCTCTCACATACGTGTATACGATTCACTCACACAGCGCCCGCTCACCTACCCGGCTCACCTTTTCTACCAGGTTTTTTCTCCCGGAAATAACGCATGTCGGAGTGATAATCTGGTACACAATCTCTGAGCCGTAGTCTTCTAATGAACTTCTATATATAAACCGAAGGGGAGAGGACGCCCTCGTAAAAGAAGCAACAATAGACGGAAATAACATTTTTCTTCTTCGATTCCAATCCCTACGAAATCACCACGTGTCTCTAAGGAGTAGTTGTTACATCGCGAGTGTTCGATGTTCGTCGTTAATTCTGGCTCAACAGTTGAAAGGTGCAAGAGAGAGAGGTGTCCTATTTTCTTCTCATTTCCGTCCTCTATACGTATTCTCATCCGGAACACCTTATCGGGACATGTGCTCGTAAATTAAGGATAGTACGTGGGTACAAGTAGATCGAGTTTCGAGAGGATTGATTTTCACAAGGGACCAATGGTCCATCATGATATATTGTCGCCAAGGTTTTACCTGAAAACTTGAAAATCATTTAGGCACACCCAAAAAATAAATAATTCAGATAAACGTAGTTAAATAACTTGAAATAAATAATAGCTATTAATGGCAAATTAGTAAATATTAAATAAATTTTAATAAAAATTATGACATTTAATAAAATTTGATAAAATAATTTAATAAAATAGTAATACGTTTAATAAAATTTATGACTTTAATGTCATAAATTTACCTTCTGTAAAATAAATACTGTACACAGGTACACATGAGATGTCGGTCCCTCGATTTCTCCTTAAAGAAACGATTTTCATTACATATTCATCGACATTACCAAGAAATTTTTCTGTTTAGGCCCGGTTTATTGACAAAATTTATCCATCCGATATCCAAAGAAGCACCCGATAAACATTTCCAACGAGATTTTTACATTTAAATTTGATACTGATAACACCGTGGTGAATTTTATCCAAAGCTTCCTTGGATATCGAATTGATAAATTTTGTCAATAAACCGGGCCTTATAGTGTTTATTTACACTATTATAGTGTATAGTGTATGGTGTATGGTGTATGGTGTATGGTGTATGTTGGATGGTGTATGGTGTATGGTGTATGGTGTATGGTGTATGGTGTATGGTGTATGGTGTATGGTGTATGGTGTATGGTGTATAGTGTATAGTATATAGTGTATAGTGTGTAGTGTGTAGTGTATAGTGTGTATTTTTCTATTTATAGTGTTTATTTACATTATTATAGTGTATAGTGTGTAGTTTCTATTTAAAGTGTTTATTTACACTATTATAATAGTGTATTTTAACAATAAATATAGGTTTATTCAATTTTTTTATATCCTTCTATTGAGGAGAGAAAATTGGGGTGAGAAATGCGGGGCTATTTTCTTTCAAGATCACTTGATAAACAGAAAACTTCGATGTGGGCCACCAGGTCGAAAGCGCTCAAGGAAGTCATCACGTATCTCTCACCCTAACCGTTCAACGTTTTAGGAATAAAACGTTTAGGAATAAACCAATTTCGAGAAATTCAACAGGACCAAAAACGTCTAAGCTTCCAGTTGAACTCTACTCGATGGTAAATTGAGCTATCAACCAGGAAAAACAATCATAAAATTCGAAACCTACGGGACCATAAACCTTTTCTGTTGTCACCGTGCATCAGACCGATGCCGAATTTGACTTGTCATGGCTCGGAATTTTCTCGTATCGAGGTAATCACTTTTCCAGTCTCGAAAAGCCAAGTCAGCATAAGCATCGCAGAATAATTCCGCTGATGGGGTCTCGCCCAAGACGAGATTGTCGGATATAATATTTTTCTAAAGGAAACGTCTTTATACAGATTCATGACTTGCTGATACACGCTTTAGAAGTTAACATCCGACGAAAATCCGCCCACCCGCGCAAATTCAATTTTCCCGGTCTGGAAGCGTTTTCTTCTCCCGTCCCAAGAATATATAGTAACGAGATGTGGAACAAGAAAGGCCAACTTTCAGCCGAGCGTTTTCCGGACGGCTTTTCCAGGAAAATAGTTGATGTTTGAATCGCGGGCTTGGGAAAGCGGGGAAGTTACTCGGATGACTCTTTGGTGATGTGTACAAGACAAGATTTGAGACCAGAATGAATTTTTATTGTTTTTAGAAACGGAAATTAATTTTGAGGTTGTTTTGGATCAATCTTTAAAACGTTGGAAATAAATTATTTTTTTAACTAAACAAATAAATAAACAATACTGTAGACACTGCTACAAACACCCCCCTCCTCAGTAGTAGACCACGAAGTCCTTGTACTTGCTGGGGAAACGAACGACGCGCCCCGATCGCGTTCTTCTTTCTCTCGTCGGATCTGGTGGATCCACTCGAGGATGTCTGGATCTCGGAGGCGTAACGTCGGGCAAGTCAGTCCGTGCGTCTTGTGTCGTCGCTCGCGTGTCTGGTCGTTCATCAGAAGGTATCAGCGTCGGTTCTTGAGTCGAGTTTTCTCTGTTACTTGTATTGGTGTTGGTTGGAGTATGAGGAGCTGTTTCAGGAATAGCGGGTGTAGAATTGGGTCTGGGTGTGGCATTGGGATGTGGATGAGTTGTGTAGGAAAAATTTAGAGCTGTAGATGTCAACGGTCCTGAGTCATCGATGTTCTCCATAAAAGCTGGTTTTAGACGATCTACAGAGACAGAGAGATCTTTTCCTTTTACCGAAATGGTAAAAGTTTTCTCCTGACGTCTCTTGACTTCGTATGGTCCGTCGTACGGTGGCTGTAAAGAAGTTCGTACCGAGTCGCGTCGAAGGAAAACATGGGAGCATGTCCTCAGTTCAGGGTGAACAAAAATAGCTGCGTGAGAGTGCCACTTCATCGACTGCGGACGCAACGAATCCATTGCTGTTCTCAATTGAACGACAAACTCGTGAGAAGGGTTACTAGTAACGTTATGACGGTCAAAAAAATCGTTGGGGAGTCGCAGCGTTGTTCCGTAGACGAGTTCGGCTGCTGAACATTTGAGATCTTCTTTCAACGAAGTTCGAATGCCTAACAGGACTATTGGCAAAACGTCAACCCATTTCTCAGTGCCATGACACCTTATTGCTGCTTTCAACTGTCTGTGGAATCTCTCTATGATACCATTAGCTTTTGGATTGTAAGCCGATGTGAGGTTGTGTGTGATCCCTAGAGTCTTGACGAGTTCCTTGAAGAGACTGCAGTCAAATTGTCGACCTCTGTCTGAAACGATCTTGTCTGGAACGCCGAATCGACTGATCCAATGGAAACAGAATGCGTTGGCGACGGTTTCAGCTCTAGCATCAGACAAGGGAATCACTTCTACCCATCTCGTAAAACGATCAATACAGGTTAAAGCGTATGTGTAACCTTGTGATGGTGTAAGTGGGCCTATCAAATCAATGTGAACTTGTGAAAATCTGTCTTCCGGAGGTTGAAATTCTCCCAGCGGACTGTGTGTGTGTCGTTGAACTTTGTTTCGTTGACAGTCAGTGCAAGTTCTAACCCACTCAGCACAATCTTTTGCCATAGAGGGCCAGACAAAGCGTTGGCTCAGCAGCTTGTATGTGGCACGGTTTCCAGGATGCGCCAGATTGTGGATAGACCGAAATGCCTGTAACCTGAAACTGTTAGGTACATATGGTCGGACGAATTTTGTCGATATGTCGCAATATACTGGCACGTTGGAATCGGCCACGAGAATCCTTTTCCAGGTCAAAGAAGAACCACTTAGTGAACTAGGGAGGTCTTCTTCTCTTTGTTCTGCAGCTAGTTTGGTGTAGTCGAGTGGAGTCGTGATCGATTCAATTCGAGAAAGATAATCTGCAACTACATTGTCTTTTCCAGAAATGTGTTGGATATCTGTTGTGAATTGTCCAATGTAATCTAATTGTCTAGCTTGTCGAGGTGAGGATTTGTCTGATTTCTGACGGAATGCGTAAGTGAGCGGTTTGTGATCGGTGTATAGAGTAAAAATACGTCCTTCGAGTAAATATCGGAACTGTTTTACACATGCGTAAGCTGCGAGTAACTCACGATCGTACGCACTGTATTTCCGTTCGTTTTCGCTCAACTTCCGTGAATAGAAACCAAGGGGTTGCCAAGATCCATTGACGAGCTGTTGTACACTTCCTCCGATTGCTGTGTCCGAGGCGTCGACCATAAGAGACCATGGGACTGTTGATTGAGGAAAAGCTAACATGACAGCTCGGTTTAGATGTTCTTTGCAACTCTCAAATGCTGCGATCTTCTCGGATGTCCACAAAATGTCAGAATTTTGTTTCGCACCTAAGCCTTTCAGACAATCATTCAGAACTGCGAGGTGATCTGCTGCCTTTGGGACAAATCGTCTGTAAAAATTGAACATTCCTAAAAAACGACGAAGTTCTTTGGTGTTTTTAGGAAGCTCGAATTGGACCGTAGCCTCGATTTTTGACGAGATTGGCTTGACTCCTTCTCGACAAATTGTGTGTCCTAGGAATTCAATTTCAGTTTTTCCGAACTCACACTTGGCAGGATTTATGGTCACACCGTACTCCTTAAAGCGTTGGAAAAGTTCTCGAAGGTCGTTAAGATGTTCCTCCTCTGAAGTGCTAGCGATCAAACAATCGTCAATGTACGCCCTAACGTTTTTAAGGCCTCGAGCCACCTTGTTGACAAAACGTTGAAAAGTCTGCGCGGCGTTACATAAACCGAACGTCATTCTTGGAAATTCAAAAAGACCGAAAGGGGTAACGATTGCTGTCTTAGGAATGTCTTCTTCAGCCATGGGAATTTGATGGTAAGCCTTCAACAAATCTACCTTCGAAAAGACTACTTTACCGGCAAAATCCTGAGTCAGATCATGGATATTGGGTAAAGGATAACGATCGGGTTGCGTGACGGCGTTGAGAGCTCTATAATCTCCGCATGGACGCCAGTCTCCTGTCTTTTTTGGAACCATGTGTAAGGGGCTGGACCATGGGCTTTTAGAAGGACGACAGATTCCTTGTTCAAGCATGTACTCAAATTCACGTTTGGCTATATCAAATTTTACTGGATCTAGACGTCTGAATTTAGCACATATGGGAGGACCTTGAGTAACGATATGATGGACAACATCATGTTTGGAGTCTTTGACTTCGAACGACGGTATAGTTATCTCTTTGAACTGTGACAGAAGTGTGTGGTATGTCGATGATCCGTTGACGGTTGTGACAGAGAAAACACTATCCCTAACAAGTTTTCCAGTAGATGTTAGAGATGTGACAGGGTCTCGTAGACAACGAAATTTCAAATCTACTAGCACGCCAAAATGACTGAGAAAATCAGCACCTATGATTGGCTTGGATACTGCAGCGATGATGAATGGCCATTGGAACGAACGTCGTAGTCCTAAATCGACAGATAAGAGCTTCATGCCGTACGTTGAGATAATCGACCCGTTAGCTGCAAATAATTGATATTTTGTCAAATTCGGAAGATCGCTTGCATCAGCTGGAACGACTGATACATCGGCACCAGTATCAATCAAAAATTTGTATTTGGTACTTAGGTCGTTGATGAACAGACGGCTTGTCGTGCGGCCACAATCGGTCGCCGTGTCACACGATTGGCCTGTTAGTTTTCCTGTTTATTAACATTAGAAAAACGACATGGATGTTCACATTTACGAGCATCTTTACCGAATCGGAAATGGTATCGACATAGCCATGAACCATCGTCCACTTTTTGTCTAGCTGACCTAGATAGTCGTCGTGGTGATTTAGATCTTGTCCGAGATCGATCGCGTGGTCTAGGAAGTCTGCTACTATACCTAGATTCGAACTCATCGAAACGACGTGTTAAAGCCTCGATTCTGTCAGCTATATCAGCATTTGGTGACCTAGATCTGTTACTTATTGGTAATTCATTGTTGACTACGCATACCGAATTACGTGGGTCGCATACTTCAAGGATTTTGTCGGCTAGGATGGCAAGGGTAGCCAAATTAGGATCAGCGCTTACAGAAAGTATGCCTTGAACATTTGCTGGAAGTCGTTGAAGCCAAAGGGTTTTGAGAATTTCTTCGCTTACGCGGTTATTTGCTAATTCTCGCATTTCTCTGAGTAAATGGCTTGGTCTCTGGTCACCGAGTTTGGTCTCTTGAAGTAGCTTTTGGAGCTTCTTTTCTTCCGAGTCCGAGAAACATCCGATTAGACGAGTTTTGAGCGTGTCATATTTATTCAACGCAGGGGGATTAGTGATCAGATCTCCGACTTGTGCTAAGACCGAAGAGTCTATTGCGCCGATTACGCAATCAAAACGATCGTCATCGTCATTGATGCCTTTCATTCGGAACTGTGCTTCCACCTGGCCAAACCATATTGGAACATTGGCTTTCCAAAAAGGCGGAGGTATGAAGTTCACCGATTTGGATTGAACTGCAGCGGAAGTTCCTGCCGTTGATTGGCCTTCTCCAGTATGGCTCATTTTCAAGTTTTTGTTCCTTAAAAATCACGTCGGACTGTCACCAATTTTTGGTGATGTGTACAAGACAAGATTTGAGACCAGAATGAATTTTTATTGTTTTTAGAAACGGAAATTAATTTTGAGGTTGTTTTGGATCAATCTTTAAAACGTTGGAAATAAATTATTTTTTTAACTAAACAAATAAATAAACAATACTGTAGACACTGCTACAACTCGTTCCGAGACGACGACTTTTCCTTAATTATTCGTGTAGCCTGAGACGAATGGGCTAATCGAATAACGAGACTGAGCCGAGTATCCAACTTGCCGACGAGCTGAAGAACTGGAAGTTTGCTCGCATTTTGCACTCGGCCATTGTCGGGAAATTGATCCTCTTTTTTCCCTTCGCCGATGAACGGGCGCTTTCGAGGAAATTGCTTTCGGCGCTCGACTTTTTCAGCTGGAAATCCACGTTTAATTATAGTTTGGTCCACTTTCAGTACGGACGAATAACTTACTGCCTAATTAACGGGCGGTTTTTTCGACCGCATGTTCCCTTCTTTACTTTTTCGACTAGCGGACAACAAAACCTAAGTGTAAGGATGGAGGATCCGTAAAGTGAATCCGAATTCAGAAGACATACTGATGCTTGTTATTTAGGTACACCTACGTACTAGGGTGGAGCGAAAATCAAAATGAATTTTTTTCTTCTTCCAACGGGGCTAATTTGCTGCAATATGATCTCAATGAGACGTGTGCAAAACAATTTTTCAAAAACTCAATCCCTTCAGTTCCCACATGTGTCTATAAGATTCGGGGTTTTGTGTTTTTGGTTCATTTTTCTAAAGAAATGAACCTTTGTAATCGGTCAGGAAAAAAAAATTTTTAACACCCCCTGAAAATTTGTTGGTTTATGTTTCAAGGGGTGTAGAATCCGAATCTGCAATAAAAATTTTTTGTCCGTCCGCCGTACGCCGTCCGCCGTCCGGGGTTTTTAAGGGGGAAGGAGTTATCGAAAAATTTTGAAATTTTTACCAAAAATCAAGTTCCGTATCTAGTTGGTCCTAACGTCTCGGCAGAACCCTACCTTAATTTTAAGGCCAGCTGTTGAAGTGGTAAAAAATTCGTCTTTTTAAGGAAATTTGCAACATAGGCATGTGAGGTATCATTTTCTATAGATTTTTCTATGCTGAATCGAATGAGACCATTGCCACGCCAGTAGCTTCAACCGTTTAGGAGTTATTGCAGTTTTAGTGAAGCAGTTTTGAGTTTTTTAAAATTTCCCCAATTCTTAATAACTCGAAAACTACTCGAGCCACAAAATTCGTTTTCCACTCGTTGGAATCCCCACAAAAACTTCTGTCCTCCCGATATCTTCAATTTAAAGAATTTGGTCGCATTACACAAATCAGCAAAACAAAAATTGGAAAAACTTGAGAATTTGGCCTCGGCTCTTAGATACGGTTGATTGATCTACTTACGACTACTAGCCTATTACACCAACTAGGTGACGCACTCACACTTCGACCAGTTGCGCTTGGCAACATGAGAGCGAGTCAGGCTTTAACAACGGTTCTGAGGCATGAGGCATTTTTAATTTCATTAATCAGAGAATTTAATAATTATTATTATTCAGTTAATTATGAAGGTGATTAAGAATAGATTAAATGGTAAATTTAACGGAATTGAACGATCAGCTGCGTTGAAAAAATGGATAGGTAAGTAAGTATTTATCTGTGTTTAAGGAGTACCGATATATATCGTAAGGTTTGTCTTTGCAATCGAAAAATGAACATCTGTGCAAAATTTGCAGAGTTCTTCGGACATAGCAAAAACTAATCTGCACATGCCACTGATCTACTTAGCAGCGTTTTTTCTTAAGTGAATAACGCACATTCTACTCTTCATTCAAATCAATTTTTCAAGAAAGTATGCTTTTTGGGGTCTTTTAAGATGGCCAGCTTGAAAACAGGTCCCACGCAATGCTGAAGAAGGTCAACAAACTTTAAACCAAGAAGAATTTGAGGGAATGTCCGGTTTTGCTTGTTTTACCCCTGTATGGTGTTTTGACGTTCTCGCTTCGTATTATTAGTATTTTTTTTGGCTTTAATGAGCCTTCAAACATTTTCTAGACTGTTGTAAAACAAAGGAGATAACTTTTATATGGTTCAAAATACATTTCAGTTAGTTTCATAATTTTTTGGTTCATTTTTCTTAAGAAATGAACCTTTGTAATCGGTCAGGAAAAAAAAAATTTTTAACACCCCCTGAAAATTTGTTGGTTTACGTTTCAAGGGGTGTAGAATCCAAATCTGCAATAAAAATTTTTTGTCCGTCCGCCGTACGCCGTCCGCCGTCTGGGGTTTTTCAGGGGGAAGGAGTTATCGAAAAATTTTGAAATTTTTACCAAAAATCAAGTTCCGTATCTAGTTGGTCCTAACGTCTCGACAGAACCCTACCTTAATTTTAAGGCCAGTAAAACAGCTGTTGAAGTGGGAAAAAATTCGTGCTTTTCAGGAAAAAAGCAACATAGGCATGTGACGCATCATTTTCTATAGATTTTTCTATGCCGAATCGAATGAGACCATCGCCACGGCGGTAGCTCTAACCGTTTAGGAGTTTTTGCAGTTTTAGTGAGACATTTTTGAGTTTTTTAAAATTCCTACAATTCTGAATAACTCGAAAACGACTAGAGCCACAAAAATCGTTTTCCACTCGTTGGAATCCCCACAAAAACTTCTGTCCTCCCGATATCTTCAATTTAAAGAATTTGGTCGCATTACACAAATCAGCAAAACAAAAATCGGAAAAATTTGAGAATTTGGCCTCGGCTCTTAGATACGGTTGATTGATCTACTTACGACCACTAGCCTATTACACCAACAAGGTGACGCACTCACACTACGACCAGTTGCGCTTGGCAACATGAAAGCGAGTCAGGCTTTAACAATGGTTCTGAGGCATTTTTAATTTCATTCATTATTCAGAGAATTTAATAATTATTATTATTCAGTTAATAATGAAGGTGATTAAGAATAGATCAAATGGTGAATTTAACGGAATTAAACGATCTGCTGCGTTGAAAAGATAGATAGGTAAGTATTTATCAAGCAAAGAGGATGATTATTTTTTGCGGGGTTGAAAAAACGTTTCTCTAAATCCCCCTCTAAAATACAAATTTATACTGAAATTATAGAATAATAACAACTACATTCTGAGTTTAAGGAGTACCGATATATCGTGAAGTTTGTCTTGGCAATCGAAAAATGAACCCCTGTGCAAAATTTGCCGAGTTCTTCGGACATAGCGAAAACTAATCTGCACATGCCACTGATCTACTTAGCAGCGTTTTTTTAAATTTAATTCCTCAAAGTTTCAAATTTGCCCCTCCTTGTACTTCAAGTCGGTTGTGGGAACTGAAGGAATTTTTTATTGTGCCCAAAGTTTTTTGATTCTTCATCAGGAAGGCAAAACGCAACAAAAGCGCCCTGTTGGAACGTGAAAAATGAAAAAAAAATTATTTTCTCGATTCTCGCTCCACCCTACTACGTACCGCTGGGTTGATGGGTTACCATATATGATATGGATAGATAAAAATACTTTTATATTTTTCTGTCACCGCTTAAAACGTCAAACACATGATGTTCCTCAACACGAATAGAAACTCAAATTGAGGGAATGGATGTAGTCTGTTCCACGGAAGTTTACGAGTTTGTACGAGTTAGTAGTTTGTGTATTAGAGGAACCTTTCTCTTGCTGCTTTCACTTCACCCCTTGTCTGTTCAAGGTGGTGTCATGGTTGTGGTATCAGTGTTGGTTTTGGCACTGAGGATGGCTTGACCGCCGAAACCGGTTCGCAAACTCGTAAACATTCGTAGAACAGACTACTTCCATTCGCTCAATTTGAGTTTAGAAACTCAACAGAACTATTCGAATTATAGGGTTCTACAACTTCTTCCCAAATTATTTGATTAATCGCCCCAAAACCTTGCCTTATCCTATCATAATTTCTTATGTAATTTCGAATCCTCGGGTCATCCTTGAAAACGTCAAAGTTTACCGTTTATCAAGCTGATATCATAAAACTAATTTCGTCCTCGCATTTCTTTCCGAAGCCGTGACAACTATTAAATGAAATTCTTCTTGGGGAAGTCTGCCACGCGGTGATTGATGTTCCTAGAAGGCTTGTAGTTGAAGCATTCTTTTCCACGAATGCAACTTATACCGTCCTCGTCCCACACTTCCAACCAAGCACTACCCATCCACGTTAAGGGCTATGCATTCCCGGTTCCCATGTACACTTTCCCCAGGAACTGTCTGAACACTGTCTGAGACAGGTAGGTGCGCGTGTTAACTAAAACACCTGCTCAATATGATGCTGCACAGGTGTGAATGAAATATGAATACCAGGGAAAACATTCATTTGATAAAATAACAAGAAAAAATGGTACTGATACCGAGATTATACACTTGGCTTCTGATACCTGTTTCCTAGCATTATAAACATGTTTGTTATTTGATTAAAACGATGAGAAAAACATAGAGACACATTACTTCTCAGAATTTTTTCTAATCATTTCAGTCAGCAATTTTTGCTGGTGGAAGGCCAGATGGTTTGACCGTAGAAGAGTGGTAACACGGTGTGCTTTCCTATACTTATACCAACCTATGCGGATTTTTAGGATTTTAAAAGAGTTGCCCCAGCCGCATACGCGCCACTGGTCATGTGTGTGGCGCAAATGCTTCCCGCATGGCTGTCTGGCTGATCCGGTTTAGTCTATCGACAATACACGATAATATACGACCTATTTTACTATAATATAGTTCTATATACCTAACTAGTCTACATAACTAGTATAATCTATCTACTATCATAGAAACTAAGTCTGAGACAATGAATTTTAAGGAAATTTCCGGAGAATTTTCGAAGTGTTGAAGGACTCCAAAAACACCTAAAACAGCCAGTAAGTACCTACCTTTCATTTAAAAATTGTTCATATTAGCTTTCCCCAAATATTGCCGAATACGGCCAAATTATGAATTCCTTTAACGTCCAAATAAATTTCGAGTGTTTGTTATTAAGGAAACTCCCAAATTATTATTATTATCCCGAGGGGAAATATCGTCATAATTAAGGCCGGTACGTTTAATTAAATTCCATTTTTCTCTACCCCGAGAAAGCCTCTCCAATCTTCATCTTGAAGTAGGGAGTAATTAATGATAAGGGATCCAAAATTTACGATCCGCTTTCCCTTGAAATTCAGTCTTTTAGTCGGGAACAAAGGTAATAATTAATAAACCGGCCCAATAGACCAGAGAAGCTCTCAACGATTTAAAATTCTCGATAAGAATTCCGAAAGTCGGTTGATTTCACCCACTTCTGTACCAAGTTAATTGCAAATGACCGATTCAAGTGCAAAATAATGAATTGGAATTACCTTAAAAGTATCTTTTGACGAAGAACGTTATTTTTTAGGAGAACTAACCTCTGAAACAATAACATCCATATTTCCAGAGTAAATGGAAGTATCGTAATCGTCCTAAAATCGAAAATGGGATCGGAGCTTCAGAAAACATTTTTACTTGTAAGTAAAAAATGACCAAAAAAACAACAACAACAAACACAAAATACAAAACATGTGTTTAAATACACTTTTGCTCAAAATCACTTCTTGAACAAGTTTCTGTGCGTTCTCTGAGGTCAATAACAAAAATGGCCATAGCTCCCTCAATTCTGAACCTTTTTTCAAGATTCTTGAACTGGAATGTTCGTCCCGACAAGACCTAACACCCTGTTCAATCGAATTTTGAATAGCTCACACCTTCCATTCTCAGATGAGGATTTTTCTGATCCGTGTGAACCGACGCTACGCCGCCTTCCCGGCGAATTTCCGAGGGCGGCTATCTCCTCAAGACTCCGCTCTTTTCTTTCGCCGCACAACATCGCCATTCTTCCCTTGTTCGATCCTCGTCGAAGCGAAAAGTCAATTTATTGCCGAGCGATGCTATGATGGCCTTATTTGCAGCAAACTATCGAGAACGGCGAAGCGTCCGCCAATTTACTGCCGCCTAGTTAAAGCCGTCCGTTCCGATTCGATAGCCGGCGAAAAACCCATTCACATTGCCGAAGATGGTTGAGGGGGGGGATCGATTTTGAAAAATCCACTTTACTCTCCATTTGTTACGATTTAGTTAATAAACGAAGCTTAATCACTTTCATTTCTAGGAAAAAGCCGGACTAACCTCTAGGAAAAAAGTGAAAATATGAAAAGAAAACAAAAATATAGCAGACCTGAATAGGTAGTCGACTCTCTGGAGCAAAAAAATCGCTTTTCGCTACCTGAAAAAACCTCAATTTAAAACCTAATTCATGAGAAAATGTAATATCCAATCTGGATGGAAAATTTACGTGGAAAACGTCGTAGAATCGAATAACCACTCCAGACATGAACAGCTTTTCAGCGGCCGGGGGTTAACCGCCCTCCCCTAACTGCCAAGGTAACCGTCATTTGTTAGAACAACCGTCGTTGGAGGGATTGCGACTCAACCGCGACGCGGATAGACTTTATATCCTTGGTAACCAGACTTGTTGAGTTTCCAGTGATTGATCGCTTCACAGCGGCGCCGCCCAACTTGATGATCCGCCCGGCTCCGGGACTTAGTTGCGCGCTTTGCGGCGGCCAACTTCTGTTACGATTGTGCCGCCGAACCAGCCAGACAATCCCCGCGGGAGCGGCAACTCCGAAAGGGTCGATAATGGCGACTAGCGAACGCTTAACACCGCCGACAACTGCTCTAACCTGTAGTTCAAGTTAGCGTCTGTACCGACGGCCCAGATTGCAGATATCTCCCCAGATATTTCCCCGTTGTTGAACTGGCAGGTATCTGAAACTGATACGAAACTTCGTCGGAAGCAGCCATTCGAATTGCTCGAGGAATAATGCCGAGCGTCGTCGAGATAACAGGCGCCGGATTTGTATCGGGCCGATTTCCTCTATCGGCTGGAAAGTGCGGCGATGGGTCGGTCTTGGCAACCCGAACGGTCTTCCGAACAGCCCGAAATCGGCTCAGCGGTTGAAAAAAAGCTCAGGATTATAGAAACAGTGCATTTGACTACAACCGTTTTCTGCCAGTTCGGTCAAGCCATGTTGCATGGTAAAAAAACTCAAACTCAAGCTGGAACTCAAACTGAAACTGAAATTCATATGCTCAAACCGATACCGACACTAACTCTAACTCAAACTGAAGAGATACTCGAATTCAAACTGATAATCAAGCTCAAACTGAAGCTGAACATGGTACTTCGAGATCAAAGTCAACTTCAGGTTCAAAATCAACTTCGAGTTCAAAATCAACTTCGAGATCAAAATCAACTTCGAGTTCAAACTCAACTTCGAGTTCAAACTCAACTTCGAGATCAAAGTCAACTTCGAGATCAAAATCAACTTCGAGATCGAAATCAACTTCGAGATCAAAATCAACTTCGAGATCAAAGTCAACTTCGAGATCGAAATCAACTTCGAGATCGAAATCAACTTCGAGATCAAAATCAACTTCGAGATCGAAATCAACTTCGAGATCGTAGTCAACTTCGAGATCAAAATCAACTTCGAGATCAAAGTCAACTTCGAGATCAAAGTAAACTTCGAGATCAAAATCAACTTCGAGATCAAAGTCAACTTCGAGATCGAAATCAACTTCGAGATCGAAATCAACTTCGAGATCGTAGTCAACTTCGAGATCAAAATCAACTTCGAAATCAAAGTCAACTTCGAGATCAAAGTCAACTTCGAGATCGAAATCAACTTCGAAATCAAAGTCAACTTCGAGATCGAAATCAACTTCGAGATCAAAATCAACTTCGAGATCAAAGTCAACTTCGAGATCGAAATCAACTTCGAGATCAAAGTCATTTTCGAGATCAAAATCAACTTTGAGATCAACGTCAACTTCGAGATCGAAATCAACTTCGAGATCAAAATCAACTTCGAGATCGAAATCAACTTCGAGATCGTAGTCAACTTCGAGATCAAAATCAACTTCGAGATCAAAGTCAACTTCGAGATCAAAGTAAACTTCGAGATCAAAATCAACTTCGAGATCAAAGTCAACTTCGAGATCGAAATCAACTTCGAGATCGAAATCAACTTCGAGATCGAAATCAACTTCGAGATCGTAGTCAACTTCGAGATCAAAATCAACTTCGAGATCAAAGTCAACTTCGAGATCAAAGTCAACTTCGAGATCAAAGTCAACTTCGAGATCAGAATCAACTTCGAGATCGAAATCAACTTCGAGATCGAAATCAACTTCGAGATCAAAATCAACTTCGAGATCGAAATCAACTTCGAGATCAGAATCAACTTCGAGATCAAAGTCAACTTCGAGATCAAAATCAACTTCGAGATCGAAATCAACTTCGAGATCGTAGTCAACTTCGAGATCAAAATCAACTTCGAAATCAAAGTCAACTTCGAGATCAAAGTCAACTTCGAGATCGAAATCAACTTCGAAATCAAAGTCAACTTCGAGATCGAGATCAACTTCGAGATCAAAATCAACTTCGAGATCAAAGTCAACTTCGAGATCGAAATCAACTTCGAGATCAAAGTCATTTTCGAGATCAAAATCAACTTTGAGATCAACGTCAACTTCGATATCGAAATCAACTTCGAGATCAAAATCAACTTCGAGATCGAAATCAACTTCGAGATCGTAGTCAACTTCGAGATCAAAATCAACTTCGAGATCAAAGTCAACTTCGAGATCAAAGTAAACTTCGAGATCAAAATCAACTTCGAAATCAAAGTCAACTTCGAGATCAAAGTCAACTTCGAGATCGAAATCAACTTCGAAATCAAAGTCAACTTCGAGATCGAAATCAACTTCGAGATCAAAGTCATTTTCGAGATCAAAATCAACTTTGAGATCAACGTCAACTTCGAGATCGAAATCAACTTCGAGATCAAAATCAACTTCGAGATCGAAATCAACTTCGAGATCGTAGTCAACTTCGAGATCAAAATCAACTTCGAGATCAAAGTCAACTTCGAGATCAAAGTAAACTTCGAGATCGAAATCAACTTCGAGATCAAAATCAACTCCGAGATCAAAGTCAACTTCGAGATCAAAGTAAACTTCGAGATCAAAATCAACTTCGAGATCAAAGTCAACTTCGAGATCGAAATCAACTTCGAGATCAAAATCAACTTCGAGATCGAAATCAACTTCGAGATCAAAATCAACTTCGAGATCGAAATCAACTTCGAGATCGTAGTCAACTTCGAGATCAAAATCAACTTTGAGATCAACGTCAACTTCGAGATCGAAATCAACTTCGAGATCAAAATCAACTTCGAGATCGAAATCAACTTCGAGATCAAAATCAACTTCGAGATCGAAATCAACTTCGAGATCGTAGTCAACTTCGAGATCAAAATCAACTTCGAATTCAAAGTCAACTTCGAGATCAAAGTCAACTTCGAGATCGAAATCAACTTCGAAATCAAAGTCAACTTCGAGATCGAGATCAACTTCGAGATCAAAATCAACTTCGAGATCAAAATCAACTTCGAGATCGAAATCAACTTCGAGATCAGAATCAACTTCGAGATCAAAATCAACTTCGAGATCGAAATCAACTTCGAGATCGTAGTGAACTTCGAGATCAAAGTCAACTTCGAGATCAAAGTCAACTTCGAGATCAAAATCAACTTCGAGATCAACGTCAACTTCGAGATCAAAGTAAACTTCGAGATCAAAATCAACTTCGAGATCAAAGTCAACTTCGAGATCGAAATCAACTTCGAGATCGAAATCAACTTCGAGATCGAAGTCAACTTCGAGATCAAAATCAACTTCGAGATCAAAGTCAACTTCGAGATCAAAGTAAACTTCGAGATCAAAATCAACTTCGAGATCAAAGTCAACTTCGAGATCGAAATCAACTTCGAGATCGAAATCAACTTCGAGATCGAAGTCAACTTCGAGATCGAAATCAACTTCGAGATCAAAGTCAACTTCGAGATCAGAATCAACTTCGAGATCGAAATCAACTTCGAGATCAAAATCAACTTCGAGATCGAAATCAACTTCGAGATCAAAGTCATTTTCGAGATCAAAATCAACTTTGAGATCAACGTCAACTTCGAGATCGAAATCAACTTCGAGATCAAAATCAACTTCGAGATCGAAATCAACTTCGAGATCGTAGTCAACTTCGAGATCAAAATCAACTTCGAGATCAAAGTCAACTTCGAGATCAAAGTAAACTTCGAGATCAAAATCAACTTCGAGATCAAAGTCAACTTCGAGATCGAAATCAACTTCGAGATCGAAATCAACTTCGAGATCGAAGTCAACTTCGAGATCAAAATCAACTTCGAGATCGAAATCAACTTCGAGATCGTAGTCAACTTCGAGATCAAAATCAACTTCGAAATCAAAGTCAACTTCGAGATCAAAGTCAACTTCGAGATCGAAATCAACTTCGAAATCAAAGTCAACTTCGAGATCGAAATCAACTTCGAGATCAAAGTCAACTTCGAAATCAAAGTCAACTTCGAGATCGAAATCAACTTCGAGATCAAAGTCATTTTCGAGATCAAAATCAACTTCGAGATCAACGTCAACTTCGAGATCAAAATCAACTTCGAGATCAAAGTCATTTTCGAGATCAAAATCAACTTCGAGATCAAAGTCATTTTCGAGATCGAAATCAACTTCGAGATCAAAGTCAACTTCGAGATCAAAGTCAACTTCGAGATCAAAGTCAACTTCGAGTTCAAAGTCAACTTCGAGATCAAAGTCAACTTCGAGATCAAAGTCAACTTCGAGTTCAAAGTCAACTTCGAGATCGATTTTCAGTTTCAATGTTAGTTTTAGTTTCTCGTTGGCTTCTCTTTCTACCTTTGGGTCAGAGTATCATTTGGAGTTTAGGTATCAGTTTCAGTTCGGGTAATGTGTGAGTTTGTGTTTACCTCCGCCCTTTGAATTTGAGTAGGTATCAGTATCAGTTCTAGGTTGAGTAGGTATCTGTTTGAATATCAGTATCAGTTGGAGTTTCAGCAACAGTTTGAGCATCAGTTCGAGTTGCTGGTCGTGGGGCCAAGACAATTCATTGCTTTATCTGCCGAGAAGACTCAATAAACAACTAAATTTCATTGGCGTCAAAACCACATTACCATGGTCGTATCCACGACAGCTTCCTGCAATCGGATAGTGAGTGGGCATCTTTAGTTTGAGTTTGAGTTGTCGACCGTCCAAGAAGACAGTCCTTCTTCCGAGAAGGTAAACATTCAACGTACCTATTTGTATACCTACTTGTAGTTACAGTAGCTACAGTACCCTGGATTTGACAGCAACTGTATTATCTGGGCCGCATTCTGGTCCTTCGAAACTGTAACGTTTTTTGCCACTCTGTGAGTAGCAATCCCTGCTAAAAACTGTACGATACTCGGAATTCACCACAAAACCCAGATACGACCAGTATGAATTGATGAAGATCGTTGCAACTGAGGATTGATCACGATCATCATTGTCATCATTACCATCACACGACGAATCGTCACTTCACAAATTCGGTCGTTAAGATGTCCAACGTGGCCGACAAGGCAAGGAATAGTCCTTTTATAAAGAGTCACTGACATTATGACATGTTGAACTCGGCGGCAATGACTGGTGATTTCAGTGTTCTGTTGAAGGATTCCTAATGAGATTGTCCGCTTTAGATGGCTGGTAATCAAGCTGATAAAATCCTCTTTTATTGTCTGGCAGCCCACAAGGAAAGCATCTACGTCTAGATGGGCTTATTCATGAAGGCAGTGTGTTTTTTATGCACAAAAAATGTTCATACTAAGATGGTATGCCTTATGCATATGTTTTGGTCGACACCGTACGCAAAAGTGTTTTGTAGCTTCTACAAGTACATTACCTTATTATCGTACCTACTTATGTTGGTCATGCGGATACAAGGATTACCCAGAGGGGTCATCATGAAATTGTACAATAAGAAACTAAACTTCAAAATTCAACACCCCAACTCAGAGTTAACTTTGAATCACAGCCAATGACAAAGAAGACATTGTTGAAGTTTAGCGATTTTTTTTTGTTTATTGGAATGATACACCGCATTATTATTCTCTAATGAAATAAATACTATCATTGGTCATTGGATGATCAGAACTATTCCCTTTATAGATCCGTTAGGGATAAATGAATGTACCAAAAGGTAAAATTTATCATTCTTTCGCACCCGTCTCGAGAAAATACCCGGACCGAGTCTTCGTCAATATGTTAGGATCGATAGTCACTGGCACCGTCCAACTTCCTGCCTTCCAATCGCCCCTCCGGGGGTTGGATATAATTTAGAAAATCCGCGCATTGTTCCATTTTCCACCTGCCCGATGCAACGAACCGTTTGCTTTTCTGATTGGCGTGGGCATTTTGCCAGTTCTGGGAAAAGCAATTAATTCTTTTGTTCGCTCTTCCAGACACTCAAAAATCCATTTCCCTTTTCTTCCGCTCTCTTCCCTCTAGCCAAGGATTTTTTCACCTCACGCCGAACACGTGAATCGAAATGTTAAATATTATTCTTTGCAGACCAGAAAAAAAACCGGTCCAAGTTTCTTGACCCTTGAAATATTTCAGCTTTTTTACTTCCATATTTACAGAGTAAATGGAAGTATTGTGATCGTCCTAAAATCGAGAATCGGAACGGAGCTTCAGAAAAAACTTTTTCTTATACACATTTGCTCAGAATCACTTCCCGAACAAGTGTCTGTGTGTCCGTGTGTCTGTGTGTCCGTCTGTCCGTCTGTCCGTGTGTCCGTGTGTCCGTCTGTCCGTCTGTGGTCATTTACAAAAACGCTGCTAAGTAGATTAGTGACATGGGTACATTATTTGTCTGGGTACCTCAGAAAATAAAGTTCAAATAGTTGGAGTAGGTCGGTTTATCATCATATCATTTGTGGAGTAATGGTCAATCGTGAATTCAATTATGCCGAAAAGGTACGTTTTCACAATGATAATAAATAGGTAGGTGTAAAAAGAAAATACCTGGCGGCTGCTTTCAAAGAAATATTTCCTGAGGCCTGGCGGCAAGAAGGCAGCCATTTTGTTAACCGCGTTAACAGGTGACAACTGTTATCAAGATCCGCCCCATTAACATAAGCTGTCCAATCCCAGCTTCACACTTTCAGTTTCTAATAAATCTGAGCCAATAGACGACGAAAGAGCCGGTAGGGGTAGGGGAAGTCCCCTACTTCCCCACCCTACCAAGATCAAGGGTGGGAATGTTACAGCCGCCATTTCGTATTCCTCACGCCTTGAACCGATTGGAACATGTGCCGTGAACCCAAGAAAACTGCAAAACCGCAATTTCAGCAGTGTCACTGCCCCCAAAATTGACCCTGTTGACCAAAATCTCGAAAAAATGCCAAATTTCATGTTTCATAGTCAATATCTAAAGATTCCCGCCAAAAAACCCCGAAGTCAAATCCATCATTTTTTTGAAATTTTTCCTAGGCTAGGACCTTGGATTTTCCAGCTGAAATCGGTTTTTTTCATTTTTCTTAGTCCTGGAGAGTTGTAGAAAATTGCAAATTTTTTGTGTCATGTACCTGCCCAAAACCTACTCAAAAATATTTTTTTTGGAATTTTAACATTTTTTTTTAAAGGGTCAAAAAAATATTTTTTGTTTAGGTCAAAAATTAGTCTTTAAACCAGTTTTTGATTACTAAACCCCAATCGATTTTGACTTATAGGGAGTGAAAAATGTGTAAAAACCTTCAAGGAATCCAACGAGCTCAAAAAATTCAAAATCGGTTCAGTAGGACTCCCTCAAATTGCCAAAAACGCGAAAACGCAGAAATCGCATTAAGAAATTCAAGCCAAACCGATTCAAAAACCAAATTTTCGAATTTTTTCGGAAAAACCACCCTATCTTATGGTAAATCAAGCGAGAAACACGGGAAAATTACTCAAAAAATTCTAAACCCACGGCATCACCTTCAAAATTGAGATTTTGTGTTTTTTCAAAAATATACCCTAATTATGCCGAATTGGACCCGTTAACCTTCTCCGATCGGATTGCCCGGACAATATGCCTCAAGTTGGAGCAAACCACAACTTTCAAGACTAATTTAGTCAAAATCGGATCAGTATTTCAATACGAAGTGGCTGGACGAAATTTTTGGCCAAAATTTCGTCCGTCCACTTTGTATCGAACCGCTGATCCGATTTTGGTGCGGTTGGTCCTAAAAGTTGTGTTTTGCTCCAACTTGAGGCATATTGTCAGGGGAATCCGATCAAAAAATTTTAAGGGGTCGAAAACCCAAAAAAACTGTTTTTGAGATCATGACTTTTTTTACATTTGATCGTTTTTGAGTAGTCTAGAGTTGATTCAGAGGATTCCCTTATAGGAGGTGCACGTCACAGGAAAATTTGCTAAACGCTCGTTTTTTTTTTTTTGAAATCGGACCACTCCTTCTATGCGTTTTGCTGCTGACGGCGTACGGCGTACGGCGTACGGCGTACGGCGTACGGCGTACGGCGGACGGACAAAAAATTTTTATTGCAGATTCTTGTTCTAGAACCTCTGAAACGTGAAAGAACAAATTTTCAGGGGGTGTTGTAAAAAAAATTTTCTTGAACAATTACATAGGTACATTATTTCTGGAAATAATGTACCAAAATGGCCATAACTCCCTCATTTCTTAACCTTTTTTCAAATTTCTTGAACTAAAATGTTTGTCTCGGCAAGCCCTAACACCCTGTTCAATCGGAATTTGGATAACGCACAGTACTTCCGATATATTTGCATTTTTAGTGTTTTCTATTTTATTTATTTCCGGCCACAAAAATGGACCGATTTGAGCGTTCTTGGTCTCAAAATTTTCGTTTTACCTTGCAGAATATGTGGATATTTTTTATATGCCGAAAATGTGGCGGTTTTTCATTTTGGGCGAATTTTAAAATTTGAATAGTGAATTTTTTTATATTTTTGACCTAAACACCCCCAAAACCAGTCAAAATATGATCAAATTGTGTCAAAATGATACGTTTCAAAATATGGAAGTATTGTGTGTTATCTACGCACCACTGGTTTCGCTTTGGTGGAATCATTGGACTTTGTAAGTTCCTTATCGACAAAATTCATGAAAATCAATTAATCCTGCATCTTCGTCCTGCCATATTCGGTTCAAACATCAATAATTTAGCCCAAAGTGGAAAATGAAGGTATGAACTATAGACGTTGGGTCGTTGAAGATGCAACATGTGCTAACTCGCATTTGAGCAAAATGAGGTTGTTATTGAGTTTGAAGCGAAATCTAGCGTGGCGTCGGTAGGTGAACTTAGTTTTGCAAAAAAATCAACTTAGGGCCGGTTTATTGACAAAATTAATCTCTCCGACATCC
Organism: Nesidiocoris tenuis; assembly: GCA_036186465.1. Lineage (NCBI taxonomy): Eukaryota > Metazoa > Arthropoda > Insecta > Hemiptera > Miridae > Nesidiocoris > Nesidiocoris tenuis. Next base: position 13,932,496 of record AP028912.1, read on the forward strand.
AAGGAAGCTTCAGATATACTTGGTACGACTACGATTCGGTTTTTTGTCTCTCCTGAAAAGAAGCTGAAAAGCAGATAGCACATGTTGCATTTTCAACGACGCGTAGTTTTCGACGTTACAATATCTCAAGTTTCCATTTTTTTTTTCATGTTCCAAGGATTTTAATTTCTCTGGTGTTATTCCTTCTCGCCTTCTTTATTATTTCTAAATTGAATGTCGTTAATTTCGGTTCATTCATTCTTCGTTTTTTTCTGGCTTGTTTATCAAACTATTTTCTTTTTCAATTAGTAATGCGTTCTTCAACCAATAAATCCTCGAGTTTATTCTCGATACTGAAATATATTGCTGCATTCATTAACAAAAAGCTAACATGTGAATATTTTAAGGGGTTTACTCGTCCGCTTTACAGGTTAAAAGCGAGGAACTGATTATAGACCTCACTATATGCCGACAAATCTCTACATTTAGCAAAGCTCTCGGATCTGACGAATCCGGCTCTGCATCCCACACAGGTCGGTCGATAGAATGGATATCCGAAGTGATGATGTCGGGTGGGAGGAAGTTATTGCCCTTGCCGAGGCACTAATCCGTCAATTTAATGGAAATCGTCATCGGGGAAATGAACGTTTCTGATAGGTTCTCCAAATTGCGAGGGTACGGGTTCATTCAGCCAATCGCATGCACTGCCAGGAGAAGAAAAAAGAATCCCATTCATAGGAATTGGAACTAAAGCGAGCAGATTGCCCGTGATAAAAGAGAATTTGGCCTTCGAGGGAAAAGCCATCAGAAGTTCAATATTTGGCGACGAAAGAAGCTGAGCCCGTGAAAAAGCGAATTATCGACTTTTGACCTTTCAAATTTTCGATCAGGATCGAATTATTTCCTACTATGAGTGGTGCGGCTGTTTGGTTTGTACGGTTGACCCTGAAATACGACAAAATTTGCTCAGGTACCGACAGAATAAAACACAAGCTCCAAAGCAATTCCTCATAATATGCACGTCCTGTATGGGGCTCCATCAGGAGCAATGTCTTCCGCGGTGTCGGATTGAGAAGATCGAAGATTCCTCTGATTCGGGGGAGGGTTCTCCAAGAGAGAATCGCCAGCGGGCCACCGGGGGCAAGACAGATATTCGAAAGAGCGAGATGCCGAGGTCCATCCTTCCCTCTCCTCAAGGATGGCAATCCTCGTCAAACATTCGAAAGACGCACTTGCCTGGGTCAAGGGGCAAGTGCGTCGGAGTATTGAGGCGAGTGCGTTTTCATCTTTTCACCTTGAAATTCAGTTGGGTACCTGAAAATAATTCTCATTTATGACCGCATAGACTCTGATGGACGTTCGCTGAGGGGGCCGTAATTGTTTTCAGTGTTCATAGAGAACTGTTTTATTAGTTCCTTGGAAATGAATTATCAAAGTGACCTCATGAAGAGAGAAAACGAAGAAACGCACTTACCTCAAAGACACTCTTACCCCGCTTCACCTTACAAATTTTCTGCAACCTGATACCGAATGATTCAAGCCAACTTCAATACAGTTACTTACTGAGTAATTTTTGTAATACCAGGACTGTATTTTCTAATCGATGGTCGGTCACTTGGAATTTCTCCATCGCTCGAAAATAAATGAGCGGGAAGGAATGTTCGAAACTATGCGCTTTCCCCCCGTCCAGGGCCCCGAAGTTCACTAAACGCGTCGAACGACGAACGAATTACTGATCGGGAAGTTGCCTCCCTCTTCGCTTTGTGGTTCAATTTGGGCTATCCGGTTTCCACCAGCCGTACTCCACTTGCGCCCTTTCTAAAGGCGAAACACAGGGTCCGCTTTGCTCTATACTTGTCTGTTCCAAGTCTGAGCCGCTGGAAGCCTTACTCAGCTGGAACTGAACTAATGAACCACCCCCCACCCCACCCCCTACCCCTACAGTCTCAAAGTTACATCGACGAAGGCCCTCCTTCATGGCTCGCCGTTTTCTCCTTTGAACTCAAGGAGAACCCCAAGCCATTTTAATTAGATGTCTCTTTTTACACGCAGCAACTCGACGGGGGAAAGGCGGAAAGTATCATTTTCAGAAAGTAGGTACCAACTGGTATTGGGTAGCTATTTTTGTTATGCTAATCATTGTTCTTCGCGTAATACCAGGGGTTGAATAACCGTCACTTATTTTTGGGATGGATTTCTTGGAAACGAGGCCGCCGCTTCGAGATCTGAGTCGCGGTTTGCTGGGTGGAAAATAATTTTCTTGGAAATTCTAATGAATATATCATCGAATGTTTGAAAGACAAACAGGATGGCATGAAACCTCGCGCGCCAGGAGCTTCCGATGAGAGCTGCTCAAACAGTACCTGAGCAGAGCGACACCCGACCCCAGCGCTGCTATCGCTTGGCTTTACCGTTTGACTGCGGTAGATAAGCAATCGTGTTTTAGTCAATCACGTGGAGAGCTGCATACATTGTCTGAAACGCAGTACATTCCAAATGTGTACCCCTGTCCTTCGTAATTTGCCATGGAGCATTGCTCAACCCATTCCGAATTCGGTTTAGCGACATTTCATGTTGGGGAAACTTCCCGCGGTTCGATCGTCCTTTGTGGGGCGGAATGACGCCAATGCTTGAAATGGTGGCGCGCAGCTTCTAAGCGCCTGACTCCATCCTGTCAGCTCCACATTCGACCTGAACGTCGCATGGGTGTGGAGAAACCCATAATTTCAGACACTGGAACCCAAATCCAGGGGACAGCGATTTGAAATTTGAATTCGGCCCTCAAAAAAACAGATAAAACCGTTGAGAAGGATGCTTGCGTATATTTTCCCCTGATTTTTGAAAGAGCTTACGACTACCATGGCATACCTACCGTCTGGGTGATTTTTATAAATTTTTTTATTCCCGGTTTTTATAAGTAATTGGGAGATGGATAATGTTTATGGATGATTATGCAATCCGTAAAATCATTGGAAATTTAATCATCATAGCTCTCATATTCCAAACCATGACAAAGGAATCCATATCCCAAATCCTGGAAAACATGGTCGCTAATGAATTCATATTCCAAATCATGAAAAATGCCGACGATCCAGAAATCCTGAATTCCATATTTTGAAAAATGTCGAGCTAATCGAAAAATCAATAATTTTAAATCGTGTAAGATGTAGACAGTCATAGAATTCATATTCCAAATAATTGAATATGATGAAATCCATAATTCTATATCATGGAAAATCATGAAATCCATATTACAAATCATGAAAAATGGGGTCAATCATGAAATCCATATTACAAATCATGAAAAATGGGGTCAATCATGAAATCCATATTACAAATCATGAAAAATGGGGTCAATCATGAAATCCATATTACAAATCATGAAAAATGGGGTCAATCATGAAATCCATATTACAAATCATGAAAAATGGGGTCAATCATGAAATCTATATTACAAATCATGAAAAATGGGGTCAATCATGAAATCCATATTACAAATCATGAAAAATGGGGTCAATCATGAAATCCATATTACAAATCATGAAAATGGGGTCAATCATGAAATCTATATTACAAGCATTCGCGCAAAACCTTGTACCTTCTTAAATTCTGTATTCAAAGTCATCGTAAATATTGATAATCCTGTAAAATATAAGGTGTTGCATATGGGATGCGGCGATGATTAGTGACTTGAAGTGTTAATAGTTTCAAATCAATAATAATTGACCCATACCTAGTATACCTATTGCGTTTGATAAAATCTCAGAACCGCTCCCAGTTTTGTCAATTTATCGGGCTCGATGCTATCCGGCCGCTCATTTGTTTTATTCCGTGTTGAGCGACCATCAGAGCGTGAAGTCAACATTCAACTCGCTGCTTCATTATCATTCCGTCTCCCGCATTAGCTCGAACATGTTTTCGACTCGTTAAGGCGTAAAAACATCTCAGAAAATGTCATAATTTACCTCGCAAGATAAGAAAGGGAAGGCAGCATGGAAAGGAAGAGAAAGGCTGCGAGAAGGTGAAAAATCAACAAAGCATGAATAGAAATTATTTATTGCTGACACCCTGGGCCGGCGTAATTTTCGTATTCGTTCCCCACTGAATAAAGGCCGCCGACCTCGAGGTGGGTGTGAACCAATGTCAGGTGTTAGTAGGTGTGTTCGTACGTATCTATCTACACGGGTGTAGCCGGAGAATAGCAAGTAGGCTGGCTCGAGTATAACTGTATTTTAGCTTGAATCGAAGGCAGGGAAGAGGAATTGTATGGGGCGTTCGCTTTGGCTACTAACTCCCAGTATCGATATTTCAGCAAATTCGATGTGAAGGTAGTCTTTCGATATTTTCAGCATCGATATTAAATATCAAAATTTTTGCAAACGAATTTGTCGGTTACAGTAAGTGGTTTTATAAGTTACAGAGCGCTTGAAAGAATTTTGAAGAGAGAAAGCAGACGCTGCGAGGCAACGCCACGGTGAAATCATGCAGATAAGATAAAATACCTACCTGCAATTTTGAATATAAATTTTACAATAAGTTTTAGAATAAAATTTTGATTGCAACATTGAAAAAAGAAGGAGTTCTCAGTTCTTGGAGGGGGGGAGGAAGTGCTATTTGTTCGAAAGTCCAATGTTAAAGCACCATAGAGCAGAAGAAGTCCCAATCCGGACCTCCCATTTTTGGCATAATTTATGCTCAAATTTCACTTTAATGTGCAAAATTTTGAAACACGAATCAAATTTCATCTGACCGATTCAGGAGTCAGCAGAACATTGAAACCGATACTCACAATCGATTGTAGCCTTTCGATGTTCTAACTGTTATGCAGGTAAGGCAGGGAGGGTTGTCTAGAATCCGCCTGCGCCCTATGCCACTAAATCAAAGATTTCGCGTGAAAACCCTCTCTGTCCCACGGAGGGTTACGGTTTGAATTATGTACGCCGGTATGAATCATTTCCTCTTGGTGGGTGAGTCGGCGAAGGGGATAGGCCAGATACAGTGCCACCGCAAGTCACACGGTGCCTACTATCTATATGCATATAAAACCGAAATGTTGCACTAAATGCCGTGCTCAAATGCAATCCATTGAATAGGTACCTAGCGTTCTTGCTAATCTTTGAATTTATGGATCTTTAATGAATAATGGTTTAAGATTAAATGCAATTATATAAGGAAAGCTATCGGTATTATGATACCAAACAAACGGTTGACTGTATCACAATCTTATTTCATTAGTGGGAATGATATTCAAGAAATTTTTGACAACCACCTATAAAACGTTTAAAATTAGTAGAAACAATTTACAATTTTATTGTGTAGGTACTCCTAGCCATAACTCCTTAAATTAGCATAGTTTTATGCTCTTATAAGCTTATAAGCATTAAAATTGGTTTATTATTTATTCTTGTACTGCAAAGTTTGCAGAAATGAACTAAATAAATCTAAAGTAAGTAATCTAAGTGAGTACCTAATCTAAATAAATGTTAAAATAAGAAAAATCTCAATTACTTATTAATTTGTTCGGATATTGGAAATGGAGTTCAACAAAACCGCAATCAACTCAATTTGAATTGATGAATCCAATTTGAATTGATTGCAGTTTTGTAGGACCCTACTCCCAATATCTGGACAAATCACCAATACGAGGGTCGATCTTTTACTAGGTACTCGATTAGCTACACGCCAATGAAAAAATTTTAAGACACCCCCCCCTCCCATGTTGTACAGAAGCAGAACGATTTTGGTCATCAAGTCATCGGACTCGAGATAGTGTCATTCCTCTCCCTTTCCCGCAAGTTATCCGGGTGCAAAGCAGCAAGCTTGACAGCCCTCTTTGGCACAGAAATCTCTTCGATCATCCCCTAATTCATACAAGTGAGTCTGTTAGAAAGTCGCCGACTAGGAAAGCGGACAGGTGATGAGGTAAAGAGCGAAGCCGACGATGCGAAGCTCCTCTTATAAATGTTGCCGAGTTGAGGGTAGTTGAATTATAAAGAGATAAGGCCTTCCAAGTCGAGGGCCAGAAGAGCATGAATGATTCAAAGATGTAAGTCTCAAGAGGAACGGGATCGGATGCAGGAAGAGCTTCGAGAAGGGCTCCTTGTTCTGCTTTTATAAAGTATGCCGTATATGCGGTCGGGTTTGGTTGGGTTTGGCTCCTGAAGGCTACGGACTGGACCGTATGGAACCCGAACCAAAGCAGACGTTATGGAGAAGGACGAAATCTAACGGCCGAAGAATTCCTCCCCTATTGGAAGCCGACCTTACGATACTGGTGCCCGAGGGTTGCCCAACTGTTTAGCTCTATTGCTGCCTTTTGCTTCACGATACCGTCCCTCAACCCACCTTGGCTTATAGCATCAAAGCTTCGACCAACTTGGCGTTCACATGTACGCGGAGTATCCGGAAAATCAATCGGTGAACGCGGCCACATTCAACGGAACGGATGCCTATCAAGTTCAAGAGTTTCTATACAGAAAGTACCCCTAGTCAAAAAAAGTAAAAGAAGGTTCAAAATTTTAAGATTGAGTAGGTATTGGGCATTTATAAATAACATTGGAATAAATTTTACACAAACGATAATTGTGGCCCGAAACATCAAAGATTGAATCACCCTCGGCCGGCGGCTTGAGCCGTTGGTGGGCGGGGCCAGCCGTGGAGATCATGCCCTCTGATAGGCTGAGTGCCGCTCAACAGATTTACCCGCTGGCTGAGAGCCGCACACCGGGCGGCTCCGAGGACGAGATGGACGGCGGGTCTTCAGTGACTGTGCGTCACTCAGCCGCCTCGGCGGGTCCGTCGCCAAGGTAGTGCGGTACTCCGCCAAGCAGAGACGCAATCACCACGGCTGGACACGCCCACTGACGGCACAAGCAGCCGGCCGAGTAGGATTCAATTGTTGAACGTTTCGGGCCGGCCGCAGCCGGTTTACGGATTGAAACGGATTAGCAGCAGTTTACGGATTGAAACGTTAGTCTGTTACGGCCTTTACATTCTGATCTTTAAGGAGGGGCCGAGACCTACGGGTTTCTTCTCTAGATCAAGGATCAAGCGATATTGATTTACCAATAGGTCCCAAAAGAGTTCATAGCCTTATTTTTGAGCAAAATCGAAAAAAATTGGAAATGAATTAAAGGATAGAATGAAAGGTTTCATTTTTTGTTCTTCTTGGAGCAACAAGGGCTCGCCAAACGGATCAATGTGAACTGCATTTTTGCCGCACTCCCAAGCTCCTCGTCATCTTCTCGATTTTTTAGCAGAAAGCCACATAAATATGGCGGGGAAAGGCTGCGGCTTTTTTACAGCCACTGCCGAAAAATGACCGGTAAGATTTTTACGAAGCACAGATTCACGTTTAGTAGGTCCACCTCACATTCAGTTTTGTAACGAATGTCTGCCTGTTCTTTAACGCTTACTATCTGATTTATGGTATAGTTCGTTCCAGTGCTATCAAGATTTTTCTGGCCACGGAAATTAACCGATTTAAACCCTAACGTCATAAAATTTTAATGAATACATGTGGCATACATTCTGCATTCTATAACGTTCTGGCCATCAAAGCTGTCTGAATGTGATGATCATGATTATGCAGGAGATTTCTCTATAATAACGAGATATGTCCTAGTTTGTCCAACACAAACTATCTGTCACGTTTCAAAATGCATTGATACTCGACTCAGTTCAATTACCACCTGTATCGTTAGGCATATGCCTATCTAAATGCAAATAGCCGACTTTGAAAACTCTCACTAAACAACAGGTCTCCTCCGATCCGTCTATTATCCAAGGAAGCTTGCACTACATTTCACCTAGGACATATTTTGACGTTTTTGAAAATATCTTGGAAAATTAGCAATAGTCCCTGGATGAATCTAGCTATAAATAAATTGAAAAACCGGACCATAGAATTTCGAACATGTTATGCGGATTAAAAAAAAAATTCTTTCACGCGTTGGAGAGCCGCAAATATTGACATCAATCGGTCATATCGCTTTTCTGAAAATCTGCTCGCCGCAAAATATTGTTAGACAACAATATGGCAGCACAAGGGAATGAAGAGCTAAAACAGCTTATCCTTTCACTGAAACACGATGCGGAGCAAAACACAATGCAAACCAAAGAAATTCTTGATTCCATGAAAAACCTGAAAACGACAGTGGACACAGCTTTATTCAATATGACCGTGATGAAGAGCGATATTGAGGCCCTACAAGTGGAAAACAAAGGCTTGAAATCTGAGCTGAGGAGGCTGGACCGTAAGGACCGGAGGAACAACATGTTAATTTTCGATGTTCCTGAATCAACGCCTGAATGTCTGGGGGACGTTCTTGTGAAACTGTACCAGGAAGTTGGGTTAAAATTTGATCCAGATCAAACCCATACTATGTTCCGCGTTGGAAAAGCGGTTGGAAAGCGGCCAATCCTGATTGAATTTATTTCCAGACGCCACAAGGAGCACTTTTTTGGAGAGCGTGCCCGGCTGCAATCTCTGGGCTATGGTGTTGCTCACGACCGTTCCAGGGAAGACCGGGAAGAAAGGCGGAGGCAGTATGACCAGCGGGAATGGAGAAGCCCCAGATCTGATAATCGTAAAATCGGGACGAGTGCATATGGAGCTAGGAAAAGGTCAAGATCGTCAGAAGACCAACACCGGTCGTTTTGGACGGCCAATGGAGCTGGGAGGAGCCCCAAAAGGTCCAACTCATCAAACAACAAATTCAACACAAGGCCCAACACATCATTCAAAAACAAGCTGGCGCAGTTCGCATTCAAGAATGGTTCAGGCTCGACATCGCTTGGTAACGCGAGGAACACCGGGAACGAATCTTCATAGCAACCACAGCAACCTCAGAAACCACTGCTGGCATCATCAGGACATCGAGCGGAAGGTCAGATTTCAGAGGCCGGTGGTGAGCAACAAAACATAGTAACCAATTGTAATCTAGATCTTAATTCAAAATTAAAAATTATTTCTTACAACATCTGTGGATTACGGAAAAAAATTGGCAATCCAGCATTTAGAGCCTTTCTGACAAGTTTTGATATATTTGTTTTATGCGAAACATTTGTAGTGGGGACGGAAGGAGGTGAAATAGAGGCTTTTTTTGAGGATTTTGTGCTGATGTGGGAACCTGCCGTACGGATAGGAAATTATGGTCGACCAAGCGAAGGAAGACTGTTTGGGGTCAGAAAAGAATTGGTTTGGAATGAGTCCGTGGAGTATGACAGGTTGGACGGCACAAATGTCATCAATATCAAATTTTGGAACGATAAGGTTGTTGTTGTGCCCGTGTACATAAATTGTAATGATTGGGAACAGGGATTTGGAAGGTTTAGGCAGTTAATTGAAAGTAATGATGAGCAACACTTTATAGTAATCGGAGATTTCAATGCAAGGCTGGGAGGGTTACAGAAATTGCCAGATGGTCCTTTTAACGATTTGGCCTCAGTAAGTCTGGAGAGACAATCGAAGGATGGCACGGTTGATGGTAGGGGTAGAAAGCTTACGGGACTATTGGATGAGCAGGGTATGGTACTTCTGAACGGGAGGGTTGATGGGGATTCAGGTGGAGAATTTACGTTCGTGGACAAGAGAGGATGCTCAGTTATAGATTTTGCCGCTGTATCAGGGCCGATTCTGGAGATGGTGGAGAGTTTTACTGTTGTTCCGGAAATATTTTCGGACCATTTGCCCATATCAATGGTCGTGCAGTGGGAGAGCCGACGTACCAAAGCAGAGGAGGCACTGCCTCTTCTCCCAAAGTTGGTATGGACAAGGAACGATGAAAATTTTTATGCGTCAAAAATCAAAAAGCTTTTGGAGAAAAACAATTCTTTCAAGCTGCTAGAGGCGAATATAAGAATGGATGTGCTTGTCCAATGCGTCCGACAGTCTGCTGAGTTAGGTGAGAGGCAGCCAACTGCGAAGCCACCAACTTTCAGTCAGCCCTGGTTTGACTTTGAGTGTCTAAAAATGAGAAATAAGTGTATGGAGGCTCTTCAGATGTTTAGGCGAAACAACGAATCGGAACACAGGGTTAAGTACAAAGGTCTTCACAAAGACTACGCTAGGCTAAGAAAGCAGAAAAAAGAAGAGTACTACAAAGGTATCGAAAAGGCTCTGGAAGAAGTCAACGATTCAAAGCGTTTTTGGCAGCTTGTGTCCAAGGTAAAAGGAAACTCCGCATCTCGCACCCCGCAGATGCCAAGGGAGGTATTGGTCGATCACTTCAGAAACCTGCTGAACCCATGTGGTACGGACGTGGCAGTGAGCTTTGCGGAACCTTTCATTGTCGACGCTGAGCTGGATGACGATATCAGTCTAGCAGAGTTGGCCAGTGCGATAAAGAAGCTAAAACTCGGAAAAGCGCCAGGCCCGGATAGGGTTCCAAATGAATTCTTGATTAATGCCCCTGACGCTTTGAGAGTAGCCCTGGTCGAAACGTTCAATGAAATCTATGCTCAGGGGGAAGCCCCGCAGTCATTTCAGGAGGCCATCCTCTTTCCTCTGCACAAAAAGGGAACTGCTCAGGATCCGAATAACTTCAGGGGGCTGTCTTTCATGAACGCATCGGCAAAGCTCTTTACAGGAGTGATGTTAGAGCGTCTTACGGTTTGGGTCAAAGCAAAGGAAATCCTAGTGGAAGCTCAGGCAGGTTTCCGTGCTGGCTACTCCACAATTGATAACCTGTTCTGCTTGTACAACGTCATTAGATTGAGGGAGGCAATTGGAAGGAAAACGTATGCTTTCTTTGTGGATCTGAAGGCAGCCTTCGACCACGTGAACAGGAGCATGCTGTTTTACAAGTTATCGAACTACGGGCTGTCGACGAAATTCGTGAGGATGCTGAAGGGTCTATACAGGGGCACGAAGATGGGAGTATGGAGCAGGGAAGGAATGTCGGAATATTTCCATACGTATTCGGGCGTAAAGCAGGGTTGCCTGCTTTCTCCTATTTTGTTTTCCCTGTATTTGAACGACCTACCTGAAAATTTGAGTGGAGGCATTAGAGTAGGGAGTGTACGCATAAAATGTTTGATGTATGCCGATGACGTAGTTCTACTAGCCGAATGCCCTGGAGGTTTGCAGCTGATGATGAATGAACTGGCAGCTTATCTTGATGCTTGGGATCTGACTCTTAGCCAGGAAAAATCAAAAGTCATGGTTTTTGGTGGTAAAGGAGGAAGGCGGGCGAAGAACGAAAAGTGGGCATATGATGGGATGTCGATCGCAGCTGTGGGCGAGTACAAATACCTAGGAGTTTCGTTGACCCCAAGCCTGAATCTGGGAGTGCATTTCAGGAGAAAAGCTGCGGAGGCAAAGCACGGTTTGGGGATGGTTTGGGGTGACCTGATCCAAAAAAGAAACGTCTCGATGGAGGTAAAGGACAAGGTCTTCAATGCTACGACAAGAGCAATCGTTGGGTATGGGGCGCAGGTATGGGGGTTTTTGGAGAATGACCAGGCGGAGATTCTGCACAGGTTTTACCTCAGAAAGTTGTTCAGGTTGCCCCAGAATACTCCGAAGTACATTTTGTACAAGGAAAGTGGCAGAGAACCTCTCCGATTTTATTTTGAAAATGTGCACGTCAGCTACGTCCAGAAAGTGCTGAAGCTCCCCGAGACTAGGTACGTTAGGGTAGTTGCGGACGAAGTTATGGCTAAAAGAATTTCCTGGTTTGGAGCATGCGTGGAGAAAGCCAACCGGATGGGTCAGCAAGTGCTCACAGGAAGCCTCGAACGGTCGTCGGTGGCAGAAGAGCTGAGAAGGGTTATCAGGGAGTCCCAAAAAGCATGGGCAAACGAAATTCAAGAAAAAGTCTTGAGCTCCCTCCACCATAGATTGTATGCGTCGTTGGACCATTCCGCCGAGTTGGGGAGAAGTTACCTCCGATCTTCGAATCTAACCAAAATTCGGTGGATATTCAAAGCCAGAGCCGAAATGCTAAACTTGAATTATAAGTGGTGGGACGATGGGCAAAGGAGTAAATGCTCACTCTGCAACTTGGATGTTTACGAGACTACGTCCCATTTTTTGGCAATATGCCCCGTTCTGGGGGAATTTAGGCAGGAATGTTTCGGGGAGGTGCAGTTAACAGAGGAGCGGTTGATTTTCGTTTTGAACAATGGTCGGGAACAGGGCGAGGGTTTGGTAGACTACGTGGTGACCGCTGGAAAATATAGGCAGTTTCTTGTGGACCAGTTCAATTACGATTGAGTTTCAGTTGAGGTGTTTAAGTTTCATTAGTATTTTGTTCATCATAATATTGTAATCTGTAATTGAGCAAAGGATGAATTCTATGTGTGCATGATTTGTGGTACAAAACGTATTGTTAAGTAGATGATCAGAATAATTTATTGTTGTAGTTCCTATTGTTGTTCCTTGCGAGCGAGTTTTACTACCGAACAGTACGCTACTTCCTGCGACGATCGTATGCTGATCAGCAGTATAAGCGTTGGAGCGGTGGAACAGGAAAATTTCATTCATGTGTCAGTATTAAAATGTTCAAAGTTTATAAAATAAACGCTTTCTCTCTCTCTCTCTCTCTCTCTCTAATTACGCCGGAACAACAATAATCAACATAGTTCGCGCGAGAACGGCTGCGTCGGTTTTAATTTTGCCTTCCCCATTTCCTCTTCAAAGTTTTCTCAGAAGCAACGTTAATTTATTTGTCGGCGAGGATTTAGGGAGGGAAGACCGAAAAGAAACGAGAACTTTGAAGTTTTCCGTTCTAATTTCACAAAGGGATGAGTTTGGAAGCTCTTGATTTCTACTTTACGAAATGATATATCCTTCGGTATCTGCTGTTTGTAATTGGCCTCTCATTTCGGCTGTTTGTTTATCATGAAAAAACTGTTTGCGTTCCGTAAACAAGCGAACTCAAAATGGAGCCTAAATCGCTTGCCTAATGATCGGTTTTAATAGAGGAAAGTGCCCAAAAGTGGACCCCCATTTTGTTTTTTATCAATAAAAAATATAGAACAATGAAAAACACATTTTTAAATGCATGTAACGATAGCACGGTAATGTTTTGTATCATTTCAATTTCAATTTATAAAATTATACTAAGAAATAGTAATAAAAAAATATATTTTTCAAAACCCTGCAATTTTTCACTTCCAAAAAAAGTTGCCTAAAGTGGACCCCTACTAAATATTACAAAAATGGATGGAAAATTAAATGGAGGAATGAGATTAAATCACATAAAACTAAGTCAACAGTAAGTATATAATAACAATAAATTATCCTTTAATGCTAATGAATATATCGATTTCCGATTAGGCATCATCATTTTTTGAAGGCGTTACTCCAGGCAAAGTCTCCATCACGGACGACCCAGACGAAACGCTGTCTTCTTCACTGCTTGATTTCTCTTCGAAGTTGAGACGTTTTTCAGATTCAGCAGATGTTTGAACATGAAAAATAACGGGTTCCGCATTAGGACACTAAGGGGGTCCACTTTAGGCGACTATAGCCTAATTATTCATTACACTTTCAATGTTTAACAGACCGTTCAAGTGAGATAACTTGATGATAAATATTACCCTTATTCCTTACTATTTCAGAATAATACATGCTGGAAGCCTTACCTTCAAAAGTGTAGGAGAAATGTCGAATAACGTATGACACTGTAATAATTCTAAAATACAAGAAATCACATAATGGCGAACTGAAAGCCGGCAGATGAAGTAGACGACGTGAGGGCTCCTACATGTTGTCACAGAAGTGGGAACTACTAGTTGCACTTGGTTTCGGTCAAGTTCAGCACCGTACAGAGCCTAAAATGCCAGGGGTCCACTTTTGGGGAGGGGTCCACTTTTGGGCACTTTCCTCTAATAATTGTGAGGAGAGATTGGGGATATTAGGATTGGATAGAATTCCGAGCGACAGTCTGAACGAGTTTTTTGTAGAAAGGGTATCCCTGCTTAAGCTATAAAAAAACGCCCTCAGCGGTTTTGAAAAACCGATACGAGGGACTTCGTGCTGATGGTGAATGGGTGAATGAACGTTTTTCACCTTGTCCCAATAGGGGGGGGGGGGGGGGTACAGTGATAGGGGAAACATGTAACAACAGTTCTGTATTTATCTGTGTGTATATATCTGTGCACAGTTCTGTATTTCTCAACACTCGTTGCGCCATCAGGATGATGAGCAGTCACTAAATTAATGTAAAAATAAATAAAATTAACTAAAATCGGTTAAATAAAGGAGTAGGTAAGCCTCATTTAGCAATTTTAAAAATTTTCATTCCTAATAGTTGAAAAAGACATTATGGGTTATATAATCAGAATGCCTGAATAGCAATAACAGTCTAGTTCAACAAATCAGCAGTCACAATTCCAGCAAACGAATTGTACCAAACAAAAGTCACAATCATAATAATCAGCTTAACGTAAAAATCCTCATCCGTATCATTAGCAGAGCTAGATAAAATGGAAATTAGAGAGAGGAAACTCCGGTGAAAACATTTTTATTAAGAATTGCCAAACGACGTTGAGAGAAGAAAAAAGTGGGGCCAAAGAAAGAAAATCTTTTTAATGAGATTGTGCCGGAACTTGCCCACTCATTTCAGGGTGGGGCTCGAGTTTCCCCCTCTCCCTCTTGATGTTAATTTTCCACAGGAAGAGGAGACGTTGCATATTCTCACTAGTTACTGGGATGGGGGAACTTCAGAAGCGAGCAGCTGAATCTGCAATTATAAACAGAAGGATTTTCTTGGGTATCTCCCCCCACTCGGATCGAGAAAGCGAACCTCGCTCTGGCAGGAGCGAACGATAAAAAGGCCAGTTAGATACAGAATAAAAGATGATTTCCAACCCGGCTGAAGGGAGCCCATTTCTGAAAAATCCGAGCCAGCCAGTGGCAAACATTTGTTCGCTAGGTATGTTGCAAGTCAATGATTTCTATTTAAAAGGAAATGACGCTCTCTTACAGCAATCCGCCATTTTCTGGCTCAGATTCTAGCCGGTGCTACTAGTATAATTCATATTAGGAAGTGTCTGAAAGGAAATTGAAGAGTTTCCTGATCCTGAAGCCTTTTCTACACCATCTTTCCAACACTTCATTGACATTTTTTCCACATATCGGTGTAGAAAGATGTAAGAATTACCTGAATGAATGAATAGACAGGAAAAACTTTGCCTCTCAAAAGTAAAATTTATATTTCTCATAAAAATCCACGAAAAACGTGACAAGTTGGTAGGTAGTTTTTAGGGCTCATGGAGAGAAAACTAAATAACTTGCTAACCGGAGCCCTCCTTGATTCGAATGGTTCCGGTCTCCTTTGAAATGTAGACGGTCCTTGAAATGCGACCCTGATAGTAAAAGACAACAGTAGGAGTGAATCGGTTGATGAGCTCTTGAACCCTGAAACGGGCAGCCGATCGTTTCACGGTCGGCTGCCCATTTTGACACGGTGGTTAGAATGAATGAAACGAATGAAAGCAGAGGCCGAAGTCCTGCAAGTGGTGATTCGAGGGGGCTGGTAGGCCGAGGAAAGTCAAAGAAAGGCTTCCTTTTATCGGAAGACGATGGTCCTTTTATTCCTTTTAGGACAACCACCAAGGAGTGGAGTCTCAGCATTTTTGGAAACGTTCAATATGAACTATAGTGAAACAGGTCGGCTATACAAAAAACTTGTATAGGTATTGGAAATTTATAGGATCCACGTTTTTTTAACCGGATTTAGATAGAATAATCGACAAAAACAGCAGTCACTCGTTCAATGAATCATCCTTTGTCAAAGTTCACTGTAGCCAAACTTCAGTCAAAATAAAATTATTCTAAAATCCAATAAAAAACATACCGACGCATTAGTCTCGAACTTCCAATAAGGGGTAGATACCTGAAACATGAAAAAAAAAAAAAATCAAGTATCGGTACCTATAAATTGAAGCATAGCAATATTACCGAAATAACAATCAAAGACCCGGAATTTCAATCTAACCAAGCGAGTGAATGGAAAAAATACCGAACGTGACCATTGCGATACTTCTCAAAAATAAACCAGTGAGGAGCAGATAACACACAATAATTCCATGTTTTTATACGTACATTTGGCACCAATTGATTATATTTTGATTGGAGGTAGTGTGGATCAAAAAACTCTGTGAAAATTTAAAAATACGCCTACAATCAATATACGTCAAGTAACCGGATTATAAAAAATATTCACATGCAAGTCCAAGAAATGTGAAAACAGGTTGAGAATTGAGAAAGCTATAGCTATTTTTGTATATCCTCACAGACGGACACAAAGACACAATGTACCAATTTGGTTGGTACATTTTTTTTTCTGATTCACCGATCCTATTTTCGATTTTGAGACGATTATATTTAGTGCTTCCATTATTTCATGAGTATGGCAGAAGTATAAATTTATACTTATATTTATACTCTGATACATACTCTTATATATACTCTATATTTATATAGACAACACTGTCGGCTGAAAATTGTGACAAAAGAGTAATTAAGATAATTAAAGATTTCTATGTAAAATAACGCCCAGTCGTCTCCGCTCCTGAGCAATTATCTTAAGCAGGGTCCCGAAGGAACACTGGCTCAGGTACCTAGTCATAATCCAGGGGTAATTCATTCTATGCAGAGGATTAGCATCCCCTACATCACGTATACGAGACAGGCTGTAGAAAAGATGGGCAACGATTATACTTGCCAATCTCTTTATCCGAGTTGCCATCTCCGCTCACGTCGGTTGTTGAACTCGACCAGTGACCCTTTCCATATTAGTCATGTTGAACAGCTATAGGCCTACATGTTACCAGAATGACTCGTATACTTTGACCTGACAAGACGGAAGTCAACTCGTGAGTTACTCAAGATGGAATCTCGTCCTTTCCTGTAAGGAAAACTAACTGTTCCTCCGGGTCACTAGAGCATCCGTCCATGTTCTGATGGAGATCAAAGAATCCAAGAAAGATCTATTTGTGCCGAGCTATTCGCACTGCTACGGAAGGCCGAGCTTTCACGCATCCAATTTTGACCCAATTTTGGATTTTTTTTACTGAAATTCCTCAAAATGACGAGAAAATCTGCCATTTGGTACCAATATTTTTCCTTTTTTTGGGTTTTTTGATTTTTTGGGTGGCTACAATAAAAAATGTGATGATATTTTCGAATTTTTAGACTTTGAAAAGAAGCATGAAAAAAGAAAATAACTACCTACTTACAAATAAAATTAAAAAATCGACATCAATTTTTTAAATGATATAGAAATTATACCTATCGTACTTGGGACCCTTTCTACAAGATAGCCTCTTGAAGAACCTTTATGAGCATTCGATCCGATTTTCATTCTTCGGTCGATCAAGAAACTTGCTTCGTAAAAGTATCTAACTCAATTCTCACCAACACTCCAGAATAATTCCATAAACGGAAATGTACTGACGGTTGAAACAATGCGCCCGTTATCACCGCCCATTCCGGAGATCGGCTCGATGACATGGAAAGTTAACTCGCCGA
This sequence comes from Nesidiocoris tenuis, assembly GCA_036186465.1. Lineage (NCBI taxonomy): Eukaryota > Metazoa > Arthropoda > Insecta > Hemiptera > Miridae > Nesidiocoris > Nesidiocoris tenuis. The sequence continues at coordinate 13,949,957 of AP028912.1, forward strand.
TAAGAGGAACAGTCGGCCGATTTAACTAACCGAGGAAGGTTTAATGTTAACGAGGGAGGATACGCTTCAATTAGCCTGCCCTCCAACTCCTGGCGCTGATCCCAACGGCTAATTCGCCTTTCGAGTCGCCAGGAAACGGCCAATGTCTTCAGTATAAGTCGTCCGATAACGGAAACTTGAAATCGCTATGTAAACGCGGTTGACAATTCGACTGTATCAGGATTCAAAAGCCAACGCTCCTTGGAGCGACTCTTCAATCGAGTATTACCTACTACAAGGGAATTCCTACCTACAGCCCGGTACTCGAGTGTTCCTATTTTCTCTACAGACACTACAGATCTGTACAGAAACTGTATAGTCCTCTGTTCAAACGAGGCTGACCTGAAACTGCGAGATGACACCGTTGTCGGAAAAAAATCAAATTAATGCTCAGGATTTCGGGAGGGGGTAGCCCCTTTTTCGACTGAAAAATTATTCTGATCCGTCAGAAAGCTCCAAAGCTTAGCTTTCCCAGCATCTTTTGAAAAAAGTACCAAAAAACTGTCTTAATTTTTACGCAATAAGTGAATTCTTGAGCCATTAGCTCGACTTTTGAGAAAATGTGTAAGAAGTTGTAAATGAGGATGAAACATAGAAAGTGGAATGCAAGTATCACATACAGTAACTCCGCATCCTAAATGTAGAGTTTTTTACTTTTTTGCAACAGAAAATTTTCTTTCATAAATCGTAGAATCCACGGCTGAATTTCATTTTCGTTCTTTCCTCCATTGTTTCTTAAGCAATTTTTTATTGGCATTAGGTATACCTGTTGGTACCTTTATTGGTCATTGAACGCTTCCTGGGCCAGACAATTCACCATTCTTCGTTTTACCTTACACAATACGTGGATATTTTTCATTTGCCGGTAATTGGAGGTATTTCGTTTTTTAGGCAGGTTTTAAAAATGGCACAGTTCGATTATTGGCATTTTGATCCTCTCAGGCTCCAAATAGTAAAAAAAATTATCGAATTCTGCGGTAAATTTACGTAAGGAATAAGGAGGTACTGGGTGTTCAATCCAAAATGTTGGGGGGTTTTTAATTTTTTGTTCGAATAATCGATCAGGATGGAGGAGGGACGGGCCGAACGGCGCGCCACTCCGATACCGCGGACGGCTTCCTCCGCCGGCCGATCGACCCGGCGGCGAAGGCTTGAAAAAAACTACCCTCCCCCCAGGCGCGCATCGGAGCCGAAGGTCAAGGCGCGCCGCGCGGTGCAGAGGCGGAGGAGTATGCGCGCGCGCCAGGTTGGCGCTCCCTCCACTTCCCCGGGGTTACTCCCACTCCTCCGTTGGCGCGCCGTTCGGCTGGCGCTCGGAGAATGTGAGCGCGCCAGGGGCGACTACGAGAGGCGGTGGCGCGGTTAGTGCTACGCGGATCCTCGCTTTGTCCACAACCGAAATGCGTCTTCGATCGCCGTCTGTTTCATAATTTTGGCCGGTTGCTGAAAATCGTCCAGTTTTCGGGCTAAATTCGTTCATTTTCGCGTTGCGGGCTCGATTTGGCTCTGTAGGGCCGGTGAGTATTTTGTAACAACGAGAATTCGATAAACAGGGACGTTTTAAGGTTACTTTTCTTCAAAACTGACAGACACATGAATTTGGATTAATTGCAGCATCCCGATAGTTCAATTTATAGGTACCTATCGTGCAAATTTTCGACAGTTTCCATTTGCTGATGCCATCAGCCAGCTGAAGAACTAGCGTTAAACTAACTTCCCCCACCTTAGTTTGCGCGTAAAATCGATGAAAATTATTCTCACCGCGAAACGAATTAGCAAGAATGCTAGACCGATTGATACCGGTTAAGAATTATTGCGCTGGAACTGTAACCGTTGACCGACACTGGGAGGGGAGTTGACATTGACAGCCAGGAGGGGAGGGCGCGTTGGGGAAGAGTGGGGAGCGGAGTCACGTGGTCGCGGAGGAGCCGCACGAGGCGAAGAGAGAGGGCGATCGTGAAAGAGAGTGACGGAGATATTTCGGAGATGTAGCGGCGAGTGGAAGTTTTTCTGAATCGTGCCACCGGCTGGACAAATTTGACGCTTCGCGTCACCGAGTCGACAAGTAGTTGGATACTTTTGACACCAAGTGCTTCCGCGTTAAAAAATTACAATTCGATTTTAATTTAAATTATTTTTAATACGATTACTGAGGACCATTGGGAACACCTATAATCGGAACTAAAATGAAAAACATAAACAATCAGAAAATTCTGTTTGGAAGGATTGAAATTGAAAATCCCGAATAATTACCATTTTTACCAATTTCATATCCTAGCTGCCCATTGAAACTAACTTACGAAAATCGAATCTAGAAAAAATCGCTAAACGTTACCTATTGCCTCGATGGAAAATTTCTATGAACCACACCTTGCAAAATATGGCTCATAAGTTCCGTTTACTGAGACGGCTGACTGAAGATACAAGTTGAAAAATTCTTCGCCTCCGGTCATTTTTCTTTCAGACCGTAAATGTTGACTCTCGAGCGGGTGAAACGTTACACAGTACAATAAATTAGGTTAACGCGTTTAATCAAGTCCATTAATTTCACGAACGGTGTCAGACGACGGCAGTGATGAATCTGAATTTTATATCGTCTTCCGTCCATCAATCTCCCGGTTTTAACTGGCGGAAAACCATTTAATTTCGAATTCCGGCCTGCGCCTTCCGCTCTGAATAAAATGTATTTTATTTCCCTGGGAAGGAAAGGAAAAAATTTATTTTGCACACGTCGAATAGCATATTAATAGGTATTTTCCCAATGTTAAATAAAACCCGGCTGTCTCGTAGGAAAATAGTTTTGTGTGAAAAGTGCGGCAATCCTTGATAAAATATACCGACATAGCACACACGTACAGAAACATTTAATGACGTCATTTTTCAACATTGATTGGCTTTATCAGTTTCTGTGGAAGAGTTGGGTGGAAATAGACGATTTTTCAACGATATTTCTTTCTCACGTCCGAAATTAACCTTGTTACCTAAACCGGTGAATCTGGAAGAAGGAGACCTCCGGCTCTCTGGTCCCACCGCAACTCGTATAGGTCACGTTGGCCTAGAGTGGGAAGTCATTCCGCCCTCGAAGGGTTGACGGCTTGTTCAAAAGACCAAATATCCCTGCAGTAGCGGGAAAAAATCAATTCCCAATTTCACCTGTTCCCATTCTCTATTTCAGAAATGGGCGACTTCGAGGGTCTCCACTTCCTGGCTGCTTTCGAAGGAGAAAACGCCGACTCGGATGACGATAATGCCAGCTGGTGTTCGGAATTGGCGTCAGAGGCGAACGACGACCCGTTCAGCAGCAGCACTACGCAACCAGACCTGCTGGAATGGTCGTCGGAAGATACCTCCAGTCCCAAACCGTTCCCATTCACCGGGGAGTGCGGAATGAAATTCAACATCGAACACCCGCAGCCGATCGACATTTTCAATTGCATCTGCAAGCCGGAATTCATGACGAAGATGATCCTCGGCACGAACGCGTACGCCAGAAAGCAGCAGAAGCTCGACGAAGAGCATTACGGTCATTGGAAGACGTTGACCATGAACGAGATGAGGCAGTTCATCGGCTTGGTCTTCCACACAGGGACCATCAGGATGAACAACTTATCGGACTACTGGTCGACCGAGAAACTGATCGATTTGAAGATCTTTAGAGCGACGATGACGTTGAATCGATTCCTGAGAATATTGACGGCCCTGAGATTCGGGAACGAGCGGATCCATCAGGAAGACGGAGTGAACAGCTCGATGGCTTTCAATCTGATGCTGGGTGATTTCATGGTGGCTATGCGATCGGTATGCTACCCAGGCCGGGATCTGGTAATTGACAATTGCCAGGTCGTGACGAAACAGGACATCTTCCCTCTGGAAGGTTTCGACTTGACATTCGCCAAACCGCAAATGTTGATCCACTCGCTTTCGGAGCCGAACGGCCTCGTACACAATGTCTTGATCAGCGGAGTCACGAAAATCAACTACGACGAAACCGTCAGTTCTTTGACTTTCGACAAAAGGAAACGAGGCCACTCGATATTTCTCGGTAAGCCGTACTGCGCGATCGAGACTGTCAGGAAATTAGCGACTGAACAAACCTACAGCACTGGCATCGTCGATCCGGATGTCGACTCGGTCCCCGACGAGATGCGTTTTGTCGATCTTGAAAAAGGGGGTCAGCCTGCCATGATGTTCGCCAAACCTGGGATTTGCCTGTTGAAATGGCGTTGCCGGCAGGACATTTACGCTGTTTCGAGCGAATTTCGAAATTGCCAAGATAACGTGACCACGTACTTGGAAGATCGTCAGATCGTCAAAGCTCCTCTGATGATCAGGAAGTGTCGCAAGATCAGGACGAGAGCTGACCGAAAAGAGCTGTTCTCCTCTTTCAAGCCGTTTGAAGGGATGCATCTTGGATGTTACCGAGCTATCGGCTTCTACTTTCTTCGGTTAATGCTGTCCAACTCGTACATCCTGTACTGCAACTACTACAAGAAGGTTACATTCCACGAATTCCGCATGTCTGTGATCGAAAGCCTGCTGGAGAAAGAGCTGGCCCAAGATTTGTTTCCGGTGCCCACCGCCGCAGCAGTCACCACGGAGCCGACCTCGTCGGCCAACCATTTCCCGAAGAAATTCCCGAAAAGACGGCACCAGAGGCCGCTTAGGAAACGTTGCCGCGTCTGTCTTTACAATGGCAAGAGAACAGATACGTATTACCATTGTGCGGAGTGCCCGAACGAGCCTGCGCTCTGCCTGGAGAAATGTTTCGCCGATTATCACCAGAAAATCGCCAACGGCGAGAATCCGATGGCGAAATCCAGCGATGGCAGCCCCAGCCAGGATGACGATTCTCCCGAGGGCTCTGAAGAAGAGAGTCATCCGGCCGAGGGACAGAAGGCGAAGAAACAGAAAATTGAACAGCCTGTTACCAAGGCGAGTACCAATGCGAAGAAATCGACCAACGGGAAAGCCAAGTGACGATCGTCGACAAGAAGACGTCGTTCTCGTCTTTAAAACAATTGTGAGCGCGATACGCTTTTTGGTTAATTCTATGAGATTTGAGAGAGCGTGAAGGTTTCGTGGGCTCAGATGAACTGAAGATATAAAATTTATGAAGATGAAAATGTTGATCTCGTGTATATAAGGAATTGTAAATATACCAGGTCTAATGACAATTGATTGCTTTACACCTTTGGCAATATCATAACCCAGGGTTTTCTCTATATTCAGGATGATATTTTGAAATAGATACCTGAAGGATGTCCTGCTGATATTATTGGCTTCGCTGGTTGATATACAGAGAGCTCGCATTTAGGATTGTCTCCGATGGAGAGAATCTTCGATTCTTCTGCTCATTTTCTACAATTTTTGTTCTACAAATCTACAAATTTGTTAGTGAGTCCCAGAAAAACTACACTTTTTTTCGCTTTGAAGGTTTTTTGCGTGGGACGTGGGTTTATTATTCAATAGAAAACCATTGTAATCGCCCAAGAAAAAAAGTTTCCTAACCTACCCTGAAATTTTTATGGTTTACGTTCCAAAGGGAGTAGAATCCGAATCTGCGATTAAAAAAAATATCCGTCCGTCCGCGAAACAAATCTCCAGCTGTTCGGGAGAAAAAGTGTTCACGGCGGACGGGAGACGGCGGATGGACGGATATTTTTTTATTTCTGATTCGGATTCTACACCCTTTGAAACGTAAAACATGAAAATTTCAGGGTAGGCTAGGAAAGTTTTTTCTTGGGCGATTACAATGGTTTATTATTGAATGAAACCAAAATTTACCTAATAAAAATCTTCGACAAAACGGACATTTTTTTAAAGGTTGAATTCTTTACTGAAAATCAATTTACTTGTTTATTCAAGCATCTTGCCACAAATATTTTGTCCGTCCCTAAATACAGGGCCATCAAATAACTAATTATTTCTCGAATAGAACTTAAGTAGACTATTGGTATACTTGGTATATAAATTTCTTATTCTCCATGAAGTAGAATATGCGGGGTATAGGAAATTGATTTCCACATACATGTTTTCGTCATGATTTATCCACTTCGAGCTCGGGAATAGGAAGCCCCTAAGATGCCCAGTCGATAAGTCAGCGGCGCCCGAATGATTGATGGCGACCGTGACAAACCACGGGTTCTACAATATCCGAGTCTTTCGAGAAATTGTGAGAGCTATTTCTCACGTAGACAGGAAGTATCGTAGGTGTCTAACATCAAGATCGAATTGATAGAGATGTTTGATTCCAAGTGCCAAACCGATCTGAATCGACACGCGCTCACAGAATAGAAAACGCTTGAACTGTTCAGCTGCACGGAACGCTTTTTGGCTTCAATAAGAATAGTGTAGCATAATCGTGTATTCCCGGAGAACATAAAACATTCAAGGGGGAGTGCAGGATTTTTGTAAACAGATTTCATATAACTTGTCGAGGGCGGTGCAGGAGTGCGACACATACAGGGTCAAACAAGTCTTTTCGAAAATCATTATGAAAATCATTAAATAATATTTTATTAAAAGATTATATAATGATTTTTCGTTCTGAGAATTTCGTGGGCCAGCGTTCATAAGGAGGTTGGCTTCAATAATAAGCAAAGAATGATCAGAATCTGTTTGGTGTGGTTTTGAAAACATTCGGTTTTTCAAACGTTTAAGAGACCAGTGGTGAGTAAACAACGCGCAATACTTCCATATTTCGATGCGATTTTTATGACTCAGTTCGATTACATTTTTCCTACTTTGGAGGCTGTGTGATCAAAAATTTTAATAAACTGTCAACCACTGTGTTTAAAACCAGCCTAAAATCAAAATGTCTTGATAATTCCCATGAAGATTTTTAAAAAATAATAGATTTTTTTGAGATTATATCCTAAGGTCACTTGCGCACTACCTACCTATAATATAGGTAATATAATATAGGTACCTACCTATTATATATTATATAGGTTCGATATATCGATTATTTGTAAACCAGCTGAAGGTCCGTAGTTTCTTTTTGCACTTCCAGTAGTTACAATATTTTTATATCAAAATTTCAAAAATTAATCGAGCTCTTTCCAAGTTTTTGGCTCACGTGACATGAATAAATTCCATATATTTTATATAACGCCATAAAAATCAATAAACTATTTCAAACGTGGAAGTACCTGCTGTTAACTTTTCACTGCTGTCTTTCGGCTGGTACTTGAGTAACAATGCGACTTTTATGTCTTTATTGACTCTCGCCGGTCATGTGAGAAATTCTCTCACGTGAAATGATCACTAGACAGGTCACGGAATCGTGATTCGACCAATTGGCCTTCGTTTCAGTAAACCGTTGTTAAAACAGTCGGTTTGCACGAGGTGGATTGTACCAACACTAGGTGGGAAGAAATTAACAATCGGACATTTCCAAATCGTTGTTTTTCTCATGTTTTTAATGGCGTACGTGGCGACTCTCTTAGTACATCCATCGACCGTTAGCAGTTAGTATCCTCTCTGCCACTAAATTCAATTTCGCTAAGAGGGGGAGTGATGTGGTGGCCTTCTCACAATGTCAGCCCGACCACCGGCAGTTCGTTTCCTCTTCGGCTTCTCGATGAATCGAAATGCCAATTATCGATCACGGGCCATTCAAGTACTTAATCTGCCAATTAGTTTCAATGGAATAAGTATACTTACATGTAATTTTCATCTGCTCTCGGTGGCTTTCATCCGCCGATGAGTTCTATTCATTCGTTAATAATTAATTAATTACGAGTCCCATTGTGCCCCTTCCCAATAAACTCGATTCACTGTTGTGCAGGGACTGATTTTAACTTCGAATTCACAGAAATGTTCGGGCACGGCTTTTTGTCCATTCTCGAAAATCACCCTCGACACAGGATTTCAAGGCTCCATCCATGCGCTCAAAATTTGACTGATTCAGCAAATAAAATCGTTTTTTGGTTTAGGAGGGTGATTGGAAAATACAAAAACCTAAGTAAGCGGAGGAGTTCAAGAGTTTAGGCGAATCGTCCAATATCTTTCACAAATCAATCGTCCAGCAAATCACACATTCATCTCCCAACCCGGCAATTTATTTAATGGGGAAACTGATTGCGTTTCGTCGAGGTCAGTATAATGGCATCAGCTCGGCGAGGGAATCAAATTTGTTTACAAATTTAATCAACTATCTAGCTCATTTCGAGTTCGCTTTAGATTGGTTTATTCAGCCCGAAAAACAACAGTATTGATTAAAACCTTCACAAATCGAGAAAGGCGGATTTTCTCCCGTCCTACTGCTTTTTACTTCAATTTCGAGCCCCGGGACTTCATTAGTTGCGGCTTGGCCCTTATCAATTACACATTCTCTCCTCTCTCGCAGCTTGGGGATTTTCTCTTTGTCGAATGATCGAGGGGAAAATTCACTCGAAGATGAAAAATGGTTGAGGGTAACCTTTATTGCAAACTGCCGTTCAAGTTATTGACTAGTGCTGTCGACATTCGGATTAAATAGTAAAGATACTATAGTATCCCTTACAAATAGATAATATCCCTAGTATAGGTAGATCTATCCTTAACCACCCTAATCACGTTTCCTAAAGTTTTTACGCTGTTTCCAACCTTCGCCAATAAATGCAGCGTCAACACGAGTGTTTTTTCCAAAAATGCCAAAATCTGGGTTTCCCAGTATTCAGTTTTTTAATCGAAAGTCAGGCTGGATTAAAACTACAGCTGTATCGGAGCTTCTTGGTCTCAAAGCTGGTCAAATTTGCTACAATATTTATGGCGGGGGGTCTCATGTTTTTCTACATTTTGATATTGATATTTAACTCTTGAAACCAGCCGAACTCACCAACTCAAATTTTACCACTTTTGAACAAGCGATAACTCAGGAGCTATTTGAGCTAAAAAGCTGCGGTGGCTCTTCAACTGTCATAAATTTAGTCACCTTCAACAATGCTAATCATATCTCTTCCTGAAATACGGATAGTTTTAGAGATACAAGGGGATTAGTAAAAAAAGTCCTGCAATTTTGAGGTTTTGAAGTCGCGCGATGGCAAACCAAAAATTTGAATTCAGTACCCCAAGAAAACATAAAAAACCGACGTCCCTTATGCAGTGCAGAAACTCTAACCTCGTAAATGTGAATCAACGTTGGAAAAAATCTCCTGATGTGCGTCGTGTGTTGACTGTCGTCAGTGACCGCTCACTCCTCTACGAGCCTCTACCAACACCCGGAAAAGGATGCTAGGAGCGGAGGTGACCCCCCTCCCCATCAGTCTTTATATACCCTCGACTTCATCCTCTATGAACCCTCAGTATAACTTCGACCTTTATATATGAAGTCATAATTTTCTTGTCTCGATGTTAGCTTAAGGAATTTTTCATCCCCTTTTGTTTATCAAGCTTAGCGTTTTTTCATGCGAGCTCGTGTGAGTAATATTATGACATTACCCACGAGCGGTGGATAAGATACAGGCTTCGGAAAATATCAGCTACGCATTACTCAAACGGGTATAACATAAAATTGGTGGCGGTCGACCTTCACGGTTGTGTGGAACATTAGGAAGAGTTGGATGCCGGATTTAGAGAAACGGAACAGATCATGCGCCTCATGTTCTGTTCTCAAAACACAATTGTTCAAGAAACATTCTCCAGCAGAGATCAGCGATGTGAAGATAGACATATTTAGCTGCAACCATTTGTAGCCGGATTTGCATAAATCGTCACGTTTCCAAAGACGACTGAGCTTCGGCAGTTGGAGGAGGCAATTTTCGTACAAAATTGTACAGGAAGGCCGGATAGGAATCTGAATTGGAGCCCCGGCAGCTTTGGGCGTTCAGGTTCGATGAGGGCCAAACCCTATAGCTATTACGAGCCGAACTTGTACGCCCACGTGCGATCCGTGAAGAACATAGACCAGAGTCCGTAGATTGAGTTCAGATGAAGATCTGGAACCGGGAAGGCTTGTACAGCTTCGGACATCGAATCACGGAGGAAATACCTGTTTTTGTGTCCTTTTCGGGCAGCGTAGTAGGCGTAATACGGTGTGCTGGATCGTGTGCTGACAGGATATCAGTGTTCATTTCACTCCTGGAATTGAAGAGCGTCATGGTTCGAACTCAATCGCTTACAGACAAGATGAGACGGTCTGACGGAGATGTATGCGCACAACATAATTTTGGAGTCGAATTCTCAAACCCATTACTTCTAACAGAACAGATGAACATCGATCTCCGTCTCATCTTCTTCGATAGCTTCGCCGATGGATTTTTTTAAAAGCCAAAAAAAGCTTTTTTGGAATACTTTTTTAGCTTTACGGTTGAGACCAAAGGTGAGTAAAAAACACAAAATACTTTTCACACTAATTGGTAATATTTGGACAACTTAGGAGTGAAGGTAAAAAATGTCATAAAAAATGTAAAACTTTGGAGACAACTTTCATGGAAATCGGATAAAAATTCTGCTGTTTATCGCTCGTTCGTTCAGAAATAGCAGGTAAGGAAAAGCGAGAAAGGCCAAGTTGACTCATTCAAGGTTTACCATCAAATTTATTGGAATAGACGTCCCGGGTTTACCTCGTTTCTTTGGAGGTTTTACCGAGCAATTCTCTAATTTCCTCAGTCCACGCTGCGGTTTTCTCTTGTGCCTCTTTCGGCTTTGAGAGACCGTAAAAAGAAAGAATGGCAGATTCTTTAGGTTTGCAAGTTGGTGTAGACGTTCCTTTATTATTCTCACGAACTTGGCGGAGTCGAAATGTAAAAGTTGTTCAAAGAGATTCAATCAGCTAATGCTGGAATTCTATTTTTTGAGTAGCTGTAATTTACAATATTGTTCATCTACAACGCTGCTTTTGAAGACGAGTTTTCAATACATTCGTTACGAATCAAGTCAGTACATTTGAGAGTGGAGAGCTGAGCTAATTTATAATTGAGGATTCCGGTAGTTGGGTCATTCTCACAGAAAGGGCCGAAGTGATGTCCAGAAGGTTTGTGGGGGCCCTCTTATGAATTTGAAGTTGGGCAAAATTTTAAATTGTACTATTTCACTTTTCGCAAAATGCGATTTTTTTTTGTTACGATCAATTAAGTCTTTCACTAAGAAAAAAAAATTAAATGCGTCGATTTGTCACGGCCCTGTCCTGTCCAGGCACGAGGTTCCCAACTTCAAGCTTCTTTCCTATGTCTTTCCGATGCTACCAAATACCCGGCGCTTCTAGAATAGGTCAAAATTGGTCTCAAGATACCTAAATGACAGTTTTTATAATTTTAGAACGGAAAGATTACGGTACTGAGATGAAAATAGGGGTGTCCAGAGGTTTGCAGTCACGGCCCTGTCCTGTCAAAGAATTCGAATTTTCGCGGTCCTCTCAGGGTTTTTTCCGGATTTTCTTCCCTCCATCATTTTGGCACGAGTCTCAACGGTCCAGAACACCGGCTAGCTTTGGATTTTTGTCGAGATTTAACCCAGTGACGAGATAGAACGTCGGCCGGAACCTTGTTGGTCGGACACAACTGTCACGGCCCTGTCCTGTTTCTCAAAGTAGGTATTCAAACTTAATTTTTTTTACTTCTCAGTACCTCGTACGCAGCGTGGAGCAGTTTCGATTACGATAATAATTTTTGGAAAAAAAATTACTGTGTGGACAGGAGCGTCAAAAAACCTATGTTTTGTCACGGCCCTGTCCATCACGGCCCTGTCCACATCTCTGAATTCGAGGACAGGGAAGGGATGAGGACGACAGGACCGTGACAGTTCCAGCACTCTGCAGGACAAAATAGTTCCATTATTCCCTCTTTTAGCTAGAATTTCGCCATTTTTAATCGGAATTTGAATAACTCAAAGTACTTCCGACATATTTGCATTTTTAGAGTTTTCAATTTTATTTTTTTTCCGGCCTCAAAAATGAACCGATTTGAGCGTTCTTGGTCTTAAAATTTTTTTTTCCGGCCTAAATAAGGCAGCCACTGTTTGGATAGTTTTTGAATTTCGCTTAGAACATTCAAGAGAGGGTTTCCAAATTTTTTTGCGCAGAATTGGAGGAAAATTTTTATTTTGAAAACTCCAACCCGAAACTGCCCCTTTCTGTGAGAATGACCCAGTTGGTGGTGGATTACCTTCTTTGCAGTACTCCTGTGTGTGAGCCTACCAAAAAATATCTTTTCCGGAATTTAAAATTTTTATTAGACGGTAAAAACCGATTGTATGATAACTTTTTAATTATATTTGAATCAGTTTAGATTTTTGGGAATTCCTTCCTTTGGGTACCTAATACTACGAACATGACATAGTTTTCATTATCAAACTGCCAGGTCATTCTCGAAGTCAAACTCACGATGAAACAGAAACTCAAACTCATAACCGAACTCGAAGTCAAACTCACAATGAAACAGAAATTCGGAATCATAGTCAAACTCAAAATGAAACAGAAACTCAAACTCGAAGTCTAACTCACAATGAATCAGAAACTGAATCTCGAAGTCAAACTTACAATCAAACAGAAACTCAAACTCGAAGTTAAACTCACAATGAAACGAAACTCAAACTCACAATCGAACTTGAAGTCATACTCACAATGAAACAGAAACTCGAAATCATAGTCGAGCTCGAAGACGAACCCACAATGAAACAGAAACTCAATCTCGCAGTCAAACTTATAATCAAACATAGACTCAAACTTGAAGTCAAACTCACAATGAAACCGAAACTCGAAATCATAGTCGAGCTCGAAGTCAAACTGACAATCAGACCGAAACTTTAACTCATAGACAAACTCACAATAAAACCGAAACTCAAAATCATAATCGAAATCAAAGCCAAAGTCACAATGAAACAGAAACTCAAACTCATAATCAAACTCGAAGTCAAACTCACAATGAAACCGAAACTCAAAATCATAATCAAACTCGAAGTCAAACTCACAATGAATTAGAAACTCAATCTCGAAGTCAAACTTGCAATCAAACGAAACTCAAACTCACAATGAAACAGATACTTAAACTCATAATCGAACTCGGAGTCAAACTCACAATTTAACACCTACTCGAATTCGAAGTCAAACTCACTATGAAACAGAAACTCAAACTCATACCTAATAATTTGAAGTCAAACTCACAATGAAGCAAAAACTCAATCAAACTCGAAGACGAACTCGCAATGAAACGGAATTCGAGTTTGAGTTTCAGTTTCATTGTGACTTTGACTTCGATTTCGATTATGAGTTTGAGTATCTGTTTCATTGTGAGTTTGAGTTTCGTTTGATTGTAAGTTTGACTTCGAGATTGAGTTTCTGATTCATTGTGAGTTTGACTTCGAGTTTGATTATGATTTTGAGTTTCGGTTTTATTGTGGGTTTGACTTCAAGATTGACTATGAGTTTGAGTTTCAGTTTTATTGTGAGTTTGACTTCGAGTTTGAGTTCATGTTTGATTGTTCATGTTTGTTGTCAAAGTCGCAGTGAAACTGAAACTCAAACTCGAAGTCCGTTTCATTGCGAGTTCGATTGAGTTTTCGCTTCATTGTGAGTTTGACTTCAAGTTATTATGAGTTTGAGTTTCTGTTTCATAGTGAGTTTGACTTCGAATTCGAGTACCTGTTAAATTGTGAGTTTGACTTCGACTTCGATTATGAGTTTGAGTTTCTGTTTCATTGTGAGTTTGACTTCAAGTTTGAGTTTATGTTTGATTGTAAGTTTGACTTCGAGATTGAGTTTCTGATTTATTGAAAGTTTGATTATGAGTTTGAGTTTCTGTTTCATTGTGAGTTTGACTTCAAGTTTGAGTTTATGTTTGATTGTAAGTTTGACTTCGAGATTGAGTTTCTGATTCACTGTGAGTTTGACTTCGAGTTTGATTATGAGTTTGAGTATCTGTTTAATTGTGGTCTTGACTTCGAGTTCGAGTTCGATTATGATTTTGAATTCCTGTTTCAGTCTGAGTTTGACTTCGTGTTCGTGATATATTTTTGATTATCAAAACGGTAGGTACACCAATATCCTACCTGTGAATAGGTTGTTTCCTAATGTTGATAACCCAATGTTGGTTGTTATAAGTGATTTAATTTTCGTAGTTGGCCCCCCCAAATTGACTTTCTGGGTACGGTAAAAAATTGAACTGTATTAATTTTAAACGAAAAATTTCCCAACGATCCAGATCGGAAATGGCGAAAACTTCGAAAAAGATGAAATGGAGTTCAATTCGTTGGATATATGACTTCCCCTGGAGCCTGAAGGGATGCTCCTCTTTTAGATGAATAATTGGCCGACTATATCTTGGCCTGAAGCTCCTCCCTTAGAAAAGCTCTCAGACGTGTACGGAACGAGAGTCGTGTTTAGACTAAGCTCTCCATACTCACTGGTGTACCTTTGTTGTTTCAACATGCGAACAAGAGGCCTCGGATAAATGTATGCTCTATGATATACGACGGAATTAGCAAAACCCATCCGACCCATTAACCCATTTTGGGGCCTTGTATGTATTCAACAATCGCTCCGCCGCGCTTTGAGAAATATTGTTTCCATGCACAAAGCCTTTTGTGGTCGATATTGTAACCCACGTCATTGTTATTCACTGTTCACATTTTTCATTAAAGCTGAAATTATACGTCCTCATTCTGGGCAGAAATTATGCATACTACCACGTAGATCGTGATTAAAATACGCGTCATTGATTGGAATCTGAGGAAGCCCCAAAACATTAATTCTATTACTCTGCACCAAAAACATGCCAACAACCTTGAAAATACAAATAGAAAAGAAATCGCGGCCGATTCACGACTGAATTTCGATCAAGCGATTCCCGCTGACACTTACTCCGATTGATTCTGTTTTGTTTACAGTTCACTGTTGAAAACTCGGACGAGTAACTACTTGTCAATAGAGGAGAAGGAGAAGAAGAAGAAGTCCTTTTCTTCCCAAAACAAACGCAAGGTTTGAGCAGAAGTGTGGAAGTGTGGCGGGGAGGGGGTCGGGGAAAAGAAGTGTGGGCGAGTGTCTTGTCTGCGTTAGAATCGATAGACGGCACCAATTCGCTCTTTAGCTGCTAACTCCGGCCGCCCCCGAAAGTTTTCCTTTAGAAATCAAAAAACTCGGCAGGAAGAAACGGCGACGACGAAATGTCTCAAGAATTTCGAAGTTCGCCCTTTCAAAGGTCGTTGACAAATTTCTAATTATCATCTGGCATTTTTCGGATCAACTTCGGCGCTTTTTGTTTCGCCGAACTTGTCCACAAAAGTAGATAAGATTGGAATTGTTGATGAGAATATTTTGTGGAATAAATAACTCGAAAGGGTCGAAACTCAATTAGTGCAGTTCAGTGACCTTCACTCAAGTACCTAATCATTTACCTATTATTGCCTATGAATTTTTGCATTGAGTCGAAATGTATAACTTCTCCTCTCTGTGTTTCATGTTTTTTTCGTTGATATTTTTGGCTTGAAATTACGAATCCTCCTCCGATTAATGCAAATAGTAACAAACGTATTATTTTTCGACGACTCACCTCTACGCCCTCCGCTCGTCAATTTTAGCTTTTTTCGATTTCTACCCCCCAAGATTCAAGTTTTGAAGAAAATTTCTTTGGCATTTAATGGCGCCCTCCAAAATACTCGCGGAGCGCCCGCTGAGCCACGCACAAACCGTAAAGAATAATAAACGCCTCCGCTCACGGCGTTCACGTTTACGCCGAGGAACGCCCGCTCCACCGGGCGTTACAACTCTCCATCTACTGCTTGGGAGGCGCATCTAAAGTTTTCATCCCCCGGCTTTGAAAAACCGCCGCCGTAACGTCAACGTTGCAAAGCACGTAGGGCCTACGTGGACAAATAGTCGCTTGTACGTGAAAACGTTTTGACACCGAGCGGATTGTTAATCTTGGAAGGTAGCGTAGATCATAATCTGCGTGGTGAGCAATTTTGCTTTGCTTTCAGTCTAAATCGTTACGCCTGGGGATGTTGGGCGTATTTTGGAAATTTTCCATTCACGTCTTCCGAAAGTGGGTTCTTTTTCTGTCAAATGGCTTGCCATAAATATATTTAGCGATGAGGTGGAATGCTCAATAACTAAACAAAACCAATTATTAGGTCAGAATAAAATAAATAGCTAATTGTAAGAAGAAACTCGCAACTCCGTTAACCTCAAAACCTGCTACATCATCAGAAAAGTAGGTATATAGGGGATTTTCTTTTTTTTTATTTAAATACAAATACAAATAAATAAAATACAATTATTAATTAAACGTTATTAATTAAAATTAATATTAAACTATTTAAAATGTGAAGTTAAATAACTACCTATAAAATAAGTAAATAAGAATAAGTTTAGAAAAATAAATAAATTAATTAAAAATTATTCTAGAGACCATATTCAGCCTTTGAGTTAACATGGCTATTTTAACCTGGCATTATAGGCTACACTGAAGAGCCCATTCCTGGTACTTCAGAGAGAAAACTTCAATTTAATTCGATTTGAAGCTCTTAACGTTAGAAAGAGCATCGTTCTTTGGCAAGTTTCCATCTTGTCCTTGTCTGTTGAAGGTAAATCTGAAGTGCTAGACGCCGACTGTGTTCCGTGTTGCGTCAAATTTATTGCGATCCCTAACGTTAATAAGAGTTAATTGCTAACTCATGGAGAACGGTGAATTCGACGACGAAGTTAGCCATTTTATAGTTAATTAGAGACGTCTAATAGATAAGAAGCGAAGGTCTGGCAGGTTGATCAATCGTGAATAGTTTCAACCGCATTCTGATAGCTTTAAAGATCAAATGCGAAAACCGATTTATTTGTAAAACCCCATTGGCGCTTAGTAAGCACCGATTGCCTAATTTTCTTGGTCGAAAAAATTATAAGGTAGTTTAACAATAAAGCCTAAAACAAAATGTGAGCTTTTCAGTGAAAATTTCAACAATAATTTTACAATTTAGTTAGGAAGCTTTATCTACACTGAGAAGTAAACTTTGACGAAGTAGAGGGATACTTGAACATTAACCTCTGCCCTTGTGGCAAAGACCCAGTGCATATTTATGGTTGGAATTCCAGATGAGCACCATAAAGACGCTCCTGCTTCCTGGTTCCACCATAACTCTGAGACCACCCTGTCTCGCTCCTAAAATAAGCTGAAACGCTATATTACGTATTTTTCATTAGGTATAGCTAATTGAATTGATGATAAGGTGTCAGTAGATACAAGCGATGACAGGAAGGCTATAGTATTGCACAGAGAGTTGACTTTTCAGCCTCGAATTTCCCGCCCCGCTGATTGGTTTAGTGGTAACTCGATGTAAAGTTACACGCAACAAGCAACTCGTTTTACTCGATCATACCCCCCCCTCCCGCTACATGGTGAAACGGAAGACTAATAAAATTGCCAACCCGAGTGAGAAAAGGTGAAAGGTGTACGAAGTATGAGCTGCCTCTGTTGATTAGAGTACGGGTCACCTGTGAAAGGCTCAAAACTAATGGAGCATCGCAGAGTCCTCGGCTTCAAAAGAGGAAAATCTACACTCTCTTTGCCTTATGTATCATCAACACCCTCTTTACCTTATCTATCATCTACGCCCTTTTCGCCTTATATTCTACCCTGCTACATCCATCTACTGGCGGACAAGTGTTTCGGGCAAGATACACGAAATACGATTTTATAGGTTATCCTTGGCCTTCCTGACAAGCTTAAAACGTAGCACCGGTAATTTCTTGGCAAAAACTTGTTTTACCTACTCATGTGAAAAGTAGAACCAGTGCTGAGTACTCTATTTTGATGTGTAAAGTTTTGGATATCCAGATACATCCAGAGCAAATCCAGATGCATAATACGAATTTTGATGCTATCAATAATAAGGATGCCATTTCAATATATAAGTTTGCCTTAAAATAAGTTTTCCGCACGGAAGGTTTGCCTTTGATCCTCAAACTTTCCAGTTTGGATTTAAATAGAATGAAAAAAAATTGTTTAACGTTCGCTTTGATCTCATCGTAGGGTTTCAATATTCAATGAATTGAAGCAATCGTCGAAAGTATAAAATCAATAATAGCACCATCCCAATTGTATTCTCCATGTTATACTCACCCACTTGATATAGGTTCTGGAAAATAAAAATGAAACACACATTTGAGTCCACCCGCGCAGAATGTGTTTGTTCCCAAGAGCGGCTTTTCGGAATAGTTGGGGCACACGTCCTCAAAAAGAGACAAACACAAGGGCATAATCTGGGCCCAAACTGGAGTCGTTCCCCCTTTGGCTGAGGGCCATGCCCCCTCACCCCATCCCATCCCCCACCCCGACGACCGCCCCCGTCTTCATAACACAATAGATCATCTCATTGGTCCATGGGAGGGGTGACGTTAGGGGTCGCAGTTCTTCGCACAATTACTGCAGCCGGAATATCGAGCTCCGAAAAAGGAAATCGCGAGGAGTTTGCCCGTTGAATAGAAGGAAATTGGGTTACACTAATCTAATTCTTTACAAAGAACTAATTTCGCCGAAGGTTAACTATTCAGGCCGTCCGTCGTGACTTCTATTATAGATGGAACGAAAAAGGTTGATAAATTGAGAAGAAAAGGTTCATTATTCATTTATTATTTGCGCTCGGTCCGTTGTCGGATTCTTATAACGGGCAGTAATTTCACTCCGAGGAGCTTTTCACTGATGGCATTTCGAGAAATGAATGCTCGTACAATTGGATTCTGAGAATTCTCAAAGGTTGGTACTCGTCGTGTATTCCGATGTATATTATTTATTTTATCCGATGAATAATGTGTCCTCTGAGGAAACCATCAAAGAACGACTTCTATTTTGCAATGGCTGTGTGGTGGCCGTCAAAAACCCCTGTTATAACGTCAAAAAACCCCCAAATACCTCTAAATAGAAACAAAATCCCCGAAAAAAACCCAAAAGTTGAGGACGAATAATACACTATTTCACATAAAACATGACATAACTTCATATTATTCGCTTGCAAGTTTAAATAGCACCTAAAACTATAAACTGTCAAATAGTTTCAATTTTTTTCAGTTAGCTGTGCTGTGGCAGTCTTAGCCGTTATTTATCTGCTTTACTTGGCTGTTAGTTTTACATTAATTGTAAATCAAAATTTTTCTTCAATTCCTCTGACTTTTGTAAAAGCCTCCGAGAAAAACCCCCAAAAAATTTCACCCCCAAAATCGACCTCTGGGGTAAAGAAAACAAATTTTTGCAAGAAAATTCCCTCTTGGCAACACTGTGCAATAATCATTTGGCCCGGCTTTCAGTGAGTCACTGGCGCTGGTGGACCCACTGGAGAGCCTTTGGGTCTGATGGACGCTCGAAGGTCATTGGACTCCCAAAACCTCGAACAGTGACTGGCGGCTCTGCAGACTCGTAGGCCACTCCTCTTGCTCTCTTCAGCCGCACACGGGTAAAATCATTATTTGAGAGAGCTGAATAATGAGGTGCCGTATACTTACTGTCGTATATTTTCCTAGAGGGGTTCATTTGGTAAACAAAATTTGGATTTGGGAATTCATCAACGAAAATTCCAAAGATGTGAAATACTAAATCGCTCGCTGAAGTTCTATATAAGTAAGTGAAAGGTACAAGAAGGGATTGAAAACCGCAAGTGCTCAGTACACAATTTAAGAATAAGTAGGAACTGATGTTTTTATGTCTATTTATTTTCCCTCATTTTTGATTTTTTATCCAAGGATTTTTCACATCCGTTCATTCATGACTGTAATGCAGTCGGTAAAATGTATGTAAAATGAATAAATATTTTTGTTGAGTAAAATATTTCAAAATTATATTACTCTGATATAAATTTTTCAAGACTAGTATCATGAGAAATGTCAACAAAAAATGACTTGGGAAAAACTATGATTTTAATACAAAATTAGTATTTAATAAATTATATAGAAAAAGGTATAATCTACATTTTTTAAAAACTAGAAACAAAAAGGGGTAAAAATTTTAAGCCCAATCGATGCTAAGAGATTTATTTTCGATCAGCTGGACCGAACCAGTGAGCAAAAATAGAACCAGTTTATTTTAAGCTTGCGTGTGTATACGCGAGACAGTTAGGCGACTCTCCCTTTGTGATATACTCGATTTAACTCTCGATCTCGAGTCCACAAATAAATAAACTGCTTATTTGCATAGGTACATCTAAACGCTGTTGATATTGGCATTCGACCGAAATTGACATACGCAAACTGTAACTTCCTCGAAACGATGATTATAGGAACTCTTGATAAAATATATTTATTTTGTTAAATTTTAAATCCTGCGATAAAGATAATTTTACTTATAGAGAAGAATTATTTTTTTAAGAATTTTAATCGTTCAAATATTTAGGAATATTTTATTATATTCGTTTTTCTAATATGAGGGTACAACTAAAACATATATTTGCGAAGTGAAGGTACACAATTTCTATATTTTTGGTCCTTGTAGCCCTAAGAACGATCGGCAGATTGCGAAAAAATGATTAATTCCTTGATTCATGAATCAATTATTATCAATTATGAAGGTGGACTATCTGCACACGATCCACCACAGCTTTTTTGCCAATAATTATAATTATTCGTTACTAATTTGGGGATACTGAAAGAATTGCGTTTCGTCACGAAACCTGGAGGGGTAGATGGCAACGACATTGTGACAAAGCAGCGATGATAGCCACAGCGATGATGTCGGTCGTAAGCTTGCAGCAAAAACTTGATTTGAAAAATTTGACTGGCCTAACCGGAGAAATTGTAATATTGCTGAAAAAAATCTCTCCAACTTCGTGCGGTTTTGGAATCGAAAAAGAACCACGCGTTTCGAGAGTGAAAGTTGGTAAGCGATTTACATCGCGAGCGACCGGCAGGTTTGCGGCTTTTTTCGAAAACACTTTTTGGCCCAAGTGACTTTTCAACGCATGAGCAGTGGTAAAAGATGATACAACAGCCGCTCGCTGACGGTCGACCGGTACTGATGAGTTTCTAAGGAGTTGGAATTCCACGTCGTGCTGTATACTGATGTAACATTATGCGCATTGCTTACGGATGTCCCACGATGAACATTTCATGAACTCTTTCCCCACCCCCTTTTTACAACGTAAATCTGTCTCGGCCGATATGTTTTATTATCGTAGTAGAGATAGCATGAAAAGAAGTGGCCGCTCGTTTCCCATTTTATTTTTGACTTAGAAGCTCATATTTTCTTTTTTCAATGAGCTTTTCGTATGATTATGGGGTGATTAAATTACCAAAATGAAACATAATTGGTATCATCGGATGACAATTTTCGTGTCGAGATTTTCATTGATACGCCCAAATCACATTTTGGAGATAAAGCCGCTTGGAAATTAGGTACTGTCAATGGACGAAAAGCTACCTAAAAACTAAAAAAAAAAAAGAAGTTGGGTGTGTACTATTTTATGTGTATAGCATATTGCATAGTATTGTTAGTAGTATTGTTGCATATGTTTTTATAGCATTTGAATGAGGGAAGAGATTAACAAATTGGAAATTAGTGATAACATGTGATTTCAAACACTACCTTTCAGAACATAATAATTATATTATAATAGCTTGTTAATTATCCATTGATTCTCTATAAATTTGAGGGCCTTCTACTCCGTTTCATGTATTTTTTGTCGGATTTATCAAACTGGATATACCTAATCAAGTATACTTAAGCTAGAGCTTAGGCCGATACCCGAACCATTATAAAATGTATCGATTAATTATAACTACTACCCTAATGATTCCGTTTAGAGCAGCTGAATATTAATCTCCTCGACTGCGAAGATGGAGTAAAATTTAAATTTTATAAATTACTGATAATTAGTTTAGATCTCTTTTCGTCATTTCAGCAAAAAGCCCTTCACCCTTATTGCTTGATTGGGGTTAGCGTAGGAGTCAAATTATAATTCGCGATTCATTAAAAATGTGAACAAGCCGAGTACAAGAGGTGAAGTGAACTTCATTAACGCATGCCAACGATTCTTCAAGTCTGGCGGCTTCAAGGAGGCGATGAATAGGGTTCGTTATATAGCACAAATTAGATGATGCCGTTCTGATACGATTTTGTCGAAAACAAATTGTTTGAAGGGCTCAGATTGGCCGTGTTGTTCACGAATTTTGAGTTCAACGCCATAATATGGCCATAATTTATTATGTTGTCAGACAATCGTGTGTCTACGAAAATATGGACATTGATTGGAAATTTAGAGTAGATGTTGATTTTAGAGTTGAGAAATGCTGCCCTCCTGGGGCTTAGAATATTTGCTCTGCTTTGACTGATCGGTATGTCGAGTTGGACTGAGGAGGGATGTTTTTGAGGATGAATTTCGGTGGATAGAAATTGGAGGATTTGGGTGAGAGCAAGAGAGAGCCTGCGATGTGTTCTTGAATATTTGTTATTTCTGTAAGCTCGAGCGCTTTCGACGTGAGCGTCCTCGTCAGGAGCCTCCATATCGTTCGGCGTTTAGAGAAATTTGGTCTTGAGAAGCTGGATCCTCTTTTTAGTCGACTGTTCTCAAAAAGTCAGTCAGGGGTTCTTGAAAAAAAAATGTTTAAATAAAATTAGGGCCCATTTCTCCTGACCAAATGTCACATAGCACCAAATTATGCTGAGGGCGTTTTTGGAATCGAGAAATGTTTGGAATCCCCCTCAAACAAAACCCCCGTAACTTTTAGAGCGAAAACTAGGTAAGTTAGATAGTGATGGTTTATCCTCCAAGTAGAAACGCATTTTGAAAAAAGTTACCTAAGATTTTTGACGCCTCTTTTCTTCTTCTTGTGCGTTATTCCGCTCTGAAATGTCGATGCTGGACCAAGTACAGGTATTCTCAAAAATCAGCGCAAATTTGTCCAGCTTGATTTCCGCTCGCTACTCGTCTTCCTTCCTCCCAGGTTCCACGATTCAAAATCACATCCTCGGCAAACCGCTTTGGGCTAAAATCGATAACACGAGCGGGAAACTTGATCTAATTTCGTACTTTGCCCGTTCAGGCTCGGGTAAACGCATTTCGGTCGTTTTCCGCCTCCTGCAGCTAAACAGGTAGGCCAACAAGCCAACTAAGTAAATATGGCCAATCAACTGTATTGTAGATGTTGCGAGTTGTGTGTGCGTCGTTTTTGACTACGTGTCGCTTCCTCGTGGTCGTTCGGAGGGAAAGAGATTCAGCAGTTTTCAAATGCTCCCCCAATATTTTGCAGGGGGAAAACCTCACGGGTTTTCTTCGGGGACCCTGAATATCTTATTGGATAGGGTCGCTCGAAACTAGCGAGCATACTCTGAGTAATAAGTTCTGAACTAGCGGCAAAGTTTTCATTGACCTCGGAACTTTCTTCAAAATCTACGCAATCTACTAATGAACTATTACAAAGTTGGTTATTCCGTTAATAACGCGAAATAGCGGGGGGTTTTCCTAAATAATAGATGAAGCAGATCAATCCCTACCTAATTGACTCGATGCTGCCCGAAGGAAAAAGCGACCAATGCAAAAAATCCTACAAAAAACTACCCGGTTCAGAAGAATTCTTACTGGGTCATTCGAAGAGTCTTGAACCCCAATCTTCTTATTGAATGAAGCGATGAGCTTGGCTCATCGTCGTCTTTTTCATTAGTTTTCTTATTATAACTGAAACTGTATGGATTTTGGACTTTGCCAAAAAGTTGAAAGACAGATTTCTATGGCTGAAGAAAAAACGCCACCCAAGTTGGCGCTCAACTAGTTTTCTTATCTCGAATCTCGTCTGGGAACCAGAAATCTGGGATGAAATCTTCTGGTTGCCTCGTATCTACAGCAGTCCTGGAACTTCAGCGACAATAGGTTCATTGTCTCTTTTCTTTGGCACAGGCTTCGCTCGGGCAGTCAGCAGACTGACAAAACTGCGATGCACTTCAATTTAAAGTTTAAACCCCATCAACTTGAGACCCTATTCAAAAACTGAAGTCAATGGAAAACCATGCTTTTATTCCTCGGTCCGAGTTTCCTCGTTGCTTCTTGTAGGAAAGAAATGAAGAGAAAATGCTAAATAGGCCTATTACTTTCCTTCATTGGTACAGAACGTGAACGGCCTTACTCGGAAACAGCTGAAGCAAAATACTCCATATTTTATAAGTAGGTTTGGACAGGTAAGGGGATAAGTACGAAACGCCTCAATAAACTAGGCTTAGGATTGATGATTAGGGTGAATGATGGCTGGAATAGATCCATTGCTGATATGAGAAGGCAGAGTGAAGGAACCCACGTCAATTTGCATAATGACTTTCTATTCTCACGATGATACGATAAATTTTCAATTGTTACCTACCTACCAATACAGTCCTTGTAAAACGGGAAAACTGCGTAAGAAGAATTAGCGGTCGTATTCAAAAACTAATTAACGGGACTGTTAGCCCTGACCTTGTCTTCCTTGGAGGGATCGATTTATTAGCTCCTTGGCTACAGTTTTTGTTCCATACACTTTTCTGTGAGCCTCAGAAAAAGTGCAATTTTTTGTCTTCAAAGATTTTTCCGTGTTTTCGACTGAGTTTCAGTAAAAGGGCCATTAGGCCCTTAAATATTAGAGTAATCGCAAAAATAAGGATACCGTTGGGAAGAGGCTAAAATTTCCCATAATCTCGTCGCACTCGCAGTTTTCCAACATCAAGTTAAATAAGAACAAAACTTGAGCCAAATTTGAACATTTTTCAATTTTTTAAATTTACCATTTTTTCAACGTGCGTTCAGGACCAAAATAAAAGGAAAAATATCAAGCGCGTTGCTGGAAAAACTAGCCCAAAATATTAGCTTACCAACGGCGAAGTCATATTTGCACTTACCTTGAGTATTACCAGAGAAATGGCAATTTTTGTAAATGACCCCAGGAGGACAGACGGGGACACTTGTTCGGGAAGCGATTTTGAGTAAAAGTGTACAAGCTCCGGTCTACTTTCGATTTCATGACGATTACAATACTTCCATTTACTTCGTAAATATGGAAGAAAAAATATCGAGCTTTTACTTTTTCGAATATCACAATGCTTCCATCTACTTACTTCGTAAATATAGAAGTAAGAACGTGACAGCTCCTTTCCGAGCAGGTGTAAGGTTTGATCAATCCCAATGAAGAGGTACGTGAGCGAGCGAGAAAACTTGACAATGTATTCCACGTGAGGGTGTGACAAGTGAGGTAGCTTTCAGCCTTTAGGATTTCTCTGTAAACGTCACTCTATTGACACCACGCGAGATCTGTGGGCGTTCAACATAGTTCGATATGTTTACTCGGGGCGTCGAGAACCCGCGAACTCGCAGAAAAGGATGGGGAATGTTGACTTGTTAACCGACTTGTCTCCCTCGCACTCTATTCAAAGAAGTTTCATGGGAACTCCTCGAGCTAATTGCCGACTAAGGTTTTATTGAATGACTGCGACCTTCGCGCCATTCAGCTGGCTAATCTTCTCGTGCATTTGAATTTTAACGCTTCGTCATTGTATTCATTCATACTCGTTCTCGAATGCATACTCGATTTATTCGAGTTTTCATAATTCGGAGCATGCATAAGTTAAGTTATAGATTGATCAAGTTTGACGGCACATTTCAATTAAACAATGTCAACCAAAATGTTCCCAGCAAGTTTTTATGAAAGAATCCAAAATCTGGATGAGAGATATGGTGAGGCTCTTGGTTCCTGATCCCACCGTAAACAATGGGCTAACGGTCTCTATCCTCCGAATAAGGAAGAGACACTAGCTTCGTTAACTGTTCCAAGTTTCCCAAAAGTCGGTTTCAAAGGTATGGTTTCAAAGGTACCACGAGTTCAGAACTTTTGATTGATTTTCCGGGTGTTTTCCGGACATTTTAGAATACAATTTTTTTAAACCAATTTAGCTCAAATTTCTGTTCTATCTATAGAATCGCTGTGGCGATTTCTACTTTTGTCATGCTTTGGCTAATTTGAGAGATCTTACTTGCTGATGTTGAATTTCCTTGGCTTCCTTCAACGTTTTTGTACAGTTTTCACTGCCTGAGTGCCAAAATCGATCGAGTTTCAGTGATCGAATGCTTTCTGAAGCGATTACAATGGTTTACTAGTGCATATAAACCAAAAGTAAAAATTTCGCTTTTGTCCTGTTTATATATCAAATGTTCAGACGGTCTGTGGGATGAAGACGGAAAAAGTCTGACGTCTGATACAATCTTTATCAAGCCAATAGTTTTTTTTTTGAGAATCCAAGAGTTTAATCCATGGATCGCCTCACACACCGCCTTACTTTGGATTCATTTCAAAATAATTTTGATAGAATGGTGTCGATGGTGCTTTTCCCTTAGTAGACGCCCGTAAAAACCCTCGGAAAAACTTGAAAAAACTTATGTATGGCCAGCTAATACGTTCTTACCCCTCTCAGTAGGTAAAGCTGGCGTGGATCTTCACAACCATTGGTTAAATCAAGCAATGGACATTGATTTGGGAAACAGGGCACATTAACTTGTTAGAATAGGTAGATAACTAGTTAAGAAAAGAGAGTCGTGCCGCGCCCACACGGGATCCCAACACGAGTTAGCTTATCTCCAACCATCTGTTTCAAATTGGCGCAAAAACCTGTTGATTCTATTCGGGCCCGGGTCTATCGTGGCGGATAATTTTAGAACGTCGTCTCCCCTCGGAGGTTTTCATTTGGGATCGAAACGCTCAGGAGTCTCGATTGGCTTAAATCAACAAGGCTCAAGTCACCCTTTGGCTCGGTCCATAATGGCTGGAAGTGGCCGCCTGGTATAACTTGGTAGACTACCCCATTTTGCTCCCTCGTCGTTTGCGGACCTAACTTGATATTTATGTTATTCGGGTTACCCCTAGGTACTCCCACACCTCGGGTTGAGCTTAAGTAAGGGTGGTACTTGAAATTGCGCTATTCAAAAACCTTCCAGGTATATTCGTGCAATCGCGACTGAGTATTCCATTTTTCTATTCATACGCTATCCATGGATTGGGATTGGGGTCATGCCGGATTGAAACGCCTCTATCGCCGAGCTTTCAGCATATTTATTGCAATCTTCATCAACGTTGACCTATCAGTATGCGTTTGCCGAATTCATAGTATTGTATTTTAGGCCCTGGAGATGGCATTAAATATGCAGAAACCTTGGCGATAGAGGCGTGTCAATCCGGCATGACCCCAATCCATCGACAGCATATAAGTTGCTAGTAGGCCAGTCATCAGGGTTTCTCTATTCAGTTTGTCAAGCCGATATACAGGTAGACATATTCAAAGACTTTTCCTCTACCTCATGAGCAACACTACCAATGCCTGCAAGAAAATGGGATATTATTTTTGTGATGATGAAGATGGTAGGATACCCCAACACATCGTAAAATAATTCATTAAGTAGCGCATTATAATGCCCTCCAGCCAGAACCTTGTTCTATATTCCGATTCAAGGCATCTATGGTGACGGAATGCAGGCTGATACAATGAGGACCCAGCATAACAACAGTTATTTTAAGAACAGAGGTCTTAAAAACGGAAAAGGAATTGTATTGTTGATCGACCCGAAGTGTGTGGCAGTGATTTTCATAAACAACTCGCAACTTTACTGCTGGTTTGAAGCATTAAGCCTGTGGGTGGATCCTAAAATAGAATCCAACCTAGAGCAACTCTTCGGTTGATGGATAATTGAACGTGACTTTTCAAGAGTTCCCAAGTCGTAGAAAGCGGATTTATTCATCGACTCAAGTATGTTCATGAAGAACGTGCGTAGAAAATAGGAAATAAGTGCAACTCGTGGAAAAGACCAAATTGGAAAACCCTGAAATTTTAAGTTTTGCGAGAGCGGAAAAAGGTGACGTCGACCTGTTCTCAAATATTATGAATACTTTCCCGTACCCTTTCGCCCAAAAATATCGAGCGAAAATATTTTTGAGAAAAATAAATGGAGCTGAATTTTGAAAAATACTCTCTCACGCACTTCTATCTTGACATCGAAGAAACTAGACACGCCAGATAAAATTCAATGCCTGGTACCGAGGAAAGGTCACGCTGGAGTAATAGGATTATGTCTAAGCCGATCTACGAGCCCTAATGAGTCGGGAGCAAAGTGCGAAGGTAATGTCAACTGCTCTCAGATGTTAGGGTCGATGCCATTCTATATTTTACGTCTTGAGTAAGTAATCGATTTGTTCTAAGCTATAATTGCTGCCTTGCTTTACACCATTGCGTTCTTTGGTGTCCTTTCACTTTGGTTGGTAAGACACCTAGCACGACGTGGTGAAAAATGTTGTCTCATAATTTTCATTGAAATTCCTAGACCTGAAAATTGAACAATGTGAAGATATTGAATCCAGTAGACTAGTTATATTATTGACTAGATATACAAGTGTTGCTAGTCTTCTGCAACATATATGCGTATATATACGAATAAATGACCTTCATATCTATTTTCAATTATGTATTAAGTTTATGCATCCAAATGAAAATGATGGTTTTCTGATTTAATCCTTCATAATGAACTAACTGGCCTTTGTTTAGCTGACTTTGGCTCAGATTGAAAACGGTTGGTACCACGTAAATCAGCGTTAAAAAACAGTCGAAATTCATGCGCCACACATTGCGCCATAGGTTCGTGTTCAAATTGATTATTGGGTTTGCGGTGCTAGGTAGTCCAAATTAACGAGCGAGTGTTTCTTACTAAACTTTTGCGTAGAATTCGAATCTGTGATAAATAGAGGGGTTACGTTTTAAGATAATAAAGTCGGTGTGCACTGTGGCGTAGGAGCGCATGCATGGGCCCTCCAATGCCATGGTTATTTTGAAAAAAGTACCTAGGGTTTACTTCGATGTCTTTTTTGGTGTCTTCAATATTTACCCAGAAAAATATTTCCAATATTTCGAGAGCACCCTGTATATTGTTGATAATGCCCAATCGTCGATTTCAGCTGCATACGAGTATATGACTCGTGATATGACGCTCGTAATATGATTCTCTCTTTGTTTCGTTTGTTTCCAATATCTATCAGCATCCCACTCGGGGTTTTGCTGAAGAGGTCGAACTAGGCGAAATCGATAGGCCTACCATCCACAGAAATAATGAGACAATGTTTTAGAGCAAATACGCTGGTTTGATCGTAAAATAGCAAACGCAAAACGAACCGCAGGGAAATTCCGTCGGCATTTCCCTCAAAATATCTCGCGCTAACTAATTTGTAAATTCAATTTTGTTCCACGTTGCCAATTTCCATCTCGCCGGCTCAACTGTCCAAAATAATTGGAATCAATGCTTGAACGAATTCGGCTGGGATCGACCGATTCGGCAAAATTTCGAGGCATCCGTCAAAATTTCCAAAGAGTGAACGTTACCTATTCTATAGAACCCGTGCGGCGGGTAAAGGCTCAATTTCCGATGGTTACTCGAATGGGCCATTAAGAAGCATGTTTACCGCTCGGGTAGATTCATCAATGATTCCATTTATGAGCAGAATGGCCTCGGGACGACGAGATTAAATTCGCTTCCAAGTAGCAGAGTCTGAGAAAATTGAATGATGTCAATTGGAGGGAATCGGCCTCCTGCGTTAAGCAAACGGCGGAGGAACCGTTAACGGGAATTATACGATAATAATACACAGTTGATGAGATATTGTCATAATTGAAAATCTATCCGAACCGGCCTCATCCAATCAGGCTGAAAGCGCTCTCCTCTGATCAGCAGAGCATTATGAAGGCAGGTAATGGAATTTAATTGACTCGGTTTGATCAACATTCAATTAATATGAAAACAGCAACATACAAAGGGTGCGTGAATTTCATAACGTAATTTCAGTTTGTTTATCATTCAATAAGGGCCAGAAGGGCCTAGGGCTCGGGGATAGCCTAGTGGCTAACGCGCCTGACTGTTGCTGCAGGCTGCCGGGAGTTGTGACCTATTCGTGCAATCCCTGGTTACCCGGGGTTTTCGGAAATTATCGGAAACAAAAATCAAACACACTCCTTGTGATACCTACCCTATGGAGGAAACGGGACACGTGAGAAACAATCATTCATCCGTGCATTCGTTCCTTACTTCGTTAATCAGCTTTATATGGCCATTCGTTCATTGTTCATCCGGTCATGCGTCCGTTGGTTCCAGTCGATTATTAGAATTTTTGTACCTAATTGATTTAGAAATTAATTTTTGCTCGTTTCCGCATTAAAAAAAAAATTTTGAAATCTTGAGAGGACCGTTTTCCCATAAGCTATCTGTGGATCTATGTTAAACGCCTCTCCACCGCAAAAATTCAGTCACTAGGTAAAAGTATGAATGTTTATTTCCCCATTTCCCAGCGAAAAAGGGAACTGCAATTTCACACAAAATCCAACCGCAAAGCCGCGCGTTGCTTTTCTTTTTACTTCCATATTTACAGAGTAAATGGAAGTATTGTGATCGTCCTAAAATCGAGAATCGGAACGGAGCTTCAGAAAAAACTTTTTCTTATACACATTTACTCAGAATCACTTCCTGAACAAGTGTCTGTGTGTCCGTGTGTCCGTTAGTCCGTGTGTCCGTGTGTCCGTTAGTCCGTGTGTCCGTTAGTCCGTTAGTCCGTCTGTCCGTCTGTGGTCATTTACAAAAATGACCATAACTCCCTCAATTCTCAACCTTTTTTCAAATTTCTTGAACTGAAATGTTTGTCTCGGCAAGACCTAACACCCTGTTTAATCGAAATTTGGATAACGCACAGTACTTCCGAAATATTTGCATTTTTAGTGTTTTCTATTTTATTTTTTTCCGGCCACAAAAATGAACCGATTTGAGCGTTCTTGGTCTTAAAATCTTTGTTTTACCTTGCAGAATATGTGGATATTTTTTACAATCCGAAAATGTATTGTATTTTTATTTTGGGCGAATTTTAAAATTTTAATAGTGAATTTTTCGATATTTTTGGCCTAAACACCCTCAAAAGCAGTCAAAATATGATCAAATTGTGTCTCAATTTTACGTTTCAAAATATGGAAGTATTGTGTGTTATCTACGCACCACTGGTTTAATAAATGACCAGTTTATTGGAGGTGTAAATCATCCGGGTATTTTTAACGAGTCGTAGCCCCTCCACAGTTTTCTTCGTCTGTTTTTATCGTGAAGAATTATAGTTCGGCCAGGGGGGAAGAGGGGCCGTAATGCTTGGCAAACTACGTTATCTTTAGTTGCGCAGACGAGGAGATCCTTTTCGCTATCTTTGTGCACCAGAAAGAGATGGGATGCGAAACCAGAGGACGGGAATCGATTCGATGCCGTGGTTTGGCTATTAGCGTAGGATGAGAGCAAGGAGACTGGTTTCGGAATTTTTCATCATTAATCTCTAATAATGAGCTTGGCAATTGAAAGGGAAATTTTCAGAGCTATCGGGTTGGCGATTTATTTCAACTTTTTCCCGGCTGAATAGATATAAGCAATTTTGAAGAAGAAAAACATGCCTACCCGGTTGAGCGCCATCCCAATGTCGAAATCAGCTACGTGTCAACCTACTGTTTTGCAGCACTAGCTTCAGAATGTCGAACGATGCTAATAACTCTTCTTTAATAACATTACCTAATAGAAGAATTCTAGTAGAAAAATCCAACATAAATTCCGTCCAACGTGGGT
Source organism: Nesidiocoris tenuis (assembly GCA_036186465.1). Taxonomy (NCBI): domain Eukaryota; kingdom Metazoa; phylum Arthropoda; class Insecta; order Hemiptera; family Miridae; genus Nesidiocoris; species Nesidiocoris tenuis. The sequence goes on from AP028912.1 coordinate 13,981,520, forward strand.
GGTGACAACTTGGCAGCGCAGTTCAAAGCGGAGCCCGGCGATGAAAATTCGGCGGAGGTCGCATACCCGAGGTTCCTTTCCCAGTTAATAAAACTCAAGCTATAGAGTTCCCCATTCCTCGAGGTCTACATTTTCCGTTTTTTTTTAGAAAAATGTTGCAATTTTTATCCTTAGGCTAACTTGTGAAACTTAGACCTCATAGACAAAAATTTCCGAAATTCGTAAAAGCGGCCCATTTTTTAAAGGAATTCAAACATCATCTTCCCCTCTTAGGTTACCTACTGCTTAAGATGTATCACTTCTCCATATCCCTATTTATGATCTCCTCCCTTCATAACCTGTCAATAAAACGCCGGATTAATTTCACTTAACCTCAGCCTTTTGCACAATAAAAGACGGTGCAAAAATGCCAAATCCGGGCACTTTTTCTTTTTCAAAATTTTTTCAAGTTATTGAACGTATATTTTACCATTTTTGTGCGTGTTGGGTGGCACTGCTCATTCGCAGAGAAATATCGTGATTTTTTGTTGGTTCAAAATTTGAACTTCAAATAGGTTTTTACCTAGGTAATTGGTTTTTCAAAACTTTTGCCTGAATTTGTATCGAAAATATGTTCTTTCTCTTCGAAATTTAACTATGGGTTTTCAAAGGTTTATTTACTTCAATTTAGACCTAGGTATGGTTATTTTGCGATATTCCGATTTGGGGGATACGCACCTGAAATATGGACCTTATTAAATTAACCCAAATTACACATGATACAACCTAAGTACAGGCAGGTTGGCAGGTAGTTCGGTTGTTTACAAAATGGCCAATTTTACGCTGCAACAAGTATCGTTTAGGTACCCTGGATAAGCATTGTTTGATTACTAGTTAATGTAACATGATGGCCACATTTGGTGGTCGAAGGAATGTCGGTCGAACGAGCCAAAGCCAAATAGCAAATTTTCATAAAATTTGCGCATAGTGGCACAACTTAAAAATAATAAAAAATTTAGCTCACCTTGAGAAAAAGTAGAAAAAATCATTCTTCAGATAACCCACTCAAATGAAAATGTCGATTGGCGAAATTGAACATTTTTTTTTGACTAGATGAAAACCGAAAAAACACGCGCGTGGGCGGCTGTCAAAACGCGTTTCTCTTACGAATCGGCTGAACCGGCGGGCGGTGGAGGCACTGACCCGGCGGGCGGATGAGACACTCGCGTTCCGATGGGAGGAGGCCGACTGGGGACTGGGGGCCAAGGGCCGCAACTCAGCCACATCTCCCTCCGTTTGGCTCCGGGCTACTGGCAGCCTCTCAATCTGCGCAGAATGTCATCGAGCTAAACCCCCGAAGGATGGTATTGTTTTAAAATCTTATATGCTCAAAAAGTGAAAATTTACTTGCCGCCGCAGTTCTCATCAAAATCAGTTCTGAATTATTCCCAACTTTTTGGAGATACAAAAAAAATATTCGAGGCCAATCTCTGGCGGGCAAAATAATAGATAGGTACCTACTGAAATAACAAAGATCTTAATACAATGCATTCGATACAATCCTGAATTCAATATTGAGGTCTTCAACATGAGTTTTGAGTATTTCGCTCATAGGTATACTTGGGAGAAGTCGTAAGTCCTAAAAAATCTAAGTCTCTTAAGGACATAAGCTGTTGGACAATTTAGTGACGCATCTCCTCCCAAAGTCACCTCCGTGTAGGCCAATCCGTTGTCCCGCTATCGGGAAAATACCACGGCGAGGAAAAATCATAAATCCCGGAGAAAACATCGTAAGTCGGGAGTTGAGGATAGACATCCTGGAAAGACTCGTAAGTCTACCAGTCAGTTTTGAGGAAATATCCTAAGTCTTGGAGGAAATATCCTAAGTCTTGGAGGAAACCTCGTAAGTCTAAGAACAAGCATCGTAAGTCTGGAGTTGAGGATGGGTAAAAACTCGTAAGTCTGGAAAGGAGGTAGATATATTGGGTAATTAAAATTCATCATATTCGTTCTGCGTTCATCATATTCGTAGTTGCTCCACTTAGGATGTTGAAATCGTCGCAGTTTTTCCAATCTCCTGAAAAGTTGACCTCTTCAGTCTTACGACTTTTTTCAAGTACATGAGCGATTTATGCCTTTGCTTTTTGGATTTCCTGTGGTGTGACATGAGGCTCTGAAACCTTTGGAATGGAACATTGTCATAGCAGAAAAGTGAATCGGACCAATGGTACAGCAATTTTTACTGCAATTCCAGAATACCTATATCTGACATACATATTGTTAGACACATGAATGTAGTACCTACGTATTGCCTCAAGGGTTTAGACGAGCGCAAAACCCAGAAGTTAATATCTTTTTTGCTCTAATCTCCCGTATTTACCCGGACTTATTGTTCCCTTATTGTCAATAAGGAACCGCCCTTGTTTCTCTTTGGGAAGATTCAAATTTGGAAAGGGAGATGAGGTGGATCCCTGCCAAAGGATTTGTGCTTGTCAAGGTTGTGTATGTAATCTGATTTTAAAGCCAGAAAGACTCGACCCCGGGTCTCGTCTAAGGGATCTTGTGGATATCTCGGGAGAAGGAGTTCAGTCTTCCCGCAAAGTTCGCCATTTCATTTATCCTTGGTCGGCTGCTCTGTTATGTAGTACTCGTACTAAGATTAAGCTTGGAGTCCACTTTGGCAAAATGCCCGCCTCTACTAAGGACTACTTTATAGCGACTTGCTTACTCACTGCTTCACCCTTCCCTCTTGCTCCTGAACTACCCGTCACGATCTTCCTTTTCGACTCTCTGCCTCGCTCTAGGTTTTCCAATATGAAATCAAAAGTAATTGGAAAACTATTCAGACAGCCTTCGCATCCACCACATTATAAACATATACAGTCGTTGGAAACCCCGTGTTCACTATTGTCATCTGCACAGGACCACCCGTTTACCAAGGTAAGTAGAAAACCTCCAGATTCGTCGTTGTTGAGATTCGAGGCTAGGTAACTGAACATTTCACGATCCGTGTCACGTCATACTGCTGTAATTTTTGTAAAATACTGAAAACTCAAGATTTTCCATCAGGAGAAGAAGTAGTAGCTCACTCGTTGGGCGACTGACCAGATGTTGCCATATGGCTCCCAAAAGCTCCAGCTTACTCCTCAAACAAACCGTTGGAACAAAAACAATACGGAGGGCTATGTCGACAATTCCTTCCAATCGCCGAGTCCCTTGTTAGTGAGATTGTTGATGAACTTCCAAAACTTGAAACTGTCGACCTCCCAAAGATTCAACACGAAAGCACAAACATCATCAAAAATTTGGTAGGACAATTACCAGGGCAGCAGTTGGGAGCATGAATTTGTATTTTGAACGTACAGGTATGTTGAGATAATAATAACTGTACTTAAGAGTAAGCAGGGTACTGATGAATTCAAAATTTGAAATAATTTAAGGATCCTTGCTTTAACTAATCTCCAAGAATTTTCAGTATGACGGTCAATGAAAGTGTGTCCTTGAAAGTGAAAGAGTCCTTGAATAAAAATCTAGCTTTAGTGAATTGAAGAACCGGCCCTTATTATTGATTGAATAGGTATTTGATATGGAAGTGCTGTGCGCAAATTAGTGGAGCAAATCAGATCACAAGGAGATAAGATATTGAGCCCTCAACTCACCCAGGCATTGAGACTTGAGATGAGCCCCTTTGATTAACCCCTCGCCCAACGATAACGTACATCGCATTATTGGGTAAATAATGAGGTTTCTCATATACCTACCAATTATTTTCCAAAAAACCAACGCATTTTTTAATTATTTCAAAGTAATTTTATTTCTGCTTATCAAGAGACTTTTGTTACTTACAGCAAAAACCTTCAAACGCTGAGGAATTTCTCATTTTGTACAAAGCACTCATCTTTTCCAGGAACTACGTTGTTATTCAACTTGGTACAGCTTTATCTCCGAGTTCAGCATCCGGAGTAAACGCGAGAGAAAATAGAACCTGCTGAAAGTACTCCTAAATTCTGAGTGGTTACTTAATTGGGTGATGTTTTTGAAAGTTGGCCCAACTTTGAGGTTTGAGCGGAAGGGGTTTAATCGGAGTGGCGCCCCGTGGTAGGCCTGACGCTAATGACAGCACATTATGCGCAGGTGGTCCCGTCTTAAGAAATGGTCAGAATCTTCCATAAAGAAGCCCCTCGTTACTGAAGTGCATGCGTCAGGCCGACTTTTGCCTGGAACTGTTCTCCAACTTTGGGAGTGACAAACTTCAAGATCAGGGCAGGACTTCGATTTTCGATTTGGCCCACATTTTTTTAACTGCTCGTTCTAATGTAGGCGGTGAAAGTTCATTTTCGAAGAGCGGAGGCTCAATAACACACAAGTGGCGAATTCTCGGTTATGAACAGGGCAAGCAGTACCAAGAAAATTTGTAACTTAAGAACCACAGACACGAATTATGGTATGCTAGTTCTTGAGTAATAATTGGCAAGGTACCTACTGCATGCCCAGGTTGCCCTATGAGACCTCGGCACTGCCTACCTACTTGAAAGCAACGTTCAGCAATGATGAGGCCATCAGAATATACAAGACATTGTGTATTGGTTTATTATTCAATAGTAAACCATTATAATCGCATAAGAAAGAGCATTTCTTACAACTTTAGTTTAGGTACTTCAACCATCTTCAAAATATTTTCCCCACCTCAAGGATATCATTCTTATTACATTATAATGTCTTAGGTAACTGGTTTCCAAAGGAAAAATAATAATGATTGAAAAAGCCAGAAGAGATTCGAAAAAAGAGTTCGTTCAATAAAATTTACGTAATTCAAAAATAAATGTCTATTCTTATTTTTTCAACCATCAAAACTCGAAGATGCTAACCATGAAAACTCACTAAAATATTTAACCGAGTTGAATGGAAGTAAAATATTGATTTACAAGGCGACCCAACAGCATTTCACACCGTATTAGAGCTTCGCTTTTTAGCAACGAAATACCGCACACGTTACACACTAAGTGAAAATTGAGAAGACGTTAGCGTGCGGGGACTTGGCTAACATTAACAAAAGGCGAAGGGCGGGCGTAGGAAAGAAGCGCCCGCAAATGAGGACGAGACGCCGGCGTTAGGCGTTAGGCCCGTTCAACTCGTAAGTAGGAAGAAGGGATAAATCAGTGGAAAGTGTGGCGTTAATAAGACTTAGCGCTAAGATCTAATCAAACTTCTAACTAGATGAAGCTCTCTTGCTCTTCGCTGCTACACTCGCGCTAATCAACGCTCCTCACTGTATTGCGTGTCAGTGTACGCTCTTGTTTAATCATTCTTACGTCTTCTCCGACCTGAGCCTTCGCCAGCCGAACGAGAATTTTGCTTTATGTCCCCGTTAGACGATTATTCGAATGAGCTGTTCATCTGCGAGATTTTGAATCCTGGAATTTAAAAAAGACTGAATTTTTACCATGCGAAGACGAGTATTGGACTTGAATCCCAACAGTTCTGGGAAATGGGAAAAGTTTCTTTTTTGTTTGTACGTATATTGACATAATAATGATGCAAAACCAGCTCATCAATATGGGAAGCATGAATATTAGGAGTGCACTTTCACTTTAAGGTCTTGATCGTCTCTTAGGTGGAAAGATAAATAAGATAAAAACTACGAGAATGGAAAAACTCGTAGAATGGGAAATCTAATTACGAAGAAGTTGAAGTCGTATCTGAGAAACATTGCGGAGGGCAAGAGTTCATTCTACTTATTGGACTTTTGAGCCCCATAAGTGTGAATACAATACACGTGGAATCCCTCCTACCTGCAGGGGCGGAGCAATTGAATTGGAACCACATATAAAATTCTTCACAGGTAAAACATTGAAATGATGAATAAGAGAGAGTGAAAAACGACTAAAAAAAACGCTGCTAAGTAGATTAGTGACATGGGTACATTATTTGTCTGGGTACCTCAGAAAATAAAGTTCAAATAGTTGGAGTAGGTCGGTTTATCATCATATCATTTGTGGAGTAATGGTCAATCGTGAATTCAATTATGCCGAAAAGGTACGTTTTCACAATGATAATAAATAGGTAGGTATAAAAAGAAAATACCTGGCGGCTGCTTTCAAAGAAATATTTCCTGAGGCCTGGCGGCAAGAAGGCAGCCATTTTGTTAACCGCGTTAACAGGTGACAACTGTTATCAAGATCCGCCCCATTAACATAAGCTGTCCAATCCCAGCTTCACACTTTCAGTTTCTAATAAATCTGAGCCAATAGACGACGAAAGAGCCGGTAGGGGTAGGGGAAGTCCCCTACTTCCCCACCCTACCAAGATCAAGGGTGGGAATGTTACAGCCGCCATTTCGTATTCCTCACGCCTTGAACCGATTGGAACATGTGCCGTGAACCCAAGAAAACTGCAAAACCGCAATTTCAGCAGTGTCACTGCCCCCAAAATTGACCCTGTTGACCAAAATCTCGAAAAAATGCCAAATTTCATGTTTCATAGTCAATATCTAAATATTCCCGCCAAAAAACCCCGAAGTCAAATCCATCATTTTTTTGAAATTTTTCCTAGGCTAGGACCTTGGATTTTCCAGCTGAAATCGGTTTTTTTCATTTTTCTTAGTCCTGGAGAGTTGTAGAAAATTGCAAATTTTTTGTGTCATGTACCTGCCCAAAACCTACTCAAAAATATTTTTTTTGGAATTTTAACATTTTTTTTAAAGGGTCAAAAAAATATTTTTTGTTTAGGTCAAAAATTAGTCTTTAAACCAGTTTTTGATTACTAAACCCCAATCGATTTTGACTTATAGGGAGTGAAAAATGTGTAAAAACCTTCAAGGAATCCAACGAGCTCAAAAAATTCAAAATCGGTTCAGTAGGACTCCCTCAAATTGCCAAAAACGCGAAAACGCAGAAATCGCATTAAGAAATTCAAGCCAAACCGATTCAAAAACCAAATTTTCGAATTTTTTCGGAAAAACCACCCTATCTTATGGTAAATCAAGCGAGAAACACGGGAAAAATACTCAAAAAATTCTAAACCCACGGCATCACCTTCAAAATTGAGATTTTGTGTTTTTTCAAAAATATACCCTAATTATGCCGAATTGGACCCGTTAACCTTCTCCGATCGGATTGCCCGGACAATATGCCTCAAGTTGGAGCAAACCACAACTTTCAAGACTAATTTAGTCAAAAACGGATCAGTATTTCAATACGAAGTGGCTGGACGAAATTTTTGGCCAAAATTTCGTCCGTCCACTTCGTATCGAACCGCTGATCCGATTTTGGTGCGGTTGGTCCTAAAAGTTGTGTTTTGCTCCAACTTGAGGCATATTGTCAGGGGAATCCGATCAAAAAATTTTAAGGGGTCGAAAACCCAAAAAAACTGTTTTTGAGATCATGACTTTTTTTACATTTGATCGTTTTTGAGTAGTCTAGAGTTGATTCAGAGGATTCCCTTATAGGAGGTGCACGTCACAGGAAAATTTGCTAAACGCTCGTTTTTTTTTTTTTTGAAATCGGACCACTCCTTCTATGCGTTTTGCTGCTGACGGCGTACGGCGTACGGCGTACGGCGTACGGCGTACGGCGTACGGCGGACGGACAAAAAATTTTTATTGCAGATTCTTGTTCTAGAACCTCTGAAACGTGAAAGAACAAATTTTCAGGGGGTGTTGTAAAAAAATTTTTCTTGAACAATTACATAGGTACATTATTTCTGGAAATAATGTACCAATACTGAAGCGGACATCTGCCATGGATAACAATTATAGTTACTATGAGATTCGTACGTTGAGAAGGATTAATGACTCGAAGAGCTGATGTGAGCTGATGCGCTAGCTCTCCTTGAATACGGCCCAACGAGCCAGCTGACTAACTCATTAGCATGGCTGCGAACTGACAGAGACCAATTGAAACAATTGTTCAACCAATTAGCACTCAAACGAAACAGGAGGGGAAGATTAAAATTAGTGCGTGCGCACAACAACGGAGAATAATTTTATCCTTCAACAAGGATGTTGTTTAAGCTGCTGGTAGGTTTGAACGTTTGAGAGTGAATACGTGCAGGGGGTATTGGAGGAAAATCAAAATTATTCAATAATGCAACGAAATGAAACTGTACATTTTAACACTACCGTATACGTATACTGCTAAAAATAGGAGTAACATAGGAATGAGTGGGAATATATAAAGGTGGGATATACCTATGTAATGGGAGTACGTAATCAACTATCAAGAAAAAAACTTGAAAAATGCCAATCCCTGAAGAGCCCCAACGGGGCGAAAGCGCTCGGATTAATAAAGTATAAGAAAATGGGAGAACGATAGGCTATCACTCTCTCCTTCGCCTTCACACTCAACCTAACTACAACCTAACATCAACTAACTACAAAAATATAATTTTATATTTTTACTTAAACACAAATGTAAAAAACTGATAAGCCCCCTCAGGGTGAAACCTACTGACGAATAGGACCTCGTGTGGAGAAAAAACCCTAAGAAAATAGCAAATCCCTGGCGAGGCCCAGCTGGGCGAAAGCGCTCGTAATAATAATGTAAAAGAAAATGAGGGTGCGATAGTCTAACACTCTCTCCCTCGCCTCCACACTGCCACCTCTCCACCATCAAATCATAATAAATATTTCACGAAAAAAGACATTCACCAAGAGAAATTTTGACAAGACGTTCACCTAGAGGGGTGAAACGATAAGTAGGCAATAAGATTTGAATTCCGCCAGCCGAAGTGCCAGGGCCGCGATGGTCGTCCGTTGCGAAGATAACGTCCAAATGTTTCAAAGGCTAATCCCAATTTACAGTTCCATCAAGTAGTTTCGCTGTGATAGGCCTGATGAGCTTATCCGGTAGAATTCGTCCGGCCAAGCTTAGCTAACTGCCACCCCAACTCAGGCCGTGTAAGTAGTCGTATATTTGGCCATTAGTCCGGCGGATTCACTGCAGCTCGTTCCGCATTTTGTACATAAAACGAAAAGCAACCGCGGGAGCACTCCTAAAGTCCTGTCCCAATTTCGGACGAAAGTATATTACTACTGGAACCACTTGCGGAATTCTGTTGCTAAGTCTGAGCCCTCTGAGGGGGGGGGGGGGGTGTCCAATTACACGCGTAAGGTCACAACGACAAAACGACGCGGCAATGTACGATGGATAGGCTGAGATCTTTCTCATCATGAAAAAGGACGTGAAACGCTAGGGGAGGGTTTTGATCTCGTAAAATTACGTTAGGTCCCTCCCCCATAACGCAAGGGTATAGGGCAAGGACGTACTGCTTGGTATAATGAGGTATTTACCAGAGCTCCATCTCGACTAAGCCCTTTATACTGTGGCTCGGCTCCTAGTGGTCCCCAGTTGATCTCCACCATACTATTTCCACAATCCTCCATTCCACCCTGCAAGATTCGCATTTCCCTCTTTGGTAAATATTCAACGTAGCCTCGTTACGGCTCATTTTGCATCTCTTTTCTTACCAAGTACCCCATAGCTTCAATTTAGAAAACAATGTTAAATTGACGGAAATTCAAGAGGGAGCAGGAGGGCCCAATATGGGAAGAACGGCTTCCTCGAGGGCGGCTTCAATTCAGCTCAAACTGAAACTCACTCTGAAACTAAAATTCAAAAGTTGGAAGAACGGTAAACTCAAGCTCAAACTAAAACTAATGCTCTAACTCACCCTGATACTGATAGTCACGCTGAAACTCAAACAAACTGTACCTCGTACTGAAACTGATACAAAAACTATACGGATACTCAAATTGGTACCCAGGCTCAAACCTAAAATCAAACTGAAACTCAAATTCAAACTGAAACCGAAACTTGAACTTAACACTAACCAAAACTGATACACAAGTTCAAACGCAAATTGGAACTCGAATTCGAACTGAAACTTGAACTCAATCACGAACTCAAACTGATACACAAGTTCAAACGCAAATTGAAACTCTAGATGAAATCGAATTCAAACTCGAACTGAAACAGAAACTCGAACATAAACACGCACTAAAACTGGAATTGATACACAAGCCCAAACGCAAACTGAAAATCAAACTGAAACTGAAACTCAAATGCGAACTGACACTCGAACTCAAACTGAAATTTGAATAAAAACTCAAAAAATGAGGGAAGAGAAATAGTCTATTCCACTTATTAAGGTATAATTGTAGACCGGTTTCGGTTATTACACCATCATCAGTACTTAAAAACGACTCCCCTACTCTTTTCCACTACTATTTTCTCTTCCCTCATGTTTTGAGTTTTTATTCAAATTATGGGATTCCACAATTTCTCCGCGAGTGATTTAGTATCAAACTGAAACTTCGAATCAAACTGAAACTCATTGTTGAGTTTGAATGTGAGTTTGAGAATCACTTTCAGATTGAGTTCAAAATGAGTTTTAGTTTGAAAATCGAAATGAAACTCCGAATCAAACTCGAACTCATTGTCGAGTTTGAATTCGAGTTTCAGTTTGAGTTCAAAGTGATTTTTAGTTTGAAACTCAAACAGAAACAGAACCTCGAACTCGAACTAAAACTGAAACTCGGACTCAAACTGAAACTCCGATTCAAACTCGAACTCATTGTTGAGTTAGAATTTGAGTTTCAGTTGAAATCGACTTTCAGTTTGAGTTCGAGTTTGCGTTGAATCAAACTTCGAAGCAAACTCAGTTTGAGATTGAGTTTCAGTTTTAGTTTGAGCTCGAGCTTATGTTTCAGTTGAAGTTTGAATATTAGTTTCAGCTTGAGATTGACTTTCAGTTTGAGTTCAAAATGAGTTTGAGTTTGAAACCCAAATTGAAACAGAAACTCAAACTGAAACTTTGAATCAAAGACAAACTTAGTTTGAGATTGAGATTGAATTTGCGTTTTACCCTGAGAATGATTTCAGTTTGTGTTCGAGTGTCGAATCAAACTCAGTTTGAGATTGACTTTCAGCTTGAGTTCAATATTTGAAACTCAAACTGAAACACGAACTGAATTCAAACTTAGTTTGAGATTGAGTTTCACTTTGAGAATGACTTCAGTCGGAGTTCGAGCTACTGTAAAACTGTTGAATCAGTTTTAGTTCGAGTTCGAGTTTCTGTTTCAGTTTGAGATTGACTTTCAGTTCGGGTTCGACCTTGTGTTGAAACTGATGTATCAGTTTTTGTTTGAGTTTCAGCTTCAGTTTGAGATGGAGTTTCAGTTTGAGATGGAGTTTCAGTTTGAGTTCGAGTTTTTGTTTTCGTCTGACCTTGTGTATTAGTATCAGTCTGAGTTTAAGTTTCTTATCAGTTCGAGTTCGAGTTTCCGTTTGCATTTGAGCGTGTGTACCTATCGGTTTCAGTTTTAATTGCAGTTTCAGTTTGTGTTTGAGATGGTGTATTAGGATCAGTTTTAGTTGGAGTTTACCTCTTTTTCTGACCTTTGAGTTTGAGTGTCAGTTTGTGCCTGTATATTAGTATCAGTTTGATGTATAGCACCAGTGACGGTTTGAGTTTTAGCTTCAGTTCGAGTATCAGTATCAGTTAGAGTTAAAGTAAAAGTAAAGTAAAGTAAACCGCCGTTCCAGGCGTTGGCTTTTCGCCCGATAACCGAAGTTGTCCCGGGCGTGCCCTGCCGCCCTCAAGGAGAGGGTCGGAACTGTTCAGGACATGTCGCTCCAGTCTCACAGCACTTCTGTACTGTGACACACGGCTACTCATTGCCTCACCCCCTTGAGTTGAGAGGGACCGGATCCAACGCGTTGAACCTATTTGGTTAGAATAGGTTCAGAGTTCGTTGAACAAGCCCATCGGGCTTAGCCTGGGATTGTCAGCTCATGCCGAAGATTTTTTGCCTCGACAGTGGAGCTGTCCGTGAAAATTGAACTCAAGACGCCCTGTCTGTGCCCTCGCAAACACAGAAACTCACACGCCTTAGCCACCTCGGCCACCCCGACTCCTAGAGTTAAAGACTGCGCATCAGTGTCAGTTTGAATTTAAGTTTCTTTAAACTTTTAAGTTTTAGTTTCAGTTTATGTTCCAGTTTGAGTTTCGGCCTGTGCATCACTATCAGGTAGAGTATCAGTTCGATACTGAGCGTCAGTTTGATCCAGTGTATATCAGTATCAATTCGATATAGTTAGAGTTTCAGTTTGAGTGTCGGTTGGAGATGCAGTTTACCTTTCTCTCGGCTTTTGAATTTCAGTATCAGTATCAGTTTGAGTATCAGATCTCGAGTTTGAGTTTCAGATTAAAGTGCGGTTTCGGAATCCCATTATCAGTTTCTGTACGAGCTTGTTTACATTTGAGTTTCCGGTTTTGTTTGAGTCTCGGTTCAAGTTTTTACTTGAGCTTGAGGGCGATCGGTCGAGGTGGCGTTGGTATGAAATTCAATTCAATTTTATGAATTTCTGCCAAATCCCCTCCACTTCCACTACATTCTCGTTGTTACTTCCATCTGTTTTTATAGCCAGCCGTCCGCAATGTAGCTCAGAGACGATTTTTGAAAAAATTTCAACTTTCATTTACTTTTACCACAAATTTTGTTTTGGAAATCCCTCACCTATTGAGGGGCACTTTCGACTAAATTTCATCATCTTTGCGCTAGGGCAGGAATCGAACCAAGCAATCCCTGGTCTGTTGCTAGGAGCTACACGGTGCAGATTGGGGAGATGAACTGAAGTGCTCCGTCAGATGGAAAAATCAAGGCAAATAATGTTTTATTTAATAAAATTTATTAACGGACTGTCATACAAAAACAATTCTTCAAGATTCAACGATACTGGAATAGACGAAATAAATACAAAATATAGTGAGCCATGCTCAGGTATTTTTATGATTAGACCAAGATTGGTAGGAAGATCGTTCAATTTATTCAACTTTGAAAAGCTCGTGGGGCAGATTATGGGCTGACCACGGCTTGGGCTGTAGCCATCAATTGATTTTGCAGCTTGAAATCGTTTAAGAAACCGCTAGGATAGATCAACCCAAACTGCGGTTATTGAACTCAACTATGGACATCATTGCACTCCGAATTTTACAAATCAGTCACCATGGTGGAGTTTGAGAAGAGGAGCGGGGAACCGACGTTTATCCGACAGATGCGCATTGGGTAAATTCGTGTAGTCTTTTTTGTAATAGCGAACTTCGATTACTTTGTCGAAAAAGCGGGAAAGCTTGACCGCTGAACTGCTTCCCGGAGCCAGGGATCCCGGATCCATGCAGTTCTGGAATCAAAAATGTTTTTCATCACGATACGTCGACAACTTTTTGTAGGAATGTAAAACTCCCTCCAATGATTATAATAAATTGTCTATCGATAGATTTTAAGGGGGCCTGGAAGAGTTACATGACCTTGAAAAATGTATCAACTTGAAAAAAATACCTAAAATTGCAAAAACGGGGTTGACTAGAAGAAAACAAGTTTAGAATAACCAAAATTTCCTTGAATGACGTTTAAATCGATTAAGATTCTGACTATTCGTGGCTTATTTTCTTTTGAACAACCCAATTGTTTTTCCGAATTTCAATATTTATCTTTCTGAGTTCTATATCAATTATAGAATGCTAATAATTATAGAATTTTTATCAACTAGAGGAGTAAGCGAGTGTATTAATGGTAACCCATTCCAAGGTATGAAAATACAAAAATACTATTCTTACCATGTCGATGCTGTCGGCGCCCCAATCCTGCGCTATATCATTGCATTGCTTCATTTTCAGTCTTTTTTCACTAGCCTGATCCAATTTGGTTCCAATGACTATGATTGGCAACTAAAAAAGGAACGAGTAATGCAATCAGTAAAAAAGTGAGAACAAAAAATAAAATTAACTTGATTTTGAAAATAAAGAAAAACTTTATGATTGCATATTTACCATAATAAGAATTAACTAATGTAGCATAATATTACTTCAGCGCATGCGCAACTTTCTTTCCCCAGGTTCCTTCAGGTTATTAAAAAACTAACTCTGGATCATTGGAAAAGTTGCAACAAAACTGCATTCACTGCGTTCCCTTACCATGACGGAACCGGCGAATACTTCTGAATCGAAATCGTCGTAAACCATTTTCCCTTTGCCGCCTTCTTTGCTCATTACTTCCGCCAGCCATTGCTTTAGATTCTGCTGAGACTTACGATTTGTTAAATCGTGGACGAAAATTATGCCTGGAAAGAGACAGGTTAAAATGGTGAATCTGAAGGACCTTTTTTGGAGAATCTACATAAACGGCATCTTTTGGAGTAAGTAGGTATGCCAGGAAATCCTTTTTGAGACGACGTATACCATGGAAAGGATTGTAGAAAACATTGCGAGTGCTCCGATGATTGCTGCTGCCTCCAATGTCCCACAGTTCGACAAAATACGTCTTCTGGGTTGGGGTTCCTTCGCGAAATTCGTGCAATTTCACTTCAACTGAACAGCCAACTGTCCAAGATGGATTGGAGATGGGCTCGTTATGCGCGATCAGATGAGTGAGCGACGTTTTCCCGACTCCTGCAATGAATAAAAAATAGGCTGAGGTTACCATAAAATTCGAGCAGAAACGAGCAGAATCCTAATAAACCAATAATACGATTTTGATCAGTCAAGGTTTGGACCCTTGTGATCAATAATTTTGACATAATAATATGATCAATAATATTGACATAGGTACTTATGTCAATGAAAAAAACTCGGTTCTTGGTATTTTCAAAATGTACCTTCCTACTTATAGATGAATGATCGACCCGTGAGAATGTTAACTGATGTCAGCAGATCAGGGGTAGGGTCACACGAAGAAAACTGCCTCTTTCGCCGAGCTTTCGATGTATTTTAACATCTTCATCAGGGCTTAAACTCGGCGAAAGAGGCAGTTTTCTTCGTGTGACCCTACCCCTGATCTGCTGACATCAGTTCCTACTTATAGGTATATTTCTAAAAACCTGACTGTTTTTGAGGTTCTGTTTACAGCGCCTGATTATACTAAAATATCGCCTTTTCTTTTGACTATAATACGACCACTTACCTGAATCTCCCAAAACCAAAACTTTGACTTTTTCAATATTGGCCATAATAGCTGAGAGGTTTATTATGACACCTTACGTCACCTCTTCCATCGGCACCGGCAAGTACAAGCACGAGCTTGTTACATCAAAGTTTGATTGGGAAAGTCAAGAAACAAACTGAAGAAACTGATTGACAGACAAATTTATTTATTTTACGAGATTTGGATAATGTATTTAGGTTTTTACAAAACAGGCTCAAGAATTCTTTACGCACCACACAATTACAAATTACAACGTGTTATCAGTTTCTTATCACCTGAGATAACAGACGAGATAACGATAATTTAGCTTACCATCATACCACGTCAGACATAGGACGAGTTATTGAGACCTCTCACGATGAGTTCACTCCAAGGATGTTTTATAGTAAGGATATTCAGGATTCACATTCTGTTTATGTGAATTCTGAATATCTGAATAAAATACGCCAGAATTGCATTAGGTATCGCATTGGTGTGGCCATCTCAGGTTCACTCTGAGTAGTCCAGCAGTTCATAAGCATTTTCTCGAGTTTCAGTAGGACTGCGACTTCGCAGAATGGATTATACTCGTAATTATAGGTTTTTAGGATGCATGAAAGAAATTAGCATCGTTGAGTATCTAATTTATTTGCATAAAAGAGTAATCTTGGGATGACTTGCGGGGGGGATCAAAGGTCTAAAAACTTATGTTATAGCTAATAATTCCCATGATAAATAGTGGGTAGTTACATAATATCTGCTATTATCAAACATAAGTACCCACCATGATACATAATCTACTCTAAACCCGAGAAAATCTAATAGGATAGTTATTCAATTTTGCTCCTGCTACATTGCTTACTGTCTTCTTTCTTCAATTTTGAACAGCCGCTAGAAGATTGCAGTAGGAAAACATAGTTTTCAACGCCTGAAACAATACAAGAGAAAATACAGCGTATTTAGAGCTGTTTTATAACGATTGCTGCTTCAAAAAGAACGCAAGGGAAAAATCGTTTATGCGATTGCAACCAGATATTTCACTCTACGCATTTACCAAATTCGCTTGGTCTATAGGTACATGTATCACAAAATTTACACACGTCCAAAAAAGTTGCAGAATCGGCTTTAACAAGACCAAGCACATCTATTCGAAGAGGTTGTTCGCTTCGGTTCATCGTGATGATCAACTTCCTTTTGAAAGACGTGTTGGCTCGCATCCATGGTGATTCGTACAATGCAAAGTGCAGTTTTTCGCTCTAAAAATGCAACATCCTCGTGTACGCAAAGTGACTTTTAATTATTTAAATAATCCAATAATCGCGAGCTTTCAATTATTGAAAGCTGTCTCAAAAATTGTTTTATAGGGCATTGGTTTAGTTACCATTATTAAAATTTTGGTTTGATGGGTAGGTATTGATTCACTGAACATTCAAAATCAGCCATTGTGATCGTTCAAGGGAAAAATGTTCAGGTATCAATATGTCCAGTAAAATTTGTTTCAGCAAAGATTTTTTATGTACTCGCTGCATTCTTCGTGCTCAGTGTAAATATAAAATTTGTCAAAAATTTTCATCAAGTTCGAGAAGAAGTCAAATGCGAGTTTGAAAGATTGGCACATTTTTTCGGCATTAATGATTGATTTTTGCAGTAAACTACTGCCAGTAATGCATACGGTGAAGAGTCAAATACACTTTTTCATGTTTGAAGAGGAGGAAGGTGCTGATGCTCAGATGGAATTTGGTGGGAAATAAATTTAAATTTCCGAATCCTAATTAAAGATGTATTCAATGCAAATGCATTGCTGTGAATAGCCATTCTCTCTTACCGCTGATGTGACAAGTTGGCCGTAACTACAGTAAAAATACAAATAAGTCATAAAGGAGCCGATGATAATACCCAGGTTGACTATTCGTACTATTGCCATGGCAGAAATTGCCTCTTCAGACTTCGTCAGCTGAAACAGTAATTATTTATACAGCTTAGAATCGAATTTGGTGGTCGGCAACGGGGGTTTTTATTCATTACGGGGGTATTTGAAATTGTTGTTCTATTGGAAACGATGAGGAGTTTTCGGTTCTAGTTTGACTGGGGACTTTTCACTACTTTGTTCCCCTTTGGGATAGGTACCCTGCATCACAGTTATGTATCTCATTTGAGAACATCTATAGTTTTTCCTACAAAATGAAGCATTTTATAAAAGTCTGGCTAGAATGCAAATAAGAACACTCCACCTGTAAAAGCAAAAACGAAGGGCAGCTTATCGTCAGAGCCATGCCAGACAATATGGCGAACACGGCTGGTCCAACATATTTCTGCAGCTTTGAGTTGAACCTTGAACCCAAATTAACAACGAATGGTAGGTTATCTCAGGAATTTCAGAGCATCTAGTAATCCGAAAATCAGTGGAGTGCCCTTTATTGGTTTTGAATTTTCGACGTTCTGCTATAACACTGTTTTTCTGATTATCCTCTACAGACCTCTGGTTATCGACGATTTCGTCAATCTGATTCCCGCAGCATTATCTTTTAGGTTGGGAATGTTGTCGTTTCCTTTAAGTTGGAATCGGTGCGAGGGTGAGAGGGGTGGCGATTTTCTGAATTTACATAATAAAAACTTCGAGTTAAAGTCGTGCCTCCTTTCTCACCCTCGCACGGATTCCAGCATTATCTTTTATCATGAAAAACCTTTAAATATTTGTAATTTTGTAACGATTATGGAGAAGGCATTGGTGAGTTTTGGGAATAATTTATCTGACGAAGACCTTACACTAGCAATACTTGGTAGTGTCGGATATTCTCGTCAAGGCACTCGTTCATTATGACATGGAATCGTGGATCATCGTAATACGCATCTTTTGACGGTAATGCGGCGTAGCCTTTACGTTCGTACGCGTAGATGGCTCTGGCCTCGAGGTCCCGCAAAGAATGCGACAGTAGATCGAATTGGGAGGCTAACTGCAATTTTGTAATTTGCAAGTTGTATTAAAGTTTGACAGATGAACGTGGTACAACTTATACATAAAATTATATTTGGAAGAGGTGATGGCAATGAGAAAGTGGACGACTATTGAATTTGTCGTGCTTGCCCCACAAGCCGGAATGAAGGCCCAAAAGTAGAGACGGTCAAAATTGGACCGACGTATTTGAAATCGAAAAAATCAAAAACTGGCCGCCGAACTCCCTTTTGCCCTCACCCAACTTTTTAATTATTATTATTATTATTACTATTATTTTAACTATAAATCATTTGTTTATTAATTCTTAATAATTTCAATAATTTTGTAAAATACGCGCTACTCACGCAGGTGCAAAGGTTACAATAGATGATACAAGAGGACGCGATGATGCGCCCCTCGGCGCTTCCGTCGTTGAACATCCCCAAGAGGGTTAACCAAAATTTCAACGGGGTATCTGTATTGTAGGGTAGCCACATCGGTAAGGAGAGATGTTTGTTGATAGGTATTTTGTCTTCCCCCATAGAAGAATATTCGCCTGGACCATGGATTGTTAAAAAATATCTTCAGAAAACAATGCCTACCTGGTGCGTTTTTTGATGGGCGACTTTTGTGAATGATTGATAATGAAAGGCAAAATCGTTTGTAGACACAGCAGAAAGCAATATGCCAACAAAACTGAAAGCGATTTTTTCGATTTTGGCCCTCATAAATGGTGTAAGGGCATTTGGATCGAACAACACATCTGGTAATTCGGATTTGGTTCAACATACTGACCTCTGATGCCGTAGGATAAAGGCAAGAGTATCAGTGAACCAAACATGGTTAGTACAATGACCGACATCTGACGCAGAAACGTTCGCCGGCAAGCAACGTCGGTCGAAAGACCAATTTTTTGCTCATGAGGTGTTGGCGGTCGTTCATACGTGAAAAAACCTGGAATGATTGCAAGGTACCAAGTTTTTAAACGACTTCGGACTATGAGGTACCAAGTCTATAGTTGCCGCGGGTGGGTAACGCTGATTTCAATGAATTCAAGTCAATAAGTAAGTAGGTACCTCCTAATTAAAATGATATAAAATGTGCTAGTGAGCCCTGAGTTGGTGGTTTATCATAAATGTATAGGTACCTACCTAATTTACAACTCAATCTTCTTCGAAATGCGAGAAGGCTACAAAATCGCTAGTGATACAAACCTTGCCCGACAATTTTGAGGATTTCATCCAGCAGGAATTTTTGGTACATTCCGTAATGGAGTACTACGTAGTAAATTACAGTGAGCGATCCAAAACACAGATTGTACACGAGCACGTACGTATCCGAATATTCGATTGCGAGAGCAACCGAGACACAGTAATCGATGATGTACCCGAAATAGAAAACGTGCAGGTACATGCCGAATACGCCGAAAAAGTAGTACCACCTCCCCGTCAGATTGGGGTACATGCCGGAAAAACGAAGGAAGGCCACGTAAATTTTTTTGTAGCCAATCTGCACATCTGGATCAGTGTAATCCATCCGCTTGAAAACGAGAGGGATCATTCTGTGTACAAAAATGTTTACTTTCATGTTCACGTAAAATTGATGTAGGGGGTAAATTTTCATAATGAGTTTTATGATATTTTTGACCCAAGCAGCCTCAGGAGTAGCCAGAATATCCTCGAATTACGTCAAAAATTTATATGAAAGTATTTTATGTTTTACTGCCAGCGGAAATTGATCGATTTGAGCGTTTTTGGTCGGCTTGCGAAACTTGAGAATATTTTTTTATTCCGGTAATCTGACGTAGGGGATTAATAAATTGATTAAAGCTGGCAAAGAACAAATTCGATTTTGAAAAACGACTAAAAAGTTATAATATAGCCATTATGGCCTATTGTATTAGACCCTCCTGTGGCCTCCCTTGGAAGTATGCCGGTATAGATTTTCACGTCAAAGTAGATTTTTGCAGTTTCCGCAATAATTATTATCTGACCGCTATTTCCTTACTTTTCGCTGTATCCTCGCGTAGATTCGAAGTAAAGCAAGCTCGAACTTGAAGTGAGTTGATTGCAGGAGTATATTCTTAAGGGTAACCTTTGGTAAGGCTGAAAATTCATCGGAATGCGCATACGTAACGTATCATCTAGCTAATCGCCGACTAATGATACGTTACTGGTTCGCTGACCATCAAGAATAAATTCCATAATGAAGGTAGGCGGGAGGGAAATTTATTGATGGGAGCTCACCTATAACGATTCTCTTCAAAATGCGTTCGGCGCTGCAATTGGGTCAATTATGTTTGCTCAAGTGCAATTTATCGTACCATACTACGACCTAAACATGTTGTTGTTACCTGGCAGAATATGGGTAGGCATCCCGGTAGATCATTTCCATTCGAATAATTTGGAGTAATACTATTTAATGCAGGTTCTTTAATATTAAATATTGCAGTTTTTTAAATATTTGCAGTTATTAAATATTGCAAATTTGTGCTTCGTGCTAGAAAGAAGTGCTTCGTTCTATCCAGGTATAAATAATTATTTAACAAATAAATTAAATTAGATCAATTAAATAAAAAAATTAATAATAAAATTTATTCATTTAATAAATGATATTTAAATAAATAATAAATTCATTCATAAATTCATAATTTATTCATGAATAAATTCATTTAAATAAATTTAATCATTTAATGAAGTTTAAATAAATAAAAATTGTTAAATTAAAAAAAAAATTAATTAATTGCATCAAATATGAAGGGTAAGGGGAAAGAACAGGAAATGTCCATTTTTCCCAAAAACAAGCTTAATAGCGCATTTTGTAGGAATTCAAAGGTACTAACCGTATAGTGAAACTCCAAGGGGAAAAAAGTATAAATGTCGCACTGAGAAGCAACGAAAGATTCAGTGTAATGGGAAAAAACATAGAATTTAAAATACAAAACCTGCTTTTTCTCTAAAAGTACTTTTTGTGACATTCCTCGTTCTTTCCCCTTACCCTTCATATAAATTAAATAATTTATTAACAATTATAAACAATTATTGTGTTTCGATTTTGTACAAAATGTACTTACCATAATGTTGAAGTATCCAAGTACTTATAGCATGATGCCTTGAAGATTTAGGGCCGGTTTATCCATTTATTTAGGGCGGGTTCATCAATAATTATTGATCAATTATAATTGATGAATTATAACTGCATTATTCTGTTAATTCGTTAAATAAGCAGTATACTCCAAATAGGTAAGTAATTTCTTGGAGATGTGAATTTTCTGATCAACGTATCCATGGAAAATTTAATTCGGAGAATCAAGGATATTCGATGAATAATCTGAATTGATGAAACCCCGAAAGCTAGATTCTTCCAAGGGCGCTTGAACTACATTTTATCTAGGACACTGGCCGTCATACCAAAAATTTCTAGTAAATCATTTAACGCAAGCGTCTTCGGATAAATTTAGCTTTAAATTGATAAGCCGGTGATAGACCACCTGAGCTGTCCTGGGCATGCCCTGCTGACAACAAGAGCCGAAAATGACAAACTAGTCTCAGAACGCGAAACAAACTCGGCCAAGGTAATTAAAAACAATAAAAATACAAGCGAGTTTCAACATCTTTATTAGCCAGCGTAGAGAATTTTACGTTTCTCTATATGACATAAAAACATTAATGGCAACGCAACTGAGAAAATAATATTATCATCACGATCGACGGGAAATCATAACAAAAAAAAAAAAAAAAAAAAAAAACCGGGAAATCATAACAAATTAACGTTTACGTACATTGAAACAAAGTTTAGTGTTGATCGACTTTATCCAGGGTACCTTGTTTGAGGGTTTCCAATGCCGTCTCCCAGGCCTTCAAACACTGGAAAAAAGGACGAAAATTAAAAATCTAGCAGTAAATGGGGAGTATGAATTTTTTAGCCACCATAGCCAACCGAGATGGGCGAGAATGATGTTGAGTGTCCTTCAGAAGTAGGTTTTGAAAATAATGAAAATCAGATAAATTTTTTTCGGTTTTGATTGGCTCACGCCCTTGGGAGGGTCGATTTGAAGAAAATAAACCCTAAATTACCAAAATCGGTTTATATTACGAGTTGTTTGAGGGAAAACAGTCGTTAGATTTTACAATTTTTATACCAGGGTTTTGGACTTTTATAATGATTCTTATTTCACGTATCAACTTACGTCTTGGTAGAAAAGGACGTGTTGATCTGTCATCGACTCTAGGATGTTCTTCATTTCGGTCACCTTTTCAACATTCCACCGATCGAGATCCGACTTGATGCTTTCGTTCGCTATTTCCATTTTGTCGTGGTGATCCTGGAACGGAGAAAATCGAGTCAATCGAGAGTAGGAAAAGTCGGTTTTGCCAGAATCGATGCAAAATAAACGCGCACCTCGACCACTTGTTCCAGGCTGGGTAGGTCCTGCTGGAGCCGCCGGATACGATCACGATTCGTCGCTTTCCAAAGTTTGAATCCAAATCCGGTCGAACTGTTGTCCATGGATTCGAGCTAACGGACGAAATCAATATATTTGACCGTATTAGGGACTCTGATCATAAAGAGAAATTATCCAGGCCACCTAACCACCAGTTTTGGCAACTAATTGGGGAAAACTACAAAACTAAAAATCGAAGATTGACACATCAACCCACGAGTTGATTTTTGACGTCAGCTGATCGGGATTAGGGTCAACCTCTTTTGCCGAGCTGTCGATTATCTTATACCCTCAGGGCCTAAAACAACACGACCCAACAACCTGGCAAGGTTCCTGGTTTTAGGCCCGGAGGAAGGTTATAAATTAATCGAAAGCTCGGCGAAGGAGGCGTCTGTTATCTGTTTAACCCGAATCCCAATCAGCTGAGGTAAAAACCAGTGGTGCGTAGATAACACACAATACTTCCATATTTTGAAACGTAAAATTGTGACACAATTTGATCATATTTTGACTGCTTTTAAGGGTGTTTAGGCCAAAAATATCAAAAAATTCACTATTAAAATTTTAAAATTCGCCCAAAATGAAAAAACGCTACATTTTCGGAATGTAAAAAATATCCACATATTCTGCAAGGTAAAACAAAGATTTTAAGACCAAGAACGCTCAAATCGGTTCATTTTTGCGGCCGGAAAAAAATAAAATGGAAAACACTGAAAATGCAAATATCTCGGAAGTACTGTGCGTTATCCAAATTCCGATTAAACAGGGTGTTAGGTCTTGCCGAGACAAACATTTCAGTTCAAGAAATTTGAAAAAAGGTTGAGAAATGAGGGAGTTATGGCCATTTTTGTAAATGACCACAGACGGACAGACGGACAGACGGACGTAACGGACGTAACGGACGTAACGGACACACAGACACTTGTTCAGGAAGTGATTCTGAGTAAATGTGTATAAGAAAAAGTTTTTTCTGAAGCTCCGTTCCGATTCTCCATTTTAGGACGATCACAATACTTCCATTTACTCCGTAAATATGGAAGTAAAAATAATAAAAAATAACTAAAAATCAATGCGATTTGTTAATTGGTACCTCCTCCTTTTCCCGTCGTTTCCTGGCCAATTCTTCGACCATACTGTAGTACAGGAATTCTATGGCGTCCCTGCGGAGCAGAGCTTCCTTCACTGCTTCCACGTAATTCAGGTATTCGTCCAGCGGCTGAAAAAGAGTCAACCCATTAGACACTTGAAATTCCATATTTTATTACGTTCCAAAATTTTCAAAATAGTGCTCACTTGGCTCAAATTTGACGTATGGCCGTTGAGGAGATTGTTTTGTTGAGACGTTGATACAGTTTCAAGCGCCGTGGCGATGCTTAGAATTTCTCCGCTCAAATCGGTCTCCAAATTGGCCCACTGGTTGAGAGCGCGTTTGGCATCTTCTAGTTCGACTTGCAATTCTAAAAAGAAGGATAGTCGGCAATTAGCAATCAGACGAGAATTCCATTCACTTTTTTAGCCAGAAAAGGGAAAAGGACTCGACTAGGATTACCAGAAAAATGATAGCAAAATATAGAATAATAATATTATGCTATATTATTCTAACTTATTATGCTCACATATTATGTGCAGATAGGCATAACTCAAAAACAAAGTTCTAGATCAGGCTGACAGAGTATGGCACATGCTTCAATAGGTAATCAGCAAATATATCGTTACAATTGGTATGAAAGTAGATATAATGCATGGTGCAAAACTAACCTAATCGTTCTTTGTACACTTTCAGGTTAACGGACTGTATGGCCGTCAGTTTCTGTCCCAAGTTGTTCACGTAGGTTTTGATACTTTTAAATTCCGGATTGGATGCAGCCCTCCTTGCGGATATGCCTGTTAAAAACGGCAGCGAGCCTGTGAGACGGTCCAGTATACCAGGTGAGACCTTCGAGCGCATTGTGAATTCCTGGAAATTAGGAGAATTCGATTATTTCAAGACGCAGAGGTGAAGGATCATCAGTGAAAAAAATCATTAAGTTCTATCAAAGTTCTTCGGAGGATTTCCAATTTCATGCAGGATATCACTTCACTTAGGATGGTTCGAATAGGCCTCACTTACAGACGACTTAGCGGTAAGGAAGACTTTAAGGGTAGGACAGCAGCTGAAGACAGGATGTCCGGTCAATCTTTGGAGATAACTATGGAGCATTGCCATTCGCGAAAGAATGAACGGCCTCGAGTAACGATCCAACTGCTCGATGACGCTATGCTTTGCTGGTAGTGCCTGAATATGGATAAATTATCTTAAAAAATTCGCGTTTATTTAATACTAAAGAGTATAAAAATGTAGTAATAATATTATAAAATGAGGATTAACATACGTTTATTGAAAAAATAAATATTTATGCATGCCAGTTAACATACAGTACAGGCAAAACATTGATAAATTAATTATTTGTACTATGGTGCTTGAATTTGAGAACTCTGGTAAATGCCATTTCACGCCCTAGAAATATAGGTACCTATTGATCTATAAAAGATATTTGAAGAAGATATTTGACTCACAGGCACAACTAAGGTTGGAAATGATTCTATCAGTTTGTTCCTTAGCCAGAGAAAATCGCTGTATCGCCTGCGGACGACATACTCCTCAGTTTTATCCAAATCCGCATTAACCTGTAAACCAAGATTTGCAGGTGAAAGGGACGGAAAATCGAGCTGATGTTTCGAGGCTTCTAAAAAATACCCTTAGCTTGAAAAAAATTAACT
The DNA here is from genome assembly GCA_036186465.1 of Nesidiocoris tenuis. NCBI lineage: Eukaryota > Metazoa > Arthropoda > Insecta > Hemiptera > Miridae > Nesidiocoris > Nesidiocoris tenuis. The sequence continues at coordinate 14,006,597 of AP028912.1, forward strand.
AATGGATGTTCCATGCTAAAAATACATATAGATTGGCAAGTTGGGTTGAATGAAGACGACATTAAATACTTGATAGCAAATTTCGCTCACTTGTAAGAGTATTTAAGAAGATACCTGAGTAAATTGCTCACCTTTGTGGTGACCCTGAAAGTGACATAAGTTTCAAGGGGGTCAAAATGCTTCTGCGGGTTGTCCACATTGACGACAAACTCGTCGAAATCGGGTTGAGACATGAGTGCTATCGTGAGCTAGATCACTATAGTTTTAGTGCAAGTACCTACTTAGTAAGTGCCAAAATTTAGAAAAGGAATCTTTGGCAAGATTGACAGGCAAAACCTGGCCAACGTTATGAGAGAAAGCTCACAGATCAATTCCACTCTATCACAATTTCGTAAGGCAGAACACTGAAATGTTAGGTTTTTACTATTCACTATTGTCACCGCTTTATGTCAATTTAAATAACGATTAAACTTGAATTTTTTTCTTTTGGCATTTTTTGTCTTTAATGATTTCCCAAGGTGCAAACAAGACAATATTGAAAATGATAACATTGATAGTGAACTTGTTGTTGCTGTATCTAGCGATTACTTTTGTGTCGCCCACTGCACTAGATAAGTGCCAACTTGGTAGGTTCGGGATAAGTACTCTCGTAAAACACGTGAGAACACACTCGAGAAAACACGTGAATTCAATACTCTTCACTATTTATAGTTTATAGTTTATTTCCCTTATAAGGGAAAAAGCATTGGTCACCTTATCGAATAGTGCAAGTAGGTACATTCCAAGAACCGGTGTACCTATAGAATCACCCTTTCCTAAAATAGAGAAGGAAATCCTTAATCTAATTGTTTTATGAATCAGGATTATTATAATAATTATCCTTATTATTGTTAATATGACCTATGTACCTTTTGTCCTACCGGGGGTTGCAAAGAAAAAATGTGGATGCAAAGAAATAATTCGTTATACAGTTTATTTCAGCTCATTTGTTTACATTTCCAGCGGATTATGCGAATCAGCGGATTTCCAGTTCGGTTTATTCTAAAGGTTCACCTACACTGGAGTTTTTTCCCACTTCAATTACTTGGCTTCAGGGGCTGCAGTAGTAGCTGGAGGTGGCGCTTGACCTGATAATATTGAAATTTTATTATTAGCGCACGTGGAATGTACCATACTTTCAGGAACGCCACAGAAAAGAAAGGTCCGATGCTACCTGAGATGATGTATGGTATAGTTTTTAGTTTCATTTCACAGAACCTGCCGTCAACTTCTTTGAATTTTGGATTCAAACTGAAAAACTGGATCCAAAATCTAACTTACCACCTCCACCCTGTTGTGGTGGGCGCCTTCTTCCACCGCAAGGTTTCCCATCATTACCCAATGCTTTCGCTTCCAGCGTTCCCTGAAAAATGCCTTATCATGTGGGTACCTACCTTCAAAGCTCATCATGGCAACTGAGATTTATCAATTCATGTAAATCTAGATTTATGCAATAAATCAATCGGGGTATTGAGGCTGGATTTATCGATCCATTTTGATAATAATCCACCGACACCCCACTTGAATATTTTATGGAAAAAATTTAGGATCATGCTTACCGACAGCATCAGGACAACGAAAGCAACGACGACAAAAAAATACGACAGCTTCATCTCGGGTTGAAAATGTAGAAGCAATCTGAAGCTCCTATTTCCGTGCATCCCATTTTTATATAGTTTTGCCAAACCATCTTTTCATAGGAGCCGGAAATGTTATTCGGCGATATTATGAGCGTTGGATCCTGAGTTTTTTTTCTGGTAGTAGCAATTATTATTATTTTTTTTTTTTGTCGAATCTGATAAAGGTTATAATATCGCTTTACCGGAAGTTATTGTGCTAATGGATACAAAAACCAGTAAAAAACCTGTGACATGCCATTTGGATAGACAAATGTCAATGCACTTATTCAAACGTCAATGATGTTAAAAATGGCTTAGGTACCTACATTTTTTAGTAAGGTACCACCTTTCGAATTTTTGGGCTCTGCCCTCGAAATCATGATCTATATCTGAGAATGGCACGTGAATAATATGAATTAGATGGTAACTCAACCAGTCGTTAGGTACGTAGGGTCTCCGGTTATGAACATTTACGGCTCTCAGTTTTATGGAAGAAGTGAAAGTATCTGTTCAATGTGGGAGCAGCTGAGAATGGGAACCCAATGAGGCAACACAGCCCAACAGACCTATCCCGCGGTTATAGTTACCTTACACTCCAGTTGGGGGAGGAGGGTAGGTCCTTGGGGGCCGCTGGAACTGGTTCGCATGCTGAGCTCCAACCCCCAAGGCCCAGAATCTCAATGAGAGGGAGTCTCGCTACTTTGGATGACTATCATAAGTCGAAAAGTCACCATGAGAGAAGCCACAGCCACATCGGTAGCCGTTTTCTTGCTGGCTTGCGTCTTAGCAAACGGAGCGTTCATAGTAAGAGAAAAATCTAATATTAATTTAGTTATATGTTTTTAGTTTCCGTCAAAAGAAGAATTTCCTTTAATCAATAAACTGATAAAAGTAAGACGGCCATTTTTAACTTCATAAATAAGCGCACAATTATTTATACCCATACCAGCCTCCTTCTCCTCTTCTGACTCTTATTTTGGTGTATGATTAAATAATACCATTTTACTTAGGTACCTCAAATCAAATCTTCTTTACTGATTTAGGTTTTACACCTATACAATGCATGGAATTAATTTCCCACGAATTACAGTGCTTTATACCTAATTAGTCTAATGACCTAAAATTTCAGAATCTACCAAATTTATAGAACGTATTAAATACGTTACGTATTAAATACGTACAAATTTTGTACAATAAAATTGTCCATTAACCTTGTATATACTCGTAATAATACACTTTTTCATTTCACTTGCCTAATCGGACTAACAAAATTTTATGCACATGAAAATTTGGTGTTCTGTCCAGGATTTAAGGTACGTATTCACCTATAGAACGTAACAATCGAACTGCCATGTTGAATATTAATTATTCATGTGTTTTTAAAATTTGTTTAAATTATATTTTCCAACAATATATCCTTGTGGATTCGAATTCATCTGAGGGCATCAGCACTAAATTTTACGTTGAACATATTTTCATTGATTTTATAAAGAAAATAATTTAAAAATATCATTTCCGACGTCCTTGGACGAATTGAGGTATAAATCAATTGCTAAACCGGTCCTTATTCATCTGAAAGGCCAATAGAGAAGGGAAATTTAGCAAAATTTCGACGACAGAAATGTAATACTTTACAGGGGTAGGGATTTACATACAGGTTGTAAATCGGCCGCAAGGAATTCGCTGAACAAGCGGATGCATCGAGGGATAGAATAGATGGAATATCAGTACCATGCCGATTACCATCAGTGATTCAATCCGTAAAAATAAACGAGCTTTTAGAAGAACAGGTTCTCCGGTTTACCGCCGAAGTCCTTGATCTTTCGGCCACGAAAAGCGGACGCATCAGTTCGTACGAGCAGGTTTGCTCGTCTTCTTGCATTCGTAATGTTTTTTTGTACCCAAATGAAGAAAAATATTATTTGTTTTTAGAATTTTGGTATGCACATTGTTAAAATTGTTTTAAAAAATAGCTGAAAAATACCGAAAAGAGAAGAAAATGAAGAACTGATAATACCTATTCCTGTATGCACCGAAATGTTATTCTGTATCGGCATTTCGATTACTTTAACGATATTTTAATGGTTTTCGTTAAAACAAAAAATCCACAATGAAATACCCACAATATTTAATGAGACCTATAAGGCCTATGAGGTGGTTTCATGGTTCAGCGATACTCATACGATCATGATGTGTTACCCATTCGTACTCACACAATTGTGATTGGAGTCGGACAGGGCAGTCCAGCCGACCACAAAACGCACCTTCGGCCAGCGTCTGCTGCCATGTGGAACGTGACGTCGAAAGTAGGTCGTATTGATCTCAGACAGGATGAAGTAATCGCTAAATGCCAGTATCGGCCAAAGCCGCCACGCTAATTATCCCCCCTCTGCTTATGCTCATTTTATTTTCCAACGTCCCTGATTCATGATCTCAATAAATCCATACGATTTTTGTACACCATTTTTTAACGAAACAAATTGACAGAAAAAAACTCAACAGTGTCTAGATAATCAAAACGCCTCAATCCTTTTTGTAACCGGAGATTTTTCAATAATTCCAGGCAAGGTCGAAAAGGAGTCCGGTACCCATTCGAGCCAAAGATGAACAAGATTTGAGTAAAGTGCCCGGCCGAGCAGGTATCGACTATCCGCTGTTCAGGAGCGTACCCCCAACGAACTTCCACTGCGGTAGCGTCCCATACGCCCCTGGCATCTACGCCAACGTTGAAACGGGATGTCAGGTATGGTGCAGAAATTAAAATTTTCATGCCATCGAAACATAATAATTGTGAAATATTTACATGGAAAAAATATTAAAGAAAAATGAACCAAAATATTTTTTAAATTATTAATAATATGATATGCTCATCGTAAAATAAGTACTTACCTAATATTTTCATTTTTTTCTCGCCATAGGCTTATCACATCTGCCATGACGGTCGCGAAGGCCATCAGGGTGCATCATTCTTGTGTCCCAACGGTACACTATTCAACCAACACGAGTTCGCATGCGATTGGTGGTACAATGTCAATTGTGCAGATGCCACACGACTTTACGAGTGAGTGTTGATATTTTATGACGGCTTCATGTCACTAATTGTTCATACAACAATGGAATAACGAAAAAATGATTCATTTACAGTTTGAACCTGGATCCGGCAAAGAACCCGTACTTCCCCAAGAAAAAAGTTGAAGAAGAACCTCAGTACGAACAAAAATATGTCCCACAGTTCATTCAGTACTGATACACACTACAGCCATGAAGATATTATGAGCACAAAATGATGAGGGCCAGAGCCGACAGTTTCCTACGAATTACGTCTGGACCACCAGTGTCCGGCCTGCGCAAGACTTTGTTATTTTAATTATATTTGTTAATTTGATACTGTACTCAGAATTACTGAATTGAAAGCCGAAAATTTAATACACAGTTGTTTCTGCACTTTTATTGACATGCTGCTGTAAAAGTAGGTATTCTTGCCAATAACTCATGTAAAATGTTGTATAAGGTTTCATGATTTTAAGACGAAGATGTTCAATCCACCGTGTATTAAACTTTATTGTTGTGCTTTTTCATTGTTTTCAATTTTTATGCACAAGTTTTGCATCCACTCTCACAATTTTCTTGAAATATTCCCCCAAAATAGCGGAGCAATATAGTATATTGCAACATTTTGTTCGAATTTCACCCAAGTATTCTTATAGCATGACTTCATACGAGTAAAATAACAAAACGCCAATAATTAAATCACTTTTAACAACAGACATTTTATCCCGGTTATCAACATTGGGAAACAACCTATTTATAGGTGGGATGTAGGTAACATCCGTGTCGATAATGAAAAATATATCACGTTCGTAGTACTTGTGTGAAAGGATTGAAGAAAATTTGGGGGGGGGGACCTTGGCCATAATATAATCAATACTAATAATCAAACTCGAAGTAAAACTCACAATAAAACAATAACTCAAAACCATAATGAAACTCAAAGTCAAACTCACAATGAAACCGAAACTCAAACTCATAATCAAACCCACAATGAAACAGAAACTCAAACTCATACCTAATCGAAATCGAAGCCAAACTCACGATGAAACAGAAAATAAAACGCATAATCACACTCACAATGACACAGAAACTGGAACTCAAACTTAAACTAGAAGTAAAACTTACTATGAAACAGAAACTCGAACTCACACTTAAACTCGAAGTCAAACACGCAATGAAACAGGAACTCAAACTCATAATCGAACACGAAGTCAAACTCACAATGAAACGGAAACTCAAACTCAAAATCGAAATCGAAGTCAAGCTCACAATGAATCAAAACCTCAAACTCCTACTTAAACTCGAAGTCAAACTCACCATGAAAAATAAGCTCGAACTCATAGTTAAACTCGAAGTCAAACTCACAATGAAACAGAAACTCAAACTCACAATCAACATCGGAGTCAAACTCACAATGAAACAGAAAGTCAAACTCACAATCGAAATCGAAGTCAAACTCACAATGAAACAGAAAGTCAAACGTACAATCGAAATCGAAGTCAAACTCACAATAAAACAGAATGTCAAACTTACAAACGAAATCGAAGTCAAACTCACAGTGGAACAGAAACTCAAACTCATAATCGAAATCGAAGTAAAACTCACAGTGAAACAGGAGTTCAAACTTACAATCGAAATCGAAGTCAAACTCACAATGAAACAGAAACTCAAACTCATATCGAAATCGAAATCAAACTCACAATGAAACAGAAAGTCAAACTCACAATCGAAATCGAAGTCAAACTCACAATGAAACAGAAAGTCAAACTTACAATCGACATCGGAGTCAAACTCACAACGAAACAGAAAGTCAAACTCACAATCGAAATCGAAGTCAAACTCACAATGAAACAGAAAGTCAAACTTACAATCGACATCGGAGTCAAACTCACAATGAAACAGAAAGTCAAACTCACAATCGAAATCGAAGTCAAACTCACAATGAAACAGAAACTCAAACTCACAATCGACATCGGAGTCAAACTCACAACTAAACAGAAAGTCAAACGTACAATCGAAATCGAAGTCAAACTCACAATGAAACAGAAAGTCAAACTTACAAACGAAATCGAAGTCAAACTCTCAGTGGAACAGAAACTCAAACTCATAATCGAAATCGAAGTAAAACTCACAGTGAAACAGAAAGTCAAACTCACAATCGAAATCGGAGTCAAACTCACAATGAAACAGAAACTCAAACTCACAGCCAAACTTGAAGTCAAACTCACCATGAAACAGAAACTCGAACTCACAATCGAAATCAAAATCAAATTCACAATGAAACAGAAAGTCAAACTTACAATCGAAATCGAAGTCAAACTCACAATGAAACAGAAACTCGAACTCACAATCGACATCGGAGTCAAACTCGGAAAGAAACAGAAACAAAAACTCACAATCGAAATCGAAGTTAAACTGACATTGAAACCGAAACTCCTACTCGAAGTCTAACTCACAATCGAGTTCAATTATGAGTTCGAGTTTCTGATTCATTGTGAGTTTGACTTCGATTTTGATTGCAAGTTTGACTTTCTGTTTCATTGTGAGTTTGACTCCGATGTCGATTGTGAGTTTGAGTTTCTGTTTCATTGTGAGTTTGACTCCGATTTCGATTGTGAGTTTGACTTTCTGTTTCATTGCGAGTTTGACTTCGATTTCGAGTGTAAGTTTGACTTTCTGTTTCATTGTTATTTTGACTCCGATGTCGATTGTGAGTTCGAGTTTCTGTTTCATTGTGAGTTTGACTTCGATTTCGATTGTAAGTTTGACTTTCTGTTTCATTGTGAATTTGATTTTGATTTCGATTGTGAGTTCGAGTTTCTGTTTCATGGTGATGTTTGACTTCAAGTTTGGCTGTGAGTTTGAGTTTCTGTTTCATTGTGAGTTTGACTCCGATTTCGATTGTTTGTTTGACTTTCTGTTTCATTGCGAGTTTGACTTCGATTTCGAGTGTAAGTTTGACTTCGATTTCGATTGTAAGTTTGAACTCCTGTTTCACTGTGAGTTTGACTTCGATTTCGATTATGAGTTTGAGTTTCTGTTCCACTGTGAGTTTGACTTCAATTTCGATTATGAGTTTGAGTTTTTGTTTCATTGTGAGTTTGACTTCGATTTCGATTGTGAGTTTTTTTTTCTGTTTCATTGCGAGTTTGACTTCGATTTCGATTGTGAGTTTGAGTTTTTGTTTCATTGTGAGTTTGACTTCGATTTCGATTGTGAGTTTGAGTTTTTGTTTCACTGTGAGTTTGACTTCGATTTCGATCGTAAGTTTGAGTTTCTGTTTCATTGTGAGTTTGACTTCGATTTCGATTGTGAGTTTCTGTTTCTGTTTAATTGCGAGTTTGACTTTCTGTTTCATTGTGAGTTTGACTTCGATTTTGATTGTGAGTTTGAGTTTCGGTTTCACTGTGAGTTTGACTTCGATTTCGATCGTAAGTTTGAGTTTCTGTTTCATTGTGAGTTTGACTTCGATTTCGATTGTGAGTTTCTGTTTCTGTTTAATTGCGAGTTTGACTTTCTGTTTCATTGTGAGTTTGACTTCGATTTTGATTGTGAGTTTGAGTTTCGGTTTCATTGTGAGTTTGACTTCGATTTCGATTGTGAGTTTGAGTTCCTGTTTCATTTTGAGTTTGGTTTCGATTAAGAGTTTGAGTTCCTATTTCATTTCGAGTTTGACTTCGATTTCGATTAGGTATGAGTATGAGTTTCTGTTTCATGTGTTTTCATTATCTCACGTTCACTGTTAACATAATTAGCAGCAATAATTGAAACAGGTACCCACTTCATCGGCTTTATGCTCATACATGTCGTCACGGAATCAGTGATCCTGGCCCAGATAGTGTCCAGATAGCAGTGACAACACCCAATTAACTGTCGAGTTTGATAGACTAATGATAGCCTTCGCCTGGCCGCTCAGATCTATAGATTATGAGTGCTTCATCCGAAATGCATCTTCTTTGTTCATCATAGTTTCGAGGGGGCATTACAAAAACTTGCGATCGGTTTGACAGGTGTCCGCCTGTCATACAAATCGACGCATCTGACAGACCGATGAGCGATAGGAAGGGGTCAAGAAGTCATAACGTGAATAGCACATCAGCCGGCCATATCAAGTGGTAGGATGATATCACGCTATCGAAAATCAAAACATCAGGTGGCAATCTGTCTCCATATCCAGACATCCAGCTCAGCGGAGAAAATAACAAATTTTTGAGCAGTCATAGTGAGATGAACAGTTCTTGGCTTCCGTAAAATGATGGATATCAAATCGTGTACAGGTACTACTATTATTTTTACTGAAAAAGGAGTTGAACAGTAAAAAATTTGGTATGTAGGAGGTGGATTCAGGTGTCATGCATAAAAGGCTCAGTAAATTAGAATAACTGCCGTTCAAGTGCAGCCTGTATTGGAAGAGCTATTAAACCCGCAAAACGTTACTGCAATGCATAACTGTCAGGCTTGAGCTACACGGCGCTGTCCATGTACATCTTCGAACATCGATTGCAAAAGTTAATGATATTTAGGATGCCGTTTTGGAGGATCCATTAAAAATTAATTTTCTGTAAATACCTATTTCTTATCAATGTTTATGGCTATTCAAAGATCTCAAGAATTCCAATATTCCAAATCGGGGATTATAATATATCCGATAACATCGTGATTCAATGTTCAATACTATTTTATTGTTCCTACTTGTGCCCACGATACTTATGGATAAATTACTCTATTAGATAGGTAGGTACTCAACATTGAGACATGACCAATATTTTGGGGAATGAATTCAATGCAAGCAACAACGATGGGACGAAGACTCCACGAAACCCAAAATATTAGGTACGTTTATTTATTCACACAGGATTCATTCATACAGGACTTCCTCTTCCGAAGTGTCTGTGCACATCTTGCCTCTATTCTAATGCTGTTATTGCTACATATTTGAGAAATCTGTTGTTTTGTAAAAAGTTTCGTTTCCTCCGATTCGTGATCATGTTTACTACACAATCAACTGGATATTGGAAAAAATCAATTAGTACCATGGTAATTATAAAATTATTTTGTTCTAATGCTTAATTAAGGCTTAAGGCAGTTGATGCCTGCAGGCATACATTTCTGCATGCAGAAATGTATGGTTAATGAGCCCATTTTTATGAAATTTCATCAGTATACGACCACATGTTCACAATGTTAGGTAGAGTTGTAACATCAACCTCGAGGTAATTTATGTGTTTATTGTGAATGCTTCATGATCATGAGCCGTTCTAAATCAATTATTTCAAATGGGATCATTAATTCCTTGTCAATATTAAGGGCATCCATTACATCAAACAACGATTGTAGTCTGGATGCACGTTAGTTATGTTTAACGTTATGGCGCCATCGGAATGCCAATACTCGAGATGTTATCCCTGACTGTAGACAGAGCGTCCCTCCTCCTCGAGCAATCAGGTAATACTGACAACCGATTGATAGGAGCTATTAACATCTGGCATTGTAACCTGATTGCGGATGCTGTCCTCCGTCCACGCGCCCCCTCCCCCTTTAGTTTGACCATTAGCTGATGAGGAGACCCCAGGGGGTACATAGGAAGAGGAACATCAGTAGTTCCGGATATGAGGTGGTCGTACCCGTGAAATGTATAAATAGTATTTTGCTACGGAAATTAGTCAAATGCGTAAATATTTTGATTAATACTTCAGGTAGGTACTTGGGAAGTTTTAAATCGTCAAATATAATTATTACTTCCATATGAACAAAGTAATTTTAAGATTGCCACCCAAATAAAAATTTGCAATTCTGAGAATCCATCGAAAAACCGAGTGCCGTTTGGTAGGGAACCATTTGGTGCGTTTTGGTAACCGATTTTGATAAAAATTAGGTATGTATCAGGGAGCCTCAGTTCAAAATTATCTCTTGAATAACGAGGATTGTGAATCTTCCTCCCTCAAAACGAATGCGTTGAAACCCCCTTCCCTGCTCAAAGACGTAACATTTGCGACATGGAGATGTTGGTGTTGTTCAAATAAGCATATCTACTTGGCTTAATGATTATGCTTACTTAAGTGGACACTGATCGCAGTAATCCTGAGAACTGACGAGTTCACAATTAATCCCATTTGGCAGTCTTAATTATGAATTAATTACCTGCCAAGATTACCTTTGAGGTATTTTCAAGGGTGGGGTCCAGTTGTGGTAACTCGAAGGGTCTCAAGTTGGACGATCGGACTGAGGGCAAATCCGGATCGGTTTACCACGTCCTCGTGTTGGGGATTTCGGAGACTTGTAACGAACACTAATTGGCCTGTACCGGTTGTTAAATGCACCCCTTCCTGTCCAGGAACCAACCCTTCCCAAGTTCAGGCCAGCTATCCAATTGCCGAGGATTTCCACGTTCATTATTATCCGTATCAAAATACAATTTTCTCTCCTCAAATTCAATCTGCCACGGCAACGTGAATTTATAGGAAAGGTCGAAGGTTCATGTTCAGTTAACCCTTGGTTAGGTGACGCTCCGTGGTTATTTTTACGGTTATATACCTAGTAAATCAAAATTACAACAAAACAATCTTTAAATTTATTCTAATTTTAACTTCTATAATTTTGATAAAAAACTTGAAAAGTATTATGCTAGGTGATTTATGCCAGCTGATTTACATACAAGCCATAACTATTTGAATAACTTATCAGATATTTCACGATTCCCCGTGAATTGCAATTGATTATGCCAACCCGACATCCTAGAGTTTGTTGCATCATGCTGCAGAATGAATACCTAAAACTGAGAGCAATACGATGAGGAATATTTAACGTGTAGCTAACCTATAGAGTCGTAAAGTAAGTATGCGTAAATTGTTGCAGGCTGCTGCATCAAAAAGCATTTTCACTCGAGCTGTTCAAGTATTCGCTGTCAAAAGATGAACTTGCAAAACAGGTGTGAAAACAACACATCGGAGCCGCCGTGCACGCGTTTGGCAAAAGAGACTTCAAATCTCTTGATACCTCTTCTCATGCAAAATGCATCAATTACTTTCCGACTCGCATATAGACAGGGAAAATCGTTGAATATTTTTTTCTACTTTCACGCGATTAATTCCAGGCATCTTCGTGATTCCCCTTCGTAAATTGTGCGTTGAGCTCAAAGCGAATTGCGGGTGCATATAATTGCACGCAGAAAATGCACTTCGTACCCTTCGTTTGGCGCTTCCGGGCACAATTAGCGATTTCTACTGACGGAGGCTTATCTGATGAATAGAGCTACAACATATTCATGCAGTATTCTATTTGCAGACACTTCACGTTGGTTAACTAAGGCAATCAACTACGAAGGGCTTGCAATTATGCAGGCCAAATGCAAGAGTCGCATACTTGCAATTCGGCTTCGGCATTCCGTATGTTATGCGAGAATGAGTTGTTGGCTAAGCCAATAATTTTGCCATAAACAATAAAGGTCTGTTCATCGTCCATTATAATTATAAGTATACTTCTTAAATTATCTATAAACGAAGTATATTGATTACACCCAAGAATCCGGTCGTCTATTTTTGCGGCTTCAGCGAACCGTAAACTAGAAAAATGACTAACAAGCACTAAAAGTGCGTTAATTTTGGAAGTGCCATGTGCCATCGATGTTCCGGTTGAAGAAGTTTGTCATTTTTGAATAGACGTGCATTTTTTAACGGCTTAATTTTTAATAAAATTGAATATTATAGGAAAATTGGTTATATAATTTTGATAAATTGATGAAAAATCTAGATAGAATTTTTCTCAAAATGCCATTTTGGACGAATACCCTTTGTGCTTTAAGGCATCGATTTTCCAAAATTTTCAAAAGGTTTCTACGATGTATCAACAGGGAAAGCTGCTGATTCTATCAAACCCCGCCGACGGTGCCGTCATCATAATTAGTTTTTTCTTGCTCTGTAAAATTCATTGATCTCCAAAGCAATGAAATGGATGAGTATGCTGAAAAGTATTGCCAATATCGCTCTTCTCGTTAACTCGATTGAAGAATTCCATCACCGCAATTACGATCGTTTACCATGAAAAGGACGCGAGGTTGGAAGTGCATGCAAAATAGGAGTGAAACGAGAAGGGGATGTATATACATGTACACCTATTACATGAATATTCTATCGGGGGGTGCCGCTCTTTTTCAAATTGATTAATGCATTTTTTATGCAATAAGTGAATTGTCAGCTTTTGTCTTAGATATAGCGTTTCGTCGAGATCGGTAATTTCATTCGAGTTCACAGGTGTTCCGCTTACCGAAATTGCCTGATTTTTTGCCGGACGATTTTTGGCTTTTGTGTTAAATGTTTACTTAAAATGGTTAAGATAATTCAATTTTTTTCGCATTTTAAAGGCATGTACTTAAAGAATGATCATAAACAAAACTGCAAATAATAAAATTCCCTTTTGAAAAGCCAAATAAGTGTGAACAATTACAATGAACAGAATATCTTGGCATGAAAACGAACATAATATTACATTTCATTGAAAATTTGACCACCCGGGCTCAACACTAGCGTGAATATCATTGCACCGTTGCATAATGTGGAGCAAAGAGCAAAGAGCAAAGAGCAAAGAGCAAAGAGCATAGAGCAAAGAGCAAAGAGCAAAGAGCAAAGAGCAAAGAGCATAGAGCAAAGAGCAAAGAGCAAAGAGCAAAGAGCAAAGAGCAAAGAGCAAAGAGCAAAGAGCAAAGAGCAAAGAGCAAAGAGCAAAGAGCAAAGAGCATAGAGCAAAGAGCAAAGAGCAAAGAGCAAAGAGCAAAGAGCAAAGAGCAAAGAGCAAAGAGCAAAGAGCAAAGAGCAAAGAGCAAAGAGCAAAGAGCAAAGAGCAAAGAGCAAAGAGCAAAGAGCATAGAGCAAAGAGCAAAGAGCAAAGAGCAAAGAGCAAAGAGCAAAGAGCAAAGAGCAAAGAGCAAAGAGCAAAGAGCAAAGAGCAAAGAGCAAAGAGCAAAGAGCAAAGAGCAAAGAGCATAGAGCATAGAGCATAGAGCAAAGAGCAAAGAGCAAAGAGCAAAGAGCAAAGAGCAAAGAGCAAAGAGCAAAGAGCAAAGAGCAAAGAGCAAAGAGCAAAGAGCAAAGAGCAAAGAGCAAAGAGCAAAGAGCATAGAGCAAAGAGCAAAGAGCAAAGAGCAAAGAGCAAAGAGCGAAGAGCAAAGAGCAAAGAGCAAAGAGCGAAGAGCATAGAGCGAAGAGCGAAGAGCGAAGAGCGAAGAGCGAAGAGCGAAGAGCGAAGAGCGAAGAGCGAAGAGCGAAGAGCGAAGAGCGAAGAGCGAAGAGCGAAGAGCGAAGAGCGAAGAGCGAAGAGCGAAGAGCGAAGAGCGAAGAGCGAAGAGCGAAGAGCGAAGAGCGAAGAGCGAAGAGCGAAGAGCGAAGAGCGAAGAGCGAAGAGCGAAGAGCGAAGAGCGAAGAGCGAAGAGCGAAGAGCAAAGAGCAAAGAGCAAAGAGCATAGAGCATAGAGCATAGAGCAAAGAGCAAAGAGCAAAGAGCAAAGAGCAAAGAGCAAAGAGCAAAGAGCAAAGAGCAAAGAGCAAAGAGCAAAGAGCAAAGAGCAAAGAGCAAAGAGCAAAGAGCAAAGAGCAAAGAGCAAAGAGCAAAGAGCAAAGAGCAAAGAGCAAAGAGCAAAGAGCAAAGAGCAAAGAGCAAAGAGCAAAGAGCAAAGAGCAAAGAGCAAAGAGCAAAGAGCAAAGAGCAAAGAGCAAAGAGCAAAGAGCAAAGAGCAAAGAGCAAAGAGCAAAGAGCAAAGAGCAAAGAGCAAAGAGCAAAGAGCAAAGAGCAAAGAGCAAAGAGCAAAGAGCAAAGAGCAAAGAGCAAAGAGCAAAGAGCATAGAGCAAAGAGCAAAGAGCAAAGAGCAAAGAGCAAAGAGCAAAGAGCAAAGAGCAAAGAGCAAAGAGCAAAGAGCAAAGAGCAAAGAGCAAAGAGCAAAGAGCAAAGAGCAAAGAGCAAAGAGCAAAGAGCAAAGAGCAAAGAGCAAAGAGCAAAGAGCAAAGAGCAAAGAGCAAAGAGCAAAGAGCAAAGAGCAAAGAGCAAAGAGCAAAGAGCAAAGAGCAAAGAGCAAAGAGCAAAGAGCAAAGAGCAAAGAGCAAAGAGCAAAGAGCAAAGAGCAAAGAGCAAAGAGCAAAGAGCATAGAGCATAGAGCATAGAGCATAGAGCAAAGAGCAAAGAGCAAAGAGCAAAGAGCAAAGAGCAAAGAGCAAAGAGCAAAGAGCAAAGAGCATAGAGCAAAGAGCAAAGAGCAAAGAGCAAAGAGCAAAGAGCATAGAGCAAAGAGCAAAGAGCAAAGAGCAAAGAGCATAGAGCATAGAGCATAGAGCATAGAGCAAAGAGCAAAGAGCAAAGAGCAAAGAGCATAGAGCATCGAGCATCGAGCATCGAGCATAGAGCATAGAGCAAAGAGCAATGGCCAGGTTCGATTACTCATTACATGTAATCGGAAAAGTAATGGCCATTACCATCCAATGGCCATTGGAGAATTATAATGGGTAATGGTCATTACATTTCTCCAAAGTAATGTGTAATTTGTAATGGGTAATGAGATTACTTATTTCGCAACTCTGGTCTCGGTAGATGGATGATCGACCATCGAAGCAATGCTATTATGATGTCAGCTCATCAGGGGTATCGCACCATCGCCGAGCTTTTGATACCTTGTAATATCTTCATCAGGGCGTAAAACACAATGTAAAAGCGCAGCTTGTGGCCAAAGCAACAGTAACAACAAACTGACTAACAAACTAATTAACAAATGAATTGAGGAACATTCTTGGAGACGGGTTTAAGCGGTCTAACCCAGATGACCACCGTCCACGTCCATAGTTGGTTCCGTTTTTAACCTTTTTGGACCTTAGTCCGTACAGATTATTATCTTTTGAGGAGAGTAGGGCTGCTGTACCACGGGGTGACTCCCTCGGTTAATTCTAATGAGATGATCGTTGTCTCCGTCCATACCAAAACGTAAGTTAGATTCCCATGCAAGCTGAAGACATTTACGGTTCTCCGGCTTTACTTTGCCTGACTTACAACAACGCTTTTCAAGATGGAACGAAGCTTATGTTCCAATAACGAGCGACTCGAAGACGCTAATCGAACGTTGCAGCTCTAACGATCAGCATAACGACCTGTGGCAAAGTATAACGAGCAAACGGTCGACCATCAGTAGATTTTTCTCAGAGTCAGGCGATCATTCTGTCCTAGGGGGTGGAGCAATATTGGCTCCCGACTCTTCTTTATGAACACCCACAAACGGTCCAAGTGCCGAGGTTATAATAGAGAACCCCCGGGGAGGTTCCAATAAAAAGGGAAAAATAACCAGTCTGGAAATACAAGGGAGGTCATCCGCACGAATACGATAATAATATGAAAGTTAGAATGGTTCGTATGTTTGTATGTATACGTAGTGCTAAGGGCACATCACACAGGACGCGCAGCGAACCGTCTCTTACGACTTTGTTTGCCTCTGATTTAGCGTGTTATCACCATTTCCTACTGGACCTTTATCGCTTCTCCATATCTTCCCCTCTTCATATTTTCCTATTCACGAGAACAAATATCGTAACTTCTGTAGTTTATGACGTCCGTCACGAGAGCGTGACCAGCACGAATTTTCGGAAACCTATCGCATTATCTTCACTCGTACGGATCCCTGGAGATGCGCGTCGAGTGGATGATGAAGTAAAAATATTCTCCCACCCATCAAACATACAATCGAGTGCCATTGGAGGGGTCCGATAAATACTTACCTTGCATTGGAAAATTGACTGGATTCTCACTTTTCGAGTAGTATAGGATTTCCGAGTCGAATTGAGAATTTTCCAAACCAATTTGAGAATTTTGATTTTTTTTTTTCAAAATTGGACGCAGGAATGGTTAAATGGCTGACTAGCTACCTTCTTGCCGGTTTCATATGCACGGCAACGTGCTCCTCAGAAAACTGAAGATCAAATCGGCTTGTACATTTTATGAAAAATATAGTAGTACCTTTCTGATAAAGAAATAAATACAATTGAAAAACGTTGATGTATCATCTCATATTGGAGTAGGTATCAAATTTTTATAAACCGTCGTATATGAGCAAAATTAATAATGTGCGTATGCATACTCGTGAATATTTTGCCATCCGCATTATTGCTTTAGCTGATTGATTGGCCCCTGTGGATCAACCCCGATAATTATCCCCTTTCATGTTCCACTCTGATAATTGCTGTTACGAGTCGAATGGTAGCTCATAACTGACGACACAAGCGCCAATAAATGTTCATTTGCTCGAGGATTATAAGCGGTCCATGACATTCCAGTTATTTCGTAATTATCAACCCCCAGCCTTCTCATATCTCAGTAGTCACTCCACAACGGTCTCTGTCCTCAAAGGGAAATTGTGAAATTAGGGTCGACTGATATCCGGTCTCTTTCCCTCTGGTATCCCAGGTCTTGGGTCTCACAAGGGGCACATTTTATTAAAATTAAATCATATTTCACCCGTTAACAACTGTGTAGCAACCCCAGAGTCAGCCATTGAGGTCTAATCTAATAGCCAGATGGACTACCTTCTGAACCGGAACGGATAGTTAGTCAGTACCAAGAATATTGGGGTGGTCTGATGCAATAAAGGACGTTTAATTGTGGAGCCCCTTACCCATCCTTTGGATACCGACCTAATCAGATGAGGAGCTCTTGATCCATCTTACCACCAGTGCTACTAATTGAGCAATCAGCCCTTTCTTCCGCGGTGACAACGGATTTTAATCTTCCTAATAATATCACCGGCTACAAGACAGCTTCTCAGCCCCAAAATGACTTTTGAAGCCCTTCCAAGAATTAGAAGTGTCCGGAGAAAAATTATTCCTCTTTTTCAATTTCACACCAAGTATTCTCTTTTGGTAAATGGCGAATAGTGATTCGGATGATGTCGTAAGATTAGTACGCATGCGTAATTTTTGGGTGTGGATCAGCGACAATGGCAAATCCTTTGTTGGTATTGCCCACTATTGTTCGAAAAAAAATTAAAGGAGCTTATTGGGGTTGCTTTACAGAAAAATTATGAGTACTACCCTGGGGCTTATAATCGTACCAGCCAAACATCCACGACCTGCACTTTACCCCGAGACTCCTACAATCTTTTGTTGCAAAATTGCTTGTTTTTGGCGTATTCTCTTTATTACACAAGTCTTCGGTCTGGGTAATTTCTTTTTCGGCCATTTCCCCGGATCATTCCGTCTCGTCTGATCGCCATTGTCTTGAAATTCAGGCAGGAAAGGCGTTTCAGCCAGCGTCTTACGATCTGCCGACGGGAAGCGACTTCCGAGCGCATTTCCTCTCATATCTGCCTATCGTTAGCTCCATTGAGGCGAACTCTTTAACGTGATAAATTAACGTCTCCCACCGTTCTAGTCCGTATCAGAAAGCGAGGATAGCCTCTTCTTCGTTCAGATGTCGTCTCCCCTTCGGGTATTTCCTTATCCGGATCGCAGGCAAGACGCTGTAGCGAAACTTCTGGCTCATTAAAGCACCTAACGACTCTCACTCTCAGCGAGTATGACGGCGCAATGTAGCGCAGTTTACTACCTAAACACAGGGGGGCCTCTCCCGTGATTTGTCTCCGAAAATGGACCCAGGACCACGGGGGTCGGGCCAGGGGTTGGGAAGTGGTGCTCTCACAGTGAAAACTTCTTCCGCCGAATCTTGATGTCCTAATCTGAAAGTCAAAACCCGCCTACTCCCCGTATAAGGTCGATCCTTCGGTAGTAAAAGATCCCAGTCGCCAATGATCGACTACACGTTTCGACAGGCCTTCCGCTCATTAGATTAGCCTATTAATTCTCTCGAGCCCCCACCCCCTCCTTCTTTGGGCTTCCGTTTGTATCAGTGAACACCCTCCTTCCTGATTAGCATTTTTCTTCTTCTTTACTACCGTCGAAAGGAACCTGTTTACTGTTCTAGTCGTAAACGCCGAACGAAAAAGTTTTTATTCCGTCGCAATCAAACCGACGATCGTTTGAAGCGATTCATCAACTCAATTCGAAGGTTTAAAATTGGTAACTGCCATCGGATGTAACGAGAGTGGTCATCAGCCAGTGCCTCTTAGGATCCTCCGATGGCGTGCTCTGAACCACAATAGATGTTTGATGTTATTATAACTATGTACCGATTTTATGAATTGTTGGGTAATAACTCCCCTTCAGGTGCCATCAAAATTGCTCTACTTGAGCTTTGGTTTTTAAATTTACGCGCAGATATCCGAAGGACGTCTCACCTCTAAATTCCATAATTGACGCCTTATCCTAAACTAATTTTGTTTTTAGAACAAAATAAATCCAGGGTCAACATTTTAGAAGATTAGTGCATCTATAGATATTTCAATTGAAAATGCCACCCTGGAAGTTTCCTTTCCCCTCTCCCCGACTTCTATACATACCTGAAGAGTATTTTGAAGAAAAAAAGTATTTAAATTTCCATCAACTACCTATCTAACATCCTTTATTTATGGACCCTCCCAAAACGTTAAAGGCTCAACGCCAAAAAATGTCCCAGGCCCGAAGACTGAATATAGAGAATCCCAATTTTGGCAACCATGGTTTGACCATTAGAGCCGCTCCATTGGCCGTACTACGTGCTGTGAAAACCTCCATTCTCATTCCACGTGTCGCAAACTTTCGGATACTTGGGCCATTGGCCAGTAAAGTTTCCTGTTGCCAAAGAGCAAAGGACAACCGCCTTTATGGGCGATTTCACGTTGAGAAATTGGCCCTAATAGGTAGTGGGCCCAGGTCCTACGGCCAGTAGATAGCCGTCCCCAGTCCGACCCAACGTCTAGAAATAGATTGTATTATTTACCAGCAGTTGGTAGAAACGATTCCACGCTAATAGCTGCCTCTCATTCTTACTTTCATCCATCCTCTATCTTTCCTCCTCCGTGTCCTTTCGGGCTCCCGAGCGCAAAAAGGACATATCCAACCGAAAACCGTCTGGCTTGGCCTGAAAGGAGGAAATGACCGACATTTGTAACACTGTCTCAACTCCGGTAATGTCTCCTCTTCCCAACGGATCCAGAGGAAAACACATTTGTCCCCTTTCTCGTCCCGGAGTTTAAAAGATGGCCGTGTTAGGATGTTGAACTGGGTAACATTGGGTGATTCTCCGCTGCCACAAGTTGTTTCCCTGATGTTTCTCCATGTCTTTCCATCCCGGAGGAAGGCCGATTTGCTTTATGCTGCCCCCTCCAAGCTGGCAGACTTTGGTGTCATTACAGAGCACAATGAACACCCTCCACGAAACATCTCTTAGCTCCTTGATTTATCCAGGCCGGATACTCGTGGGCCGATTTGTATTCAGAATCTTTCTCTCTCCAGGTCCAGAGCTCTTCGCTTATACTTGTCATTACTTGCCATTACTTGGCTGTACTTTCCTGTTCTCGAGTAACGACTCACTTCTTTCTCGAGTCCCTGAGATTCTGTCCTTATGATGGGCAATTCGTGGGCCAGTAATGCGGCATTATTATGGAAACGAGGAAAAGTTATAACTTCTTCAAGAGCTGCTCTCGAAAGTTAAATAGTTAAGTGAAGAAATGGATGCATTTTATAGTAAATTGGACGGGTTTTTTATTCTCGAACGAAAAATTACTTAAATATTTCACGGCCTAGGATTATTTTACTGGTATTAATAGAATTTTAAACTGAGTAGGTAAATTATCATATCATCACAAAGTGCGATGCATGATGGGAGATTGGCGATGGACGATGGACGATGGGTGATGGGAGATTGGTGATGGACGATGAGTGATGCGCGTTGGGTGATTGGTGATGGGCGTAAATTGTTAGGACCCGTTAAAAGTTTGAACGCCCTCTAGAGAAAGTAGATCCAGTTATGCAGTATTGACTATGACACAATAATAGATGATGAAGGGCCAGCTAATATGAATAAATGTAAAATACAGCCATATTTTGACTTGATTTACCTCCGGTAATGGTGAACGTTCATTGGAAAAGTAAAATCTTTTTTTATCTTTCAAAAATACTGTTGCATTATTTCATTTTGCTTTCAGAGATACTGATACTAAACCATGATTATATGCTCATAGCATGGGGTAATAGGTTCATCATGGATGGTAAGATAACACCCACATGGAACAAGAGGAGTTAATACTACGCAGTATACGTATGGATTTTTATCCATTTACTTTATTTGATCGTTGTCACTTTTCCCTCTCTCCAGACAAATCCTCTTCAAAGATCATCCAATTCGCTCGTATCTGATTGTAAAAATAACTCGGCGTCGAGTAATAAAAACAAATTGCTCGTCGCTTCCGGACGGTCCATTAAACCTGAGGATGTTCCCCCATACGAGGATGGAAAATACGCTATTTCCTCGATGGTGTAAAGAAGCATTTCGCACTTTTATCACCTTTTTCCCTGATGAAATATATATTATACGTATGTATATATTTATGTGTGAAAAGATAAAGCGAAAATAAAGGCTACCATGTTGTTAAATGCTTTATACAGCTGATAAAAAAATGTCATTTCAAGGGGCCATCTTGAGCAACACTTGCCCATATTATGGTTTTCTTTTATCGACAATAAACCAGGTGCCGTCTAGTTTCCGTTTTCGGAATTACGAGGAATTCTGTACATTTTTACCTCACCATTGGACATTAAGCGTTTCGGAAAGGATAAGTATTTTTGAAATTGGATGTTGAAATTGATACGTTGATATCAGTGAACATCAGTAAACATTGAATTAGTAAAATGGTAAAAAATAATTTTTAACGATTAAACCATCTTCCATCTGTAGCGACTTCATTAATTTACGGTCAATTCCAGAATACATTCCGAATCATCCAACAGCTGCACCTGCTGCTGTTCTTTTTTGATAACTGCATAAAAGTTGGTCGTGCCTGATTCAAAATTCAGCAAAAATATACTTCGTTAATACACCTCACTTCCACCAATAATTGAGGCGACAGGGGCGTTCAATTAACTGCGTTACCTTTTCGGTGTTCTTCAGCAGCCTGAAAATGCATTTTTTATGCTTGGCAGCTTTTTGCGGAAATTAAGCGGGATGTCGGTGGAGCGAAAACGCACGAAATTATTTTTTTCGCCCTTCGGATCATAAACAATTGCGATATGATTTTTTCCCCCTGTTTTTAATTAACTTCAAATTAAGTTACCGGTCGGGAAGGTAGGACGCCTCTTCTAATTGTCATCCCTAATTAAAATTCTGAAAAATTAACAACCTTCGTCCGAATTGGCGGGAAATTGATCGCGGCGGAATGGAGGAAATCCGAGTTTTTTTCTGGGCGTATTTGGATGTTGTTTGCGGGAAGCAAATGTCCCCAATATGGTTGTTTATCATTATAAATAAAAAATAAAATAAAGAAAACAATTTGACGCACATTGAATTTGGCTTTTTGTTTCATGTATCATGAAGTACTTTTTTTGGTAAAAAAGTTGAGCTACAACGACCATTTTGTAGATGGTAACTGCAATCCATTCCAGTGATACTGGCGTTCACCCTTCAAGCACTCAGTTGTCCTATTAATGAAAAAATCGGATCGACTGCGAATGATTTCCATCCTTACCGCTCCCTCAGGCCTAAAAAATCGTCAATTCTAGATCATCGCAAAACGGACATTTAATTTGCGAAATTGACGATGGTTGTCAATGAAATCCACCCTCAACAGCCCCTATTCGGCGGCATGACTCGCCAAATGTCGACGGTGATTCCATCGCCTGCAGCTATGCAAATTCAGCATCCGAATCCTGCCTGAGGGGAAGGGGACTGCAGTGGCAGCATATCGAGGTTTCGAACCCCGGAGGGCTGGCGCAGCATAATTTCGCCATAGAACCTGAGCTCTTTATGCACCAACGTCATTACAGGCCAGCGGTGATCGACAGCCTGCCAATCTCTCGGTGCATATGTCAGTCAACCAGTAGAGCTGAAGTAACTCCATGATATTTCGCTTCGATGGCCTCTGTTAGGTCGAAATCCACTCTCACATTGTTTTCCAAAACCAGATTTTTCTGAGAGCCAAATATTGTCAGTATATCGACAGTGAATCTGCAAAACCTTGTATCCTAAGCACAAAATTTTAGAGGAGGTGAAAAAATTTCCGACTGCTGGCTGCGCAAACGTAAATGACCACGGGAACTTGGTTTAGATGAGTCAATGAAATTTGATTGTTTCAGCTTTGAAGGAACCTCGATCAATTAAATTGATAAACTGTCTCGACCCCACGACCAGCCTTTAGATAGTGAATGAGTGCTTAAAAAGTAGGTAGCTTTAGGGCCGTTTTATTGACATTTTTCGAACCGATATCCAACGAAGCTCCCGATACAAATTATCTATGAGATTTCTACATTGAAATTTGATGTAAATTCCACCGGGGTGAACTTTATCTGAAGTTTCGTTGGATATCGGATGAATAAATATTGTCAATAAACCGTACCTGAGTCCATTTTCTTGGGTCGAGGAGATACTGCAGGCGTTGTTTTACCAGTAGAGCTCAAAACATAATTTTCTCGAAAAACTCAACTTACGAGGTTTTACAGATTCCCTGTCGATATGGGAGTTGTGCAAAGATAGGTACCATCACCTCTCTGGTACATTTTATGACTACCTAAATTAAACGATCGTAAATGAGATTTCGGGCAGAATTTCGAAATGGCCGTTGAGGATATTACATTCAAAAGCTAACCAATGTGAAAAACCCGCCCAAAGGATTGACAATTTACCTGAGCGACGAACCGGAGAGAAATTAAATGCATCGACGTTGCAGTGCTTCAATAAATAATGAGGTGCATCGGAAACCCCTAATTACCTTCGAATTCAGGCCGAAGCCCTCGATGGAAATGAGTGATGAGTCCAGGAAGGTCCTATTGCGGTTCGAATCCCTCTAAATGCACCGTATTAATAATTTCGAACTCTAATATTCCCCATTGGACCGGTGCTTTTCAGTAATGAACTCATCCCTCCCACTCTTTGCCGATTGAAAACCCTGACTGATTGGTTCATTGCACTCTGATGCATGTAGATGGTATTTTAGCATGCTGAGCTCGAAATCGGATATCCGGACATGGGGGCGTGAACGTGAAAATAATCATGGATCAGGATCGAGGAGAATGAGCAATGATTAGGGATGGGTCACATAACGAGAAACTAGTTAGAAATAACTAGTTCGAAAAAATAACGTTATAACCGTTTTTCGTTTAGGAAAAAACTAGTTACAAAATAACGACGGTAGTAGGTGCCAAGACCGGCATAGCGTTTCTCTAAAAACTTGCAGATCAGGACATTTAAATGATTTTGCTCTCTACTCTATTGTGTGCTGCATTCGATAATCTCAATCTGACTTGTATTTTAACCAAGGAATTGGTTCCGAAGAAGAATTTGGGATACAGGTAATCGAAGACGAAGAGAAATGGAACTTAGTTAAAAGTGAAAGCAACAATTGTGTCCATTGTGGCGTGTGAGCAAGGCCTCTAGAGCGGAGAAGGACAAAGGACTCACACGTTGTCGTTTCTTTGTCGTTGCGTTGTCAGTTGCCCAAGCCGACAGTTTTGATATGTAACTAGTTATTCCGTTATCCGTTATTCTTCATCCTTTCGTTTCTGGTACTTCATTTACAAAAATGAGCATAACTCCCTCAATTCTCAACCTTTTTTCAAATTTCTTGAACTAAAATGTTTGTCTCGGAAAGACCTAACAAAGACAAGACCTAACACCCTGTTTAATCGGATTTTGAATCACTCGCAGTACTTCCGATATATTTGCATTTTTAGTGTTTTCTATTTTATTTTTCCGGCCACAAAAATGGGCCGATTTGAGCGTTTTTGGTCTCAAAATCTTCGTTTTGCCTTGCTTGATATTTTTACTTCCATATTTACAGAGTAAATGGAAGTATTGTGATCGTCCTAAAATCGAGAATCGGAACGGAGATTCAGAAAAAACTTTTTCTTATACACATTTACTCAGAATCACTTCCTGAACAAGTGTCTGTGTCCGTTAGTCCGTCCGTCCGTCTGTGGTCATTTACAAAAATGATCATAACTCCCTCATTTCTCAACCTTTTTTCAAATTTCTTGAACTGAAATGTTTGTCTCGGCAAGACCTAACACCCTGTTTAATTGAAATTCGGATAACGCACAGTACTTCCGATATATTTGCATTTTTAGTGTTTTCTATTTTATTTTTTTCCGGCCACAAAAATAAACCGATTCGAGCGTTCTTGGTCTTAAAATCTTGGTTTTACCTTGCAGAATATGTGGACATTTTTTATGTTCCGGCAAACAGGCGTTTTTTATTTTGGGCGAATTTTAAAATTTGAATAGGTAGTGAATTTTTTGATATTTTTGATCTAAACACCCTTAAAAGCAGCCAAAATATGATCAAATTGTGTCTCAATTTTACGTTTCAAAATATGGAAGTATTGTGTGTTATCTACGCACCACTGGTTTTAACTACTAACAACGCATAATATGCGTTGTTAGGGTGAAGGCACCAGTTATTGACTTGGACCCAGTAATTGACTTTTCAACTTTGAAGTGCAAAAATAAGGCCCTCAAGCGCTTCTTGCGGGGGTTCTGGTGCGCAACAGCACGGAGAACTATATACTGTTTTTACACGTTTTTCTCGTAAGAAAAGAAACTAGTTATTTTGTAACTAGTTTTTTCTTCAGTTATTTTTTTGCAACGAACGTTATTTAACGTTACTCACATATAACCGTTATGCCCATCCCTAGCAATGATTAGCAGTCACAACAACCAATATTGCATAGGAGTCAGGTTTTTACCTAGTACCTAGTTATCAGTTGATGGTGGTGTTTACACCGTCAAGTAGCAACAGATGAACGCTCAAAAATATTGTTTTTTTCGAAGATCAATCGATGGCCACCAGGGTTGATAAAAAAGGAATCCGATTACCCATTACAAATTCCCATTCCTTTGAAGAAATGTAATTGCAATTCCCATTCCAATTCCTGTAATGGTAATCGAAATTCCAATTACTTTTTTAATTACATGTAATGGGAATTGGTTTTTTGAATTCCCATTACAGGAATTGGAATGGGAATTTAGTAATCCGATTACTCGCGAGTAATCCGATTACTTCCCTGTAATCCAATTACTCGCGAGTAATCCGATTACTCCCCTGTAATCCAATTACTCCCGAGTAATTAGAATACACTGCATAAACATTGATTTCTCTGGAGATGTCATGGAACTTCAATGTGGTTACAGTTGAAAGACTTTTCTTTCGCCACCATGACAAATGCCCCAAGGTCGAATCGGCTCTCGGACAAAAATTGTAATTTTGAGTCCCGAGTGATTGTCGATAAAGGTACACGACAGAAACGCAACTAGCATATCAACGGCGAAGTGGTGAATCCTCGTATCTCCATTTTGTTAAGACCGCCACTGTTCCTATGACACCCTATGTAACCACATTGAATTTCCATGACATCTCCAGAGGAATCAATGTTTATGCAGTGTATTCTAATTACTCGCGAGTAATCGGATTACTAAATTCCCATTCCAATTCCTGTAATGGGAATTCAAAAAACCCATTCCCATTACATGTAATTAAAAAAGTAATTGGAATTTCGATTACCATTACAGGAATTGGAATGGGAATTGCAATTAATCTCAGCGTAATTCAAAAAGTAATTTAAAAAGTAATCATTACTAAAAGTAATCATTACTATCCAACTCTGATGGCCACGAATAGTAATTCTGACTCTTATCAATCAACAATTGTTGACAGTCGCCGTTCAACCCTATCGAGTCAATATTGATTCTATATAACTTCTGACCGTTCGTTTTATTGCAGATCAAACTTTTGTAAACAGCGACAACAGTGATCCGGGAATAACGTGATTTTGGTATAAAGTCAATTGAGTTATCCGATTCCGTTCGGTCCAAATAACATATTGAGCAGCTAATAATACGTAGCTACTGATCACAGCTGATTTGCCACTAATCCCTTTAATGACCCCCATTGGGACGGTTAATAGCCTCGTATCATTGTTGGGTACTATACACACACCCACTCGGAATACACTACACGCACTCACGTTCATTGGTCATTATATTGATGAGGTTGGTCTGATGTGGCGTCTGTGATTGTAACGAGCATGTATTAAGGTGGCCGATATGGATACTAATCAAGATATATAATCGTGATAAGATTGAATCCGAAAGATACATTTTATCGTGCCTATAATAGAATACATGATGATTGGAGTTGATTCATCTGCTACCACAACATCGAAATTGAAAATTTACCTACTATGAGATTTCGACCATATACCTAGCCTAAATGAAATCCAAATGAGATTTTGTAAATGCCTGAACGGTCATATGCATGACCAACCCAAATAACCATCAATAAAATGAATAGAAATAATTTTATTATCTGACGAGTAATTTTCCCATTTCAACACTAATATTGCATAAGAACTCGGTACCCACTCATGACAGCATTGCCCAATGCCATGACAAATAATAGCTTACTTGAAAAGTTATAATATCCTGGTTAGTTTTTCGAATACCTGCTTCCTTGATAATGATAACAAATTTAGATAAAAATCAAGGTGAAACTTTCGAAGAATATTTTTCAACTTTATAAACATTAGATACAATAAATTCATCTATACCTACATACGAACCTTATTTTATTCCCATAATTCAATAATTATTATTATTAAAGCTTTTGGTTAATTTTATAACCTAATACAAATTTTGTATTAGGTTATAAAATTAACCGAAAACTCAAAAAGAAGGTAGTCATCATATTCAAGCCTCTTGGGTGATTCTGGGAAATACTGAAATGCTTTTAACCACATGGTTACATAACATGTAAAATATTATATGAAATTATGTATGAAAATATTATTTTCACTGAGTCATCAGATTTCCTCAAGACCCGTCGGCGTTACCTGTATAGTATAACTCTGCGCCGACTTGACTGGCTTCTTGTAACGTGTTGATTTCATCATTTTTTCATTTCACCAACCACATTCCTCTGTCATCAATTGAAATTGCATGAATGAGTTCCTCGATTACTTAGAATCTCATCAGTTGACCAAAAGAATATTAAAAACTCATTGAGCTTATGGAGAAGACACAAGCACTTGCGTATTAGTAACGGGCTTGCAACTTCCAAATTATTCTGTTTTCTGTAAATATGCCATTCCTAAACATGAGCAGCTTGTAACAAGGAAAGTTACGAGATGAGCACACTAGATATATATTCATTTTCTCGCCAACTTTTACCCTACAGTCGAGATGTAGTCTAGCCCTACGTAACGGAACATAACACCGATATGATCCCATATAGTCAGCCGAAAGATTTGCCATGGACCGTTTACCGCAGCGGAGATTTCAACCGGAGAAAAAAACTCCACGAGGAGAATCTGCTGGGCCAGCAATACGAAAACTGTTATCAGACATTTGAGCACAAGTGAAGAGCAGATATTTTGCCAAGGACTATGGAAAGACGGAGAAAAAACAGGAGGGCAAACGGGAGAAAAACAAGAAAAACCCCGTGGAACGAGTGGAGCTCCAGACGTTTATAGTGGATGCCTCTCGAGTGTTTATTTGTTTCTGTGTATTTCCGAGGCGCCGGGCGATTTATTTTTATTCCTCAGGAAGGAGAAAATGATAATAATAATAGTTAAAATAAAGAGTCTGTACGAGCCGTTAGACAAGAAGCCAGTTCTTACAAAGACGCAGTTCACTTTTCTTCTGGAAAGATCCAAAAAAACATTCGCTCATATTGCACCGAAGAACGAAAACAGGAAATATTGAGGTAGTGAGACCATTTCGATCCTTTTAGGACAAAAAATATTTTTTCCGATGGTCTTTCCCTGCAAAAAAGTGTCTATAGATACTGTACAAAACGAAACTTCGTTCAGAAATTTTGTAATCAATCAAAATCGACTAAAAATGTTACCTATGTAGGAAGAGAATATCGAATTGTGTAGATGAAAGAATCTGATCAATCGAAAATTTATCTCAAAAATCCTCCGCAATACTTTAGAGGCTTCGAATAGCCAAAAATTCGACAATCCATTGCATTCTGATTTTAGGAAAATATTTTCCGCGCACAGTCCTGCGCGTCGTACATTACGGAGAAATCAATAATCCCAACCGCAGCTACACAGTCGCCTCGAAGAAAACACATTAATCAGTTTTAGCGACAGATTCTGGCGCCTCGGCTTTCTTGCAGTAATTAATGATGGCCGATGCCCCAAACAATGACACATGATGCACGTTCTAGTTTCACTGTCAACTGCCCCCTAGGTTGCACACAATTGCATTTTATTGTTGCCCGCCTCTGGTGCACTCGTCATAATCAGCCGATGCACTTTACGCCCACGCATTCACGTCGGATCGATTCATTTTAGACCGTGGCTGACTGCACTTTGAATTCATTGATGTACAGAGAGGGTGGTGAAATTAATCGTTTTACTCGGCCTTCGAGAACAATTTGAATTTGTCTCCTGACAGCCGGGTTATCATCCGAATGCACTGCAACAACACGCATTGCATACTGAAAATCATGATGCGTTGAGAGTGGCTGTAAAGTTTATGGAAAACCTATGATAACTTGAAAAACCCAGGTGTCCTGAACTTGGGTTTTTTCAACATTTGGGACGCCGGATAGCACCCACCTCCAAGCATTTCAGACAAAGTAACATTGAATCGAGCAGACAAAAAAAAAAGGTGAAACTAGACCAAATATGGAACGAACGTTGTCAATCGCATCTTTCTTTCTCAACTCGTTTCCAAGATACGATTTTTCGAAAGCTTTTTTTTCAGGTATGTCACGTCCTGGTTCAAAATCCCACATTTCTTTGCTTCAAAAGCATTTTCCTTATCTTCGGTGCACATTTCTGGATTTAGCGTTGAATTTCTTATACGAGTAGTTTACTATCGTAATCAAAAAACAAATCCCCTGTACCGCAATTTCAGTTCAAACATCAAAAATTAAAAAAAGGACAAATCCTGGTTGACCCTGTTGAATCATGTTCAAACTATCGTATCTTTGGTCAAAACTGCGAAGAATAACTTGTGATACCGTTATGTTTCAGAGAAAAATCAGCCTCAGAACCGTTATACCGGAGCGTTGGACTGGAGCAATCTGTCCTTGTGGTGTTCCACAGATTTGGAATGTACCGGTGACAATACAGGAAGGAGAGGGAGCACATGCCCGCCAAAATGGAATCGTATGAATGTGCAAGTGCCATAAGAAAGAGTATTGAATATTATGCAAAGTACTTCCAGTATCGGTCCTACTAATCAGGACAGAAGGAGCCCTCGCATGTGATTCCCTTCCAATTTGAATAACAATGCGAGTGATGTATCCTCAACTTCTTCACCACCCCCAGTCGCCCCCTCTGTTTCGGGCCAATTTCATTTGAGAGGTTTTCCGTAGGCGGGAGGCGATCAGGACAACAACGGCGGGTTCCGTCTTCACCCTTCAACAAAAAACCTTCCTATATGTATATATTTTTTATGCCCTGGCGAGCTGCTGAGGTATATTGGCTTCCATTGTGCCGAGATTACCTGACTCCAACAGTATATGAGGGATATACGACCCGGCCCAAAACCTCTCATACATATGCACCCTGAGCCGCTCTCTTCTTCTCTTCCACCCCTATACTTGGGCTCAATTATTGCCCTGTAAAACCGCTAATAAAAAATGATAAAAAATCGAATCCCGATGCTTCCTTCGGGACATTCCCTTTTTCGCCCGAGATAATGAAATGGGTTTCATCATCGTGCAAGTGGCCGCAGATCGGAGCTGTATGGATTTATGTCTGAACTCAAATGGAGGGATATGAAAGGTATTCATTGGATACCAACCCTGGTAAACAGCACACCGAGATAAAATGATGGCATGAAACTTTACTGCTTTACCGGAGAACGAAAATGCATACGTATAGCTCATCTTACATAGGCAGTTTGAATTACGGCTTCCATCCCTCCGGCAACATGATGTTAAAATGTTTCCTCCTTGGAATTCAGCATGGCAGTTGGCGCTTCAAAAATGAAATAATTGTCCTAGGAATGGTGGTATACAATCTCCTGCAACTAAATCGTGACTAATGTATTCCAAACAACGCGTTAGCAATATAGGGGTACCTCTAATGCAAGGTTAACCTAGCCATTCAGGAAACCCGCCTGATAAATCAATTGGGGCGCTTGCTGTCTGGTTGTGTTTCCTGAAAGACATCCGCACCATCCGAAATATTATTCAATTTTCGCAGATTATACAGTATTTTCCGCTTCATGGACCTCCCTAAACCAGTCCATGGCGAGGAGCCAATAAAAGGCACAGAACAAGGCTCTGCTGGATTACCTTCGAACCAAGATTGTCCCGTCTGAGGAATCTTTCGTAAATATGCGAATTATATGATTGAGTTCAACTATTAGGTATTTATTACTTTCGAGAATTTCAGTATTCGAAATTTCGTCAATACCTTGAAAAATTGATAACATAAAATTAGTTTGATGTCTGATTACTGATCAGCAAAAATTCGGTGCTGATAGAAAGGCATTGACAACCGACAGCATAAAGGGGGAGTTGAAAGGATACTTGGGGGCTGAGTCCTGCAAGCGACTGGTTTACTGCAATCACCGCTTCTAATGTTTGGGAACACTTTGCCCTTGCAGATCAGCTCTTTTGGAATGGTTGGGGACCGAGTCAGATGGGACTTCATAGGCTGAGGTGGCTGGAGTATGGTGTATGGTGGATGGAGTATTGCTGTGCCTGTATTGGATGGTGCCACAGAGGCCCACCACATCCCTGCCACAGACGTGAATGGCTCACAGATAGAGCAATCGAGAAGGAAACCTAGCGCCAGGAAGAGGTATGGGGTTATTGGAGCTGAATTGAACTTGCTAGCATACTATTTGATATGAGAATCTTGTCATCACAGTGCAATTTCAAAAGTTATATTTTCACTCAAGGCGTACTATTGGAGTTATCAGAATTTCACTCGACATAGCCTTCCATTGTAGCCGAAATTCAAAAAGTGATACTTGATCCTGAAAACTCGTCTTCTTGCTCCGCATCGAATTATTCTGAAGGTCGTTCTTCTTGAACTCGCAGTCATTTATAAAAATCAACACGTCTGGGGGAAACCTCTCGCCCGACCTTTTCCGTCGCATATTCTGACTGAACTTTGCGATGAAAAATGAATACAAATGACCCAAAACACGTTTGACACTGCTTCCCAAGAATTACAAATGGAAGGTCACATCCTCGGGGAGAGCTGACATTACAATCAATCAACGGAGCCCACTGCCAAAATATTGTAAATCAAATCTTTTCCACGCTTTCGATTTTCATCGTCAGATTTTCAGGAGGAACCTGGACTGATGGCAAGGTACCTATATTGCAGCACCAAATTAAAGACAATTTTTTGGAAGTTTATATACTCAAACACTGTCAACCCCTTTAAATAATTGAATTGAATAGATTACCCACAGCTAACTAAGTACTTCGTCAAATGTAAAAAGCCATCTTTTGTCTAGTGATTACAGGTCTTCACTAATCTTGACAAATGCAACGTGATAGGCTGACAAGTTCAGACCATTAGTGTCTGTCGCGGATGTCCAACAGATAATGAGATAAGGCTTACAGGATTTGCCCAGTCAATTGCCAGGAAGTGAAAGATGAGAAAGGTCGAAATATACGATGGGTTTCCAGAATTTGAGGAGGTAAAGGGGGATGACATTTCCTCAAACTAAGTAAGCCCTTTTTTTGCAGCGGTAGTAGTACCTTGTCGAAATGAAAATGTTAATTACGCCAAAAAATAATATGATGTAAACACACAAAAGTGTTAACGGTAGTTTAATGCGATAAAAGGCAGGTACCTTACCAGTCGGAATGAATAACCTATCATAGTGTATCACTGGGCTTACTACAGTGTAGCTGAATACCGTGATTTTGGAATATCTGCCGAAGCTACCGACTGATTACCCGGATCCTTGTGAACTTGACATAATATTCAAATAGGTACCATCTACCCGAACCTATTCCGCCGGATCTCCTAGCTTCTGTCGACCTTCTGGTATTCAAAATCGAAGGGCGGCTGGTCTGTTGAGAATGATGCTGGGGAAGTGTAACGGTAATACGCCACCGCTGCTGGCAAGAGCTGAGGAATGGGTGAGGGGTCTTCGTGTTTATTAGGTTTGCAAACATAAATCACCTCCCGGTTTCCAACCGGTTGACAGGGTCTGAGCGCCAAAGTCCCGCAGGGAGTAGACACCGAACCATTATCAGGGTAGGCTTTCTGGGCCCTGGAACACCCCCCCCCCTCGATTCTTCGTTATCTGATCCTCCGTGGCCCCAGTTAATTGTGGATTAACAAGATGGTTCTTTTGCGCCGACCCTAGGGTTAGTGGAGTTTTTTGCCATCTCTAAAACAGAGCACTCAATCAAATAAGCGAAGGATTCGATCTCAACCATGGGGAAAAATGGTTGATTGATGAACTTCAGCCAACATCATTGTCGATTCGAATACAGCTTAAATTAGTGAGCTTGAAATAGGGCACTAATAAAGTTTGTGAAGAACTAGGTTTTAATTGTTGGTAAAATTGGCCATAAAATGAATTGTTGAAAATTGATCGAGCAAATGCGATGCCTGGAGGCATTCATCAAGAGCTTAATCTAACAATAAGACCTGAGAAAGAATTTCAGAGTTTCCTCCTGAATTATCCAAGCATGGTTTTTAAATTTTTGTTCGCATTGAGCTTAAAAATGTTTTTTGGTGTGTTTTAAAGTATTGCGTTGTTTATGTTTGTGTTACATAAGTATCAACAGCTCAAATATCAAAATTCAAGGATTTTAATGTCCTCTTACGGAAAAGTTTTATGTTCTTTATAAACCAGCACCACCAGTGACACTCTTATGACGCGATGGCCTTAATTTCCTGAGGTCGCTTCTGTATCGACCACAATGAGTCTGGGAGAGAAAAAAGAAAACATTCCGTTGTATTCTTGCTGTAGAAGGCCAGAAATTCGTTGTCACGACTGAGGGATAGGAGGTGTCGTGCTTTGTCACATGGGCAGAGAAGCTTACCCAGATGGGTCTTCCACTTGGTCAACACAACCCCCAAGAAAGAGTAATTGCTACGATTGCTAGAGAGAAGGCTACCTTTGTCATCATGCCTTTGATTGGAACCCCAGAACTGCTTTTCTTCCTGAGTGCCCTCCTAATGAAAAGAAAACTCAATCTCTCGGAAAATCTTCTCTCACTCGAATTTTCTTCCATAGGGTTACACACGTGTTTGCCATTACGTAGATATTTTCCCATGTCGACCAATGGAAATTGAAATTTCTTGATCCAAATTGCACAATATTCATTTTAATAGTGGACAGCAACTTCAAGAAGTGACGGTTTGATTTGGGGGTACAAAGGTCCTGCTGAAATTTGAGATGAAAATCTCGATAAAATAATTGGGTTTCTTCAAAGCCGATTGGTAATTTCTCTCAAGCATTCTAAGGACATGTCACAAAAAATTGAGGTCATGCAACATATTAATGGAATTCAATTTCATAAACTTTCGAATGTAGAAAAAATGAAATTTGCCACTATTGAGTGGAACTATACTAAAACCTAGTATAGCATGTTTTTTGGGGTAATAATCATTCTTTTCGATCAACTCCGGGCTTCAGTCTCCGGGCAAATGGTAGAAAGCCTTTCCTCTCTGTATAGACCCCAGAAGTCGTCACACCGGAACGACACAGAGTTTCTACGAGCTTTTCATGGAGCACGAACGGTAATTACGTTGTGCAATGATCATCTGTTAAAGCGAGGCAATAAAAACTTTCATCCCGCCGCTCACCGTTTTCAATTCTGAAAGCAATTAAACGGGCAGAGGGGAGAAGGGGTGCAATTCAAACGCCTCCACCATCTTGTAAGGTCAGATTTGTTTCTCTTCTTTCCTTCGATCCCCTCGTTTGCCGGGATATTTACAACTGGACTATCCGTTTTTCTCGTCAATAACCTTTTCACCGAAACCGATCCCATTTCACTTTTTCTTTTGGCTCACGTACTTAACGACATCTTTACGACTGTCCACTCCCGTAGACGCCTTGGACGCAGTAAAAGGAAATTTTATTCGCCCGTTTCGCTTTCCCTGTATGCGATTTGAATAACAAAAATAAGGACTAGATGTATACGGGGAATGATAGTGCAGTAAGGATGCTTAATGGTGTTTTGGGCCCATATATAATGCGTCTCGCGGAGATGGGGTTTACTGGCAGAGTCACTCACTGGAACACAGACGTACGGCAGTGAAAATGTCAGACGGGGACACGACCTTTGGAACAAACTTATTGGGTCGTAAATATAGTGGATGTGATTGATAGAGAGGTTTCCACACATTCTACACCTATTTCCACGATAACGTTAGAACCCTCGGGTGAGTCAAGAGCTATCAAAATAGTAGCAAAACACAAATGTAAGAGCAATATTTCGAACGAAAACCAGAGGTGCGTAGATAGCACACAATACTTACATATTCTGAAACCCAAAAAGGTGACACAATTTTATCATATAATGACTGCTTTTGAAGCTATTTGGGCAAAAGATAAAAAAACTAACTATGAAAATTTTAAAACTTGCCTAGAATAAAAATACCAACGCCAAGTTATCGGAACATAAAAAATGTCCACATATTCTGCAAGGTAAACAAAGATATTACGACTAAAAACGCACGTTTGTTTCAGCCGAAAAACTCAGCTTCAAGTTCAATCTCAACTTCGAGTTCAAACTCAACTTCGAGTTCAATACAATTCTTCATTCAAACTTGACTTCGAGTTCAATCTCAACTTCGAGATCAATCTCAACTTCGAGTTCAATACAAGTCTTCATTCAAACTTGACTTCGAGTTCAATCTCAACTTCGAGTTCAATCTCAACTTCGAGATCAATCTCAACTTCGAGTTCAATCTCAACTTCGAGTTCAATACAAGTCTTCATTCAAACTTGACTTCGAGTTCAAACTCAACTTCGAGATCAATCTCAACTTCGAGTTCAATACAATTCTTCATTCAAACTTGACTTCGAGTTCAATCTCAACTTCGAGTTCAAACTCAACTTCGAGATCAATCTCAACTTCGAGTTCAATACAATTCTTCATTCAAACTTGACTTCGAGTTCAATCTCAACTTCGAGAACAATTTCAACTTCGAGTTCAACCTCAACTTTGATATCAATCTCAACTTCGAGTTCAAACTCAACTTCGAGATCAATGTCAACTTCGAGTTCAATCTCAACTTCGAGATCAATCTCATCTTCGAGTTCAATATCAACTTTGATATCAATCTCAACTTCGAGTTCAAACTCAACTTCGAGATCAATCTCATCTTCGAGTTCAATCTCAACTTCGAGTTCAAACTAAACTTCGAGTTCAATACAAGTATTCATTCAAACTTGACTTCGAGTTCAAACTCACTTTCGAGATCAATTTAAACTTCGAGTTCAACCTCAACTTTGATATCAATCTGAACTTCGAGTTCAAACTCAACTTCGAGTTCAATCTCAACTTCGAGTTCAATACAAGTCTTCATTCAAACTTGACTTCGAGTTCAAACTCAACTTCGAGATCAATCTCATCTTCGAGTTCAATATCAACTTTGATATCAATCTCAACTTCGAGTTCAAACTCAACTTCGAGATCAATCTCAACTTCGATTTCAATACAAGTCTTCATTCAAACTTGACTTCGA
The DNA here is from genome assembly GCA_036186465.1 of Nesidiocoris tenuis. NCBI lineage: Eukaryota > Metazoa > Arthropoda > Insecta > Hemiptera > Miridae > Nesidiocoris > Nesidiocoris tenuis. Next base: position 14,043,046 of record AP028912.1, read on the forward strand.
GTTCAAACTCAACTTCGAGAACAATTTCAACTTCGAGTTCAACCTCAACTTTGATATCAATCTCAACTTCGAGTTCAAACTCAACTTCGAGATCAATGTCAACTTCGAGTTCAATCTCAACTTTGATATCAATCTCAACTTCGAGTTCAAACTCAACTTCGAGATCAATGTCAACTTCGAGTTCAATATCAACTTTGATATCAATCTCAACTTCGAGTTCAAACTCAACTTCGAGATCAATCTCATCTTCGAGTTCAATATCAACTTTGATATCAATCTCAACTTCGAGTTCAAACTAAACTTCGAGTTCAATACAAGTATTCATTCAAACTTGACTTCGAGTTCAAACTCACTTTCGAGATCAATTTAAACTTCGAGTTCAACCTCAACTTTGATATCAATCTGAACTTCGAGTTCAAACTCAACTTCGAGTTCAATCTCAACTTCGAGATCAATCTCAACTTCGAGATCAATCTCAACTTCGATTTCAATACAAGTCTTCATTCAAACTTGACTTCGAGTTCAAACTTAACTCCGAGATCATATTCATCTTCGAGTACAAATACAAATCTTCAAACTGAAGTTCGAGTTCAAACTCGACTTCAAGTTCAAACTCAAGTTTCTCAACATTTCATTTTTCTCCGCTGCTGCTGGTACCCTCGTGGGACTGCGTCTTGGCTCGCAATCTCCATCCTCTTCTTGCTCAACACCGTGCGTGCAAAACTTGCGACGCGCTTCCAAATTTGATCCGATTCGATCATTTTCAGGACGAGCGTCTCCTTCTGAAGTCGGCCTTACTCGTCCTCGACTACCCTACAGTATTTCGAGAATAGGCGTCGCCTCAGTAAAATTACAGGCGCCTCAAAGCTGAAAGCAATTTTCTAGACATCGGCAGAGCTCTCGGAATGATTGATCGAGTCATGGGATGCGAGCAGATTCGATTGAGATGGCATTTGTCCCTGTCAGACGGCCGAAGGCGAAAGGATTTCTTCCCGTTATGGATGACGCATCTCCGATCTGAATAACAATGTTACCGAAACATTTCACGCAGTTTTCCCTTTTCTGACCCTTTCCTCCCCCGACGTGAAAAGTTCTTAACGGCTTTGACTTCCGATGCTGTGAATCTGGAGATGTCAAAATCAGGAGTACCATGTATCATGATGTATGAAATAATGTTTTTGTCGAGCTAGCTGTAGCTAGAGAACGCCCTCGCAATGTTAAATTAGTCAATAATTTTCATTATCATCTTCATCCTACTATTTTGAAAGGGAAATAAGCCACATGGCGTTGCTCTGGATGGCAGTCCATCCTGGCAACACTGTGTCTTGTTATTATGCATAATAATATGTAGTATGTCGTCACTTAACAACACCGCCTAACTCAATTTTTTTCGAAAATGAGTTGGACACACCACTCGATAGATTTTTCAATTGCCGATATCATGGTAAAACTGCCAAGGAGATTGAACCAACCAGTGAAGAAGGAGATGGAGAAGAGACAGCACCGCTCAATGTATTTCCATGCTGAAATAATTAGTTTTTTGTACCTCCTGAAAACTTGGAAAAATTGAGTTAGGTGGTGTTAGAACTTAAGTGACGATGTAGTATATGTCGTGTTATTATTATGCGTGTGTAGTATTTCTCGAAATAATGTACCAAAATACTAGCGACTGTGGTTTTTTTTCCAAATTTTTTCTGTGTTGGTAGGTAGGTTGATGTTTTGGAAATTATTGGAATTCATCGCGTCCTAAACTTTTTGGCCCCTAAACGTAATTCCTGATGCCCGATATTCCAAGTCGCATCAACTCATCAGTCAATCCTTTCATGTATTAACAGGCATGACATCTGGGCAGATAAGCGACTCGTTGAAGTTGGATTTGTATCAATGGAATTAACCGGGAGAAACTAACTTCTCAACTGAAGGGTGACAATCAGTCGGGGAGTCAGCCGCGTTAAAAAAGAGACCATTTGACGGCTGGTTTACGAAGGTCTCGGATTTCGACGGATATGTCCGAACTGTGACTAAGTCTGTCACATCCAATCAGCCGATTCGAACGAGACGTTTAACTTCGTTTGGCTTCGCCTGTTAAACTTGCTTTCGTTTCTATTCGATGGGCAATGACCTCTCAAAAGACCTGCAGAATGATGATGCCAAGTGGATTACCACAATTCAATTCGATCGATAACACGAGGCAACAACTCTTTTTGGCTTTTCCAAGATTTTTGCAGGAGAGAAGGCTAGAAGTGAATGCAATAATATTATTAGGTATTTAAACTTATAGGAAAATATCTTCTGTTTTGCAGATCGGCAACTGATCCTTGAACTCATGTAATTTTTTTCCAATACAATGTTGCCTAAAAATATATTTTGCGAAGGGCTGAAGAAGCGGAAGAAGTTTTTCAATATTCCGGCCAAACATCGCAATGTAACCAAAAATCCATTCCCAATATAGGTACTTCTCCCTTTGATCAAACAACTGAAAATTCAAATGCTCCACTCAGAGCGAAGAGTGATCCTTTTTACCCTCCGGATCATGCATTTCGGCCATGTCGGTACAACTCTTCTTTCCAAGTGACCACTTGAAAACCAATGAAACATGATCTCCTCCCTCCATTTCGATTCCATATTCCGATGGATTCCTTCCGTAGAATGTAAAGTGGCTAAAATAAAAACTCCACCGTTGGCTCTGAGGTTCGAGGGTATAGCATAAATCTCCAGGGGGTATGACATGTTAACAAAAGTTCAACTCGAAGGGCCCAGGGAGGTTAGGGTAGAAGTGAGCAAACATTATGTAGATGTTTCCTTCGCCGAGTTTTCCGTGTTTGTGTAGAACAAACGAAGACGCTACAAACACCGAGGATTCGGTCCGACTGTTGCCATTGCCAGCATCTTCACGACTTGTAGCCAACTTGGAGGTGATATTTTACCGGTGGGGGAGAAAAAGACATACTACTTGAGGGCTTGAAATGATTCATCGCCATCTCGCGAGCTATAAATGGACTGTACTGACTACCAGAGCGCGTACTACCACTACCGTGACCATTCTTTTCCAACAACCGCCACAAAGGAGGAAAATGTATTACATCTACCGAAATAAGTACCGCCTGGGAAGGGTTGGAGTGATAAACAAACATTTGGCCGCCACAAATAGGGCTATCATTATTTTTCAATTTTTGGCTTGACAGCTACGAAGAACAAGAACTTGTCGCGGCGATGACTAGTTTTTTCATGAATGTTAAGGCGGTTTAAATCTATAACTTGTTCTATCCCTCATAATTTTTCTCCAGTCCACGCTAAGACATTTTTTCTAGATAAGCTCAGCATTAGGGTAATTTTTATTGCGCTTACGGATATTTTTGGAGAAAATTGAAGAACATATCGAACGCAACTCGCGCTGAGTGAATAGTGGCGACTTACCGCAAGAGGGAACTCGAGCATTACATTCAATCTGCAGGATCACTGGCAATGGCTTAGGGTGGAACGGTGGCAACGGAGGCAGAAGAAAGTGCAATGGTGTCACTGCCAATCTGATCTTCCTTTTTACCCTAGCCGAGGGAAGAATATTGGTTTTACACGTGTTACTTGGCAAAGGAAATCTACTTACAGCTTGCTTGCACTTTGGATTTTCCAGGACAAAATGTCCATTGATCCGGTGAATTGGAGAGGTGATTCGGTTTAAGATTTGGCACCTTTCACTTGGTCTGATCCTTTTAGACTGAATTTACGCATGAAAAACTGAACCCTGTGCTCTTTGACTAAATACATCCGGTTAACAGAAGATGGATAAATATATTTATCCATCTTCTGTTATGATATATATCATTGCAAGGTAAAACAAAGATTTCAAGACCAATGATGCCCACATTGGTTCATTTTTATGGCCAGAAAACGGACACGCGGACCCACAAATGTCCAGGAAGTGATTTTGAGGTAAACTGTAGAATTACCTAAATTTTTTATTGAAGTTCCGTTCCGTTTCTCGATTTGAGGAAAATTATAATTCTTCCGTTTTCTTCATGAATACCTTTGGAAGTAAAAATGAGTATTTAAGAAACCCTTTCGAAGGACCTACTTGAAGGGCCTTTCGATTACCTCCTCCTGTAACTACTCTTCCATCCCCCCGAAAATTAGCTGGGAGACTCTCAATTTGAAATTATTTTCTATTTTCGTGTAACCTTGTCCTTTAGGATATACCTAAGGTTTTTCCCATATTTTCAACAAAAAAATTCAATTATGATCCGCGATTTAACTGAAAGATCAAAATCACCCCTCAAATTTAGCTTTTTCCACCATTATTGGTGGATAATTGCCGGCTGTATTGCGCTGACAAATATTAGCAATTGTAATGCCCGTCTGAACTTGTGGAGAGCGGAAGTTGTACAGTTGGCGAAAAGCCAATAAAACACGACGCAGCTTGCGCAGGCTGACCAACCCGGAATCCCCATTCCATTCATTTTGAATCATATTTATTCCTGCGGTCGGATGAAATACGTTCATCTGTGCCAAGGGAGCAACAGTGGCAGTTTCTCTTTGCCAATATCGCCCAATTCACTACTTTTTCGCGCCCTCGCTAACACGCGCGCTTGATTTACGATCTAATAGCTTATTGATGGTTAACTGCTGCGAGTAATCCAATAAATGGCGCGATCGGAGTTGTTTGCAATTCGCAGGGATGAGAAATCAAAATAATATTACTCGAAGTAATTTGTACTTTTTTTAGTATTCCTACTAAAACCTTCTATGAGTGTGTTTTACAGTACCTATTGTTCAAACAAATGATTTTAATCCGAGCAATTCAACCTAATTATGCAATCAAATTGATTAGGTTTGTTGTATCCTTACCTCGCGTTTGTTGCCTCGATTGAGATGTTATAAGCATGTCGAAAGCTAAGTGAAGGAGACAGCATTTCAGTTTTGACCCTACCCCTGATCAGCTGACGACATAATTACTATTAACGGTTCATTTAAAAAGGGATTTATTTAATAGTCTTTATCAGCGCACTGGGACACTGGAGTCCCAAACTGGCAGACATGAATAAATTGAAATTATACAAGATAGGCCGTCATTTATTGATCGAGCAAGGTAAGTAGGTCCTCATAATAATTTTTGTTTCACAATATCAAAAATTGTTCAAATCTCATAACATTAGCCTGAAAGGCTTTCTTCGCTAACCACTTCCATTGGTCTACGCTCAACCGTAGCGCAAGAAATTGTTCAATGGTGCAGAAACGAAGGAATTATTATGTGTGTCAAGAGAAAGACTCCGCTTAAAAGGGAATGCCCCCTGATATATGGCTCAACCGCTGAACAAACTGGAGAAGGCAAAGAGAAAGAAATAAGGCGAGCCCAAAGATGCACCATTATTGGTAGGAAGCCCATTCCATCTCAAAGTGGACGGTTTTATGTAAAAGCAGTTCGATCAGAGAGTTGGTCTGGAGTGAGTTTGGTGGATCTTGTCGGCCAGGATCTGGGATGGGGTGAGGCCTTCAGAGACTGGAGTTGAGTGAGTTGTGTTCTTCTAAGGAGGATAAAACGCAGTGAATGCAGAGCAATCCCTTAGGTGGGAGTCGCAAATCCCCCAGAGAAGAAACCACCGGAAGAACCTTTGCCTCAATATTTCCCTTTTTCCTTCCTCCCTGTCGCCACTCTTTTAAATTAATACGAAAACGCACGAGCACACGGAAAGAGGTTCGTATTTTCTTCCTTTTTTTTCTTCGAGATTTTTCTCTATTGTTATCGTCCACGGCCGGAGATAAGAGGAATAAGTGTTATTCATAACAGCACAATACCTCCTCGGCTATCCACTCTCTGATAAAGTGAGCAATTTTCGAAAAACCTCAAGTCTCGGTACCAGGTTTTGCTCAATAGGTTTTTCCCCTTCTTCGCTTTTGAAGGCGACTTCTCTTCTTATCTCTTCTCGGTGGGTGGTGAACATCTCATTTTCATAAGAGATCCAGAGACGATACTCCAAATTGGAATCTTCGGGATTGCGGTAATGCTCATTCCCATTTCCTTTGTGTAGCCAAGATGATGGGCTTTTCGGGATCGAATCTCTAAAAGTTGGTGTTCCGATAGAAATATAGTGGACACAGTAGGCAAGCACCTTAAATCATCAATTTATCGATAAAATCAATTTGTATCAATTTCATGTCCCATGTCGATATGAAAATTTCATCAAAATTTTGGCTTTACGAATAGCTAATCCAAAATTACCAGGTCCCATAATTGAATGTTCAATCATCGCTGAAGGCAAAAGATGAGGTCATGCAACAATGCCGTTCACCAACACCAGAAGGGATGAAAGGCTTCCTTTTGACGCCATTGCGTGTGGGGACCAGGAGATTGGCGCAGTGTGAAAGCAACCGTTTGAACTGTCCTTTCGTCTGTCTCATATTTTGGCGTTGGTGAGAACATTTCTGTCTCATATTTCGACGGGTGGTGATTCTCCTCTTGAGCCCGTTCAACACAAACCGCACACCCCAACAGCTTCAGCTGTAACAAAAGGGCGTGAAAACGACGTCAAAGGGTTTAATCATTTCATGCCACCCCTTGGCAGCGAATGGTTGAGGAAGGTGCATTGTGGGTGACGCAAGACGACAATGGCTTTGCCCGACGGGAATCCCAGGTTAACTGAGATTAACACTGGGTTTTAGTAGGTGAAAATAGATGGTTACTTGGGGGTCAAACGTCGATATGATGCAGTAGAATTTTATGGGCAAGAAGTGCTCGGAATTACTAAGCTCATTTGCATTATTTTCCTAATTTGGGATGAAGCTATCATTCAACTTTTCATACTCTGGAGTGATGCGGATTGGCGGGACGGCAAGAGGGTAACGACGACCTCCTCTCGATAATTGTATTTTTAGGTCACATGCGACCGATAGCTCTTGAGGAAGGCCATGCAGTCGAAAGCGCCAAAGCCCAAATACACTGATCAAGTTGAAATTGCTACAAATACGAATAAAAACTCAAAAAATGAGAGAAAAGAAATAGTCTATTCCAGTATTAAGGTACAATTGTAGACCGGTTTCGGTTATTAAACCATCGACAGTACTTCAGACTCCAGTCAAGGTTAACACCTGCTTAATAGCTGTTTTAAATATTTTTGCACATTCAAAAAAGGTTATTTGGGATTGCTTCTATCCCAATCCCGGACGATCAGGATGGGGAAGCCCAGCAGCTTCCAGGTCCCACCACGACTCCAGGCCACGCCGACCTCGGTCCCAAAAAATGCCATTCCGCCTCCATAGGGTAGACAGTTGAGGCGTAAGACCAGAAGAACCAATACAAAACGGGACATTTAGATTTTAATGTATATTATGACGGTACCTATACAATACCGATAGCTTTTCACGTTTGAATGGGTTCAGGTATTCCCTAGAAAAGACATCGTTGCCCCAGCAGGGCACATAAAATATATTTACTGATTACTCTTCAGTACGCAAAGGGTATTCATTGGATCAATAGGTTGGCCTGTTGCAGTGCATGGGTTTTTGGAATCGGAATTGCGCTTTTCCATTGCCCTTTGCTCAAAGATTAACTTTAATGAAACGCATTGTTGTGCCGGAGATAAAGGTTGATTAGATCCAAATTCTGTCCAATAGTCGAAAGGTAAACCGGATACGACACGCACGGGCTCAAATTTCCAATTCGAACCCGTAGATCATCCAATCATAATTTAAAACAATGGCAAGTCGAAATGGTGAACGGGATGGTGAGTTGGGGTACAAAACCTTTGGGATTAGGGCCCGATCCATCTCGTAAGCTCGACAAGGGTTCAGATTATGATTGCCATCGAGTTACGAGCTGGTATGGTAATGTCAACAAGCCACAACCACTCAACCGTTATTAACAAGATCCCTCCGTTTTCCATCCTATCCGACTGCGCTCAACGGTGGCGCTGAACGTAATATTGACGGCACGGCAGTTACATCTACGATAACTCGATCGCTGGTCGCAAACCCCATTTACGACCGTATGAATATAAATCGGTTGATTCGGCCAGTTTTACGGACAGGTGTTGAATCGTGTTGTTATACGCTCTGGTTGTTCTGGAGGAATTGTTGACCTGTAGTAGGGAGGGATTGTCAGCGAAAATCTGTACCTATAGTGTTACCACGATAACGCACGTAGGTTGAAGAGAGTTCGTTATTCGTACAATCAAAACTTAGTTTATTCAAGCCGGGCTGGCATAAAAATGTAGGAAATAAGTATATTTCCGAGTTACGACCCTCTCCTTGAGGGCGGCAGGGCACGTCCGGGACAACTTCAGTTATCGGGCGAAAAGGCAACGCTAGGAAACGGCAGTCTAACTTGCTTATTTCTTTGTTGAAAATTCTACCCAGAGGTTAAGATGAATCTCAAAAATCAACGCAACCGAACAGCCGAGCGGTTGATGGAAAGAATGGGCGGTTGAGTTTTGTTATAGCTGTAAGAAATAGGTAGGGCTGGTTTCTGTTTACAGCGGTAGCTCAGCTAATCAAGTATCAGTGCAAGATCTTACGGTTGACTTGGTTCGCCACGAGTCATTGGCCTTATCAAAACCCTTTGCTTTTAACACTCCATTCGCACCCCCGACCGGCTGAGAGTCGTAAAATCCACCCCTTTCTTTCCTGATGGGGGCTCGGAAATTTCTCTTTCTTCCTGTTGTGGAAAAAGTCAACCACTCGAAAAAGGGAAGAAATCGGCGCTGTTCCGTTTAATTGAGCGCCAAGCAATGCTGCCAACGGCCGACACGAGTTGAGCACCTAAGCAGTCAACCGAAGCTAAGAGCAATATTCTCTCAGGCGAAGAGAATTGACGCGTAGGTAGTGGTTGATGATGGGACAGGTCGTTCAAACTTTTTTTTTTTTTTGTAAATAAATTAAAAAACCTATCTACTTTCAGGTTTTTATTTTATTTTCATTTTTTTTATTTTGTTTATATCGCACCCTTGCGAGAATAGTGTTACAACTCAAAAATCCGTAGAAGAATAATCTGTAATCTCATATTCATATCGCAATTTCAATCGTCAGTAACGCAACCATTCAAAACAGTAATTAATACAGTACCAACTCTACAGAAAAACATCATCACAGCGCCATCTAAAATAACTAATTTAAAACGATACCAAAAACTCAAAATTGACCATTTTTGAGTTGTAACACTATTCTCGTAAGAGTGCAATGTGTTATTTTATTATTGTTTTTGTTGTTGTTTTAATTGACAAGAAGTATAGACTTGAATGAAGCCAAATCTGAATATTTTGTGATGGTGTAATTTTGGATCTCATGGGGAATCAGCGACGCAGAGAAAGTTAGGATGGCACCCCTCGTCTGTTCATATGAGCACAATATAGGTAATTTTATCAAGTCTGAGATTTTTCTGTATTTCATAAGCCAATATTATGTATGAAGCTAAAACTAAAACATTCCAAGCATACAGAGCAATGAACTCAGAAAGGCGTGTTATTCAAGTCGCCGCGCCATCTGGGCAAATCGCTTTCCCACAGTCGACAATGCGTTCACGACGAGGAGCAAGTGTCGGTGGACAACAGGTTTATCGATTGTATTGACTAATGGTCACTATAATTCCACGGTATAGTAGTGAAACGGTACTACTAGGATGACTATCGTGGATAGTATAATTGCCAGTATAACATCTGCAAACATCTGCACGGAATAAATTATCGGATAGGAACCGGCGGTTTAAACTGATCATACGATTTGACGAGATGTTACATGTTGTTAATAAAAGAAACCGTTGCTTCGTTCCGATTGATTTTGATGTTCCCACGGTTCGAACGCCAACTGATTTTAGTATTTTAGGTTCATATCGACCAGAGAAATTGTTTGGGGGACCTTGCTGCACTAATGCAAGTGTGTCACATTCCCGTAAAATAGTCCCTAATTAATGCATTCAAACTTCAAAGACATGATACATGAGGACTGATCTATCAAAAGGTAACATAATATGTTATCTTATTATGTAATATTATCCAATTTTCTAAATTGTTCAGGAAGAGCAAAAAAACGAATTGTTTGACATCCCAGTACAATTTCATCACGATTTCCAGTTACAGCCCTGAACACATCGGCATAACAGATCGTGTCCCAGAACACGAATTTTTTATACCCATAAATAAAGGAGCAACCGCCATTTGAAATTTGGATATGGGCCGTTTTGATTGAAAATCTTAGTGCTATCCTCCCAAATTCCATCAATACGCAAGTGTTTTGCCTCTTATAACCCATGTCAAGTACTTACCGACGCCATTTACTAACCATAAGTTGATCCTCCGGACAGGGGGCCAGATTATGTGCCCTTTTGATAGAAAAAGGCTAATCATCCACGAGACTCATACAGGATATGTACCGTTTTGACCGAAAACTTAATACTTTATTGAGGATGGATAATATCGTCACATATTACGTGATCTTTTAATGGAATAGCCGCACTTTACTATTGTGTGCACCGATCAAGCTCATACGAAAGAATGAAAAAATGCAAGAAAAACGAGTTTCTCCTCGATATGGATATGTCCTTTTGATAGATTAGTCCTTACATGATGTTATACCTACTGAAGAATAGGAAAGTTCTCCTTATTTTGGAGCGACCTAATAAAAATTACTTACCAAGTCATTCTTGCATGAGAAAATTGAATGATTCAAATCGCGACAATAACTGTTTCTCCAGCTGTTGAAGAGACTTCCGACACTGACTCATTCGCTTCCGAATAGATACCGTATAGTGAGGAAGGAAATAGCATCAGTAAGAGGGCTCAATTTCCAATCGAATCAGTTGAATTGCACGCTTTCGAAAAAAGAAAATCTAAAATCGATTACAAAATAAGTGTATCCGTTTCCTGGTGCTGGCTGATGTCCCGATGACGCCGCCTGACTGACGTGAGACGACCAATTTGTAACGGATTGCGACAACCGCTTGGGGCGTCATTAGAAGTCGGCACACGCACCAACAGCAGCCACCATGGAGTAACATAATGCACATTTCCTTTTTCAATCCTTCACTCGAAACTTTAAAGCTGGTCGCGTGATTCAAAGGATTGACAATTGTCGCAGGGGGTTGGCCCTATCTAGGAAACTGAAAGGGTTGAAGTGAGGGGAAGTTCTCCAGGCGCAGGAGAAGAGGATCCGTGAAAGACGAATGTGACCGGATATAGGGTCATGCTGAGTTGAAATGCTACTGGGTTTATGTGTCTGATTCTCACGATGTAGAGAAGTGAAAATAAGTGGAGAAAACTTAGATCGAAGTTTCATTTTTGTAATCGTTAGTAGCCACTGCAACGTGTGGAAGGGCATCTGATAATCATCATTCCAATAATTAAATATGAAACAGATGACGAACAACCAGTCTATTAGCAAACACCGAAAATCGATGAAACCCCTGGATTTCTAGCCACTGCAACGCGAAGAAGGGATAATTCTCATTCCAACAATTAAATTTGAAACAGATGACGAACAAAAAGTCCATTAGAAAACACCGAAAACCAATGAAAACCCTGGATTTCTACGCCTGATGAGTTTTCTGCATATGATGGGTAACGAAACATTTCAGTAACCAACCTACAGAATACTCTTCTCATGTTGTTCGAGAGAACTGTGGGACGAGTGGTTCCATTTCCCACATCCGCCCTACACTCTTCAGACGCACTAGAAATTATCATATGAATCGACAACTGTGTTTCAGGCACTCGATGACATCTACACTCCTGTTTCTCGCATGGTAAATAAACTCCTTCGTTCATATGGTAAATATGAACTGCCGCTGTGATGAGGGTGGAGGGTTTGTTGGGTGTGAACTATTGAAAATTTTACTTAATCAAAGAATGGTGGCAAATAATGTCAGTTGAACATTGAATCTTGAGGTGAGAGACTCAATTTACGAAATGTACCCAATAAATCTTTGACAAAAGCGAAGAAAACGTTAAAAGCGGTCTTGCTGGAAATTCAGAGTCTTTTTCTAAATATAGAATTTTTCATCAATTTTGGTGGCTATATTTTGAAAAATTGCCATTGTGAAAATGATCGCTCGATAGACTAAATAATCACCCCCATAACACTTAGGACCGCTTTATCAATTGTCAGTTATCCAAAAACTGATAGCTAATCTCTTGGCTACAAATTTCTCGGAGACACAGCCTTTGCGCATCCACCCAAAAATCACCCTGAAATTAGTCTAACGAGTCTTGATTGATCCAAGTCTTGAAATCTTGTCCATGGCGAGAGAAATCCCCATACTGAGCCCTTTCAATTCTGCTTCATTCACTTTGGGGTAATTGGAGTCAAGCGAAAATCCTGACAGAAACCAGAGGCGCCATTTCGACCTTTGCCACCATCGCTCAAGGAGCTACAAATACTAAGATATATCCTTGCTCCTCAGCTTTGTAGCTTACACGAGGAGCAGGTTCAATAATTAATTTGTCAACCGAAGCTGAAGTCGGTCGACTTATCATTAATCACGCCACTCCACCGGCTTGAGACAATTTCGGGGTGAGTGCCGGGGAGTGGAGATTCAAAGCAACAAGACCGTGAAATTGTCTGCCCACCGCCCCACGCTCAAATATGGCTTAATTTTTAAGCAGGGAAATTACAACAAAAAAAAAACCGTAAGAAGTTATATTGCCAATGCCTTGGCGTCAGAAATCTTTTGAGACTGAGTGGTTCAATAGAAGACAGCGTTTGCCCATTCTCGCTTGGTGTAGTGGAGCAGAGTCGAAATACACCGTATAATATTATAGTATCTGTACTTAAACGTAATGGAGGTTATAATTTATTCTCCGTTTTATGATTTCGCTGCCAGAACGTGAAATCAAAATTAAACGCCCACCTAGTAGCCGTGAAGTGTTCAACACCTGGACTTCATGAGAAGAATCATTAACACAGGTGTTAAAACTTTATGACTTTTCGGTTTGAGCGTAAATGGAAGTTAGCGAGGCAAACCATTTTTCACCGTCAAAATACGGAGCATTTCTGACGTTCAGTATCATGCTGTAAAAATTGACAGTTCATAGGGATTTATGAGGTGTTAAACCGGTTCATAAAATGCGAGATTAATTTAGCGATTTACCTACCTGAGGTTGGCCGATGTTGAGGGGTTTCTTTAGTTGGAGCATTCATACTTACTCCGCTCATCCGAATTTCGATCAACCATAACCAATAATCAAGCTATAAACAGGAGCAACGCAACAGCAACAACAGGCAACGAATTCCCCGCCAGAATTCCCTGATTTCTGGCAATAGAAATATCGAGCTCGCTTGAGCTTTGTTTCAGTATGTTGCCTGGCTGTCTGCTAGAGATTATTTTCAACCGAGGCAAAAAAACAGACATCGATATTTGCCGAGCAACATCAATACTCAATACCAAAGTATTAACGGATGGTTAGCATCTAATCGGCAGTACATGTATTTTATACCAATTTACTATAAAGAACTCAGAAATTATAGTCCTTTGCCTGTCGGTGGCCCTTCTTATGAATAATATGAGAAGAGGAGGAGGAGGATGAGAAAGGAGGAGGAGGAGAAGAAGGAGGAGGATTAAAAGAAGGAGAAGAAAGAGGAGAAGGAGAAGGAGAAGAAGAAGTTCTTTGTCTGTGCTGACAATCTGTAATTTGGGGAGGCGGCCAATGCCGATGATATCCAGATTCAGGTAATCGATGCCTAATTACTTAATATGTAATATGCTAAAAGTGGATAACCCAGGATTATTCGGCTATGTGTGAACCTGCCTTTTCACGCGCCGACCTTTATAGGCAAAGTTACAGGTAGGAGCAGCGGATAAATCAGCACGCTAGGTCTGCGCATGCGCAATGTTATTACTAACGTGCAACAGTTTCTCGATGGTCAGAAAAGCGTGTTTAGCAGGGCTCATAAAATGCAGAGTTAGTGAGGAGTTCACGTGCCGACCAGTAAGCGGGGCGATAAATCTCCAACTGCCGCAGACTCGGCCGATGGAGCTTTAGTGGGGTCATCAAGGTAAGAAAGAACGCCCACGAGACAGTTGAGCTTCTCCTTTTAGAATGATCGCATGTTCCTTGGCATCGAATGTTAAAATCTGATGACCTTCTTCGAGACATTGTTTATTTCGTAATGTCCACCAGCCAGCCTTGAAGTTCCAGCACTTGTTCAACCATCAGCTGTACAGTGCAATAAAATCGACGTAGTATCATTTATCGACTAAGCATGCGTTGTTGGTCATCTGATGCAACCAGCGATAACACAGGATACTCAAAAATGCAAAAATTGTACGACGAGTTAGGTACCGGAAAAACAATAACCCAGAGAACACTCAAAGTGCTGTACCTCGACGCTAAACATACACTGAAAACTCACAACTATAAAACTCAACCTCAAAGTCAATTCAAACTGAATGTCAAAGTCAAACTGAAACTTAACGCAAACTGAAAATCTAACTCAAACTCAAAGCAAAAGTCAAACTCAATGTCAAATCGAAACTGAGACTCACTACCAGTGGCGGCTCCTGGCAGGGGCAGAGGAGCATGTGCACCCCCTGGCCAAAATGAGAAAGAAAAAAAACAGTGACCTACCTTAATAATATCATTATTACTGCCACACTACTCTCAACTCTTCACAATCCTCTGTGAAAAACAACAACAACTTCATTGGCAAAGCCTCAGGATCACCGACGGATAGGACTAGCGCTTTACTGTATGGCGGCTCGTGCACGAACTAGAAGTGCACTAGAAAGGTTGGCGCTTACGTAGATAACTGTATTAGTGGTAGTAGTGTGATTTTTGAAGTATGAGTGTCCAGCCAATGCCTCACCGTACGGCCCAGGTGCAGACCATCTCAATGCACCACCGGTCGAATGCGATCGAATCTGCGGTTGAATGCGGTCTAATCGGGGTCATCTTATCTTATCAGTTCGAAAACTGATATGATTTAGTAAAAATCGCGGTGTTTTTCTTCGGTGAAAATTTTTCTTGTGTAAAAATCGGTGTTATTCTTCTGTAAAAATGAATGACGTGAAGGTAGTTCAATTGAATTTTTCCAAGTTTACTTTGGAGGAGAAAATAGCAATCCGGGTGGCCGCTACTCAACTGCGCTGGAAGGACTTTTACAGAAAGGTAAAAGCTAAAAATCGCTCCACGACTCGGAAGTGCAACCGACAATACTTAGGGACTTCAATTTCAACTTTTACAAAATAGGGTTTCTGAAAATTGATAGATGGTAATCATCTTAAAATTCCTCTGTTATCACTAGTGAACGTTTTTTGGTGTTCATTTTATAATAATGAGACGTGAAAGTGTGTAAAACTTTCCTATTAATTTGCATTTACTTAGTTTATGATAACATATTCCCTTCGCGATTGTTCCATAATATATTATCTTATGGCTTAAGTGCACCCCCTGGGTTTAAGGGCAGGAGCCGCCACTGCTCACTACTATAAAACATAATCTGACACTCAACTTCAAAAGAACTGAACCTCAAAGTCACAGGTAAAATGGAATTCACTCTCAAACTGAAACTGGAACTAAACTCAACAAAGTCAAATTCAAATTTGAACTGAAACTTTACATCAATGTCAAACTGAAACTTAAACTCGAACTGGAATCGAAACTCAATTTTCACTTTTATGAACCTCATAGTCAAAATGAAACTCACGGACAAAATGAAACTCACTCTCTAACTTAAACTGAAAGTCGAAGTCAAACACAAAATCAAACTCAAATTAAAACTGAAACTGAAACTCAAAGTCAAACTCAAATTCAAACTGAAACTTCACATCAATGTCAAACTGAAACTCAAACTCGAACTGGAATTGGAACTCAATTTTCACTTCAATAAACCTGACACTCAACCTCAAAGTCGAATTTGAACTGAAAATCAAAGTCAAAACTGAAACCCAAACTCAAACTCGAACTGAAATTGAAACTGAAACTCAATGCCAAACTCGAACTGTCACTCAATCCTAAGCTCAAAGTGAAACTGAATGTCAAACTCAGACTGAAACTCAAAGTAAAAGTCAAAGTCGAAATGAAATTCAAACTGAAACTTTTACTGAAACTCAAAGTCTTAGTCAAAGTCGAATTCAAACTGAAACTGAAATTGAAACTCATTGATAAACTCGAACTGTCACTCAACCTTAAGCTCAAACTAAAGCCCGAATTCAAACTCAAACTGAAGCTCAATCTGAAACTGAACGTCAAAGTCAAACTCAGATTCAAACTGAAACTGAAACCTACCTCAATGAAAAACTGAACTCAAACTTGAACTGAAATTTAAACTGACTGCTATAAAATGAAAATCACTGAAAATGACACTCAACCTCAAAGTCAAACTCGAACTGACGCTTAATCTGGAACTCAAACTCAAACTGAAACTTTACCTCAATGTCAAACTGAAATTCATACTCGAACTGAAATTGAAGCTGGAACTCAATGTCAAACTCAAATTCAATCTTATACTCAAACTGAAAATAGAACTCACTACTTTAAAACAAAGCTTCACTGAAACTGAAACTTCACCACATAGCAAAACTGGCTCTCAAACTGAAACTGAAACTACCTGAAACTCAAACTAAAACTGAAACTCAAATTGAAACTGAATCTGATTTTTAGAAGGATGTTGACGATTGATGAAGATAAATATGGTGGTTTAGAGGCAAAGTACAAGCAAATAGATGCAGATCTTCACAGTATTGATCTGCATATCTGTTCATTTACTGCGATGCTGCTGCTGATTCAAGTCGATTGAGTTGATATGTCGAGTTTCTCTTTTCCTCCGTTCTATTCGCTTCGCGTGAAGTGAACACGAATGTGTCTGAAAGAAGCCAAAGATATCCAGTGACTAGATGATATCATCTTCTTTCTCTTGTTTATACAGCTTTGTCCGGCTGTTTATCGCGACGGTTTTATTAAACAACTGACAACGCTGAAGTCCCCTCGGCTTTGATTAGGTTGAAAATGGAAAAATGCAATAAGAGGGACCGAGGGACAGGGAGGATGTCATCTCATGAAACTACGTTACATCTATGAAGGAGCCAATTTCGCCCATGGCGACTCGGTCTGGAAAATATGGTTTGGTAAATCCAATTCACCGGACACGTCGCCCTATGGAGCCGAGTGAAAATACAAGGAAATTGAGGACGGTAGAGAAGGAATTTAGAGATCGGTTCACCATGTTAAACGACCTGGATGAGGCAATTCTTCTTCTTTTCTCCTTTCCTTGATTCCTCTTCTCCTTTTCTTCTTTTCTTGATTCTTCTTCCCCTCCCACTCCTTACCAGCCATCGGGTTTTACTTATGGATCCTATATAGTTATCAAATGATATAAGACAAATTATATCACGAGAATTTTCATGCGAATATTTATGAAAATATTGATTGCCTCATACGTTTCCTCGATGTAAGTATGAAGTGAAGGCTGCAATATGAAATATCCGGCCGACCAAGGAGGGAAGGACATGGAACATTTTCCGTTGCTGGTTAGAGTTATCGAGTTATCTTCTCTGGAGCGAACAACTCGATTGAAGGTGGAGGACATCATAGAAGCCTAAGAGGAGGTCGGGTCGATGATGTGTCCTCAGGGGGTCTGTTACTGATTAGAGGAGGCTTCCACGTTTGTATCTTAAGGTTTCCCTTCTTTAGGTATCTCTTTCTTTAGGTCTTGCCCTTCCGTGAGGTGGTCGTACTCAACCTTAGTCCATAATTGCGACTCTGCTTTCCTTGGGGTTTGCTCGCACACACGTCCTAATAGAGAACGGGGGTTTTACCTTGTACTCCTCTTTACCCAGTTTCCATGGAGTAATTACGTGATGTTAGAGCAAGGTTTGGAGATTCATAAGAAGGAAAAGTAGGTAATCTGGAATTGAATGGGATCGTTGGTATTCGTATGAATTTATAGGTACCTTTTTCCATTACCTACGAGATATTAGTTTCAAATTGTTCTAGGAAAGACTCAAGAATCGGTAAATACCTATTCACATACATTACTGTTAAAAGTTGTGGAACCTCATAATTGGAATAGAAGTAATTTGGAATGGAAGTAGTCTGTTCCACGAAAGTTTACGAGTTTGTAAATCGGTTTCAAGCCATCATCAGTACAAAACCAACATAACAACGACAACCACCTTATATCACTTTACCTTATTCTTCGAAATTGAACGCTTGAATTCCACCCTATCTCGCCATACTTTAAAATGCATGCTAAACCCCGAATGAAAAAATCGGGCTAAATTTCTTTCCTTATTACGAGATGCAATTCTATAGGAATATTTTATATAAATGGAAAATGCGTTTCGGCTTACTCCGAAGTTTTTCATTTACCGAAATCGCAAGAGGAAGGGACGCGGTTTCGTGGGAGGATCAGCCCATCTTGTTAGCGCATATCATTACCAGTCGAGCAGAGAGACATCAAAACGGCAAACCTAAGATAACGAGAGGATATAAACATGGCGAACCTGTAGGGATCTCGGGGATACCTTAATTCAAATAGGTAGCTGCCTTGTCAGATAGCGAGTGATGCTGGGTTCAGACGTACGAAATTGAATATCATGGGGTTCACTTTGGTCCATCAAATTGGTTCAGCTGCGAAAGGGGTGTATATCATTCCGTCTACACTTCAGAGCGTCTAAAAATCCTTATCAGTCACTGCGTCTAACAATTCTTATCAGTCACTGCGTCTAACAATTCTTATCAGTTCTTGCGTCGAAAAGTACATTCGGGTCAGCCCGACTAAGATTAAAGCAATCGATAGTGACGTTTTTATCGATAGTGAGTTGAACTTGTTCAGCGGAGGAACGCGATGTAACATCGATTGTTTAATCGATTAAAATAATTTCTCGACGGACTGACCCGCCTCGTGATTTCGACGCTTTTTCGGAAGACATTTTTTCGACGGTCGGTCGCGTAGACGCTTTGTTGGCCACTGTAAAAGTGACTAATTTCATGTATCGATCGATATATCGATTGAATGGATGCGATTATTCGCTGGAAGTTTTTTCACTTCGCCGTTCGGTTTGAGATTGTTCAAGATGTTGAGAATATATCCGCGTAGAGCGCATGTGTGTCAACGTCCACACATTGGTGCATTTGCGTGATAGGTATCAATTTATGGTATTTCTTTGCTTTGGCATGAGACTGGATTGATTGGAAAATCCTGTCTTTGGTTTTTGAATTTTCAAAGTCATTTTGAGTTTTCTCACGGTTTACCTGCCCAATTTAAGTTGAAGCGAAAAATCCCGTCTTTGCTAATAAATTAGTGAATTTCTTGAGGGTTCACCCCCCCTCAACCCCCTCAACCCTCAAGAAATTCACTAATTAATCGAGTGGTCGAGAACATTTTGAAAAAAATTTGCTAATAAACCCAATTTAAGTTTAATTGAAAAATCCCGTCTTTGGTATAAACCTATTATTTTGAGTTTTCTCGCGATTCACCTACCTAGGTACTTATGATATGGCTTAGATGGCATGAAAAATCATACGGTAGGTAGGTCACCCTCCTATTTTTTCAAGTAAGTACCTACCTAAATTTGTTAGAGGTAGGTAGGTACCTTAGTTCTGAAAACAACAGAACGTCTTCTATTAGGTACCTATTGCTGGTATTTTGCGCTCCAAGGCTTTCGGCCAATTCTTTGGCCTTCAATCTTGATACACTTGAAGACAATCAAAGTTTTCTTTGAAGACAGTCTTCCGACGATTGCGTGCCACGAGTGGCATGCTGTCGTTCCTTTTATCTTCGAATCAAAGCTCGCTTATGCAGTTGCTGTTAATGTAGGAGTTATTGGGTCGTTTTTGTGCAATGAGGGATGCAATCACAGAGAGGGCACGAGGCAATGTAAAATACTAATTTACTAGGTAGGTAATGTGAACAATAGCAGTTTCACCCATTTCAGGGTGTTCATAGGAACTTCGTCGTTAAGAGGAAGTTCATACGGAGCCTGCCATCCCTGTTGTCGGAATCTGAAAGGAAGTTATTTTTTCGACGCACCCCCTTCAGGACTAAGTTCTCCAGAAACAGCCGTTTTCCCTCCAAAATCGCTAAGGAATTTTGCCGTAAACAACTGAAAAGATTGAAATTTTCTGAGCTTAATTGCAGCTGCTCTTTGCACGTTGTGAAAAAACGGTTGTGAAGAAACAGGTGGCATGGTTAAAAAACGATTAAAAGGGAACCTTAAAAGGGTTAAAAAACGCCTTTTCTTGCATTTCGTATTTTTGATGATATTGCACTCTTCCTAAGCACGGCAGTATGAGCATTTTGAGTAATTGAATAAATAACCCTGAGCTACCTGCGAAATTGCAACCTCCCAGAGATGGCAGTGCGGTGGATCAAATTCCTCGAGGAGTGGGGTCGCTCCAGCGACCAGTCAGAGAAACGTTCTTTTCTTCTTCTACATAATTAGATTACGTAGGTAGGTGTTAATAACAGTTTCCGATTTGATAGGTACCTATGCACTGGTGAACAGTGTAATAATTGAGCCGTTCAGTAGCCAAGTGGGATAAGTCCATTTTTTCAAATTTCACAGGAGCGAAGTATTTGAGTTTGGTGCTGTAGTTTTGTAAAAGATTAAAGATAGACAAAATCGACCATTCGATTCTGTGTTCGATTACTCAATAAAACATAACTCCAGCACCGTTCGTCAACTGGAAGAATATGACATTTTCTTCCGTTTGGCGCAATAAAACAAAAATCGGAAAAAATTGACTTATCCCATTTGGCTACTGAGCGGCTCAATTAAAGAGATTTATTTGAGCTGGCCTAGAGATGATACAACGATATTATCGTGATGCTGTAATATTGAAGAATTGAATGAGAATAAAAAATAGTTCAATTGAAACAAATTTATTGAAATGTATACATGAACCAAAGAAATTCATACATGAACCAAACATCACCGGTTTAATCAATTGTTTCATAGAAAAACGCTGCAAATTCTTACACAGGGGTTCATCATTCACGTGGCTTGTTTGATTTTCACTCACTACCTGCTTATGTTAAAAACTAGTCTAATATTATTAAATCAAATTTTGTGAAAAAGTTTAGCTCGACTGATCTGGCAATGGCCCCATTAGATTCAGCATGAAAGGAGCTATCGAATAAAACAATTTACTTGCAAGTCAGAGAAGATTTTGGAAAAACACAATTTTTTCAAGATTTCAACAATTATTTGGAAGGGCTCAAAACCGAACGATTGGCTTGGCTAAAGAATTGGGGCTCTCCTGGAACAAGGTAATTTTTCCTGAAAATTTTGAGAACTATCTCCAGCCGTTTGGGAGAAAAAGTGTTCACGGGAGACGGAAGGATCTTTTTTAATTGCAAATTCGAATTCTACGCCCTTTGCAACGTAAACCATACAGTTTTCAGGGTAGGTAGGTTAGAACATTTTTCATCATGGACGATTACAATGGATTATTATTGAAAAATAAACCGAAATCAGGTATGTCCACATCACAATTCTCCTCTCATCAATTTTCAGAGTCCAATCTTTCAAAACTGCTCGAGCAGATAATCCAGCTAGGCCTTTGGGAAAATGCTGAGTCGATGGAAATTCAGAAGCTGTTGTGACTACTTCAACGTTAGCTTTTCCATCAATGGTTGGAAGTAGGTAGGTATGTAGGTCCACTTCGTAGTGGTTAATCTCGCTTCAGGTTGCCATCCATTGACGCTTCCTCATTTTGCGACTTCGCAGCTTATCTTCTGTGAATTAAGTCAACAATTTAGGCACAAGGCAGGGTTTACTATAACTGAGGGCTTACAATACAATCTTGTGCTAACAAAATACAATCCCATTGCTCAAGAACCATATTTTTTCTACTCCCTTCAATCCAGAGTTTAATTTCAGATATAATCTTATAATATAGGTATATAGTGCCTATAATAAATAATAACTATGTTCGGTTAATAAACCTACAGATGTATGGATTTTCAAGTCGAATGAGGAACATGGATGAAAAACGAACTCCATTTTTTTCCGCCAGAATGATGCTGTTTAGGATGCGAAAATGATGTAGTGATGGTCTACAACGAAAAAACAACATTTTTCCTGGTGAAAAACGCTAATGAAAAGTGCCCTTTTGAATGTGGCGGTTAACCGTATGACGTCACTGTGCGGACAAGACTGCGCGTAGTTTCTTAATGTAACGGCAAAAAATCCGTTATCGCCGTCCTATCACAGCATACACACATGAACTCGGATGAGGTTGCACTGGTGTTCACGGGAAGATGACACACACTGTGTAACCTTGAGGCTGGCCATTTTCCCGCTCGACTTCAAATCTGCGATTTTCACTAAGCCTCCCTCCTCTTTTAAGTACCTCTTTTCCGAACCGTCATCCACCATAATACCATTTTCGAAGCCTAACAAGGAATATTATGGCGAAAAAACAGTTCATTTTTTTCATGCATGTTCCTCATTGAGAACATTTCAAACAAAATTGAGAATTTTCCAAACCTAATTTGGAATTTATTTTCCAAGGCAGTTAGGTACCTACACTGGAAAAATAAATTCTGAATTTGGTTTGGACAATTCTCAATCTGACTAGGAAAATTCTCAATTCCGCTTGGAAACGCAATAGCATTCAATAACATCTCTACGTTTGGACCTCCGGGGCAGCTTAGTGGCTCGCCCGACTGACTAGCTGCAGGCTATACCCAGGGTGGGATTTAATTCCCATAGGTGGCATAAACATTTTCGCCCATAGTCTTATAATTCATGTCATCCCTCGTACTCAGGGTATCTCGAAATTATCTTAATTGGAGAAAGATTATCTGCATGGCTATGGAATGTTTCATGCCAATTAATGGAAATCTAGCCCATACCTCCGGCCGTGGCCTGTACCTAGAGACGCAAGACGACGCCACTGAACTACCCGTGAGACCTTAAAAGAAAACCGTTTCTGTAACTGAGGTTGGGTCCTGAGGAACTCAGATGCTTCATTATCACAGGGCGATTTAACCCGGTCTATCGACAAACTCATGAAAGGACAAACTCATTAGAAAGGAGGCTTCGAAAGGCAATGATCCGCCTCCCACACTCTGGTAATCTTAACGAGCTGGTAAATGTTTGGTAAAAGTGGACCTGGCGAACACAAACCGGTCAACATAGCCAACACATTTGCCAAGGGGGCAAAAATTGGGCTCATAGCCTCAGTTATGAAAACGGCATCTTACTGAAATGAAATACAGTTCACTGACTTACCGAAACACTAGCTTCCAATGTCTCCTACATCTTTCTCGACGGAAACAGTCATCTTCCACGGCTAGACGATTGCATCCTTAGGTCCTACATGAATAGCTGAGAGCTACAATATCTGCTTATGTGACATGTAAACTACTTCCAAAACCATGTTATTTAAACGGATAGATCTAAATATAAGTTATAACAATTATTTACTCACAACTCTGTGGTTATTCCACTAACCAAGTGCTAACATAAGTGAATTTTGTACACTGTCAACAAAATTTAATGACAGGTCCTACAATGGGGAGGCGTGTGACAGCAACAGTTAAGCAAGCTTAAAAACAGCGTACGATTTTACGCCCCTGGCGGCAGCTCTGTAACCATTCTAGAAGTGTCTCAAGTTGAGGTACACTATCCTACTATCGATACGGAGGATTGTGATCGATCTTAGACGGTGTGACCCGCTTATCATGTTAGACGCTTTGGCGGAAGCTATTTTTTAGACGCAGTGAAGTGTAGACGGAATGACGCACTCCCTGCGAAAGTATGTCATAATTATTTATGTAGTATAATTGCATTGATTTATTGATTTGAAAAACTACCGTAAATTTTTGATTTGTTGGCTGATAATTTTTTTTTTTGCTTATAAAAAATGATTGATTGTAATTAGTTACAATTTGGCTGATGAAGAATTTTTCCCCATCTTGCAAAAGCCAACAATCTACTTAGGTAACTTAAATTGTATTGTAATAAATTTTTCGTGTTACATGGGTCTATATATTCGACGCATTAGTTTGTCTTCAGAAATTTAGAAATCAATGGATATTTTTATAAATAAAAGCAGATACGTCGGAAATTGAGCTCGCCGTACTGCGTACTGTCTTTTGATATCTCAATGCTGCTTTTATCGACTATCTATTTTTAATTTATTTTTATTCTTAAGGGTATTTTCAAGCGAGATTAAAACCCTTGAACTGGGCAAGACCAAGGCAACTTCCTGGAACAACCCCGCTATTAAATTGTCGGTGCTCCATAAGACACACATCTGCTCACAATGTGAGTCGAGCGTCGAGCTATGTATGCAAATATACCGGATGACATCGGGGGATGTAGAGAGGGAAACACAGTTAACGATACCGCAGTAAAAGAGGGAAAACGAAGGAAACTCCAAAAAGAAAAAATACTGTTCCACTTGGTTGGCAATTCAATCCTCGGGGGAGTTCTTCTTTCGGGAATGTTTTCTTCCTCTTTTTTCCGGTATGTTGCAGCGTGAGGTGGGTAATAAACTCAACGGGATCTCAAGTGAAATGCTAATTCATGTAAAAACCTTCCTGGCTGGCGGAAAATGCGGGAAAATCGACTCCGTTTCAATTCCTGGGGAGAAATTCAGCCGCACGGTTCGATTGCAACGGGGGATAATTTGGGAGCGGAAAATCTCGAGAGGGGATTCCAATTTAGTCTTTAAAAATAAAATCACTACTCCAGTTCAGAAGATGGTAATTACACTAATTGTTTTAATTTAGAGTAACTGTAGAGTACGAATTCTGGTCTTTCGGCCATCTCTACTCTACGGAGCGGTACCTAATTTAGAGGATAGAGGTCGTTAGTCTCCGTTATTCACGGAGGGATCAGAAACCAGGAGCCTACCCATACGGCTCACCTGGATATTAGACCGGATCCTTGGGTTTCATCCATATGCACATGTTCTTTGTGCCTTACCCACAAGGACGCAGGCAAATAACGGACGCTAGCGACCTCCATCCTCCAGATTATAAACTAATTATTTTGGTTAATTATGGATGCCCCAGTGAAATCTGCTTGATGAGAAATCAGTAGGAACGAGGGTGTTTAGTTATTATGGAGGCTTCCAATTTGAGTTATTGGCAGTAATTGCAGGAGATACGAACGCCCTAAGGGTTAGTTGGCGATTGAGTTAGAAAGCACCACATGTGGTTAAAGAATTATCGCTCCATTGGTGGGCTCGGTAATCTCGAAGAAAGTTCAATTCGAAATAGCCATATTTCATTTTGATCTTTTGTATAGTAGAGGCCCTCTACTAGAGGGTAACCATTTCGGTTTAGGGGGTCCGTAATCTTCACACCGTGTAAATCTGAAGATATTAATTATGCGAAGAATTGAAGGCAGAAGTTGGTGGGTTGATGGTGAAATCCGGATGGAGGAGTGTGGATGGTGGAGTCGGAATAGTATAGTATGTATATTCATATACATCTGACTGATGGATGAATCGTTCCACCGTAGACCGCGAATGAATAATGGCATCGTACAGTGAACAGAGGGCGACTTCATTACGCATTATCTCACCAGCAGGGGCACCACTCACCAGTTCACCAACACCAATCTGGAGATCTTCGGATCGTCTTGGCTCTCGTCGTTTCCTCTTGACGATTCACAATGGAAAAGTCGATGACGGGAGAGGAGAATTTGAAATGAAGCCACGCTCATTCGTCACCGGGGTAAAACTTCCAGAACAGATTTGTAACTGTCGCGATTTCCTGAAAAGATTCATCGGCCCTCGGAAAAAAAGCCATGAATTGTTGAAATGTTCTCACCGCAAAAGGACGAGAACTCGATAAGAAAGGAGATCATTTTTTATTGTCAAACTCCGGCCCTTGGAATTGTTTTTCAACGTGAAACTCTAAAAAGCCTAAAAAAAAGTCATTGTACCGATTTCTTGAAAACCCGTTTATTAAGAACTGTGTTGGGAATTTCTCCAGTCTGTGGTTCATGATTAAGAGTCAAAATCTGTTCTTGAGCTTCATGCAAAAAAAATTTTCGTGTTGCGTATTTTTGATTTTGAATTGCAATTTACCAACGCTCTTCTCTTTCAGGACTGTATGGGGTTGCTGTGCACTTGAAGTATGGACTGGTAAATGCTTGGTCCCTAACTCATCATGCGAGCTTCGTTTTATTTACAATATCCCCTTTTCGTCGTCATTAGTGCCAACTTAATAGCCTGGTTATTACTCCGGCTTCCAGACTCTAATCCACAGATCGGCTCTTAACTTGCGCAGTCTAATCCTCGGATAGAGAATGCAGCGATGAAGGTGTTCTCCTTTGTCGATGGATTTATCTCCTCCTATACGTCTTCCAGGGTGTTAATTCTCGGGCCTTACATTACCGCACTACTTTATCCTCTTCGGGCGAAGGGTTGTTCGTTTATTTAGGGCCAAAATTTACTGTACCTATCGACTTTACGGAGGAGGCCATTCACTAAAGTTTGCTCTCTGCTATTCCAGTTGTTAAAGTCGTATTTCGTGAGGTACGTAAAATCCTTTAATCTCAATGAATTACTGTTGAGCACGCAGCGTGAGAAATGATGAAAGATGGGTGATAAATTGAATGGCATGCAGCCTGCGTGCACAAATAAGTACCTACCCAGTGACACTGCATGCTTTTCTATTGTTCCGCCTATAATTTAGAGTTAACACAACAGCAATCTCCAGTTTCATCAACGACCTATTTTTTTCAATTTCTTTCAGTCTCGTTGGCATACACCATTTATGCCCATAAATGTTCATGGTAAACCTGAATCTGGTGCTGGAGTGCAAGGCGTCAATGATCCTTACTCCTTCCTCGTTTCGTCCTATCGCTTTCCTTACAACTCCTCTCTTCGTTTTCCCCATTCCGACCGCTTAAGTGGGAGCGGAGTTCGGTTTAGTTTCCGCTCGACCGGCTTTCCGCCCGTCAGTTAGGCGAGCAAACCGAGTGTGAACAGCCAAGACGCCACTGCTGAGCTCAGCCTCAATAACAGTAAAATATAACGAGGGACACCCTTCTTCCCATGATATCAGCATCCAAGCGCTTAACTATAGCGGTGTTATATTGTGAGGGCCATAGGCTAAAACATACCTAGATATGGGCAAATTATTTACGTCACGCAAACAAGAAGCAAAAAGTTTAAAAAAAAATTCAATGAAAAATTCGGTAAATAATTTAAACGTAAAATCCTCGGGTTTACGTCTTTCTGGGAAAACTCTTTATTATTAAAATTACGAGACCTTTTGTTTACCGAAATGGTAGAATTGGCCGTTCGAATATAAAATTGAAGAGCTGCATAAAGGGTTATATGCTGTGGCGGAGCGAGATTTGCATTGGCGTCGTTTTACTATGCTTGTTAGCCCTGAGGGGGGGGGCTGTTTTGCTAACCCTCTCATAAAACAGAAAAGCCGCAATGACAGCCGCCGTTATAAACAGCTTTGCTCTAAAAATTCTTCACCTCCGCCAATTTTACGGCTGTCATCATCATCGTGAAGCCCCCGAGCCCTAAAAGTGAGGAGCAACAAAAGGTACCGGTTGCGGCGGGATGTATGAATTTTTTTATTATATTACTCCTCCATTTTGTTGATAATATAAACGATGCTGTAATACCGTAGCACGAGACTGGTATAAAAACTTGATGGAGCGTTTCCTACGGCTCAACAATTTTCCATCCTTAAAAAGTCTTCACATGAATTTTTACTTCCATATTTACAGAGTAAATGGAAGTATTGTGATCGTCCTAAAATCGAGAATCGGAACGGAGCTTCAGAAAAAACTTTTTCTTATACACATTTACTCAGAATCACTTCCTGAACAAGTGTCTGTGTGTCCGTGTGTCCGTGTGTCCGTCTGTCCGTCTGTCCGTCTGTCCGTGTGTCCGTGTGTCCGTCTGTCCGTCTGTCCGTCTGTGGTCATTTACAAAAATGGCCATAACTCCCTCATTTCTCAACCTTTTTTCAAATTTCTTGAACTGAAATGTTTGTCTCAGCAAGACCTAACACCCTGTTTAATCGGAATTTGGATAACGCACAGTACTTCCGAGATATTTGCATTTTTAGTGTTTTCTATTTTATTTTTTTCCGGCCGCAAAAATGAACCGATTTGAGCGTTCTTGGTCTTAAAATCTTTGTTTTACCTTGCAGAATATGTGGATATTTTTTACATTCCGAAAATGTGGCGTTTTTTCATTTTGAGCGAATTTTAAAATTTTAATACTGAATTTTTTGATATTTTTGACCTAAACACTTACAAAAGCAGTCAAAATATGATCAAATTGTGTCACAATTTTACGTTTCAAAATATGGAAGTATTGTGTGTTATCTACGCACCACTGGTTTCTAGCTGCTTTCAATCCACATGCAAGTACAATGATTAACATTATAACGAATCCTGCGAAGGAAGGTTGCTTTTTCGAATATAGACTCTTTTTCTGGGTAGAGATGTTTTACCTCAAATTATCTAAATATGCTTAGTCCCAAATTATTCGAATATTTTTGCCCCGAATTATTTGGATATTGTTTGGCCTGAATTCAATAATTGGAACTTTTGTACGATGTAAAAATGTGCAATTTTTCGGAGTCTGAAAAAATAGATGAAGACCAATTCACTCATCTGAGGGTAGATACCTTAGCAGACAGTTAGGGTCCACTTTCGTCTGATGACCCCCTTCTTCTCATTGAAAATTGAGAGCCTCAGGGCCGAATAGATCTTGTAGGGATCGTGACAACTGCCCTACAGGGAGTCATCCTTTATGTGCTTACTCGAGTGTTGACACTGTGTGAAAAATGTTCGCCCGTATAAATAAGCACTTGTTAACGTAGTTTGAACACCTTCTAAAAGCGCTAATTTCTATTGGGAAGAGGCCCTAAAAGAGAAGGTATAGTAGTTTATTCAGAATTATGTTTGCGTTGAAGCCTGTGATTACGTTTTTCAGTTCAAAAGTCCGTGACAAAGGGACTGCTACAATGTTGCCGGCGCAAGGGTTGCCAAGATGCAGGGTTATTGTTCTTCGATCGCGGAACGGGGAGGGGGTAAGATGCAACAATGACTACCCTGGTGCTACAAGTGAGGAGATACACAGTATTAACACTGGTCCAAGGTCTAAAGAAGGGATGTATGGGAGGGCCAGGGGGGTTGTATCGGAAAGAAATGTGCAACATGAAGAGGTTGAGGCCCGCATAGGTATCGAGTGACCATTAGATGTGACGTGCTTAGTCCCCTTATCGTCAGCTGTCACTTCTGGTAAAACGATACTCCGAGTCGCGCCCTATTCTTTTTTCGTCCACTTGAAACTAATCAGGGCGCCTAGTGGTCAGTTTTTGTTACCTGTGAGAGCTACGTGTACTTAGGAGGGAAAAGGACACTTCTCAGGAGGCCCTTAGTCGCCATCATAACACTGAATCAGCTCTTCAATCTGGCGCTGTCCGTTCAAAAGTGACCCCCATCATAGCAGTGTCCACTATACTGATAATCGCACCTTTCCTATTGTACTAACCGCTGAACGGTTACTTCCGGCCAGACATTTCCGGTAAACTTGTATTCATCCACTTTCTAAAAATGCTGATGGTTCGATCACAAACACCATTTTTTGCAAGATTCCAACAGTTTTTCCAGAGGGCTTAAAACTGGCCGATCGACCTTGATAAATAATTGGGGCTTTCCCGGAACAAAGTTAACCTTCCTGAGAACTTCGAAAAAAAATTCTCCAGCCATTTGGGAGAAAACGTTTTTACGGCGGACGGCGGTGGGGGACGGCGGACGCCGGACGGATAGATTTTTGTAAATTGCAGATTCGAATTCTACACCCTTTGAAACGTGAACCATGAAATATCCAGGGTATGTTAGACAATTTTTTTCGGGCGATTATTACATAATAAACCAAAGCAAATAGAAATCAAAATCAAAAATGCTGGAGGCGATTTGAGGGTGAGAGTGACGGCACGACGTTCTCTCGAATGATTTACTCCAACATACGGAACATTTTTCCAACTCTTTTCCCAACATAGGAAAACGACACAATCACCAAAATCAAAAATTAAAAAATATTTTTTTCCTTCATAACAAATATTACTGGTAAATTTCAAAACCTACAGTAATCTTTTTTGAAGAATGGTTCATATCAACTGCACAAATCGAGGAAGTACGTGTTTTTCCAAGCGATCAGCTCAGTCGATCATCCACGTTAAAGAAGCCCAACTCTAAAAAGCTCGGACAAAATGTCCTACAAATTGATGTCTTCAAATGATTGAGCACGAACCGGGACAGATGTGACGTACAATAGCTCAGTCCCTTCGTGTCAATCTCGATTCAAAAATATGACGTCGGGTGAAAAGAAAAAATCATAAACCGATTTCATCTTTCGGTCTGTTGTCGCCAACCCTTCCGGAGAGATTAAGAAGTTTCGATTTGTCTGAGATGAGGGGCCTATTGAATTAGTTACACTTGTGGCTAAAGGGTCGTATTCGACCGATATACATGGATGACTGGTTCCCCTGGTTTCTATTATTCGGAGAGAAAGCGAAATAATGTTAATTGTAGTTGAAACACTTTAACCGAAATTCAATATTGTATAAATCGTACAAATATTGTCATTTTTTCGTTTGGGCAGTCGATAGAAATAAGAAAATGACAAACTATGTTTATTTTGATTCCACGATTTACTTTCGATTGCGACTTGACCTCTTTTCTGATGAGGGCTGCATCGTCGAAAGCGCTAGTTGAAAAATAAGATAATATACTTCTGTTTCCATCAGCTATCCTTAATCAGAGTTTTGGTAACAAAAAGTGCAGGTAAGTAAATGATGTATTTTTAATCGCCAACTGCAATTATGGATATTGTCAGTTACGATATTTTTACAATCCCACGATAGTCGCAAATGACCTCAATCGGTTATTGGATTGCCTGTTCTTCATGCTTATCGCAATATGCGGTTTAATTATAAGCCGGGGACTTCAACCGTGGGAAACACACGAAGTCAACTCGGTTGACAAAGGATTAGTAAGTCAGTCAGTGTTCGACTATCGTCTTCTAGAATCCTGATGAGGTTTTGAGCTAAATGTACCGTCAGCTGGCGTCCGTTGGACGAACATGAGTTAAAAAACGTTCTCACTGACACGGAGACCCGAGAAAACGTTATTAGCTCTTGAACACATTGTGCCATCGGTTGACTGAGTTGAATCTTTGAATTATCTCACGAAAAATCATTACAAATTATTGAGCTATGTTTTTATGATCAATTTTCATTATTTTCGTTCGCCTTATTTCGTTATCAAGTGAATCTACATTTTTGGCAGCTCTCGGTAATTATAACAACATTACGAAGCCCATCACAAGGTCTGCAAAGCAGTGAAATATTGAAAAGTTACCTATTGTAGTTTCAATATGCTGTGAGACGATTTTTTCAACGTTTTATTGCTTCAGAAAGTCTCTTTCAGGCATATATTATGGGAGACACAAGATGGCTCTGACTCGATGTCTTTTTGGTGAAAACGTATGAATCACGTGAATACCGAAAGGGTGCGGAAAGGGTACAAAATATCCTCGACGACGTAGGAAGTGATTTCTCAAATGTCAACACTTCCTTCCCCTTACGAATTAAAGGGGTCTGATTCTATTCTATTCGTTCGCCGTTGCGCTCAGTCAGACGTTTACCCTATAAACAACAAAAATAACAACGAAAGGTATCTTATTTTTATCATATTGCGAAAAACTGCCCGTTGAATAAAGACGGCGTTGAGGTGGACATCCTGTAGAACATAATTATTCACTATAATAATTTCCATCCATTCCACAATATTTTAGTCGGATAAAAATGTTTATGATAACGAGGTAAGGGGACTCTTTTTTGCATCAAAGATTTTTTCGATTTTTAACCTAAAAACGAGATAAATTAAAAAAAGGATTACGCCGTTGGAAAGCTGACATTTTACCATTTAGAATTTTTTCCTGTTCTAAACAAAGCGGAAAAATGGTGAGTTTCAGAAAATTGAGCATTTTTCTGCTTACGCCAAGTTGTTTGCTCATTTAACTTAATGTTAAAAAGCTCCGGATACCGTAGGATTATTAGATTCTTAATGGTCTATTCAACGGTATTCTCACTTAAAAAAAAACTCCAAAGCAAAAAATTGTACTTTTTCGGAGACTCACAAAAACAATTTAAAAAAAAATTTGTAGCAAATGAGGTGAAGAATCCACTCCTTCAAGGACAATCCTAAGTACCTACAACCTGCAGATCAATTAAAAACTCAAAATAGTTAAAAGAAAATGGAAAACAATTATAGCCGAAAACATTAATTTCAAAACTGATAATATTGTCTGAACAAGAATGCTGTGTCATATGGCAACCCGTACTTTCGTGCAGCTCGCCATTTTTTTTGTATTTAACAAAAATAAAGGTTGTACCTCTCTCTACGGTAAGTTCTGGGGATTTTCTCGCATTACCTTTCCTGAATGTCTCCAGGGGTGCTGATGGAACATGCGCACAACAGTTGAAGCGATTAATCGTAATGGGTGGCTATTATGCTATGCAGTACCTAATAATATTATGAAGCATATTATGTTTCCATACAGTTCGTTCAATGAAGTTCCTGTTTTGTAATCTTATGTTATCCTCAATAGAAAAGTTTCAGGCTATTTTTCATCGTTTTTCACAATCTGTAAACAGGCCTGGATCCGTCCGCAGGGTCAGACCGATCAATTTTATCGTTTCCAGGGGTCTTTTTTGCTGAGTTTTACCCGTCATTCTTGTCTCGCAGCGACAAACGAGCGTTCTTTCGGAAGAGTTTTTTCCGAGTAAGGGGAATACGCTTTGGTCAAGTAATGAGGCAGACTGGGCTCGGGCGATTATGGTTTTTTCTCCATCGCTTTATCAACAAGTCTCCGCTTGCTTATACTGATTACCGAAGTGACTAGACTCCCACCCGACTCATATCCGACGATGAGAATTACTTGCAGTTTAGCCACATTAAAGCGCTCGGCGGATGATCATCCCTTTTTGTGGAAAGCGGGAGCCACTGACAGGAACTTGCCTGTCGTTAGACACCCTCTACGACCCCGGCGGCCCCTCGACCTGTCAGCCGCATGATTAATACTACTGAGAGAAAGCCTATACGCACACTATGTCATCTCAGCATCAATATCTTTCATTTTCACCCAAAGTTCGCGCAAAATCCGCATAAAAATGTGCCCCCGCTATTGGAAACACGAAAACTTGCTCGGTTCTCCTTTCGACTGCGAGCTGTTTCGTCATCTTGATTTTTTTCTTCGAATGAGTTAAAATTTATAAGTACACTTGAAAAATATTTCGAGCAAATGTGAATCAAGTTGACGGCGAAACTGCGACACTGCCCTATTCAAACCATCTTGTTTTTTGGGGGCGTCTGGCTGACCTTCTCAAAACCGTTGAACTACTGTCCTGTCACGGTCGCCATTTATTGGAAACGCAAAACGTGGCACTATTGCCAACGAAATAAATCAAAAATCGGTTCACAATTTCGAATGTGAAGGTGCAACACTGCCCAATCCGTTTGCCATGCGATCTATAGACGAGTGATATGCCAAGTTGCCACCAATTCAAATTTTGAGAAAGGGGCAACCCAGACGCCCCTAAAAGACACGATGCTTTGAATTGGGCAGTGTTGTACCTCCACACTCGATTTATTCATACCGATTTTCAAGCAAAACATGACAAAGTTATGACTTTCAAAATTTGAAGTCCAAAATTTTAAAGATTGATGGCAATTCCGGCACGTGCATGAAGCGAAGGCAATGGAGGAACAGTTCTTCGGTCACCGGGGAACTAGGTGTTGTTGAGAGTAGAAACTGAATTAATTGAATTTGAGTCTGAAGTGTTGAAGCAGTTTCCAAAACCCGCATTTCGTCGCTTAAGCGGCCACATGCTATAACTCAATTTTTGGCTAAATTGAGTTAGACCATATTTATATGGTAAAACGATGCTGTGGATCCATATCCGAGGTCAGAATCGCGAAAAAAACAGAAGCCAACAATGCTGTGGCCAGTTTTGTCCAAAATGATACAAACATGGGGTTTAGGGAATGCATTGCTGCGATTGGTCGAGGTAGCGTCGGGGTTGAACATAATAAATTCTATTGGCGTTTCCAAGCCACGCTCCCATGTCCATTCATCTCTAACAGCCAGCAATCGAAACAGTTTTTTGGGTCTCCTGTAAAGTTGGGAAAACTGAGTTTTAACTCACCTTATAGCATGTGGCCGCTTAAGCGACGATTTGCTTTAAATTTTCGTATAATTTCTCACCTCCTCGAACAGCTGATCGATTGAAATATCTCCGCATTAATGTGACTGCGGATAGACCCATTACAATCCATTTCGGACCGCTCTGCTCACACGGACCATGCGAAGGGTCGAACCGTCTTTTAATCTGTTATGCGTTATTTATGGGAAAGGGAAGACGCTCAATTCCATTATTTATGACCAATATGTCCGAATTCTGGTGAGTGATCGGATCCTGATGCAAATAAATAAGAACCAAGCAGGTCAACTTTGAGCCCTAATGTTGCCAAGTGCAGTTTTGGGCGTTGTTCCGCCCTGCGCACAAATAGGGGCTAATGCTTTTATGGGGGAATCCCAAATGCACGCTCACCTCCGGTCTAGATACTTTGTCATTGTCCTTTGGGAAAAACGTCTTCTTTAGCTCTTTACTCGCAGTTTAGAAACATAATATCGTCGCTGAAAATGAATGAAATTCCTTTCTCTGGAAAAGGAAATACCTGAAATTTCACATATTTTTGTTGACATTTCTTACACTGCGCAAGAATATTTGGAGCATAATATTTATAGCTGGAGTTTTATTTCTCAAAATCAACTCCTGTACTTTTCTTATTATAAAAACTGCACTTCTGAAGTGAAATACGTCGCTGACGCATTTCAACTGATAAATTCAATTGGAACTGACAGCTGATGGGCGCAGATGACGCGGCGTAAATTCTTCCGTCGTCATGCCTAATTCGGATCCTGAAGGACTGAAAACGACAAGCCCGAGAAAATGGGATATGGAAAGCGGGAAAAAGTTATGGCTCGATCGTAAAAACTGATCTTCTGATCTCTTCACTTCCCTCGGCTTCCTGTATCTTATAGGGTCTGAACAAAACGCCCAACCCGACAAAGGGGATCAGGGGAAAGTGCGAAGATCTCGCGCCTCCGCGATTTTTATCTTTCCCTTTTCCCATTCATTTGATCCTGTTTGCTAGAGGGGAGAAAAATATATAATATTAAATCAGAAAAAGAGCTGAAAAAATTTACGACGCCCAAAAATTTTTCAAATTGGTTGAAGGGTAATTTCTTTCTTTTATGACGAGGACTGTTTCATCTTATCTGAGATATTAGCATTACCTACCTACTGCGCTGCAATAACGGCATCAAAGCAATAAAGTCGCTTTTCTTGCGATTTATGCTAGAGCATTTTCAATATTGTGATTTATCTTTTCAATACAAAATGTCCCGAACTTGGTGTAAAAAAATGTGCCTAAGTAGTACTTAGTAATAACCAATTTCGTAAAAATGGTCTAATAATGATTTTTTTTGAAAGTTTGAAATTTTGCGCTTATATAAGCTGGTTTTATTTTTCACGTCTTTTTTGAGTGGGGTTTATTCTATTGTTAACATCATTTTATTCCTGACTTTTCAGTATCATTGGACAATGAAAAACAAGCCAAAATGCAAATTTTTGAACATTTTTTGTAAAATTGCTGACCCATTAGGTAGTAATAAATTCAAGATAAAATTTAAGTATCTACATCTAAGCAACCCTCTCCGTTTTCAACTTGAAATAAATTTTGGACAATATGGGCTGAGTTAAGGTCTCGTAAGCTCGGGCATTTGCATACCTGAGGCAACTCTCCATTCGAATTTGGGTGCATGAATATTTTCAAGAAATGAATTTTCATCGAGGGAAAGCCTAAGCACGATTGAGTTATAACTTGGCCCAGGTAAAGCCGTATTTTCTCTCGCTTCGCCTTACGATGGCTATTAAGCTAATGCAAAGGGCAAGTAAGGACAGGATTAATTCATTCTATTTTATGTCCGAAATGGTATTAAATCTACCCTCAAAAGCGGACTTGATGGTGCTGGGGTTTAAGGGCTGAAATTAGAGTCCCTTATTCGGCCCAAAGGAAGTGGTAGCAGTTTGCCAGACTTGACACCGACCAACAAGAGAAAATCACCATTTTGGTATTTATTCTGAACCCTTGATAATCCAGGAGTGGATTTTAATCTCGTAAACAAGGCGAAACCTCTTGCTGTATGTGCATGCAACCATACAGGATTATTATAGCTAATAGGTAAGTAATTATATCAGATTTCTCGTGATGAAAAATAATGAATACGAGGGAGGACGATTTGCTGGCTAACAACGGTTAAATTTGACCAAACCAGCCGAAGTTTCGACTGTAAAAGTGCACGAAGTTGATATCATTTTCGTATCCATGTCTCAGATGCAGTTGATATGATGATAAAGGAAAAACTCAATCAATCCTGGACAGGAAACCCTAGGCTGGCCATGTCTTCGGCAAATAGAACAGAAATTGAAAGATTTCTCGGCCTTTGATCTTGTCCTTTCAATAACAGGCTTTCAGAGCAGACCGGTAAGTAACGTTTCCCATATTTTTTTAGCTACCCTTCTAAAGCACTTTCTTCCTAATAACTGCAAACAAGGGGCCACTCTGTTGAAGTCTGGGAGCTGTACGAACCTGATGCTTACTGGTAGTTAGCACGGTTGACTGACTCCCAAAAAGAGCTGCCAAGACGGTATATTCTGGCTATCATCTCTTGAGAACGGCAAGCCGCGCCCGGGACAACTTCGTTCATTTGGCTAAAACTACTATTGTATCAAAATTATTATATAATAAACATAATTATTACCTGTATTAGTACGTAATCCAAATCCTATTCAAACAGGGTAATGGGTCACACTAAAACGAACATTCCAGCCCAAGAAATTTGAAAAAAGTTGGGAATTGAGCTATGGCCATATCCATAAATGTCCACAGACGGACACACATGCACTAGCGCAGGAAGTGATTCTGAGCAAATGTGTATTTGTGAAAGTTCTTTTGAAGCCTCGATTTGATTTTTGATTTCGGAACGATTACAATTTTTCCATTTACTTCGTTCTACTTCACTGGATAATAAGAGTTTCCATTCTCAATAGGATCGTTTCAAAAATGAATTAGTCGATTTCGATCAATCGAAATGCCATCACTCTCCCGTAAAATTGAAAACGTTTCCCGGGGTTTAATTAAAATAAAGCTCCTACCCTCGGTGTCGGGGGAAACGGGACTGTCTCGGGATTTCGTCGTGTAAAAGTTAACAAGTTCGTCTGCTTCGGCTTCGTAAACGCAATTAGTGAGAAAGTTCTGCCCCCCTCCATTTAGGCTTGTTGGTCACCCCTCGCCCTTCAGCACGCACGAACAGTGTTTTGTTTTCCCACTGGATGACATTGTTAACCGGTGCTATCCAATCTGCGGGACCTGTGAAGACTTCAACAATATATAAATAACTTTCTCGTCTCTTCCGAGTTCGCAGAGGATTCGGTTCGAATTGTGGGCCATGATAAAATTACAAGCGCCTTCCACAGAAAAGTTGAGATAGGTATTATATTCTGTTTATAAGATCAAGGTTTGTTTATACCAATAATTTAAAAAACTCATAAGGATATAGGTAGGTAGTACCTACTAGGTACTTACCCTGACATATTATGTCTGGTAAAAACCAAAAATCCTTTTTTCCTGATTACAAAGGTTCATTTCTTAAGAAAAATGAACCAAAAATGGAAATCTACAGTTAATTATACGTGCGTCTGCTAAGTGGTTGACCACCCTCTGGCGTTTCCTTATTTGGTCACATAAAAAAGGTTTTAGAGGGAGGTTTTTTATTGATGAACATGCTGTTATCGTTACCAGACCCTTCTTCATGGACCTCTCTTAGGTATGTCCTTTATGTGGAGGCGGTTTCATCATATTGTTTCTTCAGGGGAGGTTTTGCCTCATAGCAGATACGTGCTGGTATACTTTGAACATCCAATTGCTCCTGCCTTGAGGGTATTCCGAAAGTATTCAAGCTCAAACGAGGTGAACAATTTTCTGGAGAAAAAATATCTGCTGCCAACTCCAGTGCGCCACTGCTACTGATGGCGCCCTGGAGCCAGTAAGGACAAGACACAGATGGACAAGACCAATTGATGAGAGACGTGCTCTCCAACAAAAGAAGCATCCGAGTTGCAGAGCCAGCCTCTTTGAAGACAATCGGCGGGGGTTGGTCATCTTCAGCGAAATGAAGAAAATGTGTAATCAAATCTGCCCCTTATGGGAGGGCGCGTGTCCCAATTACGCACGTATACGAATAAAATACCCTTCTCTCCAACTACACGGAATCAGGGCATGTTGTGATCTGTTAAACCACGCACTTGTGAAGGGACCATCAACATAATATGTTATATGTTAACCATCAACATCAACGTCACGCCTGATATAGTAATCTTGGAAAATTCGAGTCAACCGACAACAAACACAGATTGTAACAAAATCACTGCTAATACGAAAAACGCCACTACTTGTTATTGTTCATAGTCAACAAAGGAAGAAATATCATGTCAATTAACATCTACAAGGGTCGCTCGGCGGGGTGTTCCTTTACGACGCGTTTCTAGACTTGGTGACCCCACCCCATCACTGCAAGTATCAGTCAAGTGTCAGCAGAGGCAACGTCTTATTTGACAACTGGCATTTCTCAGGCAGACAGACAGACAAACGTAAGGGCAGGACGAAAGGTCGAACAATTTCTCACCAAATGTCATGTTACGCCAACTCTTCACTGAGAATAGACCAGAATTGACGGTTCGGCTCTCCCTCTGAAGTTGGCTGTAACTCCGAAAATTATACCAGTTTCACTCGGAAATATATTTATATATATAGCTGGAAATGAGGTAAGAAGGGCTACCATCGTAATGGGCCTGCCAGAAACTTGTAAGACCAAAGTTGTAACTGCCGGAACGGGCAAAGAGAAAATTAACCTCGAACGTTTCACTTCATACGTTTCGTTTAGAATAAACCGCCGAGAGGCGATGTCAGTCCTTAAGGAGCCCTTTAAATTAACGTTGGATTCTCGTGTCTTTTGTTGACTGGATCTGACAATTAGGGTTGAAATGAAGTTCTGCGACCGAAATAGAATACTTCTTCTTCCGCCATCAGAACTTGTTAAAATACTTCTCACATTTCAAACGTTCCAATTTCGGCATTTGAACGTGCGCGAAAATTTACGTCGCTATCGCGGAAAGTAACATGAGCATCTTCAGATTACTCAAGTTTGAAGAAATTCCGCTAGGAGTCTATTATTAGTGAACTTGACGAAAAATCTTCTAATTGAAATACATCGCCTTTTCCACATTTCTTTATCGGTAACTGTCAGCTGATGTTGTACATTTCCGCTTTC
Source organism: Nesidiocoris tenuis (assembly GCA_036186465.1). Taxonomy (NCBI): domain Eukaryota; kingdom Metazoa; phylum Arthropoda; class Insecta; order Hemiptera; family Miridae; genus Nesidiocoris; species Nesidiocoris tenuis. Next base: position 14,082,426 of record AP028912.1, read on the forward strand.
AACCAATAATTTAGCTTCTATAAGAAAAAAATTTTTTTTATCGACTTCATTTGTGTTATGAAAGAAGGCCTTAAATAAAAAGGTTGAATACAACTGTGCCTCTATCCAATCTGACCCGCACCAGCCGTGACGCCCCAAGCTGGACTTAGCCGAAAATTATTGGCTAACTTTTTGCACTGTAATCCGTCTCAGACCGGCTTCATGTTGTTCGTTAATTGATTCAGTTAGAATCCCCAGGGACCGACGTTCGCAAAATGGATTTTCTTTGATGATAAGCCCTTTCAACATTAGCGAATGGGGGAGGGAGATTTTTGCAAACTGAGGACGGAGAAGGCTTCAATTGCAAACGTGCCATATGGCAAGTAGGCTCTGAATCAATTATTGTTCGAAAGCAATGCAAAACCTGGTCAATTCACACATACGAGGTTGACTTTGTGGACTATAATATAGTCCATAGGCCATAGGCTTCAACAGCTCTCGGTTGACAAAGTTAACTAATTTTGGTGGGCATTAAACTTTTTCTAGGGCCTGGAATGATGACATTACTGAAATTCTTAAAATTGATGAAATTATTGGAATTATTGAAAACATCATAAGGAAGGAAAAATTATTGAAATTGTTGTAACTGCTGAAATTGTTGAAATTATTATAGTTATCGAAACTATTAAAGTTATTGAGATCATTGGGATTATTAAAATTAATGAAATGATTAAAATTAGGTGTAGAAATTACTGACATCACCCATCGTAATGATTGAAATTGCCAAAAGTATTAAAATTACCTATTAAAACTATTGGCATTTTAATAAAAGTTTGATTTCTAAAATTTGGAATTGTTTACCTAAATTACGTAGTGAAACTACTGAATTTATTGAAACGATCGGATTGAACATCCTCGGGTCATATCATAAGTTATCCCAAAAATTAAAATAATAATTAGTTTCGCTTCAAACCTCGAACCTGAAAATTTCGGAGTCCAATATACTTATTGATTATTGTAGAATGAATATTGAATATACTCGTTGATTATTATATAATATATAATCAGTATGAACTGAAATTCATTGGTTATTATACCGACAGTCATAGTGTAAAAACCTGTAAGTACGATTTTTGGCGAAAATGAGGTTTTCAGCTTTTCTGGTAGCTATAGGCCCTGCGCACCGTCTGGTGGCGTCATAACTCATGTGCAACAAATATTTTCGATTCTATGGGGGGTTTTAATAACCTGAAAGTAATGAATTGCTGTCTTGCAACAAAATTTTGACCAAAAACGTTTAAACTGTCTTTGGCTTGAAGTAAAAAAGGAACAATGAACTAAACGTCCATTTAAATGGAAATAAACGGTTTTTTTGGCCTCCTGAAAAGTTTTCGATAATAAACTTACAGGTTTTTACACTATGACTGTCGATATACTGATTTCCAATACACTTACCCTTCGAATGTGTCGATCCTCCACGCTATTTTGCGGTCATTCCTCCAGTCGGCCCGGGGGTCGTACGTTTGACATCGACCCCAAGTCATCGGTGACTCACACGTCGGACGGGTCTGTTTGAAGCTGCTGGACGAACGTGCCTTTCCTCCGGAACCCCCAGCGGTTCAGACTCAGACCCAATTAAAACGTCGGCTATTTGACGACCGCAGGGCGGCCGCATATCGCGCAATAATAATGCAAGCGCCTTTTCAGGAAGGGTCCGATCGTACGGTTTGTCGATGGTCAGTTCCGGTCAATTATTCAGACCGGCGGAGCGTTATGGTCAGTTTGAGCCGCTGCTCATTGTCTTAGCTCCCCTCGATGAGGATCGGACAGGCGCAGACATCGGCTCATCCTTGAACAAATATTGTTCATGCTAAAAAGTGAATAATGGGGCTGCTGAGAGCGGTAACCCTGAATCTACTGAACAAAAGTGCGGAAGGAAACGGCAGAGGATGCAGTGACGATTCCAATGTTTCTGATAGCTATAAAATTCAATTTATGTATCATTTGAAAGATGAAATAGCGGAAATGACTTCACTCATGGTGCCCGCATCCGAAAACGTTCCGTGGCCCAACAAAGAGGGCCAATCGTCACCCCGACGAACCATAAAAATTGAAAAATTGAAACAAAGATGAAAAAAAAAACAGAATCTGTTCCAGGATCTCATCCTGCATGCTATTTCTGAGAAGATAAGGCCATACCTATCGTAGGCCCCTTTCCAATCAATAGCTCAGTACCAAGGACTATTCACTTGAACATCTCACTTCAAAGTCGGTGCCTTCATTTCATCTGTAGATTGTGAAAACTCATGAGATGAAATCTTATCTCAACTCGGTTTTCCGAAACAATTTATGGATGAAGTAGGCGAGTACGCATATACCTGAGCAAATGGTTTTTAGAGACCTTCAATCTCCGGCTAATGATACATAGGTATGTTAACATCGAATATGTATTTTTGAACAATGATCATTGTTCAAAAATACATATTCGATGTTAACATACCTATGTATCATATGAAATTTTCACAAATTTATGTTCGGGGTACGAAAAATCCCAATTAACTCAAACGCTAGGAGGAACAGTAAATAAAGTTGTAATAAATTCCATAGCTCGTTGCTCCAGTTGCTCTCGGGCGAAACAGAGATTCATCGTGACAAATAATAATTGATGGCCCAGGGTTTCTACTCGGTCCCAAGGGCCCTTGGATAAATCAGATTCAGCTATCAGGTCGCACAAGTAAAGGCGCAAGTCATCCTAAGCTTCTCGAACCTCATTGGCGAAAATATCCATCTTTTCGTCTGTCGAGGGCGGATTTATACAGGAATTATACAGTACGCCATTTCCAGTACATTAGGCTTATTACCGCGAAATATCCCAATCCAAGCCGGGCAACAATAATAATACTCCCGACGGAGGATTATTTCTCCTTAATGTAGTGTTTTCATTAGTCTGATCTTCGGGGCCATCAGTCAGTGTCCGAAGGGTTGGAGAAAGGGTTGTAACGTGACCCCTGACTTCCCCTATCCTCTTCCTCCTCTTGTCTCGGCACCCTTTCTAGAACGGCTAAAACTGATTAATTATTTGACTTATTAAGAGGTAATCCACAAGTAATAGAGCCACGGGGCACATCCTAGATCCCGTTTTTTAGAAGCCTTGATTGTTTGGTATCTAATTTTTTGTTAGCTAAATCAGGGCAAAGACGTTTTTCAAATACCTTTACACGCCTCGATAGTGCTATTGGCTACATGTAGGTATAGCATTCCCAAATCGAATTGTTAATTTTCCAAATCAAATTGAGAATTTTTCAAACCAAATTGGGATTTTCTCATTTCAAACTACCTACCTTAGAAAATTGTAACTTCGATTTGGAAATGCGATATCTGCCAAGGAACTTATCATGTTAGACATATTATACGTCTAATCACTATAATATTGAAATTAGACCTGAGTCGACTATGTTTAGCAACAAATAAATGGGGTTAACATCATGACCCATTCAAAACCCAACAAACATCGGCCATACATACATTGAATCGTTTTTACCCTTTCCTCAAGTTCACTATTGTCATTTGCGGAATACCGTCGCGTAAATCGTTGCAGTCAGCAGAGATCTGCAGTTGACACTCGCCAAATGGAAATATTGATGGGCTGCTGGCTCGAATTTGGAGGGAAGTGCATCCTCGTAGAGTTATTAGACAGTGCGTCGAAACGTCACTGGGCTGTTCGTGTTGGATTAGGTTTGAAATATGCAATCTCATCAACATCCGTCTTCCCCACAGTTGCCGCTACCCAAATGCATTGTTCCGCTTTTATGAGAGCTCGAATAATTATTTGGCGAATACAACGCAGGCCAGAGCAGTTTGGGCAGCGATGCACTTTTCATGTATCATTTGTGGGAACGAGAGGTAGTTTATCTGCATTTGTTTTCTACATTTGAGGTTATTTCGTACTGCAGTAGCTCGCATATGTAGGTATAATACCAGAATCAAACTTTAGCAAGACACAACATACCCAGTACAGTCTCATTCATGGAAAAGCTCCAAAAACTTTCTGCGAATGTATTCAAAACCCAATTTGTCGAAGAATCATGATTGCTACCCACATGATTTTTGTACTCTTTGGTATGGGTTCGTCCCTGAAAAACAGAACAAAAATTCGAGCTGATAGGGCCTGGGGGGGATTCAGTTTAGTAAAAGGCGTTAACCGTCCTGAAGGCGTTTTCCCTCCCAAGTCACGTTTCAGCTGTTAATGTCGCCTTCATCGCAATTTGTCGCTAATGTAAATCAACCTTGTCGTACGCCTGTTGACGTTTTACAGTCAGCCCATCAAACGCGTAGTTAAATCCCCAAATATCCTGCACGCCTTGGAAGGTTTTCAGTTTTTCGAAAGTGATGGATTATTACGACGTTCATTAGACTCGATTCGTCAAGAAATAGAAATGCGCATATCGCCTCTGCAAAAACGTCCGGTGGTTGAAAGATAAGTAGGTAACTAAAAGGCTTTTGTCAAATTTGGAAAAATTTGTTTTGTTATAAAAAGCACCTGGTACGATTAAAAAATATTAAAAACTCTTTATTATGTTGGTAAATACAGAAAACTATAAATACAAGAATCATCAAATTGGAATATGATACTCGTATATACAGGTTATACTTGAGATTGTCTTCTTTAAGGGTGTCGATTCTTCAGCTCATTTTTGACAGGTTTAGCTCTTCAAACATTTTTATGACCCCCAGAAAAATTACACATTTTTTGCATCGGAGAAAAGATTTGCTCTGCCATTCAACTTGGTTGAAATGTGGAAAATAAATTGCTCCAGGGCAAAATACTAAAATGTCATAACTAACTCGTGTTAATAAAGAACGCATTTCATCAAAACAAAGGAAATATCAGGCGTAGGTGGCTTTCATTTGGGAACAGCCCCGCAGGGCCATTTAAAACCTCGACGGTTTAATGGTTTAATATCAAAAGTTCTTTCAAACTGACGTAAAACTCAAAGTAGCAAGTGGCGTTTTATTGGTCGGATCAATCCGAAAACTAAACGTAAACAGGAGCGGGGGGATCTTGGAGGAATTAACAAGATCTTTGATAGGAGACGCCTGGCGAATATAATGCGGTAAGTCATCGAGTGGAAAAGTGAGTGGAGTGGGGAGTGATGTAGTCGGTATGACTGGAGTGTATCCTTCTTTACAACGCAATCAATTTGTAATTGCTTCTCGACCGAAATTAACAGGAGGAGCGTGTTTATTGCGAACCTACCTATCAGCGCGTGGTCCTTTATTGCCGTATTTTAACTGCCCGAGTATTTTACGTCTATCACGTCCTAAAGAGATAAAGTGACTCCCCTTTTCAGTTTAAATTCATATGCCTGTATGCGACTTTTGTTGCGGAGGGGCGCTGTCTTAAACAGAGTCAACAATTAAGGGAGGATCTCATATCTCGAGTTAATACGACGGAATGGGATCAACGTTTTTACGATGATGGGTGGACGAATTCGGAGGCAGTAATAATACGGAACTTCGTGACGGATACGAGGATGTCATCTTTGCTGATGGCGCATCAACGATTAACGGCGCCCTGGCGTATTTGTGTTTTCTCGGTCCGTGTTGTGAGGATAGACTCATACATACATCCGAAACGGAGGCAACAGCTCAAACTCAAAGGTTTCGGAAGAGTAAAATCAAACGGATACTGATTCTCCAACTGATACTCAAACTGAAAATCCTACTCAAATGATACCTACAAACTGAAACTTGAATTCAAGCTAAAACTCAATCGGATACGGATACACAAACTCATACTGATAAGCAAACTCAATATGGCTCTGAAACTGATGACTGATACAGAAAGACAAACCCATCCTCAAATTCAAAGGTCGAAGGAAAGGTGAACTCAAACGCAAACTACACTCAGAAAGTTACTAATACACTGATACAAATCGCAAAGACGAAGAAAAGTTATACTCAAACGAAAACTCAAAATCAAGCTCAAAAGTTGAAGGTAAACTTGACTCAATCTTAAACTAAAACACATACTCAAACTGAAACTCAAACGCAAATTGAACCTAAAACTCAAACTGATGCTGATACAAAAACTCGAACTGAAACTAATACTGAAACTCGGAAGTTTAAAGAAAGGAAAACTCAAACACAAACTGATGCTAAAACTCAAACTCAAACTGAATCTCAAACAGAACTCATACTCAAAATCAAAGGTCGAAAGAAAAGTAAAATCAAACTCAAACTGATACTGATACAAATCCTCGAAGGTCGAAGGAAAGGTGAGCTCATAATCAAACGGATACTCAAACCAAAACTCAAAGATCAAAGAAAAGGTATAATTTCCAACGGATACTCGAAATCATACTGATAATCAAACTAAAACTGAAAATCAAACAGAAAAACTCGAACTAGAACTGAAACGGATACTCTAACTCAAAGAAAAGTCGACAGAAAAGTAAAACCAAACTGAAACTGAAACTATACCTAAAACTAAACTGGAACTGAAAATCAAACTGATACTTAAACCCAAAGGTTGAAGTGAACTTCAATTTCGGTGAACTTAAATTCAAACTGGAACAAAACCTCAAACATTACCTGAAAATGATAGTCAAACTCAAAGACCAAAGGTTAACCCAAACTCAAAAGGTTACTGAACCTCAAATTGAAACCCAAACTCAAACTGAAACCCAAACTTGAACTCAAACTGATACTCATCGTGAAGTTCAAACTGAGACTCAAACTCAAACTTAAGCTCAAACTGAAACTCAAACTCAAAGTAAACCTCAACCTCACACTCAAACTGAAACTCAAAGCCGAATTCCAACTCATAACCATACACAAATTGACCCTAAAACTCAAACTCAACCTTGAAACTCAAACTGAAATTCAAACTTCAACTCATACTGAAACTCAAACTGAAACTGAAACCTCAAACTGAAACTGAAACTTAAAGTCGAATTCCAACTGAAACGCCAACACAAACTAAAATTAAAACTGAATTAAAACATGAACGAATTTAAACTGAAACTCAATGTCGAACTCGAACTGAAGTTTAAACTTCATTTTGAATTTCAGTTAGAGCCTCAGTTTCAGTTTAAGTTTGAATTTCAGTGTGAGTTTCAAGTTTGAGTTTAAGTTTGAGTTTTAGTTTCAGTTTGAGGTTTAGTTTGAGTTTCAGTTAGAATTCGACTTTGAGTTTAAGTTTGGGTTTTATGTTTGAATTTCAGTTTCAGTTTGAATTGAGTTTCAGTATTAGTTTCAGTTTGAATTTGACTTTCGGTTTGGGGTTCTGTTTCAGTTTGAGTTTAAGATTGAGTTATACCTAGTTCGAGTTCAACATTTAATTTCAGTTCGAGTTTGAGTTTCAGTTGGAATTCGACTTCGAGATTCACTTTGACTTTGAGTTTCAGTATCTGTTTGAGTTTGGACTTCTTCTTCGATCTTTGAATTTGAAAATCAGTTTCAGTTAATGTTTTAGGTTTTGTTTCAGTTTTATTTATCACGTTTCATTTATGCCTAGTTTCAATTCGAGTTCCAGCATAACATTCAGTTCCAGTTTAAGAATCAGTTTGAGTTTGATTTTCTGGTTCAGTTGGGATTTAAGCATCAGCACGTTCCATGTTGTTTCACTAACATCACCCCGCGAGCTTAGGTTGAATACAACCAATAACCGTCGATGAATTTCTGCAGCATTTGGAAATCCCCACTTTAGGATAGTTCCAACCCGCATGATCTATGATCGTCAATAGCGACATTGTCTAGTGCCGTAAACGTATGAACATTTAGCACGAAAATGTAAATACAGAGGAAGAAGAAAGGAGTTGGAGTTCATGGAAAGTTTTGTTTGCCCTCTAAAAGGTTTCCGCTCGATGGGACATTGACACAATGGGAAAATAAGTGACGAGATTAATCTTGAGATGAGTCCACCGATTTCCTATTGATTCCCACGAGAGCCAAGCACGTATATGTCCACACTTGGCTGATTTCCTATTCCTGACTTGGGTCCGTCTCTTTTTTTGTATGTTTGCCCGCGGTGTCTTTTTGTGTCCGATTGTCTGTTCTGTGCTCCTCGGCCTGTACCACTCTCCTAATCGCCGTAAACCTTTGAACCCGTCCAGAAACCACCGCTACCGCATCGAAATATGTTCGTTCGACCGGGAAATCAGTATCCGACCGTGATGGTGTGGGTTGTTGGTAAAATGTGGTACGATAGGTGATAATTTGATTCCCAGGATGGGATACTAGTCCAATACACCGGAATGCTCTGCCGACAAACAGCTCTACAAATTTATAATATCAATGAATCGGTGTGAAATTGATTTTTGGATTGTCCATTCTTGTCGGGAGATGAAAGTTATCGTCGTCTTGATATATTTATTTATTCAATCAGGTCCACTGAACTTGGGTCGGAGTTTTCATAGATTGTTTAACATAATTTCGTATGGAGAACAGTTAAGTCAGAGCTAGCTTGGCTAATCATCCTTTTGATAAAACCAGCCTGTAGCTGGTGAAATCATGAATAACATTGATGGTAGGTAGTAGACGTTTGGAGTTGGATGGTAGCTTTGAATTTTCGGCGAGTGCCGTACCCTTCATAGCCCATAACACCTCATTTGCAGAAAAAAGTTAATGACGTATTAGGCCTATTGTGCATTAGTAGCATAATATCCAAAACATCTGTTGCTTATGTTTTCTAAACTTCTACAGTTCCAAGGGAGACCAACGTTCAAGAATGATTTACCCTGGACAACTTCAAATTCAAAGTCAGATCTTGGCACCAGTATCCCGCACAAACGGAAATTGGCCTTTCGTTAAGAGTCTATTGGGCAGGGGAAGCCTTTGTGCGACGAAGATACACGGCACAATCTCATCAAACGGTTAGGTGGCATTGGACGAGCAAAGGATAACCTCATCCACCGGAGCAATTTAATCAAAGACGGAAGGCGTTCGGCGTTTAATTACTCTGATTAGGCTTTTGTCTTTGACAAATACTCTGTCTAGGATTAGCAGAGGGAGATTCGTCCGGGGATCCTATGCGAATCAAGGGTCCAAGGATGTGAACGGAGGACATGAACCGAGGATGGGAACCGAGGATGTGCCCCGTTCAATGGAAGACAGGTGATAAGAGGAGCTAGGAGTTATTACTCGGGATTAAGGAGGAACAAGTGGACTGAGTGAGGGTCTAAGCCCAGACTCTAAGGTCTTTCACTGAGAAGGGACATTTGCATGGACTCGGTCATGTCCCTAAGGGATCCCCCGGCTTCCCTTCAGCTCCATCAGTCTCCTTCTGTTCCGATGGTTTCATCCACTCGACCACAACCCCTTAACCCTTCAAGCCGCCAATTATCAGATTCAGAGGATTCCACCCGCAATCGCCATGTGTGCTGCTTCTCATCGCCTTTGATACATCCTACGCGTACATCACTACCTGCTTTTCAAGATAGCATGGCCCGGGTTCCTTGGAGCCGACCAGCCTGCTGAATCAGGGACTTTTCCTACTCGAATTTCACCAAGATCTTGATGAGAGATTTCTAAACCTCATGAACCAGGTGGCTTCATTTATGTTGATAGAATAAAAATTATAAAAAAACTTTGTTCCTAAACAATGAAATTTATATCAGCGATTTCTCGGGAGCATCGTGAAAAAAGTAATTTCATTGGATGTTGCAATATCCTTCGTGCTACTGTTATACGACCTATGGGTTATGATCACTCCTTGCCATCAACCCTTTCACTCGTAATAGGGAAGAAGGTCCAAGGGTCATAGTAATTAGCAATTAGCAACAAAACCGACACCGTGAAATAGAGCCCAGAAGCCCACACACTGACTTGACTCCCAAAGGGTGCATCAAGGCGTCCACGTTATAATTACTTCCTATAGCCCAGGCCGGCTCTAGACTGGCTCTTCTCCCCTTTATCTCATGGATAAACAGCCATTAACTAGCGAGAGACAGTCGTCGGGCTCGAGATAAGTCGTATCACAATCGTGATCGCAGCATTACTAAAAACCCTCGGTACGTTCGAATAGTCACGGAATTCCTACTTTTGAGAGACATCCTGTTTCTGCCTGAGTATCTGCCACTGGGATACTAATGAGACAGCGCCAGCCCCCAATCAGCCCGAGATCCACCCCTACCCTGCCCGCACCTACCACCGTACGGCCCGTAATTAATTCCTGTCCACCCCAACAATATGTAAAATCTTGAAAATTAGAAGTTTCTCTGTCTAGAACGATACGCCACCTTTCTACCCGCAGGCTCAACACGAGCCATAAAATCTCCTCGTGTGACTTTGGGGATGTTCGGCACTGAATGTAATCAAGACCAATCGAAGATTCCGAGGCTGCTAAGAGGCTTACAACCCTTCACTTCGTCATTAAACTAATGAAACGTCGCTCCTTTTCGCCCTCGTCATGCTCGTCTGGCTGAAACTGAGGGTCGTCCACCCGATACCGGCCAGAGAGTTCATTTTTGGGACCGACGAGCGGCGTTGTGATGCTATGCTTGAAGAACTATGAATATTGATCAACCGTGTTCAGCAAGGTTTGCCTCGTCCCAACAAAAAATGGGGAAACCTTGATTAAACGATATTTTAGCAAGAATCAAAGCTGAAGAAAGTGACTCCTGGAGTCAGACAATTCTGACAATGTATTCTACAATGCATTCAATACACATAACTGAGGCATAACGAGACGAGCGAATATTTTCTTGCATTTTTGTACCTAATTAGCTGGACTAACACAAACAGTCATTTTGCAAGTTGTTCTGGTAATTTATTTTGGTTCATTTTTCCTAAGAAATGAACCTTTTTTTGTATGTGTGTGTATAGAATTTTACCATTGCCACCACTCTAGAAATTCATACGAAATAAATCCATGGAAAGGTTGTGAATGAGGAGGTCCATAGGTACAGGTACCTATACTAGGGTAGGTCTACCCAAAAAGACCCTACCTAGCAAGGCTTGCACTGTTCGCCTACTCCTGATTCAATATTCCATGTAGTATTTTTCAGACCTTTCTATCCATCTAGATTAGGTACGACTTGTCAATAATTGATTTTTGAAAGTTGTATTACTGGATGTAGAAATCTCATCAAACCGCATTCAGTCATTTTCCATCAACTAAGTTATAAGTCATTTGGCAGGGCCTCCCTGCATCCAGAATAGAATAATCCTTTACCGTAAAGAGATTAACATCCTTTTAGAAAATCGCACCTGGCAACAGCTTTTTACGGGGAACCTGAAATTGTAATGCTCGGTAGCGAAACAGATTCGCCCGTTTAAATTGCGTTCCCTCACTGTCAGTCAAGTCAAAGTCTTCTTAGGGGATCCCTACCCAACTAAGACGAACCCTTATTTTAAAATCCCCACGGTATTAAAATACAATTATAAATCCGCCGAATTAAGGAGGGAAAGTTGTTAGCGTGTAATCTTCTTAGGTGTAATACCCACCAGAAAGGAGCAGAGTCATTGGAGTCACCTCAGCTCGTAGCAGATCAGGAGATTCACTCACACCTTGCGGGTCTTTTGTGCGTTCAATTTAATAAGTTCATCCAGCCCCCTTTTCTGGAATGATGTAATTAGAAATACAGAATGTTGGAGATGCCGTGCTGTCGTGCACACGTCGCTGTTGAACATAATACCTTCAACGAATGTTTGATGAATTTCAATTGCGATCAAGAATTTATTATGGTGTCTGTTTAGTACCGGGCACGATCCAGTTTTAGCTGCAGGAGAAACACTTTTTACCATCAGTGTTTGACTTCCAACTTCTCTTTCATACGGATCTTGTCTTTTGAATTTTTACGGCTAACAAAAAAATCTAATGAACTCGTGAAGTAAGCGAGAGGGGGGCTCCGTCCGTTCATCATCTAGGAACATTACGAACAAGACTGCCCGTTGATGGCTGGATATAGCATGCAGTGGAATCCTCTTCATGTTACACCTTATCAAACAAAAGGCTTCATCCTACCGCACTTTCCATCATAGCCCGAAGAAGACATTATCTGTTGCCCTTTCCCATGACCGGATGAGATGTACCTTCCCCCATCAGTTTGAAACAAAAGTCCGATCCTTTAACTCCCCAACGCACATGTAACCAAACTTTTGGGTACTCGAATGAAATATGGGACTACGAGGCTTGCAAGGTGGTGTTCGCTTCTCATTCATTCATGGACTATAACAATAGACCACGGCACGCCGTCATCCTCGGTAATGTCGAATGCTGAGACGATTAATTATATCCAGTCATTAAGTGAGGTGGGCCATTTCGTGCCTTCCCAACATCCATAACGACTTGTCCAGGTTCCATTTCGTTTTTGTCCAAGCTGCTATAGAATGTAATGTATCAATCCTCGAGCCTGTCACTTAGTGAACTTGTGGTTTGTATCTGTGACGAAATCGCTTCCTTTAAATGTTCAACCTAAATCGATTCCATCAATCATTGAATTTTCGTCGCGCGTACTAAAACGAAGAGATGGTATCATCTTTGGAAGCATGGACGTCGCTTGAAGAATGATAATGTTCTACAGTTTTGATGGCTTTCCGGTTTACCAATTTTTTCACCTTACGAGTTGATGTATCAATATAGTTTGTACCAGTGCATCACTATTTCACTCTATGATTTTGATTCGTTTTATTCACTTGAGGTTTGTTCGAAGAAACAGTCCCAGACTACTCCAGGCCTAGTGGCTACGCCAAGCCATATCGACGGTGAAGAATTGAAACCCCGTATCTCCAATTTCGTACCTGCACGTGCACATTAGAGATGTCATGGAAATTCAATGTGGTTACATAGGGTGTCATAGGAACAGTGGCGGTCTTAACAAAATGGAGATACGCGGTTTCAATTCTTCACCGTCGATATGATGGGATTAACAACAGATTGGTAGAATTAGTAGGATTAGTAGATGACTTGAATTTTATTGGTGTCGTTTGCCCCTAGATCTGGAGTAGTCCAGAACTGCCTCTCCGAACATACCCTTAAGCATGCAGTTTTATTTTACTTTACGTAAATAATCGCTCGCCAAGGTTCTAGGAACAAACAACTTCACTTCTGCTATGAGGTTTTCCTCGGAGATTGGAGGGGGGAGGTGGCCTGAGGCACAACCAGGGCCATCCTGAGGCACTGTCATGGTCGTACCTCGGGCCGAATTGAGTTTTTTTTTCTAAAACTGTCTCTATATCACTTTTTCCCGCTAAGACGCATCCCATTGAAACTTTGAAGAAAAAACAATTGTGTACAATGTACGAGGTAGGTATGTACCTCGTATATAGGTATGTGGTAGGTAGGTAGGTATGTGGTCGGTACACCACCTTCCATCTAAGCATGGTTGATCTAAGATTGATGAATAATTCATTCCAACTAAGATGCAAGGTGCTTTTCGTCGAAATCCAAGGTGATCTAGCAACATTTCACCACCAGTTGTCCCAGCTAGAGTTTCACGATTAATGTAGGCATGCTTCAACCGTCTTGACCACATCATCGTCGTTCTACCAGTGTACGCTGGTTTTTGTTTCTGAATAGTGCCATGGTTAATGATACCCAGCAGACAACTAATTCCGTTTTATGCCCGCAATGCTTCGCTCAATTCCTCAATGCAATATATGAATAACTACTATTATGCGGGCAAACGCGATTACCTACTTAGCATGCTTCCGCTTGGTATACAGCATGCTCAACTTGCTTCCCTTACGACGAGCTCTTTACAACCGAAGTTATAGGGCGGAAAGTTTAATCCGACCGTTTGTATCTGCTTTCTCGTGCCTAATAAAGACAGCCGGAGGGAAGACGGGATCGCTTTTATGACCGTGTGACGCAGGTGTCTCTCTTCTCAGACTTGGCTATCAAAAACAAACCCCCCTCCTATTTTCGCATTTCAAACCCGAGAGGTTATCATAGTTATCTGCTGGGACTGCTATCCTTGTTATCAGTTCCAGCCTTTATCTCCCCCATCAGCCACGGATCCCAGGCTCGAAGAACAGCTTTTAGCTACTTCCTAATCCCCGGACGTTTGGAAGGAATTCCTGGTAAATCGCGCGACCGAGGTCGTACTAACTTGCACGAATCCTTTCGTAAAGCTTGATAATCCTCAGAATGTTTTCCCGCCCGAAATAGTCACTCGCCCATGAAAAATGTGTGATTAGGTCTTTTTCAGAAAACATTTTTACTTCTGCGCAAAATTTCACACTAGAGCGAATGAAAGGTAAAGTTTGGAACTTGAGCCATCTTTATAATGGCTCCTGGCATTTCGAAAATAATCGCGGACGTACAATTATTAATGATTCGACCGAACCAATTTATGCTGTGCGAGGGTGGCCTAATGGGATAGCACTCGGGTCCCGTAACATAGAACGTCATGCATTAACATAACCTATCAGTCTCTCGCTTCCCGCCGTCCGAAACCGACCGATGAGCGATGAGAGCGGTAAAATACATTTTCGGGAAAATTGCGCGAACCGTCACGAGTCATTGGACAAAACGAATAAGCAGCTCGGACGGCAGAGCAATGGAATACGTAATGGGAGGAGATCAGAGATTTTGTGATGTAGTGACGCCCCTTTCCAACCCTTGGCCACTGGTTATAAATGATGGACCTAACTCCGTTTCGTGGTGACTCCTCTATTCGTCTTGGTGATGTGCCGAACCCTACACGGGACTATCCACTAATAGCTGTTACCATAACACCACTTGAAGTCCGGTAGTCGGAAAATAATACTGGTCCTGGCATTTTCGCATAGCGGAAGGCATTGGATTTTCAAAATCAAGTCCTCTCACGAAGAAATCGGCTACTCGGTTAATATAGTTACCGTACTTTTCCCTAGCGTAGAAAAAATTGCAAAAAATGCTCTAAAATTTAATGAATTAAGCTAAGAACACATAAATCCGGCGATTTTAGCAGGTTTAGGTTCACATTGTACAGTACAACTAGTACAGTGTAACTATACTCGGACAGTCTGGACCGTTGCTAACTTTACTCCGGTTACTGAACATGAGGACCAAACTGTTTTGAGATTATCGGATCCCACCGCTGCCACCATTGTAAGAAAGAAAGATTTTCGGCCGAAAGTGATAATTATGCAAAAATTTTAATCGCCTAAGGCGTTTAATACAAGGCGTGGCCCCGAGGCCCCTGCGCCGCAAGCGGATGTCTCAACCAGTAGACTACCAGCCGACGTCTGTCGAGCTAATAATTTCCCGAGGGTTTTAATTTGAGGCTCAGCGTTGGTTTTTCTGGCGGCTTAATTTTCCATAATGTCACAGAGTTTCTACGCTAATGTCTTGCAGTCTTAATACCGGGTTCACAGGTGCTACCATAAATTCAGAATCTGAATATCTGATATTGTGATGGTGTGGAGAATTATCTGCCTCAGACTTTGAACACAAATCGCCTGCATTTCAGACCCACATGTTCTACACGATTTTCAACTAACTAGGTAGGTACCTATATCAACGAATCCCATTAAACCCATGTTAAAAGATGACACATTTTATTTTTATGCAGGTACCTATTATAGGTTATAATAACACGTGAGTAACTGAAGAATAAATCTGATTCGCGTCCGAGCGGTTCCGTCCGAGCAGTTTTCGGATTGTGAGGAGATGGAAAGGAGCGCAGGTGTTCCTGCATATCTAATCCATAATGACACGTTCACGTTGAACTTCTGTTGAATGTTTAATACCAATCCGGAGGTCGAATTAGAATCAAACTTTCCGTCCGTGAATAATTGAACACTTTTGTTCTCTTCGTTACGGCTAATTTAACGTACATATCATCTCGGAGTGTCGTTACGGACTGATGATCCTATCGCGGCCAACAACTATCGACTTTTTCTCTCTCTTCCTGGCGATTTATGAGCTCGAAGTGTGACTTACAAATTATAGATTGATGTCGCCTAATGGCTGACAATTATTGTCAAATCAATGCTGCAGCAAAAAAATTGTGAGTTAGATGGTCTGCTCTTCACAAAACCAAGGCATATGTAGGCAATTATATTTTTGCCCACCGTTAAGGTGGTTTTGCCTTGCGACTGGGTGTGAAATGATTTTCAAATAATGTCGTCAGCATTTTTAATTGATAAACTCGATTCTTGCCGCAATTTCCTGAATTTTATAGCGTCTCTTTCAAGTGAGTGATTGACTCACTGAGACGTTTGGGGCGGTATCTACCATCTAGCTACCATTCCACCTCCAACTGGTTGATTGATGAAAACGTTGGTTTTGGATCCCCTCCCTCTCCACTGTTCGTATTCCAGGCCAACGTCCGGATCCTCTGACGGATGATCTGTTACTCTCGAACTGTAAAACGGAAGGAAACTGAGCTCGAGGCGGCCAGGGCCTATCAGCAATAGAATGGGGGCGAAGAGGGATGGGGGTTTCTGCAGGGGTATGGTGGGGGGGTATACCGAATTGGGGATACGTCCTCCTCAAGTTCTTCTACCGAGACTTCTTAATCTCCTTTGACACCCTCTCATTTCGGATTCTCGGCTGATTCCTCGGACATTTTTCTTCTTTTTCCAGTTAATGGATCGTCGTCGGCGACCATCGGAAACGTTTCCATTGTCGGAGTGAATGCGGAGAGTTCTCTCAATAAGCAAGCTGTTCTAGAGGGCGAAACGGAATAACCGAGACGAGAGTGATAAATGAACAGAAACCATTTAGAGATGGAGTTGAAAAACCACCGACAGCCAACTAAGGAGCGACTCTTATTTTAGGAGTTTCTGGGAGGGATTTGTCCTGAATGAACCGGGGGTGCTATCCGTGACACGCCAGTATAAATTCCCTACAGCTGAACAATTAGAAGAAGCGAAGATCAATTTCGAGGATTTAATAAAGTGAGTCGAGAGTGAATAAACACGGACGGCGTAATCAATCTCTTGTTCGAAGAATCCTACGATCCTGAATGGTGTTGTTGAGGTATTTTTCATTCTTCAATTTCTCCTCTGTATTAAAATTACAATGATCCGGGAAAAATCCTTTTGCCCGAAGTATCCATTTTGGAATAATCTCACGTAGGTACCTCGTGTGCTCTGCCCTTCCACATCAATCTTTGGAGTCCACCGAAATCTTCAAACGGCCTAACCAAACACTGGTGCTCAAAAACTGAAAATTGGAATTTTGCACTAATGCATCCCGAAACGAGTCCAAAAAAAGTGATTTTCTGGCTTCCAAAGTGGCACATAAGGAACCCCTTATTGTATCAGTCTTATGCAGGTTGTTCAGCTAGCGACCCTTAAGTATCATTACTGTTTAAGTACCACTTTCTTAGAACAGTAAAAGCTCGCATTACTCCGGCCGAATAAGAACTTCAGATTCTACAAAAATATCCCGTTCTTCCGTGAGCCCAACTCTCTTGCATCGTTCGCCTGGGCGTTCCTCATTCCGTTTTCAATTTGGCCACTTCCACAATAGGCATTGAATAGTTTTGACATCGCGTGAGCGAACATGTATTGTAATTACTTGCAACACGCACTACCTATCTGCAGAGAAACGAGTGTTAAATAAGGAATACAATAAATGCCATGGATATGTGAACTTGGCCTTCAGCGAACATTATTATAAGGAGTTTCTCAGCTGTATCATTACGTGCTCAGATCCTCCGATAGTTTCGTGCCAGTTGCAAGTTCGTCTACTAACTACATTTCTATGCTCGTTGCACTTACAAATGCCGGCACGATAGTTGAGTCAGTTTCTTGGTCATATTTTATTAGCCGGGTGAATGTTTACTTTTAAATCAGTCAACTCGCGCGCAGCCATAAGTAGGATTTTTGCTCATTTTTGCAATATTAAAATGTCAGTTAGAATCCGTTGCAGAAAATCCCACATCATTAATTTATACCTACGCGCAATAATGGGCACTAAGTATACCTAGTAAGTACCCCCCTCTCTTCTCAGTTTCAGAGTGATTTTAGGTGGGGGGTCCACAGATTTCCATTTATTTCTCAAAACTGACAATCCTTCGTCCTGAAGAGATTATATGAAATTCATAAAAACTATTAAACGCATAAGTAGCATCAGGTAAATATTAATAAATAATCCTATTACAAGAATCTTGCCCATGCTATGTGGTGTGTACAAGCCTCACAGCGTGAATCAATAAGCTGTCCCTAGTCTGAAGAAGGGCGAAAATTTAGCGTTACCTACCCTGTTATTATCGGTAACTTCTAAAATCGTTTCGAGGACTGACCATCAACTGTTATTACACGTAGGCACCGGAATCATAAATCGAAAATGCCGTTCTCAGAATGTGAATTACTCGAAATGAATCAACGGCTATTGCTATCGGATCATTCCGATTGGATCCTATTATTCATTTAGATACGGTTCGTGCCAGTGTTCGGTAACTTACGAAAATTGTCTAGAAGTATACTTATACCGTGTAACACTCATGCACATTCTGGTAGAACAATGGACGGGGTCACGGTCACGAAAGCCTAACTTTCCAAATTGTATTCTCGATAACTGCGTATCCGACCAATTTCGGGCCAAAATGCTTCCAGAAAGTCAACGGCCAATTTTTCCGAGGCAGGTAGTCATCACGCCAATCACCGTATTGTTATTATAAGAGGGTTAATTTGTTTGTACATACAGGTTGTCTGCTAAGTGGCTGACTGGGAAAAAATAATGGAGTATCAATTATTCATTCAGTCTAGAGTAGAATCCGAATTTGAATTTTCTGGTAAAATCAGAACGAAATTTCCTGTAAAATTCATAATCAATTGTGCTGTAACTATTCAAATATGATTTCATATCTTTAAAATTTTTGAATAATTTGTAGCTACTTACACTGTGCCGACCTACATTCTTTTAGCTGAAGTTATTATAAAAATATTCGTGGCATTTTTAACAATTTTGAATGAGTAATTTTTATCTTCATTGTGTTTAACAATCGAATTAATACAGTTACATCAAAATTATGTCGTCGCCTTACAGGAGAAATTCACCATGTTGATTTTTTCGATTTTCGGAAAAGTTTTTTTTTGATCGGAAAACGTTTTCCGAAAATCGAAAAAATTGACATTGTGCCTTTCTCCTGTACGCCGACGATATGAACCTTGAAATACCCCAGATACGAAGGGTGGATCTGCCCTTGGCTTTCTAGCCAATAGTAAGGATAACATAATATTTTGGCATTCACGATGCAGGCACATTAGTTGGTATTATCCTTCACCCATAAATCCTCTTACAATTTTCCCCAGAAATCTCATCCGTAGAACATCCATCTGATAACCAAAAGGCCATCGTTCGAAGCGCATTTTATCTGACAGGTGAGTGGTATTATTTCCAAATTTCTCCCGAGGACATCGATCACTCCTAAAGGGATATTCGTATGAGAGACTCCCAGTGGATTTGCCGGTGTTTTCGGAGGGTTGCGGTTCAGATAGCCGGTAAGCTGGTTCTGCAGATAATGCCGGACAAATGACGTGCAGGAAAACCACCGTATATGCTGACCGTCCCAAGAGACCGACGGCACGACAGCGGACCCTCTCATTCTCAGATTTATCTAAGACTCCGACCAATATAAGAAGGACGATCTGCCAGGATGACACATGGAAAACATTGAAGACGATAAAAATATCGCAGAAGATAGAGACCCTGCAGCATGGGGAAGGAGACAAATCTATTAAAGATAACGCATACCTAATCATGGACTTTCTGCTTTCAGATAATAACTACTATTAGGCTTTAGATATTAACTACTATAATAGTGCATTAGTATAATTATTAGGATAAATCTTTATATGCACAGGCTTAGGAGCATCAAGAGCACAACCATCAATCAAAAAGTTCAATTTTGAATAATCGTCCCCCTAAAATGACTTCAATTCAGCCCTTCAGAGGCAAAAACGGCCGTTTGAAGATTGATGGCCGATAATTCGCGTAAAAAATTTATCTTTTCAAAAATCTCTTCAATCATTGTCATTATGTATAGGTAGGATTTACTTCGCCGGTGGCATAAAGTCTCTACCAGCGCCTGACTCACTATCAATCGGCAAATAAATGCTACCTTCTATTCTTTTGATTGGCAAACGTGATTGTTTCTGCTGGTTGTCATAATCAGATTTTCGCGCATTCGCCGTGCATCAATCATACGGGGCACAATGGCCTTACCCCTTTGCCGACTACCCCTCGTTCGACATTGGTGCATTTTGATTAATACCTCAGGAACGAGACGAACGTTCGTCGTCGCGTACAAAAGATTGATCGTTAAAAGTCGATTAGATGTCTGTCGCGGACATCGTCGCGGTCATATTCAAAACGCAGTTACCCCGACTGTAGATAATCGCTCTGATAAATGGTAGTTACCTCCGTAGTGCCTATTTCGCTGTCTGCGGAGCTGAATCGTTGGATGCCAGTGACGCCTATTGTTAACTTCAGGTGTGATCGCTCGATAAATAACTGATGCAAAGTCCCCTACACATCCCACCCTTTTCGAATTGTTTTCATTTTTAATTCTACTTCGAATAGCAATCACCTCTGGTTCATCGACGGGCTGTGACCAATCTCTAGGATACCATAGAGTGACAATGATGTATTCATTGAAAAATAACTATTCGCTCCGGAACGTTGGTTTTCTTCCGTTAACTGCCAGCGCAAAGTTAATTACTTATTTTGCTGCCAGTAATATTGTTATTATAGAGAGATGTCTGTTTGATATAAAATTGTTAAATCGACGTTTTAGGGGAGGCTATCCAAACTATCGTAGCCGAGCAAACCAGGTAAATCCTCAGTGCAAAATTTAATTTTAATTTTGTTATCATTACATACCTGCTTATTTATTTTTTGAAGGTGGAATATTATTTGTCACAAAAGTCAAGAATTTATGGTTGTGTGTAGCACACAAGAGAACGTCTTCACATCTCTCTTACCCTCAATCCAACCATAATGAACCATTTTGGTCAAATTCTTCAAGAATTGTTGGCATTGTGTGCCGATGAATAATGTTGGAGAACGTGCAGGGTCGCATAATTTGTTAATGTAGTCTGAAGAATGGTAAAAATAGCTGAAATTGAAGAGCGGTTTAAACATTTAGGTAGCAGTCGAAGAATTGTTTTTAAGTTCATTTTCCGCATCACCAATCATCATTCCTTGTGTGTTTGTTCCTATTTTCAAATGCACCGCGGCAAACAACGAGGTACCTATGTGTAGTCGATACCGTCTGTACCTGCTGTAATTACACGTATGTCCTGCTGTAATCGTATGGCGAATTCATCCATCCGTGGTCTCACATTAATTAGCAAATTATCCAACAATTTGTGCGACCGATCTCGGCAGGGGGAGTCCAAATCGCATGACGCATCTTCAAATATTGACCGTGCATCGCAGATCGAATTGCATCGGTCAGGGCTTCGGTGGATTTTCAATTAATAAATACGCAAACAAAACTGCATCGGCTAATGAATGGACAAACAATGAGCGTGTTCCAGCGAGTTCGGAAAAACGGGGCGATGGTAAGCGGCAGGCCAGACAATAATGGTCGTCTGTTGTGTACATTGAATATTGCAAAATTTCAGTTTATTTGTCCAATTCTTCATTCAATGAGTGCATCATAGTTCTCGTTAAACCTAAGGTATATCGATAAAATTTATTGATGCAATACAATATAATGGGTGTAAAAATATTTGAAGAACCTAGTACCATTCAGATGGTAGAATATAAAGGCTGAAGAGGAAAGTCTCAATCTGAAAGTTGAAAAAAATTATTTATTAGCATTCTGTGCCTAAGAAAAGAATGACGTACTCTGAAAGATGTAAAGCAAAAATATCTCGACTTTATTGTTTTTCGTCTGAGGTCTTCATATACATAATATACATAATATGTCATATTATGAAGATATAAGATATATGAGATATATAAGAAAGTATACATGTACCTATACTAAATGATTACATGGTGAAGACGCGGTTTATCACTTGCATTATGTACTAGACAGATGCATCTTCACATCGCGCAACATGTTTTCCCTGTAGCTTGCCAGTCTGGTTAATTAAAATGCAGCCAGCCGTGCAAGGCGTATTGATGCTTTTGTTTGTCTTGAAAGGGTCAGGCAGGTTGTCGAGCAGGAGAGATGAAGAAGTGCATCGGATAATATAGCGACCGGACACCCTTGTAATTACCGGGTTGGGACGGTAAACCCGAGTGCAGTATTACCAGTGCATCTAGAATGCACTCCAAAACTTAGCCCTTAGGCACACATTGTGCACGCGTTATTCATGCACCCTTAATCCGGTGTACGAGGTCGAAATGAACAAGTTCGGCCCATGCGTACATCAGATATTGATTTTGTGCGAACTTATCAAGTTGGGAACTAATTCAAACCCAACATTGCAAAAGTGAGGTAGCAAATGAAACACGCAGTAATGACTGTTTTGACGATTCTAATTTTTCGGTGATCTACCTGTTTTTACTTCCATATTTACAGAAAATTACTTAATCACATATTAGATCTTCTAGGGCCGGTTTATCAATTCATTCAAAACTAGATTCACCCAAGGACGCTTGCATTAAATTTCTCATTGGACATATTTTCATTTAGGTACTGTCATACAGGAAATTAGTTGATGCTAGCGTCCATGGATAAATCTAGCTCTAATTAAATTGATAAACCGGACCTTACGGCAAGGTCCTTACCTAGTGTTTTGTGTTATGTTTTTTCATAGCCACAAAAATAAACCAATTTGAGCGTTCTTGGTCTTGAAATCTTTGATTTACCTCGCAGAATAAGTGGATATTACTTATATTTCGATAACTTGACGTAATTTGATGTTATGCGAAATTTAAAATTAGCATAGTGAGTTGTTTGATATTTTTGACCCAAACAGCCTCAAAATTAGTTTAAATATAATCAAATTGTGCCAAAACCTCAACTATCAAAACATGGAAGAATTGTGTGTTATCTAGGCGCCACTGGTTTAGTAATTGTCGTCAATCAGGGGTGGGGCCCAGGAGGTAAAATTTACCTGGTATTTACTGGTATTTAATACCACCTCCAACTGGTGAGCTAGGGTGCGGCTTGACCCGCAAAATAACGAACATAACCAACTAAAAAAGAAAAAAAAATTAACCGGCTTCAAAAAGAAGAAATGCCTTCTAATTCCAATATAATTAATGTTATAATTTCCTCCCCCACTTGATATCACTAGGATTACATTTGCGGGTGTTTTTACTTGCTAGGCGACGGCGTGCTAGTCAATATTTTCCTGATCCGCTGGAGCAACATCGAGTGGGAAAACGGCGCGCTGCACCTCCTAATGCACTTATGTGCGAGGCGTCCAAGCGAGGGAAAGGGCGCGTTATCGGATTTCAAAAGCAAACTGGCGCAAGTTAGCGAGGAAGGACACGTGCAACAAAAAGCCTATTAATTACACAGAGGCCGTAAGGTTCGATCAATCATTGGTACCGGCTTAATGGAAAAATGCTCCATCGACCGGCCGAGGGGGCGTAGTACGCCATCAGATAAACCTATAAACTAGGTTTTCCAATTAGTAAGTGTACCGTGTGAAAGTTGTCCACTAAGCTCTTCATTTAGCCAGATTTTTGGGAAAATCCGAGCAAGAATCGAATAGAACAAAATTTTTGGAAATTACACAATTTAGTTTCACTAAAAACTACTACTACCTACCACCAACCACCTACCTACTTCCTACTACCTACCACTTACCACATGCAACCTACCACCTACTACCTACTAAAAACTACGACTACGACTAGTACTGATATACGATAAGGATACTAAATGATATGCCTAAGAAAAGGCACAAAAACGTGGACGTAGAAAATTCACAGGTTTTTTTCACGCATAACATCCCAATTATTCTTCACCTTCGAAAAATAATATTCAAAATTTCGAAAGGTCAAAATGGATTATCCACTGATGGCAACGCGGCTCTTTAATTCAATTATTGACAGAATGGACCACCTATCCGCGTGATTCGGCATTCAAATTGCCAACGGTTTAGATTATGCATATATTTGTTTACGGATGATTGAATTTGCATTTTGATTAGTAAGTCGGGTTGATTAAGCTCTACTATGCTAATGTGCCACTCCAGCAACGGGGAGGATCGTCCCTTGGGGTTCTGTTGAGTCTGGTTAACTTGAGGTTTGGAGCGTTCGTTGAGTGAGTTAGGTCGTGTCTCCGCCTATGCAGTAATAGTGATAATTATGCAGATTTCTCGTCAAGAAATGATTTTTTTTTAGCTCGATAGTAATTTCAATTGGTTCGAGTATCATTTTTTATAAACGAAGGTGCTGGGATCTGGGTGATATCTACGCTTCATTATGTCCCTTCTGCTAGATATGTGTGCTTCTGTTAGATATGTACCTTTTTCACTGGTATGACGGTTAGGTCGCTGCGGTTATATCAACGGCATCAGAATGGGTAAAGCTTTTGATAAAAATAGAGATAATTGCTAGAAACCTAACTGGCTGGCACAGTACGTCGTAGAAGGAGTACATATATGATTCTCTCCAATGGATTTAGCATTTTTTTGAACCCATAATGGCAACTTTCCTTGTGATGTATATAGGGTAATTTTTTAAACCAACCTGAATCATCATGTTTTCAATCAGATTTTATATTGTACTTTTGGCTTTAATCTAATTGCATTTTTGTGGAGAACTCAGTCCCAAACCCCTAGGAAGATAAAAACTCGATTTTGACAAAATCCTCCTAATTTTCGTAGTGATTGGTTGCAGTCATTGGTTCTGTCTCGACCGCACTTTGACCGCAAGCAGTTAGCCTGACAGAATAGCGACTAAAGAGCATGATGATTAGCAGTGACTTCCGTGGGAAAACCCTAACCATCGTTCACCTCGAAGATCCGATCGGTTCCTATTCTGAGCTGAATTATAACAGAGTTGATCACGTCTCATCTAATTATCCAATAAGCAGTTAACCGGAGAGTTCGGTAACAAGAGAATCGAATGGCAGCCGTGGAGAAGGAATGAAAAAGTCGGGAAAGAGTGAGACCAGCCGTATCTCCTAACGTGATTCTATTAGGTACCTTGATTTGGTTACTCGATTAGAGTTTTCGATCATTTTCTCGACTTGGAAACCGAGATCCAATTACGTGAACGAAGTTAGTAATGATACAGGTCGACGTACTTATTTTACTGTTTTAAGGTTCCAGAGTTTTCGAGATTAGAGTGGACTGACCAATCTGTGGTCATGAGTTTTTTGGTGGCCCTTCGTCACTGATCTCACTGATCTTCTGTATTTTCAAACGTGCCACTCTCTTTACATGCCCAATCTAGTGGATTATTCTTTTTTCATGCCCAATCTAATGGATTATTCTTCATCTTTTTGCTTTCTCTTCCGCAAGGAGTTTGGACTCTCTAATTTTCTATTTGTTTGTTTCTTGAGGAATTTTAGTGGAAATCTGAACGGAAGTATGTTTTAAGTCATTTGAAAACTGCTGTAGGAACTTCGGCTAGGACTATTTTTGAGATTGATTTCAAGGTGCTTATTAGTTCAGGAAACTGGTGCTCAAAAGGGGAGATCAGAAAACAATTCGGTAGTGAAGATGTTTTTCAGAAGTTTTTTAGAAAAGTTTTTCAGGGTACTGGAGCCGAATTCGAACTTTTGATTTGCCACCTCTTAAGTAAAAAGTGCTTGAGTTTTAAGATCCTAAACTTTAGCACTTTTTTTACTTAATTACTTATATCATTATAACTCTAAAACTCTTAATTTTCAGGAAAGATTATTAGCATTGTTACAGAAGACTGAAGTCGTTACAATTCAAGTGCAACCGTAGCTGTTTAGCTCAAATAGCTCCTAAGATATTTCATGTCAAAAATTGTAATTTTTTCCAAAAAGTTGCACTTTTACGAAGCTCGTTTTACGAGTTGAATATCAATATCAAAATGAAAAAACGTGGTACCTCCTGCCATAGAGGTTGTTGTTTACAAATCTTATTCGCTTCAATTTGCTAACAATAGTTGGTTAGCAGCTTTACTACTTACAGTCTGACTTTTCAACGAAAAAAGTTGATATTGTCAGCTAAAAAGACTGCTCAGAATAGTGAAGTATCCTATAAAAATGACAAGACTTTCAGCCAGCTCGGACGGAAAGGTTTTCGTTCTTTAGTTGCACGTAACTTCAATGGCAGTACATATTTTTCTGGAAACCATATACTTAGGGTCATCTAACTATTTGTTTTCTCTCTGGCACACACCCGTTTTTTTACTTCTAGCGCTCGTGTTTGTTTCTTCTTCATCTGCCGCAGGGGTTAGATGTTCGAAGTAATGGACGACCAGCGACGTCTATCAACAGGAACTTAAGTGTTCCTTTATTTGATGTTTCCTTGATCAAGCATGGGTCAAAGTCTATCTTGCGCTTGGGTAAACATAATATTCCTAAAAGGTTGCCCCCCATCGTATGAGACGAAACACAAACGAGAAGGAGCGAACGGCAAGATGATGCGCAACGATACGTCATACTTTGAACATATTGCCTCTGTATTAGTCTGGATTCGGACGTATTTTTAGGGCAACCTGGCTGTCAAGATCTCAGGTTCAGAGGAGAGGAAATCGTTCCACTTCCACTCAAAAGAGCGGAATAAAATTATATTCACCATACTCGGGTTACCACGGAACGGATAGAACCAAATTAGACAACGTGGGATTGAATCAGTTGTTTTATTTCAATGTGATTCATTTCTATGCGCAGGAAAACGTTGATGAGGGCGCGTCTCCCTTTGAAACGACTTCCAGTCAATTAAAAATTATGGTTCGAAACAATTCAACGGAACGAGCGTTCCGATTGAAACAAAAGCTCACGAGAAGCGTCTGAACGGCGCGACACGCGGGGGGCTAAGTATCACAACTTCCGAAACCGAATAGTCCCTCCTAGTTCACAGAGGGTACGAATGACAATAACAACAACCTGAGTTTGGATTTCGAGGGTCGTCTGATGATGGAAGCATAGGCAGGGGGTGACTCCTCATTTGAGGGTGGGCACCATCTCTATAACTTTCTTCTCACAGCAAAATCGGCAGCTGCGCCGACTGATCGTGCGTGTTGATCCTATTAATTCTCGCCGTGTATGACCAATTTTCGTGTACCTGGGCAACAGAATTGTTCCCAAGGGAAGAGACGAATGATTCTCCCTTAAGCTTGAGCGAGACGAATCGCATAATGTAATCCCGATGGACGCACTGCCTTCGAGCGAATACGCCACGTGACTTTCGTGCCCCCAAGAAAAATATTCGGGTGCCTACTCATCCTAAAGGTGGAATTATGGGGTGGTAGGGGTTGGGGTATGAGGCCAACACCATTGAACTTTGGAAATATTCAGAAGACCGCTTTATCCATTCACAAACACCGTTGATTATCCAAGAATAAGTACAATGTATTCTTGTATCATGCCATGGTAATGTATTCATGTATCACGGGGTGATACTCTATTCAGGTATCATCCCGTGATACTCTATTCATGTGTCATCCCATGCTACTATATTCATGTATCATGACATGATAATGTGGAATTCACTGCTTTCATGTATCATGACATGATAATGTGGAATGAGGAACATGTAGAAAAAAAATAAACTGTTTTTTCGCCATAATATTCATTGTTAGGCTTCGAAAATGATGTTATGGTGGATGACGGTTCGGAAAAGAGGTAATTAAAAGAGGAGGGAGGCTTAGTGAAAATCGCAGATTTGAAGTCGAGCGGGAAAATGGCCAGCCGGAAGGTTACACAGTGATGTCATCTTCCCGTGAACACCAGTGCAACCTCATCCGAGTTCATGTGTGTATGCTGTGATAGGACGGAGATAACGGATTTTTTGCCGTTACGTTAAGAAACTACGTGCAGTCGCGTCCGCACAGTGACGTCATATGGTTAACCGCCACATTCAAAAGGGCACTTTTCATTAGCGTTTTTCACCCGAAAAAATGTTGTTTTTTCGTTGTAGACCATCACCACATCATTTTCGCACCCTAAACAGCATCATTCTGGCGGAAAAAATGGATTTCGTTTTTCATGCATGTTCCTCATTCACTGCTTCCCCACTTAATACGCCGAAAGATCGTGAAAGGTTCTTTTATCAATGAATCACAGCCACCAGATGCAGCTGTCTGATAATCAGCGATACCTTCCCTTAAAAATTATACTGGTACAACTTTTCACGTGCATAATATAGATTATTGACGTATTTCCCCGATAAGACTAATGGCAGCCTTCCATTTCTATGGCTCCGACTCCATTTTTTATGACTATTGCGTGACTCGGAATACTTTCGCTTATCTTTCGTTGGGGATGAACAGTATTATAAATTAGGAGTCAAATGAAACAAAGCGTACTGGATGAGGTATCGACCAATGTTTTCTGTAGGTACGGTCTCGTCGTCAATGAATGATGTTACGTTGTAAATCTTGGTTTTGGCGCCTATTCAACATGAATATCTCATTTTACGCTCAGATCTTATCTATTCCAGTCGTCCCTTCAGGCTTGAAATACAAAAAGCATTCGGTCGTTAAAGATTCAATCAGTAGTGAATGTATACGGGCGCCACTAAATACGAGAAAAACTGATAGAATAAAGAATACAGCTCTCAAACTGACATTACGATACAAATAAAACATACCTAACATGGTAATGACTTATCAGCATAAACCACCAAATAAAATAAATCAGAGCGTTCTGGGATAACCAGCAATAGATAACGCCATAGATAGCCTCATATTTATCTAACCTATCGTGGGTTTTTCAAGACGGGGAGAAACCAATTTTGAAATCATCTACAGTTTAGTTATATGAAATAAAATACGATATCCATCGTGAGGTTTATACGAAAACCTTTATATACCATCAGGTGGAATGGCCTACCATTTCTGAGAGCTGGGGTCAATCAAATAACCTCATACACCCTTCAACAGCCCCAATCGACCGATACAAGTAATAAATACTTGAGATCCCTACGTGAAAACTCCAGAAAGCAGTTTACACTCCATCTTTCCCACGGCACCTCCTCTCATTGAGACATAACTTCGTTCGGGCGTTGCTTGAGCTACATTTCTGAAGCAGTAGCCATCAGTGAGTTATGGTTGGGGGAGCAATCTCACAGAACTACGACAGACCGCCTTCTCACAGTAAAACGTGCAATTTGACGATTGCTTGCAAGAAATGTGCGATCCCTTGGTTTCTTTGGCAACTCTTTGTGGGTACCTATTTTTAGGATCTTCTAGAATTTATATAGCATTTACGAGGCAAGTTGAGAATTTCCCATACCAAATTGAAAATTTTTTAAACCAAATTGAAATCCATTAGCCATCAGCCATAGTAATCTGGCTCTTATGCCCTAAAGAATGGAAAGCCCCATAGTAAAAAGTCGATTCCGTGGACGCTTCAGATTCCAGAATGCTTAAAACTGAGCCAGTGGAAGAATTTGGTTAGATACTCCAGCTTTCAATATTAAACAAGAAATGTGGATTAGCGTTATTGATTATTACTGGATGTGGAAGTATACTTGTCTTCGTCTTGATAGATTGAGAGGCGTCGAATCGGTACTGCATTTTGAGGCTGGCATAGCGAGAGCAAACTTCCGTCACCCAACATTTGGACGAACGGGTGCAAATAAAACATCAGCGCACTTAATGAATGCATGGATATGTGAATGAGGTAAATATTCTTCAGTCCGGTGGTCCATGGGAATATGGTCACGTGAATGAATGTCCTGAAATCAAGCCATTATTCCGAAATAACTTCGTAAAATAAGTCAATAAGACAATAAATTGGGTTAAACTCCAAAGGTTATTGAATAGTAAGCCGTCTCAAGCTGGGTTCTATTCGTATACAAGTTGCTATTAGACTCTCTCGACTCCAGAGCAAGAATAAATTTTAGTTCCCGTTTAGAGTCATTGAATGCTTTGAAAGACGTTCCCTGTGAACCCAGCTTGAGAGCATTTTACTGATCATCCTAGTTCACTCACCTCAGGGATACCAGGTTGAACACCGCAATTATGAGTAGCAGAGTTGACGTTTCCAGAAACTTCTTGACGCAGGATAGTACTGTCATCTGCAGGACGTTGACCAGGAATCCAAGCTTGATGTAGTACACGACGATAACGGCAACGATGTTGCAAGAAACGCCCATCGCTACCAAGGACTCTGCTTGGAATAGGTATTTGCCACCAATGGGTGCGATTGCCTGAGCAGACATTGCTAAAATGACTGAATACAAAAGCACCATGAATGGGCTCAAAACGAGATCGTCATTATTCAAAGGCTGACTAATAATCTCCAATTTGTAGATGCAGATGCACGTCGTGAAGACTGTCAAGAAGACGAGACCTTCACATTCGGGAGCAAAGAATAGAAAAAATGATGACGTGGCAACGCTCATTTGCAGCAGACGGCATTGACGGTTGGCTGGATTGCCCAAGGTTGGAAGTAAAAGGTTCATGATCATCAGCGTACAGAGAACAGCGACCATGGTACTATCATGGATGTCTTTGGCTGGCCACAGAAACAGCAAATTTGAAATCAACGCGCATATAACATACTCGGCCAGGCAGACTGACATAACGATCCGCTCAAAGTTGAGACGCCTCATCAAGAATTTGATGGCCAGCCCTCCAGCGATGATCCAACAAACGGCTGTCACGTTAACAGTAATGACTGGCTCGAATTTTAGGGCTCGAACAATGAGCGCCAAACCAACACAACATGTTGATACAGCCAGTGACACCTCAGTGCGAAGATTCGCGGTCGAGAAGGCTTCCATCAGGATCCGAATGGCTATAAGAGTGGTGAAGAGGACGTACATTTGTCCATACCGCGCAGTCCAGAAGAACAGTTCCACAATCACGAGCGTTACTCCCACCAAAAGGCACACCTTCATCGGGCTTGGCACAGAAATCGTTGAAGTATTCCTAACCAGAAGTAGCAGAGCATCGAGAAACCATCGTGTCGTGAGGATGGCAGCGAAGAGGTATACGGTGTAGCGGATCGGGTACTCCCAGTAGGCCATCAAAGCCCAGATGAACACGAGGATTACCAGGAAAGCGGCATTCAGTATCCGCATGACTGTTGCAGTTGGTAGCTTGCCGTACTCTTCAACTTCGCTTCCCAAATTCACAGCCTTGACGACCAGTAGGCACATCCAGCTGCAGAACAACAGGATCGACGCCAGAATGACAACTGCGTCGATTTCTACGTTGGAATAGTCCAAGAGAGTAAATACCTCATTCAGCACTACCAGTCGAGGTAGATCCACAAAGGTTGACGGATAGCCTGGTGGAGGTTGGGTGACCTGCAAAATACCAAGAAATAGTCAGTACCACGATCCTCAGGCAAGGTAGGTATGTATCCAGACCATCCATGGTAGTCAGTAAAATTATAGAAATGCACCGATTTCAATCCTGGGTAGGACGGGGGTGGCACTAATTGAAAATGATATTTTTGGAGAGGAAACGGATCCTGGTTTACTTTTATAAGGTTTCTTTACCTTTGGAGGGTCCATTCCGAAGAATCCCAGCAAGTTGCCTTCGGCAAACAGCAGGGGATGACTTGAGTTCTTCCAGTGTGGTCCGCTTGTTTTTAGAGTGAAAGAAATTTCGTGCCTAATGACGCGTGTGTATCTCGAATTTATCACTGTTCCCAAGAGCGAATAGGCTTCATTGTAGCTGATCGTCTCCTCGCAATGGCTGGGATCCGGATGACCCCCTGCCACCCAAACAGCCAGAAAGTCCTTGCTCCCTTCGTCCTTATCAACTTGGAGTGATAGTGTTCTGAGGGATGACGTCGTCACTAACATCGAGGTTGCGTTTGAAGACGATTTTTCAATTTTCTTGAGTAAATTGTGTATCCCGTCCAAAATATGCCGTACGGACCGTTTGCGTATTTTGGGAGAGGTTGAGTTGAAATCGCAATTTCGCACGT
The DNA here is from genome assembly GCA_036186465.1 of Nesidiocoris tenuis. Lineage (NCBI taxonomy): Eukaryota > Metazoa > Arthropoda > Insecta > Hemiptera > Miridae > Nesidiocoris > Nesidiocoris tenuis. Next base: position 14,114,288 of record AP028912.1, read on the forward strand.
CGAATCGCAACAAGCGCACCGGGTGGTTAAGGAAATCAGAAGAGTCGAGATATCGTTCGAAACTTTGAATCACTCGATCATTGTAATTTGCGTTTACAGATAGGGGGTCTGACATGTTTACTACATCACTGCAGTTGATGTAGACAGTATGCCAGGAGGTTACATTGAAGAACTCATCGACCGAACTTGCACCGGCGTAGAATATTCTTTTTCCATCAATAATAGACCGACTGTCATTTTCCTTGCGACCAGCAGTCAGACTTCTATACGTGTAGTTGAAGGTAACAGATTCGTTACCATTGGTCGATTCCACCAATCTCATCAAATGCCAGCCTTCCAACGCTTGATCCATATCTGTAGATTGTAGACCGTCAACAAAGAAGATTGTCAATTGGCATGGCTCTTGGTTCGTTCTGAAATGCCAGCCGAAAACTGACAAATATCTCTGCTCGTCTTCCTGGTAAATGAAAACGTCGAGCATCGCTACGAGCAGTACGATTTGCACGACGGCACCGTACACGAAAAATTTCCACATTTCTGACAAAGGCTTCAAACTTGGAATTTGGATCGAAAAAACTATAAATTTAGATTCATGTTCTTAAAGTGGAAAATATTGAACATTTAAAAATTTTCTGATGATTTTTCTTCGCCCTTGCTTTGCAGGTACCAGGCTTCGGAAACGTTGTTTACAGTTGGCTGGTTTCCGTTATAAAACTGTAAACTGGCTGAAGACTGTTGCTTAATAATTATTGTTGACGGTTGATTGAATAGGAGCCTGAAGATTTCCCTAATAATTGATAATTCCCTAATTTTTCTGCATACGTGCCAAACCCCTCCAATTTGTCTCTGCTGTTAATGATTGCAGGCAACGTCGTATCTTCAACGTATCTTCACAGCACGACCTCACGGGGATAGTCCCATTTCCTTTTTTCTTGTATTATATCGAGGTCGTTCAGCTAGAATCTAGGAGTAACAACGTTCCGATTCAATGTCTATTATTATATCCTGACAGCTATTGTACCCTCTGGTTGAATGCGACAATCGGTTAAGAAGGACTTGTAACCGGATCAGAGACGTAACGAAGTGATATCATCTCCCCACAAAGAAAAGGAGAAGCAAGATTTGGGTTTTGGTCACCTCGTTATAAGAGGGTGTGTGCCTGCCAACCGAAAGTAACACTATCCGCAGTGATTTGGCCATAACGAGCCGCGTAAGTAATACACTTTTGTTGTGGTGGTCCTCAGCCCCTACAGTTATCCAGAATGTTCCCCCAGTGGGCTGAACTTTTTTCAAAGGAGGATTCACCTCAGACTGCGGACAAGTCAAAATTAGCATTCAGGGTCGAACATTTTTCTAGTTCAACACGATTTTGACGCTTTCTTGAATTGGGTAGGTATATTTTTATTCTACCCATGTACGTGGTATGATTTGTGACTAGAAAGTTTGAAATTTTTCTTGCAAGTTGCAAAAGACCAGTAATCAAGGCCAATGACCCTCAATTTTAGCGTAAGCAGAATAATCAACAGAAAATATAGGGATTCTACCTACTTCTTGTATAAAGCATTTTCTTTCAGTGCACAGATTCGCAATGTTATGATGGGAAAAGCACTTAACTTGTTGCCTGGCCCCTATAGGGTCCATTCAACTGATGGGTGCCCATGAATCACGGCCCATGCCCTAAGTGATGCACCCGCTTCGGCAAAAAACCCAGACCAAACCCATTGACCGTCCAGAGTTGAATTAGATATCAGACGAGGAAGAGCCCTCGCTCTTTCCATAGAATAATGGTTCACTAACAGAACGTCAAATAGGGAGCAAAGCGACTGCGCAAAAAAAGTCGGCAAAAAACCGTTTGCACGCGTTGAGTTTATTTATTCCGCAATAGGTTCATTGTTTGCCCGGGAAGGGGCTAATGTGTACGAAAAGTGATTGCAGAATACATCGCCAGCATGAGGGTTCGGCCTACAGATTGGAGTACTGCATTTATAATACTGGGCACCTTCTATTTGTATAGAATCAGATGAGGGAGAGCGGATGGTCAGTTTGCAAACACGCGGCCGCCGAAGTCCATCCAATGCGGGTCCCATTCCATGTCTTCCCTTCAGCGAAATTCAATTCAACACCATTTGGAAGTTAATGGGCTAAATCGGTAGTACATTTGAAAAATAGTCTACCCTTTACAACTAAGAGTAAGATATCCTTCCGACAGAATATATAGACGCTCATCCACTCGGTTACCAAATAGAATTTATTCCCTGGTTAATTTACAGTAGTAGGAATAGCCTGTCACGAATATTTAGATTTAGAAAAGAAGAAACTTACTTTATGTTGATCTTGGGTCAAAATATAGTATTGTACAGTATAATGTGGTATGGTGTGGTGCGGCCAGGCGTGAGGTGAGGTTGGGTCTGGTATGAGAACGGCGTGGCGTAGTGTGGTGAGGTGAGATGAGGTCTGGTATGATGAAGTATGGTGTGGCGTGGCATAGTGAAACAGAAACTCACTCATAGTCAATCTCGGTGTCTAACTCACAATGAAACAGAAACTAAAACTCACAATCGAACTCGAAGTCAAACTCGCGATAAAACAGAAACTCAAACTCACAATAAAAAAAGAAACTCAAACTCATAATCGAACTCGAAGTCAAACTCACAATGAAATAGAAACTCAAACTCACAATGAAAAAGCAACTGAAAATCATAATCGAACTCGAAGTCAAACTCACAATGAAATAGAAACTCAAACTCACAATGAAAAAGCAACTCAAACTCATAATCGAAATCGAAGTCAAACTCACAATGAAACAAAAAGTCAAACTCATAATCGAAATCGAAGACAAACTCACAATGAAACAGAAAGTCAAACTCATAATCGAAATCGAAGTCAAACTCACAATGAAACAGAAAGTCAAACTCATAATCGAAATCGAAGTCAAACTCACAATGAAACAAAAAGTCAAACTCATAAACGAAATCGAAGACAAACTCACAATGAAACAGAAAGTCAAACTCATAATCGAAATCGAAGTCAAACTCACAATGAAACAAAAAGTCAAACTCATAATCGAAATCGAAGTCAAACTCACAATGAAACAAAAAGTCAAACTCATAATCGAAATCGAAGTCAAACTCACAATGAAACAAAAAGTCAAACTCATAATCGAAATCGAAGTCAAACTCACAATGAAACAAAAAGTCAAACTCATAATCGAAATCGAAGACAAACTCACAATGAAACAGAAAGTCAAACTCATAATCGAAATCGAAGTCAAACTCACAATGAAACAAAAAGTCAAACTCATAATCGAAATCGAAGACAAACTCACAATGAAACAGAAAGTCAAACTCATAATCGAAATCGAAGTCAAACTCACAATGAAACAGAAAGTCAAACTCATAATCGAAATCGAAGTCAAACTCACAATGAAACAGAAAGTCAAACTCATAATCGAAATCGAAGTCAAACTCACAATGAAACAGAAACACATGATCGAAATGAAGTCAAACTCACCATGAAACTCGCAGTATTATGAGTTTCAGTTTCAGTTTCCATTGTAAGTTTGACTTCGTGCTTGACTATGGGTTAGAGTTCAGTTTCATTGTGAGTTTGACTTCGAGTTTGGTTATATGTTTGAGCTTGTGTTTGATTGTGAGTTTGACTTCGATTTCGATTATGAGTTTGACTTTTTGTTTCATTGTGAGTTTGTCTTCGATTTCGATTATGAGTTTGAGTTTCGGTTTCATTGTGAGTTTGTCTTCGATTTCGATTATGAGTTTGACTTTTTGTTTCATTGTGAGTTTGTCTTCGATTTCGATTATGAGTTTGACTTTCTGTTTCATTGTGAGTTTGTCTTCGATTTCGATTATGAGTTTGACTTTCTGTTTCATTGTGAGTTTGTCTTCGATTTCGATTATGAGTTTGACTTTCTGTTTCATTGTGAGTTTGTCTTCGATTTCGATTATGAGTTTGACTTTCTGTTTCATTGTGAGTTTGTCTTCGATTTCGATTATGAGTTTGACTTTTCGTTTCATTGTGAGTTTGTCTTCGATTTCGATTATGAGTATGACTTTCTGTTTCATTGTGAGTTTGTCTTCGATTTCGATTATGAGTTTGACTTTCTGTTTCATTGCGAGTTTGTCTTCGATTTCGTTTATGAGTTTGAGTCTCAGTTTTACCGTTTGAGTTTCTGTTTCGTCGAGAGTTTGACTTCGAGTTTAAGTCACTTTATCATTGTGAGTTTGGGTTTCTATTTCATTGTGAGTTTGACTTCGACTATGAGTTTGAGTGTTTGAATCATTGTGAGTTTGACTTCGATTTCGATTATGAGTTTGACTTTTCGTTTCATTGTGAGTTTGTCTTCGATTTCAATTATGAGTTTGACCTTCTGTTTCATTGTGAGATTGTCTTCGATTTCGATTATGAGTTTGACTTTCTGTTTCATTGGGAGTTTGTCTTCGATTTCGATTATGAGTTTGACTTTCTGTTTCATTGTGAGTTTGTCTTCGATTTCGATTATGAGTTTGACTTTCTGTTTCATTGCGAGTTTGTCTTCGATTTCGATTGTGAGTTTGACTTTCTGTTTCATTGCGAGTTTGTCTTCGTTTTCGATTATGAGTTTGACTTTCTGTTTCATTGTGAGATTGTCTTCGATTTCGATTATGAGTTTGACTTTCTGTTTCATTGGGAGTTTGTCCTCGATTTCGATTATGAGTTTGACTTTTCGTTTCATTGTGAGTTTGTCTTCGATTTCGATTATGAGTTTGACTTTCTGTTTCATTGTGAGTTTGTCTTCGATTTCGATTATGAGTTTGACTTTTTGTTTCATTGTGAGTTTGTCTTCGATTTCGATTATGAGTTTGAGTTTCGGTTTCATTGTGAGTTTGTCTTCGGTTTCGTCTATTAGTTTGACTTTCTGTTTCATTGTGAGTTTGTCTTCGATTTCGATTATGAGTTTGACTTTCTGTTTCATTGTGAGTTTGTCTTCGATTTCGATTATGAGTTTGACCTTCTGTTTCATTGTGAGTTTGACTTCGATTTCGATTATGAGTTTGACTTTCTGTTTCATTGTGAGTTTGTCTCTGATTTCGTTTATGAGTTTGGCTTTTTGTTTCAATGTGAGTTTGTCTTCGATTTCGTTTATGAGTTTGACCTTCTGTTTCATTGTGAGTTTGACTTCGATTTCGATTATGAGTTTGAGTTTCGGTTTCATTGTGTGTTTGTCTTCGGTTTCGTCTATTAGTTTGACTTTCTGTTTCATTGTGAGTTTGTCTTCGATTTCGATTATGAGTTTGACTTTCTGTTTCTTTGTGAGTTTGTCTTCGATTTCGATTATGAGGTTGACTTTCTGTTTTATTGTGAGTCTGACTATGAGTTTGAGTTTCTTTTTCATTTTGAGTTTGAGTGTCTGTTTAACGTGGTTTCTGTTTGAGTTTGATTGTGTATTTGAGTCTCGGCTCCGTTGTTGGTTTGACCTCGAGTTTGAATATGAATTCGAGTTTCTGCTTCATTATGAGTTTGACTATGAGTTTGAGTTTATTTTTCATTGTGAGTTTGACTTCGAATTTGGTTATGAATTTCAGTTTCATTGTGAGTATGCTGTTCAATGTTGACTGTGAGTATGCTTCCCGCTATTTTTGGCTTCTAGCGCAACTTTTTTTAGGTAATTCAGTTTAGTTACGCACGTAGTAATGACATTAGACGTACTCTCAGCAGCCCTACTGTAAAAAGATCCAAAAAGTTATTATATTAGAACCCCAAACCAGGTCGTGTGCTGAAGAGTGGTTCATCATTCCATTTTGTTTGTCGAGGTAAAAAACGCTGCCCCTTCTGGCGAAGTCCTATGGCAACCATTAGTACAATGGGATCCGAGCTAATGCCCCGCTATTATCCGAAGAATCTGATTCCACGGACCCTTCAATTTACAAACATCTCAACCCTCTTCGCCATTTTCGGTATTTTTTTCCACTTACCTGGTCCATGAAAAAGGAGAACTCCTATAAGTGGGTTGTTGCTCCAGTAAATACACCGAGAAGCCTTGAAAACGCTGTAGAAATTAAACTATTGGCTTCGTAGAAAGTTTTTCCAGCAAAAAAAGAATCTTTTTCGGTCGTATTGTATTTCACCGTTTACTTTTAGGGAGTATAAGAGACGGGGTCTTTCACGATAATGTTACACAGTGGGCAGGAGGAATTGTTTACGATTGGAGAATGAAACAGATTCGAGTAACATCGTAAATTTAGTTCTCAATTTAGACCGCACAACCTCAATATTTCCCAAAGTGAATATTTTCACCGAAACACCAAATTTTTCAATTTTCATTTGAGATACTTACCATCATTTTTTTCAGCTCGCTGTTGCGATGATGAGATCACTCGACTGACCCTTGATTGGCAACCAGCAAGGTTTCAGTCACCCCTTCCTGTCCATAACGACTTGTGGCATTAATAATGTAAGCGGTTTTCTGATTCCCACGACGTAACACGTAGTTGTCGACGGATACCCTAATCCGGACAAACACAAGAGTCAGAAGACCGACCCGAGCCATGCAGTGCGAATGCTGTAAGCCCAAATCGGATATAAACCCCCCAATCCGGCAACTTTACATCGTCGTCCGATTCTTCTGCACATGCGCAGTGATTGACACCCCGTGGCCGGCCACGTGACAACCCGTTACGTCACGTCGTCATCGTCGGTGGTCGTCAACTAACATGAACAACATGGACCGTACGATGAGCTACTAGTCCCTTTCGTTTCATAGTTGCGCTGCACCCACCGAAGGGGATGAAACCCTTTTTGAAAACAAGTCCCTTGCCGTGACGATGACGACAAACGGCAACGTCGTCTCAATTGAAAAACAGTTTGACAAGTCGCGTGGCTTTTAGGATTCAGGACTGAAAGGAGGTAGTAAAATATTCAGCTGGTCCCTATTCTTGAAGGTTTAAGGGTGTCAGTGTCAACGCGATTTTGTTCGGATCACGTTAGTTGCGGACGAATGACGCTGTAGCGCAAGAATACGATCCAACCAATCGCCTTATGATGTAACTCAACGATGGAATACAAACCACTAAACTAGAGGTCTGTTTTCCGATGGTTTAGGTCCAGTTTTGTAGATATTCTGCATTATTATCAAGGGTTCCTCGATCTGTGTCAAAATCACCTGTGTCCGATCCTCGCCCGTAAGAAGAAATACAATTTTGAGAGAATGAGCTTTTAAAAACCTTCACTAGTCTTAAAACTTTAAAATAACCTTATAATATAAGGTTATTTTAAAGTTTTAAGTATATTAATTAGGTATAAGTATATTAATTAAGTATATCTATTAATAAGGTTATTTTAAAGTTTTAAGTATATTATACTCGAGCAGACGCTGTGTGGGGAATATCTCCTGAGGAAGGCCGTGCGGGTGAAAGCGCTCGAGCTACTGATAATAGCGTGATAATATCAACATGGACAATATCATCATACTTTTCACTAATTTTGCCCCACTCGCGAAATTCTGAAAACACTATGACATTACGCGACTGTCGATGCCCATCTGTTTTTTCGAGTTCAAACTTAAATTTTGAGTTTCTTAAATTCTCAACTGAATTTCTCCATGAAATCAGTAGACAATGGCAAAGTAGTCCGACCATAAACCATTGAAAAGCTGATTGAATCGGCAAGTTTCCTAGAAATTTGACAACTTCTTGCGCGTTCTATCAAAAGTTCAACCAATCAGTTAGCGTACAAAATATTTTTTCGATTTTGGATGCTGGAAGTGAGATTGCGGTACTAGTAGTTGAATTTTGCTTTCAAGTGTACAGTAGGCTTTTGGGAAATTCAACGCTGAATCCAGAAAATTTCTGGATGTTTAATATCCTCAAAAGCTAAGGAAAGTGGTTTCGAACAGGGGAAATGTGGGATTTTACAAAGCAAAGCGATTTTTTTTGTAAAAAAAATCGCATCTTAGAAACAAGTTTAAACTTTGTATAAACCCTATAAGGGCTTTTTAGAGCCAATTGTTAGATAAGTATAATTTTTAAAAGTCATAACATCAAGTAATTTCCAAAAAGATTTCTAATTTCTTCTCTAATGTTGTATGTGTGAAATGCCATTCTTCCCCAAACCGAATGCGAGGGTGTGTAAGAGCGGGGGTGAGTGGCAACAGGAGCCATTGTCAGTTTAGCTCCCGTGGGAAATGGCTCGTGATGCGCCACTTCGCCTAACAGTCGTAAACAACCCGGTTGGATTAGAAGGCGAGAGAGACCTCGAACACCGTATTCATCTTATCAATAAACTTGGCGTAGTGACTGGAGGAAAAAGAAAAAAAGAGGAAAAATGGTACGCACTCTGGAAGGAAAATAAATAAAAAATGCTCTCGACGGCTCGACTCGTGACTCTTTTCTTGTCATCGCCCTTTCATGTGCTTCAATGCATTCCATTTCCCTCAGGTTAAAAGCATATTACATCGCTAAGTGCGCATAAATTACACGACGTACGTTTCAGTTGCAATGAATTGCATGTTTTCCTCTGGGGTGAAAAGAGAAATGTTAAGTTTGAATTATGGATCTGCTCAAGAACGTTGCTGACGCGGATAACGACGAATTTTCCTCGCTTTCTGTACTGTTCTGTTCGTATCTCACGCCCTTCTTAAAGTTATTTGCACTTTTTGACTGAACCATTACCAATGTTATTTCTGATGCACTATCGAACCCCAATTTCTTGAGGGTCTTGCTGGATTTACCTCAATGTTCGTTCCATTCCTACCGATACTTATCGATTATTTTAAAATTTTGAGTCTCAAGACTCTGAACAGCAGAGGCTCCACGCATGCACACTTAGCACAGTATGGTGTGCGTACTATTTTCGGAAAATATTAAGCAACATTTTCTTCAGACAAAAATTAACGCATTAGGGAGGAGTAAGAAGAAGATTCAAATCATAATTCATCAAATTCCGTATCAAATTCATGATACGGTGGCAGAAAAGAGCTCTTGAAAATACCAATGTCGTCGCTGTGGTGCATCGAATTTTCAACAGAAAGAATAGTAATGCCATTAAAATCTTATCAGGAAGTGCCTAGCACTTGCTTTGATGTTGCACAAAAGAGGCATCGGATACTGTTAGGAAAATAACGAGAACCTCCGCAAAGACGAAAAGGATTGTTCGCTGGGAATGAAAGAGGCGACGACTGACGTTAAGTACCCGACAACCGGAATCAACAGCAAAATAAGGACGAGTGGATGAAATGAGACCGAAAAAGGCAGTGAATTAGATACTCAAACAATCCGAGTTTCTTTTGATCCTTTTGTTTCGCTCTTTTCCCCTAATTATTATTGTACTGGAGATCATAACGGGAACGGTATTCTTCTCTTGTGTCAAAAGCGTTGCATTGAAATGGCTGGGAGGAGCGCCATTTCCCGTCAAGAGTCATTCTTCAAATGATGAAAGGGGTAAACTTACGTTGGGTTGATGAAGAAAGGAAATAACCATCTGGAAAAGAGAAAGGCTTCGAAAGGAAGCAATATGCACAAGATAGTTATTCAAGACTTAAAATTTTTACTCGCTAGTCTTTGGTGTTTAAAAAAAAATTGTAAAATTGGAAAAATTGTATCGCGATCAAGAGGAATAACCAGGAGCCCATGTTCTACAAATTGGAGACTACAATAAGGGCCAAAATTGGTAACAACAATCATAGCTCCTTCATTATCTATAATCTTCTATAGAAGATACTGGCTTACGGTTGGTCGCGTTCGACGAAATAATAATCTTCAATCTTCCTACAAGAACTCGTTAGCAATTTTTTGTTGACTGCCTCAAAGGCATCATGCAGTTTCATACTTGAAGATAAAATGTGCCTGAGAAACACGAAGAATATACACCGAAAGATCGTCAAAGAACAGGAGTCTCCGGTTTTTAACCTCAGTCCCGATAATTGACCCCGTGCGGGTCGATCATACACCATGAAGGTGCGTCATAGTAAGATGGTTTTTGACTTCCTGAACTAGGATCGTTCAGGTTCCTGCCTGCCCGCCTAAAACGATGGGTTCCAAAAAATCGATGTCTGTTTAGCAGCTCTACGGTGATGACGCCAGTAAATTTGCAATCCTCCGAAAACGTATTCACCTATCCCAGATGAGGGGGAGGCCGTCGCGCCGGTGTCCCATCGACCGCCTTCGTGGAGCCAGTAAATTTCCGGAGCTCGGACCGAAACGGAACGAAGGAAAGCGGAAGGTTGGAAATTGGTAGGAGAAGATGAAGATGGAGAAGAAGATATCCATTGATGGGGAGTGCGGGAGATATCCATAGCTCCAGTTGCAGCTCCGGCTCCGACCATTCAACCGAGATCGTCCTCTCGACAGGATTGTACCGAGCAGAATTCTACAAGAGGTGGAGCGGAAGTGGGTCGAGATGGGTCGGAATGGGTCGAGATGGGGTAAGATGGGTCGAGATGCTTGCTCACGTATTAAACCCAGGCAGCCGTCCCAGGCAATAATTCGCCTGTCGTAGCCCAGGTTCACACGGGGGTGGAGAATCTTCCCTTGGAGAAAGCCAAGATTTCGTTTCGAGAACGAGGAAACGTTGCGAATTTCCGGGCCGGTGTGTCCGGAACGTTCTCGCCCCTGAAAACAGTTCATGCAACCCCTTCATATCTTTTCCTCCTATTCAGACTATCGTCTCCTTCGACCTTCCAAAGCTTCGCAAACTGGGAAGAGAGACCCTCGAGAAAAGAGAGACAAATTTCGGATCCCCAACCTCCGAAACCTCCAGAAACCTCCGGGATTCAGGAAGTCGTACCGTAAATAGCGGTTGACGCTAAATATGTGGGCCCTTTTGCAAGGCTCATTTAACCCCTGGGCCCGGGAGCTGCAGGAATCTTGGCTTAGCATAATTTCCTCGTCTGTATTTTCTCCGAACATTTGTCACCTCCTCGGAATTACTGGAGGCTGAAAATTATTGTCAGGCTCTCGGCAATTCTCAGACGAATGCAAATTATTGGCTGAGGATGATTCTGACGTTTCATCTTGCCGGTTGAGGAGGAATCGAGGGGAATCACCCAACTTGTACCCGGGCTGTCAAACACTCCCCAGCTTAATTGAAATATGTAACAACTTTTTTAAATATACCATGACTTTTTATCAATTGTGATATCGAGCGAAAGTTAATTGAACGGAGGACTCAGTTATAGGTGGGGTCTGGTGGGTACCTATCATCGCATAAGTGACGATCCGAATTAAAACTCACACCTTACCATGGAGAATATCCTTTGATCCGTGTCATATAAATAAGGATCAACTGCTGCGGAGGATTTCAATTAGGAAGGGGAACTGTAAGCAGTAAGCGACGGATTGACTGGAACTCATTTGCATGCGGTGACCCTTCCATAATGTCGGACTCCAGCCAGAATCAAATTCGAATGTAAATCCGCTGGAGTATCGCATGTGCGCGTCTGTCGTGCTGTGCTGGACGGGTCGTGGATCTGTTCGCGGCTTCATCTCACATTTCAGCTCACATTTGAGTTACTGCATTACCATGGCGAAATCCGATAGAAGGGCGATCCATGGGGTAAGCCCAGGCTGGGAAATGAGTACTTCGATCTAACAACTAAAGAGGAACAGTGAAAAACTATGTATAGGTATACCTACCGTGGATTGTGGAATTGTGGATTGTCTTGATTGTGCAAATCAAATTCTCCAAATCAAATTGAGAATTCCCCAAGGAAATTTGTTTTGGAAAATTTTCAGTTGGGCTTGGAAGGTTTTCAATTTCATTGGTCGAATTCTCATTTAATGCTACTTAATTATATTTTCACTACACTATTGATAAATGTAGCAATTCATTCTTTAAAATCTTTCAATTTCACACAACTTTTTGAATTAATCCGTGGGTTTTTAAGAGCGGAAAAATCCATGGAAACTCCTTCAAATCGTTCTTCCTGAATCGACCTGCAAGGACCTCCACGATACGTGCGGATGATATTGCCAAAGTGCTGAGACACGTTTCCGTGATGTCCCTCGACCTTCATCTCGGTTGTTCTAATTAAAACGTTCCCCCTTCTTGGAAAGTACGTAAACACAGTTCCAGCTCCGTTCCAGAATTTCTGCCGATTCGGTCCGACCTTATCATAATGAAAAACAAATATTTACCACTCACACCGTTCAGTTTGAGGAAAAGACACTTCTGATCGTCACATTCGCCGCTTCCTTTTCTCGGTCCTGTAATTCCGAAGGGCGTAACACATATGTGGAAGCATAATGTTTACTCGTCCTAAACAAAGGGAATAAGAACATATTCGAAGCCGTCCATTGTTTTCTCGGAGTACGGCAGCTTATCCAAATATTGGCCATCGCCGATGGTCGTTATCTCTTTCGAGGAATAGGGATTTCATGATTATTGGGCTGGAAGGTAGAATGGTATAATGATTTGTATCAGTAAGTATACACGACTAGACATATCTATACAAAGAAAGGGGCTTTGCTTTCCATCATCGGCCTTGTTAGGCACAATTTGGGAAGCAGTAGTATTTTCAGAAAAAAATATCTTTTCGATTTTTGATGCAGTTGCAATTGCAATACATAGAAGTTGATTTCGGATTACGAGAGTACACTAGACGTATAGAAAATTTAACGCTGAATCCAAAAATGTCCTCAAAATTTCAAAAAAATTGTTTTGAACCGGAGAAATGTGGGTTTTAATGCAACAAAGACTGGTTTTCTTGGAAAAAACTTGAAAAATCATGTATTGGAAACAGATTAGGACAGGAGCGTGCTGGCGTTTCGTCTCATTTTTGCTCTATTTTCACCCGATTTGTTTGAATCCAAGTTCGGGACATACTCATTATAAAAATAATCAAAAATTCGGTGTTAAAAATGTTTCCTGATCCATATTGCTCATTCTCAATTCTCTTTCTAAGCGGAGGGGGCAGTTAGCAGTGACAGGAGCAGTAAACTCACGGCCAGTCAAATTCGGAAGACACCCGCCCCTACGCATTTCGAGACTATTTAATTCCTTTGTTGTGTTGGCTCGTAAAAGTTGAGCGTGTTCGCTCGGAGGAAAAAAAGCCTCATAACAGAGCAGATTTTTTTCCTAAACGTATCATTGACTCAGTTGGGCCAATCAGTTTTAATTACGAGAACCGGTTCCCTTTTCACTCTCAATTTATCCCTGATGGCAGTTCTTGACTCTACGGGCCTTTGACGATTCAATCACATCGCAATCTTTTTGATTACGGTTTCATTACAATCAAGCTTGATTGTTGTCTATTTCAATTATTCTGCGCGATTGAACTGAAGGGACTGAATATTACAATCCTTTTTGTCATTCTAGTTCATTGAGTCATTCAAAACGATTTATATTACGGCACAATCATAATAAAGAGTTTTACATCAATTCGTAAGCCTTTTTATGTAATTTATAGTGCCGAACTACACTTGATAATTACCTACTTAAAGCTGAGTGCTAATGGTCAAAAAGGATCGCGGGAAAAAGAGTTCCAGATGTGGCGTTCAATTGCTGGTTGGAGTTATTATTTTTAAATATTTACATTTTTCGTTAAAAAATTTAAAAATCCGTTGCAACAATCACTTTTGCTAATTGCTGATGATGGCGTAAAATGAAAAAAAAAAGATGATGGCGTAAAAGCCGAAAAGCTCCGAAGATTTAAAAAAAATTTAGTATAACTGAAGTAAAAATCTGACCCCCCCCCCAGCCTTCAGTGATTTCTGATACAAATCGTTTGAAGCCTGCCCACAAATTTTAAAATCAGTTTGATGGTTCTTCCGTTGTGCGACATTAGTTTGTTCTGAATACCTAAAGGAGCCCTCCCACCCTTCCATTTTCTAAAACATAATCATACTCAAAATCAAAATTTGATGAGTTTTCGAGTCACCTGCGGTCAATATTTCACGGGTGGTATGGAAATTAGAAAATCTTGTCTCGTAGATAGAAGTTCCCCGCTAATCCGTCGGACGAATAATTCACTGCCTAAAGCCCGCGCTATAAATCTCGGCCCCGTTTCATCAATAGATCCTAACCAATGATTTACTACGATTGGCTCCTGCTCCGCTAATCTTTGGCCTCGAGGGGCGAAACGATAGGAGTTGCGCGGGTGAGTATTATCAGTTCATCGCTGACGCCATTCGCGGCTATTGTCATCTGCTGGTGCATGACAAATAACGCCGTTGCTCATTCTTGACTAGAATATAAGCGCAGGTTGGAATTCAAAGAATATGGTTAGCAATGTCGAGGAGCTTATATTGGTAGATGAATTTTAGGCCCCTCTACAGTGAAATATTAACTTTAACTATAATTTAACCTAAAACTATTTATTTTATTGTTGCCGCAAACAATCTCAGTGGTGCACGAAAATCAGAGAACTCAATTTAACGTCCACCCTGCAAAAAAAACTCAAGATGAACGAAACGCTTGAGTGATCCTCATCGTCCGTTAGACCGCCGTGTTCAACACCCGGAGAGATCCATCCGTCAAGTGCTAGCTGGCTCACTATACCGAAAATCAGGCACATTTGCAGTCGGGCGAGAATCTGAAGAATGTTGTGAGCATTCATACACGGACATTTATATGTAAAAGCTTCGAAGGGGAGCCTGTAAGGGGTGTCTCCTCCGACTGAGTGGGTGAGGGCGACTTGTAAGGAATTCAACTCGTAACGGACGTCTTGGTCGTCGCTGAACGAGCAGTTGTTTAGGTGATGCTGAAGGCTGAGCCCTCAACAATGTGCACGCCCTCGCTAAGGAGATGCGTTGATGCTGGAGTCACAGCTAACACGTGCTATACCGGTGGTGCGATCACATGGACGAGCTTTCCAAAACGAGGCTTCCAAAACTGCGAGAAATTCTCTCCTTCCGAAAATTCAAGCCTTGATACATACACGAGGATGATTCCTGCCTTTGATTGACTTCAGCTATGTTGATGTTACTGCGAAGGCCCTTCCTGGCTTGCAGAAGTTATTTTCCAAGGCATTTCAAATCTATTAATCGAAATAACTGAAAGTACTTTAATTTTTTTACTTTCTTCGAATACTTGCTTTTCAGGGTATTCTGGATCTAATTGTAGTGCGTCAGAGTTGGAATGCATATGCAATGGAGCGTGACGTGGGAACTTGGTAGGTTCTTGCACCACTTCGACCAATACCTATGCACTTTTCGCCCTCTCCACCAATAATTAGATTGTGGAAAGCCTTGAAGAATGATTCTGCACGATGCGCATCATTGACTTTTGATAAATACACAACAAGACTTTCTGGAGGGTTAGCATCTTCAGCCACCCTTTGCAATAAAACCACTTAACCATTTACAAAACACTAGCAATGGTCAAATATCAAATGGCCACCAACTTCGTACGTCTGAATTTGACCCGAATGAAGGCCTCCCACCTAAAGTTGCTAGAGTGGACCTAAAGACTTGTCGAGTTGTTAGCTTACGAATCGTCTTTAATGAAATGTTCTCCTTAGCAAGTAACAACTTCGAGGAGGCGGTCACTCGGTTTAATCAACCAGCCAATATCATAAAATAGGACTCCTAACCCCCGAGTGTTCCCATTGTCCGTTATTGTCGCCTCGGCGGAAAACAGCCGTGGACGTGAAGGGAAATGTGGGTTTTACGAAAATGGAAATTGCCAGATACAATGTTCGCATCGTTTGCGAGCGTTAGTAGTTGCTAAATGGTTGCCGGTTTTGGGGATCACATTATTTCCGAAAACAATACCAATCTTCGTTCAAACTTAGGCCAATTCGTGCTTAGTTTCAACAGTACGCAGTTTTAGGTATAGTTGATTCACCAATCGAACAGTTTTTTAGGTTTGAATCTGGCCGGATGTGGGTTGAATTGAGCTGTCAGCAGACGGAATTTATGAATTTTAGGAATAAGTGAATTTTGAGTGGTCTAATCTGTTTTGAATTTTTGAGGCCATTTCCGAACCCTCTTGTGAATGATCAAAGCCAAAATTCATTCAACTGTGAAGTTGGTCATGAAGCATTCGACCCAGCTTTGTTACTTCAATATACTTCCACGTCTCCTGATACACGAGCATTCATTCCACTAACACGCACGGACGTTATTCTGCTTCAATTTAGAAATGCAAGGGTTGAAATTTGGACCTAAGTGTCGAGGTCCTCGTTACGAATTAATATGAACTCGTAAATTCAGAGGCCTGTGGGCGAGTGACCAGTAAAAGCTCTCAGCCGGGCACCAGCTTGATAACCCTGGTTTGGAGAAGGGATAACCCGAAGTGGCTGAGAACCTGGCGGTTTATTCGCATCCTTCCCCACCCCCAACCCCCCACCCCCCGGCCTGTCCCTGTGAGAAGCCTCTTGGCCGACTGTTATCTGCACGTGCTGCAAGTGCCTTGAACGTAAACGGAAAATGAGGTCTTTTAATTAAAACTTGACCCTCAGCTACGCAAACGTCATATTTCGAAAGGAATGCTTGAAAAATTTCACCTTCATTTGCATCGTCTAATTACCGCATCTCCCACTTATGAATTTATCACTGGTTGAAACTTTTTTTATGCGTTTCTTTGTGCACCCGTATGTGCAGACAAAATGAAAAACATATGCACCTATAATGAAGTACCTATTGAAGATAGGAATATCGACCCACTAGTTGATTATGCCGTCAGTAAATTGGGAAAAGGGGGAAAACTTTGCACTACCTCTGTTCTCGGCCCTGAAGAAGATTATAAAGTAATCGAAAGCTCGGCGAAAGAGACGTCTGTTTCTGGTCATCCCTTTTCCCGATCAACTGACGACAAATAATGAATATTGTGAGTCATAAATACGATTGCACTAGAATCATGATTGAGCTAGAGAAATTTCTGCCTGGTATTTTCCCGTATCTCACGAGCAAATCGGTTTGAATGGACATGGAGCAACCATGATATTGAGTCATTGGTAGGTTATATTGACCATTTTGAAATGATGAAATGGTTCCTCCATTTTACTGAAAAGGCCCGACCGAATACTTTTCTACAGAAAAAGCAAAAAATGTCAACAATGAATTCACTACTAGGGAATGAGCATCACTAAAACCACCCGCAGTTTGAGACCACCCGCAAATGCCCGTCCACCGCAGGCAGCCGGGTTGGATTCGTGACTAAAGTATCAGTATTGTTTTTGTACCACGTGTAGAAAATTGTCTGGCGACAATTCACAATATAGGACAATAAAGGCAGTCCAGGGTGTTCGGAAGTTTTACAACAATCGGCTAGTTTTTAGGTTAGTTTCTGTCCTGACGATTTATGACCAGAGGGTCGTCGACAAGCAGGTACCTCCGAACAGCGAGAAGAATCGGTCGATGTCTCTGGCCATCCGATTTTCCTGGTCCTTATTGACTTACTGCCTTCGGTATTGTGATGAAATGCGCTGGCAAAGATGAGGGACGAGCTTGTCGTCAGGGATCATTCGACACGGAGCCCATCTGGTCCACTGGCTGATGAGGACCTTGCAATACGAGCTCAGGTACGCCCCGGTTGCATTGTGTGGTGATAACAAAAGACAAAAAGATAAGCCTCGTTCTATGCCAATATGAGGATAAAAGAGTTCGAAAATGCTCATTATTTTGGGACCGCTGGGAAATTACTTTTACCAGGAGCACAGGAATGGTAGCATGTAGGAAACATGAATGGTCAGTACCTGCGGTAATATTCAATGAAGTTGGAACCTGTTTGCTAAAACCTTTATTGTATTAACATGTTAGGCCGTATTCAGAAAGGTTTCTCTGCAAAGGAGCCATCCGATGCGCCATAGTAAATTTTCCTCATTTTATTACGTACGAGGTACCTGGGTTTCTGTGATCGTCTCCATACCATGCGGGCTTTATGGGAATGGAATTTTTTTTAAATTGATCGATACAATGAGCAAAATCATTTGACGCATTGACAAAAATTTGACGCATCGGACGGCTCCTGTGCAAAGAAACTTTCCTGAATACGGCATTTAAGGTCAAAAGTTTAGTTAACTCTATTGTAAAATCGGCGAGAAAGGACTTGGTATTCCTCACCGAAGCTAGTGGAGGCACTTACGTCAGCCACAAAGTTACCCTTTGCTGAAGATTCGGTAGAGTAATACAATTCCGACTGATTGTATTGGAACTAAACTACCTCTGGCGTTGAAATGCGACGTTTCTTAGCCGTTGGCTTTCGAACCTGAGGGCTCAGAGATAAGACAAGCAAACTAAGTGATTGTTATGCTAAGAGGAAGCAGTGGAATAGGAAGACGAGGAAGTGGAAGGAGACTTCAAGTTGAACTCGGTAGATTGCCAATTAGATATAAGGACTCGGGTACAATGATGTCTTAGTCTCCGGGCATATGCCACCATTTCACGTTAGGGCTCAAGTAGTGAAGGGAGGCTAATTAAGTTTGATAGCTGATGGGAAGATAGAAGGCGAATGACAGCTCAGCGGTTGGTATATATGTACGTACAAGGTATATGAAGACGTTCTGCAGCTCAGGCATATGAAGCAAGAGCTGTTGGAGGTGATCGGTTCTACCTGATGGTCTCCAAGTTCGAGTACTCTCTGAATATCTGAAGACAGATGTCAGAGGTTGAACAGAGGAGCCACTTGTAGCGTAATAGCCTTCGAGATGAATTATCATTGTTCGGTATTACCCCCATTGTTCTATTCGCTCTCTGACGTGACATGTACACACACCTGTGGTAAGTGCATTGTTACACGATTGTGCTTCCAAGGGGAAGGAGGAACTGACCTCGCTCATGGGCAAGTCAGGAATCAAAATGTAATTATGACAGTGAAACTCTGTCGACATTATCCCGCATTCAGGGTGCATAATCCAGTTTATTACTCATTTCCTTGAATTTCATATGATAAACACCTCTGCCCTCTCATTGGATCTAGTTATTGCCCATAATTTATGGGCCATAAAAACAAAGGGCCAGTTTATCAATTCATTTAAAGCTAGATTTATCCAGGGCGCTTACACTATTTTTCAGGTAGGACACATCTTCATTGACCGTCGTACTGGAAATCAGCTTCTTTCGATAGATTAAGCTTGAAATAAATCGATTAACCACCCTTTAGTTCTTCGATTTTTTCACACTGTACCACGGACGATCATTATACGCAATATGCATACCATTCCTCTAATTCAAATATTTGCAACTCAATAATATTCACTTTATTAATTATTGTAGGCAGAACTCTACTGAATATATGGTCGGTTCTAAAATGTCTAGGTGCTTGGCACAAAACTTTACCCCAGCAGGGACCACCCCTAACTCACTGACAGACAGGAGGGTGATTTATTTGCGCCACAATTAGCACCGTTCCGTTCTAGTTGCTGCGGTCCCAGATAACTAACCAACTTCGTTGGTGATATATTTGGTAGGTATACACCCATCCTGTAGCTGGCCACTGTAGATCATGTCACCCCCCAGGTCTCCAAGAATCGACCTTTGGCACGAATAACTCGAGAACCAATTACCTTCTAGGCTGTCACTTCTCAAGCGGATAAAGAATTTATAGTTTAGCAGTGGCAGAACAAGGGGAACGCCTTCCCTCCGATCAGCGTCATTTGGCATCATGGTGGACAGTGGATAGCACATTCACAAAATAGTAGTACTCAGGAATCCGAATTAACAAAATTGCATTGTACAAGTTTCATTAAAACCACATTTAAGTAACTATTCTTGAAACGAAGCTCCAAACAAATATCAATAAAAATACTTGATAAATAAATACAACGCTAAAAACTTTTGTCCAAAATTGAATTTCTCATTTGAATTTCGTTTTGTACGTTTGGTACACTCAATGATTTATAACCTACAGACCTCGTTGAGATCTCTTTAATATTTTGTCGAATTTCTGTTTCCATTCACCACTGCAGACGGAAGGAGGGATCGTAACCGACAGGATTCTAATACCTACCCTTTACCAAGCAAATTCGAGATTCTCCCTCATGATTCCCTCTCTTTTTGCATATAAATAAAAACTTTATGCCCTTGCGTGTAACTGACGGAGTGTTTTTCATGGCGTACACATGTGGCCCTGGTATCAACTCTCCTTCACTTCCTATATTTTACCTCTCAATCTCCCACATAGCTTCGTATAAAGGCTCAATAATATACGTTTCCTGGTGAAATGTTGCAGATCGCATGTTCGGGCCAGACGGTCAAAAAGTGAATATGGTAAACTCGTAAATCTGATAGGGGTTTTCGTTTTTTTACAACACTTGTGCTACTGATTTGACATAATTTATGGTCAATCGCGCAGATTTCATGCTCATGGGTTATTATGGGTTCATAATACTGGATGGAAAATATAAATTCCATTCTCGGGCGACTGCTCTTCAAGCATCATGCCGAGGCGTCCAATTTGTTGGCTCAAGAGGGAATCGGTCAGTATTACATTCATGCTGGATGATAAAAATACATTATTGGAAGTCAACGTAGAATTGCGACGCCGATTTGAGGTTTGCAGAGGCTAACACTCTTTCCATGAGAGCTACTGTTGCTATGAGAAAATCATAGCCTTTTATTCGAGGGAAGGGATCATAAGACGAAGGCATCATACGCTTGCGAATATCGTTCAAAACCTCCCTAAGCTGCAGGTGCGTACGTCATACATGAGCAATATCTATGCGAGCTGTCATATCTCAATCGTTGCTTATTTCCTGGAAGCGATACTCCAAAAAAACGAATCCTTCGTCCTGCATCCACAATGTGCTGACAGATAGCAAGCAAGGAAAAAAAGGATACCATTGTAAAAGAGTTCATCCGACTCAGTCGACCGCAATTTCCTGTTTTTCGGGGGAATAGGGAAAGATGAGAACCTATGGGTTTTGAGATATTTCCCATCCTTCAAGGGTATATTCCTCTTGTAGAACACAAATTTTCTGGCTGGGGTTTTTGGCATCACAGTACTTTCACCTGCTTACTCTGAAAATATTGTATAATAATATTTCAGAAGGAGGTTTGCCTACGGAAGGTATTTCAGATTAATCAATAATTGTAAGCATTCTTATAAAGATCTCCTTCCTGAAAAGTTAGAATCACTACGATCGGTTCTCTCTGTACCAAAACGTTGAACTATTGATTTACACACCAGCGATTCCAAATATTCGGCTGATAGTTTCCCGAGAAGTAAAAGAGATCCCAAACCCCTGTAAATTCAGTCCATTGGAACGATAAATGCCTAGGTACCAAACCCATGGATTACACCTATTTAAAAGTTTAATCAATTTTCTTCTCCGAAACTATCCATTACACTAGAGCATCTATGGAAAACCATTTTGCAAATTGATTTGACTGGCCTTAGATTTCAATAATTTTTTTCACGGCCAACAACAGCCAAACATATACTAACACTTATAGCGGACACTTGCTCCAACACATTTTATTGACTTGGAGCAAGACGTAGTAGGGTATTCCACCAATATTGCACCACGTCCAAATCAAGGGGTCCCTCGACAATTGCCAAGTCGGAAACCAATATCTGTTGACGAACTGTGGACTCTGAGGTCGGATATGGATCATCTTCGGTTTACGACTGTCAGAAGCTTTATTATTTAAGGCCGCACTGCCCCTGTTTTATGGCTGTATTCCACAACGTGGGTACCTTTGGTGATAACTGCATCCGGGAAGGGTCAAGAATTTTACGGCCCCGTGTTCCCTGACAAATCTTCGGCCAAATAAAGTATTAACCGACGACGTCTGAATGCTATGCACGTGTTTCATAAAGCAGCCATGGTATACGAGGGAGGGCTGAAACAGACCAAGTTTCTGCTAAACATGTAACAAAGACATTGCAACAAAGAAATCGTCATAGTTATTAGAATTTCATGTAGCGATATAGCGCGTCCAATATACCTAATGGTGATGGCAAGTTTAATCGAATGCCTGGTGGACTAAATAACAGACATCACCTTTGTTCTATTCTGACAATCGAAATAACAATAATAACAACAATGATAGTCAACATTTCTGTCAATAAAGCGGCCCACAGCATTGGAAAGCCTTTACCAGCCGCACAGCCTCCCCGTTTGATACAGAAACTCAAATTCCCACCAATAAAATTTACCGGGCATCGCTGTGAAATCATCCCAGTATCTGGTTGGAATTTTATATTTTTTGCATTGACGCTACTCACATCATTAGTGTGTGCAAGTCATGATGAGTGAAATACCAAGGGGTAGCTGGAGTACTTGTTCCAAATCATTTCACCAACACTTCAAACGATGTACAGTGGCACTTCAAGCACTGTTATTTCAGCACAAGTGGGAAATAACCAGTAACATTTTCCTACTTTTGGATGTTCAGGCCCTTCGGAACACATGAGTCATCGTCCATTCGTTTCTGAATCGACACTCGAACGCGAAGCTGCCGGCCTAATTAGTGTGTGACAAATTTCACAAAGGTCGCACGACGTCGTAGGACTCTCGACGACGTAATTTCATAGAAAAACGCCCGACGACATGCGAGGGGATGAAGGGGAAATTTACTCGGAGCGAGTAGATTAACATATCTCAAACAAAACGAGAATCGCTCAATTTAACCATCGAGTACACCCGCAGACACGAGTTTGTTCGAGTGGGCTTGGCACACGTGCGGACGCCCTTCTTCAGGCCAGTTGACAATGTTGAAGATTGACATTTTTCAGCTTCTTTTGAGGATACACTTTACCTACAGCGTATCATTCGAAAATTGTAGTTTGGCATTGATATCAAAGAGCTCAACTGCACTTTACACAAAAATGTATTGATTTTCTAACAAAAGTCGGGAGTCGTTTGCAAAATTTCATACATTTATTGGAGGATGTTCACAAAGCAGCCCAAGGATAGAGATCTACAAATTTGGTTAAAATGTCACTAGTTCCTAGTTGCGTACGATGTCAAAAGATAACCTACCGTCTTCAAGAATTTTCCCAAAATTAAGTTGTTTTTATTAAGTGTTTAAAAACTGAATATTTTTCAACACCTGTTACGCACGTGTAGGCGAGGGACAAATGCGAAAAAGACCCCTACGCTAACAGCTGAAAACGTTCGAAATGGGGAGCTTTTTTGCAATCGGTACACAATAGAAAACGAACCGGCCGGGACAAAAGTTCAAAAGGAAGAATGAAGTAAAGCAGGGGCAAGTGGCGACTCACAGGACTCACTTCAGACTTGAAGCTAGAGGGCCACTTGTCGATTGGCTATTGTCGCTAGGAGGTTCCAACCAGAAAAGGACATCAGACCTAAAGTGAAAGAGGTCGAGAGAGGTTTAAAAGCTGACCCTGCCCTTGATGGACGAAACTGTTTCATACGGTTGCGGAATCATTAACCGAAGTTTATCGAGCAATGCGGGAATCCACGGGTTTCTCCTGCAACCAAGAAAAAACTTGTTGCTGAAGCGCAGGATTCGTACCTTACCATAAAAGACAACTCACTGGAACTGGGACCCAATCTCAAGGTCAAACTCGAACTGAAGCTCAAACTGAAAATCAAAGTCTAACTGGAACTGAAACGAAAACTCAAAGTCAGAGTCACACCCAAATTCAAATTGAAACTGAAACGTTATCTCAATGTGAAACTCAAACTCGAACTGAAATCGAAACTGAAAACCAATCTTAAACTCAAACTGAAATTGAAACACAGCTCAAAGTCAAACTCAATCGTAAACTAAAACTCACTACCATAAAACGCAACATACTGAAACTGACATAGTCTCAAAGTCAAAATCGAACTGAACCAAAATCTTAAACTCAAAGTCAAACTGAAACTAAAACGAAAACTCAAGGTCACAACCAAAATCAAACTGAAACGTTGTCTCAATGTCAAACTGAAACTCAAACTGGAATTGAAACTGAAAACCAATCTTAACCTCAAACTGAAAATGAAACTCAGCTCGAAGACAAACTCGAACTCGAAGTCAAACTCGAACTCGAAGTCAAACTCGAACTCGAATTCAAACTTAAACTAAAACTCACGACCATAACACGAAACTCACTGAAACTGAAAAAATGTCAAAGTGTCAAAGACTGAACCAA
Source organism: Nesidiocoris tenuis (assembly GCA_036186465.1). Taxonomy (NCBI): domain Eukaryota; kingdom Metazoa; phylum Arthropoda; class Insecta; order Hemiptera; family Miridae; genus Nesidiocoris; species Nesidiocoris tenuis. The sequence goes on from AP028912.1 coordinate 14,138,264, forward strand.
AATCTTAAACTCAAGTCAAAATGAAACTATAACGAAAACTCAAAGTCAAAGTGACAACCGAATTCAAACTGAAACTGAAACTCGTCTCAATGTCAAACTGAAACTCAAACTCGAACTGAAATTGAAACACAACTCGAAGTCAAACTCAAACTCAATCTTAAACTGAAACTCACTACCATAAAACGCAACTCACTGAAACCGACACCCAATCTCAAAGTCAAACTGAAACTCGAATTGAAATTGTGACTCAAACTCAATCCTTCACTTGATGATACGGAGTTCTGAGTTTGATTTTCAGTTTGAGTATCATTATCAGTTCGAGTTTCTGTTTGAGTTTTAGTTTGAACCTCTCTTTCGAACTTTGAGTTTTTATCTCAGTTTCAGAATTGAGGATCAGTATCAGATTAAGCTTGAGTATTAGTTTTAGTTCCGGTTTCGGCAGTTCCAGTTTGAACAACTTCAGTTTGAGGTTCAGTTTCAATTTGAGTATCATTGTCGTTTGAGTTTCAGTTTGAGTATTAGTATCCGTTTCAATTCGTGCAGCAGTTCCAGTTACAATTTATGGGTCAGTGTCAGTTTGAATTTGAGTTACAGTTTCGGTTTTGAGCACCAGATTGAGTTTTAGATTCAGTTTGAATTTCAGTTTCAGTTCGAGTATCAGTTTAAGATTAAATATTCTTCTTTTAATCTTTGAGTTTGAGGTTCATCATTATCTGTTTAGTTTGCGTTTATTCAGTGTCGATTGGAGTTTCAATTTGAGTATCCGTTTGAATTAACCTTTCATTGTTTCATTTGATTTGTGAGTTTGAGTGTCAGTGTGAGTTTGAATTTACCTCTTCTCCGACAGATATTTTCAACTTTTCGAGCCAACATTATTTCAAAAGAACAAGTTGGGTGTTCCCAATCTATTTATCTTTTCGGCGTTCGTGAAGCAAAAACATGCCAAGCAAAAGAAGCATACCGAATACAAAGAGACACCGACGGACTATAGTTAGTTGACTTCCCGCTGACAATTCAATGTAAAACCGTCCAAATTCGGCCCCACCTTTGACCACACACATTCGTCTAGGTAGGTATAAGGCAGATAAGGTATAACATCTTGTCAACGCCGATATACCTACCCGACCAGGGGTCAACTTTGTTCGAAAATCTTTTGGGGTTTACAAAGATTTTGACATCAGAGTTCCGACTGTCGGAACAACTATCGGCAAAATTGACGAAAAGCATAACAAGTCAGGTAAAGGCATGGAAACACGAATGTCTTTCATTGTCAACGACCGAGGGGTTGGAGCCTTTTGCTATTCAGGGAACGGCAATTAGGCACCAAGAGAGAAGCCGATTGACGTTGTGATCCTCGCAGAACCGAATTGTGTATGCAACTTTTTGGCAATGCTGCTGTCGAACTATTGCTTGAACATGATTATATAGAAAATATTTGGTTTCAATTCGGTACAAGTAATCAAGCTTCAATATAATTTAGATCAGAATATTCACTGAAGATGTTGTAGTAAGATTTTCACTCTTGTTTTAATTGTAGAGGACAGTAGGAATAGAAATGACAATTTGGTGGAAATGAATGATAATATTTTAATTATAATGTTGGAACTCCCCACGGGCAATGGTTATCTTCATCAAGATGCACAACTATGAACATGAACTATTGCATTTGCGTCCGTTCAAGACGTTAAACTAGGCAAATGAACAAAAAACCTCAATTAGGTATTCGAAAATTTGGTTCAGCTCAACGGGGGTTTAAAAGAATGTTTCGAGGTTGTCGCACGTCGGCAAAAATACCAAACTGCCGTTATTTTTTGTTATCCAATCGTGTTACAATTACAACCAGCCACCCGTTTATCAAATTAGGCATGGCTATGATAATAATATTGACAAATTTTCATTCGAAGAACCCTTCCATCGTAGTGAGCGAGAGGGCAAAACTGCTTTAGAAGGTTCGAGTGGGAAAAGGAGACAGCCTTGGCGAGGGGGCCAGTGGAGAAAGGTCCGAGTTGTGTGCGTATGCGACCTGGAGCGACTGTGGATCAATAGCGTCGGGCGAAATGTGCGCAGAACGCCCGGCGCCGCTACCCCTCGCCCCATAGCGACCCCGAGCGAAGGACAAGCCGCATTCACCCTCGCCCTTGTCTCGCTGTTGTTTCGTGGCGAAAAACCGTTCGGAGTTTTTAGCCGGTTGTTTTGAGTGAAGTAACGTTTTAAACCCTACGCCATAAAAGCTATCGGAATCATTCATGAAGATAGGTAGGTTCCCGGATGAGTATTTCTTCCCTTACGCAACTTTTACGTAGAATTACCTGCTTATTTTATTGTGATTCCATTCCGTCCTGTTCAGTTAGTTGGTGTACGTTGTTCGTGTTTTTATTAATCTGATGAAATTTAAAAATGAATCTTTGACGGTCGCCATTGTTATTTTTGTGTTTTTGGTGTTATTTGCGTCGAATCTTCCGGTTAAACCTACGAAATACATTTTACACCCGAGTTTTTTTCACTTCGGCGCCGGCCGGTGAACGGGCCACTGCATGTCGCTTGTTTTTGAGAGAAACCTTGGTTTGATGAAAAAATAATTCTTCCATGAACTCAATCAGATGAGTTGATGGAAGGTACAATGGGTAGATTTTATGAATAACTTTGAAACAATTTCACCCATCGGATATTAATTTTACCCATGAGCCATCATGCATCTGTCAATTGTTCGTCAGAAAAAGAAGAGTAGATTGAAAGTAATGTCTGAACGCACCTCAACCCGGCAAAAAAGTCGCTCAAATAATAAAGGTTTTTGTGTTTTGAAAACCAAATTACAAATTACTTGATTTATTAATATCAATTTTCTGAAATCTTGTACAGTTATCGGGATAGGGATGTTAAAAATCGTATTTGTTTTGAGTTGCGTAATTTTGCGCTCCAATTTTAATCATCCAAGTTTCAGCTTTTTAATGCATAGGTGTCTGACAAATCGGTTTGAGTTCGTGCAGAGTAAATGAATTGTATTTGCATAGGTGGATTAAAGTAGATATTGATTTCTTTATAATATTGACGATTTTATTAACTACCGTTCAAATTTAAAACGCGTTGCCGGTTCGAAGAGTATTCCCCCAGTGTCGGAGAGCCTCCCACCATGGGGAGGGAGGTATTGAACGGATCGAGGTGAGGCCTGGGACCAGTTGGCACAGGGGGTCACTTGGCACATGGCCTTGAAGCCTCGCTTCGAGGGGAGCGCTAGCGTCGGTTCGGTGGGGAGATCCGTATTGAGTTCCTACGTTGTGCCAGTGTCCCCGGGCTGTTCATAGTTGACGCAGCTGTTTGTTTTCGCACGAAAGTAAGTAAAATAGTTTGATCAAACGTTCTTACACTTGGTGAAAATACGTCTCAAAATGCAAGACAACCGCAATTTTTGGCAAAGTTGGTAAATTGTGACCTCAAGGTGCCCACTCACTATCCGACTGCAGGATGTTGTGGGGATGAACTTGGGAACGTGGTTTCGCACGCCAATGAAATTTATTTGAATTGCTTATTGCCCCCACCATCAGAAATCGGATATCTGGGTGCGTTCGATGAGGGCAGTCCAGGGCTAGTTACTAAGGACGCTAATCAAATTCACCCTATCACATGGCTTTGATAAAGCATGGGTTTGTTCCAGGACTGTGAGTGTAGGCATGAGGTAAACAAATATGTTAGGCAACTCCACAGCTTCGAGAACTGCGCGAACTCTCCTGGAACAAACCGTCATTGGGTAGTGTTATCTTATTTAGTGATTCGGTCTTTGAATTATGTATTATTCAATTAAAGGTGATGAGACATTACAAGAGGAAGACGGATCGAGCTAACAGGGCAGCTGAGACAATCTACAACGCTGTCCAAGCCCATCTTGTCGAAGGAAGAACCCTTGCTGATTCATCTCGGCTGTACGGTATTCCAGTGAGGAGCTTGGCCAGGTACTGCCAGAGGGCAAAGGCTGCTGCTGCTGCTCCAGCTGTTGGTAGTCAAGAAGGAAGTCGGAGTGGATCTGTTTCACTTGGAACTCTCAGTGCCACAGATTTTCTCCAACTGGACCTAGATACTGGCGAGGTAGGGGTTCCACAGCTTGCTCATTGGTATCTTGATATTGATGCCCGTCTCTCTACTGTGGCAGGTAGAAATAAAAAAACTCCACCAGAACCATGTCTCACATGATAAAATATCCCTAAAATTCTGCATCTTAACTAAAATAATGCAGAAGATATGGCAGCGCACTGCCTGGTGATGAGACAGTCCCTCTTCTACTGCTGATGACAACATTCTGGGTTCTGAAGGAACATAATCATGCGTTGCTGCAGACCCAAGCAATCAACTTCTACTTTCTTGTTGCCGCCGCTTATGTGAATAAAGGCATCTTTTCAATTCATTGCTGTTGATATCTTACATTCCTCACCTTCATGCTGAGTATCTCCATGCCTGCTCTGTTCTGTTCTTCACCATTTTTCAGCAGCTTGAAGCTGGGCTCAGAAGCTGCAACCAACTGCATTCCAGAGTTTCACTTTTGAACACGATTTCAGTGAACGTTTTCGCTTTACAAACATTTAATTCGAGCCTCGAAATTTTGCAGGAATCACTGTCTAGTGATTGTAGCGATTTTTCTACGATGGACGTGCACCAGCTGATTCTCACTATACGCAAGAGGCCATGCCTTTGGAACGTTGCTGACAAAAACCATTTCAACAGGGACCTGATGCACAAGCACTGGCTAGAAGTCGCTGATGAGATGGGATCCTCGTGTAAGTTAACCAGCCTCCAATTTATATCAAACCAATCTATTTCATGCTCGAATCTTTGCTCAATATCGCTATTTCAACGGATTTCCAGATGAGGTCGTCAAGAAAAAATGGAAAGGACTGAAGGACGTCTTTCGGAAAGAAATCAAGAAAACGAACACGACCAAAACACCGTCGTCGTGGTCGCACTTCGGTGACATGGAATTCATGAGAGAGCAAATGAGCACCGGCGGTCGTGAACTGCCTGTCCCGATCGAGACACTTTTCAAGACGGAAATGGTGGAAATCGACGAAGAGGTGGAGGACAATTCTAATTATACTGCCCCCAACGATTACATTCTACGGAATTCGCTCTTAGGTTAGTACTGTCTTTTGGTTTTCGTCCCCAATCTTAGGAAGGTTGAATTTAGGATAAATCAGTTTCCTGATTGTTGAAAGCTTCGACTATTGTATGATCATGATTGGCAGGCATGGACCAGATCTCAAAAGATGGCGAAGCGTCAAGTTCCGACGATGGTGCAGGCCCCTCGGTTGAAACGACCAATGCTCCATCAGCATCAGTGGCTCAACCTGATAGCAACACCAAGTCCAGATGCCCCAAGCGACGACGTCGTTTCACCTCAGACGATGAAGCACCCGGGCCCAATTTGAGTTTTAATAGTTCCGACGTTGGAGCCGATCTTCGAAAGGACGACGACTACAATTTCCTCATCAGTTTCCTCCCTTATTTGAAGACTATGGATCTCAAAAAGAAGTTGTTGTACCGAATGAAAATGTGCCAATTGCTGTATGAGACAACTTACCAGAATAACGATGACTAAATGATTCTCGTGATACTAATAAACGTGTTTTAGCTTATTCCATTTCCCTATTACATGAACCCGATTTTGAGAAACTTATTGTTGTCCGTTTACAGAGGAGATGTTGCAGAGTTCGCCAATATTGATTTTTTTTACAGAAATTCAAACGACTGGAAGGCCTTTTTTTAGGTATATGATTCGGTTCATCAACCATTACCTAGTGTCATAGTTTTTAAAACCCCAATACGAACAAAAATGTGTGCGAGTGAGATGGAAGATGATTAAAAGTTTCTCCTGTTATTCAGAGAAACCAATGTACCGATTTTCGATTTTGAAAGATTCCAACTTATAGAAGCAGCGGAGATGGCGCTGTCATGGCCGATTTTAGAAAAAATTCGACTCAATTTCTTCTCTATGAACTTCTTATGAGAAAGGCAATGTACGCTCCGCAATCTCGAAGTAGGTAATTTAATGAGGAGTAACGGAGTAATTTAAAGAGGTTAATTTGCTCGCATGAACAGTGAAGAACCATCAACAGCGTGATCGCAGGTCTCATTCGACTTAAGGCCGGTTCTGCAATTCAGTATCCAAAACATATCTACAGGTTCTTGATTTATTTTTAATCGAGACTAAATGTATTCATTCGTTTAATTTCTTTGACAAATGTACTGGATACTGGACTCCAAATCGTTCATCCAGCACCGCAAGATTGCGATTCGCCCAACATCGGTGGAATTGATAGGTGCATATGTATGATCCCAGCATCTCAAGTAGAAACCCCGAGTTCCTTAATGATCTCGTAAAGCCTTTGGCGAATATTTTATCGCCAAGTAAAGTATGCATGGTGTGGATTAATCTGAATACACCGTTCCATCCATTAAAGAGTATTACATAGTAACTCAACCTGAGTTAATCAAGTTGGCGCTCTTTGTGTACTTAACAGTCGCCGGGGGCTTCACAACGTCTTAAAAGCAGCATTAATAATTTCCAAGAAATCCTGCTACGTGCCTTCTGGCAGTAATCCACTAATGTATGTTTATCATCGCTTTGATGTTTTGATGCCATAAGAACTTGCCGTAAGTTGCTATTGTGATCGGATGTTAAAATCCTTGCTTCTCCAAGCTGAACAAGAATCATACGCTTCATCGCCGGCCAAAAGTTCTTGACTGCCGAAAAAATCAGAGTTAGTGGAAGATCAATCAATGATTATTCTGCCATTAACTCATGACATGATCAATCATGAGATAAGTTTATTTAAGGGACAATGTTATGGAAATCCCGCATAGCACAAGTGTGCGGCCGTGTGAGCATACCCAAGCCGAGTCTCTGGCGCTGGCAGATGTATAGTTATCGTGCTGCCAAGTGAAACCGACGTGGTGGTCTGAATGTGGATGTTTTCAGTCTTTGGAACAGCTGCAGTTAAATTTTTGAGAAAAAGAATCAATTTGTAGATTTCGATTCAGGGTGGGTTCATCAATTCAGTTTATTCATCGAATATCCATTATTCTCCTATTAAAATTTTCCATGAATTCACAGTCTACATTTCCAAGAAACTATTTATTCGGAGAATAGTGTTTATTTGAAGAATAAACTGAATTGATGAACCACCCACCCTGAGTAGGTACACTCAATTTTTTAAACCAGTTTTTGAATAACTTTGTTCAACTTTTTGAACTAATTTTTTGTTCATTTTTCTTAAAAAATAAACCTTTTTAATCGGTCGGGATATTGTTTTTTTTAATGAATTTTTTTATCGAAAAAATAATTATTTTTTTTTCCTCTAGATGATTTCGATACTGCAGTGGCCCGGTTACTTCAGCCGAATCAAGCACCCCATACCTAGGGTTGCCAGACGTACTATATAATATATAATCGCGGAATATACTATAATATCGTACTATAATATATAGTCGCGGAATCGACAACAGGCGCTATCTCATTTTTTCACCAAAATGAGTTAGGTACGATAATTTACGGAAAATCAACTGCCGGATTGAATGGCGAGGTTATTTTTAAGCTCCGGGCAACACTGAGCCCTCCAAACGAGTTATTGGTAGGGCGCCATGAGGCAATAGAGCGTAGATTAAAACCGTTTTTGGTTCCTCCTGAAAAGTTGGCTAATATGAGATAGCGCCTGTTGTCGATTCCGCGACTATATAGTATATAATACTATATAATATATAGTATTATACTATATATTATATAGTATTATACTATATATTGAGACATATATACTATGTAAAAATGTGGTCCTATATAGTATGCAAAATACTATATTTGGGGGGTGAAATCATTTTTTAAATTTTTTTTTCAGAAAGAATGGAATACATTAGGAATTGATAGTTAATTGACGCCTCTTTGACAATCGATCTTGTGAAGGCAATTCCAAGATCACAAATTCTGTTATTCTGTATGTGTGCGTTTTGTGTTTGTGCAATTTCCGTTTATTCATCTATACAATAAAATCATACCTATAAACCACGAAAACAGTCGAAAATATTATACTATATTTTTTCTATAGATACTATATATTTTTCGTCTTTTTTACCTAAGTTACTATATTCCACTGAGACTTTTCTGGTAAAACTACCCATACCATCCAAGCTTCCCTCCATAATATGGACCTATAATAACTTTTCCAACCCTTTTATCTCCGAGAACGCTCAAAATCGACCATCAACTCTATGATTGAGAGGGGATCGCCCAATGATCATTAACGTTTATGTATCACCCCATACTCGAGGGAAGGAGGGCACTCAGTCGAAAAGGTAGGCGATCTCCACTGAGTGGAAAGGATCATTGGTGGGCTCGGCCATTGTTGATGGTGCCCGGTGTCCAAAAGTCTCTTGAACCGGTGACTTTGCGGATACCCATTGTAAATGGAACTTGGTAATCACCCCATTAGGCTCTCAGTGGAAAAACAATTATTATATCCAACCCTTCATTCTCGCTGGCTTTCCTCAACCATAACCTTCCCTGGGCTTTATTAACAAGCAAGTTACTCTTTGCTATCGTTTGCATCCCCCTTCTAAATACTGAAAGTGCCAGCTAAGAGCGAACCCTAATGTAGAGAGGCCTGGTAGGTAAAAAAAAAAATTTTCGTGCTATCTGAAAGGAAAATGGTATAGGTACATACCTACTATTTACCAAAACTTTTGCTGGTGATAGAAGTTAGCATGAAATAAAAAATCTCAAATTATTGTCTCTATCCCCTTGGATTACGTCTACATCCTGATGGCAATGCGCCTTCTAGAAAATTTACTCAACGGATCCAGAATTGAAGCTCTGCCAACGCTGGCATTGGGGCAGGTCAGATAAACGACCTATTCTTGCAAAGTCGGGATCCTAAGATTCGTTACAAACCTGAAATACTAAACCAAACTTCGTGATTGTCGTTAGAATGTTCAAATGCAGCTGGTGTCAGGCCGATGAATATTGCAGTGGATGGTCAGCAGAATAAACACTTGGCCAAGGACTGTTAAGCGAGACAAGCCCAAGGCCTTCCTACTCGGCCACACATACGAAATAGCGCATTACCATTTTCATGGCGCGGAGACAAAGCAGCGAATCCTCGACCTTGAATGGAGGAGTTAGCTGCTCGCAATAATTGGAACGCATCCTAACAATTAGAAAAATAAGTCGGTTGTTTCTGGTTATTCTGAACGCAGTGTCTCAAACGGCACGTGAAGTTGTGAGATAACATATTATTTACCGCACCAACTTCTAACCCCTTCAGATTTGTTTTGAGGCACCATAGGTGCATAGCTTACACAAAATGCTTCCATATTTCGGTTCCCTACGTGAAATTTGGTGCCAAATCAACTATATTTTTACTAATTTGGAAGCAACTCAGATCAAAAATCCAATACTGGAGCAATTAAATTGCTAGTACGGTGTAACTAAAAAAAATTAAATTTTAAGATTTTTTGGTTACACCGTACCAGAGAGAGCGATTGGAAAGGAGAAAAATCAGTTTCCATTCACAAAATGTCAGGTTTTATTTTGACGAGAAAATCAAGGCCGTTACACAGGAGCCCTCCAGAAAAACTCGGAAAAAATTGGCCTCTTTTGCAAAGCCTTTTTTGGAAACCAATTGGGTTTTCTCCCAGTTAAAATTGATGTTATAAAAAAATTTTTATTTAAGGGTTTAATTGTGTTAACCCGTAGGGTATCACATGGATTGGATTAATTCTCCAATTTCAATTATTTCCTGACATTCCCGAATACCAAAATGACATGAAGGTGAGAGGCCTGATTTTTCATGCGACCTATGTGAATCGAACCCATCATTCCCGGGTAGAACTTGCAGCCAGGCCTACCCGTGAGTCCAAAATCGCTGTTATTATGGACAAACCGATGAAGAATATCTGAAAAATCAAATTTCAGTTAGAAACACCTCGTTGTTGTTGCTAATCTTTGTAGAACCTACTACTTAGGCTACTTTTTAGGTTCAAACCGTCTCTCAATCGACTCACAGGATGGCGTACATGTAAACGGATCCCAAATCTGACTTGGGTTTTTGCAAAATAATAAAAGTCGGCCGCGGTGCAGTAGCAGGAGCCCAGGTGTTCGAGTGCGCCCCAAGGGGGAAGGGGCCTAGGCCTGTCTTTCCCCTCTCCGCCCCGCGGTCTATCCTCCTCACCCTTTCGCCTGTTCTCCTCTCTCTCGCTGCAAGAAAATACTGCACCGCAGCGCTCAGATCGACAACTCTGACATCAGCTAAGAACCTTGACATTCGCCAGAGCGTGCGATGTCGAAAGGCGGTTAAGTGAATGTTCCCTCCTTCCAAGGCAAAACCAAATTAGTAATAATGTAAAAAAAGTTTTTACTCCGAGAGCCATTCCGAATACGGAGTAGACGTTGGTTATAGTTGCAATAATGCAAACTAAGCCGCATGCAGATTGCAGATACGTCTACGTACCTGGGTAGGTAATAAAAACCGGATTCAAGGTCAATTCTGTTTTTTTTTTCTGACATTGTCTATCCTATGTTTACAACTCGCAGGGTGACAAATTCAATGCCAGCAAGAAATGGTGTTCCTCGTCCCTTAAATAATGTTGCTTTTTTAGTCTCATGCCTAAAGATTCCGGAGATTTGAGAATTTCGAATGCGCAAAGCCAAAATGGGGCCCCATGAACCTGGACTTGTTGGATAAACAGGTACGTTCTTGTGTCTAATTTACATTTGAGACTCAACAAGCCCTCATAGTGGTTTTAACTGGTGTACCACGCTATTATAGTTACTTACACGGTTGGTAGATCCTTCCGGGTGCATCTGAGTTTCAAGGCCTTCAGATCTTATGCAATTGCTGGCCCCCATCTTCCCGTGTTCGTCGTTACAGTCTAGCAACAATGGTTTGTGTATGATGGAATAAAAAATACAACACGTGCATTTTTCTCATTTCATTATTTCTCCTTTAGAAAACAGTCTTAACTTTGCTTGTTCAGTCGATTCGTTTTATCCACAAATTTCTCCTTTCTTTTGAACTTTTGAAAATTTAGCGTTTTTTTTATAGAATGTTTCTCTACGTCCAAATTTTGCTGTGTTTAGGCAAGTATGTGCCTACTACCATACACGTACGAGTACCTACCAACTATCAATGCATACATATCTATAATTTTAGATCAAAAAATTTATTATTTAATCATATCTACCAGCCTTGTTACTAGCGTTTCCTCTCAGCATTGTACGCAGCTAATAATTTCCTCGCATCCTTCGCTCATTACTTTTCCTGGAATCGCTTTGGAAGTTTGCATGCTAAGCGAACGAAATAGCTCAAATAACAAAAAATAGGCAGCACAAGTTTCTTGGGCAATCATTTCCAAAGTAAAATATTGATGATCAACCGCAATTACAGTGGAAAGAAGAAATAGCCTGACGCCAATCTACAACGCACAAACTCGCGTGCTTTCATCCTCGTGCTGTTTCATTTTTAAACTGAATGCAAGAACGCGTCGTTGTGAATTTTTCCAGTCTGATTGCGAGCTCTTAAAACCCCATTGGATTGCCCTTTGATTCGAGGCATGGGACTTTGGAGTGCTCCCCGCAATTTATGAAATTATTTGGTTTCGAGTAATTATAGTGCTTAGGTACTAAATCTAGATTACATTGTTCAGTATGCTTGTGGAAGTAAGCCCACCAATGTTCGAGCAAATTCGAGTACCTACCGGTATAGCTGAAAATGGGGTCCAAAGGCCAAAATGGCGGCATTTTTGCCCTTTTTCAGAAAACCCGCTATAAAACCCTAACCGTTCATCCGATCGCCCCATATTTGCCCGAACTTTGGTGAGCGTGCTTCCCCTAGTATACTCAACAATGTTCAGCAGGAAATCCTTGGTACCTAATTAGTTCAATTTCGTGCCCTTTTTTGACTCAATTCGACTTTCCTAGTCTCGCCTTCTAGACTACCCGAATGGGGTTGCTGCCTACTGTTGATTCGAGGTGCTGCTCTGTTTTTTACGTTTAATCTGATGCCCTGACGCGTCAGCATCTTCGCTGCAGCTGCCGGCAAAACCAAGTACTTCGGGAAGGGGTGTGCAGGAGGAGTGTGCAGGAGGTGGTGACAGGCGAGGTTCTCCTAGTAAAAGTGTCCTTGGCTCTGTAGTAACACGTGGTCTGTGCGCGTCTGACGTAGGGGCGTCACTTGCGTAACCTCCCATCGTGTGCTTCCCCTTCTACCGATTCTTTACCAGCTCCCTCGCTCTTCTCCTATCGCTTCACGCTCCCGAAATCACCTTTGGCTTAATCCCCAAATCGCTGAAAGTAGTAATTTTTACCTGAAACGTGAAAATAGCTCTCTGGTCTGTAACAGGAGCATTAATTCGCCAGGGACTCTAATTCGGCGTAATTTCGCTATGTAAGGCCGAAGAAGACACATGTTTGGCAGGAAGTTCTAGCACCTCCCCAATCATTACGTGTAATGATGAATGCGCTCTTGCTGAAAGCTTGCCGATAAATCCTCGGTTCAGCTAAAATACTACTCACTCAATGATACCCTAAACGTGTTACCCCCCGACGGCTTTTCGCTGAACGTTGAGATTGCCGTTAAACGACGTCTCCGCTCGTCGTGACCAACTTTGCATGGAGGGGGTTCGCTAAGTTCGTGCTGATTCCAAGGCCAGGACCTGTTGCACGAGGTTTTATTGACAAATTATACTGAGGAACTAGGATATTCATTATTAGAAATGCATTTCAACACCAGCACTTTCGGCCGTATGGCCCCTGCCCTGAACTAATTCTGACGTGTTGTCTCTCGTCGAAGTTTAAATTTCACAACCCCTTCCGAAAATTCAGCGTGCCGCAGGTGGCCTGCCATTGATGAAGGACAGCGAAATGAGACTTCCGGTTTTGACGGGTCGAAGAATAAGTGCAATCGTGCCTTGGATAAGTGGAAATGAAGGAAATTATTTTTGCTGAAATATTACCCATTCTCAATATCTAATATAATATAATCAACCCATAATATAATATAATCAACCCATTCTGGGCCTGAGGGTCTGTTCTGGAGCCTATTTTATCAACTCAAAGCAGTATGTCTTTGGAAGTCAATATCGATTTGCCATGGCAAATCCAATGACAATTTGTGCAATGAGTGAAAAGCGAATACCAAGACATATTGCTTCAAATTTGTAAATTTTTAAATTCTGTAGGCAGGTATACAGAATAGACCCTTAAGAAGTCATCACTCTCTTCGCCAAAGAACATCGATGATGCTACAAACAACCCAAGCGGCTACTTTAGATGAATTGTTCACTATAAACATATCGCTGTACTATTAAGGACTGAATGGTACAGTTTTAAAGATATTCACTCGTGCTCTTGATCGTAGTTGATCCAAACTGTTGAACTAGTCTTCAGTTGAGGTTGCCAAAGAAGACTGAGCGGCCACGCCTTTTGCTCCCGGCTTCGAACTGGTTTTATTAAATGCGTCAAACGGCCAATTAGCCACCGCTCTTACCTTCCTCCTCTCATTTCTTGAGTTTTGAGCCAATTTTTCTTCCTTGTTTCCATTCTCCACTGATATGCCTCATTATCATAATGCATTTTGAATCACTCGGTATCGAAATGCTATATGAGGAGTGCGGATGGGAGTACCTGGAGGAAATAGGAGTTAATATTCCTACCCTAGTAAGTGACCGCATAAAGGTTAGGTAAACATTTTTAAATTAAAAGAAGAACATTTTGCTGTGCGTCAAGATTTATGACTTAAGAAGGAAATAGTAGGACAAAGGATCTATCTGCAAAGATAAGCATTAAAAGAAGGGATCTACAAGGTTCACAAAAATTACTAGTCTCGAGTGGGGATCCGAACCTTGTGCTCCTCGCCTGTCGTCTCCTGTAGGCCGCTCGGTTAATTACAAAGCTGAGTAGGAAATTTACTTTGGTTTTGTCCTAAAATAGGTTTTAATTTTTGGTGGAGTGATTTGTCCTCCAAGGAGAGATATCCATAAGTGGGACTCCTTGATGAGGAGTTGTCCATATTAATATACTCATCAAGGATGATATAGTCGCAAGGCTAACATGTTGCCTTAAAGATTTTACCATAAAGATTCAGCTTTAACTTTTTTTAACGAAAATCACATTCTGGAGATCAGTGGTCAATCTATGGTTCAAATAAAGAATCCTTCTTATTGATGAACGTTGATTTATTCTCTCTGTGACAACCAATTTTATTAGGTCGTTCGAGCGCCGAATCAATTTCATGTGCAACGACAGCGAAGGAGATAATAGGTGGTGAAGAAAGATCAGAGCATAGTATGAGCTGAGTAGGTGCAGAACCGGTGGAGAATGGTGGTGGTGGGGGGTAGGGGGTAGGGACTGGCCCAAGTGCACAGGTGTGAGCGCTGTTGCCGAGTCACCCGTTGCTCACTGCCGCTCACTTCTTTCCTCCTCAATCCTCAGTTTCTTCGAGTCGTAAACCAGTTTGCTCCCTTCATTTGCCAACCTTGGAAATCTGAAAATTACCTATAATAACGTCAGGATGGTGAACGTTTGCTGGAAATGCGCCTGAATGCTCCAATGCATCTTAATATGAGTGGGCATCTAATACTCTTATTCTGGAACCTACGGCATTAATATTTTTCCCAACAATTCTGCGGCTCCATCAATTCATTTAATTTTTTTTAAATTTAATTTCTATTTTTCATGGACGCTCCGAATGAAATGATGCCAACATATGCACCAACATTTTTAAGCATTATAATTTATTGCTGATGAAGCCATGTAAATTCATGATTTCCTTCAATCAAAATACATTATTGAACTAAATGATATTTTCTTCATTTTTTCTGCAATTTTCAACTATTTTCCCCATATTTCTCATCCATATAAACGTTGAATCCACCAGAAATCATTTTAAAAAAATTCTATGATCCTATGGTTTTTTTACCTGAAGTTTGATCCACTCAAAAGCCTACCTTTCACGCCGGAAGGGGGAAGGGTATGAAAACTGGAGACGATTGTAGGGTATATTTACATTTTCTGTGCATCCGATTGAACAAAAACCAATCCAAAATGAAATTCCATAATCCTAAATTTTGGGGCGCTAGGTAGGTATATCTCCTTGGCAAAATTTCAGGGGTGATTTCAATTCTCTGATTTCAGTTCGGGGGAAAGGGGCTTGGAAAAATTATATGCCATAGCTAGTATCTATTACTAAGAGATCGGTTGGTGCCTTGAAGATGATTATCCTTGAAGAGATTTTTTGGAAGTAAAAATGAGAGTGACTTCAAAAACGTTTTCCATATTAGTAATCACTCGAGTGAAAATTATCCGCTGACGTTTTTGCATCGATAGAGAGGGGGTCCAGTAAAAAAAGTCAATATACTTTTCTCGTTTATTTGCATAGCCAGGGGCTGATGAACCTGTCTCAAGTGTAGTTTTGTTGATTAGATCCGGCAACAACGCTTGAGTGAGAGGAGATGCGCCTTCTTGGGGTGGTTGACCAGCTTGTGCTTCCCGCCACCGGCAAGACTCAGGACTAGCCCCAGCCCCCCGGTATACCGGTAGGGGGACACAGTGCACCCCACTCCGCATGCATAGAATACGCCTACACATCCGATGGCAATTGGCACAAATCTATAATATAAAGTTATCCTATACCCATACCTAAAGTAATTGCTAGTACCTATTATTAGAATGTAAGATTTTATGGCCTGTGGGCGACTGCATTATAGCTATTCGGTTGTTTTTTGAAAATTGCGATTTCTGCAATAAAAAATAAAAACATGTATCTGAGGCCAGATTTCGCATCTTTGATTACCTATACTTAATGCGATTTAAATGTTTCCAGAGGCGCTTTCTATCTAGTTAACGATAATGTAGGAATCTTTTCAATCAGCGACCAATTTCATAGACGACCTTGCATTTTTAGTTACCTAGTGTCCCAAATATGTTTTCTGACTTTTTATCCTTGCCCCCATTGAAAAATGAATATTTAGGATGAAAAATAATCCCTGTTCCTTACTAACATCACAATATAAGCGTAAAGATGGTTATCAACATTTTTTAAGGATTTACGGCCATTTACGGACCGCAGTTTTTTATTTTAAAATACTCCGTACTTTCTATGTTGGCTTTTTGAACGGGATTGATAAAAAATATGACACCAGTTAACTGTCGGAACAAGACGCTACCAGTTGCGACAGCTATTGTAACAGAACAAGTCGTGTGGGCGGCTACCCCCAGTCCTGTTTGAATAGGTCGGCTCTTGTACCGTTTCTAGAGACTAGAGACTGGGGCCTTGTTCAGCTCGTGCCCCTTGTCAAGCATGGTGTTCATGTACCTACACCACATAGGTAATGTAACGAAGATACGTGCCTATACAGGCGCTGGGTAATCCTTACAGCATTTTTACGCTGCCGATATCCTCATCTTGATAATACATATTCACCATGGTACTTAATATCGTGGGATCCCTCTCCATGATCAACATGTGAAAAGTTTTCTATAGCAATTGACGATAATTTTTTGGATTATGGTCCCGTTTATCAATTTATTCAAAGCTTGATTTATTAAGTGATTGCCAAGAAATTTTTCATCTGACGATCAATGAAAATATCGACGGCGAAGTGGTGAGATCTTGTATCTCCAATTTCGTACCTGCAGGTACGCAATGTGCATGCACGCGCACATTAGATATGTCATGGAAATTCAATGTGGTTACATAGGGTACCTACCATAGGAATAGTGGCG
Organism: Nesidiocoris tenuis; assembly: GCA_036186465.1. Classification (NCBI taxonomy): domain Eukaryota; kingdom Metazoa; phylum Arthropoda; class Insecta; order Hemiptera; family Miridae; genus Nesidiocoris; species Nesidiocoris tenuis. The sequence continues at coordinate 14,155,020 of AP028912.1, forward strand.
GTCTTAACAAAATGGAGATACGAGATCTCACCACTTCGCCGTCGATATGACCAAGACGAAATGAAGTGCTAGCGTCCTTGGATAAATCTAGCTCTAAATGAATTGATAAAACAGCCCAAAATCCATGTTATTCAGTTTATCATTTAAATTACGAATGTTTTCACTTTTTAAAGTCCCATATTCAATGCATTGAACTTGCCAAAGGGAAGGAAACGACGGGAACGTCAATGAAATATGTTTTGGTGATTTTTGCATATGGGACTGTTGAATAGCACAAAGTGTAATTGGCTGAATAAAAATCCTCTTTCGAGTTTTTTCTACGGTTTTCTTAATTTAGCAGTTCATTGGACATAAAAATTATTATTATTCCCTTTAAGCGTTTGAACACTAGTCGTTCAAACCGTTCCGTCAAATTTACTTCAGTTTGTAGACGTATTTAGTTTTTAAAATATCCATGATCATCGAAGTTTGTAGTAAGGGAGCGAGGAGGACCTGGATAAGTGTGGAGGCAGAGAAAAAGAAATAGATAGAGTGCACGGGTAGGGGGAAGGGGCATCAGCTGATGTTAGGACCGGTCTGGCTACTACGAAGACTACTACGCAGAAGCAGGAGAAGCTGGGTACTAGGAGTGGGGCCAGTCTGAGTAAACAGGGTGATGACCCTGTGCCGGAGACTAGTTCGTGCGTCTGTCGGCGATGTAGTAGTCGTCATACCTATGATAGTAGTAGTGCGGTCGTAGTAGTGGTTCCAAGTAGCAGTAGATAGCACTTTCTTGCATATAGTGGCCAGAGATAGATACAGAGGAAAGACAGGAAAATAGCTTCAAAAGTTTCTAATATGCTCAGCACCAAAGGAAAAGGAGCACTCATACTTGCAGACTAAATGGAAGAGAATTGACATTGCTTAAAACTTTAAAATTGGATGGGAGGCTCGGAAAAATTGTATATATTGTTCAGTTCTGCCGAAAGTTTGGTTATATAAGGACCCTAGTAAATTTCTCTGTTACTCAAACCTTTGACCTCGAACTCAAACTAAAATCTTTGACCTCGAACTCAGACTCAAACCTTTGACCTCGAACTCAAACCTCCGAACAGATCTTGAACTCAAACTTAATTTAAACCCAAACCCCAAACTTGAAATGAAAACGGTGGAAATTCAACGTTGAAGTTCAAGGTACAAAGTTAAAGATTTACCTACAAGATACACATGCAAGGTCCTAGTTTAGGGGTCTGGTTTGAGGTTGAAGTTATAGCTCCAGTTTTGAGTTTAATGTTCAAGTTAAAGGAGTATCTAAGTATTGGGCTCATTTCTCGTTCTTTTTTTTATATTTCCGAAACGACTATTGTTTGTTGAATTTTTCCCCTTTTACTAGCAATAAAATCTCTCTAGCTGACAATCACTATAGATATTATGTAATGAAGCAATGAAAAATCTATTTATCTATCAATTTTTAGACGAAATTTGTGTTGCTTCAATGTAAGCGGAGCACGCGAACGAATGCTATTTGGCGAACTCCAAGAACTCGAGACCCCTCACTCACCGAGATGTTTGCCAAAGATACCCAAGACGTTTCTGTGCTCACCTTGAGACAAGACCTCCAAAAGGTCCTGATTAGTTCAGACCCTCTCTTTGAAGGCGGCGGGGCACGCCTGAGACAACTTCGGTTTACGGGGGGAAGAGCAACGCCTGCTACGGCGGTTACTTTACCTTTTTCAAGTGCCTGACTCGAGTGCTATAAGAACCCAAGTACGCTGGACAATAAGCTGATAGATCGATTCCCCCGCGCGTGATAGCTTGGGTTTAAAATTTTAATGGCAATTAACTCTGGAAACCACATTGTTCCTTGGCAATTGCTCATTTTTTACCCGCGGCATTCTAAGTGAAGACTATGGGACGTTGATGGCAAGCAATAACATTTTACTGGCATACCAAGGGGAGGGGAGAGAGGGAGGAAAATGTCCCATTAGTTGATGCCTGTGATGAACGTCCAAAAGTAATAGGCAGGTGAGGATTGTGGCTACGCTTTTGATCAACGAGCTAAAATTCCTTGAGAATAATAGTCTTCGATTTCAGTTTATTGTCGAGTTGTAATCCTTCAGTATGACGAGACATTCCTTTTCGACGTACTTCGTTTTTTCCCTACAAGGTTTTTGTACTTTGAGGGATCCGACCGTCCGACAGTAACATTAAAACTTGCCATAAAAGTTTAGACAGTTGAACTGTAGAGAGAATCTAAGATGCCATCAATAATACGTATATGGTGGCCGTAAATTGTGGAATTATTGAATACGAAATAATAATTTACTCTTGTCTTAAACACCTTTTTTTGACAATGCTTTCTTAACAATTTTCCAAGAGTTTTGAATCTTAAAAATTCACTATAAGAACCACCCAATTCAAAAATGTATCATGACATGACACACATTGTGTATGTAATGAGACACATTGCGTTGATTATTGTTTTTTGTAAATTTTAACCTTTTTTAGCCTTGTTGCTTTTTTAAAATCGAGTAATTTCATAGAGCTATTGTCCGGTGGATATAAGGTGTTTACATTTTTCTAAAATTCTGGGATTCCCGTCGGCAGGCAAATGTGTGTAAAAATGCAAATGAATGTAAAAAATGCGTTTTAGGGCCAGAAATAAAATGGAACCTAAATTGAAAGTTGTTATGAAGTCCATAGATGACAAGATGAGGTAGGGAGGATTCGTCATTTGGAGTTTTCTCGGATGAGGGCGAGATGTCGAGAGATGGTAGGTGGGTGAGTAAAAAGAGTTCACGGGCTGTTGGCGCTGAACGAGCGAGAAGATGGAAGGGGATGAATTCTGAAGAATAAATGACGACCCGGTGAGGTGCATGGATAATTTGCGAATTTCATTGCCAGCGTTAGTTGGAAAAAACCTTCGGAGCTAAGTCACTCGATCGATTCACCTCCGGATCGAGTCACACGGTCGTTTCTGTACCACAGAAGTATGTGTAAACCGTGTTGCACTCGATCAGTAGTCAACCCATGGCATTGATTATCAAGTGCATTGATAAGATCAAGAAAGATATCAAGGAAGCCCATCTTCCCCTTGAGTAACGAATGGAGGCTCAACCCTTGCAACTTGCAAAAACGTTTACACCACTAAAATTTACTTATTTAATTCTGCAGGGTTGACAACGAAGAAAACTGGGTTGAAAGCATTACAATAATGATGGGTTAAAATTTGGTTTGATCCTGTTCATCCCCCGATGCAATTTCGGGTGTGTACCTTATCTTAGAGGTCATGGCAATATTGTGGTTTGGGGTTGCAGTCTGGGTATATTAGAGGGTGATTCTCAACAAAAACGCAAATTCAATTACGATTTTTGCTCTTTTGTTGATGAGAATCACTGTACAGCAGCCAGTCCCGGACTTCCCAGCAAAAAATTGATTATTTAGAACTATTACTAGATATTATTATCAGTAGGTACTATACCTAACTATTACTATAACGTAATTACCTACTTAAAATGCTTCGAACCTTATGAAAGTCATTTGTTGACCCTACCGACAAGGAATTCCAAGTTCGTAAATCTGATCTCAGTTTCTCAGCCTACAGAGAAGATAGCAAGGAGGGAAAATTTCGAAAAACTGGAAGGTTTTTTCCGCATCATTACCGAGAAGTAATTGCCGGCGAACAATGATCATCTCTGACTTCGATGAGCTCCACTTGAAGCAAGAGGTGGTGCGTAAGGTAAAAAGGTGGAGGGCTTTAGCGAACAACTGATCCGCAGAAGCATTGAAATGTTGAACAACCTGAACGATGATCGTTGAGGGTGTCCGCCCTCGTCTTATTCATTACGATTGCATGGCCAACAAAATGAGTACGGATGGTTGATTCTACTCTTATCCTGCACTTTTATTCCTCATATTCTCTCCCTCTAATTGTGGGTATCCCTATTTGGTTCATTCTCATGTTCCCTCTCTTCATTCCCGGTTCTTTCGGCCATGCCTGCGAAATATTAGGGGCCCATTAAAATAGAAAATCTATTCAATATTAAAAATTTGAAAAGAGAAATTCGGGGGAAGCATTTCAGCGATATCAACTTGTGAATTATCTGGATGAATACCAATTTCTGCTATAAGAGTTGCTATCTCAGAGTAATGTGCTTTTTTGGGCTTTTGTTGACGAGCTGGCTTCTCTTTGATATAAAAATATTCGATAATACATATCCCAAGTATTATGAATAAGCCGCATTGATTTTTGGTTGAGCAATAAAAATTATTTTCCGTATTGCTTATTCCCAAACACACGCACATTGGAAACGGCGGGTTTCAGGTGAAGAAGACACAACAAGAAGTAATAGGGGAGGTAGAGGTCATTGGACCTACTCCCCTCTTTATACCGCTCCTCCCACACTCACAACCTCTTCTCCAGCTTCTCCACCACCACTCAACAGTCTTAACCTCTCCCTCACCACATTCACCTTTTACTCTCTACATCTTTCTTCTTTTACTACGTCACGACGCTGCAGCTGCATCTGCAAGGATCGGCGTGACGTGACGTCACGAGCGATTCTGCCCCTCGTCCGCACAAGTCGGGTCGCAAGTCGCAATGCATGCTACGGTTGGGGAGTTTGCAATAATTTTATTCAATTTCAAGTATTATAAAATATTGTCATCTTGCGTAAGATTAGAGGTTCACAAAACTCAATATAGATTTTTCCGGAGTTACAAAACTTACAGATACATATATTTGACCAGAATTTTGCCAATATGCAGACTGACGGAAAGAAACAAATTTTTTTGCTCAAAACATTGGCAAAAAACATGTTTTTTAGACTCAGGGATGCGAAGAACTTGAGGATAGGGCAATAACTCAAACTCTAAATTTTGGCACAATCGTTGTTTACTACTCTATAGTCCTTGGGAAGGTAGGTACCTAATTCTGTAAGAAGAGGTAGCATCATCGATCGATCAGCCTTCAAACCTATAATTTCCGATGGACTGGGTTATTTCGTTCGGGTAATCACCTACACTATCAAGATGTAGAAGGGATGGAGGTCATCAGGGAAAACGTAGTAAACGATCAGTTCTTTGGTAAAAGAGGTTTCAGAGAGTGCCCCTTAACGAATGGAAATAAAATCGTCCTTCTTACCAATCAAGGGGTGAACGTGGGTGGAAATTAAAGGAAAAATTCTTGTATTACTTAAACATCGGCTGATATCAACAGCCATAATGATTTTTATGGGTACCTGATATGTCAGCGGCCTCTACCACTGTGTTGAAGCGAGTTTTTACACCGCTTCAGCATCTACTCGCAAACATGCTCGGTTGGTGCAAATGGTCCTTCAAAGCATGATTATCTACGATTCAAAAAATAAATTGAGTTCGTCTGATGCAGGCGAATGAATCTTCGAATCGATGCGGCAGGGACCATAAGGAAGAACCATAATCACATTGATTAGATCTCCTGTGATAGGAGCTTACTTATACCCATGTCCACGCCTGACTACTGTGTAGTAGGCATAATAACATATACTGAGCCAGTGGTAACTAGTTACTAGTATAGGCTTCCTCGGTGATTCGTAGGAGGCAGAAAACCGGCCAGCCACTCGATGCTACTCCTCTCCTTTCTTCTTCGTCTTCTTCGGCTAATGATCTGGTTAGTGCAACTTTTTTCATCCTCCTTCCTCCGCTTCTTCTTCGTCTATCTAAGGCCTGGAGCCTCTTTCCGAGTCACGTGCTACCTCTCCTCCGGCTACCCACATCTCTGTTTCTTTCGCGCTCAACAACCTAACAACTCTTCTCTCCGTTTCCACCTCGGGCTAATTCAATATTCATGGCCGGTTATATTTTGGTCCTAACGCCTCCCGTGCGACCGTTTCCAGGACCGTTTCGGCCTATGGCGCGAAAAAATCGCGCTATTTATAGTCAACGTGAGTGGTCATTTTTCATTTTTTAATTAACAACCTAATTAGGTACACATGGTTTATCAGATAAGAAGATTTGTAGGTACCTGATAGCTGCTAACGTTATTACGCCTTATTTGAAACAATCTTGAATTTCAAGTTTGTTGAACCTTGTTGAACTTGTTCAACTTTTTTCAACCGTTCCAGTGAAATGGTACCATTAACCCAATGGTAGATACCAATAAACCAACTCTATATATGTGAAGTTGGCCCTAAGGCGTAAAACTGTGAAATTCTTAACTGGCTAGTCCAAATTGTAGTGCTATTAACACCGACAAATCGATTATCGACGGTGATCATTGGCAAAAGGTATTACTTTACCATAAATTCGCGATGAGTGTGCACTTTGAAATAGCGTTTTATTGCTTCAAATGGTAGATCATTGTGCAGGCTTTCCAAAAAGGTGAGGTCTCTCCTGTGGACCTGCAGGACCCCATGGTTATCCCATTTAAATTAGAGTTTTGTAAAGTATACCTACATAGTTTTTTGTTTAGGCCATACCGAGCGCCTGTTGAATTGGGATCATGGTAGAATGGGATTTTCTTCAGATTCTAGGTTATTGGGAGGTAATGCACAAAAGGCTGCTACAATGCCTACAATATAGATGATATTATCATCGTCAAGAAAATTGTCCATAATCCTATTTATGGTTCTCATCAATTTGCCCGTCTCCTACACAATACTGACACAAAACTGCTAGCTCGTCACAACGTCAACGCAGATGAGCCAGCGCTCACTTTCCTTCCCTCACCTCGTATTATACGATCTCCATAGTAATAACAGGTTTGAGCTTTTACTTAATGCTAAGGTTGTTGGTCAGGTTGCTCCGAGCTTCGAATTATACGACCGTGCTCTTCTTCTTTAGATTCGCTCTTCATCATACAGAACCAAGTCAAATCTGAAAATGTTCTTATTCTGTTGCAATCGAACGCCCCAAATCCTTTGACTGAGAATGATTTTTTTTAATTGTCGATGGCGAATTTTTACCAACACATATGTTACACAATACAATGATCTCTTCTCACACATTGCACTTTATTCGGCCAACGGATCAAAAATCTCGATGAGCACGACGTACGCGCCACATTACCAGTCAGTGCAGCTAATGCTAACGATACGCACTCTGAATCGATAATCGAGGAAGTCTGAACATCTTGTTCTATCAACTCGTACATCAGTTAAAACTCAGAACATTACAGTTAACTTAGAATTCTACTCGTTCTTTGACTTGATGTAGATGTAGGTGAGGGAGTGCTCACATTACAACTTGAATACCAATTGGTTCTCATAGGTACTATATCATACCATCCCCCATTACTATACATCTTCAGCATTTTATGCCTGCAAAAAGGTAATGGGTAGAAATATACCCATTTATAATTTTATGCCCGTAGCTGTTTGATCTAATTATAATTTGAATTATATTCACCTCAAAATCTAGGTAAATATTTTTTTTTCATGGAAAAAACATCACATTCTCGTAAATAGTCAATGACGATATGTTAATTTAAATTTTGGGACAATTAAAATCTGAACAAATTTATTAAAATGCTTCTACTCAATTTATTCTGAGACTAAGGAAGAAAAAATCCGAGTTCCACACAGAGGCAAAGATGACCCCCACGCAGAAGTAAAACTCATAATTTGACACAACATAATGCAATTTCTGATGTAGCAATGGTTGGCCTGATGAGTTGTCGGCACTAAAAATAAAATTATTATTTTAGTGCGAAGTGTACGGGCGTAGAATTGCGCAGCACTAACGATGACATTGATGCTCATCCCTTCCACTAGTTCAGATTTTAATTAAAATCGAAAAGCTTATTTCTCGAGAATGGAAAAAGGGTTGGCTCACTCACATCGGCAGATTGGATTATTTGGGCAATCTGCATCCGCTGGGGTAGGTAACAGTCTTGTCCATCTTAATAGAGAGTTTTTGCAAGCCACTAACGGGCAACGTAGAACCTCACGACAGAGCCCGTGAGAGCCGGGTGACGTTAACTCGACATGACGTTAGCTACGGGTGCCGGTAAAATGGTCCGTTCAACGTTGCCCGTTAGGAGCCCAAGAGACGGGCCCGTTGAATGCCTAACCTTCCGGTTTTGTAACACGCCTACGGTGATACGGTTACCATGGCAACCAACAGTTCGATTCCAAGACGCAATCGGCCGTCAAGCCGAGGTTGTTTACTTGTGAATGAATGAAATTGTGAATTTCATTATCCTGCATCAAATTTAATTTTATACGAAACAAGATGGAAGATACGGTAAGTGATTCACTCAAGTTGTGTAGAAGTCTTTGTAGAAATCTTTCTTCTCACATTTCTCAAATCGTGCATTCCCAGAATATCGAAAGGTTGAATAGGGCTGCCATCCCCGTGTTTAAGAAAACAGGACGAAGGTTCAAAAATCAGCACGCAAACCTATTGGATGCAGGATAAATCGCGGCACTCATGAAAAAAAGTCCAAACTTTCCCCAACCTCTGCTACCCAGCCTAATCTTCCGGAAGGACACTTCCAAAATCAGGGTAGGACGCGCAGGACGTGTCCAGCGAAAGCAGGATAGATGGCAGCCCTACGTTGAACTGATCGTAGGTTTGTAATGTCGAGTGTAGAGAATGGATGGATAAAGTTGATCTCATATTTTGCGAAATAAACCGAATAATATCATATATATCATAAATATATATACTGTATGGATTCAGGCTGCGAAAAATCGGACGAAAATTAAATTCGACGGCGATGCCGATGTGGTGTTACTCAAGGAGGTGGCGGGGAAAACCCATTCGAAGACGGAGGAAAATGGAAATTGATAGCGGAGAAGATGAAGAGGATTATTCCTAAGGTTAGTAATCGTGTTGAATATAGTTTCATTGAGATTTCTATGAAAAGTACTTCGTAGGTAATGAAATTTGACACGTCGTCATAATCGACCGTGAATTCACTCAAAATCCGTTTCACGCATCCAGGATCTGAAAGTTTAAATTTTAAATTTACAGGATGTGGTAGAAGAACTGGTGATTCATGAAGACGCCATGCATGAAGATCTCTGCACGGAATCGGAAATTAGCTGCTCCCAGGGTCAACCGTGGTCCTTACCAGCACGAGCCGCTGAAAACACTACCGCGTCCGCTGACAACACCACCACGTCCGATTCTGCCATTCCACCGGCTCCGTCCAACTTCACCAACGTCACCTTATTATGATACGTATTATATTCTAATGGCAATGCAACGGGGACGAGTACAATTAGGTAACAATACGTATCATAATAAGGTATATCGATATAATATCAATACGTAACCCATATTATGGGTTGTGATTGGCTGTGATTGATTGATTAAATAAATGCAGGCATACATGAGTCTGACATTATATAAGTTTTTTGCGATTAAAATAAAGGTTTCAATAAATTGATGCTCACTTTTATTTCGAAAATTAAACGATTACCTACTGAAATCAATAAAAACACATTGTTAACTATTTGAATGTCCTTAAAATACTCATCAAGTCGAACCCTGTTTAATCGGAATTTGGATAACGCACAGTACTTCCGATATATTGGCATTTTTAATGTTTTCTATTTTATTTTATTCCGGCTACAAAAATGAACCGATTTGAGCGTTCTTGGTCTTAAAATCTTTGTTTTACCTTGCAGAATATGCGGATACTTTTTATATTACATTAATGTAGCGTATTTTTATTTTGGGCGAATTTTAAAATTTTACTAGTGAATTTTTTGATATTTTTGACCTAAACACATTCAAAAGCAGTCAACATATGATCAAATTGTGTCACAGTTTTACGTTTCAAAATATGGAAGTATTGTGTGTTATCTACGCACCACTGGTTAAATAAATTTTTTCGAACTAGTGAGGAGGAAGAGGGGGACGTGAAAACGCAAGAATTGTCAATTGAAATTTTTAATAAAAATTTTAATAGTGACCAATAAAGACTTATCACTGGTTTTCAACACAATTGACTTTTTTCTACACAATCTGCCTCCTTTCATGCAGAAGGTAATCCTCGAGTGTAGGAGGTGTTGCTTATGCTCCAACTCTGACAAGCGATTGGGATACGCCAGACTTTTCAGCAGTAGGGGCAGCGAGGGCGGTCATCCCAGGTACTCTGTACCGTCTGCCAGGAATGTACACATCGTCAGGGATCTGTGAAAACAAAGGCCAATTGAAGAAACGACGTTGGTGTCGGTGTCGCATAGTTGTGGATTCATATTTGAAATCCTTCGGAAGAATAATGAAGCTACAAAGAAAAAAGGTTTTTAATACGCCAGAAATAGCGGTAGGGATAGGGGGTTCCCCCTGGATTAACGAAGCATTTACATTTACCTACACCTGCCTATATAAAATGCAAATCAACACCTTGCGTTACATAAAATTTTATTAATCACACTTACCTACCTCCAAACATCTCTTTAGCCGAGGCAAATCTTCTCGTCGGAATCGAAAATTTTTTAAAATTTCTTCGTCGCTCAGGCGGTCGAATGTGAACGCGCGGAGTCAGTGGCACAGGAGGCCGTCTCTCGCCAAGGGCCAAGAAGTTCTATGACCGATTCCACTTCTTCCCACGAGACCAAACCATTCTCATGCAGTTCGATGAAATCACTTACGATTTCCATTCCGACTTAATTAAACTTGCTTGATTCTCGATTCGCAAAGATTCACAAACTTCACACAACTCGCAAGCCCCGCGAAACAAATAGCGTTACACTAGCACTAGCCGTTCACGTCACTCCAATCGTAGACTCTAACGGGCATGCTATTTTTCTAACGGGCCTAGGCGTTAGCCGCTGGCGTTGCTGCCCCTAGTCGTAGTTAACGTCGCCCGTGAAACGTTGCCCGTTAGTGGCTTGCAAAAACTCTCTAATAACTCACATTTCCGGTTCGATTGCTTTTAGGCGTAAAACACGCCGTCCACTGGGGGCAATCCTGAGGATTCGTGTAAGTAACTTTAATATGAAAGGGTGGAAATTCCCAATGAAATATCCCCGTATAGGGGGTACGGGAGAGGCTCGGGAGTTGCTGACTGCTGGTTTTCAATGGAGGAAACGGGGCTCTCGGAAAAAGAGGGATTTTTATTAGAAGCGCGACTAAAAGGGATGTTTGGTTGACTATATACGTATCTGGTGGCCTGCGAGGGTTACTCTTTTTTATGTAGGAAAAAATTGAGTTAAGTTTCTAATGCAGGACGGATTTGGTAACAATAGTGCCCGAGGCCTGCTCATCCCCATTGCCTGACAATCCTCCATTGACTGGCAATATCAGAATGAGAGTGGCTTTCAGCCGACCCTAAGGTTTGCCAATCCTCAATTTTCGTCCCCTGGAGAGTTCGGAAATACTAACGGATCACGATTCGAGCAACACTTTCTGGCTGCCTAACGACTCGACTGCGTAGCACTAATGAGTCCGGACCAAACTCAAATTCTGATCGTCGTAATTTTAAATTTAAAGTTGAAATAATGGGTGATTTGGACCACGAAAATCTTCACAGTAGCATCCGAAGCTCATTCTGCAAAATCAATAATTCCACGAGTCGTAACTAAGTTTTTGGTTGTTGTCACGTTGAATTGTTTTCTGAATCTGCCGAACCGTGCACCGATGGCTGACCAGCCGCTGAAGAGGCCCAGAGCGATGATAATGAGATCACCTCCAGGGGATGCACAGGGAACCAACTCGTGCAACATCGACCAACATTTTGAATATCCAAACAATGGTAGAGCCAGAGGCCAGTGTTGGAATATTATGCTGCGATATTGTTAGAAGGAACCTAATCGGAGCTATGACCGACGATGTTCATAAATGTACACAAGCCCTGATTACACGCTTATCAAATTAGCTTACCTACACTTGAATTAAACAAAAGAGGGCTCACAATACATTTTGTATATTGCTCGTACAAGTAGTGAGATTTATCATTGATGAATCGCCGATCTATGGGAGAGACTTTAATGAATTGATTTATTAACTATCTACTAACGCGTCATTCAACGTTAGTTATGAATATAGTGAACCCTCAACACTTAGTGCGTGGAATTGACCTTCCTTGGGGAGGTCCGATGCGTGCAAGTGTCCCGATCGTCAGTACTGACAAAACTCATGATTATATGCAAAATGAATCAAGTTAATCGACTAAGCTATGAATATAGTCAACGTCAATTCGAGAACTTTGGTGGAAGTGCCTTCATATATTGTGAGAAATTGTTGAAGTGCTTCCTGTGGGGGACCATGTTGGGCTTGAAATATATTTTTTAGGGCTGGTATTGCATCTGGGCCATAGGTAGGTGTATCTGGGATCCTGGTTGTCTTGGAGCCCGCAAATTTTGATTTTCCAATGACGAGTTTAGAGCTCTTGCGAAAAATAACGAGACCTAGCAATAATTTTGAATTTGACCCAACAGACTCTATCCTTTCGATTAAAATTCAGAAAAAGAGCTCACTTTCACTTCCTGTGCGAATCCAAATCATTTCAAAAGTAGCTGCGTCTATGTAATATTGTTTTCACTGCTTTGAAAACAGGATTTGCAACAGTTAGAGTACAAGCTACGGCAGCTTGTTCCTACCGTTGCTTGACAATTATTTTTAAGCCGAGGTCAGATCAACGCCTTCTTTACTCCCCCCCCCCCCCCCTTCCAAGGCAAGTGAAACTGGCTCTAGTCCAAGGAAAACTTGTTACATGAAACAAAGGGACGTGAGCTGAGTTGTGCCTATTAGCCCGGGGGTTGTCACTTGCCAGCTGCCATCTACGAGCCGTTTTTTCGCGGCTTGAAAATCGTGCTCTTCGAGAACTAAAATTCTGGAAATAACCAGATAAATTGCCTAAAATCTCTTTGTAATCAGTCTAGTCCCTGAAGGTTAGTCAATGATTTTCAAATAATCGACTGTCGAAAATTACAGAATTATCACGTGGGACTAGACCACTTATTTCAAAGTGATTTTTAGCCAGATCCGCCTAGGCTGTGCTTGGAAAAAAATTGTGACCAAGAGATCGGTCAATGATGTTAGGATGATCGACTATAATTGATAAAGTGGACCTAACTGCATTCGCGTACATAGAATAAGCAGGGGCGTGTGCGAAGATTTCTCCGACCCGGGCAACATGGCGCCCGGATCGAGTTTTTGGATGTCTAAAACGCTGCTTATATTATAAGTAGGTACTAGTGCCATTTCCGTTATTTTCAGTTAAAATTTTATCCTAAAATCCGATATTGTAACTGCAAAATTACAACTATGTTAAAAAAGCACAATTCTCGTTCATAAACGGAAAGTGATTCAGACTCATACTCGATATAAACTCAAAGTCAAATTCGAACACGTACTCAAAGTCAAACTCAAACTAAACCAGAAACTCAAACTTATATACTCATACTCAAGGTCGAACTCAACGTCAAACTCACACTGAAACTAGAACTCAAACTTCTAGGCTCATACTCATAGTCACACTCAAACCGAACCTGAGACTCAAAAACAAACGCATGATCTAAAATCAAACTCCGATTCAAAGTCAAACTCATACCTAATCAAAATGAAACTCAACCTCATGATAACATCGATTTAAATAAAAAAACCAAACATACCGGTACATGGTATGGAGACGATTACAGCAACTTAGGCACTGTCAATCGCTACCACAATTTTCGAGGTCCCAATTTCGAGGTTGCTCGCTTGCTATGATGAGTTTCAGCTCGTTGAGTTCCATTATCTGCTCCAGTTTGATTTTCAGTTCGATTTATGAGTGTTTGGATTTCAGTTTTGGTTTCTGTTTGAGTGTGGCTTGGATATGAATAGTAAATACCTTCATTTTTCGTTCCTGACTACTTTTGAAACCTTCGGGCAACTGGTAAACATTGGAAAATTCCAAATTGTCGATTTCAAAAAAATATTTTTTCTAATCACATAATGTTTAAAATTGATACCGCGCGTAATACGAATCTCTTCTCTCAACCTATTTTCATCCCATGAAAGTGAAAAGTGTCAGGATTCCGATAAACTACCAATCTAAAAGCCTTTTTGGAGTGATGAGATGGTACCTCCAAAGAAAAAACCTGTAGCTGCCAAAAAAGGCAAATCAAAAGAAGCCGATTCCAAAGCAGCGAAGAAAGGCCCAAAGAAACCAGGGGATAAGCCTAAGGGAAAGAAAGGTGGCCCCAAAGAGAAGAAAGGTGGAAAGAAAGGAGGGCCCAAAGAGAAGAAAGGGGGAAAACCTGTGGCCGCACCGCTGGACTTGGGAGAATCTGGACCTCAAAATTTACCGGCCGCGGTGGATGATGCAAAAGAAAAGATCGATTTTACGAAGACAGGGGTTATCTTTCTTCTGTGGTCATTCGAAATTCTTCACCATCTAACGCATTCGATTACAACCTCCTTCCTTCATAACGGGATCACTGACGGTAAGCTGACCCAAGATATCCACGCACACAGAACCAGTAGCGTAGCCATGATGGTATTCGTCACATGTACCACGATGACCGTGGCAAATTTCGTCGCCGATAAACCCAAATTTTCCGCTTTGATGATCGGACTTACAGTTTACTCTTTGGTCACGACGGTTCTCGGGATTAAAATGCTTGAACCACGGCCCATCGGCTATGCAGTAGTCTTGATACTCGCCCAAATCGGCTGGTATGCTGCCACTCCTTTAAGGTATTGGTTCATTTTCCACCAATCATTTCCGCTTTCCGTGACGACATCTCTGATCATAGTTACGTTCAATCGGTTCCTCGTTGCGATCGCAGAGTACCCAGGAGCTGTCTGGATTGAAAATAAATTGTTCGGGGTGCGCACCTACTTGTTCTGCTGGATCGCCTCTTCTCTGGCCTTTACAATATGGCTTGGAACCCTTCTACATGCAAAGGCGTCGAATTCCATGAACAACACATCTGACGACAAAGAGGCGGTTGAAAACAAATATAAATCAACCGAAGTTGCGAGCAGTTTTGAAGCTAGACAGACACCGAAGCATAAGCTATTTTTCGTTTTGCTGATTATTCCAAGCATCATGTTCCCGGTTGTGAAAGAAACAATTGGCATCGTTGTTGAGAAACATCGGAATCCTTATCCAATTACGTATTACCGGCTTGATATCATAATCGCCGCCGTCATGATGCCAGTCGCCTCAGCGTTCCTCCTATGCCTCACGTGTTTGCGCCACGAAATCCGAAACATGGTGCTCGCAGGGATTGCCCAGTACCTAAATATCTCTGTGTTGGTCCTTTGTTTTCTCTTAGTCAAGAAGTATCCGGAGCAATTCCGAGGAGATAAAGTTCAGGAACCTATTGTACCTCGGACAATGAATATGTCGTTAGGAGCGGTCTTCATTTTAACTGATGATCGCATAATGTATTATAAGGAAGGAGAGGACAATTCGAATAGTCCTTACAAAAATCTGCCCAAAAGTAGGACCTACATATCAATCGAGAAGAAGATAAAGGAACAAGTTTTATTGCCAATTCATCTGTACGACTCTAGAAAAAAACTCATCGCCAGCAAAGAAATATCTCTTGCGCCAAAAGAAATCAGCGTGTACATATTGTTCGGGAACGTTATCATCCCACTTCAGGGATCCTCGAAGTGGTTCGAAAAATATCCGGAACGTCCACTTTATTTTTTCTTCAACGCTTGTGAGCCCTGTCCAGACGAACCACCGAATGTACGCCCGAATATTGGTAAAGTCTGGTGGGACGAATCGTGTAAGTCATTGACAATCGAAACGACACAGCTAAGAGATGACACTTTAGGCAACCCAACTGTCCTTTCCACGTTTTTAGAAAAGATTCCACTTTCAGGTCAGATTATTGGGCCCCTGTCAGTGATGGATAGAGTACTCCAGTTGCAGGAGACCGTATTCCTCAATGAGATGCCACACTTTGCACACTTATTTGATATTAGACCCGACAACATTTGGACAATTTTTACCATACGATGTTTTGCCGAGCCTAAACTTGTGGTCCCCGCTCCCTCCCAACTGCCTCTGGTAGTTTGGCAAAAGGTCCACCTCATTTCAGACGAAGAGCCGACGACTTGTCCGGTTCCAACGACAACGAAAGCACCTGTACCAGACAAAGGATCGCTATTCGCACTGTTGGCGATGTGCGAGAGCGGTGTGCCAATCGGCATTTCATCCGTGAGCTACATCCATTTTGTATGGATGCAATGCCCTTACGATGACAGAATGTTGATCCTTGCATCATTCTTCACCATCAACTACGTAGGCGGATGGATAGCGCGCCATTTCTTGGTGGAAATCAATACTGTGGCGCTTGTGGTACTCTTGGCGATGCAGGGTCTGTTTTTGATCTGGCACATAGTTGCGTTGATTTTCTTCCGCCGTACCCTTCCACCGAGAACAGAAGAAGAGAAAATCAAAGGAAATAATAGACGGTTCTGAAGACTGCACGCGGAGTCCTGGGGGATGGCATCCCAAAATCTGAATAAATCATTATCGTGTATTCAACGAGATGTTTTTTTCTAACCAAGGAAATATCAAAGATTTTTTCACATATTTCGTACCGACCGAAACTAAAAATATTGAAAAAAATTATCTCTCGGGGTAGCGAATCGCTTCTGTCTTGTTGGCCTTGGTGTTGAACGCGATTTGTTTGATTAGCCATTCCGACTTGCACTCCATCACTCAACACTTGAATTCGTAGGGAACCACGAACACCCAAACGAAATAGGAAAATGATTTCCTTCTGGTCGAATTTCTTCTCTAGCCGCGATTTTATGTCAGCTTTTGTTTTGGCGGCTGTCTTGTTCATTCCATTCGAATCCAAAGTTGAAAATTCAAATAAAATTGTCGGGTCCTACGCTGACGCCACCCCGACTTATCAGACCAATGTACGGAATTTCTCGGAGTCTGAGAGGAAATAACTAAATTCCTTCTCGACTCCCTTTTTGCCCAGGCGATATTATCAGAAAGCCTCAGAAATATATGGTACGAAACCCGAAGTACCTACCTATAACCTACCTATAGGACGATGTGTTGCTTGCGACACCAAAGAGCGAAACCTAAAACCTTACACAACGATTCATATATTGCACCATCGCATCGCATCAAAGCCCTTATATTAACAAGCGAGTAGACAAGGAAAGCTTTGGTTGCCCCATCAGCTTCAGCACCGCTTGAATGATCAGCATACCCTTTAGTCTTGTCGCTCAACACCTGGCATGACTGTCAGCCTGCAAAATATTGTAACCCTGTCCATTGGAAGGGGGTTAATGAACATTTTTCAAACCAGGCTTGTAAGTATGGGGGTCATAGAAAAAATAATCCCTTCCTGATAATGCATTATAGCGCTGGAAAGTACGCTTATAGAGATTATCGAATGCGATTCCTTATTGATTGTATGCCTATCTGATAAATCATGCTTGATCAACATTAGGCTGATGCGTCGGAATGAGCTGGAGAATTGGTTTTTCGTTGGAGATCCAAAAAAAGCGATCATCCTGAGTGCCTGATCTACTCAGAAGAATTTGATGAGGCAGCAATTATTTAGCCTTGTGAAATTTATTCGTAATCGCATACCTTTCAATTATCTTGAAAATTGAACCTTCCGGCACAGTTTCACCAAACGAAAATCGGATCAAAAGCTGAGCCAGAATTTTAGTTTTTTATGAACCCTTCCCATTTTTCAAACAACTTGGCAACATAATTTCAATCGAGAAATTAGAGGAGCAATGGTCTAATGGAACCTACCGGATATTTAAAAAAACTAGGTAAGTAGGTACTTTTAATTGAAAAACGGTTTGTCCTTCGAGGCATGAAGAAATATTATGCAAATAATCCTTATCTGAGGTCTGAGAGTAGAAGATGACTATATGGTTTCCCATTAGCCATTCCTCGATCGTTATACTTCCTGAAACGATTTCGCTAATATGATGATACCACAACTGCGCGTTTACTCGCCCTCCTGCGTTTTCTTGTGGCAGCTCAGTCAACACGAACCTGCGAGGATGGGTTTTTATCTGAAAGATACGCCAGCTCCACTGCTGACCACATTCGGTGAAACCGCACGATACAAATACCGAATAGTTGAGGATAACAATTCATAGGTGGTCAGGTCATTATAATGCATTCATGGTCAGCTATGTCGGTAATGTAATGCACACCTAAATATGCAAGTAGGTACCTACTTGCGAATTTCATTGTGTAGTAAGTTTGTGGGACGCCGCTAGAGTACGAGGGGGAATATGGTTCCAGCCTCCATGGTGCTTGGCGGGCCCGAGGGGTTTGTTGTTCTCTGGTTGTGTATTAGTGTTATGAAAAACAGTGCATTGCTTTGTGAAACGAGTTGTCCTAATAAATTTTCGATCAATGAATGTTTCTGATTTATAATTTGAAAAACCTGTGTGGTCGCTACAATTTAGTTTTATCAGTTGTACCTCCGTCTTGTATTTTCCTGAGTTTTAGGGTCATTTACTTACGTTTTTATAAGAGTAGGATCCTACCTAGTATCCTACCTAGTATTTTTGTAAAATTTAAACTTTCTATACTTACCTACTAGCTCATCCAACTCCTGCTCTACAAACAAAAGTTTTTGGCGCGTATCTTTGATGAGAACTGTTCCTTTAACTAATTTTGATATTCCTCACACCAAAATACATGGAAGGAGGCCATTTTTTAATCGGATATAATTTCAATGCGGAGCAGTCCAATTCGATAAAGCACTAAAAACCTTCAATTCATAAATTACAAAAGCGATGGCAGGAAAATTGTTATTTTTGCAATAATCAGAAAAGTGTAGGTACTCAGAGAAGTGAACATGGGAAAAAATCCATACCTAATATTATTGGATTTGTCAGATGAGCGTGCGTAGACGAAAAAGACTTAAAAAGAGTTGGGCTGAAAAAGAGTGTGTTGGGTTGATTCATATCAATCGGGCAGCAGTGGTGATGATTTCGGATGATCTTTGTGATGAAGAGAAGGGAGCTGATGTAGGATGCGGTTGATGATGAAAGGAGCCGGTAAAGATGCGCAGCGGGGGCGAAGGGGGCGCATCATGATCCCGGTGGTGCCCATTCGTTTTTACGATCCTGGAGACTCCTCGGTTCTATCGCTGTCGTACTCTTCCCCAACTCACAGTTTTCCTACCTTGCCTGTGTTTATGACCTATAGGGCAGTGGTGTTGGTGGTGTCAGGATTGATGGAAGGGCTCCCAATCCAGCAGAGTTCCATATTGCTCCGATAACTGATTCCCCTCGAACTCCTCTGTCTCTTACGAAGCAACTGCTGAGATGTTGACGTTCAATCGCCGGCTTCACTCCTATTCCGCTCCATATCCGATTAGTGATCTTCCGGGGTATTGGGGAAAATAAACGAAAAATCGCGGAGAAATGAGACGATGAGACTCCGTAATATTCGCTCGCTTATAATTTAATTTTCTCGCTGCGACCCGACTCTCATGCAAAACTATAGTTTAAAAAGTTCTTATATCTGGTAGGTACGGACTATTGTAGTGGTGTTCAATGCTTGGCAGTCTAGAATTTTTCAAACGCATTAGTTAAGAATCACGTTATATAATATTACCTAAGCTATGCATCATTTTCATTAACTCCTGTCCTAGAGGCTAAGGCACAAAGCCCATGTTCACATGGATGCAACCCAAGGAACCGGCCCAAAATCCGGAATAGCGGTATGGGGAGGCTCCTGGTTCCTGATCCCACCGTAAATAATGGAGGCTGACTACCTCGATCCTCCAAATTAGGAATAGATTCCGCTCCGTAGAGTAGAGGTGGTCGAAAGACCAGAACTCGTTCTCTACAATTGCTGTAAAATAAAAATACAATTTATATTGTTAGATATCGACGGTGAAGAATTGAAACCTCGTATCTCCATTTTGTTAAGACCGCCACTGTTCCTATGACACCCTACGTAACCACATTGAATTTCCATGACATCTCTAATGTGCACGTGCAGGTACGAAATTGGAGATACGGGGTTTCAATTCTTCACCGTCGATATTCATATTTTCTGTCGGGTAAAATGAATTCGTGGAACTATTCTTTATGCACACAAAATGACCACACAAGCACTGAAGAATTCAATTTTCTTGATTTGTAGGATAGAGGTAGTTAGAATCCGTTATTCACGGTGGGACCAGGAAGCAGGAGCCACCCCATACCGCTCATCCGGATTTCGGACCGGTTATGGATTATGGAGCGGCCGTGAAATTTTCGAACCTACCTACCATGTTCGCACTAGACAGAAAGACCCGTGTGCTTGAGATATTGAGGGCTAGCATTGAAATCTTACAATTACCAAACACAGTGGAATAGGATGATGTATTTGCGTTGTTAAACCAACATGAAGGCAATCGATTTGACTCGAAGGGATTGAGGAAATGCTTTTTGTAATGGTCAGTACTGGGCAATCGCTTCTCGTCGGTAAACGCACCGAAATCAAACAATGGCCGGATATTGTGAAATGAACTCAAACATCGCGTCCAGTGGCAACATGAGCCCACATCGTTTAGAAACTCTCATATTTATTTTACTGAGGCCGGCCAGCGACGGACTTTCCGACGCCCCAAGAGCCCTATTTATTGTATTGTTTGTCTGAAGTGTTCACCTGAATCAAGCCCAGTCCACACGTACGAGTTAATAAGGTCTGTCTGACGCACCTCAATCAGTCCTCATAAAAACATTCATTTTTTTAATATTTTCTTATAATTTATATATTCTTATAATAGAAATATAAAAATTAAATAAAAGTGCAAGGAAAATACAACGAAAAGTTGAAATTTAACAAAAAAGTTGGTTTGAACCGAAGAAAATTATAGATTTTTATTCTGCAAATCGATGGTGCCCAATTCAAAGCATCTTGTCTTTTTGGGCCGTCTGGGTTGCCTGCTTTTCACAATTCGGATTGGTGGCAACTTGGTATATCAAAGCGTCCAAAGCGTCGATTGCATGGCAAATGAATTGGGCAGTGTTGATTCTACGCCGTCAAAATGCGAAGTGTAGGTAACTTTTCTGAAAAAAAAAACTTTAAAAAATCGTATTTTAAAAACGGCTTGAGATCGGGAAACGCGGTTGGTGGCGTTTTGTTCCATTTTCGGCCTAATTTCACCCAATTTTTTGTACCAAGTTCGGGACACTCTACACAATAATTATTATTATGAATGGCAGTTCTACCTTATCGATTTGGCTCTTCCATTAATACTATATGATATTTTTATTACCGTTATCATTATTTAGTGTGTTACATTCAATTACCATGCAAAAATCATTTGTTACGACAAATTCAAAACTGTCCTGCAGGACGTAACGGTATTTTCAATGCGACTGCGGCCAGTCGTCTACTCACTGATTGTGATTACTCTCGTTGCCCACCTGAGTGACGCCTTACCTCTGGCCTTCCTGTTCCTGAGATACTGGAAAATGGTTTCAACCGAAAGGAACCCCTGCTCGTTAATGGGCTTTTCTGGCTTATGCCCTGTCCTGACAACTCTTCTAGTTGTTGTTGACTGGCATTATGCTGTACAGCGGGCTCATCGTGAGTTGGCTATTTTGTGAACATCTTTCTCCACCAGTTTGACAACTTATAGGGTCCTGGAAAACGCTTTAGGAGTTACGATAAAGGTCTGCACATGCGCGGTTTTTTATGCGCAATTTCGGTCAAAAGCTGAGGCTGCACATCTCTCACAAAAGAATAAAGAGCTTCTCCAGAAATCACGAAAATTTGAAAAATAAGGGCAGCAACGGCCAGATACCATTTAGTGATGATTATTAAATTTTCTTGTAGTATGTGTTGACAATATTATCATCTACGTATTAATTTGCGTAAATTTATTAATCGTCAGAAAATTAACAAATTTATTGATGATAAAGATAAATTGTTATTTCAATAATAATAACAACGGCGCCAATATTGTATACACCGGTAACTTGAGAAGAGTGATCATGTATGATGCATGCGATTAGTGTCCGAGCCCAGTAGACTATTTTTCAAAACTTGCCACCGTTTACAACTTCATGGCCACTGCTCCCACACCTTACCCCACCCCCTCACCCTTACCTCATCAGGGTGTACATAGATGGAGTACCTTGGTAGATGAATATAAACCGCTGGTAATCCCGTATCACTGGTTCATCTTGTAAGCCGTTGAACACCAGTCCCCGAGATTCAAGGCCATACCATTCATCAATCCTGTATAAAAATTAACTGAATATTGATGTTTTTTATAACGCGGAACAAAATGCTGCGTAGTACATCTACATCGCTTATCTATGGAGTGAGCTACCTACTACACACGATGCTGGTGCATTTATTTATTTCATTCTTTTGATTAACTTGCTGGTTTGATGTACCGACTTGGCTAAGAATTCGACCTGTCCGGGACTAAGGTTGATTTTTCTGAACTTTCCCGAATTCCAATTTCAACATATTTACGATTTGATTGATTTTTAACCGACCTCATTCTGATAAAATTTATCAGATCTATTTAATAGACTAGTAACTTATTACCTGTCTATCTTCTCCATATCTGTCTAATCTCCGTGTTCGGCTTCATTTTGTATCAAAATTTTAGTTGGACTACCTTACAGCTGAACGAATTTTACCAAACAATCTCGACATTACACCATAAAAATCCGATCAAAAACCCAAGAGTGGGTGATAATAATTGGTTACCTTGATGACGTTATTGTTACAACCAGAAAGGCTCATTACGCACAGCTCCAGTACAGTTAAACGTTTTACGAAAACAATCGGGATGCAAATTTACTAAACTGTACAGAAAGGAGGTGTATTTGACAGATGCTGATTAGCATACAAGATATTAGACTTGGGGCCTCATGCCCCATCCGAGTCGATTTGCATGCATATTCTCTTCGACGAGGTCTTATTTTTATTTTCCCTAAACACTCGGTCCGAGAGCCGTTTGTTTTGAATAATTCAATATGTCCGACCGAAGGGGGAGCTATTTATAAACAAATTGCTCTTTGACCAAGTTAATTTCTCACCCTTCCGCAATCAAACTTCGGTTCTTGGGTCACACGTGTGGCAGGAAATATGGCATGATGTATTGCTGCCAACCGACCGGCTAAGCTTTGGCCGGTGGACGGCAAACTCGAATAAATTAAACGCCGAAAAATATTAAGCGACTGATTGTTTTGGCATTTTTTGGCCCAGCCTCGGGCTGGCATCAGCAGTAATGGATTGGAGTTTCTTCATTTGCTGGAAGAGAAAGTTATAATACTTATCAGATGTCAGCTGCAAATTGTACTGAGGTTCATTAGAAAGACTTTTCCGCAGGTTGTCTACAATTTTTTTGTGATAAAAAAAGGATGAAAATGTCTAAAAGTAAACTCCAGCAAATCTATCACTCTGAGAAATTTTTTCTCAGTCAGCTAGAAAACCTTGTTTACGGGAATTTTTGTGTTTTCGACCTTTACTCACCAAATAGATCCATCTATTTGACCCATGGGTCACTGGCAATGGGTCATTGAAATGACATAGACTATTGCGCATTTGAGGATTGGTCACAGAAATTACGCCACAAATTTTTTGTCTCCCTGAAGATTACCGGAATTTTCGGAGGTGTCTTATTATTGGAATGATTTTGGATTTGTCCTTTTCAAAAACGGCCGAAGCAAGCTGCTAAATCTAGAGAAATAAATAAGTTGTGATGCATTTCACGAGCAACGATTTCTTGTTATAGGTACACCACAGCAACACCAAAAACCTAAATTTTGTCCTCCCTAATTTGAACGAACGCTCGTGATCATCCGGCAGAATTAGGATTATTACGCCAAAATTACTTACTCCGTAATAGGAGTTTACAGCTTTGGAGCCGAAGAAATTAGGAAACAAACGTAAGGCCGTCATAATCCGGTAATAATTTGCGGATCAGGACCTCCTATTCTTTTTGAAAAGGAAAAGGAAAGAGGATCAGTTAATAATATAAAAAAGCCAAGGGTCGACCTCCGGCGTCACGGTTGAACGCTTTTTCTAATTACTTTCAGATGCAAATACAACCCTCCTAATTTCTAATTACACGAGGGAATCTGTTGCATTGTGCCCACTATCCCTTCACTTGCTCTTTTCATTTTTTCTCCTCGGGGAATTTTTTTCTTTTCGAATCAAATTGGAGGGGCGGCGAGAAAAAAGGCTTTTGTCAGGATTCACACCGAGAACGTGAGCGTTAATCTCGCTGTCATCTGTTATTCAAGGTGAAGAATTTTCCAAGCAGAATTGCTTCGGAAAGGTCGAGAAAGAATCCAATTAGTCAGATGCGTGACAAAGGGAATATTCTAGTGATAATACGACCACTCTTTCTTCCCAGAATGCCAACGTTTTAGTTCTCGCGATTTCTCCGTGCGCTATGACTGGGCATTTCTGCTCGAAATCTCTGATTTGCGTGATGTAAATCACCGATGCGGTGCGAGCTTTTCCTAGAGCTCTCAATTTTTCGCATTTAAATATTGTAAACCGCAGCATGGATTAGGATGTCTGTCGACAGGATGGATGCAATAATTTCCGAGCGAGAGGCCGTAACATTTTTTCGCATAAAAATGATGGAGTCGGTTCCTTGATCCTCGTTCGAAGATGGTCAACGTTCTGAGCATTGTGGTATGCTGGTAATGGTTACTGTGGG
Organism: Nesidiocoris tenuis; assembly: GCA_036186465.1. NCBI lineage: Eukaryota > Metazoa > Arthropoda > Insecta > Hemiptera > Miridae > Nesidiocoris > Nesidiocoris tenuis. Next base: position 14,179,565 of record AP028912.1, read on the forward strand.
GCTTCAATGGAAAGAACATGATCACAGCTTTGGACTCGACATTTCGGCACTGCTATTTTTAGCATACAACAGCAACCTCCTCCCATTTTAGAGCATCCAAGGCACTTGCGTGTTTCTCTAGATGAAATTTTCTTTATAAATGAGTAATTCAGTTGAGGTTGATTTTTTTTACGTCAAATGTGGCATTTTTAACCTCTGACCAAAAAAACTGTAGGACTGCGTCCTGGAAGCAGTTTCCCCGGTGTAATGGTTTCAGGCCCTGGATGCGACCTGTTAAAATATGACGTCGCTCTGGCAATATCCGACCCTGATGGTTGACGCAAGCCTAGTCTGCAGACGCCTTCCAGAAGATCGTTCAAACCAGAGGCGATTTCCAGATCGAATCGACAATCATTATAGACTTTGAACGGTCCAAATGACGATCGAATTGTTAGTTTAGAAGGCCGTCCGGTCAGCGGATCGGATGGATTCGTCACAAAACGGCTGGAGCACATGCCCCTATCAATTTACCTCTCGGATTACTTTTCTTCCTCATCTTTTTTCATCGCCATCGGAACCTCGGACGCACTTCGAGCTTCATCAAAAAGACATTTACAAGGGATCACTTGTCTGACGTGCTCGATCGGAGGTGGAATAGAAAATTTCGATTGATTATTCACGTCAGTCCTTCTTTCATGGAGTGAACAGCGGTTTCTAGAGTTGTGCCCTTCGTATAAAACGATCCTGAGGTAATGAGAATCGATGATCAGAAAAGTCCTCTCCTGGTAGACGGCTCTGTCACAAATACTGAGCTGCTGTCTTTTGTCGGAGATTATTTTTCTATTTATTAGGGGGCAATAATCAACCTTGCTCAAGTGCTCCTCATGCAGACTCAACAAATCCATGCCCGAAAAATGCGGAATTTTCCTCCAACTTCCAGAACCTCATCGTAGCTCCATGATTTCTCGTCGTCTTATATCCTGTTCTTCGTGCAACGGCAGCTATTGACAGAACTGGTTAAAAAGGTGTCGTTAGTAAACCAATTTTCACGATTTGAAACCTCTCCCTTGGCAGATTTGTTCTAACCAACTTGCCCTAGATGGCACCTGAGTTGAGTATTGCCTCTTGATATAGCGCTGTACATTATCGGACTATCCCTGGTCGTCCAGAATGATTATGGACTACCGATTGATAACTGCTACTGATACATAGCTGCAGGCATTTGATGTTTTTCTGGCATACTGGAAAAAATTTCGAATAATCTGTTCGTACATGTGAATTCACTCGGGACGAGGCCGGATCCTTGACAATGGACGCTCGTCACGATCCACGAGCTACTGTTACACATTCTGATTTGGTCCTTCGGACTTCTTATCCGATTTCGTTTTATTCCTTGTCCATTTCCATTGAAATCGAGTGCAGCGCGGGTGCTGTCAGTCGAAAGAAATTAGAAGACGCGAGATCGGGAGCAACCGTTTCGAATCCCGAAATCCGTCACATCGAATCAACCAGGGGGTCTACGTGGACGTGAAAGCGCGGCTGCCGGCGTCCTGCGGCTGATGCGGTAGGCTGATGCGTCGAGCATTATTGATATGAAGTTGTGGTTTTTCTAATAACGGGAAAATGAATGTCTAAAAATCCCAGAATTTTCATGAAAACATGAAACGGGAGAAATGAAAAAGGTCAGGAAGGACGAGAATTAATTTAAATTTCAATTTCTGTGCCTGATTAGAAATTATGGAGGATTGCATCGATGAAGAAACACCCAAAGGCTGCATACCCAGGGAGTCCTTACTGAAGGAGAGAGTCCTTACAGGGACTCCTACAGAAGGACACAGGGAGTCCTTCGGTACATCCTTGGATACTGCCACGAAGACCCTGAATTTAATATGTCCCACGGTTTGAACTCGTTTTGTAGCATAGGCTACCCTGCATATCGTGAGTATAATTTCGAGCTTGTTTGCCCTGATCAATGTTTACTTACCGCCTGGAATAATGAGCGTATACTTGAGAAAATCATGTTGAACTTTGCTGCCTCTTGCTCATTTTACCAAGTTGAGCTTAATATTATTTTAATGACTGAGGCGAATTTTATCTATCGATCGTATCAAGAATGTGATAGGCTGAAGAGGCGATTAGCCCGTTATTATTCCCTGCGGCTGGACTACCAATTTGTCCGACTGAACACGAAATCTTAATCACTGTTTGCGTCTCTCGACTTGACCATTGTCCCGTCATGTTCCCATTAAAAAACCATAACCTGTTCGAAAGCAGCTCGAGACTGACATTAATAAGAAACTAATGACGCACGTTTGGCGTTGAATATTGTCCGGTTTCAAAAGAATTTCCTGACCAGAGTAAACAGTAGAGGCGATTACGATTGTTGATCTTTTCATACTCATGTGTAAGTTGGGACGAAAAAAATTTTCCGACCAGAATATCGGAGGCATTAGTTTGGATACTGGTTACGATATTTTCAGGAAACCCTACGCGCTGACGTTCTATAAACGAAATTTTTTTCGCGATTATTCAATTTGTAATCTATTTTAGCACGAGCGAACCGTACTAATACTTTTCTAAACGTAACCAATGATTGAAAAATCGACTTTAATGTTTCGTTAGTGCGCGGAATACGGTTGCAGCTGGTATAGTATCTTAAGCTGAAAGTGTCTTCTTTATTCCGAAGAGCCCGCTACTTCTTTTGGAACACTGACACTATTTTGACTCTCGAGCTACTAAAGTTTTCCGCTATTTGATCTTTGGTAAAGTGCACGGTGCGATAAGAAAAGAAATCCGAGCCGAATGTCCATGCGTGTTCTTTTTGGCTCTCGTTCCGAGTGACGAGTCGTGATTTAAAGTGAGATAAAAGGTTGAAACGTCGAGTTGCTTCATCGCAGGCGTTAATGGCGAACACGACTAGAGACAGAAGATCACGCTAAAAAGTGGAAAGATTTGAGATGGTAAGAGGACTCGATTGTGGAAAGTCGTGGATCTCGAGAGAGTGACATCTACGAAAATCCGAAACACGTAAAATCGACTTTGACCGTTAAGCGAGGTCTTCAAATGTCAAGGGATGTTGGAAAATGGAAAACAATCATCAGACCCAAAATGCCGATCGTAAAAAAATTTTTGTAATTTTTCGAAAAGTTTGAGAGAACGGCAATTTTTGTTAGTAAATTGACGAAAAACTTATTTTGTATTTTTTTCAAAATGTCATTTTTAGAAATATTCCCTTTGTGCATCGATTCGATGTGCATCTTTGTACATGGCATCGATTTTATCATCCAATTTCTGATACATTATCTTCCATATCTGAAACTCTTCATTATCTTGAAGCTTGAGTTTCTACAACAAGTAAACTATGCGGGGAAACGAAAAGTTAGATCGCACCCCTGGATCATAATTGAGTGACGATGTCACACAGTGACTATTCACGTTCAATCAATAGGAGCTCATGACTTTTGAATACCCGCGCATGAGCATACCTGTCGCGAATTCTTTTCACACGCTCGTCAACCAATTGTAGAACTATCTCTGCCTAGTTTTACAATTTTTGATTTGTGCCTATTTCATTTGGCCATAAATTGACCCTGATATTATAATATCAGTGTTGACAACGCGAATAATGAATTAAGAATGGGTAATTTAATGGAAAAGGCGGCGAAGAGCGACCGCTTTTCAAAACGAAGAAAGACTGTCGCCGCACCGTAAAGACTTCTTCAATGGAATGAATAGCTGCCCGATATATTAATATTATTGAGGTCCACAAAGAGGCAACCTCTTGACAAATGGATCTCACCCTTTTGTGATTGTTGCTATAAATCTAGGGAGAGTTGAAGAAAACTGCTAACCCTTCGCAACAAGTTCCACCTGCCACCGGAACAAAGTCCTCAGACAATGAGGGAGGACTTCTAGATTAGAGGGTCCGGTTGTACAACAGACATGAATGTGGCCGGTTCCCACCCACAGCCGACAGTCGGCCGAAAGTGGCGAAGTTCAGTTCTGGTAGCAACTCTTACTTGGGGGTTGGGGGAGTGGCCGAACCTGAGAATCGCACACATCAATGAAAGCCGATAGTTCGAGTTCTATTGTGCGTTGACGGATCGTAAATCAACATGTACCCCGCACAGGTGGTCTAGGCTATAGAGGGGTATATCTAAACTAACAATAATTTCGCAACATTGTCGTATGTGTCACCAACAAACTTTAACACTCAGGTTTAGGGGCAGGAAGTTATGGGTACCTACTAGCATGCTGTCCCAATATTGAAAATTGAAAAAGCTTACAATTTACCTACATGCTCCCTAAATTGTTGAGGATCGACCCGCTATTCAATTTTGTAGTCAAATATCAGGGATAGAGTCTTCAGAAAAACTCTGTCTCCTTCTTTAGAAAATGTATATTACGTATGTATATGTTTTCTTCACCAGGGCCAAACAACCAAAAGTTATTTGTTCACAATTTTATGAATGTGCCGAATTGTTGACTGCGATCAATGGTTGTTATAGGCTCTGACGAAGAAAATATAAATTTTCAAGAAATTTGAAAAAAGGCCAAGAATTGAGAAAGCTATGGCCATTTTCGTAAGTGACCATTGACAGATAGACATGCCTAGTGTTTTTTTAGAAATTTCGATCCTCACAGCCTCCAAATTATTCAAAATATGTGCGCTCTAATTGTTTCAAAAATATTATACCGACCATAATATGGAAATGTTGAGCGCTATCTAAGCACCTTGGGTTTCAAAATGCTTGCAAAATAGCTTGAAGTCGATAATAGAACATTGTCTGATGAGGCATTGTCTGAGTACGAATCCGGTGTCTGCCGCTTTACTTGGTAATACGAACAGCATGTTTTTGTGTACGTCCCGCTGTATCAAACAGGTTGCGTTTTGCAATTCCCCGCCGCTTCGAATTTTCCTCTGTTGTGGTTGGGTATACAAATGTGATACTCAATGTTCCTGTATCTCACGGTTGTCTCTCACGGTGGTATTATGTTGGCTTATGAGATTAAACGTTCCTCCTCGCTAAGCTTATTCATTGACCCGGCTACCACTGGTAATGCGTCACATTTGAATTCAGGCAGGCCCCTGTCCAATAGCTGAGTTCTGTTCAAACCTGAGATGGGGCATCTCAATATTGGGGCTTACAATATTACGCTGCCGGTTAAAGACTTTGAATTAGGAGTTGCACATCTCAAATTTTGTGAAACGTTTTGGTTCAATTTTCTTAAAAAATGAACCTATGTAATGGGTCAGGGGTAAAAAATCAACACAACCTGAAAATTATTTGGTTTACGTATCAAGGGGTGTAGGACCCGAATCTCGTCGCTTAAGAAGCAACAGGTGCTAACGCAATTTCTGGCCAAATTGAGATTCTCATACCGTTGGATTCGTCTTTTCAAGCCCGATCGATTGGTGTGGTCGATAATTTTTTTTAAAAATCGATAGTACGAAAAACCGAAGTGATTGCTGCTGATGCATTCCTTCTGCAACATCCTGCTATCGCAATCAGTTCAGTGCCGTGACCCTATCAGCAAACTTCGATCAAATTTGAAGGGTAAGGGGAAGGAACGAGGAATGTCACAAAATATACTTTTAGAGAAAAAGCAGGTTTTGTATTTTAAACTATATGTTTTTTCCCCTTACACCAAATCTTTCGTTGCTTTTCAGTGCGACATTTATACTTTTTTCCCCTTGGAGTTTCACTATACGGTTAGTACCTTTGAATTCCTACAAAATGCGCTATTAAGCTTGTTTTTGGGAAAAATGGACATTTCCTGTTCTTTCCCCTTACCCTTCATTTGATCAAACTCAACTTCGAGATCAACGTCAACTTCGAGATCAAAATCAACTTCGAGATCAAAGTCAACTTCAAGTTCAAAGTCAACTTCGAGATCAAATTCAACTTCGAGATCAAACTCAACTTCGAGTTCAAACTCAACTTCGAGATCAAAGTCAACTTCGAGTTCAAAGTCAACTTCGAGATCAAAGTCAACTTCGAAATCAAAGTCAACTTCGAGTTCAAACTCAACTTCGAGTTCAAACTCAACTTCGAGATCAAATTCAACTTCGAGATCAAATTCAACTTCGAGATCAACCTCAACTTCGAGATCAAAGTCAACTTCGAGATCAAATTCAACTTCGAGATCAAACTCAACTTCGAGATCAAAGTCAACTTCGAGATCAAATTCAACTTCAAGTTCAAAGTCAACTTCGAGATCAAACTCAACTTCGAGATCAAATTCAACTTCGAGATCAAAGTCAACTTCGAGATCAAATTCAACTTCGTGATCAAACTCAACTTCGAGATCAAAGTCAACTTCGAGATCAAATTCAACTTCAAGTTCAAAGTCAACTTCGAAATCAAACTCAACTTCGAGATCAAATTCAACTTCGAGATCAAACTCAACTTCGAGATCAAATTCAACTTCGAGATCAACCTCAACTTCGAGATCAAAGTCAACTTCGAGATCAAATTCAACTTCGAGATCAAACTCAACTTCGAGATCAAAGTCAACTTCGAGATCAAATTCAACTTCAAGTTCAAACTCAACTTCGAGATCAAAGTCAACTTCGAGATCAAACTCAACTTCGAGATCAAATTCAACTTCGAGATCAAAGTCAACTTCGAGATCAAACTCAACTTCGAGATCAAAGTCAACTTCGAGTTCAAACTCAACTTCGAGATCAAAGTCAACTTCGAGATCAAACTCAACTTCGAGATCAAATTCAACTTCGAGATCAAAGTCAACTTCGAGATCAAACTCAACTTCGAGATCAAATTCAACTTCAAGTTCAAACTCAACTTCGAGATCAAATTCAACTTCGAGATCAAACTCAACTTCGAGATCAAATTCAACTTCGAGATCAAAGTCAACTTCGAGATCAAATTCAACTTCGAGATCAAATTCAACTTCGAGATCAAACTCAACTTCGAGATCAAAGTCAACTTCGAGATCAAATTCAACTTCAAGTTCAAACTCAACTTCGAGATCAAAGTCAACTTCGAGATCAAACTCAACTTCGAGATCAAATTCAACTTCGAGATCAAAGTCAACTTCGAGATCAAAGTCAACTTCGAGATCAAATTCAACTTCGAGATCAAACTCAACTTCGAGATCAAAGTCAACTTCGAGATCAAATTCAACTTCGAGATCAAATTCAACTTCGAGATCAAAGTCAACTTCGAGATCAAACTCAACTTCGAGATCAAATTCAACTTCGAGATCAAAGTCAACTTCGAGATCAAACTCAACTTCGAGATCAAAGTCAACTTCGAGTTCAAATTCAACTTCAAGATCAAACTCAACTTCGAGATCAAAGTCAACTTCGAGATCAAATTCAACTTCGAGATCAAAGTCAACTTCGAGATCAAATTCAACTTCGAGTTCAAACTCAACTTCGAGATCAAATTCAACTTATAGATCAAATTCAACTTCGAGATCAAATTCAACTTCGAGATCAAACTCAACTTCGAGATCAAACTCAACTTCGAGATCAAACTCAACTTCGAGATCAAAGTCAACTTCGAGATCAAATTCAACTTCGAGTTCAAACTCAACTTCGAGATCAAAGTCAACTTCGAGATCAAACTCAACTTCGAGATCAAATTCAACTTCGAAATCAAAGTCAACTTCGAGATCAAAGTCAACTTCGAGATCAAACTCAACTTCGAGATCAAAGTCAAGAGAGTCGTGAGATCAAAACACAATTTTCGCATCGACGAGATTGCATCGAATTATTTGGATAAATTTCCGTAATTTTAAGAATAATTTCCACAAAGTCGATCTGCCTCCCAGATAATGTTCTTTACCTCATCAACAACATGCTCCTCAGGCAGGGCAGGCCAAGTTATCGTTGGTGAGGTCTAACTGCCTGCGTCTCGCTGTTTATGTGAAACGTGACGAGCCCGCGATTAGTGGTTGAAAAGTCGAATGTCTCTGCCATACGTACGAATCTGTGGCCAAAATCCTACTCAGATAGGTACGCCTATAAGGATATGGCCTTAATTACAGCTTCCATTGATCTGGATTACTCAGGAATATGAACAATTTTAATTTTTGCGACTTTCCTTTCTCTTGATCTTTCTTACTGTCTCGGTTCGTAAAAAATTGATGGCCGATCTTCGATGCCCTTTATTTTCGTAAGTTTCTGTCGTGGAGGACTTTGATTTTTTGGTGGCGGCAGTTCTGATGTGCAAGCCACCAACAAAGGGAATCTTTTGAAGCCAGCAAGAACCATTAGGAATGGAAAGATATGACCAGAAGGAGGAGGATCTGATGGACCTTAGGTGTCACATAAAACCGCTACAAAGTGAGCCGTTAACGCAGGGGTCGAAGTCCCTCAAGGAAGTCGCCATGTGCACCTGGTCCTCCTTCGCACGTGTTTACTGCCAAACACGCATAAACGGAGGACGAACGTGCTTGAAATACGTCATTCCCGGTATACTTTATGTAAGCCACTGAACTTGTAAGTTATTTATTACCATCTCCTAATAAAAGTTTCGTAACGACTTTACGATAATCTGCTCGTTAAATTCGATGGTTTTAGATATAGATGATTGGCAATTCAAAATTAAAGACGGAGAATGCAGGGAAAAAACATAAAGTGGTATCTGTCTTGGAAAGGCGTGAGTTTCCATCTTTATCGCCAATTTAAATGAACCCAAGAATTATATTTTATACAATAATATTGAATATGTTTCTTGTTCATCTCACCAAAATCAATGACCGAACATTTTTAGTCCATCGGAGCTTTTACTCTGTCAATTTTCACAAATTCGTTGGTGCTCGTACACGCGGCTTGATAATGTCAAATGTGCGATCACAAGTGCGTAACATTTCTCACATCGCCGGGATTCTTATTTCTTTTTGCCTTTCTTCTTTTTCTTAGCAGCTTCCGGCCAGGGGAATCCTCGTATCTTGAGAACGTCCATCACATTGTGACAAGTGTAGTAAGCATTCTCGACCGCGTGCTCGTTGAATATGTCAACCTGGAAACAGCCGCGAGGTGAGAGTTACGACCTATCACTGTCACAACAAACGGCTTTTAACTCGTTTCAATGCTAAGGACTCGTCTATCCGTCCGACATTTGTTTGAAGGTCTAGATTTATGTAATCGATCTGAGTCTAAGGTATGGAAATTGACTAAATTGGAGCCCAACTTAGAAAACGCCCACTTCGGTTTTTGTTTCACATTCAAGTTTCACTTCACGTTCAAGTTTCTATTTCAACTTCAGTTTGACTGGCAGCTTTTGTTTTACTTGCGACTTGTTTCATTTGCTGCACTTTTAATGGCAAAATCCAATTAAACCAAATTTTTTGTGTTCGCCTTTCTAAGGTTAACAATCAAAATTGGGACCCCGCATTGAGCACCCCAAGAAAAAAACAAAGAGATATTGGTGTTTTTTTCGAGCGTGAAAGTGACCTTCCTTCTGAGAACCTGTGTTGGGCATCAGAACGAATTTCAAAAAACTTTTGGGGGGAATGGCCCCTTTCGCCCACGACCTGGGTACAGGCCTCATGCAGATATTGATAGATAATATCACCACAAATCGCAATTTAATTTGAATAAAACCTCCTCACCTGAACTCTAGATTTTGAGCGTCCTTCTTTCCTTGAACCAGTCCTTGGTCCAGCAGCTCGTTTAGTACCTTTTTTCTTTTTCTCTCCATTCTTAGGTTTGGCTTCTTTCTTCTTCCCTTTCGTAGGCATCGTGGACTACATGGAATCACAGAAAACTGATACTACTGATGTTGAGGACTACCGTTCAACACTGGATGGAAGACTTCTGTTTGATCGATAAAGGGGGGCGTACCTGTAGCAACCAAGTAGCATTGGTCTTATTCTGGTGTTATTGTTCTTATCTTGTCTTACCCACTGCTAACAGCATTAACAGGTTCATGATCATTGTCGACATCAAATCAGAAATGATTTATCTCGCCCACACTCGTAAACTACCGACTAAGAGATGGACGTTTTTCTTGCTGGTGCGCCCTAAAAACTCGTATCGAGGCTGTGGAAAGCCACTTATTATTTTGAAATCAAGTCTTCCAACTCGTGCCTCAGATCATGGACCCGCAATTATCCTCCTAAATGGACACGTGGCATCTAAGTGTCTGTAAAGTCGAGGATTTCCAACCCATTTCAAGCTTGATGAGATGCTGCTGTCGAAGAAAATTGAAGAGTTCCATGACTGGATTCGTGGAACCAGTTTCTGGTGATTTTGACTTGAAGTAGTTCGCAAACATTCTGTGGCCGCTATCTTCACAGATTCGTAGTTTAAAAGGATATCATCCGTTTGATGCTGTTATAGGTACGTTTCGTTTTCTCCGAACAAAATCTCAATGCATTTTGAAACAAAGGGTATGAACACAAATTGGTAAAAATATCGGCTAAGATAAAAAAGTGTAAACTTCGCTGGGGTTTGAAATTTAATTTCCGTGATCGACATTCATCATTTAGGTGCCTTCATGAGTTGCCCTTAAAACCCAATCAATTCCTGAGATGCACTTCTGAGATTGCTCTGTCTCATTAAGAAGCCTGTACTTACTTCAGTAGTTTCAAGTCGATTTCACCCATGTTCATTAAAGTTGAAGTTTCCAATCAATCTGATTAACTCTAAATAGCCAAGTTCGATGGTTTCGTCAAATGCTCGAGGGAAATGTTCCCAGTATATCAAGAGGATTAAGTGCAGAGGACTACCTACGGAAGATGTCCAATTAATTGGTGTGCAATGTGCCACTTGAGACCTCACCAAGCGATAGAACGACCACAATTAGCGGTTTTAGGTGTTAATATACGATACGATGCACTTCGAAGGTGCATTCTAGCTTAACAGCTTGCCAGGCACTAGATAGTGCAATGTGCATACTAGAGACTGTAGATAGCTGCAAAGGCGGTTATATATACCTGGCAAGCGGTAATTAACGAAACCACATTAATACGTCATTCTATAGTGGGAGCCCGAACCATAATCTATACGTCAAGGAGCAGGGGTGCACAACGAACATTTCTCAGCTGAACTATCCATCTTCGAGCCCACATGCAATGGGTATTCATGCAAGTAGGCATACTCTGGCATGGCATGAGTTCATATTTAGACAAACTGGCGGAAAAATACCAAATTTGCAAACCGAACTCCCACATTTGGAACGTTGGTCATTTTTCGTACTAAATTTGAACAGAATTTTTTATGCATAATCATAAACCAATTTCGTGCAACCTCTATTTCAGACAGAAAACACATTTTTCTTAATCCAATATTGATTTCTCCTGAAATCAATTCAACTAATACAGCACCGTTGGAAAACTGACATTTTTGACCAGTCAGCATAAAACGTGCGTTTTGTTTTACCATTCTTTTCTGGTGCTATGCCCCCCGTTGAAAACCAAAAATTTCAGTTAATTTCAGAAATTCTCTATTCGGTCCCAATTTTGGCTCTCTTGATTTGATGTTGAAACGCTTCAAGTACCTTGAGACTACGGGAAATTTAAAGAGCTTTCTAACGGTATATTGACCTTGGTGGTTAATCCAAAATTCGAGGGATTTAGGGCTACTTTACTGAGGCAAAGCTGAAAACACGAAAAAACTTTTAAGCTCAAAAAGTGTAATTTCTCTTGGACTCACGAAAAATTTCGTAAAGAAAAATATGAGGCTGATGAGCTGAAGAAACGACAATGTTAAGGATGAACACTTTCCATAAACAGCATTCTTGCACCTAATGCTGTCGCCCAATGAATCGCTCAATATCTCCCACCTACTTTCTACTACAAAAATAAAATTTTAATTTTATACCTATTAAAAAGTTGCAATTTATAAAAACTATGATTTTGTCGCATGCCGTTATCAGGAAATGGATCCGTCGCAGGTGCAGGTGTCCTGACAATAGTTGTCAAAGGTTGGTCAACCACTCGTCTAACTGTTCAGCTCGTAATTTCCACTCAACAATTCAAGGAGTAATCAGAGCGTTCAACTTGTTCCCACGTCGCCAGGTGCGCTCTGCTATTTTTCATTCGAAAAATTGTACTAAGCCGTGGAAAATTGTTGCAACGTCTGTGTGCAATCTTCCCACACGCGCAGGTGTTCGGCTGAAAAACGGAGAATGCTAACTGGTTCCAAAGGTCAGGTCAACGTCATAGGCAGACCGACGGCGGAGAGGACGACTCATGAGATAGACATGGAGCGATGTAACTTTGGAGAATTTGATTGAGAGAACATGATTGGAGAACTCAATCAAATTTAATCGTAACAAATCGATAGTAGAACTGGAATACCTCGTATGTCGAAAACGCATAATTTCACAGGAGGTGAAAAAACTTCGAATTGAAGAGTTCATTACAAAAACAACCAATGTCAAAAAAAGCTGATTTTCTGGAGGACGGAAAAATTATCCACGATAAAGGTTGTTTTTGAGGAATCATCGAAAGTTAGGAGCTCAATAACTCCTGACAGAGGCTGTTTATGATTAGAGACGACTGCCTATTCAATGAGTGCTACCGAGAGCTACCAGAATGCTCTGAGATCTCAATTTTCGATTTTTTTGACATTGGTTGTTATTGTAATGAACTCTTCAATTGCTGGCTGCACGATAATGGATGGTCAAGGGGACGGGGTTTGGAGACGCCAATCAAATATAATGGATCCATCTCTGAAGGGAGCGCTGCAAATTAAATTGATAAATTGATTCGACAACTTTTGGTCAGCTTTTGGATACTGAATGGGCGCATCGAAAGTGTCATGAGTTCATTTTCTTGACTTGGACATGTGCAAAGAGTAGTCTCACCAGGAAAGCTCAAAATCTCATTTCCCCAAAAAACTAGACCTAAAAGTTAATTTGTTATCTCTTGCTACTGCATTGGCGAATATAATTTCAACGCTGTTGTGACTCGGGAGAAGAAAAGGTATTGGGACAGGTCAATAGCGTGAATAACTGTTGTGGAATGCCCTTATTAATTTCGCACGACCAGGGTCATCTTTGCGAGAGTCGTTCGTTAAACGATCGGACGGCCGATTTCAAAGGACTTTGGCATACGTTATTATCCGAACGGCAAAGGTGAGTGGATGAGATGGGTGGACAGGTCTGGACGTGACTCATTGCTCGTCAGGCGGGTGACATTGTGTAAAACTATGTAATGATCGATTAACCGTTTTCGTATGACTCAGCTTCAAACCGCGTTTTGCATAAATTGGTTTCGAGTTTTTACCAAGCAAAATTAGTTGAACAAACGTAGACAAATGGCCAGTTTCCGCAACTGCAAATTGTGTAGACGGTCTGAAAAAAATGCAACGGCCGTATGCGTTAATTATTTGAGCAAATAGTAGAATGCAGCTGCTGTAGTAAATATAGTGATTCTTGCATGAAAACAAGGGTCTTTGATAGGGTAGTAACTCGATTCTTCCTCTGCGATGCGACTTTCCTCGATCCACTCCCAGCACGGAATTGCCGTTAACTACCAGCCCGAGACTGCGGCTGTTCCGAAATTCATGTTGATGGCGCTTAATCTTTTTGGTAAATACGGCAAGAACTGTTATTACAGACACCAGAACTGTCTAACGAGATATGCACTTAGCAAACGCATTTTCTGTAATAGTAGTGTTAAATTATTAGTGAAGTATAGGCACTAGTATTATTGAATCGGCGAGTTGAAATGAATAAAACAGCTAAATTTTGAAAGCTGAAATTTTTCGAATTTTGAAACTAGTAAAAATTTGGATTTAGCTCGAACAATACGCCATCAACTCAAATCAGTGGTACAATTTACAAAACTCAACATGTATCTTGCGTTCATTAGAGTGGAAATCGAATGAGACCCAGTGGTGCTAAGATAACACACTATACTTCCATATTTTGATACGTAAGTTTTTGAACCAAATTATTTTGATTTCGAGTAATTTGGAAGCTGCAAGGATTCAAAATGTCAAAAACACACTGTGCAAATGTTAAAACCCACCTAAAATCAACAAACGTCCAGTTACCGGAATATAAAAAATGTACGTGTACTCTGAAATGTGAAACAAAGATTTTTAGGCCAAGAACGCTCATATCAGTTCATTTTTGTCGCTAGAAAAAAATAAACTAGAAAACACACTAATGATGCTAACATATCAGAAGTAATTCAAATTCGGGCCAAACAGGGTGATAAGTAGGGATCGGATCCGTATGTGTTCACATATTTTTTTCTAGGCAATGTACTGATGTTTTTCAAGTAGGCGTGTTCATATTGACATTTTCTGAACCGTTTAAGCCCACTTTCATTTCACATATTTTGACATATTCCACTATAAATCCATATTTTTCAAATATTTGGTCTACAAAAACACATATTTGCTAATTTTTGGTAGTTTTCCCGAGATTCACAACTAAAATTAATTAAATTTAAAAAATTTAGCAAATTTTTGTTTTGTTTTTAATTGGACAACTCTTTTCATGCGTTTTGCTTCAGACGACGTACGGGAAAAAATTATTGCAGATTTTTATCTAGACACTCTGAAACGTAAAGGAAAAATTTTCAGGGGGCGATGAAAAAAAAAACCGACCGATTACATAGTATGTAATACATACCTAGTAAAAACACCTACATTATTTCTGGAAATAATTTAACAAAATCTTGTTGTTCATTTGGGCTTAAACATTTTTTTGAAAATATTTAAACTTTTTTACATATTTTCCGCATATTTTTTGAAAATATTTAAACCTTTTTACATATTTTCCACATATTTTTTGCAAATATTTCAACCTTTTTACATTTTTTCCACATATTTTATGAAAATTAATACATATATATATGTCACATATTTGGCATTTTTAAATACATAGTAATCCGATCCCTAGTGATAAGTCTCGCAAAAAGCGAACACTCCAGTTTATGAAATTTGGAAAAAGGTTAAGAATTGAGGGAGCTATGGCTATTTTTGTAAATGACTACAGACGGACACACAGACTCATGTTTAGGGAGCGGTTCTGACTAAAAGTTGTATGAGTGGAAGTTTTTTCTGATTTTAGGACGATTAAAATACTTGAATTTACTTCGTAAATAAGCATGGAAGTAATAACAAAAGTCTAACGAGACTTTCAGAGCCGTCAACGAAAGTTCTGGAAACCAGCAACAAAACTAGGTAATGTCCAAAATCAAAGTCATCAAATTGGATTACGTATAAATTGAAATTATTCGATTTTACCTATTTGCATATTGGTTTGATCTCAAATTTTGATACTGATCCAGTAGACGGTAGGATTTTTGAGGTGTCTGATTCAGACTATTTCATTTCAAGCAGCTCTTCGAACCATAAAATGGTCACTTTTCAAAACCATTCACGATCGTAGGAAAAGGGAGGCCTCTCTAAGCGCAGTGCTGATTCTCCCAGTAATAATTGACGAGAGAACCGGACGCAGGAAGTGACATAACTGGCGGTCCATGGACAAAAGACACCCTCCGACCCCTAGGCGCGACTGCCGCCCTTGCCCGGACAATCAGCGCTTTCTGTTGCGTCCGAATGGAACGTCACGCTGCTGAAGCTGCCGAACGTATGTTTACCGAATGAAAACTTGATCAGGATCCGCCCAGATTTTTCGTTCTTTCCTCAGGGAAAAAGAAACGCCAAAAAGTCGTCTACATTACAGCGAGGGAATTGAATATTTCATTATTGCTCCCCCGTGTCAGCTTTTCCATAGGTCGGGAGCCCTAATTACAAAACCGTGAGAATGTGAGTCGAATTGCGTTTCCGATTTGGACTGTGCGCTTCGTTAAATATTACTCGATTGATACGCTACGTGGTATTTTAGCCATGTCATCTCCTCGTATTTAACAGCTTCTTAGAAAGGTTTAATCACCGTATCGTAATCGAAACCTTATGGTTAACCATGATACTGATCACTGTCTCAGTGACATATCGGATTACCTTTGCCGTGACTCCACCGATTTCTATCTGTTCCCGATTCTGAATAGCGGTGGTATGAATTTTTCATTATCCCCCGCAGCACATTGTGCATTAATCCTTTGTTATCGCGCCTCCTCTGCGACCGTTCATGCGCCAGCCGTACCTACCCCATCATTGGTTCATTTCCACTTTGTGCTTACTTTCTTGGGGGAATTCTGATCGTATAACAGCTCCTTGGCAATTTGTCGGTGAATTATTGATTTGCGGATTATTGTTGATCCCTCAGGCGTAAGTTGAATCGAACCTACAATTCGAATTGGCCCAGGAACGAATGTACGCGGTCATGGTTGACTCAAAACAGATGCTATCAAGCAAATAAAAAAGTATTGGATGTCGATATTTAGGTAAGTTTTCCAATTTTTATCCTTTTTATCGGGTTCCTCAAGATACCAAACCGATTAAAATTATTGCAGGCCAATTTTCTTTGCTGAACAACGCAGAAAAATGATATAACTGGTTTCCCTAATAATCATTATGAAACAATCATTATTTTTTTATAATTTTAATTATTTTTAAATTTTTTTATACCTATTTATTTTATAATTTGGGTATTTTATTTTTTCAAATCTTTCTTTGAATTTATTTTTATATTTTTTATTTATTTTTAATAATATTTTTAATTTTATAATTTTTTATAGTAATTTTTTTTATAGTCCCATAAGTGATTCCTCGATTGTCTTGAAGGCGTATTTTCCCTTATAGCAGAGACTTATATCCCGAGATTTCAAAGCATCAGTCTCCCTGATTATTTTTCATGGATGCATAGTGAAGGACTTCTCGCTGATACCCCAAAAGGCAAGAAATTAATTGGCATAAAATGCGTCAACCATAATGTCTCATACAAGCTCTTCGATGCTTGTTGATCGTGCTAAATGTAAAACAATTTTCCCAACATGAAAAATATATATTTCATAATACACCGTGATCTTAGCAAAACAAGGAGAAAGGAGAAAAGCAATAAATATTTTATCAGCTTCCACGTCCATATGTATGAGAGGAGACCGGTGGTTGGGGCCGATAAATCATTGTGCGGACGGTATCTACATCGTGCGCACTGTAGAGTGTCCACCCCGAAAGTAATGATCTCCCATTTGTTACTTGTTCTATTTTTTGTATATAAATTCACTGTGCCCTCGGGAAAAGGCCGTCTTCGGTGAATAGCTTCTCTTCTTTATATCCTTCCTCTTTTTCTTCGAAGTTATTCCGTTGTTTCCAGGTCATTTTTTTCGTCTTCGGGGATTCGTTTTTCGCCGATAAGATCTTCTCTGGAGGAAAGTTGTTTCCGCATTATTTACCTATATTTCTCGTCGGTATTTTATCTCGATATGAATAAGGGAGTATTTTTGCTGGGCGGAATTGCTTGCATTCAAACCGACTGTGCCTCAATAGGATTTAATTCACTAGAAAACTATGAAAGCTTGAGATCACAAAATGAGAACTAGTGCGAAAGCTGAATTGTTTATGTCCGTTCATAACCTTTGAACTTATTCTTTAAAATAATTTAATAAACCCAAAATTTCAAAGTTACATCAAAATTAAGCCTGCATTTTAATAGCAGGAATCAAAAAACACCATATTGGCACTTGTGGGTATTAGTTACTACAATAGTTATTGCAGTTCGTACACAAATAAAATTAATCTTGTGGTTAACAGAAAAAATCGTCTACTCACTCATCTATGCCATTTATTCAATGGTACGAAAGAGTAATATTAGTCATCATACGGCCATTCACCCTTACCCAAAAACGTTCTAAATTTGCCCATTTGAGGGGGGATAATTAATTTCAGTTCACACACAAGAATCTCCCGGGTTTTTGAGCTTGGTTATTCGAGTTTTCTGCACGTGGCTCAGGCTATTTTACTGTTTTCGTCGGAAGAGATTGCGTTACGCTCTTCGTACGCTACCCGCTCAGAATCCAAAAGCAGAGGCATAATTTTCCCACTTGTATAAATTACTTCTCAGATCCCAATGTATCCGATTGGAATAACATTCCACCGGAGTGAAAGCAACGCTCGGTTGAAAACTCGGAATTCCGAATCGAAGTAAAAGCTTCTACTATTTTAGAAAGGAACAAAGTTGAGAATCAATCTCGACGAGATCCAGAAAAGGCGGAAAAAGGTTTCGCGGATGGAGGAACATGAGCGTTTACCCCCGAGCGTGCACTAACCAGACAACCTTATTAAGCAAGCAGCTCTTGCAGCATGGAAACCTCCCTCAGCGCTCAGCATGGAATTACATTTGGAAGAAGAACCAATCAAGCCGATGGTGCGCGACAGAACCAATCCAATTTGAGCAATATGCTTCCCCTGAGTACGGAACTGTCGAACCTGAGACCTTTTTACGGAAAAAACGGATTTAAACCAGAAAGCCGTCGAGTACTAACGAACACTCGTGAGAGAGTGGAGAACCCTCGTGACAATGGATGTGAACATAATTCAGAGTAAACTGTATTCCTTGAAACAGCGCCAAGTGGAAAATGCCGAAAAAATTTTAACGTGAAGATTAATCATCACATGGAAGTAATGGGTGTGATCGAAGTTATCGCATGTTTATTAGTACGAGTGTTATGTCACATGGCTCGCCAGACCCGCTTGGTATTTATCTGATTGATATCACCATACGTGGTATCCATAGACGCGCATTATACAGTGGAGATAAATTTGAGAAACGAGCATTGAGCAACAGTGCGGATCCGAACTGTCGAAAGGCCAGCATTATCTGGCAAACTCATCTGGCCGTCTTGATGATCGCAATAGGGACGCATGGTGGATTTTTAACGGAAGAAAGAAAAGTCTCGGATGAGAGCAGGCATTACTAGCAGACGGATAGAAAAAACTGCAGGTAGGCTGCTGCTCGATCAAGTCTGGAGATAGTCAAAACCGACAGGACGATAATGGCAGCGTCCGAACCAGCAGAACAACTTCTACCCACTGATCACCGAATACGAACCTTGATCTCGAAAAACTATTAGGCATCGAGATTGGGCAGGCACCGGTCATCGCTTTCCTCCGGCCTACCTGGGCGATTGAAGACCCAATCCGAGGCCTCCAAATCCAATGAAGAAGTGGATTGTCTAGTAGCGAAATTACACGTTCAACGCCCATGGATCAGGGGGACCAATTCCGGTAGCTACGGAGATGAGCATGCGCAGAGGCGAAGGATCTACCGTGAAATGGCTACCATCCCCGAACTACGGTAGTTCTACGGTAGCTTCCAACTGGAGATTAAGAGATCACGATTCATATCATTGGGCTTTCCTCGTCCTACTGCTTTTGACTACATCGAGGGAAACGACCTAACCAGAAAAGAAATTGACTGTATTCTCCTTGGAGCTTCGTCATGATGAGATACTGTAAAACGTGCCGGGCACCAGAGCAAATCGAAATTTATGTTCCTATTATTAATATACCATGTTTCGACCAGAACCATGTTTCAACCCTCCACCTCCTAAAAGCGCCTCTTTCGTAGAAGTCAGGATTTTGCACATTTTTCATCCAAGACGATGATGATTGCAATGATTGTCCAGCAACACGGCATGCTGCAGCATCCATTCTTCGATTAGCATATTGGAGAGTTTTTGGACGCTAGATGCACCAAATTTTTGGACATGCAACTTCAACTCGATACGTACCACGATATAGTACCATGATGTTGTTCATAATCAAGGGGACATCTAAGCTCTAAGCTGCGAATCAACAACAACATTTGAGGGAATCGTACAGAGTTCATAACGTGAACGTAGATTTTGAGATGCAGGTACGTATTGTAATCAGGGTATCCTACCTTTTGAATCGATAACCTCAATAGGTGGGTACGATAGGTACTTTCTTTTTCATTCGTCCTGCTATACAGCAATTAGTCCATGGCCATCAAATTTTGGGTGGATTTTCAGACTTTGACATGGCTGTTGCCTCGGTTTTTCGGTTTCCAAAGTTTCAGTTGTCTTTGTCGTTACTTCAACTGGCCGATGGCCTACCTATTGGTTATAAATCGTTATCTTAAAGGCCGAGAATTGTTAGCCTTGATCGATTCGTCCGTGGAGAGCAACAATTGTGCTTGCAGATTTCGGCTTTAAAAATCAATTCAGCAACGGCAGTGACGGTTTGTTTTCCTATGTTAACCACCGCCAGACGAGGGAGCTGGGCAGCGACCGCTGCTAACAATCTCTATTAACCTCTAAGTGCCCCATCGCCCCCAGCCACAACCACTCGAACTCCTTCCGAGCGAATTTCCATTTTCAATTAACCAATATTGAGCACTTTCCAAGCTTCTCTATTTGCAATTCAATAGAAGTGGACAGAACATTCGATTCGCGACTCCGTCCAGCGAACAACGGCTCCACCCCAGTCACCAATTATTCATTCATTGTTGTCTGTAAAAAAGAAAACTAGGCTTTCACCCAAATCAAAGTGGATCACGTCCGGAATACTAATTTACCGATCGCTTTTGTTATTGAGGTGTACATGCGTCGAACGTGATTGATTTTGAATCCTAACTGCTTCGGATTCTAACAATGAAGAGGCCGGGTTCCCTGCTGTTACTGTTTCAAAATCGTTGGTTGAAGGTGCCGTAATTAGCCTTAACAAAATGTCAAGATCGAGTGGTGACGTGAGTTCGGGATAAAATAGTAGATTTTAGGTCCTTAGTGAATTCATTACATGAATTTTAAATAACAAATTATTAAATGTTAAATGTTGAATGTGTTTACAAATGTTAAATAATGATTATCGCTTGGCAACATGAAAGCGTGTTAGGCTTTAACAATGGTTCTGAGGCATTTTTAATTTCATTCATTATTCAGAGAATTTAATAATTATAATTATTCAGTTAATAATGAAGGTGATTAAGAATAGATTAAATGGTGAATTTAACGGAATTAAACGATCTGCTGCGTTGAAAAGATAGATAGGTAAGTATTTATCAAGCAAAGAGGATGATTATTTTTTGCCGGGTTGAAAAAGCGTTTCTCTAAATCCCCCTCTAAAATACAAATTTATACTGAAATTATAGAATAATAACAACTAAATTCTGAGTTTAAGGAGTACCGATATATCGTGAAGTTTGTCTTAGCAATCGAAAAATGAACCCCTGTGCAAAATTTGCAGAGTTCTTCGGACATAGCGAAAACTAATCTGCACATGCCACTGATCTACTTAGCAGCGTTTTTTCTTTCGGAGGAAAAGCCATTTTGTTCAAGATTGAACAGTCAGCTACTATTATAGGATCTACCTACAATGTCCAACTGTCTACTATCGTGAGAAATAGAGTCGTGCGAATAAACTATGTTTGGGAAATCACATGATTTTTTTATGAGATTTCTTTTACACTTAATAACCCGAAAGCCTTTTGCCTTTGATTGCAGGCATATAATTTTTGACATTTGATACACCATTATCAAGCGGGTAGACTACGTTTATAATAATACGAAACCTACAATATAGAAACTTACTGTAGGATGAACGTCTTATGAGAAATCGTTCACCGGAAAATTGTACGTTTCGAATGTGGGAACCGAAAACACTACCCTCCATTAGGGTGGCATCAGTCTTAGGGAGAGATACATGATGACACTCCTTGAGTGATAATTCGATTAAAGTATTGCAGTATCGAGTTGACTTGCTCGAAGGACACGATTACACGTTTCGTTACCTTGGAGGAAGCTAATAATTGAGTTATCGTGCGCGGTGAAATCTCTGGTAAAATAGAGTAACATTGGGTAAATAAAAGTTACAAGCTAAGTGAGCGATGAGAACTGCAGGACTAAAGTGTGATGGCGAGCCGAATCCCATGGCATTACATTCAAGACATAATAATGCTTTTCCTCAATTTATATGAATAACTGATCTTTTTCTGGGAATATTTAGGGTAGCAAGACTTTTTTGGAGGTGTTAACATTTTGAAAGAATCGGGCAAAAACAACGGGGTTTTAGAATTAACAAATAATAGCTTGACACCATTAATCATCAAAACGATAGCCCCACAGTTCAGGCTAACCTACCTGATTCACCAGGCATCACCCACAAGCCAGGTCAATAACAAACTCACGATGAAACAGAAACTCAAACTCGAAGTCAAACTTTCAATGAAACAGAAAGTCAAACTCATAATCGAAATCGATGACAAACTCACAATGAAACAGAAAGTCAAACTCATAATCGAAATCGAAGACAAACTCACAGTGAAACAGAAAGTCAAACTCATAAACGAAATCGAAATCAAACTCACAATGAAACAGAAACTCAAACTCGAAGTCAAACTCTCAATGAAACAGAAAGTCAAACTCATAATCGAAATCGATGACAAACTCTCAATGTAACAGAAAGTCAAACTCATAAACGAAATCGAAGTCAAACTCACAATGAAACAGAAAGTCTAACTCATAATCGAAATCGAAAACAAACTCACAGTGAAACAGAAAGTCAAACTCATAAACGAAATCGAAGTCAAACTCACAATGAAACAGAAAGTCAAACTCACAATCGAAATCGAAGTCAAACTCACAATGAAACAGAAAGTCAAACTCACAATCGAAATCGAAGTCAAACTCACAATGAAACAGAAAGTCAAACTCATAATCGAAATCGAAGTCAAACTCACAATGAAACAGAAAGTCAAACTCATAAACGAAATCGAAATCAAACTCACAATGGAACAGAAACTCAAACTCGAAGTCAAACTCACAATGAAACAGAAAGTCAAACTCACAATCGAAATCGAAGTCAAACTCACAATGAAACAGAAAGTCAAACTCATAATCGAAATCGAAGACAAACTCACAGTGGAACAGAAAGTCAAACTCATAAACGAAATCAAAATCAAACTCACAATGAAACAGAAAGTCAAACTCATAATCGAAATCGAAGACAAACTCACAATGAAACAGAAAGTCAAACTCATAATCGAAATCGATGACAAACTCACAATGTAACAGAAAGTCAAACTCAAAATCGAAATCGAAGTCAAACTCACAATGAAACAGAAAGTCAAACTCATAATCGAAATCGAAGACAAACTCACAATGAAACAGAAAGTCAAACTCATAAACGAAATCGAAATCAAACTCACAATGAAACAGAAAGTCAAACTCATAATCGAAATCGAAGACAAACTCACAGTGGAACAGAAAGTCAAACTCATAAACGAAATCAAAATCAAACTCACAATGAAACAGAAAGTCAAACTCATAATCGAAATCGAAGACAAACTCACAGTGAATACGAAAGTCAAACTCATAAACGAAACCGAAGTCAAAATCACAATGAAACAGAAAGTCAAACTCATAATCGAAATCGAAGACATACTCACAATGAAACAGAAAGTCAAACTCATAATCGAAATCGAAGTCAAACTCACAATGAAACAGATACTCGAACCCATAATCGAAAGCGAAGACAAACTCACAATGAAACAGAAAGTCAAACTCATAAACGAAATCGAAATCAAACTCACGGTGAAACAGAAAGTCAAACTCATAAACGAAATCGAAGTCAAACTCACAATGAAACAGAAAGTCAAACTCATAATCAATCTAGAAGTCACACTCTCAATGAAACATAATATGTTTGACGATAGTTGGATTATGGGTTCGAGTATCTGTTTCACTGTGAGTTTGACTTCGATTTCGATTATGAGTTTGACTTTCTGTTTCATTGCGAGTTTGTTTTCGATTTCGACTTTGAGTTTGAGTTCCGTTTCACTGTGTTTGACCCGAGTTTGACTATGAGCTTTAGTTACTGTTTCATCGTGAGTTTGACTTCGAGTTTGAGTTTCTGTTTCATCGCGAGTTCGACTTCGAGGTTGACTGTGAAACATGCTTCCTGTATCATTTTGAGTTTGTCTTCAATTTCGATCTGAATTTGAGTTTCCGATTCATTGTGATTTTGACTTCGAGTTTGAATTTCTGTTAGATTGTGAGTTTTAATTCCATTTTCATCGTGAGTTCGACTGCAAGGTTGACTATGAGTTTGACTTTTTGTTTCATTGTAAGTTTGACTTCGATTTCGATTATGAGTTTGACTTTCTGTTTCATTGTGAGTTTGTCTTCGATTTCGATTGTGAGTTTGACTTTCTGTTTCATTGTGAGTTTGACTCGATTTCGATTATGAGTTTGACTTTTTGTTTCATTGTAAGTTTGACTTCGATTTCGATTATGAGTTTGGCTTTTTGTTTCATTGTGAGTTTGACTCGATTTCGATTATGAGTTTGACTTTCTGTTTCATTGTGAGTTTGTCTTCGATTTCGATTGTGAGTTTGACTTTCTGTTTCATTGTGAGTTTGACTCGATTTCGATTATGAGTTTGACTTTCTGTTTCATTGTGAGTTTGTCTTCGATTTCGATTGTGAGTTTGACTTTCTGTTACACTGTGAGTTTGTCATCGATTTCGATTATGAGTTTGACTTTCTGTTTCATTGTGAGTTTGTCTTCGATTTCGATTGTGAGTTTGACTTTCTGTTTCATTGTGAGTTTGTCTTCGATTTCGATTATGAGTTTGACTTCCTGTTTCATTGTGAGTTTGTCTTCGATTTCGATTATGAGTTTGACTTTCTGTTTCATTGTGAGTTTGACTTCGATTTCGATTATGAGTTTGACTTTCTGTTTCATTGTGAGTTTGTCTTCGATTTCGATTATGAGTTTGACTTTCTGTTTCATTGTGAGTTTGTCTTCGATTTCGATTGTGAGTTTGACTTTCTGTTTCATTGTGAGTTTGTCTTCGATTTCGATTATGAGTTTGACTTCCTGTTTCATTGTGAGTTTGTCTTCTATTTTGATTATGAGTTTGAGTTTCTGTTTCATTGTGAGTTTGACTTCGAGGTTTACTATGAGTTTGACTTTTTGTTTCACTGTGAGTTTGTATTCGAGTTTAATTTTTATTTTATGTTTCATTGTGAGTGTAACATCTAGGTTGACTATGAGTTAAAGTTTTTTTTTGATTGTGAGTTTGACTTCGATTTTGATTATGAGTTTGAGTTTCTGTTTCTACTATCATTTTCAGGTATGGTAGAGCTATAGTTTCCTGGTTCCACCACAATTTTGGGGCTCCTCGAAAATTCCAAAAATAGTACTCGTCGATATTCGAAAGCAGGAGCGACGTGCCAATGCACACTATTTCTCTCAGGTACGGAGGAAGATGCTGGAAGATCGAAAGCTTCTCGGCTCCACACTTCTTCAGAAGATGGTGGTTTCGCTAATGGTCCACAGGTTTTTTACGGTGAAACCCAATAAAGTAGATAGTGGCCAGATGAGTGCCACACCTGTTGGCCATTGGTATAATGATATTCGGTGACGTCGCCGCCGTGGGTCACTAACCTGGGGCAACCTGGCTCATAGTAAGGTAAGGTGTGCTGGTGTCAATGCCTCCTTGCCCAGCACCTGCTCTCTTCCTTACGAATAGGACGTTGCACCGCGACTTCTCGACTCCGCGTTTTTGCAATCTGCCTACCAGGCCCAAGAATAAAGGCTGTTACAAACCAAAATAGAAATAGGGCGATTTAATCCTCAAATGAAGTACCTAATTATGATATTCCATATTTTATTATATTCTATAGCATTAGGTACCTACTTGGATTTTTCTGATCGAATGTATGAGATTTATATGTAGGTAATAGATTGAATGTTGATGCGAAATCAGCAACAATCCTAATCACAAAAATCAAATCAGCAAAATAAAATAATGCCTAGATTCGTTTGTCTATAGGCTAAGATCAAGACTTGGAGGCCTTGAACAATCAAATCTGTAGATTTTTCTGTCAATTAATGCCTGCATTGCTTCTTGTGAATTATGATAATTTACCTATCAAGGAATTTATGCGTCTGCTAAGTTTGATTTTGAAAAGCAATATGGAATTGTCCACTCGTGCTGACCAAAAGTATACCTACCAAAAAGTTGCTGCACAGGAGCTATGTGGAATTTATAGAAGACAATTATGAAAAAATGATGTCGGTACACAAACCGGTTATCTTAGAAGGCATTTCCACTTCTTAGGTAAGTATAAGCGACATTCAATGACTGTGACCTTAAATTATCCAATTGTTGATTTCGCGGCGACTATTCTTTCACTGGATGCTTAAAAATAAGGCTGAAAATCATTGGTTGTAAAAATATATTTTTATACTCCAACTAGTCTATAGCAATCCTAAGTTAGTGTCACTTAGCGCACCTGGATAGCTCACACGCCCGTGCCTTTATGAGATGGCCGTTGCTCTTGCAGCCAGTGCAAATTACGGCGCGCCTTCCTCTTCCGCAAAACGGGCCGGCTGAACGATCTTATGAGACAGGATGAAGCACTACGGGTGCTTTGTAATCTAATCACATTGGCGGTACTGGGGTCGACCTGGTGAATATCTGGGTTTCGATGAAGGCCTGAAGTTAACCATAAACAATAATTTCGAAACAAAAAATTTTGTGAAATTTAATTCGGTACGGCAGCACGTTTATTCACCGACGACAGCTGAGGACTTGAAGCATGCTGAAGTACCTAGATCTCCCAGAAATGTAGAATCAGGTTGGGGGTGCATATAATTTCTCCCCCTTACTTATAATACGTAATAATTTACATTTATGTGCATTTGAAGACCCGCCACATTCGTCAACTCAACGTCTTCGTCGAAAAACTACCCTGATTCTTTTTTCATTTCCACAAAATAAAATGTAAATACAGATCTTCACTTAAAATTATCAACTAATTCTATGTACCTTTCTCCTTATTTAAGGAAATAGCGAGATTTAGTTTTTATAAGGTATGTCTTGGAAATTTTAATTTTCTGAATTATGAGCTCATATTAGCAATTTTCTTTTGTAGTTTCTAAACGATAAAATTATCCAATATTACTATCCACCATTGATTCTACCCCAGTCGAATTAAAAAACGAAGGGTTACCGATGCTCACTGAGCAAAACCGTCAACGTCTGAATGGCTTCCTGTTAGCCCGTAATGAGCTGGTTATTGTCAACAATTGTCAAGTTATGGGAACACGGAAAACATACAACATCAGTTACCTATCTCCCGCCGTATTAAATGGGAGGGAAAAATAATGGAACCCCTTCCGCTTGGAATGAAATCTAAGGGTTTCCAATTCGGATGTGTCAAAGGTGTCCAATTGTGGTGTTCAGATTGAACCGACAACCCTTCCGGGGTACTACAGGTTAATGGCACGTAAAGTTCGAATGGCTACCCTAAATGGAAACTTCAGGTTTGTCATAACGTTTCGATTTCGAAAGGGGGACAGCCCGATTGATATCAACTCTTTTCAAAAGGGTTGAAAGTGGCTGCGCCGGAATGAACAATGGAAAAGGTTTAATAAAAAATTATTCTCACGACAATAAATACCCAATTAGGATACCTCTATAGGATGTGTGAAGAAAAACGAATTCCGTTTGTCTGAGTGATTTCTATCTTTGTGGTCGCGCATTATTTTGTTAGGCGCACAACCTCATAGGAAAGGTGCGCGCGCGTATTTTACGGGTCATTACGCTCCTCCGTAACGAAACGGCCGGCGACCACAACTGCAATCTGCGGACAGAAAAGACGACCGACATCCCCCTAAGCGATTTTGTGCACCTATTGTCAAAACACCGAAAGAAAGCAAAATTTTTTTTGTGAGTTTTGACAGCGGTTCTGGGAAAGAATTTCCTCAAGCTGAAAATCCTATTCTGTTGATTAATTACCCTCCGTTTATTGACGCCTTGTTGGGCCAAACGTGCAAAACGTGAGTGCGTTGTTTTTGTTTCCGTCTTTGCAGAAATGATGGAGGGATTCGTTCGCATTCGTGTACCGAATTACGAAAACCGCAAATCTTCCATCGTGATATTCATCATGAATCAATGGACAGTCACGATACGAAATTTTTTGACGCCTTATTCTGTGTTGGAAAAAACCAAAACACATCCGGCTATTAATTTAATACGTCTACTGGGTACGTGCATTGAATACGGTTAATTTCGAACTTTATCTGTTTCGGTCATCTCTTGTCTTGGTTTCAGGTCCTCGGCCCCGAATGATGGGAGTGACTTCATCAAAAAGTCGGTATCTACAGTTCAGAGTCTTCGACCGTATCGTCTTTCGGATCTTTCCAACCCATGTTGCGCATATTGACGAGTCAACTGGGCTCGACAAACGTGAGTAAGTGCGAGCGAATGACTCAGAAAGCGAGGATGGAGAATTAGCGAATCGACCCCTCGTCCTGCATATACAAATTAAACGGTGATGCCTTTCCATAACATGTTGCGAAATTGTTTCATCCTTATGAACTCTGAGATATTTCTACAGAGTTATGGGTAAACAACTGTTGAAAATGAGACTTTAAATTGAGCAGTGTACGCAGCGTGTTTACCTTTTTGTTTGTCAATAGCTGGCCAAGCACGAAGAGTTTTTTTTTTTAATTTTCTGCGAGGGTTTTTCGGGTTCCTACCTTACGCACCGGCTATTTTAGATTTATTTCAAATGGATTTTGCAAAATGGTAGTGTTTTTGGGATGGACTTTATTTTTCAATGGTGAAATTTAGGGAGGACGTCCTTAGACACCCAAGTTAACGAGTGGAAAAAACTCAGTCACCCTGAAAATATTAGGTGTTTTATATTTCCTTCTCTAGAGTGCTTAATCATTTAATGTTTAATCTATATGTAGATAAAAATATTTAATTGAATGAAAACACCCTTTACATAAGCTAAGAAAGCGAACAAATGCACCTGAACAGAGTTCATGACCCGAATAAACCTTCTCAAAAAAGGATCGAATTCACGTGTGGTGAAAAAAGTAGTAGGTATTTTTTACACTTCCTTTCTAACTTAGCTGTGATTGAATTTTCTTGTCCAGGTATAGTCAACGTTTGAGTGCAGGATATTCTTCGGCAGACTGATGTATATTATTTTCTGTTCAAATTACAATATCACAATTTCCCCTTTGGCTAAGCGATGTTATTGAGACACGTTGTCTCATTAGGGCCGCGTTTTGGAAGGCGAAATTACTCTAATTGGGCATGCTGTAAATGGATTTCTCAGGTTCAACGGTAATTTTCCCGAAGGCCGAAGAAACAATTTGACTCGAAAGAGCTGTCGGTACGAAAGAGGTCCACCTATTTACTTGTAGCTCGGGTTTTGAGGTGAAACGTGCGCCTTTTGTTATGGGGACGCCTTCTCCGAGGGACAAAATAGCCCCTGAGGGTCCTCATTTGGATAGCCAGATTGTTAGGGTGACGACTGGTTCAGATTTATCCGGAAGTCAACGTTTGGATCCTTACTTGATCCATAACTCAAATTTTAATTTATTACTGCGTTCCAATATACGAGAAAACGGTGAATTATTTCGTAGAGTTTGTTCTCTTCAGTTAAAAAAACAGTTCATTATTTTACGATCAAAATATTGAACTACATTCGCCACCTATTTTACTCCGACGGTCAAATAATTGACTTCGGACCAATGTGAACCGCGGTTGACTAAGTAGACCGAAGAAGAATGAAAGTGGAGAAACGTTTGAATACAATTCAGGCCGATCGTCCTATAAATAGAAAACAGAAGCTCAGCAAACGGTGGTTTATCGTTCGTTTATCAGTTTCAGTATATGAGTGCACTCCGTGTGAGTGAATGGTATTGTGTTTACGAGGTAGCACGAGTCATACGAGGAACTGAAGCGATAAAGGCCGATAAGTGAGAGTGGACGATCGAATAGTCGTCAGTTCGAGGCCCGATAAGATTTTTCGTCAGCTGAAAAGTCTTTCGCCATCGTGTCAATATCGTAACTCGTCATTTACTGTAAACAACCTCGGTGAAAAATTGTTGATGGTAGAAATATGGCATAAATCAGTGAAGTTTATAGCTTGTTTGGTATCAAGGCAGTAGGTAATTAAGTTCTTTAGACTGACACCCTTACATTTTTCCCTTCTTTGGTTTATTATTCCAGATCTATAGCTGGAAAAGTATAGTAGTGCAATCTAATGTCAAGAATTTGTACTGAGTTACCTATTAAACAATATTTTAGTATTCAACAAATGTAGGTACTGAAAATTTCAAACCTTGGGCGGAATATGCATCGAATAAGGGAAGCAACAAGCAAGCTACGTGAATAATAAACTCCTGCGTAAGGATTGGCAGCGTTTTCCCCATTTTTTCATCTATGGAGTGGAATAATGAATTATTTACCTTTTTTTGAACGGATTTGAAAATAAACATAAGTATCTGAGTTTTCATGACTGAACAATTCAATCAATATTTCCTAAAGTAATACAATTTATATCTAATAAAATTACTATACGTAACATTTCATGAACACGCTATCGATGACATTCAATAATTTTGTGAGTTTTCTTGTCCGGAGTGCTGAAAAACACAAATTGAACACATAACGCATAATTATGGTACATTTACAACAATTTGGTTTTTTTCGCCAGGAACGTATCTAATTTTGGCGTTCTACTCGGGGATAAAGGAGGGAGTAAAAATCAAGTTCCTATGAGGGCGGGGACGTTACCGTCTTTTACGCCATAGGTATGATTTGTTCTTCGTTCCCAGGATGTGGGATATCGTCTTTTTTCCATTGCCGATGACGAGGGATGTACCTGTACTTGGAAAGGCTGACTATCACCGGAGGCGAACAATGCAAGTAGTGACATGACTCATCTTTTACCTCACACGGTACAAGGAGCAAAAAAAGTCGAGGAAAAAATTATAGGCGTCAAATGAAATGGGTAGATTTGTCTGGCGGGGAAGGAAGGAGGGTTTTTAACGGACGGATTCGACTTGCACTGCTGATTCAGCGATAGAACCGAAACAATCTGTATTGTAAGTCAAGCTGAAACAGCGACATTCGCAGCTTCTTCATGTTATCAACACTGTCCGTAACTCGAGTATCTTTTGTAAAATGCTGCCGAAAGGGTTTTTTTAAGACAGTACCTAGTTGATAAAGGCTGATTATACGATATTGATGAGCAACTCACACCTATATGAAATAATTGAATATTGAGATATCGACCCACTAGTCATAAAAACACATCAAACACACTAGACACACTGACATAAAAATATATGAGATAATACTTGCCTGCTTGATTATTTGATAGCATTTCCAAGCCGAATTAAGAATTTTCAAAACCAATTGGGAATTTCTCAAAATAGATTTGAGAATTTTCGAATCCGAATAAATAGTTTTCCAAGTCGATTCGGTTAGAAACATTTTTAATTTTTTTTTTTTGAAATTTGGGCAAAAAATGGGTTTTAGTTTAGAACGGTAGGCGAATAAGTTCACGCCTTTTTCTACCCTAGCTGATGTATGGTTGGACGGTTCTATAACTTATTTATCTACAATCAAAATTTCGACAATGCCAGGCGGGGACAAGTGCAAAAACGAGATTTGTCCTATTTTAAATGTTCGAATAGCGAAATAATGACCGGAGCAATGGCTTTTATAGGTAATCAAAGTTAACGTATGGAGCTGTACACTGAACGTGCCCCGCTGCGCCTTAATAATTTTTTCCAATACTGTAAATTGGCAAAATACAAAACTGATTTATTTTGAAATCTATCCCAAAACAGCCAAAATAACCTTTCGTCAAGATAGTGGGAAAAGGTTTCTTGTATACCAAATTTCAATAACACCCATCTGATTTCATCACTCGATGCTACTTCAGCTTGTTCGTCATAATTTCAGCAGAATCGAGCATGGCCATTTTGTCAGTTCTTCGAATGACGCCTATTCGACGATCCCAAAAACTACTGCGAGTGATGATGGTGCACACTTTATTGCCTCACTCTACACGATGAAATTAGAGGGAGATAATTGCGGTAATCCGAATAAGGGAAAAGTGTGGTGCAAGCATATACGGCGAAGACGAGGAGGATAGTCGGTTTAAGTGGACTTTTTCTCTCTTTTCTCCCCTTTTTTCCTCGGTCCGAGATAGTCCCATTATTATTACGAAGGTCCGCTTCTCGTCCACGGGTAAAGACTGGTTCTGAGTTCGGGGCCCTCGCTCTGAGTCAGGAGCCCCAGGACCTCCGCGCCCCCTCCCCCACTTTCCCCTCCGCAGTCAATGACTCACCTTCTACGCTTTTTTGCCTTTCCTTCGCAGGTGTTTACCAACAACAAGACTCCTCTTTCTGCTCTATTCTCTCCTCTTTGGCGAACTGCTTCCCCCGAGCTCCGCTTTTCAAAGCATCGTGCGTTTCGTGAGCGGATCGTTTTTTCTTTATGCCGATTGCGGACGTGGCCGCAGGAACAAGTGACTGGTAGGGTTTCTGGTCAGGTATAGTTCTTCACTCTTTCGACCAGGACGGTTCTGGGCTGGAACCCGAGGAAAGCCCACTGTGAATTTGCGATGCATCATTACACAAGCAAAGCTGCGTTCATTAAACGTTAATTTTCAAAGAAAAAGGATAGGTATAATTTTTCTTCGCTATAGCGATTCGAGAGTTAGAAGGACGACTATCCGAAGACTCAAGTTGTAGACCAAATTTGAATGGTTTCATTACTGTTATCATGCATGATGTCTTTGTTGTTCGTAATTATGCTAAAATATACGCCAGTTCCGTCCCAGAAAATCTGATCTACAAAGCTAATCCTAGCTCAATTTTGGATTTAATGGCAAGAAAACACCTATACATCCGACTTAACATCAGCATCGGCAATGAAGTTCTTAAAATTAGAAATACAAAATTATTTCGAGTTTACAACCGAAGTCTCAGACTAGAGTAGACTCGATCAGTCAGCCAATAGTAGATGATCGACAAGGTTTCTTCCGGGTTTAAGGTTCAGGATTGCACGTACACAATCGTAAATCAAAGCCCATGCTCGGTAACCAAGATCACATAGAACGGTTCAAGGTTGTCCATTCTGCGTTGACTCAGCGGTTGCAACTGTGTAACAAATACGGCACCGTGAAGCCTCAATATCACCAATTTACGACCCGACTCTAAAAGGGAAATTGTCGGCGCAGGATGTGTTGAATGCAACCGAGAAAGGTCCTCTTGAGGCCTAGCGTGAAGAGTCAGGTAAGGGTGAGTCACTGAAAAACAACAATAGATCACCCAGCGTACGAGTGACCCATATATCCATGAGTCAATTAGTCACTTTCCCTGACTATGAGTAAGTCAGGCCAGGTAGGCGTGGTATAACAATAACTGTAATAGTTAATATCCTTGACATGAAATGTCCGTTTCCTGCGGCCATGGCTTAAAGACGTAATAAAAGACGACAATAAGTACGGCGCAGTTGCGGTTTTTTGTTGATTTTCAAGATCCTTAATGAGTAATAATTACAGTAATTTGGTTATGAGATGGAGCATACGGGGGTAATCTATTGATACTCAAAACGTCAAAACGGTTATTCAGAATTTCGGAAATTGTGGCAATCAAAGTCGTAGACAAATTTGAAGCAGCTTTAATTCAAGACGTACCTACCTAAACCTGTAAGAAATTCATGCGCTTTCCAGAACTGGCGATCGAGAAAAGAAGAAATAAAGTGACTCCACGTGTCAAGAGTTCGCACTTGGGTGCTGGTGGCAATTGATTGTAATGAGGCGACCGTAAACTTGATAGCCCTATTGTACGTTCATTAACGAACCCTATTTCACTGGGTGCGAAGCCAATGGGCAATAAGTAAATTGAAACATCGCATATTGCCTCAGCACGGTTGTCTACCACTTTGAATAGTACACCGGAGGGAAATTGGGTTTCTAGAATGAATTTTTTTGGGTTTATGTCTTTGGTGTCGTTTGACTTCGAGGTAGGAGGTGAACATGACATTCCATGTTTGGATAATGACGACTTGAGCTGTTTTTCCACCCGTTTTTTTCCGAAATCGACCAGGGCTATTCCTGCGAAAGCGCAAGGGACATCTGTGAAAATGATGATGTTGTGTCTTATGTCTGGACAAACTTTCCTGTTGATTTTTCCTATCCATTAGGGATCCTTAGTGCTTCGAAAAACGTCCAGATTTGTATTCTTAGCCCTAGTGTAGGTACTCCTGGGTTGGACTTCGGACTTTGGTATGAAAATTGCCCTGCGCTTAGGGTTTAGAAGGCACTAAACTGATTCTATGATGAACAAAATACACTTGGTTCTAAATTTTCATTTATTATTTACGTATGCTCGTCGTTTCGCCAATATTTTGGATGATTTAAAAGCAAGAGAGCTCTGACAACTTCCTGGGGCTAGAGAGCTGGATAGCTCCTGGGGAGGGCCCTACAGCAGAAAGCGCTGGAACATAATGATTATCGTCAAGAGGAAGTCATCACAGCTCTCGTTTCCTCATACTATCCTAAACATGTAATTTATTGTTTTCCATTTTGCTGGCCTTGCAGGTTTGTGAGGCGGTATCGTATAATTTTGGTCTTATCGCAATTTCGGTTCTGCGGAGTCAGCCTACCCTTGACATTGATTCTTGGGGAAATAGACGTCCAGGCACCGAGGAATATCTGATAGAAACAATGTCACGTTCGCGAGGGTCACGCCACCACAATCAGCCAGTGTCTCTCGTTAATTATATGGCCGATACTAACATTTGCGACTATTATCGCTTTCTGATTATGATTCGCAATATTCGACATTTTATATTACGTCTTGGCTCTGTTTATCATTTGTCCTTAAAGCGGTCTAGACA
Organism: Nesidiocoris tenuis; assembly: GCA_036186465.1. Taxonomy (NCBI): domain Eukaryota; kingdom Metazoa; phylum Arthropoda; class Insecta; order Hemiptera; family Miridae; genus Nesidiocoris; species Nesidiocoris tenuis. The sequence continues at coordinate 14,214,072 of AP028912.1, forward strand.
TTATGGCTACTATTAGAGCGATAAATGTCTAGTAATCGCTTGACGGCCGTGTCCTATCTGCTTACGATGAGAAGATAAAATCACGAAAGTCCTTTATTCAATATACGAAGACCTCAACATACATAGAAGAAATCCGATGGCTCGAGCGCATGTTTATGCCTCGTAGAAAGATCAAATCCGTGCAATTAACTTTTACGTCAGGCTGCACGAGGAAAACGCTCAAGTACCTAACTATGCTCAATATTAAAAAGAAGACGCGTAGCTTCAATCCTTATTGGCATTTTAATAGCCACGTCATGCGTGAATATCTCCAGATGACCGCAACATTGAAAACATAATTTAGAGAAAATAGTTTAGAGTTATATATTTCTTGTGTTTATTCGAGGAACTTATTCCATATTTCATCTTTGACCTACCTAACTAAACCAAATTTTTAATGAAAAAAAAACTTACCTAATATTTCGCAATTGAATTTTGGTATAATATCTGAGCGGGTATTAGACCGAATATTATTCAACCCATCGCAAAGTGGAAAGGATATGGGGGCGTGGCTCCCTCAAGACGAGGATTCGGTGAGGTGGCGTGAGGAAAGGGAACCTGACGGCCGGTGGAGGGCGAAGCTCAGTGACCCGACTCATGTTCCAACATGCGCGTCTATTTTTGTTCTGCCAGTTCTTGGGGACCCCCCTCCCCTCGTCTCGGCTGCCCCGTTGGAACCTTCCCCCACATCATCGGACCCCCCCGACCCCCACATCCCCAAACTTCCACGTCAGGTTGCAGGTCCACTAACGAGCGATAAGATGATCCTGAGCTCCTCCGAAGTAGGACACGACACCTCTCGCGAAAAGAAAGACGGAGAGAGACGATCGTTTTGATTTTGGCCCATGAAAGTGCCTAAAGGTTGACCCCATTGAGGAACATTGAGTAGATTAGGTACCTATAAATAATTATGAGGCTATGTGGTTTTTCCAGCACCGTAAGACATTCAAAAATAAAGCTATATAAGTTTTAATGCAAGTTTTAATAAATTTAAATTGATATAATATCAATAACCATAAGAAAGTAAATTGAAAGTTGTGAAAATACACAGCTGATCGATTCGCTCATGGAATGGAAGGCAAAATACAACTTAAGAAAATCTATATGAATTCAGAAAATTAAAAAACGTAAAAAAACAAATGATTTTGTCTCAAGAAAAAACTTCTGTCTGCTCTCATGGATACAGAACGAATTCTCTCGAGCATGAGCATGATTCATTTTCATTTCCTGCAAATTGTTTTCAGCGCAAAAATGTTCCGAGCTCAGAGATAATTTTTCGGACTAGCTAGATTACGAACTATTTCCTGGGGAACTAGGTACCTATTGGGTGGGTTCATCAATTCAGTTCATTTATCGAACATCCATTATTCTCCGGATATAATTTTCTATGGTTGCCTACAAGGAAATTAATTGTCTACATTCCCCAGAAATTACTTATTTTGAGAATTATTTGACGAATAAACTGAATTGATTAACATTGGATTTGACATTCTGAAGCGATTTTCATTGTGCTAACTTTTGTGCCAAGAAACTCATGAAAAATTATGTGAGTACTGGAACCGGGAACGGCAACGGAGAAGCGGAGATAAAGAAAATGAAAAAGACTCCGAAAAAAAGAGAACAGGAGATGAGTGGTTCCTGAAGGAGAGTCGAAAAAGTGTTCCTTCGATGGAGACGACTGGTCTACAAAACCGGTCCTGAAGGCAAAAGAGGTGGCAGGGGTGAGGACGAGCCAGAACTAAACTTACTACAAACTGCTCCTGTTGGAGCCATTTCGAACGGTATCAAGTGGATTTGGGTCGACACTCAGCCACTGGACGTGATGCAACTCTTAAGATTTACATCTGGCCAACGTCTCCAGTAAGCGTCGATTTTGAACAGTTGCGCGGAGTTTAGCTGATATGCATATTTAACCGTTGATTGCTCAAAGGGATGAGATATGATAAAACCAAGAATGATGCTATGGCAGGACTCAATTTTATGGAAAATCTTATGATTTAATGTCAACTTCAAATTTTGTATTGTTGGGAACCGTGCCACCCGATTGCCTTGTCGATGCGCAATAATATAGAAATAAATAAATAAAATATAGAAGACATGAGAAAATGGTCACATTAGTACATACCCATTACCCATAACAAGCAAACATAATTTTGAATTTATAATATACAATTTAGCCAGAATAGTTTGCCATGGGAGTTGAAACAACTGGCCATGAAAAAAGTGATCCAGGGAAAAATCAAAAAGGCTGCCTTATGAAGAAAACAGGTCCTCATTATGAGGTAAAGTAATCGCTTGCTATAAACTTGGAATCTTCAGTAGCTCTGGAATTCAAAAATTCTAGCACCGCTCGTTTTTTGGGTTCTAAAAAACTGCATAAGTCGGTCTAGGTCCCCATCTTTTCTTATTGTACTGAAAATTTCGTTATCATTCTAGGTGCGTGCTCTTCGTACCGGAGAAAAGAGACCTCCTTCGAAGAAAATTGTGGGTGCCATCATCGACAGAAAGGGCGGCTCAGGATCGTCGGATCGTAGCATGACGCAAACCTCGATGGTCAGCGCTTGTGAAAATGAGACAGGAAAAAACCTACCCGAATACCTTGGAGATTCGTTCATTGTATGCGAACATTTAGCGGAAATGATGGATTTAGATACAATCAAGTCAATCACGAAAAAGTATGGAGTCGATTTGGACAGTCCCCTTGTCGATCCCGAAGTCGAAAGAAAGGAGTTGAAGAAGAGGATCAAAGCGTGGAAGAGGTGTCCCAATAGGATCGATCTTAGGTAGGCTATGCAACCTGAAACCGGAGCAAACTGCTGCTTGAGTTGTTTTATCATTTTGGTAATTCGGTGTCCGTGATTTCAGGTATGTATGCCGAGATCCAGTAACGGGAGAGACTTGCCCGGTCGTGAAGAGCTTGATGACGCCTCAGAGACATGATCCGAATCTGTTATCGCTAAGCTCCAGACTGCCTCCTGGGACCATAGGAGTTACACCCAACCAGGTTGCCTTCCATGGAGGAGTCAATCAAGGGTCACGGGCGAAAACCAACGACCCCCATTCGCTGGAGCTGGGTCGTCGTTCAGATGGTACGAGTGAACATCGCACATACACAACCAGCAATTGTGGATTTTCAGATTGTGGGGGTTCAAATTGAGGGGAATAAGGCTAGTGGAAATGTTTTCAAAAGTGGAGGCCAAGGCCTGTCAGTGACTCTCCACACTGCAAACGTGTCCCCTCGAACTCACCTACTCGAGAGGGACATCTCATCCATTCTAACATAGGTCCTGCACCAATTCCTTTCAAAATTTCAAGGACATCTTCAGGACCTAACTTATATTTTGTCTTGGAACTGGTTCAAAAAATCTTGTCACCCTCTTGTAAAAGCAGAAATTCTACATTTTTTAAACACCTCCAGGACGCTTGTCCAAGACTCTCGGTCATTCGCAGCATTTACCAAGATTCTTGATGCCTTTTTCCCTGATACGCCACCAAGCATATCGCTTGTTCGTCCCAGTGCCCTCTAAAGCTTTACAACTCCCCTGGGTCGCTCACAAAGCCCAGAATTACCATAATGTTCATCCTTCCTACTTGAAGACTGACACCAACTTTTATCTTCACCACCAACTATTCAATTATTTGCAAAATTGCCTATAACAGGAAGCTTCTCCAGGCACAACAAATTATGAACTTTTCTTGGCTCACCCATTTCAATTAGTTGCGGACATACAAGAAGAAAAAGATACCCATTACTTTAAAAATATGAGGAAAAGCCTCTCCATCATATGAAGGCCATGAATTTTTACGAAAAGCAAACTTGATTTTCATTAGTTTTTTTATGCTCCACAGTATCATCACTGATGCAGCCTCATCAACACAGCACAAAAAAAATCAAAATCCCTTTCTTTAGCAATACTTCTACGTTCGCCAACAGGTACTATGTGCGTAACGATTCAATACGCCCCTGACGCCAGATCTCCACCAGAATACTTCTGCTCTACAGTCCGCGAAGTACAGGCAGTCGATTCAAAAGATGTCCTTGGCAGAAAGTCAAAGTCAAAACGCAAATCGGCGAAAGGTGGCAAGAAGAAGAAAAAATAATGAAGCCTGGTCTTCTATTTCTTGGGCCGTATCTCGGACGCCTTTATCCACAACGAATAAATTAGCGCAAAGCATTAGAGCATGGAAAAGGTTGAACAGAATAAAATTAATAAAATTTGGTAACGGGGTTCGTATTATTAGTGAGAACAAGTTGGAAATTTCAAAAATTCCTTCTCCGGCAGGACTCGAACCTTCCACCTCCCTACCCTCAACGCCTTGAACTCGTAAACCCACAAAGAGTCTGGTTTCAGGCAGTTGTACTAGATGAAACATCGCCTTTGAAGAACCAGGAATAACCTTAAATTTACTTGACCGAATAACCGTTTTTGTAAAATATATTCAGGAGTTTGAGTCACAGTTTTTAGTTGGCATGAGGCACTCCCTTTTTGTCCGACTATAGCTCTTCTTCTATCCTGACTATTGTTTTGCAAACAGGATTGATATCCAGGATTGCTCGAGGAGTTTAGTGCATCCAGCTTAGGATCCACGTGCAATTTTGGAGCAGTTTGAAAATTATCGCGGAGCCAACTGGACTGTTTCCAATTATTTCCTTGGATCTCCACAGGAAACTTCCTCTCAGTGAATCAGGAAAAATAGTCAACTTGAACTGCTGGACTGATAAAATCCAGCGTTTGAAAATGGAATGAATCCTTCTTAATGTCCTGCAAATTATTCTTCCCCAACGACGCTCAAGATGAAATGATAATTTTCCTTGCGGAAATTCTTCTTCGAGCGAAGTTTTCCCGGCTTTATCTCCGCAGAATCTTAACCTTGGAGTTGATGTAGGTCAATGTCAGCGGAAAGACCTCCCGCCGTTTTAGCGAGTTTTCCATTTCGGGAAAAGGAAGTTTGCCGAGAAAAAGGGCATTAGATCTGGCACTTGCCGCTTGCTGACCTAGTTTAGCGGTAACATTAGAACTACATAGAGCCCTTCAGCAGAACGCCATTATTTCTAACTCGGTATCGTTTTCTTCCGCCCTTTTTAAGTGCACTTGCCCTTCGCCTAGAACTTGTTTATCCCGGAAGTTGTGTCCTCTAATGGAGGGTTACTCTATTTTCCTCGCCTTTTTTCCCGTACAATGGCATTATCGGATATTGAGGAAGCATTTATTTTCCTCCTAGGACAACCTTGAACATGGAGGGGCTCTTTTTGAAAATTTCCCGGAAATTTCAAACTCTTTGGTACCACTTTAGGTCCATGTCTATTCTATGCGATAAATTCTAGCATCTAAGTAGTTCGAAGACCATTGTTACCATAGGCCTAGCGATTGAATGATTTTTTCGCTGTTGAACAGGTAAGGGTTTCGTAAACGTCACTTCCCATTGCCCGTCGCATGTCGGAACCTGCTCGTTGTGAACAGTGGTGTCCTCTGTTGGCTGCAAGTATAGTTAAAAAATAAAGAGGGGCCGAAGGGCCCACGTAGAAGGTTCACACTTTTCTGTAAAGTGCGGGATTCCGCATTGTCTTCTTACACGCCCTTTAATGCAGAAAAAATTGATAACAGTTATCAGTTACTGATGAGACGGCACCGACTAGGTGACTCACTCATCTAATTAATTAGTAATTAGGTATTCATTAAACCGGCACTCGGAGGTCACTTCAATATTATTTTATTTACTTGGACTGAACATGACTATCACGTTTGATTACAGTGAGCACTTATCACTGGTACAAAGTATGTCTTAAAAGATGCTGCACTGATAGACATATTCCTTGCGTCATAACAATAACCATTATTAAATAACGAAGACAAATTTTGCCTCCAAATGGCAATATGAGGCTTGAATGAGGCAAATAGAGAAACAATATTGTTTACCAATTAGGTAGTTTTTGCAGTTTTGCTGGCGCAAAAGTTATCCATTATCGGTTCCCTCATACCTTAAGATCGAAACAACCTAACGACGAGAAACTTGGTACTACCTACTCACGAACACAAAATACCTATAGCATTTTCCTTGATATGAGAATTTGAATTTATTTGAGGATTTGAAGTATTGGAACTTTATTTGAGAACTTTGCAAATCAAATAGGAAAATGTTCAAGCACATTTGGTTCGAAAAATTTCCAATTTGATTTTTGAATTATTCTCATACTGATTTTGAATAATTCTCTAATTGGTTTGGAAAGTTGAAAGGAATTGAACAGTTACACAAGAAAAATGTTCTCGTACCGGATTTTCTAAATTTCTTTACGGAAAAAATAATTTTATTCCGGGTGCGGCCGGGTACTTGCAACTACTTACAATTGAAGCAGAATTAAAAAGGTGCTCCCCTACTTTATGCTACAAGGTTAAATACATTGCTAGCTTTATTCGAAATGGAGTAAGTAAGAGGAGAAAACAAACAAGTGAACGGTTAGCACACGAAACATTTTTTTCTTATAATGCCCAATTTTACTTTATTATCATAAATTTATTAACCTGCCTGCGCTCCTACTTTTTTAATGATTAGGCGCTGACCTAGGCGCTGAGGATTTATGCTTGAAACATAATATGATATTATCATGTTTCAAACATAAATCCTTGGTCATCTCCTAATCATTAAAAAAGTAGGAGCGCAGTCAGGTTAATAAATTTATGATAATAAAGTAAAATTGCGAACATTGTGAAAATATTATTTTCAGTGTTATCCGAGATTTTGTTGAGAATTCTAAATACCTAGGTATCTAATGTTCATGTTTTTCCTCAAAGTTCATAATCCCACTGCATGAATAATGACGCAATTTCGTACAACTGGCATCGTTGGGTCGTTGATCCTCAAGAAAACCCCGCTTTAAAAAGTCTTTGGCGGGAAAGGAGTAGGTTGAACTTCGACAAACGGTCGATCCTTGGCGCGTGTGTCGGTGTGCGCCGAATACGAGTGAATATCCCGAAGTGTGCGTAGCTATCCTGCGTGTGCGAGGGATACTCAAACGAGTAACAGGTCCTAGCCGGTCTTTAGTGTCGACGTGTGCGCCTATCTGTTACCTGCTCACGTGTGAGTGGGGTCTCGCTCAGATAAAAATTATAGAAGAGGACTCCCGAAGGATAAAAAAAGAAGAAAAAAAGGAGCAACTCGAGAAAAGGACGAAACAAAACAAAAATCTGCAGTCGTGGAGGTGGCTCGAGTGGGGGGAGGGGTGGCGATTGGTTCGAAGACGGGTCACGTGATCGGGAGCGCTACAAGTCGCGCCATGTCCTGGTCACATGTACGAAGACTTGATCGCATGCGTCTGTGCAATTTCGGGTGGCAATAGTTCAGATGAGATATTTCGGTTATCTAATTTCAGGAAATGAAGGTCCAGCATGAAACCAATGGGGCGTAGACACACAGTAGGTACTTCCATATTTTGAAACGTACATTTTTGGCACAATTTGATCATATTTCGACTGCTTTAAAGCACCCTTTGTGTAAAGAATTTTGGCCCTTTAAATAAAGGGTGTTTAGGTCAAAAAATATCAAAAAATTCACTATGCAAATTTTAAAATTCGCCCAAAATAAAAATACATTACATTATCGGAATATAAAAAATATCCACATATTCTGCAAGGTAAAACAAAGATTTTAAGACCAAGAACGCTCAAATCGGTTCATTTTTGTGGCCGGAAAAAAATAAAATAGAAAACCCTAAAAATGCGAATATATCGGAAGTGCTGTGAGTTATTCAAATTCCGATTAAACAGGGTGTTAGGTATTGCCGAGACTAACATCTCAGTTCAAGAAATTTGAAAAAAGGTTGAGAATTGAGGGAGCTATGGCCATTTTTGTAAATGACCACAGACGGACATACTTGTGCTACAACAACTAAACTGATTGTTGACATTGAAGATGGATTTTATGCTTGATGAAACAACAAAACCACGATTTTGTGTCCATGGGGTGTTAATTTGGTCTATCAGGAGGTGTTCATTTATGGTAGGCCTACCTATTGTGTCATGAGTGGTTCGACACTTACGTAGCTTCGTCTTCAAATATCAACATTCAATTACGTCACATTCTCACATTGTCTAAAAGGCAGTTATCATTAGGCAAGTAAGCATACTGATTACGTACAATTCTCTTTGAACGGGTTTGAATCCTGATGCTAACAGAATAGAGGATATAGGGCTTCAAGATGTAAACATCTTACGAGGTGTTGTGATTGTTTCAAGCCTTAGGGAGCGTTATGTGTTTCGATTTGTATTTTGATCATGGTTATTCTAGGCAAACCTTCGATTTTGAATTCTTCGCTGGTGTCTAGAAAAAATCTGCATCTTGAAGGTCAATTTACTGAAGAGTACATATGGTCATCTGAGAAAAGCTTAAAAAAGGTCTAGTCAGGAGATAATTTCTTCATATTATCAACGGTGGCATAGGGAAACACGTTACATACCTACTACCACACTTTGGACGATAAAAATTTAAAAATCTAGACGAAATTCATGATTTTTTTTGGTCTGATTTTGTAACCTAGGCTACAAAAACAAGGAATGAAATATTTGAGGGAAAACTCCCGATAATCGTTCTCACGAAATAAAAACCATTTTTGCGTAGATAACACACAATACTTCTATATATCGTTTTGAACCAAACTGATTCGATTTTGACTGATTTGGAAACTAAAATTAACGAAAACGTCAATAATCACGCAATGCCAATTTTAAATCTTGCCTAATATCAAGACCAGTCCTTTGTGAAATCTTTGGATCAACACAAATAAAAAAAAAAAAAATCAAGACCAGTGGTGCGTAGATAACACACAATACTTCCGCGTTTTGATACCTAAATGTCCGACACAATTTGATCATATTTTGAATTCTAGGAAGCTGAGTGGGCCAAAATTTCAAAAACTCACTAGGTATCTAAATTTTATTTCTCACCTAAAATCGAAATAAGTTAGGTGGCCGGAATATAAAAACTATCAACGTATTTTGCAAGGTTAACCAGATTTCGAAGACTTGAATGCTTCATCAATTTATTTTTGAGCCAAGGAAAAAAAATTGAAAAAGTGCCATTAAAGGGAAATTAGTGAGAGAAATACGAATTCCAGTTTAACAGGATGATGGGTTTTGCTGAGACGAACATTTCACTCTAAAACAAGAAATTTGAAAAAAGGTTGAGAATTGAGGGAGATTTTTGCAAATGCTGGAAGACGGACGCTCGAACTGTCTAACGGACGTACAGACTCTTCAGAAAGTGATTCTGGGTAAAAGTGTGTATAAGTAAAGTATTTCTGAAGCTCCTTTCCGATTTCCGAACCGTCAGGTTCAAACTTCCATTTTTACTGTTTCTCAAAAATCTCAGCCAGTACCCCACAAGTCAGTATTCATGGAAGAAGCTAAAGGTGTATTATACTATAATAGTATAGCGCGGAAGTACTGCGTGTGATTAAAATTCTGACGAAGAATGATATCAATAATTCTAAAGTCAATAATTTTCCGTAATTATTTACTACTTGTCACTCTATTTAGAGAAAGATTCTCTCTCTTTGAGGAAAGGAAAATTGTTGTGTGCTGGCCCTGAAAATTTTTCCTGCAAGATTTTGCGTTTTATTTTTGCTACTTTTTTCAAATATTTTCGCGCAATTTGGTGGCACTTGGTGCCTGCTCACCAAAACGCGTCCGCACGCCAAATCGCCTTCGTGTGAGTCGTCCGCCGGATGGCGGGAAGTTGTGTGCGCGACGGACCGACGGGTCACGTGACTCCGCGTAGCACGGTAGCCGTCGACGGCCGGGGGGGACGGGAGGAACCGTATCGTAGTCGCCCCCCTCCACCGGCCCGCGCGCGTAACCCCCTCCACCGGCGGGCCCTTCAGCTCATGACGAGCCGCTCGGCTTTCAGCTCAGAAGTGGTCCGCCCGCTCGACTAGCAGGTCAACATTGACGAGCGACTTGGCCCGGCAACTCGCGCGTACTGTCGATCCGCGTATTCGGCCAGTGATTCTATCAGTGACCCAGTGTTTATGGACCGAATTTGAACAATTTTGTTTTTTGTACTACCGAAATTCGAAATGGCAATTCCCTTCAATTTGCCGACGGACGAAGAAACCGAAGACACGTACAGGCGGATCGACCAGCTTTTGCTCGATTTGTACGACCTCCTTCGAGAGATCATTTTCCGCCAAAGGACGATATTCAGAGGTAAGCGAACATAATTTTCGAAATTATTTTACGAGCTTAAAAAATATTTTTACATGATTCGTTTTGAAACGCAATTGTTACAAAAATCTCCTGAGATTGAACAAATTTTAAAATTTTAAGTTCCTAAATTTTGCACTTATCATAATTTTTTTTTTGAAAACTCGAATTGGTCGTTATTTTTTTGAATGATTTTACGATACATTTTTGGTCTGAAACTCATTTTTATGTAAGTGACACAAAACTATGCTAATTAGGTACATTTGCAAATATCAAATTTGCGTTTTATAGTTTCCGGCGTTGCACGAATTTTTTCAGTGATATTTAAAAAAATAAAATGTCGTATATAAGATTGTGACACTTGTTGAAAGACGTTTACTGTTGACCCTTCCCTCAAAATTTTGCAATTTGCCTATTTCCCTGTAGTATAAGGACAAAATGCACACACCCTTCAATTATTATTTTCCTGGAATAAAATTAAGATGTTATCGCCGAGTTTTTTTGAAAAATACTGCGACCTACGTAAGCTGATAGACTTTGGCTTTCCTTTAGTGATACCGACCTATTTGTTACCTACACGATAGCAAGATCATGTCCGAACAATGACGATAGTGATGTGACAGTTCATCAACAACTATAGCTTAGCTTGTTGGCATCCTTCGTTAGGTTTATTCCTGTTACCGAACAAGCCTGTTAATGTATAGACGTGAATAATACAGCTGAGCCGGCAGTGAGTTGAAATCAGTGAAAGACAAAGCTACTGTAAAAAATTAATAAAAAATCGTGGAGACATCAACTGTTGAAGATAATCAACCAATAAGTTTTTGACAAAAAATGTAAATAAATGTATAATAATGATAGATATTAATAAAATCAATATTAATAAACAAAAGAGATAGTATAATAAACACCATTATTTACAAGTTTATCTCATGGAACTCAAAAACTTTGCCCTATTTCAATTTTATTGATTTCAAATTTAATTTAAAATTACACAATTACGTCTTATTGAGCAGCTACCTCCTAATCAACAAAATAACGTTGAAAAGATACCTTGCTAGGAAATTCAATTGAAACTCAGTATTTAAATACATTTATTAGGAACAATGGTAGCAAAAGTAGCAAGTTACATAATCCTATTGAAAATATACAATACAAAAAACTAAAAAACAGAAATCGTATTATATACAAGTACACAATCACAGTTATACAATCTGAAGAAAGAGAATGTTTATATTAGGGTTTACTCAAGTAGTTAATTGACCGTCTCCTGACGTAGTAGGAGAGGCATTATCACAGCAGCAGAGACATGAAAAAATATAAATGTACAAAATTCACAAAATTACTTAACTTAACAGAAATTAGTCGATAATAAGTAGATATATTTTCCCTATAGATACATTTTCAGTCTTTGGAAACCGGTGTAAAAATAATGTCACTCTCGGCAATTAATGTCACTTCACGCGAGCAATATCGTTATAGTCTTTAGCCCGGAAAGCGCAATTGCCAGCGACTATTTCCACTTATCTTCCTGGAACAGGGATCTCCGTACAAGAAGAGTGGCGTACCCGCAGTACGCATGACTCGTGATTTCATCATAGTTGATCGTCGTCCACAAGTCTTTCTGCGGGTCGTAGACTTCCATGGAGTCGCCGTTGTCGCTGCAGGCGACGATTTTGCCGTGGAGGACCGCAATGCCCGACGAACAGATCAGCTCGTTTGGCGCCGATTTTGGTGTCCAGGTGTTCGTGTGGACGTCGTAGCATTCCATGAACGGATGATCGTCCGTGCCACCGAGGACGTATATGTGCGACGATCCTACGGCGCAGATCGTGGCGTCGTAGCGAGCGGCGATCATCGGTGCTGCTTCGGTCCACTCGTTCTTCTTTGGATCGTATTTCTGCAAGATCCTGCTGGGGCTTCTTCTGATCGGCGATCCTCCGACGACGTAGAGGAAGCCACCCTGGGCAGTGACAGCGGCGTTGATGGTAGCCTTCCGAATGGGGGCTACGGTGGTCCATCTGTTGGTGGCAGGGTCGTAGCGCTCCACAGAAGTCCTCCTGGGGAGAAAAATGAGAAATATGTTATCAAATGGCGTAAGAAGAATGAGAAAGCAGAAGAAAACATTCCAAAATACGTCTAACGCTTTGTAAATTCAACAAGAAACCAAAAATAACGCTTACCAATTATATTCGTCCGCACCGCCGACAGCGTACAGGTAGCCGTCCAACATCGCCAGGCCGACTCCACTCCTGGCGTCGCGCATTTCGCTCAGCTCCTTCCAGCAGTTGGTGACCGAGTCGTAGCTCCAGGCTCGAGGAGAAGCCCGACATTCGCTGACCAGCTGCCCTCCAGCGACGTAGAGCGTGTGCTTGCCGCCTACAGCAACACCATGGCCCCAGATGCGGGATGGAAAGTCCGTCAGTGTTTTCCACCTTCGTTCGACAGGGTAGAAGCACTCGATGGCGCTGTACTTCCTGCCGAAACTTTCCATGTACCCGACTGCGACGATTACTTCGAGGAGCCGGGGCTTGGTGGTGACGTTCTCCGGAATGTAGCAGCCTTTGGAGAACGAGTGGTACAGTTTGGCTTCCGCTGTCAAAGCCATGGAGCTGGCATCCTTCCGTACCAGGTCCAGAGTTTCCACTCGTTCTGCGAGGAAGCTGGGCGCTATCAACCCGAGCCTCACGTGCTTGAAGACCTCGGGGAAGGCGCATTCCCTCAGATCGGGTTCTGCGCTGCACCATCGCACGACAGCCTCGAACAAGTCTTCCTCCTTTTCGACGTGAAGATCATCGTCCGATATGAGTTCGATGAGCTTCTTCGTCGGCAAGGAAGTGAACTCGCTCTGAGCGGAGACTTCGGGGAAATTCTGCAGTATGTACTCCTTGGATTTTATCTGCAATTGAGTACAGCTGTGCAGTTCCCCGAAGCAATGGATGCCGATGCAGTTGCTGACGTCCATGTAATTCGCGAGGTACTGACATGCGGCTTCCTTGATCACCGTTATTTCTAACAGGTCTGCTGCTGATAAGAGGTCCTGCACATTATCCGGAGTGATGACTACCCGGTTGGTGTAGGCGTAGTCCAGCAGGAGTCTGACGGATTCCGGAGCGATTTCCTTCAACGTCACCACATCTTTGCGCGACTCGGCCAGCGAACCTGACAGCATGGCGTCGAAATAGGGGCTGAAGGCGGCAAGCACATTCCGGTGCGCCTTGAACTGGAATCCCCCTTCAACGCTTATGGTGATGTCGCAGAATTTGCCGCTGCGACGTTGCTCGCTGAGGCGATTCATAAGCGATGTCGGAAGGCGATTGTCGCTGAACTGGTGCTCGACTGCCATTGAAGCGTAGGATCCGGCCATTGCGATATTGATTCGGAGAATTGGTTATTGAGGGATGAATTTGATTTGATTGTCAGCGACGAACTCGTCTTCTGGAAAGGAGAGAACGCTCAAAATTAAACAAACCCGAGAAATATTATTTTTGCAAAAATATTCTACGTTTTGACAAATGTCAGTTTCTTCAATTTCACCAAACTTTCGACTGTTCGATTCCCCCGTCCTTGTCCCGAGCTGGTGGTGACATGTCTATCAAAGAAGCAACATTACCAACTTATCTCCATGTTGAGCTAATCAGTTTGGGAAAATTTGGCTCCAATGATGGATTATTGATTTCTTAGAACGAATTTCACCAAAAATTGAAACCTGATTTGAGTTAAACAATTTTCAAGCCACAGTTACTTTCCCATCGAGGTACAACAATACCAAGGATCAAAATAAACCAATAAGTTTCGATTGTTGGTGAAACTAGCCTCAAGTCTCTGTCGGAGGTTTGACATAATCCACGATGGTCAATCTACTTGATGTTCAAACATTCAAAAACTACCCTCGGCAAGATAACACGTGTTTATTACAATTGAAGATCGCCCGACCCATATTTTTACAAATTATTAATTTTCCATCATCACTCACAGATTTTTACGAACTCGGATTATTTGACACGGATTAGTTAACTTACCCTTAACGACCCTTAATATAATCAACACATCGTGCAAACATGTAGTTTCAATCTGCCGGGGAGTTGAAATAAACAATAGAAACCCGAGAGATATCTCAAAGTGCATAAAAACTTATTGCATCTATGGCAAATGCATGCTCGAAAAAATGTCAGCAAGCACTATTTTCTCGACTACAAAAATAAAGGGCCGCTTGCACAAAACGTTTACGGAGCGTTAAATTTACCGACTCGTTGGTTGCTGTTGGTCAATTCGTTAATTTTGCAGCAAACGTTTGGTGAAAGTGGCCCCCAACCAAACTAACAAATTTTGGCCTTGAAATTCATTATTCTTTATATTGCTATGGAAACTTGAATAACATTTCCGAGGTCTAATTTCACCAAACTTTCATCAGGCTGATTAGCTCAATATTTGTGATAATATTGGTAATGGTAACGTAGCTTTTCCAAAGATATGTCACCAACAGCAACTAACCAGGGCATTCGGCTTGAAAATTTTGATAAAATTGCACTTGGATCAAATAAAAACGAGTGAAAACTTGAGATTACCAATATTTCAGTAAAGGTAAGATATTTTTGAATCCAGTTACTCTTAGGCCCTTTCCAACTAGTGTTAACAAGACAGAACGTACCTGTTGCTCCGGTGGACACTAACTGCAAACTGAAACGTGGTACATAAACGTCTTCGGAAGAAAGTGCCACCGAACGGACATTTGCACATCGACCACACAGCTGCCTTTTGCGTGTGTATGTGTGAGTGGGTTTTTCCATTCAAATGGTCTGCCCTTCGGCCAGGGACAATTAGGTAGGTACCAAACTAGGTAGGTACCTGAAGGATAAGCTATCCCTTCCACGATTCGCACTTCGGCGTTGCCACAAATCCTAGACTTGTACTATCAACAATGGTTTGTGAGTACAAGGCATTACACATACTGCGAAGGTGTACAATTGTACCCACCTTGCAAACGTTGGAAGCTTTGGAATAATTAGTGTAACGGCCAATTAAAAATAAATAACTAATTATTTGAATATAAATAATGAAACAATTTTGGCATGAAATTTCCCACGAGTTTTTTCAGTTAAATTGGCTCATATGGGTGCTCTGCAAAAATATTTTTGTTCAATGGGTAGTTTCTAAATAATTTCCAAGTTTGGACGATTTTTTAACTCGAATAAAAATCTAGATACCTAATTCTTTTGAAATCTGCCGCGCGTGTAAAGTACAAACAATTCTATGTTTTACAATTTTGGGTCAATTTCTCGATGCCTAGTGCGCTAATTACGCGATTCCGGGATCAACATCAAGATTGGTTCATTTTTCTGGCGAGCAAGTTTAGTAGAAAGCTCTACGGAGCTCTAGTAGCTCTAGAAATAGGAAGCTCATGTAGTTACTAAATCAGGAGGGACTAATTTGAAAAATGATATATTTTTGGAACTATTGGTTATTAACTAATGTGTCATAGAAGCCTGAACACCACACCATCATCATGGGAGAAACAATGATTATTACGAATTATTATGCCTATAACAAATTAATTATAGTTGTATCTAGTGAATAATATAGGTATTATAAACTGAATGCTAGTTACTTACTATATTAAATAATAAAACAATTTTTTCTCGTTTACCATTACGATGGTCTATTATTTAATAATATACCAAAAGCGACGTGGTAATATACCTGAATTTTATCCGCATAAATCAGTCTTTTGAAAAGTCGTCGGATCAGAAAGAAAGTAGTTTCAGGTAAATGCGAAATTCCACGCTCAAGTGAGGCAGGTATCGATTAGTTCACGGAAGGACACCATTATTCGGCTTTTCACATTCGAATTCAGTTAACGGTAGTTAAGCTCCTTATTCCCGGTAGTTTCTTTCGAGTGCTCTACGTAGCCATTATCCGTGTTGCTACCTGCCAAAGTGTGCTCGAGGAGAGGGAGCGAACTTATTTAGTGCTTGACTTGAGTGTTGATTTGTGTCGGGTCTTTGTTCTGAAGTCCGTGTTGAGGTGAAGAGAGAGAGAGAGGAAAAGAATAGAAACGAAGCTTTTTCCGTAGCAATATTCTACCGAGCGCTTTAGCCATTTTCCTGGGTCTGGGGTCTTCTGAATTATTACCTTAGATGACCATTATTTATACCACAAATTGATTTTGGTTTATTATTCAATAATAAACCATCGTAATCGCACAAGAAAATTTTTTTTCTAAACTACCTATCCTGAAAATTTCATGGCTTTTGTTTCAAAGGGTGTAGAATCCGAATCTGCAATAAAAAATATCCGTCCGTCCGCAGTGAACACTTTTTCTCTCAAACGGCTGGAGATTTTTTCAAAATTTCCACAAAAAAAATTTCTTGACCGATTACAAAGGTTTATTTCTTAAGAAAAATGAACCAAAATCAACTTTGCCAAGCCAATCGGTCAGTTTTCAACCCTCTGGAAAAAAATGTGACCATCAGTAAAAAATATAGGTTTTGGGAATTGAGTTCCTCAAAAAACTGCTGGCGTAATGAAGTGCGAGGGAGGCCAGAATTTCGGTCAGGTAGTGAGTAATGGGAAATCACTTGTTGAGTCACCGCGACGCACTTGCTTCGACTCGGCGTTGACTCCCGCCTTAAAATGAATGGATAGGTACTATTCGAAAATGATTTTGGCAATTTATGGTATTCATGCTACCAAAGTACCTGAAGTAGAAAACCCCGGTTTCATTATCTTTAAAAATTATCTGGCTCCCATTCGTAAATTTCGAAAGTTTTATCATAACAAATTCAAGACCATTCAAAAGCCGATTTCGACCAAAAATCGCAACTGTGGAAGAGCAGGGTTAAAAAGACCGTTTTTAAAATTCAATTTGGCAAAATTCATTAGCGAAAAAGATGAAAATTTAATTTATTTTACTTTTTAATGGTACTTAATGAAGAGTCATTATTCATGCTCATTCATGTTCATTATTCATGCTCCACAGACAAAGAAGCCTGCTTCTTCCATTTCTTCAGATTTGTATAATTTTTCTACAACTGGAAAAACCATTTCATAAGCCAATGCCTCTAAAATTGTCAATGTTGAAGCACAAATTTTCTAATATTCGATGGACACTCACCTACCCTTGTAACTCAAGATTCATGTGGGTACTTCATTATATTTCGGATTCAGAGTATTGTATGAATACTGGGGTTTGTATTTTCATAGTTGTCTATATATTATGATTTGCAGTTGTAAGTAGTAGATCTAACGATTATACGTGGTAATTACAAGAGAAATCGATCAAGGTCTCAGCCACTCGAGAGAATTTATTCCGAGTAATACGAGAGAACTTATCTGCGGAAAAGGGAGATGAAGAGTATGTGTACCTATCTACGCCTAACAGTTAGTGTAGTGGGGTTGTGGTTGTTGAGCCGTAGTTAGTAGTTGACTTCCTCGCGGTCTATGATTCTGACCTCCTAGTAGTAGTAATAGTGAGCAGCAGCTGATCTGTCAGCCGAGTTACGTCATTCGTGCAGTTGCATTTCCGGGTCGGGTGGAGGTGGTCAGTGTTCAAGGTCCATGTCGCAATCTTGAGCACCTGGCGTAACGCGCACCTAGATGCGAATGTGTCTCGGACTTGTTCCATTGGTGGCATAGGAGTACCAGTATTCATTATTCACGCCATTGTGTGCGATCAAGGGTTTGAAATGACTTCAAAAGAGCGTCTAAACGCATTAAGCCATCATTAAGCATTCTTATATTTGGTTTTTGTTTGTTTATTAAGATAAGAACCGTGTTTGATTCAATATTTAACATAATATGTTAAATATTAAACATAATATGTTAATATTATTAATAATAATATTATTAAAGTTAAACATAATATGTTAATATTATTAATTTACTAGCAGTTAATTATTCCTATTCATAGGAGTGCATTAGCTGTAGGAGGTTCCAAATATTGCAATATACTAACGTAGGTATAGTATAATCTTACTATGCTCAGAAATGGATTAATACAACGAAAAGGAGGTGAACGATCACGTGCTGCTGCTAGCCATTATAGCCATCATATTAAATACTTTTTTGTATCCTTAAACTGTATATTTGTATATATATTTTGTATATTTGTATTACATTTTGTGTTAATTTTTTCAATATAATTAGCTCTACTATTATTGCACCCTCTGCAATTGCGGAATTTCCCCCTCGAATTCAAAACTTGCGATTTCATAGAAGCAATAAATTGAGATGTACGGACAGTGTGCACAGATTTGTACCTCTTCTTCCTAGTCGGAGGGCCCGAATAAAAAAGACCCACCCCCAGGCTAATGCTCTGGTTCGTGTCTGGCAGCACGAACGGTCGTACGCACACAAATAAACGGGATTATTACAACAGCGCTCGTCCCCCATCCTCGAACTTGTGCAGACGAAGGCAAAAAAACAAAACAGAGGAGGAGGAAAAAAAATGACAAAAAACCGCTCAGAGTCTGTACCTGGATTTGTTTACTATATCTTCTGAAAAAGCTTGCACCTGTGCGCGCAGGGACCTTAGAAATGGCCTTTTGTTCGCATCGCTATGACCCCCGGGGCAACAAAAACTTGATCTGAGCTGATCTTTGCCTCAATGGATATCGTCCTCTCCTCGAACCCTCAACACCTGTTTAGGTGCTTTCAGATTTCCTTGCAGGAACCCCAAATGGGGCGTTATGATGTCAAGATCCTCACCGATAATGATTACATGTCTAGAATTATGACGGTAGTGGATTTTTATGGGATTTCGGGAGTTCAGCGCGTTATTTTTACTTCGTACAGTAATAATACGTGGCAATAACTAAAATAAAATATAATCAGCATTTGTCTTATTTAAATTTTCTTCATTTTCTGTTGCAGATCGAGTCCCAAGCCAAGTGAGCAGTGGAATGCCGCAAACCACCGACATCAACCACAATCTGGCACCGACGGTACCGACAGTTCCCAGTCCTCCCCATTCGACGCATCTCGTATCTGCCAGCCAATTCTCGACGCCTCAGTCCGTCAGTCGGCTGCCGGATGTCGTCGCCGATTCGTTGCCGCTCGTGCGCAAAGCGCACCAACAGCGACGCCGACGGCGGCGGCAGGAGAAGACGGCTTTGGTGCCGACGAGGCGTCAGAACCGCGCACTTTTGCGCCACACGACGCCGAACGATGACGCCACCCATCGTCAAATCCAGACTCCGGCGTCCAACTGGCTGAACGTTGGGGTCGAGTTGAGGCAAATCGCTGAGGAGATCACGTTTTTTTCGCGGGTGAGTTTAAATTTTCGAAAAATACTTATATATTAGAAAGAATTAGGTACCTAAGCATTTTTGAATTAAATGCCTCTGAAATCGGCTAAGATAACAAAAGACTCAGAGCTAAACAAAATTTGCTCTTTTATAGTTAATTTTTATTTACCAAGTGCGTGGTATCAGGTAAAAGAAAGGATCATTCCATTGTTTTACCGAACGAGGAAATCGGGTAGCCAGTATCTTGTTCGTGGCTGCCCGTAGCCGCTCGTGGGAATGAAAATCTTATCTGGCTGTCCTCGGATTTCTACCTCGGTGACTTATCGGGACCTTGAAAAAACGTCGACTTTTTCGACATTTCGGTTCGCAATCATGATGGTACTCGTTGGATTTCCGTTTGCTCCGAAATAGTTCGCGTTTGTTAACAGTAATCGTCACCATTACCCGCAGGTCGTATTATTGGAATAGATAATTGTCTATTGTTTCCATCTTCACAAATTGAGTGAAAATATCGTAATATTTAAACTTTTTTCAAAATTTTTCGGATCGAATACTCACATATGGGTGATTCTCAAAAAAAAGCAACTTTTTAGGTCGAGTCAATTTTTAAAATTTTGTTGCTCAGAAAAATTTCAAACTTTTTTCTAACATTGTTACTCGTTAGTAGATCACATTTAAACACTCGGTTGAGATCAAACTCATCATAGGAATAAAATAACTTAATTTTAATAATAAAACCACTGGCACATTGATGCACAATAAGATGGTAGGACTGGGTCGTTTCTGATTTTTTTCCCTCCGGGCTTTTTTCCGGAGCCTTCTACGCTCCTTTATTTCTGCTGGAGTGAACAATTTTGGTGGAGCCATCGACGTAGTTCCTGAATAAAACAACTTGAAATAATAAAGGGGTTCTCACATCACTAAACAATCAAGTACGCTATTTTCAATTCAACTTAAAACCATCAAAATCTAAAAAACTGCAATGATACTGCTGATTTTTCACTCCCATGTCCTTACCGTCGGTCCCACGGCCACATCACATTATCAATAGGGCCATGGGAAGGAACTTGATTGGGACATGGGACTGAAAAATCGTTCTTCAATCCATTGTATACTACTGTAAAAATAATTTAAGGTGCTAAATTGAATTTTTCTTAATGGTAACAGACGAGTAGAATGCGTTGAAAGCAAAAAAATTAGCATGAGCGTCGAATTAGAATTGATTCCATAGGGGCATGGAAAGGAATGGAGAAAAAACACCCACGCGTTCACGTTCACCTCAGGAGCGCTGGCGGAGCAATGAGAGGTGTAAGCGCCGTGCAGCTGTAGGGCCATAGAGGCGAACAGTTTTGCCAACTACTGATGCAGTTTCCCGGCTTTTGTCCCTCATGCTCGATGCGAATGGACACTTTTTTGATGAAGCCATGGAACTGAACTCAAAATCATGTACACAAGTTTGAGGTACCGTGGCCGACTAAATTCGAAAGAAATGTTGATATAAGCTTGCAAAACATAAAAAAGAACTAATTCTGAATCGATTCAAGGATTTGTTTTCAAGGAAATGTGCTGATTTCAATCAATACTTACCTTTCGAATCTTGAAAACGTATACTGCTACAGGGCACGGAACTGAACATTTGAACGTTTGATTAGCAATAAATAACTTCCAATATCTCCCTCCCTTATTTTTTGGGTTGGATTACGTCAGCGGCCGCCTAGTGAACAGATAGAAAAAAAAATCACGAGTCTCAGATGATTGGTCCCCGAGTTATGGTCGATTAACATGAAAGTTGCTTTTTTTTGAGAATCACCCATATAAAAAACACCCACATCTCTCTCAGTTTCTATGGTTCTTCCGAATTTCTTCCACTTAAAATTCGTCTGTGCAAGGGGCAATTTTGTTCAATCGGAATTCGACAACACCGTTGGTAGATACTTTTGATTTTTTTCGAATGTTCAACTGTAAGCTTTTAAATTTCCTAAATTAAAAAAAATGTTAATTTATGTTTTTTTTATTTTTTTTGTTCTCAGAACGGCAACAGCCGCACGACGAAGAGACGCAACGAAATCAAAGCCTCCAGTTTGTTCTCTCTGCTCGTGCCGGCTCCAATTTCGGGCACGATCTGGACGACTGTGATCATTTTGGTCGGATGGCGACTCCTCACCAAAAACAGATGAACTGGCGGACCGAATTGGACGCCGTTCGGATCGGCTGGAACCGATTCGTCATTTCTCCCGCTTTCTCGTATTTTCAATAAGACTTGGAAAAACCAGTTAGCGTTGTATAGCGCGTTTTGTATTTTAACGGTTAAGGGTTTTTAAAACGTCCCAAAGAGTGACTTGATCATAAGGAAGATCTCAAATCGTTATAATTGTATTATAGTCAATTTTTTGGCCAAAAAGTCTTTCAAATCTTTTTCTGTACAGTTTCGTTCGTAGTGCTCATTTGTTGTTGATAATTTTTTTTTCAGTTTTTCGTTTTAGCATTTTACCTTGAAAGAGATTCCTCGTCAGCGATGATTGAGAAGTGCTCACAATAGTTTTCAAATGATCTCTAAAATGGTAGACTAGTTGTTCCGTTGCTCGACGCGTCTACCATTGTACATAGGCTGGAAATTCGAACAAATTAATTGGAAAAAAATTTTCAGTTTTCTCGGCGTATGGAAACGCCAAGTATTTATTTAAGTTGTGACCCATAAACGGATCACGTTATCATTTTAGTCGGAATCCGTGACTGTGACGATTTTATGTATATATTACGTTCATGTTGATTTTTTTTAGTCCGTGTACGTTTTTATTTTTTAAACGTAAAATTATCGTGTGGGTAATTGAATTCCTATTTGTGTGCATGTAAATACGAACGCTTTATTTGTTCGCCCTGGTGTTAATAATAGTTGAGCCTAGGGAATGGCAGTGGACCGTATTGTGTCGATAAATTGGACTCATTTCCGTTAAAGCGTCGATACCCTCCATTCTTATGAATAATGCCGGCGATTTTTTTTCGTATTTTTCTTTAATCAAATTTCTCGTTTACACTTTCAAATACGGACCACGCACATCAAAGCATTCTGTGATTTTGCCCGCTCACGCAGCATGTGTTCGAGCTGGTGAATTCCTGCCTATTGATCTCAAGGGGGTCGTGTTTTTGTCACGGCCGCTCCTTTTTTATTGATAATTAGCTATAGTTAGTCGCTTAGTTTAGTATTTTTCTTATATTCGAAATCCGCTAGTCAACACCGATTAGCGATTAAGACTAGTGTTGCTAGAAATTGCGAGCCGTTGCGCCAAGAAATATTGCAGTATTTAACAAACCCTCGTCGCACAATATATTCAATAATTAAATTCATTTTGGTAAATTACATCCAGAATTTCCCCATAGTTTTTGTTGATTTTTTTCCATCGAATTATTCAAAGTTCTATAATGTAGAATATTATTTTAAACAGAATCCGTAAGATTGAAAAAATATTTCAATTGTGCGATTTGGGTGCACCGAGTTTAGGTGCGTGTACCAGTTTCCAATAAAAAATATGCCGTTGACAATTTAAAATTGGCCTAATCAAAATTGTGATCGCAAATTGTACTTATTCTACTCCGATCAAGTAACTGCCTCTGTGGTCTAAATTCAGCAATTTTTCAACGTCAATTGTGTTTCAACTGCAGCCTGAAATTCTAAATTCAACTATGAGAAACATATGGATTCTTTAGCATAAATCATAATCTTCCGTTGACCGTTTTTCGAAATAAGTTTTAAGTTGGATAGGATTTTCAATGTTTAGTGCTATATTTTGTAGGTGTCTTCTTGATTGCTGACCCTCAGACCCTCACTACCCAAATGTCTTTCACCTGTACAGTTAACAACATTTTCGTCGAAATGTTGATTTTTCGCGAGAAATATTTGTGTACTATTGTAACTGTTTATGTATCTGATTGCAAAATGTAAAGGTTTTTATATTCAATAAAATATCGGAACGGTTTCATTTTGAGTTTTTCTCGAATTTTCATTCGCAACATGCTCACCTTTTAGAAAATTCCCCCGCACGGATTTTCAGACGATCGTCACTTCCGCTACAGGATTTTCTGCATTTTGGGTGAAAGGCAATTGGTTCTGGTCTCTTGGCAGTGATATTTACATTGTTTTGTACATGGGACAATGGACGAGATAGGAAAATTTGTGTATTTTTTTTCTTTGCAAAAACATTTTTTATAAAGATCAAGAATAAATGTTTTGCGGAATAGAACTCAGACATGCAATTATTTCCCCTTTCACAACTCACTGAAATTATTTATTTTTCTCTCTGAAAATACGAGACGATATTTTGCCGAGTTTTCGTGCATATCAAAGTTGCATACCTACCTATTGAAAAATTGTTTTTCAACAGTTTGGTATGCAGAGAATTGTTCTAAAGAAATCTATATCATTGAAAAAAATGAAACAATAGGTACCTAATAAACTAAATCCAGAGCAGGTACTTACCTCTGAGTATTGCGAATGATGTGATCAAATATCGTAAATTGGTCGCATCAACCTAGGACACACATAATAGGGTCAATTATGCTGATCTCAAAACAGGTTCGAAAAAAATTCAACGTAAAATTTGGATTATTATTCATGCGTTATAAAGCTATAACCTTGGACGAAAAGTTTTTCCATTTCAAAATCTTAATAAAATAGAAGTTGGTAGATTGAGTTGGTTTTAGGCCAAAAATATCACAAAACTTATTATACAAATCATAAACTCACCTAAAATCAAAAAAACGTCAAGTTACCGGCGCATAAAAAATATCAACATATTTCGCAAGGTGAAACAAGGATTTTAAGACCAAGAACGCCCAAATCAGTTTTTATTTTTGTGGGTCTTGCCAAGACGAACATCCC
This sequence comes from Nesidiocoris tenuis, assembly GCA_036186465.1. Lineage (NCBI taxonomy): Eukaryota > Metazoa > Arthropoda > Insecta > Hemiptera > Miridae > Nesidiocoris > Nesidiocoris tenuis. The sequence goes on from AP028912.1 coordinate 14,238,428, forward strand.
AGTCCAAGAAATTTGAAAAAAGGTTGAGAATTGAGGGAGATATGGACATTTTTGTAAATTACCACAGATGGTCGGACGGACACACGGACACAGGCACTCGTTTAGGAAGCGATTCTGAGTAAAAGTGTATGAGTTGAAGTTTTTTACTTAAATCCGATTTTCGGTTTTAGGGCGATTACAATACTTCCATTTACTCTGTAAATATGGAAGCAAAAATGATGCAATAGGTGAACATGGGTTAAAAACCTTTTGCCTATTTTCCGCCATGGAAAACTCCCAATTTTGAGTCAGAATATAATTTATCATTTCCAATTTGCTGTCTGAGTAATAAATTATTTGTATCTCTGTGAATAAAATATATGAAAATCTCAAAATATAGTCTTATCGGGATCGGACATCAATTAATTTGTTATCTACGCCATAATTCTCACAGTCTTAATAGGCCGAAATAAATTAATTGAAGCCTATCGGCTCTAAAGAGGGAAGGAACGAGCACAACAGAACCGATTGACCCGAAGACGGGCAGGTATCCTTGAACAGGTTTGAACATGCAAAGAAGTCCACGAAGGGGAACATCGAGAACAGCTGCCTCTGCTGGGGCTCCATGAAAATGAATGAATCACCTGAGCAAGGATTCGTCCGACATTAATAACCTCCTTGAAAAACCTGTTAGGTTTTCACTTTCGTGTGGACGTTCTGCACTGAGCGAAACTGAACATCCAAAGATTCAGTTTTAACTTCATGGAGAAATCTGGCATAATGTTTTTTATGCCTTGGTACTGGTTTTATTATCAACACCAACTCTTGAGCAGATCGCCAGTCGAGCGGTTTTCTCGAAGATGCCAAAAATGTTTAGTTTTTATTTTATCTGGCCCTCAGTTTTATAAAAATCGAAGGAATAGCCTCATTCTGCAACAAACATCGTAAACGGATTCGCTACATTTAGTACTTAAAAAAATCAGGGTCGTATCCTTGGCAGAAAAACAGTCCGAAAACGTTCTTGATTATGAACGATCAACTTTCACACCACATGATTGCTAACTACATTAGGGCCGCATTATCAACAGTCGAACATCCGGAAATCATTGGCTAATCACAAGGCCACTAATTTCAAGGTGATTTTTGGCTGGACACGCATAGGCTGTGATCCCGAGAAATTCTTGGGCAATGATTTTCGGATAATCGACTATTGATTAATAGAGCGGCAATTAAAATCATAATTCCGATGGAGAGTAATTTTCTTGAAGTCAACATTTTGACCTCGATCTACTAGTCAGGGAAACAGATCACGAAAAAGGGTCGTTCAGGAAAAAGAATTACCCCTAGGGACCTACTAAGCTTCATGAATGAACATCTGAAAAAGAAACTCAAACCTAACTGAAAGTCAAACTGGAACTGAAAATCATCAAAATAAAATACAAACTCAAACATTAAGTCAAGCTAGAACGCGAACTCAAACCAAAGCCCTAACCCGAACTCATACTCAAAGTGAAACTGAAATACAAATTCCACATTTACTTATATATAATATAACTTATACATTAATATATTAAACTAAAACTCAAACTGAAACGCAAACATGTATACTCATAGTCAAACTGAACCTAGAACATTAACCAAAACTCGAACTAAACTGAAGCTGGAATTCCAACTCAATCTCAATCTCAAAATCATACTCGAACTCAAACTGAAACTAGAACTGAAACTCGAACTGAAACTCGAACTGAAATTCAAACTGAAATTGAAACGCAAACTCGAAGTCATACCCAAATTGAAGCTGAAAACCCAAATCGAAGTTTGTTATGAAACAGAAGCTGAAACTCAAACTGGAACTTTGATTGAAACTCAAACTGAAACGAAAACTCAATCGTATAATCAAACTGAAACCGAATCTCAAACTCCAACATTTCGGTTTGAGGTTGAGTATAAGCTTGTGTTTCAATTTCAGTTTCAGTTCGAGTATAAGTTTGAGCATAAGTTTGAGTTTGAGCTAAGAGTTTCAGTTAATAATTTTGATTTGAGATTGAGGTTGAGTTTCAGTTTGGTTAAAGATTAAGCTTGAAGTTGTGTATCAGTTTGGGGTTGAGTTTCATTTTCATTTTTAGTTCAAGTATAAGGTTGAGTTTGAGTTTGCGGTTGAGTACCGGTTTGAGTTCAAGATTCGCTTTGAGATTCAGTTTGAGTTTCAGTTTGAATTTCAGTTTGAGTTTCAGTTCGAATTTCAGTTTGAGTTTCATCTTGAGGTTTAGTTCGAGTCTCAGTTTGAGTTTCAATTTCAGTTTCAGTTGGAGTTTCAGTTGGAGTTTCAGTTTCATCTTGAGTTTTAGTTCGAGTGTCAGTTTGAGTTTCAATTTCAGTTTCAGTTCGAGATTTTGTTTCAGCTCGAGTTTCAGTTTGAATTTGAGTTTCAGTTTTAGTTTGACTTTACGTTTCCTTCGACCTTTGAGTTTCAGTTTGAGTTTCATCCTGAGTTCGAGTGTCAGTTTTAGTTTCAATTTCAGTTCCAGTTTGTGTTTCAGTTTAAGTTTGAGTGTCATTTTGAATTTTAGTTTGAGTTTTAGCTTGATCTTAAATTTCCTTTGACCTTTGATTTGAAGTTGAGTTTGGGTTTCAGTGTGAGCTCAAGTTCGAGTTTGCGATTTGGTTCGAGTTTGATTATAAATTTCTGTAGGAGGTTGATTTATGCTTGAGTTTCAGTTTGAGTGTAAGTTTCAGTTTCAGTAGTTTGTGTACAAGTTTGAGGTTGGGATTGAGGTTGAGTATAAGTTTGATTTTGAGTTTCGCTTCCAATAATATTTGAGTTTGAGGCTGAGTATAAACTTGGGTATAAGTTTGAGGATTATGTGTTTGAGTATATTTTCAACTTTTACGTACAGTAACGTTGTATTTTGGTTTTGGTAAAGGGACAAGGTCTGAGGTAGATTTGTGTTTTACTGGCTACTATTCACCTTTTTTATGTGTCTAGTTTAATCTCCACCAGGGGCGGCTCCTGGCAGGAGCAGAGGAGCAGGTGCACCCCCTGGCCAAAATGAGAAAGAAAAAAACAGTGACCTACCTTAATAATAACATTATTACTGCCGCACAACTCTTCACTATTAATCCTCTCTGAAAAACAACAACAACGTCATTGGCAAAGCCTCAGGATCACCGACGGATAGGACTAGCGCTATGCTGTATGGCGGCTCGTGCACGAACTAGTAATGCACTAGATCGGTCTTAGTGGTCGTGTATTTCTGGAAGTGTATGAGTGAGCCAGCCAATGCCTCACCGTACCGTCCAGGTGCACATTTTCTGTCTGCTCCGCCGGTCGAATGCGATCGAATCTGCGGTCGAATGCGGTCTAATCGAGGTAATCTTATCTTATCAGTTCGAAAACTGATATGATTTAGTAAAAATCGCGGTGTTTTCTTCTGTGGTTCAATAAAAATGAGTGATGTGAAGGTAGTTCAATTGAATTTTTCTAAGTTTACTTGGAGGAGAAAATAGCAATCCGGGAACCCGGCCGCTACTCACCTGCACTGGAAGGACTTTCACTGAAGGTAAAAGCTAAAAATCGCTCCACGACTCGGAAATGCAACCGACAATACTTAGGTACTTCAATTTCCACTTTTACAAAATAGGGTTTCTGAAAATTGATAGATGGTAATCATATTAAAATTCCTCTGTTATCACTAGTGAACGTTTTTTGGTGTTCATTTTATAATAATGAGACGTGAAAGTGTGCAAAACTTTCCTATTAATTTGCATTTACTTAGTTGAAATTGATATTTGGCTGAGACCAACTGACTGTTTATGATAACATATTCCCTTTGCGATTGTTCCATAATATAATATATTATTATCTATATTATAGATCTAGATAATATTATTATCTTATGGCCTAAGTGCACCACCTGGGTTTGAGGGCAGGAGCCGCCACTGATCTCCACCGAAATATTCAACCAACCGGTCCCGATCCCCCAGAGTTATTGACTCATTAGCTGCTGTATCGTCAGATGCAACCGACGAACGAAGAGCAGGTGCATTGTGGATTCATCGTCAACGATCGTGCAATTAGTAACGATAGTTCCTCGTTCCTCGTCAGTCCAAGCCAATCAGGAACGGTGACAGGGCGATTGTGATCTGGAAATGGTCCCAAATGGCCAATGGGGAGCCCGATAGAAAAGTAACAAGTCTGTTTGAAATTATCGTCATATCAGGCGTGAACAAGCGTAGCGAAAAGGGGGCACCATGTGCGCTGGTGTGACCCCACAGGGCTCCCCGGTGTCAGACAATGAGCATATTCGTGTGTCGGTGTGTGGGATGACTAGTAATTGTCGACCATGATACGTATGTGTTGCTCGGTATACTTAGGACTGGAAGACTGTCTTTCCCTCCTAATGGACATCCCATGTTACCAGGGAACTTTCCAAGCTCGAGTGAACATTTCGTTTTAATAAACGCGAGGCTGACCTTCTGTCCTTATCTTCGGTTTAACCCCCTTCTGATTTAACCCCTATCGGTGCGGAGCTTTTAGTTTTATTGTTCTCAACTATGATGCTCGGTGGAGTGAAAAATCCACGTCCATCTCGGGCCAGTTGGTTTGGATCGAATAAACGCCCGTGACCGACGAAGCAATTGAAGCTGAACGAATCAGGTGGCAAAGGGCGCACAAGTGGCAGATCCTCTGAGCTCAGAGAAATTCGCCCATGAAAGAACTCAAATTTGGATAGGTGCTTTACATGTATTTCTCGAATATTGAGATTTTTGAGGTCGAGTTTGATTTTCGAAGGGAAAGGGAAAATTTTTTAGTTTTAATATAATAAGTTCTGGTTACGAATGAAAATTGGGATTTTTTATAAAGTAGATGCCTAAGTACCTACTCGATGCCTGGATGGGCAACCTACAAGGTTCACCTGTGATGATCTGTGGTGGTCCGTCATAGTCGACTCCTATGACACTGGTAATACTCGGAAAAAACTACCCCCAGGATATTTTAAAATATTTTTGTAACTAAACCAGTGGTGCGTAGATAACACACAATACTTCCATATTTTGAACGTAAAATTGTGACACAATTTGATCATATTTTGACTGCTTTTAAGGGTGTTTAGGCCAAAAATATCGAAAAATTCAGTACCTATTCAAATTTCAAAATTCGCCCAAAATAGAAAAACGCCAGTTTTTTGGTACATAAAAAATATCCACATATTCTGCAACGCAAAAGAAAGATTTTAAGACCAAGAACGCTCAAATCGGTTCATTTTTGTGGCCGGAAAAAAATAAAATAGAAAACACTAAAAATGCAAATATCTCAGAAGTACTGTGCGTTATCCAAATTCCGATTAAACAGGGGTCTTGCCGAGACAAACATTTCAGTTCAAGAAATTTGAAAAAAGGTTAAGAAATGAGGGAGTTATGGCCATTTTTGTAAATGACCACAGACGGACAGACGGACTAACGGACTAACGGACTAACGGACACACAGACACTTGTTCAGGAAGTGATTCTGAGTAAATGTGTATAAGAAAAAGTTTTTTCTGAAGCTCCGTTCCGATTCTCGATTTTAGGACGATCACAATACTTCCATTTACTCTGTAAATATGGAAGTAAAAAATGTCCTGCAATTCCTATTATTTTATTAGGTATATTTAATAATGTCCTGTTCCTACCCTTTTTAATTGACTATGAATGTTTTGCTACTCACGCAAGTACGAGGGGGTAGGCCATTTTGAATAACATGTGTGTCCTGGTGGTTTAATATAACTTCGCCGTGTTCCAGCACCAGGTTTTGGTAACCATGACGATAGTGAACAGTAAACTAAAGAGAGCAGCATGATTAGTTAAACTGAGCTGCTCGTCGTGAATTGCTGTTACCATGCTGATGAGTGATTTCGATAAGGAGGGTCGGGTGACATTCTCAAAAGACTGTTAGCTTTTTTGGTTGGTGAGTACTGAATGAATTCTGAGATTTCGAAATCTCATGTGAATTTTTTTTTTCACGTGTCCATTATTTCTGGGGGTCTATTCTATGTTTGAAACTGAGTGTGAACGGGTGTTAAATTCCTTGCCTGCATACCTCACGAATAGCATCGTTCCCTGCCTTGGGATTATTATTATTCATCTTCTCGTATAGAACCTTTTTTTTTTTTTTTTGGAAATTATTGATTAATTTTAATTTGCACCTCAAAATTACCATAGAATCGGTCTGTCCAAACGGTCTGGGGAAGGGGAGGGGCACGGTCTGAAGTGCGATACGTGCTTCAAAATGCTCAGTACCTTCGAATTGCCCCATTTTCCTTGGGTCAGCTTTTCCAAGGCCACTACTGTCAATTGACGTCCGTTTGAGGAAGACCCCAAAACAGAAAACGGATTGGTCCTGTTGTTAAGTCTGGAGTAGGGAAGGGTGTTTTTTACAGTTTACACGACCCCCCTTCCTCAGTGTCTGGCGATGGGATCATGGGACTATATGTCACTGATTGACCTGAGCACCCAGGGGGCCAGGTAGGAACCCCAAAAGGTCTCACACACACGAACCGAAAGGTCACACCCACACGGGAACCACAAGGTTTCCCCACACATGATCACCTCGCAGGTGTCCCAGCTCATAAATCGACAGGTTCCCCTCCTTCGATCGTCCTGCTTCCCCAAAGGGAGATAAAACGCCAAAGTACAGGTAGGTAGCCATCGTTCTTGCCGTTATGGGGCCTAATGTGGGACTGTTGATGTGTTTCCTCTTCATGGTCAACGGTCACCAAATGGCCTATCACTCCCACGATTTTCTCTACTTTCAACTGTTGGCAGTTGAAGGTTTGCTATGAGTAACAATTTCTCTGAGCCATTCTCAATTAATTACCTAATGAATTACCCATCTGTTTTTAGGCTCCCGTGACCTTCACCTTGCGGGTAACTTTTTGGGTGGAAAATCTGCACTGTGCCATTAAGCCATAATGAAGTATTATGATGAAATTCAAAAAAATTTTGCAGGGGGTTCTAAAAGAAATTTTCCCGGCCGTTTACATAGGTACATTGTTTTTAAAAATAATGTACCAAAATATAACATTTCCAGTTCAAATTGACAATTTACCAACAACATTGAGAATTTTGAATTTTAGTAGAGTAGGCACCCGTCGACATTTCCCAATTTGATTTTCAATTCGGTTCTGACAATTTTCAATTTGGCTTGGAAACGCTGTAATATTGAGATGGTCCAAAATGGCAAAGAAAATTTAATAGTATATCGGTCTTCACTGCGTTTTGGCGATATTTATTCCATTCACTAAGTATACTATTATTAAATCAACTCAAAAACCTCCAATACTTCCAAACAGTCAGTTTAGTTGAAGGCTCGTCAATTGATTTCCCAACCTTCCCAGCGACTCAATACACGAGGGGAGTCATGCGATATGAAGTAAAAGAAGAAATCCTCGCTTTCTTCTGGCAGAGTGGTTTGTGTGCTACCAAGACGAAATACGGTGGGTGTGGTTGGCCATGGTTTTTGATCCAAAACCCTCGTCCCGATATTTCCGATGTTCTACTCCAGTGGAAATACAGAGGAAGGAAGAGATTGTGTTTGCCTGGGGGATTACCTACCGAGTCGAGTCCCCCGTCGTCGCACTGATGGGATTTTTTCTACGGTTCTTTCATCTTTTTTTACGTTCCTCTATCTTTCGAAGTATTTTTTATTATTCGAGGCTTTTGAAAGATCCCTTATTGATTCAGGATTGAACTTTATCAGCGGTTTCACACTTGGCAGAAGCGAAATTGAGTCAATCCGTTTATTGGGGGTGAAAATCGAAGCAAATGAGAGTAAAAGGGTCGGCGGCCTCGGGTTCCTTATTCTACCCTAAGGTTGGCACTTTCATTTATTGATAAGCCGATTGTGCCGATATTCGATATGGAGTTGGGCACACTTTTTATTTTAAGCATTAAAATTGTGACGAAGCCCGAAGAAGCAGGAATTATTTCAGTGCTTCCGGGTGGGTACTTAAAATAAGCACCTATTTATTAAATAAATTTTATTTCATTAGCCCGAAGAAGCGATGATGAAAAATCATTTTTGGACACGATTTATCAAGAAAGATTTTTTCGTTGTTTTTTGAGCGAATGCATATTAAATCAAGTCCAAGTCTTAAATGTTTTCCTCAATTCTTCAGATTGAATCATTTTTGAATTTCTCAACTTTTCTGTTTTCTCTTCGCTCCTTGGGCGCCTGGCAAAGTTTATAAATCAACCACTCGTCAAACTTTAATCTGCAAACTTGCTACTGTTATCTGCATCTCTTTATTCCAACTGAAGATGTTGATGACGTGAGCCGGCGAAGAGTCAAGGGTGCCTCAAAATCGCGCCAAGGGATCCTCAGGCGCAGGAACGTACACCATTAATCTTCAACCCTTTCGCTTCTTCCTGCTTGATAATGAACATTTATCATCCCTGAGAGAAACACATTACCATACTGATGAAGAGACTGTTAAAATACCCCATCCCCTTCGCTGCCGTTGCTGGTCGTAGGATTCCCCATCCTCGTCGGTATGCTTCGAACACCATCATCCTTTCTTCCTAATTCCTAATTCCTGATGCTTTTCCCCCTCTTGCATAATTAGAACTAGATTGATATCAACCGCTCTCAGCAGCTCTACCACAACTTAACTTTCTGATTCAGGAAAAACAATCTGAGATGTAAGTTTCGACGCAAATCGTTTCTTGATTATCGTGGGAAAAAATTGAGTCAATTTTTCCATCACTTACATTTATGTATTGGAATGGATGTATGTGTATGGAAGTACATCATGTACTTCCGTACATTTATCATGAGAACAATTTATTGTCGGACGATTGGTGAGGGCGAGAGAGTATTGAATCTTGGAAGTTTTATTCGAATAAGCTCGAGCGCTTTCAACGCTAAGGCCCTCATCCGGAGCTAGGTTTGCTTGTGTAGCTTGGTGGTGCTCTGATTGTAGCGCTCCAAGAGCCATTATTCAACTTTTGAATTAAATTTTTAATGTTCTAAAAACTAGATATCTGGGTAGAAGTTTTAGAACCCCATAGTTCGAAAAGAAACTCAAATTGAGGGAATTGTAGTCAGTCTGTAAACTTTCGTGGAACAGACTAATTCCATTCCCTCAATTTGAGTTTCTATTTTAAGTATCCTAACACCCTAACAGTTTTGATTTATCTACACTTTCTGAAACACAAGGCAGACTGCAACTGAAATAGGTTTCCGTCAGGCATCTCAGCCAAAAATTTGGAAGAGTCGCTGGGAAGTCGCTAAGTTGCTGATTCGCGGAAACGGAAGATTAATCGGTCGACCGCGTTGACAGCAAACGACAATCCCGGGTCCATTGTGCGTTTTGTGCGACCCTCGAAGGATCGAAAGCCGCCGCAGATAAAAGCCCGTCTTTTCCACTTTTTTCTTTCAGACTTTTCCCCCACTTTTCCTCCCACTTTTTCCTTCGGCGCTGATTCTTTATTGCACTCCCTTCTTTTCGACTCTTCAGCCGATGGCCACGTCAAACAAATAATATCGGAATAGGCTTTTGGAAAGGACCTCTTTTGTCCCCTGCTGAAGATCATTGTTCGCCTGCTGAAGAGCTGAAGCTAAAGGAGGGAATCGTCCGTGGTCAGGGGTGGAAGCGGAAAGGGGGAACCTTAAATACAAATCATACTCTCATACCTCACTTCTGAAAGCTTCCTTTTCCCGCTAACAGCCCTTTTTGGCCCTCTTCTACTTTTCAAGTCGAGTAAGAAAAGACGGATAAAAATAAAAGAACCCCCGAAAAAGTTTATTGTTGCATGAAAATCATTTTTGAATCAGGTCGACGGCGACGTGCCTGTGGTTACGAGGAAAAGATTAACAACTAGTTGATCCGAGATTTCGAATAGCTCCGGTGACGACACAGCAAAGGGTTAAGGCCCTTCTCTGTAAAGGCACTGATAGTAAACATAACAGGTCACTGAAAGCTTTCATAGAACCTGCTGTGATTCCAGGACTATTTGAATATTTTATGGTCATATTTTTCTTAGATCCCATCCTACAGATGTGTAGTGCAGATGAGATTAATTATAATTTTATTTGAATTATTTATTTTCTAGAAGACACGTACAATTCACTTGATCCTTACAAAAATATTTGGTGCGCTCGTCGTTGGTTGAACGTAGTTGAGTTGTGAGATGCGAGGGCGAGAGAATGGTGACGACTCTCTCTTGATATAGCTCATTTTATCTCGAGCGCTTTCGGCCCCACGGCCCTCTTCAGGAGCAATAAAGCGGTTGTCCTCGTCAGGAGAGTGAAGGGAGGCTGACGCCACTCAACCTTTCAACAATTAAGCTCTCTCGCCCTCGCATCTCACAAAAAAGTACCTAGGTACTTTTCATTGTGTTTATAAGCACAAAGATTTAAATAATCGTGATTTAAATCATGCATTGACAAACCCAGAAAACAATACCTGAGTTAGTGTAAATACCTAATTGTAACCAAAAGTATCTGAGTACTTAGGCAGTCCAATTATGAATGGTCTAACTAATCATTTTTTCCATCACTATTATTTTATTAATTAAAATTGCATTTGTACCGTCGATAGGGAAATTTAAACCGTATTTCATAGATATTTATCCATGCTTCAGACGCTTTCTGAAAATTTCTTCTTTTACATACCAGGTAGATGTTATTTATTCTGGAAGTTCGATATGTTTTTCCAAAAACCGTCAAGCTATAATCTAAAAACGAAAGTTCCTCCTTAATTTCAAATTATGTCACTATAAACACATCTAAAATTTCCCACAGAAATAAATTGCCAAAAAAATCATAAACGGACCTTTAACCAGACTTATTGACAGGTAGTTGTAAAAAATGACATCGCTTATGCCTCACCTATTCTTTGAATAAAAATCAACGTCCTGGAGTTTTGAATTTCTGCTTATATAAAAAATAAATCCTTATATCGCATTGGTCGAAAAAGGGAATTTCATGGTAGAGGGGAATTTTACGGACCTCTGATCTCTGAAGTTTACCAGATCAGGGGGACCGTTGTTCGAATAGTGGACTCCGAAACTGTCCAAAAGTAGTTTACCCGTCCCCGTCCTGTCTGGGAAGAAATCCTTGTTAGAATTGTAGGTCTTGCGGTCGTTCTGAGGGAAGACTACGGATTTACCAGTTCTACCGGGGAATACCAGTTTGTCAGAGTTGGAAACTTGTTGGGAACCTTGGTAATGGTAATTGGACGGTTGGTAAGCTACGGGAGATTCGTGTCCCTTTATGGATAACACTGGATACGGTCGATTTTGGATCCGTTCTTGGTAAAAATTATTCGCACCTGCATAGTTATAGGCCGAGTATGGATCATCAGGTCGGTATGCTGAATCTTGGTAGTACGGTTTTTGGTTTAGGTCGTACGAATACGGACGTTTCTTGTGCGGCCGTGGCGGGTACTGACCGTATCCCTGCTGAGGGTAATCGGGCTCGTATCCCTGATCTGGGTAGGGCTGGTATCCCTGCGATGGATAAGCAGGTTGCGGGTACTCGGGTTGATATCCCTGTTGCGGGGGGCCGCTGAAGAACCTGAAGAAGCCACCATTGTGGTTGTTGAGGTAGTCGACCAGTGCATCCGGATCTCTCGGGCAGGTGGGGTAAGCGGTGACGCAGGCGTGTGGGTTTCCACGTGCAGTGTAGCCTATCAGTGCAGCTCTACCAAAAACCAAAAGTGGCGATTCGTCGATGAAGTTCAGCACCGTCAGCAATCTGTAACGCAGATTTTCGTTCCGTGTAATTTCTTTTTTAGATTTCTCTTATTTATCAGCAGTTCCTAGTCGGAAACTACCTAGCTATAAGTATTTCAAATATAAATAACTACCTATATAAAACTTCAACATTTATTTTAGACCTTGTTTATAAACATATAAATATGATAGAAGATTGAGGATGAGTGAGAATAACAACAAATATTATCACTTTATCCATGGAGCATGGGGATTGAAATTGGTTTATTTTTGTTGGTGGTTTATGATGATATCTTCTTTTGGGTGGCTTTGTAGCATGCGAGTAAAAATATTCATGCATTCACCAAATGTAAATTTTTTCCGAAAACAAAGCAGAGGCAAAAATACATCGTAATTAAAGCGTGTTGGAGCGTAATATTTCACTTCGTTAGGAGGGATATTCTATTACAAGATACGCGATTCATTGCTTGGAATTCATTTTCTGAAATCAATTCCCAACGGTTAAAATCTGAATAAATCTAGATTCTTTGACTAGAAATAGTTTCCGCGAGTTGAGCGTTGTAAATTGTCGGACGAATGGCGACGTTAAAAGATTTCAGGGGAAGAAAAAACCAATGGCTTCGTGAGTAATAGTCTTGTAAACTATGCTCATCCCCGAGGGAGTTCCAGACTCTCCCATCTCATCCTGTATAATGAATGAGTGGTGTTCCACGAAAATACCACGGAAAACTAACGTCTGACTTTATTCCCGCGGACTGTACCATAGTTAGTTACTTTTGATGGCCTTCCATTCCAAACTGGGTCAAACTGAAGAGCATATATTTCCCAAAGTAGCAAATAACGCCACGCTCCTTCCATAATAGTAAATTATTATTTCAAGTTCAACACAAGATACGCTCTTCCTCTGGATTTATAACCCGTTATGCAGTTGTTTTTAGAGTCTAGCTAAAAGGATAGACTCGTTAAAATGCTGAGAAATTATTTTCGTTTGGCTTATTTTAATGCGGATAGAGCTTGTTTTTTGAAACAGGGAATTTTGCAGGATGGTACGTTTAAGCTTCCTATTCATTACGGAAAACAAAACAAGTTTTTTGGCTTCGGATTCCAACTAGAAGTGTTGACTAATAAACCAAAATAGGGGAAACAAGCAAATTGGTACTTAATAACCTAAAATTGAAACAATTCTTGTACTTTCAAGGGTTTTTGAATAATTAACTGACGAGAATAATTAACAGCACTTCAATTTTTCCAAGTGCACTACAAAATTTTACACAGACGTATGAAGTTTTATCAAATCCTGCAGCAGGTCACATTCAGCTGACGGATCTGATGAGCCGTTTTTGCTGACCTACTGATGGTGAGATAGAGATGTGTTTCTCCAACCTCAGTCCAGCTGAGGAATAATGAAGACCAAGAGAACAATGATGTTTCCTCTGCCAAGCTATTCTTGTACAGGAAATTATGCAGTGTTTTGAGGTTAATGTGAAGCGAGGGGACGTCCTGAGTGAGAGTGAGGATTGTTGACTATTTTCTGTTACTTCTTACTACATCTCTCCATTGATCCCGAAATCGCGAATTTGTTTCGGGGCTTGAGGTGGGGCTAATCTAGGTTTTTTGGCATAATCAATGTTTTTATGGATAACTCATGACAGAAAATTCATGATCTGAGTTCAGGGAGTAATTTCGATTTTTTTAACCAAGGCTATTTACTCAGAATTTATCCTAAATATGCCAATTATTTTCCACCATGCCAATTTTCAAGGATGCTCGACTTTCCCTACCTAAGTAACATATATTTTTGAGAATGCCTAAGGTTGGAAATTGTGTTCGACTACAGGCGCCTGTTCTGACAACAAAAACAGAGCTGGCATGTCTCAAGAAACACAGCATAATGAATGATCGCCTATTGGCTGAACCTGTACCCATTGTCCATTTTGAGCGCATTGTGGTTCAGCCCTGACGGAATTGCATTGTATGGGTGATTCCACTAAAAGTGGCGAAATTGGGGTCAGCAAATTCCGTTTTACCAATGATAAAATTTTGCATGTTTTTCGACGAGAAATTGTTCATTTGCCTGCTATGAATGAAAACTATATACCAGCAGTGTAGTTTCATCACCCAGAGAGGGTTTACAGACATGATTAGGTAAAAATCAGTGGTCCAGGGGAATGACAAAATTGAGAGACTTAAAAAAATCTATTTAAACCTCAAATTAAACGCTGCTAAGTAGATTAGTGACATGGGTACTTTATTTGTCTGGGTATCTCAGAAAATAAAGTTCAAATAATTGGAGTACGTCGATTTATCATCATATCATTTGAGGAGTAATGGTCAATGGTGAATTCGATAATGCCGAAATGGTACGTTCTCACACTGATGAATAAATAGGTGTAAAAAGAAAACTAGTGGTGCGTAGATAACACACAATACTTCCATATTTTGAAACATAAAATTGAGACACAATTTGATCATATTTTGACTGTTTTTAGGGGTGTTTAGGTCAAAAACTCAAAAAATTCACTATTCAAATTTTAAAATTCTCCCAAAATAAGAATACGCCACAATATTGGAATATAAAAAATATCCACATATTCTGCTAGGTAAAACAAAGATTTTAAGACCAAGAACGCTCAAATCGGTTCATTTTTGTGGCCGGAAAAAATAAAATAGAAAACACTATAAATTCAAATATATCGGAAGTACTGTGCGTTATCCAAATTTCGATTAAACAGGGTGTTAGGTCTTGCCGAGACAAACATTTCAGTTCAAGAAATTTGAAAAAAGGTTGAGAATTGAGGGAGCAGCGCCCAAGCTGACAAACCTCCATCCAGAACATGCAGGGGAATGACGGCCAGGGGAATGACAAATCGCGGTTTTTCCCATTTCTTCCCTCCTCCTTTCACTACCTAAATTTTGAAAAAAATACGCTGGAAGGTGCACCACCAGACCTAAAGAATAGTGGCAGAGGGAAAAATCTACTACTTCAATTTGATAAGATATTGAATACAGGGGAATGACACATAATAAAAATACTTACCATAAATGAGGTTGTTTTTTGCCCCTCAATGGCTTCTCAACAAACACTAGTGTTATCTTGCAGGTCAGGCACGTTCTAGAGTTCCAGAGCTACCGAATGCCGTTTTCAAAATTACCGAAACTGTAATAGTTTCCCATTTATGGGGGTGACCAGTTTTGACAGGGGAATGACGCAAAAAGGTGGGGACACGCTGTTCTTTGCTTCTAACATTGAAGCCTATGCATTTAAAATTATGAGAGCAGAGGAGCTAATACAAGACTATATACTGAGTGCATTCGTTTTAGCAGATTCTGAAAATCTCGATCCGAATAACCAGGGTTGGTTGAAGGAGTAGTGTACCTAGGGGTGGGGACATGCCAGGGGAATGACATTTCAGCTATATTTATATATTTTTCTCCACTTGCTAATAATATTTTTGGACAGTTTACACGTGCGGAGCATGGGGACCAACGATCTATTCACAACGCTTTTTGTTCCATCGCAATACTACGAATAGTTTTCAAGATATGAAGAAAAGACACGATTTCGCCACTTTTAGTGGAATCACCCGTATCAGGATGTTGATGGACCCCTGGAGATCACACTATTCGGTTGTGATGATCGTATGATTATTATCATCGGATAACTCCAGAGCAGGGTCGATTGTTTGATAGAAAAAAGGTTTCATACGTCGTCCATTCGAGGATGAAGATGATTGGCGGTCGATCCAGCCAAATATTAATCAAAAATGGTCAAATGATAATTGAAACATAAAATTTTAGTAGTTGTGTTGTAGTGCGGTATTAGCTTTTCGAATAGAGGATAAATTTGCAAATGTCAATTGTAATGTAGAACTTTGGCGCTTCTGCAGGAGGTAATTTCGACTGCTAAGATATTCTACAACCGGTCGGATTCATGATGTTACACTTACGCAACGAGCGTTTCTTTACTAGATGACCCAGAACTGGCCGTCTGGCCGGCGTATCCTGGCTTTCCGCCTGAGGTGACTTCGCACAACAAACGAGGAACGCATTTGAGGTCGTCGTAGCGGACGATTGACGACAATGCGTTGACAAAGCCAGGATGACCACCGGGATATGGTGGCCGGTAGTATCCTGGAGGAGGATATGGCTTATCCTGTCCTGAATAGGTCGGTCCTGCGGAAATAAGAATTAATTAAATTCATCGCATTGTCCTATTTTATATTTTGGAGTTTTTCACCGTGGAAAAACCGTAGAAAAGTTGCGGAAAACTTTTATTGGACGGTGACCACCGTACCTGTCAATATCGGTGGACCCCCTGGCCTCTGAAGCAATCCGAATCCATTATTGTCGATTTGCGGTCCTGCAGCTTGCTGTAGCCCTTGTGCTAGGTTGCCAATTCCTCCATTTTGATTTATCAGATTCGTTAACTGCCTGCAAACAATCAATCAGAGGTAATGTGTCTGTTCGTAATTCATAGATTGGCTTAAGAAATGAACCTACTTTCAGCCTTCTCCTCATTTTAACCCGAGCTTACCCAACGAAGTCGCCGATCGAATTGAGGCCGAGCTGTTGGGCCGATGTAAAAACTGATATGATGAATATTGAACAGGAGCAAAGAATAAACTTCATCTTGCTTGAACCTCGTCACGTCCGACGAGGTAGTTCTTTTTCTAAATTGCTCCTCACAATCTGCAATAGAATATAATAAACTTTAGCACAGAATATCTGGCACCCGAAAATATTAAACGCAGGTGTTTTTTCGAAAGTGAAAATTCCAGATCGAAAATATATCACAGATATTTAGCTTTCACTCGCCCACTGATGGATACCCACACAAATTTCGTCTTACGTACCAACTCACGTCCAGCTCGTTGACTTCGGTCGACATTATTTGCACAGCCATCAATCATTAATTCTTGGATTAATTTATACTAATAATATGATTTTCCTGACCACTATGTAAATTAGTAGTAAATACTGAGTTGAATCATGAATTTTTCATTTATATTTTTTCGAAATATTTATTTGCATTTTGTGGTTATATATTTGCATCCTTATTTATTCATTCGTTATATTTATATTTAATTTAGTTCTTCTTATTTATAATTGTTTGTCATCATTTTACCTTTCCCAAGGGGTCCCAAAGAATAGGCTAACACAGCATCACTTACCCACACACACACACAAACTAACCCTTTTTTGATTTCAAAAAAACGTCGTAGTATTGCACGAAAGGCCACCTTGATTGGCAGATATGTCCAATAGCTACATTATCGACAGTAACTTCAAAATAAATCCCTGATAATGAAATCCCAGCTCTATAATGATTCAATAATGTTGTAAATCTGAAGGCAGCTTCTTAGAAGTATAGATCTACGCTACGTATCTATACATAAAACGAAAATTCTTTGCTCTAAAATTGACAAGCAATGCAGTGATAAAATCTCAAAATTTTAATCTAATAATTATGCTGGACAGTGGAAAATTGAATTGCTAATATAGCCAAAATAGCTAAATTACGAGCTGTATCATCGGAACGGACTAAGCTACTTTTTTTCTTACCTTCTTTCGAACGTATGCTGCAATAAATTGATACAAACTATCCAATTTGAGTTGAGGCAGCCGGCGAAAGTCCAAGTGAAACGACTAAACTGAACGGCTTGGAGAAGACCTCAACACGGGCTCATCACCCACCAACTTGTACCAATCGCAAGAGAGTTCTCCTACTCAGGTCCTTCGTCCTCCCACTCGGGATACACATCCTGAACTGAATGAAATTGGACTGAAGAGGTGGCCGTTTCAGGACGTGCGCGAATTTCAGTCGGACGAAAGTAATGTTGCTCAATTTTTGAGTTTTTATTGCTGCCAGAGTAAATGTTAGGGATGGCATCAAATTATTATCGCGCCAACCTTCCAGTTTACGTACAGAAAGTCAGATCCTTCGAGCGCTGCGCCATCATGGGCAATGGGCAATCCAATTTATAGCGATTTAAATCTTAAGAAAAAATTTTTTTTATTTAATAGTATTAAATTAATACTAGGTAATTGCTACGTTGATGAATTCCACTTTGTGTGTATTTCAAACTTATTAAATTCAGTTAGTTAATAGGTATTTTTTGGGGCAAAAAAATTTTTTTAATTATTAATAATTACCTATTATACCAAGGTCCCTAAATTATTTGGAAGTGACTACTAACCCGTATTGCAAAATGAGTCAGTGCAAGAGGCCTTTGACACTTAACTCTCTTGAAAAAACATTTGCAAAACATTTGAAATCCAATCTGAATGTGTGCCTGTCGTCTAAGTTCCATTAGAAACAATTTTTTTTATATGAGTTGGAGATTAGGAAAGAAAAAAGTTTATCTTAATGCCTACGAGAAGGCGGAAGGAAGTTGTTTAACAGAATTAAAATCATGTTCGTAAACAGAGATCTCACTAATGATGGATTATTTAGTCATGGTAACCGATGAACCGAGGTTGAAAGAGGGGGAACAAGTACACGTGAAATTTGAGATGTTTATTGCAGACAATTTAAAATATGACGCACACATTTAAAACGTTGCCTACTTTTTTATTCACACGAATCTACTTTCTTCATCGTTGATCATCCTCTCGATTGGCACTTACTGTCCGCAAAATGAAAACATTCACTAAACGTCCATGTTTCTGACATTGCTCACACTCATAATCATAATGCAGTGCTAGTATTTGAAAATGATGGCTTTCGAGGTTGAAAATCTATTTTCGGCGAGGGCATAATTTTCAGTGCGTTACACTCCTCGCTCAGGATAACAAAGGTAAACCAACGGATTTTTACGACCGGCATTATCGGATATCAATTTTAGCTGAATTCATTAGTCTGCTACGTCGTACTATGGCATTTTTCACCAGCACTAATCTTTAAGTACAAACTAAAATAATAAGCGTTATTTTATTTCGACGAAGTACGTTTCTACGACCCCTTATCTATTAGGTACTCAGAGGCCAGATATGGCGGGTAAGAGATGAAAGTTGAGAGGTACGGTGGATTCGTGATAACAAGGGTTAGTATGGAATGACAATATTGATCTTTGAAAAATCACCGATGCGTTCGATCCTTTCAGCAATCATTTACCAATCGATTAATTTTATTTTTATTTATCTTAATTCCTTTCACCCTAGTTTGAGCAGCAGCATATTTTTCAAAGGTTCAATTTTTGGTGATTACGATTATAATAGCAAGTTTATCTATCTCAACTTTCAGTGAACTATTTTGACACTACGCTGTACTCAAATTGTCATTGTTTCACAAAAATCACTACCGTACCTCAATCGGAACCCACCCCACCCGCTCATTGATGGAGCCTCTCGACATTTATGCTACTTTCATGACAGATTGGTGAATCAAGAAAGAATAATATTCACTCATAGTAATGGTAACTTGATTAACGGGATAACTTTATCCATGGCATTCGTGCATAAGACATATTGTCTCTCTTATAATCTCTGATGTTCGGGCAGGCAGTTCCAGACTGGTCCCGAGCAAGTCACAAACGGATTTGAGCAAAACATCCAATCATATATCTTGATTCTGTTTGGCGTCCTTAGCAAATAGTCCTGGACAAGTCCGGGACTGCCAGTCCGAACATCCCCTATAAACGTTGCTGCAAGTAGACCGCGGTTGAGCCAGCTCGACTGGCTCATGCGCACTTGGGCGTTTGATAAAAACAAACGCCAAACACACCGGTTTAATTATTTAAACCTCGGTACGCCATTACGGAATTTTTTTTCAACGTCCTGCGCCATAAACTCGTACAAAACCACCAATTCACTTTTGAACAGCACCATTCAACTATATCTATTCCTACGCCCTCACTACTTGGGCTGGCAACCAGAGTCCTTCAACTGAGCACATGAGGTAGACCGTGGTACATTTGAGGCAGCGACTGAGGCAGCTGAGGCAGCGAATGAGGTAGAGATTTTGGCAATTGCGGCGGCTGTGGAACGGGATACAGGCCGCGTCTTGCCTCACAGTCGCGTCCTCTCTTGGCCAGGCCTCGGCACAGGGCAGCCGAACCGACGATGTCTCCCAAAAACACACTCAGGATGTAGTTTTCACCCATATCTCGAGGATAAGATGAGAATTTGCTGTTGAAATGAAACGAAACAGGTTTTTTACTTTTGAATAATGGATTGCTCGTTTGAACTGCTGAAAATGGGTTACCTTGGGAACTTCGATGGGAAAAAATCCAGGATAATGCTTTTGGCTCCTTTACGCGATCAAAAGAGGCAAGCAGATACTTTATCACTAGCGCAAAAATTGTGGAATCCCATAATTTGAATAAAAACTCAAAAAATGAGAGAAAAGAAATAGTCTATTCCACTATTGAGGTAAAATTGTATGAGGTATATTAAGGTTACAATTGTACCTTAACAGTGGAATACACTATTTCTTTCATTTGTTGAGTTATTATCCAAAGTAGGTAAGCAGGAAAAGCTCTAACAGTGGTTTCGTTCAAGCTATATTACAATTACTTTCTTAGAGTTCAAAGAATAGGTAATGATGGAATTGTTATGATGAAAATATAAATAAAATTTACGATTTTCGTGACGTTCCACTACAAGTAGTATAAAATGTATCGTTAGATCAATCTGTTCATCAGTTGTCGGTCTGTGCTTGCTGTAATGAAACTAAATGGTTATTCGTTAGCATAATTCCTGTAGAGAAGATGAAAATTGTTGGGCTAACCAACCAGAGTGATTTTTGCAAAATATCCTTTTGCTTTTTAAATATCATACGTCATTATTTGGCCGATTTTTTCCCGAAATTTTTTTCTGCTTTATAATTTATCATCCTCGGCCACCAACGCATAACACCTAAATTTCATAACTCCATCTGACCAAAATTTCGATGGCATAATGGGCACGTTACTTTTTAAGGACAAGGTAGGCAAATTTCAAAATATAGGTATACTTAGGTATCTACTTTCTTGTGTTATTATAATGTGCCAGCCCAGCCCTCAGATACATGATGTGTCTTTGGACATAATTCCGATTGAGCTTCACTGGTAAGTTCGTTTCATTGCACAATTATTTAATTTTTTTTTCTTTTTTTCTTTGGCCAGCCGTAAAAACAAACCGATTCGAGCGACCGATGTCTTGAAATATGAGTCTACTGATCCACTCATAATATCAATGAAAATTGAGAGTATTTTGTACTGTCCGAAAATTTAATTCAACCTTTTTGATTTGACGTTACTTTTATAACGCCTCTACTCAGCTCAATCACGATCACTTCCCTGTTGCTACCTATGGCTATTAGTACTATAAAAATGTTTCATACTGGAGCAAATTTTCATGACTTGGAATTTTTAAAGAAGTTTCAGTTCTTGGTGAACTCAAAATTTGATAATATTTAATATTATCTCCAAAAGCATGATTCCACATGCGGATTAGGAGAAACCTATTTCCTCATCCATTTCTGGATTATTATTTTCGAATTGTCACAATGTACGTCATTTGTCCTTGGTTCGACAACTAGCAGATTCATATTGTGCCGGGGGGTGCAAAGTGTGGTAACTTCACGGCTGGGATAACCGGCGAAGCTTTCGAGGCGAGGAAGTCCTACGTGATCCTTGGCCAGTAGCCTTTAAGTTCTTTCACAACCCAAATTACACAACCCTCGATAGGACCCGAACATTGCTCGCCTCGGCAATCGCACGTTCCTAATAACTCTGCAAAACAGTTAAATAACCTGGTCCGGAAATGATGGAGTTATTATATTTTATGTGATGGGAACTAAACGCCCTGGAATGGGAACAGTGTCGGAAACTGATATAGGTGGGCTAGTACGAGCACACGCATAATTGTTTTCGAATTATATCACGTCATTTTGTAGAAATTATCGTCAGGTGAGTAGGTATGGGGAAGTTACGAAATTCCAGATCCACCAAAGGAATAATAATTCTAATATATTTAGGCTGACCAGAGGTACTGTTTTCAGCAGTACAGGTCCTACTTTCTAGGTCGTGGTCCTGCTGTCCACAGAAACCTCGAAAGGACCCTAAAATGTACTGCTTTCGTGTGAATGGGCCCTTCTTTCATTACTATAAGGGCCGTTTTATCAATTCACTTAATCAACTGATTATCCAAGGACGCACCAACTATTTTCCAGGTGACTTCATGCTGAAAAATCATACTTACGTCACGTTTCCACGGAATCAGTTAGTCGGTGCGTCCTTGGATAATCAGTTGATTAAGTGAATTGATAAAGCGGCCCTGAATGTTACCTACTAAGCCTTTCCCATCGAACCAAACCAAAAAAAAACACCCGACATGGTTTTATAGATTAGGACAAAAGAAGAGGATCGTATACAACAGCAACAACCGATGTTATCGTTATCACTTATCAATGTCGTATCCCTACTACCAACCTTCTTTATTTTTCTTTAAGTGATGTGTTTAGTTTCTGCTGATTGTTTTCCCCCATAACATTTCGTCCTGATATTCTCCTCAAAAGAAACCATGGGTCGAACGCGAAGAATTGTGCAATGATAATGAAAGAATAAAAGTATATTTTATGCATTGTTACCTAGTAATTCTGTTTTGAGGATGGTTTTAAAAAGTATAAGAGTTTTTCAGTATTTGAAAGTTGTCTTTTTGTTGGGTCCTGCTTTCACTGAAAAAAAATCTGGTCACCCTAAATATATTATCAATGAGTTCCTATATCATGCTGTAACTGTGATAATTGAATGGGTGGCTTTCAATTATAAATTATAGGGTGAGTCGGGGTGAGTAGGTACCGGTTTTTCGTAAATCCGTAATTGCGATTCTACCATTTAACTCACACCGGGAATTTTAGCGAGCCGACAATTTTATCAATCAATTTTATTTTTAGACATTTATAAATTGTATGCATGATTCTACCTAGGATAAACTCCCGGCTCCGTCACCGTAATTTACTATTGTAAGATAATATCGTCATATTATGACGAATAACTCAATCACTACCTGAATATATCGTTCCAGTCAATGTCGTTGGGTCCAGCTGGCGCTCTTTCGGCGTAGGCGCTGCAAACTCTATGGTAGATGCAAACGCCTTGTCCCATTTCTTTGACGAGACGCTTTTCGACTTCATCCACGTCGATTGTGTCCGGGTTCACGTCTATCCCTCTCCTACTCCGTGATCGGTATGTGTCTGTAAGCGTAAAAAAAGTTAACATAAAGCCAGCTCGTACACTATTGTGAGTAGTACACTATTGTCTATAGACAATATCAATATTACCCAAGAGTGGTCACGATAATGACTGTCTGAACGTACTAATGAATTTACCAACTACAGGTAATGAATTTAAAAAAGTTTTATTAAAACACGATCATCATTATTTATTTATTGACCCCAAATCGGTACCTGAATTCCTATACAAATAACTTGCAGGTATGTGCATGAAAAATAAATTCTTGTAGCCGACGTTAGAGGACATTTAATTAAATGTCCTCTAACGTCGGCTGCAAGAATTTATTTTAATATATTATATCTTTATAGACGAGTCCTGACTACGTAAGACAAGTATGGTTAGATAAAGCACAAAATGTGTTTATGAGTTTATGACCTCATGTCATAATCTTAATGGATATCTTTTCAATTAAGGCGGTAATGCAACACCTGTCGAACCCTCAATCACTGATTAACAATATTATTGGTATGCGGATGAAAGTTAAGAATGGGAGCGCAGTCACCATAAATAACCGAACCGAATCGGATGACCAACAGTATGAGGAAATGAGACGAAGAGGCAGGAAGCAAGACAACTGTAGGTGTGCCAGATAAGAAGGAAAATTATTGGTCAATCTACCACTGACCACGATTTCCTTTGGGCATTCAAAAAATCACTCAGAACATTAATTCAAACATTCAGAAATTAGGCCGAAGAACTGGGTGCTTAAAACGACGAATAATAATTCCAAGACCACCAACATGAAGGTGTTAGGTACCTACAATGAAATAAAATGAAGTAAAAACTGTTGATATTTTTACGCCTTCAAAAAAAAAAAAAAAAAAAAACATCTTGTTTACTGACCAAATACCCAGAACCTGTTAGACCCTCCAGCTTCTTATGGTTCGAAATTCTCTGAATGACAAAAAATATTTCGTCAAACTCCATTTTGATCCCTTGTAATACAAGAGAATATGAAAAAGCGACTTCGTAGTTTACAAATTGTCAGGTTGACGAGGCATCCAGAAGAACTTCACGACGAAGTTTATCGATGTCACCGGCAATCGTCAACTGATATATTATCATTACTATTATTATGGCCATTTTAACATTCCTACAGATCTTGATTCTAATTTTCGCTTTGCATCAAAATTTGATGCATTTAATGTTGAGCTCAGTTAAGGGTAAAGCTGAATGCTTCTGAAGGGGGGCCTACACACATGATTGGGATGATGTGAGGCGTTGATAGCCAGAGTGGACCATTCCACACAGGTGTTGAACTGAGAAAATCGCATTTGAAAATTTCGACTAATTTCATGTGATTGATTAAGGGCCTTGTTATGGTGTTTTGAAGAAAAAAATACAAGCATTCTTGGGTGAACAGATGACTCATGAACCATAGGGACATTTCTACAAGCCACAAGGTCCACTCTGGCCATCAAAATCGGCGGCCAATTTGCAGACGGACCATTTGAAAAGTTGCGCTCTCTCTTAGCACATTCGAGAACGAGTCAAATTTTAATAATAATTCGATAGATAGAGCAACTACAGACCCATTGCACTGTATAACTCATTTTCGGCCAGTTTGTGGAATGGTCCACTCTGGCTATCAACGCCTCATGTATTTTGGCATACGTGTGTTCAATCGATTATAGGTAGGTACATTTCGTTGAGAAATAACGTGCATGACTCGTGATTCAGTGTTGTTCCGTCCGTAATAAGCATCCGAGTATGTTGAACACTTGATTCGCCTTTGAAACCATAAATGGTGTCATTCTCTTCTTGATGAGAACACGAAACCGGCGCTTGTCTAATTTGTGTTGGAAGTGCTCCGTCACAATTACCGATAAATTTGCCTGTCATCGGTGAACTGTCGATGAAATTGAGCAACGACAAATATCAGCGTTCGTTCGACACAATTTATGTGAAGGTCTGCTGTATGGAGTTAAGCAACACTGTTTGTCATCAACTCATAAATATACGAATCGCATTGCCATGGTGTGCGGATGCAATGCAAAACTGCACGAATTGCAAAGTACCGCCTAATAACCATGGTACTTCTTACAGAGTATTGGCTATGGTTAAGCCGCATTTGTGTCAATCAAACTTCAAACCAATCAAACTTTAATCACTTAACAGGACGAACAAAAAACCGAATGAATCATGTCGTACCACATCGTGCCATCACATCATATAAAAATATTTGGCATAGTTTCGTGCAATGAATTTCTCACGTTACAAACTTTCGATTTCACGTCACTCCTTAATTTAGTGGACTCAATACAGCAACTTCAGCTGACCATGAAACATTGAAGTTGCATTCCGAATTTGCAAAAACCCCAAAAAGTCTTGATTGGTCATGATACGGTTTAACCCTCGATAAGCAGGGTTTATGGTAGGATGATATGGCCTTATCTGATAGGAGCGGTTGAATGATGACCCACATTTGGGGGAACCGCGACCTTGAGCAGCCTTGCGACGCTTTCACAAGGAACACTCCTTTAACCTCCCTTACGTTTCAAAGCCGACTCAAAGCGAGTTAATACAATTTTTGAAAAATAGCCACCGGTTATCCTCCTAATCCAATAATAAGCCAAGTCTTTACAGTTGTCCTATTCCTGAATGTGATGGCCGATCAGATAAATAAAAATAAATAAATTAAATTTAAGTTTAAATTAAGTTTAAATTTATTCCAATATTTTGAAAATATTTTTCGCTGATGTTTCAGGATAGTTAGAATTTTAGTCAAGGACCTCTACATTTGAGGTGATTAATTCGAAAAACATCTCTAAAAAGCGACATTTTCATTTAATTTTTTTTCTAGTAGATTATTTAATAACACTTTTCTAACCGGATAAAAAAAATTTTTACCGGATAAAACATTAAATTTTAATGTTCTGTAGATGTCAAGTAACCCGGAAATGAAAAATTTCCGTAAGGTGTTGACTACTGGTAAGAATATCTGGTAATTTGAAGTGGATTCTTGAGCAACTCATTTTGACGACAGCAAAAATTGTCAAACTTCTTTATGCCAATATTTAACCAGCATCGTATCAAAAATTAGGATTCTTTTGCGCACTTTTCAAACATTTTCAAGCATAACTTATCACCTTTAACCCCCCATAAAACAGTTTTTTTTTCGTAAGAAGGGCTAATATCTAATAAGCTTCTTATTTTTAGCTAAAAAATAATTTCGGGCCTCAAATACTTTGAGAGAAATTTTTCTACTCAAAATTTTCTAAGCCTTTAACCTAAGGTTGAAAACGTTTGGGACCAATGATCGCGCTTTTACTTACATCGAGGATAAAACGGAAAAAAGGAATCGGTAGCTGCTGATAGATAATTTATTACCCGTAGAAATCGGAACTCAGATTGCGTCACGCCTTCACCGAATCTTGACATTATTAGTTTCGGCTGACTGCATCCACGTGAACATTTTAGCCAAT
The DNA here is from genome assembly GCA_036186465.1 of Nesidiocoris tenuis. Taxonomy (NCBI): domain Eukaryota; kingdom Metazoa; phylum Arthropoda; class Insecta; order Hemiptera; family Miridae; genus Nesidiocoris; species Nesidiocoris tenuis. The sequence goes on from AP028912.1 coordinate 14,264,763, forward strand.
CATAAGCGAGTTGTTTCCATAAATCACCATAACTCTGCCAGTGTGATTGGAATGCCAGTAACATTACCATGATTTCACCTTCCGCCCAAAAGGACACACATTATATTATTATACTTGTAGGGATGATTTTTCAAGTTAGTGGACTATAATTTTGAGCCGGCTATCAAAATGCCCGGCTACTAAAATTATCGAAAGTCGCCGGTGGAATAGCTTCGAAAGTTGCTTCAGAAGGAAACAAGGAATACCAACTTTCGGTTTCACCATTTCGACAACGTTCCTCATCGGAGGAGAGTGGAAGGAACTTTTTGGTTCCTATTGGTACCCAACCTTGATGGTCCAGAAATAGTCCGGTACACGAAGCTAAACGCTGATTTCGTCACGCTTTTCCAAACTTCAATCAAGCTCTTGCTCCACTCTATCCTTCCTCGTTCTTTCTGTTACTCATGTTTGTAAGATTGGACAATCATTTCCTTATGTCGTTCATCAGGAAAGAAATCAACGATTCCCTCAGGTAGCTAAAGCATGGGACCAGAAACAAGAGCAGCAGAAAGAAAAATTCTCGTATTATCCTACAAACCCTTAACCAGGTGTTTTGGGACACATGTTCGAAGGTTCGATAGACTCATTCAATGTTGTTATGATTAAATTCCATAATTTTGAATACATACTTTAAATTTGCGAAAATAAAATGTATATTTGTAACTCTTCTTTAAAAATACCTTGGATTTATAAATCTATTTTCGAAAGCTTAAGGGCTGGTTTGTCAATTCATTTAAAGCCAGATTTATCCAAGGACGATTGCCCTAAATTTTACCTGAAGTCGGCCATACGCTATCCGATTGCTGGTGAAGGGGGTCAGAAAATGCATTGCTGTGATTGGTCAAGGTGGAGTCGGCGTTGAACCCAATAAATTTGATTTGAGCTTCCAAGCGTCGTTCCCATGTTCATCCCCCCTCCGACAGCCAGCAATCGGACAGTGAGTTGCCTACTTTACACATACTTTTATTGACCGTCATACTGAAAGTTTCTTGGAAATTAGTTAATACTAGCGTCCTGGAACAAATCTAGCTTTAAAAAATTGAAAAACTCGCCCTAAAAATAAAAAACAGTTCTGATAATCTAGCACCTAAAACCAACGTACTTAGCGCTTTTTGTTTAAAAGGAAGATATGAAAATTTAATTTCTCACGAGTTTGCATTGTGGATTTTTCATATGAGGTACCTAGTGGAGAGTTTTACTGGTCGGAGGTCTTCGGGGATAAAAACGATTAAGTATAGGCACTTTACCCTAGATAGATAATAATTTTTTTAAAATACTTTTTCGCAATAATGGCATTGTCTTTTTAACTTACTAGGATTCAGAGCGTAGGACATTTTCTTGAGGAAATTAGCAATACGGACTGCGACGATAATGACGGGAAATCCAATAAGTTGGACGGGAAGCTCGAACCCGCCACTTTCCTGGGCCGCAGCCACCGCCAGGGCCGCAAGTAGCGCCACCAGAATCAACGTGGGCCGCATATCACACACTGCGGACACTGTGCGCACTCAGTGAAAGTCGCGCTGAAAGTGTTGGAAGTCAAGTGTTGCGGGGCTGAGTTGTGTAGGGAGTCGGACGAGGATGGGGGCCTAACGTAACCTGAGGAGGCTGTTATGACATCGCATTCTCCTCCACTTGGCCCCAGCGGCCTTCGTGTCACGGGGCCCGTCAGTGGGGCACCGAGTCAGCAGGAGTCGCCCCATCTGGCCCCGATCCCTTATTTCCTCCGGAACGACGGTAAGTACCGACGCCAAGCATTTCCTCCGAGGCGGCTAGGGAGTGCCAATGAGATAAAACCAAAAAAAGTCGTTTTTTTTTCAGAAATCTCATGAAAATCGTTGAAAATTATATATGGACTATCGACCCTCTATGTATTATTATGCAGTCAAGATCAGGATTGAGGTCTCGCAGAACAGAACTATTTAGGCTATATTTATTAGGTACCTACCTAGTTTATTGGGCATTGCTTGGCGAGCTGACATTATTTCTGGAAATAATGTACCAAAATTAAAATGGTCCCATCAATAACAACATCAGACGGTGCTCCAAGTTTGACACCATAATTAAGCATCCAAGCCCTGATGAAGATATTTATCGAAAGCTCGGCAAAAGAAGCGTTTGGTTCTGCGAGATCCAAATCCCGATCTTGACTACATGATCATTGAAAATGTTCGGTGTACTTTGGTCTACGGTTTAACGTGACTTGGTTTGAAAATAATGAGCCTGGAATGATCAAAATCGGTTCAATATTCTAATAGTAGATCAAATGACCTAGAGTCGTTTGATCAAACGGCTCCTGCTCAAAGGAACTGTTGCAAATACGACCCTAGTTAATTCCTGTTGGAGTGACGTTGAGATAAAAAGAAGTCGGTTTCTCAAGAAATTTCATGATAACTTTAATGTTCAGTTAACGTTTTTTTGTCTTTATTCGTGGGCTGTTTACGAGGGGGTTTACGTAGTGGTTGACGTGGGGTTGTTTTCGTTCGTACAGGGGGTTGATTTAAGTGATAAACCTTGAACGATCAAAACCTGTTCACCATGCATACCTACCTATTTCAGCAATTGAGAAAAACGAAATACCGTCGTTTTTCCTTTTACAAAGAGAGAGATAGAGATTGCAAAGTAAAAGACTTCCTTGGCCAATAATTTTTGTAAATCCTGAATAAATCTCGTAAATTCTGGATCGAACTCGAAAACTGCTATCAGCACGTGAATCAGCGTCAAAAAATACGGTAAAATCATGTGCCACGCTAGGGGTTTGAAAAATTTTGATTTTGCGCCAGTGGTCGTTTTGCGTTTTTGTACTACCAGATGGGAGCAGCAAAAAGAATTGTTTCGTTGTTGAATTCCGCGAAGAATCCGAATAAACAAGGAAGTAGTCGGCGCAAAAAAAATTGTTCTGAATTCTTCTCAGCAATTATGCAGAATGGGATTGCGAATTTTTGTAGCCAAATAGAGAAATGCGATAGGGTGTCAATCACTTGCCAAACACCCTGTACACCTACTGCAGTAAGCTCATTTTTTCGAATTCTTTTTTAGTGAGGCTTTTTCAAATTGTCGTCGAGATTCACTTAAAAACATTGAAAATCTTCCTTTCCTTGTACTCCTAATTTATTTTCATTTTTGAGCTGACCTTTTTGATGGAGAGTAGGTTGATAACAAGGCACTGAACATAAATTACGATCACGACAGCATACTTTTATTGGGGTTTGTTCGACAAACTCGATTAAGGCTATAAAATTTAAACGAAAATTTTGCTCGCATGAAAATGGTACTACGCCGCACGTGCCTATCTACCGGCAAAGTATATTTTGCTATCATTCATGAGCATCTCACGGCTTGTCCATAAACAGGTACGCGCGCAAGAGCTGTCATGGAATCTAAATCCACTTTGATGAAGCCTTGATAAACCGGTTCTGGCTCGTATTTACGGGCGTACCAATGACAACGTAGTTGGAAAGACCTTAGAATCGTTTCTCATAAATTGACCTACTGAGACCTATCTCAAACGAGGTTGAAATCTATTCGCCAGTAAGTAACGTAGAAAAATTTACATTCTAAAATTAACCCAAGTTCTTCTTTAACTTGGGCGCAAATTCTGATCATTTCGCCATTGGCAGGTTTGGAAATGACAAACATCTATTCGTATGGAACAACAATTTTTGACGTTTTTCATGTATATAACGACGTTTATCGGTCGCAAACCTGCCGTGAACGAATTCGACATCAATACATTCGAGCACTCAGTAAAAATTGTGGTAACTAACTATGGTATTCAACAGGATGCGAGTTATTACCTACTTAAATTAACAATATCACAAATTATCGTCTCAATATTTTCTCCATAGGTAAGCAACACTATTGATTAAACCTAACCCAGTTGACTATAGCCTTCGGTCAGGGGTAGGGTACAGTTACTGCATAACGTGTCGAAAGCCATAACAATTCACAAACCTAGTTAAGGTGTAAGGTAACTTCCTTCTTTCAGAGCAAATCATGCTATTATTAACAGTCGATAGCTGCTCTGTACAAGGAGGTAATAAAATTTCTCTCAAAACAGAGAATGTTCTAGCGGTATTGACAAGATTTATTCAAGATCTATGTACCTATGTTTCAATGTCTAATTCATTGTCCGCAAGAAGTCGCGTTTAGTAGACATATCCTATCGTCAGTTCTCAATTTATTGATCCGTCCAACAATACAATCGATAGAAATCACAGCTTTTTCGAAGAAAAATTAACATTTGTGATGCTAATATGATTCGGGTCTGTGGGTCATTTCTGGGATGGACTTCAGACTGACAAACATCCAATATTGGATTGCCAATAATATTTTGTCCATGAAACCAACAACGATTTTTGCCGTTATACCTAATTCTTAGAATCGGACCACTGATTACTGATAACGGCCACTTCGTCACATCATATATTCCCTATACTGAATAAAGTCACTATATCAGATGGTTCGTGGATGCAGTCGTTGGACCATATTCATAATCTCTTACGTTGCTATTAATGTTTAGGATTCACACTAGCCATCATGACAACATTTTGAAATCTCTTATGACTTAGACGGTCCTCCTGATTGGTAACAGTTCGAGAACAACTTTTCATCACATAACATAACACTGCGGCGAATCACAATTTCGGAGATGCAGAAGTATCTGTTCTCCAGGAACACGTCAAACTGGTAACTTCTTTGATTTCTGGTTTCAGAAAAGGGACGGTTTGTTGAGAAGACTCAAAACCTTGACTGATGGGAGGGGGCACCCAGGGTAGAAATTGTGACAGCCGGTGCCGTCGATGCCAGATATGAGTTGACCCATGTGGGCTGCAAAATGGTAACGAGACGATACCTCAGCTGTCATTGATATGCTCGTGTCCCTGGAAATGATAAGATTCGATATTTAAATTATTATTTAACATAATTTATTGAGTAGGAGAGGGCTTATTCCTTTTCTGAAGCACAGAATTATCAGGCTTCACTTAGCCATGAAACCAATCGAAATTACCAAAAGTCAAACTCAATGAAGAAGAACTCAGACTCGGAATAAAACTCACAATCAGACCGAAACTCAAACTCATAATCTCGAAGTCAAACTCCCAATGACAGAGGACCTCGAACTCATACTCAAACTCAAGGCCAAACTCACAATGAAACAGAAACTCAAACTCATAATCAATCTCGAAGTCAAACTCACATTGAAACTGAAACTCAAACCCATAATCAATATCGAAGTCAATCTCACAATGAAACCGAAACTCAAACTCACAATCAAGTTTTGAAGTCAAACTCACTTCGAAACAGAAACTCAAAATCATAATCAAACTTGAAGTCAAACTCACAATGAAAGAGGAATTCTAACTCATAATCAAACTCGAAGTCAAACTCACATTGAAACTGAAACTCAAACCCATAATCATTCTCGAAGTCGAACTCACAATGAAACCGAACAAAAACTCATAATCAATCTCGAAGTCAAACTCACATTAAAACAGAAACTCAAACTCATAATCAATCTCGAAGTCAAACTCACATTGAAACAGAAACTCAAACCCATAATCAATATCGAAGTCAAACTCACAATGAAACCGAACCAAAACTCATAATCAATATCGAAGTCAATCTCACAATGAAACCGAACCTAAACTCATAATCAAACTCGACGTCAAACTCACAATGAAACAGAAACTCAAACTCATAATCAATCTCGAAGTCAAACTCACATTGAAACTGAAACTCAAACTCATAATCAATATCGAAGTCAATCTCACAATGAAACCGAAACTCAAACTCATAATCAAGTTTTGAAGTCAAACTCACTTCGAAACAGAAACTCAAAATCATGATCAAACTTGAAGTCAAACTCACAATGAAAGAGGAATTCAAACTCATAATCAAACTCGAAGTCAAACTCACATTGAAACTGAAACTCAAACCCATAATCAATATCGAAGTCAATCTCACAATGAAACCGAACCAAAACTCATAATCAATCTCGAAGTCAAACTCACATTGAAACCGAAACTCAAACTCATAGTCAACCTCGAAGTCAAACTCACAATGAAACCGAAATTAAACTCATAATCAATCTCGAAGTCAAACTCACATTGAAACCGAAACACAAACTCATAATCAATATCGAAGTCAATCTCACAATGAAACCGAAACTCAAACTCATAATCAAACTCGAAGTCAAACTCACATTGAAACCGAAACTCAAACTCATAGTCAAACTCGAAGTCAAACTCACAATGAAACCGAACCTAAACTCATAATCAAACTCGAATTAAAACTCACAATGAAACCGAAACTCAAACTCACAATCAAGTTTTGAAGTCAAACTCACTTCGAAACAGAAACTCAAAATCATAATCAAACTTGAAGTCAAACTCACAATGAAACCGAAACTCAAACTCATAATCAAACTCGAAGTCAATCTCACAATGAAACCGAACCTAAACTCATAATCAAACTCGACGTCAAACTCACATTGAAACCGAAACTCAAACTCATAATCAAACTCGAAGTCAATCTCACAATGAAACCGAACCTAAACTCATAATCAAACTCGACGTCAAACTCACATTGAAACCGAAACTCAAACTCATAGTCAACCTCGAAGTCGAACTCACAATGAAACCGAACCTAAACTCATAATCAAGTTTTGAAGTCAAACTCACTTCGAAACAGAAACTCAAAATCATGATCAAACTTGAAGTCAAACTTACTATGAAATAGAAACTCATTGTGAGTTTGACTTCTAGCTAAACCATGAGTTTGACTTTCTGTTCTATTCAGTTTCAATGTGAGTATGACTTGGAGATTGATTATGAGTTTGAGCTTCGGTTTCAATGTGAGTTTGACTTCGAGGTTGACTATGAGTTTGAGTTTCGGTTTCATTGTGAGATTGACTTCGAGTTTGAATATGAGATCGAGTTTCTGTTTCATTGCGAGTTTGACTTCGAGATTGATTATGAGTTTGAGTTTCTGTTTCATTTTGAGATTGACTTCGATATTGATTATAAGTTTGAGTTTCTGTTTCATTGCGAGTTTGACTTCCACATTAGGTAACTATGAGTTTGAGTTTCAGTTTCAATTTGAGTTTGACTTCGAGGTTGACTATGAGTTTGAGTTTCGGTTTCAATGTGAGATTGACTTCGATATTGATTATGAGTTTGAGTTTCGGTTTCAATGTGAGTTTGACTTCGAGGTTGACTATGAGTTTGAGTTTCGGTTTCAATGTGAGTTTGACTTCGATATGAGTTTGAGTTTCGGTTTTATTGTGAGTTTGACTTCGAGTTTGATTATGGGTTTGAGTTTCGGTTTCAATATGAGTTTGGCTTCGAGTTTGATTATGGGTTTGAGTTTCTGTTTCATTGCGAGTTTGACTTCGAGTTTGATTATGGGTTTGAGTTTCGGTTTCATTGCGAGTTTGACTTCGAGGTTGACTATGAGTTTGAGTTTCGGTTTCAATGTGAGATTGACTTCGAGTTTGAATATGAGATCGAGTTTCTGTTTCATTGTGAGTTTGACTTCGAGTTTGATTATGGGTTTGAGTTTCTGTTTCATTGCGAGTTTGACTTCGAGGTTGACTATGAGTTTGAGTTTCGGTTTCAATGTGAGTTTGACTTCGAGGTTGACTATGAGTTTGAGTTTCGGTTTCATTGTGAGTTTGACTTCGAGTTTGATTATGGGTTTGAGTTTCTGTTTCATTGCGAGTTTGACTTCGAGGTTGACTATGAGTTTGAGTTTCTCTTTATCGTGATTTTGACTTCGAGTTTGACTATGAGTTTGACTTTGAATTCGAGTACAAGTTTGAGTTTCTATTTCATTGGGAGTTTGACTCTCGATAATGAAATGATGATTGATAATGAAAAATATATCATGCTCTTAGTACTTGTGTGAAGGAATTCCAGAAAATGCTCTGGGGGGAGGGCATGGCCTGTGGGTACGGGCTTGTTGGAATCATCCAATCGCCAGCTTTACATTCCCACCGCATAGTCACTCGACCTCCTGACCAAAAGTGCAAAAACATTTGATTTTTGCTCATTCAGTTTTGCTTTGCTTTTCGGCAAAAACATTTGATTTGCCCCCCCATTCCATTAATTTCATTTTGCTTCAACTGGGCTCCTATAAAGCTGCTGGGGCTACGGTCCACTCGCATCGTAAGTCTCAAGGGTCACGAGGTATTCGACAAATGAGAGTATTCCTCAAGACGTAATTGGGCTTGTCATCTGCATCGGGCTTTATTGTTATCAGTGGAATACCAAGGGGAAGCCGAGAAGGCTCCACCTGAAACACCAAAGATAATAATAACGGTACTGGAGATTCATCCTCGTCCCAAGATTAACCTTTTGTCTTGACCGAGCAAAGACTGCCTACACCCTAGTCAGGGGCTCCTTGATCTTATTGTCCGTCCTATTGTATCGGTGGACGTTTATTCGCCTTGAAGACATTGGTCCCATTGTCTTCAGCAAGGGCTTGATGTTACAAAGCTTTGGACGTCCCGTCTTTGCAGTTCAATGTCATCTTATTAGGGTTAGGGTTTTGTGTTATAGATTAATTTCCCTCTAATCCGTTCCGAGGAAGTGTTTTCTCCTTTCATGTGCTCGAACTGGCTCCAGAAGTTTGGTACGTTTTTCACACTTCCTCGAAAGTTGTAGCTGTAATTAGTTCCCTTTCAATTATTTTGGCATGCTCTGATGATTTTAAAGCGAACAACCATGTGTCTCTTAAGGATGGATTGAAGTGGATAGAACCTTACCTACCTTTCTACTTTTTGTACCTATCTACTTACCTGTAGAAGAACCGAAATAGCTATCAGCTCAATGTCCAACATACCTACCCTCCGGTAACCTCTATGTTTCATGCTTTATATAAAATTGAAGTTTCCTTATAAAAATACGCAATTGTCGAATTTTCGTCACCTTATCAGCTGCAGTAAAGTTTTCGCTTTTTGGTTCAAACGGTCCTTCTCAGGAGCTGCATTCAGTTCGCAGATCAGCTTAGGGAGGCAGGAGTTCTTCACGGCTCTCGTCAGCTGTGCCAGTCTTTCTTTTTCTGCGAAAATAGCAACACATAACTTATGTTCTGCTGTCCAACATGTTCAATTCTAGAGTTGCGTTATAGGAATGGCCAATGTACCGATGACTCGGCACTACATCTATACTGCGTCAGACGGCGTCCGAACTAGGGTGACTTGAGGCAGAGACCCTGACGAACCGATTACCATTCGAGGTTATGAAACCTTAACGCATAAGAAGCCTGAAGTGCGGTGGGTAGTGGGTGGGAGGTTCTAGGTGAATGCAACTCTTATGTCATAACAACTCCTGTCGGTCGAGTTAGGCTAGTCCTGTCACCGGTGAAATGTGATCTACAACTGTTAAGTGGAAGTTGTTAACCTTTTAAGACAGACTTACACGGTCACCAACCTTAATTAGAGAATGGTGACTCAAGTTTTGGGTCAATGACGACTGACCCTATTACACAGTCCATATTAAACCAAAATATCGATGAGAAGAATCCAGGTAGGTATTGAGAATTTATGAGGTATCTATGTTTTCAAGTCGAAAATTCACGCGCTGGGCTTTGGAACATCTTGGGGCTTTGGTTCTGGATGTCTATGAAATGCCAAAACCTTACCTATGTAGGACCTACATTATCTCCAATGAATTTTGGTACTTAGGGCCGGTTTATATTTGCACATATTGTTGTAAATAGTAGTTGAAGGTACTTTGATTCTAGACTTATGGCAATTGATAAACCCCTAGTTTCAAGTTATTTCCTAAGAAAGGTTTCTATGATCGAAAAAGACAAGAAAATCATGGAATTAGATGCCTAACTAAAGCTGAACTTGAATTGGAAAAGATTTAGGATGATTCCTAATGATTCGAAAATTTGAGGGTTTTGGTAAAAAAAAATCAGGGTCTAGAAAAAAGGATTTTACAATAGTAAGAGAGGAAATCGTGGAATTCTTTGAGTACCTAGCTGCAACCCTTACCAGGAATCGTTTACCTAACGAATCTTTATTCTAACTTTTTTATGAAACGAACGGATATTGTGTTCACAAAAATGACAATGTTTCCTGTTCATCTTCGTGACCAGAAATCCTGATCTGCTTGAATAGGTATGTGTACACCGATAGTGCACCTTAATGTGATTTTCGATAATGTTGATAGCCTATCTAATGTATTGTCATTGTGCTCTTCGGACTACCTACAAGCAATCATCGCAATCTCCTCACGCTACTAGTTCAACCCAAGATGCCTAGATAGATACTTAGTAGGTTTCTAGTCATCCTGAGTCCAGCCCTAATCACAAATGATTGCTCTCAAATGCGAGCTCTAGATTCGTATTATTGTCAGCATGCCTCGTCATACTGGGATAAGTATCTTGACAACCGATGGCCAATGTTGCTCTGGATCACCTTGAACCAAATAAATTGATAGGTAGGCGTACGCGTCACTTCACGGCACCAAGACGAACCTTGTGGCTCGTTATTTCTTCAAAATGTGTGGCATCGCTCGTGTTCGCTCACTTCAATGTTGAGTCCAACTTAATTTTGAAACATTAAAGTCCCTCCTTCATAGTTTGGAATTCATAATTTCATAACCTTTTGAATAATGGACCATGTATAGAGAGAGAGCTGAAAATGAGAATAGTTGCAATTTTGAGATTGGTTCAAGAATGAACCATTAGATCATAATGAAAATACCTAATATTCGTATTTTTTCCTGAACTGTACCGGCTGATAGGTAATCCTTTTTTACCCCAAGCAGATAACACCTGATATAACTGTCACCAACTTGCGTTGAATAACTGAATATAAGGAGGATAAGTATATTCGAAGTAGGTTGGTAGCTGCCTACGATTTCTTTGAAATTTAGGTAATGAGACGTTCGGCTGCTTGATTTGTGGTCAGTGTATGACTTCCTGGTAGGATTTTAGTCAATGGTTTTCCGCCCCTCAATGCTTCGCCTAGGTATAGCATATCAGATATGCTTAGATAGATTCTATCTAATGGGCGAGATAGTAAAGAATGTCAAGGTGAGCTTAGAGCTGAGGGTAATTTCCTCTGTCAATGAAAAACAGACAGGCCAGGCAGATTTGGCTACCGCAGACAAGGTTGGCAAGAGAATCTGATAGGGGTTTCCTCTACCCAATACAACCGTGTTAGGAAAAGGGTTAAATCCTCTATCTCAATCGATTTGCCGTGAATATCCAATTTTATAAGTGAATATTCATCAGTGCATTACTTATTAGTTAGAGTCATCCATCGTTAGAGTTACGCTGAAAACGGAGTTCGGGCATTTTAGTAAAATTCTTTATTTTGAGGTTAACTACATATCTACGCTTCATTCAGTAAAAAACATAACGCTTCAAAACAATATCGTCATTCTCTCCTGAGTTGCGTCAGGCTGATCTTTAGCTCTAGGATCTGTGGATATTACTATTTTAGCCTTGACTTACACGGCTGTGCTGGTGGAGTTATTAGAACAACGTTGTTTCGAGCACCTAGTCAATTTAATGAGTCGGTAAACTTTGTTGCCGACATTTGAACGATAGCAGGTACGTCATACTGTCTGGTAATATACCTCAAATCCCATTCCCTAAGCCAGATGGTCATCACGTAGCCAAAGGGCCACTGATAGGGCAAGTGAGTTGGGGAGGGGTCGACAATTCTGCCAACCTTAACATTCTTCCCTTTCTGGATTTCAGTCCTGGGTCTAGCGATGGACCAAATCCAAAATTCACTTACGTGGAATTGCGTCCGAATGATGACCGACGTCGGTGTCGTCGGAGCTCCCGTCCACTTCTGGGCTGACATCGGAATCAACGTCAGTGCTGGAGGTAAGTCGGTTCACAAGCGAGACGAGGTCCCCAGCCAGGAAGACGGCAAGTGCGACAAGGAGTATACTCCTAGCAACGGCCACAGCTTGCATGACAGAGGCGCGGTTGAACGAAGATTATCCCTCAACAGTTTTACTGATTTCTGGACGATTGATTGGTGATGCCGGTAAGGGAGCCTCCGCTACAGAAGGCCATTTTTCTGCCGGCGTTTTTCCCTATCGGTTTTTGATTTTGAGAAAAAATCTTGATACACCCACGCCTACCCGTCATCAGCTGACACACTAACACCCACGTGCACTGTTTATGGGACGAACTGAGCTGAAATTAGAGTCTTGCTGTTGTACTGAACGTTTGCCGAGTGAAAGCTGTTGCTCAGGAGGCCCAGGGCCCCTCCTGCCTGGACTGTCGGGGCCCGGGAGGCCCCTTCCCCTGCCCTAGTGCGAGGAGGGGGCCCGCGGGCGACCTTGCGCGATCCCAGAAGTCGGACCGAGCTGTTTTGACTGGTTCAAAGAAGAATGTCATCATGTCGTGATCACGTTTTCGAGGTTTTCCAAAATTGCGTTTCCTGTGTTCATTTAATACGCTCCAAATGGGAACACAATTTTCAAAACTGTCAAAAACTAAACAAATAATTCCTGGTTTTCTTCCCGAATACGGGATGTGGCTATGACATTGGTTGAAGAGAGAATGGACCAATAGGCAAACCAGTCGAAGCCAAGTTCAAGCTAACTCCGGAACTGGAGTTTCATGTTTCCTATTTTGAAAAGCAATATTGGTATGCCGCATTGAGCACTTTCATAATGCGGCCGAGATTTTTTGAGGTGCGCAAAAATTGTGATAAAATTTTCAAATCGATCCCTCTCCAACCATGGGCTGATCTAAGCCTATCTAATTAGTCAAAATGCTAGGGAAGTTAAAGATTTTGATGGTTTCAAATAAATTGGCGTAACTTCAAGGTTTGGCGACTTTTCGATCAAAATCCATCGTTCTCGGCGTTTTGTATTATTGCAGCTCGCGTCACTCCGGTTCCTTTTCGGGGGGTCCCAGTCGCCGTTCTCTCCTGACCCCCCTCCCCCACTCGCGATCACTTGCCGGGCAGATTTCGTAATTCCAATGAAGGTTTGCAGCGCGTTTGCAGGAAGTCGGTATCCGCACAATGTCGACATTGTAGTCCTCCGTTTTCTTTTCCGTTTTGAAAAATGACTAATAACCGAAATTCGAACCTATAGTCTCGAATAAAGTGCCTTAACAATGGTCCGTTATTTGCAAAAACGCCCATATGGTAAAATATTCCTGATTTTGTCATAGAGGTTATTATTGAAATCATAATATGATATTATCATGCATAGACAATGCTATTATAGCATCATCATAATGTGGATAATTGTTTTATAATTTCGGTGTATTCCTACTAATTTTTTAATTTTTCTTGCTTTTTCTTCTCAACTATTATGTCGGTATTGTTTTTGTCGAAGCTAGGTACCTATATTTTAAATCATATACTTAATTGATGAACCCACATTAAATGTTAAATTAAATTTTAATGCTTGATTTATCCAAGGAAGCTTGCACTACATTTTACCAAGGACATACCTATTTTCATTGACCGTCATACTGAACATTTCTTAGAAATTAGTTGATGCAAGCGTCCTTGAATAAATCTAGCTTTAAATAAATTGATAAACCGGCCCTAAGGTAGGTACGGACATTAGGTAGGTACCTATTTAAATTAATACCTACCACGATTGATAATCATAAAAAAGTTCTCACGTGCACTAAACTGAGTTCGGAGTTATTCAAAACCCTATTTCACGGCATGAATAATTCCGATAAACCAAATCACCAAAAATTCAAAAATCGTTCCAGAGAATCACCTGGAGTGTTCAACTCTTAAGGCAACATTTGCGGGAAATTTTTCTCTTCCCAAGTTTGCCCCAGAAACCTCTTAGACGAGGAGCAACTTGAACTCTCAACAAGCCTCAAATGCCTAAAATCTGGCGCTAGCCTCAAAGACTTGAGTCTCACCTCGTGCCCCTCTGGGCTACTTTCTCTCTCTTTGTGAGTCCCCTTCGCCCCTCGTCGTTATCGTTCATATTATGTCACACCGGGACTAAAGAAGTTACGCAGCTACGTCCGACGTCTGCCCTTCCGCGTTCACCGGCCTAGATTCAGGAATACTGGCGCCTGGAAACCGAAAAGTAGGAAATGCAACAGGGAGTGAAATAATTTTGGAATATTAACGGGATAAATTGTTAAATCGGTGAAATAATTAGTCAACTTGCTGGAATCCTTCACGGCGCAAAGATTTCGCATTATTTGAGTAGGGTTTCGCCAACCTCTAACCACGATTTTACTGATTTAAATTTAATTAGGTATTTTTTCTCAATGACTGTTCTTGGCGTAAATAGGCCCTGCATACACGTACCACGTTGAGTGAGATATCAAAGACCAGGGTCGGCAAATTCAACGAATTAATTTTCAGATAGAAAGATCAAGTGATTTGGTGGTGCGTTAATATAGCCACCCTCACTTTCAGACTTGGGGCGATTAGTCGAGTTGAACAGTTTCGATAGTTGACATAGCTGGGGCCTCTCGTATTACAGCGAAGGTCTCGGTGTTTTCCTCTTTGTCGAGTGAAACCCCAAAAACAACCAAACACTGATTAGCAAATAGGTCTGGAAATAACAAGTATTTAGCATATCAGCTGCCGTGATGTTCAAGAGGTGAATGCTCCTCTCGGCCGTGCTACTGACAGGGGGTGGGGCTGAGACCTTTACGGTATTGTTTCAATTTGTGTGCCACTGTAAAAAACCTTTTGGAGTGTCGAGAGACGAGAACGTCTGAACAAACAATAAGCGAAGAGCTGACTGATCAAACAGTCGAAAGGGTGCTGTGGACTTCTGAAGTGCTAATCACTCCAACCCCGTGAATTACGTCTGACTCATTCAGCAAATCAACAGCTCTCAGCAGAGGGTCAGCCTCTGACTGCCGGTAGGTGCAGTGTCGCGATTTACCAAGATTAAAAATCGCTAGGATTATATATTAGGTACTAGCTGTACCCGCCCGTGTCCCCGTGTCCCCGTGTTGTCACTTTTTTCACTTAATTCACTTTTTTCACGTTTAAAATTCACTTTTTTCACGTTTAAAACTCACTTTTTTAAAACTTAAAAACTCACTTTTTTAAATTCACTTTTTTCACTTTTTTAAAATTAAAAATTTTTTTTTTTCAAAAATCGAAAATTGGGCTTCGAGGTCTTGTTGCCAGCCCCTTTGTGCTTCCTTGTAAAAAATTCCAGGTCCCTGCGTGCGATAGATTTGGCTGGAGACAACCAACCAACAAACAAACAAACACTTGCTTTTATTATTATAGATTATATTGATTATATTTTAAAATTTATAAAAACATCATTAGTCAAAGTTTGTACTGTCTTAAGTAGGTATATTATAGGTGATCCACCTGATAAACAAGGAAGTTTAAAATAAACTTCACCATGGTGGTATTTTTATCAAATTTCAGTGTAAAAATCTCATTGGAAATGTTTATCCAATGCTTCTTTGGATATCGGATAGATAAATTTTGTCAATAATCGGCCTTTTTAGGGTGACGATTGCTGTTTCTTACAGATCACGTACGATTTCTTGTTGTTTTCTCTTCTGGCTCCCTTACAAAAAACGTTAGCGACTTCGCATTGTCACGCTTTGTGTATTTTTTAGACTCGGAAATGAGCTCAACGTGTCAACAAAAGCGAGGTGAGATGGCACGTTCCGAAACACCTGATACTACCTGTTTCTGTGCCGTTCTCTCGTTCTGTGTTGTATATACTATATTTCCTTCAACCACATCCTGCGGAATCGAAATCGGATCTCTCTATTTGACCGATTCCAATACAATTATAGCTATAATAGCTATAATCAGCTATAATAGCTATAATCAATAATTGATCTGAACCAGATTTTTTCTATTTGACACATTTATTTATCTAGAACTTTGAGACGTCAGCGTGGAAAAGAGTACGGTGGTTGGCCGGACCGGATCGTCCCAAAAGTCGGTAACCTAACCGTTATTCGATTATCCTTGAACTTCGAGGAAGTTTCTGTTGTCTGGTTGGTTTCCTTGTTCCGCCTGACGTGGCCGGCTACGAACCGCGCATTCGCCAAGGTCAACCTATCCGCTTCTATGCGGCTCGAAATCGCCGGCGAGGGCTGATAGCCGGATCTACCTTCGGTGTCAGCAGAAATGTCAACACAATAATAGCATAAGCAATCAATGCATCCAAACCACGAGTCTTTGGGGAGCGAATAACATACCGTACCTACCAACGTAGATGGCGGTAAAACTTATCTCCTCCACGTAGCTTTAGGTACTTGAGAATATCAAGGGAATGAAAGTATATTTTTTAACTGTTCGGGTACCTACGTATTTTTTAAACCAGAGGGTTTAGAATTTCAAAAGCTAACATTTGTGAAGCCTCCTAATATTTGTAAAAATTCTTAACTCGCCACTTAGAAAAAAGAAAGTAAAAAAATAGTCACTCGAGTAACATTTTCAAAAAGCTGATTTGAACGAATCTGCGCTAAAGCTGTTGCTATAACCGTTCAGGGATTGTACTGGCTATTGTGAGCTAATTTTGTCTTTTTGACATTTTGGAATTTTCGTCGTTTCAACATCATCTAAATGTTGAAAAAAAAAAAAAAAAAAAAAACTGGAAAATAGTTTTTCTCCAAGTTACTACGAGATTTTCAACTTGACTCAAGCCCAAACCTTTGTAGACTAGGTCATGAAATAGCTATATAGTTCTTCCATGACTAGGTATTTGTGCTGAGGGTCGAATTGAACTCTGTCCATCTTTGGCTAAATTACCAAGTTCATCATTGACTAAATTACCTGGAGTTCCTTTGCTCAAGTTCGACGATCATCAAGCTCTGTTCGCATTAGAAAATTGTGAAATTCCCAGCAATCGCCCATCAAAAAGGGCAAATCCAAATTATTTTTTATCCACCGTATTTTCGTAACTGCCGAATACTTTTCCATCGGGTTTTACAATGTTCTCCGGGGTCTGATGATCGATCGTTTCTCCAGCTCAAAACAAGCAGACTCATGCCATCATGTAGCAATAGGTTGTAGAAACGGACCTACCTAGTTACTTTGGCCGGACCGCATTTTTTGAACTGTGGGAAACCGCACACCCCCTAATATGTTTACAGTTCAGTGACCATTTGAAGGGTATCTGGCGGTTTTTATCAAGGGAAATCAATCTACTTGATATCGAGAACAGAAATAGAGCTCATCTCGCAAGCAATAAAGCGTATCACTTCTTCTTCAGCAATAAAACGATTAGAATGCTGCACCTGTGAATTTCTGTTTCGGGAGAACTGTCCGATGAGCAGATGGTTGTAAAGTCTTGTTTCCGTTTTACATTGTTATCACGTCAACGACGAATTAGTGTGGATTACCCAACGTTATTGCTCTGTCCGACGACATTTCTTTATAAATAGTAACACAGCTGCCTACTGATGTTTGGTACCAATTTTTTTGAGGTACCTATGAGAAAATCTTTATTGAGAGGTGAGAGCCGATTGCAATGGTTGATTATTATGAAATTATGAACCATTACGACGATCAAAGATAAATTATTCAAAAAGAGTTCATTATCATTCATAAAAGAATGATTTGAAATTGATATGAAATTTTTTTCGAGAAAAAAGAAAATTAAGTAATGACTAAAAACCCATAACTTGAATAAGTATGCAAGTTTTTTGTAACGGCTATGAGGTATTTTACAAAATTTGTTTTTTTTTTCTGGTAAATTACAGAAGAGGTGTTTTCGAGAAGATTCTGATACAATCGATATTATTTACTGTTGAGTGGTAAGATCTATTGGCCATGTTTTCCCCCAATTCACTCACCTGAAACAGTAAGTAAATACACCTGACGTCCATATACCGTAATCAGTTACCGCGCGGTGTCGATTGACATCAGTTGAAATGACAGAATTCCAGTTGAGCATCTTCAGTCATGCAATTCGTCCATTAGGGTCCAGAGCTATCAACAGCTATCATATTTCTGGCCCTATCAGATAAAGTGACCTTACAAAGTGGGATCATCCTCGCCAGGCAATTCGTTATCATCAACCTCCAAAGGATTCAGGTGTATTCTCATTAGCGATCGACAACATCTCGTTTCTCGATTTCGTAAATGGGTTCTCTGCTCGAGTGTTATCCGTCGACCAATCAGGAGACGCTGAGTGGAAAAATTATGATCATGCCCGGTACATTTGACGCACACGATGATTAACGCCTAACGATCAAACCAGGATATTCAAAATGAGATTCTCAAATGGCTGCAAAACCCAGAATTGTTAAGAGCGGTGTTTTTTAAATTAAATTTTGCACAAATTAGGATTTATACTTATTATTTGTTTACACCCTTTTGGCCCTTTTTAACCCTAATAAACCCTAATTTTTTTGGGTTGGTAATTTGAAATGAATAAATACATTTTACCAGCGATATAATGTAGCCATTAGCACATTTCTCAAGTCAGCTGAAATACCCTCAACCTACCAGACTATCTTATGAAAATTAACAAAAATTCATATAAATAGACGGGTATTTGAATTTTCGTGCCAGATTTCCCTACGTAATTTTCCACTCGTATGTATCATGGTCCTAGCAGAAAATGTCAATCACAAAGCTGAATACCCATATGAATAATTTCCCACTTACGATACTTGCACGTTTTTCTATAAAGTTGGCAATGCAATTTCAGTTCTAACTCGAGCGGATCAGCATAATAAACCATTTGAACTGACCGAATGACATTCGTATCCTCTGCATGAGCCAGTTCATTTGCATGGCGTCATCTGTCCAACAAAATAACAAAAGAGGACCCTCTGACCCTGGAGCAACAGTGACTGATGGCTCTGTTGATCCGTTGGTTCGTGTCGTTCCGCCAAAACCGGACCCCTCAGTCCGCCTACTCGAATTGCAGTGATCCATCAACGATTTCCCAACTTCGACTTTGTGAAGGAAAGACAGAAAGATAAAACGCGAAAGAGATAGCCGAAAAAGCATTCGGGCCTTATGGACCCTTGCCTTAACGGTGAACTTTCCTCCTCCCACGGTGATCTTTTACTTGTCATCGATAAAAATGGGGAAATTCGCTGGAAGGAGGAAGAAAAAAAGGAGCAGCTCCTCCCAGAAATGTTAACCGTTCGCCTTTATTCCGACGAGCTAGGGTCGTATGAGGAGGGCAGTCATAAAGGGATGACTGATGCTGGACCATTTTGGCGTGAAAACCGCGCATCTTCGGGTATATTACAGGGTGTACAGAATGTGGACCGGCAAGGGTTGCCATGGCAGACAACTGTCCACAAACTCTCAATCATTCGAGCAAATGACCCGCAGAGACCGACCGGTGAAAAATCGCCCCATTCTCATCAAAACGATTCCACAACATCTGACCTGTTTGATGGGGGTGAACTTGGGTTTCTTTCGGGGCGAGATGGAAGAATATGAGCTACCCTCGGCTGACATATTAGTTAATCAACATATTCATGCGCCGAAAAGAAAGAACGATATATCTGCGAAGAAGATTGTGTCGTGCTTTCGAATGGGACCTTATTTATCTTGAATTTAATTCACAGATACAAGAATAAAATTGAAGAAGTCCCTGGGGGCAGTGTGTTTGCTGTATATTGAGCGGACAGGTTGATGTATCAAATTCGTACCTATATGGTAATTTTTCTATTAGCATGCCCTCTTCAGTTCATCAACCACGGTATTATTGATGATGCTATTCTCCAAGCTCAAAATTGGTGATCTACCTATATGAAGTGGCAGTAGAAGACGCCAATGTTGAACAGTAACCTAGAGCCGAGAGACTCGATCTCAGAAATCATGAATCTCTTCGCATTTTTTAAATTCTTCAACATTTCTTGTGATTTGTATTTTGCAAAATTATTTTTCAATTCCCCTCCAGTCTACCCCAGTTCAATTGCTCAGAATCGTTTGAATTCAGAAACCATTCAACTCGGAGAGGAACGAAGTGTCTCCATACGTATAGGGCGTCCATTTGCATGTCATACATGGAAATGACTGCATTTCTTTGTGTTCTCCTTTGAAAAAAGGAAAAAAGACAATAATCGACAGGCCTAGGAAAAGGGGTAGCCGCGGGGGGCGAGCCTGCAAAAAATCTTGCATGGAATTGAAGGTTACGTCAACCGTAAAATTTCAATTTACGATTGAAAGCTTGAGGGCTGTGCGAGCCGACCGGCGGATACCGGCTAAAAGTGTTAGTGTGCGGGTGTTGGTGGTCGTCCATGTGGTTGTACTGGTTGAGAATGTATGCGTGCCCCGTAAAGCCATGTCAACCTAAAAGGAGAATAAAAGAAAAAAAATCACTCTCGTCCTATTCCATTCTTCGTTTTTTTCTCTTTATTTTACCCCGCAGTCGATTTCTTTCTGTCCCAATGGTTGAGAGCGAGACGACGGGACAAAACAAAAATATAATAAATGTTCCGAATATGAAATATGCTACAGTTGACATCCCGCAAGGGTTGAATCCGGGTGAGGGGATGAGTTTTTCTCAGTCGAGGGGGCTGTCGACAGTTCTGCAATTTTTTTTTCTGCCTCCTCTCATCAAAGTTGTTTTTCGTCATTTGGGTGAACCATAAAACGCTTTTATCTCAAGCAATATAAATCATTCCGAGCCACCGAACGCACCTAAAGCAATTTATAACGGTGAATGCACCTGATGACATTTTATTGACGCCTACGTGTGCACTGAAAATTGTCATTTGTGTCGAAGATTTTGAAATTATTCGAATTGAATTTTTCATGTTCTGTACCACCCAAGAAGCTGTATGTTACAGCTGTATGGTGCACGCTTTAACCTATAATTAAGTCAAATTATTGGTGCGCTAAAAATCATCCTTTTCAATGCTGAAAGCATTTTTATAGCCTTGAAATCGGCCCATCAGGATCATTCAAGCTCAAGCCGTCAGCTAACTGTCATTCTTAAGGTATAAACCTGATTTAGCGAATATCGTAAAACTCAATGGAGTGAGCGACCATGGAGTGACTAATGGACGCTAACCGACTTACTGGCCAACGCTTGAACGGCATATCGCCCATCAATGGCGAGTGCGTACCCTAATCTGATACACGTAGTCGTAGAGCTGCACAGCCGTAGTGCACTGCCATTGTGCACAGGGGTACTTTTAACCCTCCGAGCCGAATCCTTGATTGATCCTGGAACCTCTCGTGGAACGAGGGATGGACGACGGTCGCACCCTGTCAATCATTTCATGCTGTACTTCCCTCCTGCAGCGTCGAAATATCCGCAGCTTCCCTTCCCGGAATGGGTCCCTAATAATGAAGCCGGTGACACACGGACGTCAGTTTCGACAGGCAACATTACTTTAGCTGTAGAACAGCGTCAAGATGATTTTTTTTAGAATTCGTTAAAAATATGTACGTACGCTCTTTCAATTTCCTCAAGGTTTTTTTCGTGCAAAAATATAGGTATCCAAATATAGGAAAACAATTTATAAAATATAATCGATTTTATGCATTCAGGAAATTTTTCTTTCAAAGTACCTAATAGGAGTGAAATACCCGTAATGTTCATTGAACGTAACCATAATGGTTCTTGGCGGCTATGAGGACATCCACTGTCTCAAAATCGGTATCGTGAGATTAACGCAGGAATGGAATAACTGGACACCTCTCAAAATAACAATGGGCCGGATTCAGAAAAGTTTCTTCGCACAGGAGCCGCCCAATTTGCCAAATAGATTTTGCTCATTTTATTGGTCAATTTCAAAAAACGAACATGGCATTCCCATAAAACCCGTAGGTATGGTATAACAACAACCCCGGTACTGCCAATCGCAACCACGATTCCCGATTTGGTGATTTTTGGATGTTATCGGCCCTCATGAAGAAAATATAAAATTTCGAATGCTCGGCGAATTAACAGAGTTTTTCTGATGAACCCTGATGGTTGACTGCACAATTACCGAGGCCTCAATTCCAAGGTTCTTCGTCAATATTTATAAGTACGTCCTCGACGGATGACTGTGGCTGATGGCGACCGTTTGAACCAAGCCTAAGCTGACCACTCACCGACCCGGTTGACCGCAGCATCAGCCATGCCGAATAGCCCTGGTTCAGCTGCAACCAGATGTACCACTACGCCCCTACTACTCCCTCACTGCCTGGACTTCCAGCTGCGGTCGAGAGTCCGCACTTACCCCAGAAGGAGGATACGTCGTAAGTTGGGACGTTTTATGCGAACACTTGTCACCCTAGGGACCCTTCACATCGGTAGGTCCTTCGTGTCCTTTATTCAGGCCCTTCGGCTCTACCCTAAGCCCCATTTTAAGAAGTGGCTGCTCCAGAATGACCAGCACTTGTCAAGGAACATAGCCGGTAAGTTTCTTTCCTTTTTGCAACTTGCCATCTTTTCCTCAACGTTGCTCTTTGAAGTATAACGAATGAACCAGAATGGCACACAATACTTCGATATTTTTATACGCAAATTTTTGACACAATTTGATTATAGTTTGACTACTTTGATTTTGACTAATTTGGTCGATCATGAATATTAGATACTCATGAATCATGAATGTTCCACAAGACCCTTCTGGGTTGATTCTGGTCCAACCTCAGAAGGCTTTTGCCCAAATATTGTCTCGTTTTGACCCAAATTTTTGGAGCAACCTGGAATATTTTGCCTTCAAACTTATTTTGAAGCTAGTGGTAAGTAGATAACACACGATACATCCATTTTTTGCCACGTAAATTTTTGCCGCAATTTGATTATAGTTTGACTACTTCAGAGGCTGTTTGGATGAAAAAATGTCAAGAAAAAACTATGGAGATTTCAAAACATTCCTGATAACGAAATACATCAAGTTATCGGAAGTTGAAAAATATCCACGTATTCTGCAAGGTAAAACACTGGCCTTCAATACCAAGAACGCTCAATTCGGTTTATTTTTGGGTCCAGGAAAAAATAAAATTGAAAACAAAATAGAGAAAAATAGAAAACACAAAACAAAAAGCCGCACATTTATATTTGAACACAGGGGGCGAATGAGAAGGGTTGTCTGGTCAGTAGTGTCGAAAAAGGACCGATTAGAAACGGTCAGCGCCTCTGAACTGTACTCTACAACACCATAGCCTAAGGGCCACGATTTATGCGTTGTAAAAGGTCAACCGAATACCATTTAATGTAGCGCATATGAATAATTGCGGCTCGGATGCGTTTACGTGCAGGGGCCCTAGCGATCAGGGCGTTAATATCGAATCTGTATGGATATATTCACTCTCTTTCAAGATACAGTCCACAAATCACAAATCATTTGATTAAGGGACATTTCTCGCGCCGCTTCAGATTTACGAGTTTTCGCGGCTTGCGGAAGGGTTAAAATGCGCGTTAATGTGCAGTCTGCGCATATTCATCATTGCGGGCTGTTTAGTGTTTTCTGTTGTTCTAGGGTGCTTAATAGACACACCGACAGCCAAGTGTTGTTTTCACACTGAGGGGAATGGCAAATAACGCAATTGTAAATTTCCGTCTGGACGGTTTTGACCCCCCCCCCCTATCTGAAGGTGCGGATGACCCAGTTTGGCGCCTCTTGGGGGTTAAATACGGAACATGAAATATGAATATTATTCCAACGCATTAGCATACAAATCGCGTTTCAACTTAATGCCGTTATCTGTGGACTGTAGGAGAGAGAAGAGTTGAAATAATTGAGATTCATACGAAACTTCTATATTGTTGACCATAATTAAATATTTTAGCAATTTTGAGGAGCAAGGCCGACGTAGCTCCAGAGTTGTGGTGGAAACGGGAAACCGGAGCTACCCCATACTGCATCTCCGTAGGGTAGACGGTTGTGACGTACGACTAGAAGATGCAGTGCTGAAAAGTAAATACATAATATGTACTACAGTAAGTAATTACATAATATAATAATATTATTGTTATAACATGAAGATTAAAAAAAAATGTAAATGATGGTTTAATTGTTTTAACCCATAGGGCATCACAAGGAGTGGGTTTAGTTCTCTAATATCATTTCTTTCCGAAAACCCCGAATGCCAGGGATGACATGAATCATAAGGCTGTGGACCAAATTTTTCATGGCACCTGTGGGAATCGAACCCACAACTCTCAGGTATAGCCCTCAGCTAGGCAGACGCGCTAGCCACTAGACCAACCCGTGAGCCCATATAACATGAAGATTATGAGCACGAGTGAGAACATTTTTGTCAAAAAAAGTGTTGAGTCGTAGTGAGTTGGTTTTGGGACAATTCTCTCATTGGAAATTGTTGCTTGGTGAAAAACTTTTTTTCCTCTTTCTTCCTTTTTTTTTGATTCCCTATATTAGTCAAGGCATTGACGTTTGAATATATTTTTGAGGCTTTCAAACGTCAACACCTTGACTACCTACCTAATATTAATGTTATAACATTAATCAGCATTCCAGCTTTTGAACCACCTCGTCCTGCTTTAATTGTCTTGACGCTTCTCATGTTCAAAGCTATTGCAATTATTTGCACAACCTTGTAAATGTGTACTGATCAATCGGATGCCGGTAATTCGTGCAAATGCCACTTCGGTTTAACTAGTCGAATCACATGGGAGGGCATACAATTTATGCACATACGATATTTACCGGCGGCTAATTACAAGGAGCCCAGTTTGCGGCTTATCGATTCAGCAGCTCAGTTAGACGTTCAACAATCAAACGCAGGTTAACGTTAACGTCAGCGCCACCTGTTGTCCCCTGAACAAACTGAATCCCCTCCCCTATTCAACGTCTTCTGATCAAGACTGATCGTTTCCTATACTTGGTACCGTCATCCCTTTGATCATTTACTGAGCCAAGACTCTGCCAATTACTTCACATTAATTAGAAGCTCTATGATCTCCATTTCACACCTGGTTGATCCCTGTTTGAGTAACTGATTGTATGCCTCGTGGAAATTTTTTTCGAAATCAACCGATAGATATTATTTGCAGCGTTAACTAATCAATTTGCTTTCAAGACAGCCAAATCAAGTGAAAACCAGAAGTGCTCAGATAGCACAGAATAATTCCATATTTTTATGCGTAAAGTTTTGACAGAATTTGATTATATTCATACAACTTTGGAGGCTGTTTGGACCAAAAATGTCAAGAAACTCGTCATGCTAAGAGGTACTAATTCACTAGCGGAGAAATTGTGGAATCCCATAATTTGAATAAAAACTCAAAAAATGAGAGAAAAGAAATGTTGTGAAGGTGGAATAGGCTACTTCTTTTTTCTCATTTTTTGAGTTTTTATTAGCAAATTTGAACTCTCTTCTAATCATTTGGTTGATATCACTATTTTTATTTTATTTATTTTTTTTTTTGTTTCTTGGACAGTTTGGCAATAGTTTACTGTATCTAAAACAGTTACAAAATTATCCATAATTCAATTCATTCAATGATACGTCCGTATTATGAGTAGGTATACCTTTGCAGCAGGTGCATGGTCTAAACCATTGTTTTGATTCAAATTTGGCACCACTCAAACATTGGCCAATGAGGAACATGCATGAAAAAAAATAAACTGTTTTTTCGCCATAATATTCCTTCTTAGGCTTCGAAAGTGGTGTTATGGTGGATGACGGTTCGGAAAAGTGGTAATTAAAAGAGGAGGGAGGCTCAGTGAAATTTGCAGATTTGAAGTCGAGCGGGGAAATGACCAGCCGCAAGGTTACGCATCTTCTCGTGAACACCAGTGCAACCTCCTCCGAGTTCATGCGTGTTGTGTAGTGATAGGACGGGGCGATGTTTGTTTACCTTTGTTGATGAACTCAGTACTCGACAATATGGAATGGAGAAATAATTTAAGCAATTATTGCTTCATGCGGGGGTGCAGAAATAAAGACCCGGAGAAAATGGTGATCGTGCCGTCAAAGCCCGAAAGCACGAGGAAACTTTGGTTTAACGTCGCGCGGCAACAATATACGAGTGCGAGGCGTCTGGGTGCTTTTCATAAAACTCTTGTAGGGCTTCAAAATCGACGAATGGAATGTTCTCAGCCGTGGCTTTTTGGAAACCGTCCAACAACACATTGATCCTTCTTTTATGAGCACTCATCACGACTTTCTTCCGATGAAACGACGAAATCACGAAAAATCCAAATAATCAAAACAAACAAGACCGTATGACGTCTTCTTCTTCTTTTTCTTGATATGATGCCACTGCGCCATTCGCCTTTTGCCGTCACTTTACGTGCAGTCTCGCCCGCACAGTGACGTCACAATGCTACCCGCCACGTTCAAAAGGGCACTTTTCATTAGCGTTTTTCACCAGGAAAAATGTCGTTTTTCCGTTTAAGATCATCACTACATCATTTTCGCATCCTAAACAGCACCATTCTGGCGGAAAAAATGGATTTCGTTTTTCATGCATGTTCCTCATTGGTATTCCGTGGGAAATGGAAAGATTCCTAACGCCATCGTCATGCAGACTTCTTCACATTAGAAATAGGTAACTCCAAACCTCAGCTATGAATAATAAAAAGCATGCCAAAGAAAGGGGTGTCGATTGAATGAAGTTTAGTTTACATATGATTATCCAACATGTCACACTATCATAATCATTAGCTTCCATTAATTAATCGTGCGTTGATTGTCAGGCAGATGTGACATATTTGTCACGGTTCTGAATTTCCCCCCGTTGTCTGCCCCTGACTTATTCTCAAGTTATTAATGAATCGTCACACACCTGTTTTAGGGAGGTGATTCTTTCTCATGGTAACCGCCATTTTTCCTCTCCATTATGCAAGATAATATTTGAAGTGCGTAATTAGCATAGGCGATTGACAAACGAACAAGAAGCAAAAATACCTGTTTTTCATAGCAACCCAAGTCAACCAACAGCGAAGCCACCTCGTTTAGCTCAATAAATTCGTGTTGACAAGTCTCTGACTTTTGTGTTTTTTGGTGATTTACTTATAGATAAATGAAAACATTTATAATCCTAATAAATGTTCAAGAAACATTGAGTTTTCCCTGACATAAAAATTATGTACCTGGAGTTCTGCTCCTAAATACAAAATGGGTAGACAGGTACCTATTTTTGAAGATAGATGGCGGTCTGAATGTATCCAGAACTTTTAATCCCTCAGTTTTTGGGTGATTTTCACAATGAATATCTCCAAAAATGCACCAATTCTGGAATTTTGGTGAAACATTATGTTTGTATAGAACAATATTACTTCGATTTGATGAGTTGAGACGAAAACTCAAAGATAGAATACCCAAAATTTTGGCGTGCTTTGGGTTTCTTACGCTGAACTTCGAAAAACGAATTGAATTCTGAAGGAACAGAGCTGGGGAAAATTTACTGGCGAGAAAAAGAGTTAACGACAGGCGAGGAAGATTAACTGTTCAGATACGTCGATCTCTCTTTCAACGCTGGGGAAGTGCGTAACTTGGAAGCTCCTGATGTGAGCGCTTCAACTGGAGGTTTATTTACGTACAAGAAAAAAGCTAAAGGTTGAGCAGGGACTATGCTAATCAGAAACTATACAATTCCACCCTACCCCTCTCTTCGTTAATGAAGGGATTATTCTTTCGCATCAACGACCGACAGGTCTCGAGGATTAATTAAAAATGGAAAAGTTAAAAGGAGGAAAAAAGGAACGCCGTAAAAAGACGGAAGAACGTCGGTTAAAGGGTTGAAGATAAAAAGTTATTACAAGGGAGAAGGATAAAGGAAATTTTATAGGATTAGTATCGTTTTATCCTTACGAGGAATGATCGGGAAGATTTACATGAGAAAAGGGAAAGCCCCCAGAGACTCCTACGTTTTTTTTTTGTGGATTTTGTTTGCTGAAAATCTTAGGACCGCCCCCGGCATCGGCTCCGTCAAGTTTTCTTGTCGGTGAGAAACGGCTCTCATAACATTGGATCAACTACCCCAGCCGAAAATTTACTGAATTGTTTTACGACTGGGAAAGGTAAATATGAAGGGGACCATTACCGTCCTGGTTATCCTTCGAAATGAGTTGCGATATTGTTTTTGATAAGACGCATTTTTACGATTGTCTTCAGTTTGTTCACTAATAAGAGAGCTTACGACTTTATTGTTCGTCGACGAGATAAAAGTTTTTCTTCGACTTGTAAGCCCGAAATTGATTATTATTTCAACTGCTCGGTTTGATTTTCTCAGCCAGTGCCGTAACGAATTATGCGATGTACAATTAACAGATCGTGTAACGTATCTTGCAGCTACTAACCGAAAGAGTAGTTAGAGAAATGACAGCTGGTTAGGGTAAGTTCGTAAGTGTAAAACTAAAAGTGAAACGCAAAGTGATACGCTAACTGAAAGTGAAACTAAAACTTGGGCTGTAACTCAATCTGAAACAAATAGTGAAACTCGAATTCAAAGTGAAACTATCTGGAATTGAAACTTTAACTGTAAAACAAACTTGAACTGAAAGTGGAACTCAAACTGAAAGTGAAACTTGAGCTGAAATTGAATTTCAATCTGTAAGTGAAAGTAAATTAGAAATTTCAATAACCAAAAGTGGAATTAGAGTTTTTGCAGCCAACGGGTGACGTCTCACGGGTGACGTTACGCCAGTGTTGCCAAGGTGCGGACGTCAAAAACCCCTGAGACAACGTCAAAAAACCCCCAAATCCCCCCAAATCAGGGCAAAAATCCCCGGAAATCCCCCAAAAGTTAAGGACGAACTAAAAATAAACTATTTCACATAAAACAGGACCTAACTCCATATTATACACCTACAATTTTAAATTGCACCTAAAACTATAAACTATTTAGTGCTCATTCTCACCTACTTCCTATCATCCAATTTATACGTACAATCGAACTTTTATACGAACCTTCAAACTTGACAATTACACTGACAAGTGTAGCTCGCAAAGACAGTTAAAAGATTAATACAAATCGGGTATGTAGCAACCAAATTCTCGCAACTTTATTTGAGTACCTATCTTTCAAACCAAATAGCTATGGAACGGCAGTCTTAGCTGTTATTTCTTCATTTTTAAACTTTTTCCTAGTCCCCCTAACTTCCACGAAAACCCCCAAGAAAAACCCCCAAAAAATGTCACCCCCAAAATCCCCCTCTGGCAAAGAAAAACCCCCAAATTTGGGGGGAAAACCCCCAACTTGGCAACACTGCGTTTCGCGTACGACGTTAACTACGACTAGGGGCAACAACGCCAGCGGTTGCTATGTTGGTTGCCATGGTAACCGTATTACCGTAGGTTAGGCATTCAACGGGCCCCTCTCTTCGGCTCAACGGGCGACGCTGAACGGACCATTTTACCGGTGCCCGTAGCTAACGTCATGTCGAGTTAACGCCTCCCGGCTCTTACGGGCTCTGTCGCGAGGTTCTACGTCGCCCGTTGGTGGCTTGCAAAAACTCTCTATCAAAACTTCAGATTGAGTTTCACATTCAGTTTGAGCTTGAATTTTAGCTTCAAAGTGAGTTTCACTTCCACATTTTAGTTGGGATTAGTTTCAGGTTCAACTTTCAATTTCTGTTTTTATTTTTATTTTTTAAAATCTACAACTTACCGCACCTGGCGATGGGAGGCACCATGGATCTAGCAAGTTGAGGGTAATACCTCTGATATGCGGCGGATATTTGATGTTGATAAAATATGCGAATAATGATTACTCAGCCTTGAGAACGTGTCCAATTCAATTCAATGAAATCTATACCTATTTACCTACACATCCGATTTAAACGTAGAGCGTGGGTTGTAGGGATGTGAAGCCATAACGCTACACTTACGGGCTTTGAATTTAAGCATAACAATGTAAACCTATGAGCCATATTCGCCAAATAACCCGACTATTCGGGCTCGTTGAGCCGCTAAATGTGTACCGGAGCCCGTAAAACCCGATGGGCCTTTATACGAAGTGTGCTCGTCTGCGGTTATTAATCGCTATTTTCTTACATAAGGCTTGAGTGAAAAGCAAGGAGTTATTCACCCTCTCAAGGAAGCACTTGAAGCAGAGCGTAAGGTGGATGAAGGTCTAATTAAAGCTTTCTTCAGCATCTCAGCACAATCATGTGGGCGTGGCGGGACGGTTCAATCACCAAAGGAAGAAAAGGGGGTGTGATGGAAACATTTCAAACGGCTCGCATGAATATTTGATAGTCCAAATTAGTGTCTAACGAACACCCATTATAAGCACTTTGGCCGTCTCATGAACTTTAATTCACCTCTGGGTTGGGCTGCTGAGGAACCGGAGGAAATTATGACTTATTATTTTTGTTGCTACTAGGAGAGCCGGGATGAGGAAAAATCGTACGAAACTTTCAATTCAGGGTGGATAATGAGAGAGAACAACAAGCCAGATCGGATCCAGGTACAAAAAGTTAACCATCCCGTCGAGGAAAGAGCTATACCAAATCCTCTTGAACTGATAATCAAATGAGGTAACGCAAGGCACACCCAATAACTTGCTACTTTGTTGTTTTCAAGAACCAAAAGCTTTCTTCGTTCTCCACCGTTTTGGAAGTTGTGGTTAAGTTAGTGAAATATAATTATGTACCAATCGCTCATCTCAATGCGAATAATTATTCCCACGTTTTGAAAACTGAGGAATACCCTCCACGAGTAAGATGAACGAAAAATTACCAAAACTCATGAACTGTTATCTAATTAAAAAATTGTCTTCGGCCGAGGCTTTACTACTCCATCGAGCTAACCCTAACGGAAGCCTCCAATTTTCTCAACGTGCGAGGGATATGAAAAATAAAAAAGCCCGTAAAAGATGAAAAAGCTTTTTATTTTTCCATTGTCAGGTGAGCAAGTGCGCATTTGAGAGAAGATAGAGGGGTCGGGGTCGGGGTGGATTGAGACCAACGAGCGCAAACGGCCATAAAAAGATCAGGTGATCCGAAGATGGAGGCACGAGTCAACCGAGATCCGAGAAACCACCCAAAGAAAACCACTCCATCCGTGAAAACATCCGAGGACCCATCAAACTTCAGTTTTACTGCTGGAGAAAATCCAGGAGCCGTATTACCCCTCGAGTAAGTCACACACAGCTCCTTATTATACACGGGGGCTATAAAAATTTAATTGTCCTATTCCCTCTTCAAAAACTGAGGTCCCAGATAAAGTTTTTTCGTTTTTTACTTCCTTCCCCCCCGACGGAAAAAGCTTCGTAAAAATAACAGTAAAATTCTCCACCGAGGTAGCTGCCACGTCGACGCACACCGCATAATTGCTAATGGCTGAAACGGGGGTTAACTTCCTGGAGTCGATCCATCTCGCATTTACTATAACCGGAATAATAAGCTCATGATCGCAAGGAGATAATCACTGCAGGTTTCAGTACTGCGGGGTTGTTCCAGAAGCCTCAGAGTTGGTGCCTTTTCCATTTTGGCTTTGGGTCTAGGGTCGGGTTCTTTCGGCATGTTTACTTCCGACCTACCCCAAAAAACTGTAAATTGTTGAAGATCGACCCGTTATTCAATTTTGCCGTCAAGTATCAGGGGTAGGGTCTTCAGACTTCTTTTGGCGAAGGAGATAGAGTTTTTCTGAAGACCCTATCCCTGATACTTGACTACAAAGAAAAACCCAAAAACGTTCCTGATTTCCAGAACTGAAAAATTGCTCTAGTAGATTCGTTCTGCCTTGACTGAACTAGATTGCCATAAAGAAGTACAGCTGAAAAAACGATCGCATGGTTGCATATGAGATACAAATTAACAAGAAAGGAAAATTAATGTGTGAAAAGCCAACTTTAGCCCGAAAACAAACAAAGGCCAAGTTCGAATTGGCATTCTTCAAAATTCTGTTGGACACGATCGTATAAAAATAAAAAGGATATGAAAAATGGTTCGTGGAAATTTCATCAGCTCTCTTTTTGCTGCGTGATCTTTTTTCGTGGGATCCATAGTTTTCACGTGGTAGGCAAAAAACTAAAACAAAAGTCCAAAATGTTGGCAGTCTCAACCCCCTTGCTTTGACTCTGGGTGTTGGGCTGGGGACTTTTGACATTTTTATCCATAAAGCTGCACACAACATACACATAACATACGTACTGTAGCGTTACATTCGTGTTAAAAAATACTTCCAACACATTCCTGAAGAAAACAAGAAACTATTCATAGTTCGTTTGCTGATTGACCCCCCCTCCTCGAATGCCGTATTGGAACAGCCGCTGGCCACATACCGAATGTCTTTAAATTACGAACCTTCCCGTCCGAGTGAATTAAATTGGACTGACGTGTAAGAACTGAATTCTTGCATAAATCCTTGCTCCAACCCAAAACAGTGTCTGGGTGAGTAAAAAGGTCCATATTAGCATAGTAAAATTATCGTGATTCGCCAACACCTGACCGCATGCCCCTGACTTGCTTACCAATGCCCCGACCGCTTCAATTGAGTTCCTAACGTAGAATAATTGCTGCAATTATTGCTCTTGAAGCAGTAAGGAACTTTTCTTCGGGTGAAATTAGATTAACCCATGTTCTGATAAACAGGTAGGACTATCTAATCCCCAGAACCCGTTTTGAAAATTTGGAATGAACTCTCGTCCAACGGGAGTCGAGTATTAAATTGGAAAAATATCTTTATTTTTATGGAATGGAGGCATAAACGGGTAGCTCTGAGGCGCAGAAGAACCAATCATTGTGTGAAGACGGTCTGCGAAATGAATAATAACATTCGGTAACGGCTTTTGAGGGTTGAAAAGAAAACTGTAAACTTCCTCCCCCTTCCTCCGTAATACCATCTCGTTGCGCACCCTTAATAAACCTTCTTGGAGTCTTATCTCTTAAGAGCCATTCATCTCCTTTATATATCTTTTTCTTTTATTTTGCTCCGTTTTCTTTATGGAGATAAACGCGCCCACTCGCTCGGAAAAGGAGGTCCCAGGACCTTTAAAAAATGACCGTAAACTTCGCATTCAAGTTGTAAAAATTATTGGTCGTAAAATATTGGAATGAATTAGACTCACGATCCGTGCGTTCCCCGTTGTTGAAATATTTGCATATTTTCGGGCAAGGCGTGATTCAATTTTGACAAATAGGAACGAATCGTATTTTGAAGTTGATTTGTGTCTTCATTTTAGTGTTCCGACCAACCTTTGTGATTTCTAACTTAGAAGAACACGTTATAACTTTTATATTTTCTATTCTTCCTGATAAACTTTGATTAGCGCAATTATTTAACTTTTTATTGAATGAATGATGAATTTTTTCGTAAATGATTTTTATAAGTCTATACATCCAAATCAATCAATTTAAAAAATAATGAATAATATGAATAATATGAATAATATGAATAATATGAATAATGAATAATATAATGAAAAAAATTAATATGTTTTATTTAATTTTTCCATTTATTTTATTTTATTAGTTGTATACCGTTCATAATTTTTATTTCTCGTTATGAAAATTCGAAATTAATAATAAGGTGAAAATGCCGAAATGCTTGACGATTCAGATCAATTACGTCCACTTCACTTGCTCAGGGCAGTGGACTAAAAATATTGTTTACGACCGCATGGCATTGGTCAATTTCTCGGAAGTTTGATGATAAATCTTATCATTTTAGATCAACGCGACGGAATGTCTCAATTTTCAAAGTTTAATATAAAAATGGCCGGCTGAGTCACCTTTTCGAATTTCCTGTATCGGCTTTTATAACTTTCCGCTATAGCTTATTCATCGATAGCATTGATTGAGCAGGGTTTTTTCGGGGTAAGAAAAATCATAAAACATTATCAGACGAACCCCTTCTGGCACTTGTCCTTTCGGACCGTCTATACATTTTTATGGAAAGGGAGAAAATGAGCGCATCGACCCTCATGTGATGCTTTCCTATTGGAAACCTAAAAAGGATAACGTATAAAACGGCTGTAAAATTTTATCAGGGTACCCTTTGTAAGGAGTGGAATCAGCGTTGTAAATCAGCGAGTAATAGGCCTCTCTGCACCGCGAAAACGCATCTTGTACTTCCGGGGATCTGTATGCATTGTAAAAAGTTTCATCTTATCTATCGTCGTAAAAACAATGACATACCAACGAATACTTGCCAGCCTGAGACCGTGTGCGAACATGGCTTTTGGAAAAGGCACCTTAAATGGCTATCCATGGTCATCCGAGAGGTTTAGGGCGCATGCATAATAGATGACCACTCGAACGTTGACTTTTTTATCGGATATAGGGCGAGTCAATATGCAAGTTTTATCACTGCACTTGAGAGGCGTTCATGGATTCAAGCCAGAGGGTATTACCTGAAGAGAAAGTAATCTATGGCGTTTTTCACGATTATATGCAGAGTGCTTTGTACCATTTATCCGTAGGTATTGAATTACCGTACATATCTCTCATAATTAGGTATTAAATGATAATATGAGACGCAACGGTTGACAAAATCAGTACCTACAAATATAAACCAGAAAACACTTGTATACTTCATACTTCCATACTCTATACTTTCATACTCCATACTTCCATACTCCATACTTCCATACTCCATACTTCCATACTCCATACTTCCATACTCCATACTTCCATACTTCATACGTCCATTCTCTATTCTTCCATTCTCTATACTTCCTAGCCTTTGCGGATGACTTGGTGCTTCTTGCGGAGAGCCCGGCAGCACTCCAGCTTATGATCAACGACTTCCACGACTACTGCGCCCGATGGTCATTGGTGGTCAACCTCAGCAAGTCGAAGGTGTTGATCTTTAAGAACGGGGGCAAACGAGCGCGAAGCGAAAACTGGAAGTTGGATGGAAAGGAGGTCGAGGTGGTATCGAGCTACAAGTACCTTGGGGTTACAATGGCGTCTTCGTTGTCCCATGCGGAGCACTTCACGGAGAGAGTCGGGGCTGCGACCATGGCCGTTGGTAGGGTGTGGCCCTTGATGGCCCGGTCAGGTATAGCAATGGCGGACAAGTGGAGGGTGTTTGACGCTACAGCAAGAGCAGTTCTGCTCTACGCGGCTCAGGTCTGGGGGTAT
This sequence comes from Nesidiocoris tenuis, assembly GCA_036186465.1. NCBI lineage: Eukaryota > Metazoa > Arthropoda > Insecta > Hemiptera > Miridae > Nesidiocoris > Nesidiocoris tenuis. Next base: position 14,299,677 of record AP028912.1, read on the forward strand.
AAGCAGTACGACAAGATTGAGAGGTGTCAGTATGCATTTATCAGAAGGCTCTTCTCCGCCCCTGCCCATACGCCGCGCTACATTATGATGCTCGAGACAGGCCGATCCTCTCTTTATCTCCAGACCCTGCCGCTCCACGTCAAGTACTTGCTGAAGGTGATGAAAATGCCGGGGGAAAGATTGCCAAACGTTTTGCTCCGAGAGGGGATTCGCTTGCGACTCCCATGGGCGGCCGAGTGGATGGAGATGGCGGCTGGTTGCGAGGTGGAGCTGGATTTTTCTATGGACGCAAGCGCCCTGGCGAGGTCCTGGGAGGCTATTTTGGTGGTGCTGCGGAATCGAGAGCGGCAGGATTTTTTGCGGAGAGCAACGACCTCGCGCTACCACCAGCACTATCAGCGACTGGACCCCCTGAAACCACCACCGTATGGTGCTTCCACGGACCTGAGCCGCGCGAGATGGATGTTTAAGGCCAGAGGTGGCGCAATGTACCTCAACTACGTCCCCTGGAGAGGTGAAGCGGCGCAGCGGTGTGCAATGTGCAACACAGGCGAGAAGGAGGACGTACTCCACTTCTTGGGGGCGTGCCCCGTCCTGAAGGAGTTCAGATGGCAATGGTTTGGGGCCCGCCTCATGTCGTCGGAGGAATGCTGCGCAGTGCTCCGAACTGCTGACTTCGTCAGGGTGGCTGGCTTCTGCTCGGTGGCGTGGAGGTACCGATGGGAGCTGGTACAACAATTCAACTACTAGGCACCCCGGGTGGTGGTTCGGCGGCTTGACTGGGGGAGCGGCCTGCTTCATCGGAAGAAAGGGCAAAATGCCAGCTACTTTCCTTTTAAAAATTTACTGGTCAATATTATTTATAAAAAAAAAAAAAAATAATGTGCATGTATAAAGTTGTCTACGTGCCAACCCCAGGCGACGGCCTTCCAGGCCAGCCTGAAAATAGGTTAATTTCAAGAAGCCATGTAAAATTATTTTCACAAATAAACCGATTTCATTCATTCATTCATTCATTCATATACGTATCCATACATGGAAGTATGATTTATGAAAGTATGGAGTATGGTCATATTATGTGGATTACTTCCGATTGTGTTTAGGTAAAAAATATCGAAAATTCGCTATGCAAATCTTATAAAATCAAAGTATGTCCAGTTATCGGAACATAACCATATTCACGTACTCTTCAAGGTTAAACAAAGATTATAAGACAAAGAACGCTGAAATGGTTCATTTTTTTGGCCAGGAAAAAATCTAATAGAAAACACTAAAAGTGCTAAAAAAATATTATAATAATACTCGGTTACCATATTATGATTATTAATGGCTTGTAATATGATTATTATAATTAGGTTATACCTACAAGAGGTGTACCTACATGAAAACAGCCATCTGAACAAAACATCCATAATGAACTTTGTAGCATGAAGGAACCAACGGCAGCATTTATGACTCTATTCGTCAGCGTTCACCACATGAGTTGATAACATCTATTACGTAAGGAATAATTGAAAAAATATGAAAATTATAATTTGGGTTTTCTCCAGCGAAAGCCCCGTATTAATTTCAGTTGTCGTAAGAATAGCAGCGAAATCTCTAAGGCGCACAAGCCAAGGTTTTTATGGTAATTGAACAATGTCATCAAAGTTAGGCATTACCTTACCACCCGACCGCTCATCCTTTGATATGAGGGAGTACCGTTCTTTGCTTCAGCACTAAGACGGGATTTCGCCTCGAAATTCCTTCAGTAGGGTCGTAAACCTGAGAGACTACCCTTCGAAACAGCGTAATGGGAAACAACCGACAGCATTAGGGTAATCAGCCCTCAGCACCAACACCAACATACCGACATTACTACGATTTAATACCGCAGCCCCCGCGACATCTAAGACGCAATCTCACACGGATCTGATATTTATCGAGAGTTTATAATAATCTGACAGAAACTTTTTGCCATCTACTGAAGGCTTCAGTAGGGGAAAAACTGCGCAAATGTACATGAAGATTAGGTACGCACACTCATCCGATCTTCGTACGTGGCCAATTTTCTTGGTGAATGCCTTGTACCTATTTGTTGAAGAATCTACTTTTCCCATTACGAATTATTCATAAATTATTTTATAGACCTATACAATACCTAGATAAGGAAACCTGTATCTGCCTTTTTACGAGAGTTACCTAAAAAACTTATCTATCCGGAAAATGTGATTTTTTGGGGAAAATAATGCATTTACGTAGTTTCCTCGACCTTAGTCGTTTAAAAAATAACACCTACCCTTAATCTCACTATCATGGGTAGGAAAATCGCGGCAAAAGATAAACAAACCCAGCTCCTTCAATCGGACAGATAAAAGTTATTGAGTACTCGCCCTCCCTTTGCGGAAACACCTGAAGAATCTTCGGCGAAGATAAGCAGCTTAAGATCCTTAGGAAAGGGTTTCCGTAATTAACGACGCGGGGAACAGGCTCTTAATGAGAGCTATCTTTCAAGCTTTAGGCTCCAAGCGCCTCGGATCCTCTGCTCCTATCTTCTCGCTTATCACTCCAGTCATTTTGGATGCACTCCAATCATGAATACACAAATTTATTTAGATATCAGCCCGATTCACCATGCCGCTTCGAACTTTACAGTCCAAAACGTTGAAGATAAGAGTAGCGCTTTTCATTGGAGACAGGATTATTCTTGATCCGCAGTCCACAACTGTGCTTGGATGACACAAATTGTAATATTGTTTATGGATGATCGACCCCTGAATGATTATGAATGAAACTGTCTCCTTCGCTGAGATTTCGATACCTCATAATATCTTCATTAGGGCTTAGAGACGTTTAAGTGGTTAAGACATGATGACCTCCGTCCTTTTCATTGGTGAGTTCCATTTTTGGACTTATACTTAACTATTGCAGAAGAAGAAAAAAATTGATAACTCTTTACCATCGGATTCCTCCGGCATGCAACAGTGATTAGCTCGATTTTTGACAAAAAAAAGTTAAGTACAACCTATTGGTACAACGCAAAACCATGGCAACTGTTTGTGTAGCTTAAATTAGGGTAACATTTTTGATGAAATTGGCAATAAGTCGTCGGCACCACGCCATAACCGCGAAACTGCTCAGTAATAATGAACAGTTTCGCGGTTATGGCGTGGTGCCGACGAAGTATGTTCGCCTATTACGATGTGCATATTTAAGTATCTTCAAGCAGTGTTCATAATATGGGTGTTCCATCTTGCCAAGGGTTCAATGAAAATCACATCTCCTCCGGAGATGAACATCTTATTCTGCAGTCCATGGATAGGACATTAGACGGTAGGAATCGGAAGGCCGTGCGAACTCATGATTCCTTATAAGTCGATTGGGCCGAACGAATCATGGCACCCATGGGTCATCCTAGTCCGGAGATAGCTGACTTGATAGTATGGGGTACTTCGGATGAGAGGATTACATTATGCATGGTTAGCTTCTTCTGTTGTCCCTAGAACAATAAAAGAATCTATAGGGCCGTCCAGTCGGGGGAGATGATTGCAATAAATATCATAGAGGACATTTAACGAGGAATTATTGGAGGAAGAGGCCAACGGCAGGAAACAATAAGCAATAAATAAGAATCCGAGGCGATGGGACGGAGTTGAGATGCTGTATCTTACATCGGGCCGTATCTGTATTAAAAGTACCTCTTCACCAGCACCACCATAACACGACTGCACACTCATTAACAGACCTGTGAACCCGGGCAATGAAAAGAATTCGGGGTCAAGATCCGCTTCCGATCTTACTAGGGGGAATGTGATTTATCCTGAGCATTTTCTTTGTGCTCGTTCTTGGTGTCGCCGTAGAGAATTTCATACGCTTGCCCGACTATTACGAGGAAATCGAATAGATGTTTGATGAGCTTTTGTTGGTCGAAGCCACCAAAGAACTGACTCAGCAGCTGATCAAGCTGATGAATTGTAAAAAGTAGCATACGTGTTGCAACGTTCATTTTCCAAAGGCGCTTCTAAATAGGGAAATGGATTTCACGAAGCCGAGGATTCTTCGTTGGACATAGTGTCTTGGATATAAGACACAATGACAGACACCATGAAAACTATGACACACTCATCATAAAGAACACAAAATGTTGCCAACCAGCCCTAACCGCCAACTACCCCAAGTGACAAACAGCTCCGTATGCCAACAAGCCCATGATCATCAAGTATTATACATGTATCAAGACGATTAAACTGATGCACTGTAATGAACATAGTATAGTCAATTAGACTCCGAAGTACTTTATTGAGCATAATAATATTACATTATGTATGCCTACAAAATTGTCAGAAATTCTCTTCGTTTTACGGTAATGGTAACAAATTGAGTGAGCTTGCTTGCTTTCAATCCGAACGACTTCATCACTTACGTATAGTTGGAATATGTTGACGTTGATAAACGACAAGCCGAGCTCCGTCACAGTGTTTTACTGAGCGTGGAATGTTATATATTATATATTGTTGGAAAAGGACGATTGATTTATAGCGTATCTTTTCGGTTCCTCTTTTCTCAACGCCCTCGACAATCTACCACAATATTTTTCTTCGCAGTGACTCGTATTAGAGTGCGGAAGGGGACAGATCACCAACGACCCTCTGCTTTCCCAAAGCCCCGACAGAAAACCTGAACGAAGAAAAAAATGATCCGAAAACACGTTGATAGATAAGATTGATAAAGGACAATCCACCGTACGGGATCCGATCATCGACTCGCCAAACCGACAAATCATCGTACAAAAAAGCCCCCACGTCTTGGGCCACAGACAAACGCCCGTGAGGGAGGATAAAGAGCAAAAAAACTCCCTATCTAGTATTATTGTGATGGTCCGAAGATAGGGAGGGTTAACAGGGTATTTTCTTGAGTTAAACGAAACCTACAATTACATCAGAAGAAGGGAGACGCAATTGAGATTAATAATATTACGTGCTACGCGCAACGGAAGACGTCGCAGATTTCGGATTACTTCTTGGCATCTGTACAAATAATCAGGCCAAGCCTGAAAAAAGACAATTCACAAAATGAAAATGGATTGGACTGGAAAAACTGGGTATGAGCCTCAAATTCGTCATCAAACTCGAAGTCAAACTCATAATAATAATCGAACTGAAACTGATACTGAAACACAAACACACACTCATAATCAAATTGAAACCATACTCATAATCCCACGGAAACTCGAGATCGAACTCGGACTCATACACTTGATCAAACTCAAACTGAAACTCATTCCCAAAATATAACTCAAACTCATCCTCACGATCGAACTCAAACCCAACGTCAAACTGAAACTAAAACACAGACTCATACTCATAAATGAGTCAAAATCGCACTCAAACTCGAACTCCGAATAAAACTGAAACAAATCTCAAACTCATAATCCCACACGAACTCATGATCGAACTCAAACTCTTACTCATAATCAAAATGAAACTGAATCTCATACCAATAATCAAATTCAAACTTAATCTCAAACTCATACTCATAACCTAACCCGAACCCAACGTCAAACTGAAACTGGAACAAAAAAAAACATGAAACTCAAAGTCAAACAGCAACTCAACCCCATAATCAAACTGAAACCGAACCTGATACTCAAACTCAAACTTGCTCACAAATCGAACTCGAACTGAAAATGAAACAGAATCTCAAACTCGTAATCAAACTCAAACTGACACTCAAACTTATAATCGAATTCGAACTGGAACTAGAACTCAAACTCATAATGAAACTGAAACTGATACTCAAACTTACAATCAAACTCAAACCGAAAGTCAGACTCAAACTTAAACTTTAACTCAAACTCATAATCGATTTAACTTCAAAGTCGAAGTCATAATCAAACTCTAAGCCAAATTCGAACTCATGCTCAAACTCAACCTGATACTCAAACTCAAACATGCTCACGAATCGAACTTGAACTCAAAATGAAACTGAATCTCAAACTCAAACTGACAATCAAACTTATTATCCAACTCTCACGCATCAAGCTGAAACATAAACTCGAACTCATAATCAAACTAAAACTTTGATTATGATTTCGAGTTTGAGTTCGAATCGATTATGAGTTCGAGTTTCAGTTTGAGCTTTAGTTCAAGTTTGAGTTTGACTATCAGCTTCAGTTTGATTGTGAGTTTGAGTTTCAGTTTCATTTTGAGTTCGAGTTCGATTTGTAAGGAAGTTTCAGTTTGAGCTCAATTTTAAGTTTGAGTCTGACTGTCAGCTTCAGTTTGATTGTGAGTTTGAGTATTAGTTTCAGTTTCATTATGAGTTTGAGTTTTAGTTCGACTTCAATTATAAGCTTTAGTGTCAGTTTCAGTTTGATCATGAGTTTTAGATTCAGTGTCATTTTGAGTTCGAGTTCGATTCAAGTTCGTTCAAGTTTCAGTTTGAGTATGAGATTGACTTTGACTTCGATTTTGATTATGACTTTCAGTTTGATTATAACTTCGAGATTAAGTTCGAATCGATTATGTCAATGAGTTTCAGTTTGAGTTCGAGTTTGACTTTCAGTTATGAGGATGAGTTTGAGTTTCTGTTTGACTTAGGGTATTGGTTTGACTATGAGTATGAGTTTGGTTTTCACTTTTTGTCTGATTATGAGTATAATTTCAGTTTGAGTTTGATTGTGAGTATGAGTTTGGGTTTAAGTTTGAGATTGATGATGAGTGTGAGTTCGATCATGAGTTTTTGTGGGATAATGGGTATGGGTTTTAGTTCGGTTTCAGTTTGATTATGAGTTTGAGTTTGGCTGGAATATTCATGGAGTTTGAGTCTCGTTTCAGTTTGATTTTGACTATGAGTATGGGTATGAGTGTGAGTATCAGATTGAGTTTTTGTATGAGTTGTAATTTCAGTTTGCGTTTGCGTTCGATTTATGAGTATGAGTTTGAGTTCGATTTATGTGTATGAGTTTGTGTTTCAATTATAGTTTCGGTCCGAGTCCGAGTTCTGTCTGAGTCTTCTTTCAGTTTGTCAGAGTTGTCTGAGTCTTTCAGTTTTCAGTTCTTTCTTTTGAGTTCGATTATGAGTTTTGGCGTTTTCCGGTGTGGTTTTCCCGGCCAATCCAGGACGTTTGGCTACCCTGCCAGGATACTTTTTATCCTCCTAATTGAATGCCGTGGTCAGCGCTGGGACGAATTCAACTGTAAATTTTTATTTCTTCACCTCCCTATTCCCTACCCAGCACTTGAACATTGAGCATGTAGGTATATATGAATCAGTTGCATAATAGAAGAACGTCATGGCCCTGATACAAGTATGTTCACATGTGCAGCTACCTCGCAAATACAATGGTTTCCTGTTGGTCACCTGTTATGTTCCAGTAATCCGCGCTTTTTACCGTATGAAATAATAACTCGGAAGTTCACCTGCTCCTGTGCTCGACTGTCTGCAAGGGAGCCAGACATTAGCAATACAATGAGATGGGCCCGAAAGGAAGCCTAATCTAACAATAATAAAAAACAGGGTCCGTGACGTATCCGCCAGTTCAGGGGGTTAGGGTCCGTAGGCAGGACGGCCTTTCGGTTGTGCGGATTGTCCCGCACCTGTAATGCTCTTTCACTCGGTTCTCTCCCTATTCTTAATACTATTATACTGTACGAATATACCTACTATTTTTCTTCTCATCGGCAGTGACTGTGCTCAAACCGAGTGACTAAACACCAACACAACACAATCCGTCAGTCCTTTCTAGGGGTAGTGGTGGTGTAGTAAGTTCAAATCTGCCATTCATCCCCTCTAGGTCTAATTCGTCTTAATCGGATAGTCGACCCTCTGTGCCATTCAATCATCTCCCACCACTTCTTGCATTGAGCAGCTCAGTCTCCTCACGATCTCACCCTTAGCAACATCTGTTGGACTACAGTTTTTTTGCTTCGATTTTCGACAATATTCTCCCCAAGAGAGCGTTTTTAGAAAAAAAGCCTGGGGTCGGATATAGTTTGGAGATGGTAAAATAACAATCCCAACGTCATCTGTCAGTGTGAATAAAAATTTACGTAGCCGTGAATTGATTGAGATTGACCCTCTTTTTTGGGAGGTCCCTCAACAAGCTCATAAACTCACTGCCATCAGCATCTTCCCCTAAATCTCGAATGTGATTAGCGATGAGGCAAACCAGACTGACGGTCGTTCGAAACTAGCATCAAAAATTGATTCATCATCGTGAGGAGGCGGTGCTGGAAAAACCCATCAGCCGATCATCAATATTGACCTTCTGGAGATGATCCACTCTCGTCAAATTATGAAACCATCATGATAATTCCACAACCTGAGCGAAACCGGAAGTTCGATGGAAATTGATTTCAATATTTTTGATCCCTTAGTTCAGCCCTAGCTGAATTACTCCTGAATTGCTCCTGAATTGCTCCGGAACATGCATGAAAAACGAAATCCATTTTTTCCGCCAGAATGGTGCTGTTTAGGATGCGAAAATGATGTAGTGATGATCTTAAACGGAAAAACGACATTTTTCCTGGTGAAAAACGCTAATGAAAAGTGCCCTTTTGAACGTGGCGGGTAGCATTGTGACGTCACTGTGCGGGCGAGACTGCACGTAAAGTAACGGCAAAAGGCGAATGGCGCAGTGGCATCATATCAAGAAAAAGAAGAAGAAGAAGACGTCATACGGTCTTGTTTGTTTTGATTATTTGGATTTTTCGTGATTTCGTCGTTTCATCGGAAGAAAGTCGTGATGAGTGCTCATAAAAGAAGGATCAATGTGTTGTTGGACGGTTTCCAAAAAGCCACGGCTGAGAACATTCCATTCGTCGATTTTGAAGCCCTACAAGAGTTTTATGAAAAGCACCCAGACGCCTCGCACTCGTATATTGTTGCTGCGCGACGTTAAACCAAAGTTTCCTCGTGCTTTCGGGCTTTGACGGCACGATCACCATTTTCTCCGGGTCTTTATTTCTGCACCCCCGCATGAAGCAATAATTGCTTAAATTATTTCTCCATTCCATATTGTCGAGTACTGATTTCATCAACAAAGGTAAACAAACATCGCCCCGTCCTATCACTACACAACACGCATGAACTCGGAGGAGGTTGCACTGGTGTTCACGAGAAGATGCGTAACCTTGCGGCTGGTCATTTCCCCGCTCGACTTCAAATCTGCAAATTTCACTGAGCCTCCCTCCTCTTTTAATCACCACTTTTCCGAACCGTCATCCACCATAACACCACTTTCGAAGCCTAAGAAGGAATATTATGGCGAAAAAACAGTTTATTTTTTTTCATGCATGTTCCTCATTATACAGAGGTGCACACCTGATATTTTCTGCCTTGAAGAGGTCGATAAATCAGCTTATTTGCTACAATTTTTGTACTAGAAAATTGTGAGCCCCGAGAGAAAGTACAGCTTTTTCGTTTTGATGATTTCTTCGTGTTGCAGACAATTCTCGACTTCGGCATGATTTTCTGCTGATTTAACTTAAAGTCAGAAAACTGCAAATACCATGAGTTTATAGGAAATTTAACGAACATCCCAACGGTATTCTTATTTTTTAAGTACTTTGAAGTTGGAGTGTCTTATCGCTATTTCACTAGAACTCAGACAAAAACACGAAAAAAATCTTAGCGCGAAAAAAGTTTACTTTTTCTTTGGGCTCATCACAAATTTTATACTACAAAAATTGAAGCAAATGAGCTCAGAAATTGAAGACAATCTGAAGTGTGAATACCATGTGCATAAAGGCAGTATATTGCAGGCATTTTGCTTGGACTTGCAGAAATGCTAGAGTATAACCAATTTGACAGCACAAATCATCCTCGTAGCTAACCGATCTGAAGAAAATTGTTTTTGAATGAGTATCATGAGTTCACCTATAATTGTTGAGAGCCATCTTTTTATTTGTGTCCATTTTTATTTTCCTTACCTGACCAAAAATCCGAATGGTGAGTATTATCGCGCATTTAGATTTCCAGTGAACAATTTTCCTCCGGAACAGATGTTTTCTTATGCTTTTTATGCAAATTGAGTGGAGTATATCACACACGATGCCTTTTGGATATGTTATGTTCGGCGCTTCTCCCCAGTGCTTATGGTCATTTACATTTTAAAAACACCTTGCACTTCGATAGCCTCCCCCATCAAAACTGAAGGCAATTGGTGCCACTTGGACATCTCTCGGTTGCGTGCCTGCTTATGCAAAGTATGGGGAGCATGAACACCTGGATCACTGGCTACCTAATATGGTCTGCTGCTGAATCAGCCACCAAATGGTCAGGTGATGAATCTGAGCATTTCGTCGGGGCGAACAGATATGGAAGTAGGTTGTATAAGGTCATTGGAATATTCTAGGAAATTGCGCTGATTTGAGTTGAATAATCTCATAATTTAAACGAATGGTAACTGCTGCCAGAATTGATAAACTGAAGTTTAGGTCTTCCCTTCAGGAGTAAGTGGGGTAGTGTAGGTAGTATAATAACAATTAAATTGAATCGTGGGAAGTAACAATGAACAACAGTTGTTTAGCCGTCCTGACAAAGTATCGTAACTCACTCGTTTCAGTTTGGGACAATAACGGCCGGGCAGAGGTTTGACCGTAAATTTTTCGTCCGAGGATGCCAGTCGATTTCAGAGCTCAGCGGGGAGCTCAATTACAAGGGCCTTATTAGCCGTGACTTGGGCTCCTATTGGTCACGATCAGACGGACAGACACAGGTGTACAATTTTCCATGACTGGAACGGATAATTAAAAATCCGAAGTTGTCAAATTCGACTCCGGACGATTCTTCGACGATTTACCGAGCCCGTAGTTGCGTGACATTCAGTATTTTAGCCATTGAGCCGATTTACGAGTTGTGACGAAATCGTTTTGGGATATGCCATGAAATATATTTATGGGATGCGGTCCAACAATAATGTCGGAAATGGCTCCAGTTGTAATAAATATCGAAAATATCTTCAGCGTCAGAGCAACACTCCTCATAGTATAAAATCACACGGAGAGTTGTTAGACACCGAAGATATGTTATAAAGGTGTACTTATAAAGAAATTCGTTAAAGAATAAGTTGAAGTGCTGCAAAGTGCTAAAAAGAAATTTCGTACCTGATAAATTGAATAATATTCTAACGATGAGTTCATCAATTCAGTTTATCGAATATCAATTATTCTCGTATCTAATAATTAGTTTCTTGGAAATGTAGCCTATGAATTTCTATGGAAAATTGTACTCGGAGAATAGAGGATATTCGATGAATAACCTGAATTGATGAATATAGAATGACTCAGAAATTTATTGATAACTGTATTCTAGGTATAACTATGAATTTATTTCGACGGTGTATTATGGCAGTGTTGATTCTACACCGTCGTAATAAATTCATAGTTATGAGGACATTATCCTTTAGCCCTGCAATCTATGGACGCGTGATATGCCAAGTTGCCACCAATCCAAGTTTTGAGAAGTAGGTAATCCGAGGGCCCCCAAAATACACGATGCTTCGAATTGGGCAGTATTCAAGTTTCACCGTTGTTTCATTGAAGTTTGATTAAGTACGTATACTCACTGTTGTGATTTGAACACGAAGTCCAAAAATTAGCAAAATACTTTTCCTATGATATGTTTCAATATTCTATTGGGTCAACATCAATTTTCGAGTTGGTAGGTTGAAAATGCGTTGATACGTATACCTAAATTTACTAGCATATTTTTTTTTTAACCCAACCCACACCGCATTTTCTCTTTGGGGAACATCTAAGGAAAACAATATCGACTAGTTTCACTTGCAAGCTACAATATACCGTTCCTTCAGGGTTATGGGCCTCGTAAGCTGTGCAGTCCTCTACAAAAGGGCAATGAGTGCGGGTCGCAAATAAAAGAAACGATCCCGTGACCCCTGAACAGGAGGAGACAGTCGAGTCGAACTTGTCAGCTTTGACTGCCGTGGCTCCAGAGCGAAAGAGAGGGGAATAATGTACCTTCCACTACCATAGAAGAGTCTTGCGCATTAGTGTCTGCCAGCCATTAGGAGCCACCGGACTTTTATAAGGTTGGCGCCAGATTCCAATTTGTGTCGGGTGGAAAGGCTCCCATTCTCTATATGCTACAGGCCTTCTAATCTGTGCGTAGCATTTTCAGCATTTTCTGCTCCCTCGTCTCTCGGTCTATTGACGTGTAACCAGCAGTGGAGGAATCCCGATGTTATAGAGGGGCGAGGCAGGTCGGATGACGACCACGAAGGACCTTTTCGCATTTCTTTTAGCGCAACGAACTAACAGGACAACAGTGCAAAATGGCGAAAGGGCGAAACAGAACAGGAGCTCGGGCTGTCGTTACGAAGACACTAAAAACAAAGTGATCCTGCATTCCTCGCTATCGTGTCCCCTGTCCTCGGCTTTGCGAGTGGCAATTGCGATACATATCCTCCCCTATACCTACTACATAATCGTCATTTCGGTACAAACCTCCTTCTACGGCTTTGATCGTAAAACAACGTTGATATATTGAATTCCTCCCATTCCGAAGGCTGTACATGTCAGGATGCACTTGGTGGGAGCGCATAAAAATACTGATACCTCTTCTTTTACAATTCCAATTCGAAGCATCCCTCGGCGAGTTCAATTTTGAAGGGCTCAAACAAAAGCTGACGTTTCACAACATCAAGAGGATTCTCGATATTAATTTATTGTTGCGTACCTAAACCTTTTCTGTCATTCCGCCGTTTCATCATCAGGACCTATAACCCACGAGATGGCATACCTACAAAAACAACGACATCTTGATTTCGATAAATTACTGTCTCCCTGATATATATTGACAAGGATAATAATATGAAAGTCATGTAGGTATAATATACCTACCTATTACGCTATTCTCGAATATCTTCAAAGTCAATCTCTCATATTTGATTTAGGTATAGCAGGAAATGAATTAGTAATGTATCCTTAGTGATATATATTTCTTCCTCTTCATTTTTGATGCTGATCGTCTCGCCATGTGAGATTATCTCAAGTAATGAGTGTTATTCGTGAAATTAAATTCACACGCTTCGTTCGACTACTGTCGCAATTTCATTAGATTGATGACTTCCACTTTGACAGAGTCAAACTCGTAGTGTGAATTATGAACGGGCGCCGCACATGGGGGTGATGAACCTCGCAAGTGTATCGCTCACTTTATTATTGTCGTACACAAAATGACTGCGACAAAACTTCAAAATTCGGATGAGAACAGGAACTGTCGCAAGGAAAAACCGGCTGATGATTGATCGTTTCTCTTCCCAATTCTCATTCTCGTGCGGTCGGGCCAAAAATAACGAAGGGCTGGAGAAACGTCGCTATTGAAATGTCAAACGAGTCGTGTACGGCACCCCCACGACCCCATTCATCTCAGGTCCTCTTGCAGCTACCCGAAATTTCTTCTAACCCAACCACATTATCTTGGATAACGAATGATAATATCACCAAAAAAGGCCGTCATCCCAGCATTTTATTCTAGTAGAACTTACCAAATAACCATTGTTCTATGGTGGCTCTTGTACGTTTTACTAGGTGCTTTTCGGAGGCAGAATAATTCTGCCTATAATAATTATTATAGACGAAATTTGTGGTTGATATTATGGTTCGAAAAATTCATGGTAAGAAAAACTCCTGGCCAAAGAAAAAAGCCTTTAAACCTACCACGAGATTAACTGTGGTGAAACGGCGCATTAAAATATTCCTTTGCTATTGTTAATATTTTTCAAATTTCCAGTTTTTCTCAACTTTGGCGGTCTTAAGTAGTGTGGAGTGGACCATTTATCATGGAATACAACCTGATTTCCACTCACCCTACATACTGGAAGACTTCAACGAAACTGAAAATACCAATATTAATTCCAAATATTACGATCCAAGTCACGGTTCCTGTTGAAACACCCCTCTGACAGTCGCCTCCACAAAACCTCCGTTCATAACGTATATAAATTGTAAGTATCGGGGCAAAAGTTTGTAAATTAAATTGCGCTCGTCTTCGAGGTAAACAACGACACAGCCAACGGTTGATGGATGGATGACGACGCCCCAGCTGTTGGAGCTGATTAATGGTCCAAGGTGTTACATGTGTGCGTGAGTGTCGCCGGCTCCGCTTTTCTTGGCTCCATCGCTGATAACTCTACGTCGGAAGGGGGTTAAAGGGGGTCTCTTATTAAATCCATCGTCTGCCTTGTTGGGCATAAAATTCAGTTTAATACGACAAACTTCACCCTAACCGTTCGCCGCACTGACAAGGCTTTTTTGAGACGGTCTCTCCTTTTAGCTGATAGGACCCCTCCGGTCTTTCGAAGATATGATGGAGATATGACAACTCGAGAAAGTGCTGATACTATAAACCGTGAGTGATACTATTTTCGTAAGGAGAGACAGTTTTGTCTTTCAGTCCAAATGGACCCGAGTGCCTGAGGCGATAAAAACTGAAACATTCGTAAACGGAGAGAGTGATCTTGAAAGAGTTTTCTCTGATGTGTCATTTTCATCTGTGGGTTGTGCATCGAATGATACTGAACGCTCGTCGGTTTCGATTCTGTTGAACACCATTGATATACTGAAATGTTATCATTTGATTTTCGTGCGCTGGTTTGATCTTTTCAAGTTGAAACGCCTGAGTCTCACTACGGTGTATATTATGCTTCATTCAGGCATTGCACAGGCAGCTCGTATGTTAATTCAATAAGAAAACAAGCATGGAATAAAATGAAGATTTGGTATAATATAAAAGTATATATAAATATTTTTCGTATGTATCTACCTACCAAAATGAGCAATCCCCTAATAGAATCACTCCAGAAGCTGTTTGCATCAATTTCCCATGATGACTTGGGATGATTAGATGGGAACGGCTCAGTCCTCATTTCATAATAAAATATTTTCCGCCGAGATGCATAACAGATGGGGCAGTCCTCCAGTCCACGTGTGACCATCCACTGCCTCCTTGTTAATGCGTCGAAAAGGGACCAAAACCGTCATTAAAGTCCGAGGGATATTTTACGAGTTTCTCCAAGAGCAAGCTGTGCCATTTTGGAGCGGACAGCCGATGGTAAGTCCAGGGTCACTCTCTAATCATCTCTGATAGCGAGGGGCCGTAATTGATTTATCAGGTGCCCTCTGGGACAAGTTATGGCTTTTCACGCCACTACGAGCCTCAGCTCTTGTACGATATGAGTGTCTCCCTTCTTTTATTGCTCTAGGGTTTTCAGAGGTTCCTTTTCTTATCGTTCTACGACTGGAGAAGGGGCTGATCTATAACATTTGAGGAAATTGAAGTTTCTAAGGAATGACTTTTGATGACGTCCGTACAATTCTGGAGATATTTATTGAATATGAGTTACCACAAACTGTTTTTTTGCAGCTGAGAACTTTAATTAGGTTTGTTAGTTAAACTGTTTAAACTGGAGTTAAACTTTGCTTCATGAAGCTTCATCAGGTAATAACGTTGCTCGTGTATCATGCGTTATTTAGTAGTACTTTGTGATAATTATGGCCAACCGCAGGAGCACCGCCATTCTACAAGTACACGTATGGAAGAGCCATTCTGTTTTTTATAATCCATTCACGGCAGCCGCAAAACCTTGGCTAAAATTAATCTTTTACGTCCATCTCGGGCCCGTTAACCTTAATCAAACCCACGGCTTTCACCGTAACAAAGGACCTAAAGAAGTGTTTTTCGGCTTCGTCGGTGAAGCACAGTAAGTTCGCTGGTGAAACCCTTTTGAAAATATGCCGGAAAAAAATTATTTGCAGCTGATGAGAGGGGTCGAGAGTCTTAAAAAGGCCGTCAATTAAAAAGCTCTTTAAAGTCACGCTCGGATAGGAATACTTAGAGGGCGGATTGAGGCTATTGAGTCCGCCCGGCGGTGACCGTCCTCAGGGTTACCCTATAGGGTCAGCGGTTGGGTCACAACAAAGACATCTTCCGTTTTACCCTTTACGCACTTTTCAAAAAGGTCCTGCCGATATTAAAAAGTCTCCCTTCCCTCATAATTATTTGCCTCCGCTTTTGATCCTCGGACTTTCGAGGCCGATGAAAAATCCGATTTTTTCTTCGCATGCCCGAAATGCTGAAAAGGTGAGGCCGTTGATTAGTTTTCTGTTTGGCGTTCGGCTTTCGACGCCTTTGTAATTGATTTCGGTCGATTGCCGGAGGCGTTTTTACTTTCGGTGGGAAAGGGGTGGCGTGGAAGGAATTGGATTCACAACGGGTTGTAAATTCAACGGGGAAAATCGATTTTGTTTCACGTGAATTTTTGGCTTTCTTTTTTGATGCTTACGGAAAAATTTCCTCCGGCGAAAATTTCGATCGCAGCTTTACTATTGATGGCGTGAGAGGTGTGAAGAGGAGGTTATATTTTAGTCATTTCGAAAAGTGCCAAAGTCCAAAGGTAAACTGCCTTGTTAATAACAAGTTGTTATTTCGGAGGCTGAGAGCCTGACATTGGCTTGAAAAGGTTCAACTACGTACCCCCAACTAAGCCCAAACGAAAACCCGAACGTCATTGTGGTTTATGAATCCTTCCGTTGTTGCCTTGCCAAATATACTGACAACCTATGGCAAAATGTGTGAACAGTCCACGAGTCGCTACTAGCGTCTAAAAAAGGCATACTACTTCCAATTCACGAATAGGCCCTCAGAACCTCAAAAATTATATTGTTAACTCGCCAGTTTGGGTTACGTTGGGATTACTGGGGGCAATGCCCCCCGCAGAACAGTTATTCCTCTGACTACTCAGCTGCTTCAAGTTTTCTTCTATTTCAGTACCTTACTTTATGCTAGACCTGTTGTAGGATAATATCATCATAGATTTTAGAGTTGTGAAATATAACTCCATCTCTTCCCAACACCATTGAGATAATCTCACGACGGCGTAAGCGCACAACTTAGCTTTATTGTCTATTCTGAATGAAAGGCGTCCAGGTGTGTAAAAACGGATATAAATTCCCAATAGGAAATAGCGATGCTGTCAACATTAGCAGATGGAATGACACAGAATTGTCAACGCTGATATTCTATTTCAATGTTGCTACCGTCGGTAAATAATGATAGAGCGCTTCACGTCAAATGAACGTCTCATCAGCGAGATCAGACGCTCGAGTGTTCAATGTGCTCAAACAAATCTCAGGTAGCGCCCAAAGAAGGGGTTAAATCGACTGAGACCGATAAATATTTCAAAGGTTTTGTCACTACCCTACTAACTACGGTAAACTACCCTAACTCTTGAGGGGATCCATTGCAAGGCTGAAGCCAGCAGACACGACGAGTTATGAGAACGGTGCAATATTCATTCATGTCCAAGATTGGATACAAAAGAGTCAGGGTTCGACCCGACGCCGTTGAAATGGGTGTGAGAGTTGCCTAGTTTCTGGCCCATTAGCCACCGGTTGCATTGCTCTCAGACATTCAGACAGACATCTTCACAAGGGAGCGTTGAAACGACGACGACGACTCCGGACGCGTTTTACGAGAAACAGAATACTGTCAATCCGTTGAACTGATTTCAAAACTTCACGCAACAATATGCGTGTTTGAGGGGTATGTCGAGAAAGAGACATCAGATGCGAAGCTGTCTCATTACATTACATAATATGTAAATTTTGAAACTCGCCTGAAATCAAAATACGTCAAATGTTTCGAAATGAATTTTTATTTTGAAACATTTAATGACGTCTTTTGATTTCATGCGAGTTTTGAAATTTGCATAGTGAGTGTTTTGATATTTTTAGCCTAAACAGCCTCAAAAGTAGTCAAAATATAATGTATTGTGTCAAAAATGTATCCATTGATATTATATATCCATATATATATCGATATTATGGAATTATTGCGTGTTATCTAGGAGGACCACTAAGTTTACGCTTTGACACGTGTGGGTATATAACGTACATTTAGGTATCAGTATCAAACTACATGGGGGTGCTGTGGAACCTGTTCCTGGGATTGGTTACGAATAGGAGAGCCACTCGATCCGTTTTGATGCCAATACAAACACGATAACGGGATGTTTTGAAAACGTTAGTCGTTTTCTAAAGCACGACCGTGACTTTTGCAGACAGACAGGTCTGATCATGTTGACAATAGGTATACACGTATCCGAGTAGAAACTCAAGATGATTAAGTAATAGAAGAAGGGGTGGTATTTTTATCAACAAGCGTGTTCAACTTTGAAAAAGAAATTGAAATCTGACTCGATTGTAGGAGACCAGTTTGAATGAAACGGATACGAAGGGTCGGATAATAAGAGCGATTCATTTCCAGAGGTAGCAGAAGCTTTTTGCTTCTCTTGTGTAAGCAACTTGGCTGACAGTGCATGATAGGATAGGACGGCCTATTAGTTATTTATAAACCCAAGTCAACATCTCAACATCAGTGAACTCTTCTTGGCTGTTGTTTGCTTTTGTCAAAAGGGCCCACGAGCATCCGAGGGGGAATCGTCTCAGTTTCTTAATATTAATTGCAGCTAAGAGTTCTTCTTTGAGCGTTCAAATTTGGAGTTCGGGATTAAAATGAAATAAATATCGTATTTAAGCGTTCGAGACGGGCCCCATTGATGTCAGAAGGGGTATATTAATGTTTCATGCAATCTGAACGGATCAGACTCTTCAATCGTCACAATGTAAACGCCAATACGCAATCTTTAGATGACTTTCATTTCTGTTTCGCGAAGTAAAAGAGAGTAATAAGTAAGCCGAATTTGAACCAGAGTTGTTTCAAGTCCTCGAGGAATCGATCTGGATACTGAAGCATTCTTGGAGGCAGATACAGAAAAATGACTCTCATTTATTTTTTCTTTGCTGTTTCTGATATCAAGAGAAGTAAGCATAGGGATGTCGGCTATTGAGTCGCGATCTTACCAAAAAGGAAAAAGGCAAACCATTTGAGAAAAGCTGTAGGTTTGCTCGTATTGGTTGAATGATATACGATTATATTTTTCTAATTTATAGGTTTCCAATTTTCGGGTTTTTATTCGTCCTTGAAGCCAACGCTCACTAGGAAAAATTGTTCACAAACTCTAGACGTTAGACAATGCTCAAAAACTGAGATTTCTGCGGAAAACCAGCTTTTTCTCATTCAAACGACTATTCAACAGAAATTTTCTCCTCCTAATTTTGAGCCAGTTTTTTGCGGAACATGCGCAGTATTTTCCTATATCTTTTTAGTCCTGAACGAACGTTGAAAAAAAAATGGTAATGTTAAGAAAATTTTGAAAAATTGTGAAATTCTCAACTACCTGTGTCAATTTTCAACTCGTTTAACTTGTCGTTTAATGCTGCGAATACCGTGGGAAATTCAACGGGTTTTTCAAAGGTATCCTTATTTTTGTAATCGCTCCGGAATTCATTGGGCTATTTTACTGAGATGAAGTCGAAAACACATCTTCAAAGTGAAAAAAGTTTACTTTCTTTTGAGCACAACAAACATTTTATGGAACGAAATTGTAGCAATTGGGCAAAAGAATCGAACCTTTCAAGGAAGGCAATGTGAACATCCTGATGATGATGATGTGATCCAAATGAAAGTTTTATCAGGAAAACTAAAGCTTGTCTGAATCAAAACAGTTGATCCACACATGTCGAAGTAAATTTCGATTATTGCAGATGACAGGTCTGTATCTTGAAGACTGCACGAGATAATAGACTCAACAAAAATGAACCTCTTCCGGAGAAAAGGTCATCAACAACTCTAAAAAGGAAAGAGTAGGAACGTCCATATTATGAAACGTTCATTCGGACTCATTGTCATGTTTTTGACGTTTCCCGTCAGTGAGGAGTGTACACAAGGTTTTCTCCTGCTTTGAGAGTCTTGAAGTATTCGAGTATTCGGACTGGGGAGTCCGCTATTTCTCCCCCTGAATAGAGTTGAATGTCTTCGTTGCGACCTCTTGAAGTTTTCAACTTGCAAACGATGCAAGCACCTACTTGTACAAATACAAGTGGACAATGAATGTACCGAGTCTTCTCGAGTACACGGATCGGAAACGATTACAAGAACTGGGCACAAAAGATTTTTCCCATCGAGGATCATATTAAATTCCTTGTGAGAGATTGACTGGCCGTCCTGTGACCAGAAGGGCGTGAATCGGCCTTAGTGTCCTTTGAATGTTAACGCTAACGAACCCGCTGAATGTCCGTCAAATGTTGCAATCCTCCCTTCAGCGACCGGAGGGACCGGACAATCGAACGGACGTTTCCCTTGTCCCTTTTGTGTTTTGGGAACGGAGGTAACTCACGGCTCCGGTCCGAATGGGATATTAAAAGCTGTTTTGAATACGCGAAATTAATGTACTGTGAAAGGCATAGCAGTGCATTACATGTGTGTGAACACAAGGAAGTTTAATGCAACTTTGTGACGGGTTATTTATGATCGATTATTCCAAATGTAAACCCTAAGTGACGTGTAACAACCTCAGCCACGAGAAGATAATAGTGACGCTGCGCAAGAACCTTTCCAAAGAACAAAAGATGCTCCTGCCAAAGAAAAAAGGGGAGACGGTAGCGATTTCACAGTATTCAAGTGACCCCACTGGACGGGGCTATAAAGTTAATTCTCAAGGGTATCTTCTTCATTTGGGGTTGCTTGAGCACGGACCGAAACGTAGAAAAGAATGGACAGACGAAACAGAACCGGCTACAAGTATACGAATACATCAGTTGTTGATGTTACCTATATAACGGCTGAGCCTTCATTCAGAAGTTGTAATTCGAGTTGGTGCTTCTTGCGAACCTTTTATGCGTATGCAATCATCAATCTGCAAGCCAAGATCACCTGCCATCCATGAGGTGGAATAACGTGGCGTCCCAGGCTAAGATCTGTTGGTACACAGTCCGGAGATTAGTTTCTTAAGCTGTGCCACGGGAGCACGGACTGTGATCCGGACCGTGCTCACCCTGGCACTGTCGTTTCCTGCACGGCGCCCATCGGCGCTAGCCAAATAAATGCAGAAGCGACAGCTTCAGTTGTGCGACAGCCTCGCAAGCGTGTTGACCTAGTCCACGTCCATCGGTCGCTTGAACATTTTTAGTCGGTCGCAATATTTATCGATCGATCGCCATCTCTCGCCCATCGTCACGGGATTGCATCCAAATCGAGACGTTTCTGCCATTCTCATCTGGTTGAAAAACGACTCTGGCCTTGTCCAAGGGAGGCCAAAAGGATCCCAGGTAACCCATACTCCTCAAGTACCTGCCCTAGACAGCCAAGAAGTGTCTCGCCTCAAAACGCCGCAGGCAGAATAAAATTTATTTTGTAAATTTCTTTTATTATAATTTTTCTAATTTTGGCTAAATTTCTTTGGCTTTTTGACCTGGTCCTTTACATAAAAAAAAACAAAAAATTTTTTTTGACGATAATTCACACTAAAGATTCTCACTCTGGGCAATTTAAGTTTATTTTATTTTCATTATTTATGGTGTATCGTCGCAGCTGGATACAAACATAAAAACCCAGTGGCTCGTAGATAACACACAATTTTTCCATACTTTGATACGGAAATTAGGCAAGGGTAAAAAAATGTTTTTCTCTTGTATTTTTCGAATACGTATGCGAGAGATATCCTCATGGCAGATGGCGATTGCGCATGACGCTGTAATGAACTTTCGAAATAGGTACGGAAGTGTATGCAGTAAGAGTCATCGTTTGTTGATGAAATCCTGCCCATCGTTGTAATGAGGCCCTGGACACGAGTGGACATTTGGGTTAAACGATTTCCATAAACGGCAACGTCGTGCTTGCAGGGGGAGGGGGGTACAGATTCAAGGGCTTATCTGCAGTGGGCAGTTCATGTTATGCTCATCCCACGGTATGACTGGGCAGCTCTGATGTGCGTAGGGCAGTAGCAAATAGTAGGGTTCACACGTAAGGACTTCGTACGCCAAGTATTTTGTCCTTAACATTGGAAAAATAGCTGTAAACCAAGAAACATAAGAAGGAGGAGTTTTAGTTATTACAGGTTTACATGCTAATCCAACGAAAATCAGGGTAGATAATTTTTATGTCGATTCCAGCAAGTTTCACCTAGCCGAACATTTCTATGACTACATTTCTGACTGGCATAATTTGTTATTCAAACTAAAATTGAAATCAGGTGAAGTAAGTATTCACATGGATAACCCCTCAGGTAACCTGAGTATTTGCCTAGTTAACATCGTTGATCACTAACGATAAGCTTTTCAAAAGATTTAGGTGTGAATCGAGCTCAAATCTGAATCAGGCTGACCACTAGTATCTGCCCTTCAGTTATATTGCTATAACAACCTCAACTTCACAGACAGACAGACTTCCTCGGTCTGAAATAAGTACGGAAAAGGAGGCCGACACGTGGCCCGACAATGCCTTCCCTAATCACTCGGATGACATCTCGTAAACTCGGTTTTGCTGATGGAAGAAACACGCTCACGCTTTCCCTATTCCCTTTTATTATGAAGAACATCGTGAGAAAGATGAGCAAATCTGGGGGAAATCCTCTCGGATGTTGGGACAGTAATTCAATACTCCGCCCAAGAGTCTGCCAGGGGATAAGGTGTGACCGGCTATGCTGTACGACAATAATCGGCCCACCCCCTTTATGTACAATCTTTGCTCGTTCGATGGACGTTGGCCACTCCAAATAACCACCCGCCGTGCGTCCGATATTGTCAACTTTTCGGACAATCTGATACCGAACGCTGCCCGATGGCCAGCCTTTGATGACCCGCATTCGTTATAAATGTTCACACCGCTTCAATGGTTCGAAGTATTGTCAACAAGTCTCGCTAGATGAGCATAGAGCATACTGGCATCCGCGTCATAATCGTCAGCGATTTGAAAGATAAGAACAAAATCAGAGTACGTACGGGCCCGACAACGGGGCTGATATCGCGGTATTTATTTCATATTTTCATATTAAGTACTTCATATTTTTCATGTTCTACTATAGGTAATAAATAACAGATATGTTCATATCGTATGTTATAACATATTTTTCATGTTTTAATATAGGTAATATATTGCATAAATCATAACGTAGTGAAACTCCGGTATATAGGGGAAAAACCAGCTCCTCCGAGCAGAAAAATTGGTTTTTCTCAAAATGTGAAAAATTTGAGTTACCCGGTTCCTTCTTGAAAATAAAATTTTGATTTTCAAGAATTAAAATATTGTTTAATTTTCAACTTTTATTTCTACCGATATTTCAATTGTCATTTCATCTCTGCGTAGGGAGGTAGCGTTAGATATGTGCAATCGTTCAATGCATACGCTCTAATGCATATGCTCATAAAAACACAGGTGTCACTTAGAAGAGCGTCTTCTGATTGTCAGCTTCGCCATGGGAAATCGGCCAACCCCTTTCTATGGGGTTTTTTCGACTGGTCCATTCCTATGTCTCAAAGGAGGCCCCTTTTTGACGATGAATACCCTCCCATTAGCCAGTGATAAAATCTGACGATCCGACCCATTTGACGTATTTATTGGAGATCAAATCCGACCTTTAGCTTTTCCTATGGTTTCCACCTTGACTGTAACGTTTTCACACAGTTGTCATCAAATTTCTGATGAATGGTAAACGATGTCATGGAGCGGCAAATTGAGCTGCCAAGTTTTTCAGAGGGAACAATTCCATCGACCCAACGTTCTTCAATGCTTCATGAGTATAAGTTTGAGTGCAAGTTCAAGTGTGAGTTTGAGTTAGGGTTTTATTTTCAGTTGCAGTTTCAGTTGAAATTTCAGTATGAGTTTGAGTTTCGGTTTGAGTTTGACTGTGAGTTCCAGTTTCAAATTGAGTATCAGATTGAGTTCAATATCAAGTTTGAGTTTGATTTTCCGAAAACCAAATTTATATTGCCCTTTGGTTATACGATTGAAGTCTGCATTTAACTTCTTGGGATCGCAAAATGAGTTCTGTGAGTTAAAATTCGTTTAATTTCAACTCCTGTATAGTAAATGGATAAAATTGAGTTTTGTACAAACATTCCCGTAATTTAAGGTGTAGGTAAACCTCGGTTAAACCTTAGGGAAATGTATCCGGTTTTTTTTGGTCAATTCTGTGTTTGAAACCAGTTTGGACCTGCACATTCTATCGGGCTTACCCGTTATGCGTTGACCATTGAAGATGAATTTCACATTTTATTCCATTCAGGGTCAGTGGTCAGTTCAAATCGACCACTATACGGGGGACCGTCTGGGAAACCTGCCTTTATTGCAACAATTGTACCGATGTCAATCCCAGGGTGGTATCGCAAATTCGACAACCGCATCCTCATGAATACGACCGGCATAAATTATTTATATTCAAATTCACGATTGCATGAGAATTGAATATGACCGAAAAGATTTTTCCGATTCAATCGACCAGACACCGATGAATTGGACTGTGGGAGGGGATGATTTTGCAAAAAGATTCGGACGTGTGACTAATACGGTCCTGGGGCGAGTATTTCATAACTTCTTTATTCCAGAAGTTGAAGACCGACACTTCAGGTTGCGGTTCATCGTAGAAATCGACTATGAGGCAACCGGTGGATCCCACCCCGTCCGACTCCCTCAGAATTTGAAATGTTGCAACACCTTTTTCTGTTCCAGCGAATAAAAGTCAACAAGGGTAGCGGATTTGACAATAGCGGCTGACTGATAGGTGCCATCAACCGATTCAATGGGTCGTATGACGTCCAGGGGCTCCTGGAGAAGCAAAAGATTGGGGGGGGTAACGTTTGGAAGCGAAATCAGTCATCTCGAGTATAAGAGCGACTCTTATGCAAATATATTTGGACTGAATAAGTTCCGGTCGTATTTCATCGAGATAAATTCGAGGCTCATCAATCTAGTCGGAACGAGGTTCTCTATTTTGAAGAAGATCGTAAAACGTCGGTTGCGGTCTATTGAAGCGAAGATTTTTGATTCCCCATGAGCGAACGGTGTACCTATATGGTGCAAGAGGCTCTAAATAGCGAACTATAACTATCATGGACACGTAAATAGAAGATCATTTCACCAATAATATTCAAGCTTGAAACCATCACAAAATTCAATTAAACATTCAAAATATTGAAAAAATCAAGTTCAAGTATTAAGCGTGTGTAGGTTTGATTGGCGTTTTGGGTGTATGGCACTGCGTCAACATGGCAGTGCGTCGGAAAAATAGTCCTCGGCAAAGCGTCGACAAATTCAGCCTGAAGCTCTGTAACCATTCCAGCAGGGTCTCAAAAGAAGGTACAGTATCCTACTATCGTTACGGGGAATTGTGATCGATCTTCGACGGTGTGACCCGCTTCTCATTTTCGACGCTTTGGCAGAAGGCTTTTTTCGACGCATTGCTGCCGAGACGCAGTGCCGCAGTCCCGGCGTTTCACCTTTTACATCCCGCTAATTTTTGTTTCTGGGTTTGATTTAATTTTTCTTACATATCAAAATGACAAAACAAGCTATGGAGAAGGTCACATTATGGTGCTTGTTATGCTTGAATTTCTAATACATTGAATTTCCCCCTGTCCGTCGTCATGATCATGTTTTTCCTGATAAAGTAAGTAAGTTTTCTTGAAGAGTAAGCCAGAATAAAATCGAAGTAGTACACCAATTTAGCAAGTTGTTGGCTCCTGTTACTGAAGATAATGGCTGTCACCATGATTGCTTTATTCTCAACGTATATACCTGGAGTCAGCGAGGATACAAATTTTTTTATTCGAAAGAGGATGGCCTTGGACCTCGTCAAAATGAATTGTCATCTGGTCCAGGATCGTTGAAGCTGCACCTGGTCCGTTCAGCGAATTGAAACGAATCGTAAAAAGTCCTTGACACAATTGCGGCTGAAACCGGGTCACTAAATAAAGATTCATCCCAGGTAATTTTCGAAGTGTTTGCCTAAACATCGAGCCTTTCCCACAACCTTTATAGAGTCAAAATCGTAAACATTTCAGACGTCGTCCCCCTGGACCAATCATCTCATCTGGCTCTTTCTGATTTTGACTCGAGTGGCTTACCCCTTTTATGCCCGGGCGCTGATCTTGACTGCGGTTACAGCATCTCTTATTGTCGTACCAATTTATATGTATTCACAGCCCTTCGTTCGTTTTACGGTGCACCCATTACCGTGTCAGAGGGATCTATGAAGGGATCTATTATGACGATAGGAACCACAAAAGGGTAAGATCTATCTCGATCGGTGATGACCTATTCAGGGACGTGAGCCGGTGCAGACGCGATTATCATACGCTGTTACTTATGTGCCAGGTCAAAAACCGTTTCAAGAAGCTTATCATTTTTTTTTGCTTTCTGATCAGAAACTATGCCAGAGAATTCGTTGC
Source organism: Nesidiocoris tenuis (assembly GCA_036186465.1). NCBI lineage: Eukaryota > Metazoa > Arthropoda > Insecta > Hemiptera > Miridae > Nesidiocoris > Nesidiocoris tenuis. Next base: position 14,325,962 of record AP028912.1, read on the forward strand.
CATATTTTGAAATTATTCATGGAGAATCCATCCATACTATTCCGTCCATAGGCATCGTACGTACCTACTGATAAGTACGCTGGGCGAAGCATATAACATATGCTTCAGCATGTATTGCATATTAGGTATGCTTCTCTACCGAAACCTACTGAATCCTGAATGCGAGTTAAATTTTTTTTGGAAGCCTCATGATGCATCTCTCCACATGGGGAGTCGATATCGGCCCAAAATCAGGGTCGATCGAAGTAAATCGATGTCCTAAATCGATGGAAGTAAGTACCTGATACCAATTTGAAAAAATCTTCATCGGCTTTAATTAAAAGACATGTACCTATATTGGTACTTACTTCCATCGATCGACCCTGATTTTGGACCGATATCTACTATATGGAGAGATGCATCATGAAGCTTCCAAAAACAATCTAACTCTCATTCAGTAGGTTTCGGTAGTGAAGCATATGCTTCGCTCAACGTGCTAAATGAGCTCATTCAGATTCCGATATTCGAAACGGATAAGCGGGCACGCGATACGAGCAACTGCACCAGTTGTGTCGAGTGCAAGGTGGTACAAAAATGTAAATTACTCCAATTGCTCAGATCAAGGGAAGAGACACAAAACAGAACAGACGGCCATCAGATAGAAAGGTAGAGAGTAAAGATGCCGTGGGCAACAAATCGGCCACGATTAGCATAAAAGTGAATCAGTTCGAGGGGGACACCTGGGCTTGAAATGAGTAATCACAATAGATGGTAGGTACTCTGTTCTGACTACGAAACCACTCAAGCATTCCGTAAGCATTTATAGTAGCCTAAGTAATAAAAATAGAGAATTATAACACAATGTGTCATACAATAATAAAAATAACACACATAACACAAAGTAGAATAATTATTATTGATTCGAAGCAAAGTTGACTTTGATCTCGAAGATGACTTTGATCTCAAAGTTGACGTTGATCTCTAAGTCGACTTTGAACTCGAAGTAAACGTTGATCTCAAAGTTGAGTTTGAACTCGAAGTTGACTTTCACCTCGAAGTTGACTTTGATCTCAGAGTCGAATTTGACCTCGAAGTTGAGTTTGAACTCGAAGTTGACGTTGATCTCGAAGTTGGCTTTGATCTCAAAGTTGACGTTGATCTCGAAGTTGAGTTTGAACTCGAAGATGACTTTGAGATTGAGATTGAGATTGAGATTGAGATTGAGATTGAGATTGAGATTGAGATTGAGATTGAGATTGAGATTGAGATTGAGATTGAGATTGAGATTTGACTTTCACCTCGAAGTTGACTTTGATCTCAGAGTCGAATTTGACCTCGAAGATGAGTTTGAACTCGTAGTTGACATTGATCTCGAAGTTTAGTTTGAAATCGAAGTTGAGTTTGATCTTGAAGTTGACTTTGATCTCGAAGTTGAGTTTGAACTCGAAGTTGACTTTGATCTTGAAGTTGATTTCGATTTCAAAGTTGACTTTGATCTCAAAGTTGAGTTTGAACTCGAAGTTGACTTTGATCTTGAAGTTGATTTCGATTTCAAAGTTGAGTTTGATCTCGAAATTGACTTTGATCTCAAAGTCGAATTTGACCTCGAAGTTGAGTTTGAACTCGAAGTTGACTTTGATCTAAAAGTTGACATTGATCTCGAAGTTGAGTTTGAACTCGAATTTGAGTTTGATCTTGAAGTTGACTTGATCTCAGAGTCGAATTTGACCTCGAAGTTGAGTTTGAACTCGAAGTTGACGTTGATCTCGAAGTTGGCTTTGATCTCAAAGTTGACGTTGATCTCAAAGTTGACGTTGATCTCGAAGTCGACTTTGAACTCGAAGTTGACATTGATCTCGAAGTTGAGTTTTATCTCGTAGTTGAGTTTGAACTTGAAGTTGTTTTTGATCTCGAAGGTGACATTGATCTCGAAGTTGAGTTTGAACTCGAAGTTGCCGTTGATCTCGAAGTTGGCTTTGATCTCAAAGTTGACGTTGATTTAAAAGTTGACTTTGATCTCGAAGTTGACTTTGATCTCGAAGTTGACTTTGATCTAAAAGTTGACATTGATCTCGAAGTTGAGTTTGAACTCGAATTTGAGTTTGATCTTGAAGTTGACTTCGATCTCGAAGGTGACATTGATCTCGTAGTTGAGTTTGAACTCGAAGTTGTTTTTGATCTCGAAGTTGACTTTGATCTCGAAGTTGACTTCGATCTCGAAGTTGGCTTTGATCTCAAAGTTGACGTTGATCTCAAAGTTGACGTTGATCTCGAAGTCGACTTTGAACTCGAAGTTGACATTGATCTCGAAGTTGAGTTTGATCTCGTAGTTGAGTTTGAACTCGAAGTTGTTTTTGATCTCGAAGGTGACATTGATCTCGAAGTTGAGTTTGAACTCGAAGTTGACGTTGATCTCGAAGTTGGCTTTGATCTCAAAGTTGACGTTGATCTAAAAGTTGACTTTGATCTCGAAGTTGACTTTGATCTCGAAGTCGTCTTTGAACTCGAAGTTGAATTTGATCATTTTATGTTCGCTTTTTTTAATGTTTGTGTTAAGAACACAACTTTTCGAAAGTCAACGGTTTTTAGTCGAATTCAGAGGTTTTTTCGGTGCTCGACAGAGGGAAAGCAAGGCGACGAGTAGGTAGCGGTCATCGATTAGGTACCTCGTACTTACATAAGTAGGTATGTACCTAATTTTTTAGAGGATGCCTTCCCAAAGCCTGTTCCCTTGAAGCGGGACATTTGGCCGTCCCCTACGAGATCGTGGGGACACCGGGACACAACCCTCCAAATCGGGACTGTCCCGCCCAACGCGGGACGTCTGGCCACCTTAGTCATAGTGCTTTTTACTTTTAATTTAAGAACGCCCTTGAATTATTGGAATTGCTCCATTCCCTTAATAGAAGAAAATAACTCGTTCGAAGTTATCGCTTTAGATTAAGTCGCTTCCTTTTTCCGGAGAACCTTGCAATTCTCTGGCAATGGAAGTTACCACTGGGCCAGTTCCAAGTGCACTTTGTCAGGCGATGCCGTGCAAGGGTCAAGTTTACCCTTTATACAATGCAGGTTTACTCTACCAACTATAGCTTCCTAGTTGTTCTTTATCGTGCCATTATCTTAAAGGAGATCGTGGAATTAATATCATAAGTTAGGAGAAAAAGAGATAAAACTGCGGGCTCGGAAAGAAAATATTTGAGATGCTCGGCCGATGAGTCGATCCGGAAAATCCTATCATATCAAATATTTATGGAGTGGACGCAGAAGCACAAAAACAATGGGGGATCGCTTCACTAAAGGACTTTATTCAATTTATTGGTTAAATATATTCTCATATAGTCCATATTATATTATTCATGAAACATCATCCTCAGGGGGCCCAGCAATATCTATATTCTTCCATCAGAAATTGTCCATAAACCCAAGAAACTAGAAGTATCGTTTTATTTCTTCCATAAATTAACGAAAGTTGTTAAATACATGCAAACTCATACAGGTGGGCCACAGGTGGACTCCACTGTCTTCAGGAGCTCACAAATGACCCGCACGAGTCGTCACTTCCTCCCACGTGTCTCATTTCACCCAAATGATGAATCATAACAAGAACAAGTGGAAAAAAATAAAAAGACACGCTCGTTCTTCTCGGGGCAATGTAAAAATGGAAATGAGCTCTTGGAACAAGTTCGTACACTCCCCCATACGAGTGGATTTTATTACTGTCCTCCGCACTTCCCCCATCCGCACACGTGACGCATCCTTGAAAGGGCAATAACTTGAAAACCATTAATTTCACAGGTGTTCTAAAAGTTTGCCGAGGAAACACAGTAAACTAAGATAGTAAAACTGAGGAGAAAACCTGAATTCGTACTCCCAGAAATCAATTCGACTATTTTTAGCATTACTTAGTTGGTATTCGCCGATTCTTAACCGACTTAAAAAACGGAGGTTACTCAAGTTGACTTTTCGTTGGGATTGTTTCAGTAGTTTTTTTCGGAGTATGTTTTACTCTCACGCAGCCGATTTTGATACGTTTCAAAAATGTTTTCACTCGGATGTCCAGGGCGTCTACCATTAAATAGTACCAAATTTTGGTACCTCTATTTTTCCATTTTTTCGTGGATTATTTTAGGATTAATATGGGTGGACAATGCAGTCAAGAATGTGGCATAAATCTTAAAAACATGAAAGATAAATATTTATTTTTTAAAAACCAACTATTCACGTCCGCTAATCAACTGAAATTTTTTTTTAAACCAATTTGGGCTAGCAATGGCTTGTCTTAGTGATAGGATGAAAAAACTTCGGAAAAGCTTTCAGCTTCTTTTTGGAGTAAAACAACTGTGAAGGAGTTTGTCAAACTGTACGTTTTGAATTCGTTCAATTTCGCGCTTGAATTCATTGGCAATCGTGCAAAAATATTATCTGATTTGCCGTCCATGTGAGCTTAGTTCCAACCAATTTAACATCGTGTTTTTCGTATTTTGATCCAGCAGATGAAGATTCAATTGTTTCGCTATCTGTGATCGTTTTATGTAAATAACTTTAAACAGAGCGTCCATACGGCAGCTGGTCAGTGTAACATTATTAGCTAGCTCTTCCAAGCTATGAACAACACCCACCTCCGCAATATGTCCGAGTGTGCGTGGGGTGATATAGTAGACCTGGGACAGCATAGGTTACATATTTATACACCAAGCAGAACGTACCTACCCCATCTGGCCATATGCTGACCTGTTCATACATGAATAATTCCGGTAAAGGAGCTAATGACAGGAGTGTGAGGGCGTTTTGGTGGTATTGGTGAGGACGGTTCTGGTGGCTGTGGTGGTGGTGCGGTAGTGGAAACTGTGGTGGTGGAGTTGGGGGTGGGGATGCGGTTACCTCGGAAGTTAGAGCCCGCCAACCCCGGTAGTTAATTGAGGAGCTGAGTCACACAATTGGACGCGGATTGCCTGATTCAACCACCTGCTCCATCCTCCAAACCTCGGCGTTGTCAAAATTGACTATTTCTGTCGGTTATCAATGCGGAATTTACAGCTTAGTCAGAAAATAACCATCTTACCATGGTTGCAACCCCTTCAGTTTGGATTTTTGAAGGTATCACGATGGGTCTAACGTCGTTTCAATTTCAAATGCAACATAAACAAGATTTTTAGAAATTTTCTGGTAGCACTTGGTTCGATTCTCTGCTGGGGTTTCTTCTTGTTTACAAGGATATTTCACCCAAGTAAAAAATATCATCATCCATATGAAGTTGTTCTGGATTTCGACATCGACTAAAATACAGGTTAATTAACCTTAAACTTCAAACTTATCTATAAGTTCCATTTCCAAATCAAAACCAATGACCAAACCCCCAAGTAACCAAGCGAACCTCAAGCACCCCTTCCCTTGCATGAAACCAGGGGTGCGCAGATAACACACAATACTTCAATATTTTGGTACGTAGATATTTGAACCAAATTATGTTGATATTCACTAAGTAAGAGGCTACTATGATGAAATATGTCAAAAACAGACTCTGCAAAATTTAAAACCCACCTAAAATCAAAAATTTGCTTTACCTTGCAACGAGGATATTCTTCACATTTCTGGTAACTGGAGGTATTTAGTACCTTATCATCAAAATCATCTTATCAAATTGAAAATTTTTCTTCTCGTTCGACTCTACGGTCCAGAATTCATTGTTGAATTAATGTTTGGGCCTGAAACTATTGTTCGTTCGTTGCAACTGAGGGGTTCCGAAGAGATGGACATACGGATCGGGGCTTCATTAATCATCCGGCCAGATCACGGACAGAACATGAGGTTAATGAGCTCTCCCTCTTCACGCCTGTTCAACGCTATGTTCCAGCGGTAACAAATATGTCGAGGATGCATATGAGTGTAGGTAATACACAGGGGGATTCACATCCCTACACAGGGGGTAACAGTTGTGTCGATAGTTTTCCTGGGGGTGCAACCGCAGGAGAAGAGCTCTCAGAGACCGCAGGTGGGCAAAGTGGACTTCTCACCCATCAGATCGCATCAACTGTTCGGAGAATAGTAACAGTATAGTGGTAATACGCTCCTATATCAATACAGACCAAACCGACCAGTCATTACCGCAAACCTTTACCAATACAGATACCCATTGTCAAGGATGCCGCTGGTTATAATCGGGTATTTTGTTCAGGGGCAGGTGATCCGCTTGTCCTCTAATAAACCGCATTTCCCTTTCGGGTGCCATTCACTCTCGAAGTAATTATTTTGAAGGGTAGCTACCTTTATATTGGATTTGGCCGAGGGAGGAGGGGTGTGTAGGGTACTGGGTTGAGTCCGAATGACAGTAGGGCACGTAACATCATTTCCTCTCGCCGTAATCCGTTCGGACTAGTCATACTGACTGGTACGGCGAAACGTTTGACTATTATACCGACGGATTTAACATAAGGGGATCAACGGACGAAATGCGATCGAAGAGAAGGATAGTTGGTTATATTGATAACCAACAGCAGCCGAAAAAAATTTTCTGCCCACATGAAAACAGGTGCATCAAGGATGACCTCATGGTGCTGTCTGCTCCGGTTCCAAAACACCAAAACGACCATGTACATGAGAGCTGTTGATGTTCTGAGGTAGGAATTTGAAATAATTCGCTTCAATATAATAATATTATTTATCAAAAATATCAAAACAACTCAGTATTTACAAATGAAAAATCTATGAAAATCTGTTCACTGAAGTTCACCGTAACGAAATATACCAACTACGCGTCCACATGATGCAACCAACTAAGGCCAATTTAGTCCTAATAACAGCGATTCCCAAAAACTAGTTTTCTTTTAAATTTTTTCATAATTTTAAATGATTTGAACTTTTTTTTGAGACTAGGGGAGAATCTTGAAAAATCTCACTCGTCATAAATGAGAGCTCGTTGAAACTTCTGAAGGGTGATGTCATCATAATCCAAATATTGGAGTGCGTCTTCAAAGAGATGAGTTTCCAAAAGGTGAGCCAAGAGCGATTTTGGAAAGAGGACAGAAAAAATTACGAAGAGATTTGATAACTCGAGCTCAATGTCCTTTTTTATGGTGCTCATGACCATGGGCTTCGCCTCCTTTGTGCCCTGCTGCCTTGTCGTGGTGCGAATGATGACTATGGTGATGCTGACTGCCATGGCTACCGGAGTGGCCTTTGGCCCCTTTGTAGGAATGGCCCTTTTCTTGGTCGGCTTTATGGCCCTTCTTGGCATGCTTGTAGCCAGAATTGAGGTGTCCCTTCTTCTTACTTCCACCTTTGGCATGTTTATGGGCTTGGTGGTCCTGCCCGTGGCCTTTATGGTGGCCAGCATCATGTTCCTCATCATAGAACACCTGGAAAAAATGTATGGTTATAGTAAAAAGTAAAGTAAACCGCCGTTCCAGGCGTTGGCTTTTCGCCAGATAACCGAAGTTGTCCCGGGCGTGCCCTGCCGCCCTTAAAGAGAGGCTACTCATCAAATCGCCCCCTTGAGTGGATGATACGTTTATGGTATGATTTTTGCACTTATCGTTGCTTCACGTCATTTTGAAATCAATCATTGGTTCCTTGAGCATCGCAGACCCAGAAAAATGAATTGATAAAGTCTTTTAACTAACTGTTAACTATTACCAGAATTCTACCTACTTTGAAACCTCTAAAAATGTTTCATCAATTCCAGTTAGTCGCGTCTATATCAAGTAATCAATGCAACCAATGGAATGAGTTTGATGAAAGTGTCCCCCAATAAAGTCGATTGGAAAGTGGAAGTTACTGGTAATAGTTCAATCACCTCGTCTTTTTTGTATTCATCCTTGTGATGCACTGTTCGGAAACCCTTCGTTTTGTGGCCCTTTTTATGGCCCTTGGAGTGGCCATGCTTAGATCCTTTGCTGCCATGGCCTTCCTTATGTCCCTTGGCGTACTCGTTTCCTTCATCCAAATGTCCCGCCTTGGCACCACTTTCCTCCTGAGGTATTAATCAAATTTATTAAAATTCATATTGAAAATAGAAATTTCTTCAACCAACATCCACACCATCATTTTACAGAGTTAATACTGTTGAGTATGGAAGTTAAATATATCGATACATTTTATTTACCTTTTTACCGCCTTTTTCTTCTTCGTGCCCGTGAGTTTCCGAATGGCCCTTTTCGTATTTTTCCTGTTTTTTGAAACCCTTGCCGCCCTCTTCACCTTTGGACGCTTTGTCTGCATGGTGGTGCGACGAACCGTGGCCTTTCTTGAACGATTGTCCGTGACTGTGGCCGTGGTGATGCCCACCGTGATGGTGATGTCCTCCTCCACCATGATGATGAGCTCCACCACCATCATGGTCTTCTGGACCGTGATCATCGTAACTGCCTCCATCGTACACCTCACCGCCTGGCCAGATTGAAAAATCTATCATACTTAACATCGAAAATTCATCTTTCAACCGCTGAGGGTGATAAATTTTAAAAACTCTGATTTTGAATGACAAAAACTGTTGAATGTTTGAAAAACTAAAAAAAAGTACGTTTGCTACCTCCTTCTCCACCTCCTCCGCCATAGTCCGAATGCTCTATTCCACCTCCTCCGCTGCTGAAGGAGCTGCTGCCCCCAGCGTATCCATCAAAGCTAGGGCCATCGTCGACGTCGGAAATGTAACTTGAGCCAGCAACTTCTAATGGGACGCTGCTTATCTCAGCCTTGGTATCGACTTTATTATCGCCCCCATTCGTCACCTTGGCGGTTTTCGGTTTCTTCTTATAGTTCTTCTGGAACGAAGCTTTCTGATTGTAGCTGCTGCTTTGCCCGTCCGTGCTGGTTATTTCATGCTGATTTGCGAACAAATGTCCATCTTGGTTTGGTAATTTCACTGATTTCGTCGTGGAGAACTCTTGTTTGGCCGGTTTCGATCTTCTTGGTTCAATCTGTGAAGCATAGGGTGGCATCACAGAGCTACTGACTGTCGGGTGAAGCTTGGGAGCCATCCTCGCTTGTTGCTGCAGGTGGTCTGCATCGGAATTTCTTGCTTGCTGAAAATTTGCCGGAGGAAGAAAAATCTTGATAGAATCGAGGTCGAATATTTGTAATTTGGTTTCTCCTCTGGGTGTTCGTGGAGGAGACTGTGATTGCTTGCAGTAAAAATATTATAATTGACAAGACAAAATTTGTCTTTTAATTTGTCATTTATTGGTTTCGAAGGAATCGTAAAAAACTCAAAAAAATGTTTTGATTTGCATTTCATTTATTGTCATCAAACGTAAATTTTTTTTAGACATTTTTTTAGGAAACCAATTTTTTTTCAAAAACATTTTTCAGGAAGAGTTTTTGCGGAAATCAAGGTAATGTTTTTCATAAAACGAATTAAGTACAAAAGAGTAAATTTTCGAGGAAATATTTTTTAATTTAAAATTACCTGATATTTAGAAAAAATTTCTAAATAACAAACATTATTTAATATCTAATGTTTTTCTATCAGAATAGTTTTTTTTACCGGAAATCTTTCAGGACACATGATTATTCATAAACAATTTAAGTCCAGCAAAATGATTTCAAAAGGGGTAGGAAAAATCTTGGTGCAGAAAAAGATGGGCTTTGGTGTACTTTTAATTTTTCAGCGAACGAACAGAATTACACTTGCATAAAAAACGCCATGGTTGACTTTCCAGGATGAAACATTACGCTAGAAATCAAAATATTTGCAATTCATCAGTGGGTACTCACCTCGAGTCCTTTCTCCCGCAAAGCAGTGTCTTTGTAAATCGGCAGAGGATTATCATCTCGGTTGCTATAGCTTGTGATGATTTTCACGTTGCCATCGGCGTCGGTGAATTTTTGCACCGTTTTGACCGGAAAGTCAATTTTCGGAGGTCCTTCCAACTCGAAATCCGACTTATCAAAATCGGGCTTGCCGAACTCGGGTTTGTCGAAATTCGGTTTTTCGAAATCGCTTCCGAACTCACCGGTCGACCTGTAGAAACCAGTTTCTTCCGCTGCGCGTCCATCTTCTTGTACTTTGGCGGGTGGTGGCTGAGGGTATGGCTTGACGTTCGTTGGTTGCGGATAAGCACCGATTTTGGGCGGATTTTGATGATAAATAAAATGATTATCCGACCCTACGATTTCCAGATCTTCTTGGCCGAAGATCTCGCGAAGATCAAGGAGCAGAGGGATCGTGAAAAGTAACTGCAGCCACATAACCGGAGGTTCATTTGAAGTGAATCCAGTCCGACTGAGGGTTTATATCCCTTTCGATCGAGACATTTGCCAATCGCTCAGCAGCAGAAACTCCACTAATTGGCCATGAAGCATTTAAACACTTGCGAAAAACGTATTTGTACAGCGAGCTTTTCCAGGCTTGACTGATCGGCTGTTAATTAAACGGTAAACCAAGAGCCACACCCTTTGCTTGAAAAAACGGAGCCGCCCGATTGAGACTTGACAGTTTTCCATTGAATTGAGCCGCCGCGGTGATAGGCCTTCGAGTCAGGATGCAGCTTACTGGTTTATGGTACACCTAGTACACCATCAGTATTCGAATGGAGCTAAGAGTTTGAGATACTGGGTGTACAATTAGCAATGAATAAAAATGATCAAATCTGACTCCAGTTTTTGATTGACGCCAAGGCGTGCTCGGCTTATACCTAATGACAAACCATAGCTACACCACTGTATCTTTCTTTCACTGGCGATTTTGGAAAAAATTGCAAAAGTCACCTGTCCAGTGCAGTTCAATTCGAACGAACAAGTGGACTCAGTGATGCACAAAAGCATCGACTGACAACAGATTGGACGCATCCAACTGTCAGAACAAAGCCAACGACTAATCTTCCATCACCTGTAATCGGATTTTTTCCTGCCAGGTCCGAAACAGATGTCCGAATCCAAGAGCTTTACCAACTGCAGTGTGAAATGGATTTTTCAAAATTGGCCTCCCCTCATCCATAAAGTGCCGAAGGCATCGGTCAGTTTGTTGCGCGAATTTTATGCCACAGTGGGCAACCGTCCTATTAGTCGGCGTAGGATTCTGCGCCAGGCGAATTCCAGGCTGCGCAGCTAACTGTATGATTGGCCCTTGTCCCTATCACAGATACCCTACGCGAATCCAGGAACAGTTCACTGATCACTCGCTCGACACTCTCAATTAACGTTATTTGAGATGGAACCCTTTGGTTCAATGCTCAGACTGATTGAATCGAACGGATTCCCAATTGAACTTCCTTGCCGGAATATTTTAATTGTCTGCTCAATTTTTTCCATCGAGGTCCAGTTTTACGTAAAAAATACAAATTGGAAAATCGAAATTAAAAATTAAAATTAATAAGGTAGGCAAGTTGGATAACCTAGTTAAACTTAGTTAAAAACTCCCTACCTCCCATACCTGTGAATCACAGGCTGTGATCAATAAATTGGTTTTATTCCTCTTAGTGGTCAAAACACTACCATACGTCTCGTGATGGTTATCATTAGAGAAATTCGAACTTTGCATGGTATTGAGTTTTTCAAGATTTTTGATCCTCCCAGCCTCCAAACTAATCGAAACATGATCAATCAGTAACAATAATGAGCATATCAAAATATGGACGTATTGTGTGTTACCAGCGCATCAGTAGTTTCCCTTTCCGTTTGAAAATATAAAATAATTACTTTGCAAAAATTAAATATTCCACCTTCGACAAAAAAATGTTTTCTCCCTAGTTTGTTTTCTATCAACTTTCACATTCATTTTCCATACTCAATGGAAGTGCATCACCCCTCCGCCTACTTCTCTTTGAACTCGATGCAGTTCAGTAATCCATCATTATAAATAAAAGACTGCACGCAGGGACATGCAATCAAAGAGCATCAGCTTGCATTCGGATCCGCAATTATCAGCGTTGAATGCATTCCATAAACCAGGTAATCCGTAAAGCCGCTTTACCTAAAAAAATTGCCGTGCTCTCTTTTCACGAAAACGGGGTTGGGGTTTAAATATTTACCGCGGATTAAATCTTGTCCGCCGTCCGTCCGGTTGGGCGCACTCGCTAATGATCCTCACTGTGCAGATTTAGTATGAAATGCAGTTGAAAGGGGTCGTTTCATTAGTTTCCTAGCGAAAAGAGGGAGGATCGCCAGACAGACATGTACGACAGACAAGGGGTAAAATGCAATTTGGATTCAATGGCGCGTCTCTCCGTCTCTGATGTGCAGTTATGTGAAACCGGCCGACGACACTTAATGCACTTACGTTTCTGATTGGCAATCTCGGATCGCGAAACTTCATTTTTAACACTTCGCGAAACGTCCTTTTGTGTCTAGTCCCTTTTTGCAAACCCTTTCGACTGACAGAGGCCCCAGGGCACATACACTCCAACTATTGTCCGCTAATTTCCACGTCGTCCATATTCGCCAATTTTTTCTCATTTTTTATTCGACTTTGTTTGTTGTAAAGAGTGCAGTCAAAGGGGTGGGCAACCCTCCTTAGATCTTAACTCTCCTAACCGTATCAAAGGGCCCTGCAAAGTAGACGTCCGCTAATCGGCTTGCGCTCCGTTTGATCCCTTGAATGTATGAGATTGCTATGATAAGCTCTTGAAAGCGCTAAACCACATCGTTGTCAAAATGGCGACCCGAAATGAAAATACCACCTGAGGTAGATGAAATGCTTTGCGCGAGATGAATCGCAAAATTTGCATCCGTGCGTTTCATTTCGATCCGAGCAGATGGAATAGATTATGCCATAGCCATTGATGAATGTTGGTAGAATTGCGACGATCTTTTTAACGTGCCCAACCTGGTTCGTCACATGCTATTTTCAAATTTCGCTGTTCATGCTCGACTTGGCGATATTTATAAATGCGGGCCCCCTATAGGGCCGGTTTTTCAATTTTTAGCTAGATTTATCCAAGGACGCTAGCATTAACTAATTTCCAAGAAATTTTCAGTATGATGGTCAATGAAATTATGTCCTAGGTGAAATGTAGACTACATTATGTAGTGCAAGCGTCCTAGGATTAGGGCCGCTTTTCGATACTATCGATTCGATAGTCGATTATCCAAAAAATCATAGCTAATCACCAGGCCACTAATTTCAGGGTGATTTTTGGGTGGATGTGCATATGCTATGTCTCCGAGAAATTTGTAGCCAAGAGATTAGCTATGATTTTTTGGATAATCGACTATTGATAAAGCGGCCCTTAATCTTGTTTCAAATGAATTGAAAAACTGTCCCTTAAACCGGTGGTAAATGCTAGCGAACCCTCCATTGCTAACCAGTGGTCAAGACTACAAGAAATTGGTCAGGTTCGGAGAGAACATAGACCCTCATTAGTGACCACAAAAGGGAACCAACTTGAAACAACGCTTGCCACATTCGAAGACAAGTACCCTCAGGGTGGATATCTCAGTAACCTTTTAGACAGCCAGTTCTCCCTTAGGAAGACCCTTTTCAGGTACTTGCTACCGGCCAGCCAAGCATTAGAACAAAGCTTCCTAATTATCACCAGAGGCGAGATCCAATGCTCAAAATTGGGCATCTCCCTAGCTCCAAGTTCGGCTTACTTAGCAGGTACAACCCGAAAAACTGAAAAATACGAGCATACTGATGGCAGAAAGGGATTTCGAAATCAGCGATGGTAAACACTAATATTTTTGGAAATTTTCCAAGAAAAAAAATTTTTCAAAAAAAATATTTTCGGAAATTTTCTAAAAACATAATTTTACTTAGGGCCGGTTTATTTACAAAATGTATCTATCCGATATCAAAAGAAGCTCCCGATACCCGTTACCAATGAGATTTTTACAAAGAAATTTCACATAAATACCACCATGGTGACGTTTAGTTTCCTTGGATATCGGATTGATCATTTTTGTCAATAAACCGGGCCTTACTTAAGTCAGCAAATCAAGGATAGGGTCTCGATGCTGAGATTTGCTAACGACAGAAATTCAAGGGTCGGTCATTCACCATTAGGGCCCTACTTCGGCACCTATATATTTTTCAAATTTTCCATGTGATGAAGATAATTATTTGGGTGAGTAGTCATGATATGGCTCGATATTTTGATGAAAAATAGGGTATTTATACTATTTGGTATTTCACTTGTACCTATGTGTTTTCGTTCTTATTGGTTTTTTTCTTGTATTATTTTTTTTTTTCTTCCTTGATATAAAACCAGGTACCCAGGTACCTACGTAGTTGTATTTTTAATTTTTCCATACGTAGGTCATGACACTAGGTACTGTTTTGCGAGGAAAATCAATCCATGCAATAAAAAAATCCCTACTTCAAGTCAACTTGAGTAACCTCTTTTTTAAAGTCGGTCGAAAAAGGGTTGAGGCTAATTGAATAGGGTGGGGGTGCTTCATCGAGATCTCTTTGGAATCTGAACTCAAAGATGGGATCTGCACTGCTCATCAGTTGACTAAACCCATTCATCAGTCAATTAGCACTCTTGGCACCCTAATTTTTGCAAAGTCAGACGCTATTCGGCTAAAACGAGGTTAATAATTGGATTTTTCACATCAGGACGACTTTTCTAAGTGAAAGGGTTATACCTGCCTCATCAGCATGTGAACTTTCAGCTAATGTTCTTAGCGAACCCCTCACAAAAACCTTTGCAAACTGATCCTATGGTCCATCATGTGAATCGAATCTCCTTTCATACGATATTACCTAATCGTTTCCCAGCACGTAAATCGTATTAGCATTAAGCAAGTCATGTGTGCACATATTCGATAACAAGCAGAAGGGTAATCGACCTTTGGGTTTGGTTCCCCCGCAACGCAGAAAATCAACTCGTGAACATGAGAAAATTCTGGACCATATAGGTACCTAATAAACAAAAAAAGATAGGAAATCTCATGTGAGTTACCTACAGCTTACCGTCTACAACAGGAAGTTACTAGGTGACTATTTTTTCAAAAACCATGAGCGTAAAACGTTCGGAAATCATTCAGGACCTGGGGCACGAACTGAAACTCAAACCGACACTGATACAACCGTCACAACCATAATTATGTTGAGATAAGGATTCGACAATATTTTCTCTCCGGAAAACTGGGCCCAAATTGATTCCAATGACTCAACTACTTAGTTGATGATCCGACTAACTAGTCGATAATTTGCTACGCTCCCTAACAAGGGGTTTAACATTTTTATGAAGTTATCCACTTTCCTCGCCCAATCTTCCCACTTCCGCTAAACAATTTTTCGGGTGAAAGCCCCTGTGACGGAATAATATTAAAAAATGCTCAGTTTCCTCCCGAAAAAAAGCGGCGGCACCTGATGAGCACGGATGGTTCCACACAGTTCAACACGGGGGTTCAACACATGTTCCGGTTACAATTACATGCGGGAAAAGGCCCCCAGGACCCAGTAGCTGTGTAGGACGTCATACTGGACTAGCATTGTTAGTAGTCCAGCCACGTGGACCTCTCGCGCTCTGGATGGCGTTTTAATTAAAATCGCACCCCGGAAACTGACGGTAGCCCCGGGCGCGGACCGGAACAAAGCTTCCGGGTATGTGAGGACAGTGGACGGGGAACGTAAATTAAATTTTCCCCGCATGGCGATCGAAAAATCCCTAAATTTTCTCTGTCGATCATTTATCGTATATTTATTTTCTCTAATCATTTTTATAGATTTTAGAACATGGTAAGTATGTGAATCGGAGTATTCCAAGCTTCCAAAAATCGAAAATGGAATTGGGGGTTTGGGATTATTACCTACCTGCTAAAGGACGTTTTTACTCAGAAAAACTTTTTAACAGTTTTTTGTTCGTGAGTCTGCCAGTTCGTGAGCCAGTCCATTTCTGCCGTCCTAAGTTAAAACGTCCTATCTCAGTTCTTAGCGTTTTGAGAAAAACGCGGTTAAGTGAGATTGTTTGCACCGTCCACGTTTTTAACCCTAGCTATTTGGAATTTTCACGATAGCTCCTTGACATCACCCCCCAACTTTGTCAGTTGTCAACAAACCTCAATATTAAACCAGCAGGTAGAAATTATCAATTGAAGTGCAAGAAGTCGAAGATAAGACTTTGTTGTTGTTGTTCGTTTTCTTGTCGTGTGCCTTAGGCCACGTTCGACATTGGTTTTTATACCTAGGATAGGACTTTTTAACCTAGTAGTAGTAGTTTTTGGAACTCAGTATTCGAAGATGAATATCTTGCCCACATCCATGACAGACACAGCTTTGCTACTCACTAGGCCAGAAAGTCCTAACTCCTTTATTTGAGACCTCCTTTATTTGACTTAGGACGATTTATTCTAGCACAAGTTACTGAATTTTTTCAGTTATACAAGGTCAAAGTGTCCTAACTTTCTGCTACTTAGGACTTTTTAGCCTAGGACTACCAAGTTAGGACTTTCTGTTCTTGGATGGAGGCGGAAATTGACAAAAGTGAGATAGGACAAAGCCATTTTTCAGTCCTTTCCAATGAAGATAGGACTTTCTAACCTGGCCCATCAGACGCGTCATGTCAAAATCTATACAACCACGTCCTTAACTCAAAAAGCGAAAAAAATGAGATAGGACGTTTTAACTAAGGACGGCAGATTTGTTCTCATTCACTAAAACGGCCATATTTTCCAAAATTCCCAATATTTTCCAAAATTCCATCCCCAGAATGTTTTTTTTTTAGACAAGGCACAACCGTAATGTCTATAGTGATGACTTTATACCTAGTCTTTTGACTTACCTACTCAAAATGAAATATCAAATATTTCATTATGAGTACCTATGTAACTCAAAAGAAATTTTGCTTTTTACTCATGATGAAAATGGTGATTGACCACTCTTTACTTGTGATTCCTAAAATGTATCATCCATCAGCTTTACGAGAAAAATCTATGTTTTCAACAGCAGTCGGTGAAATCCATCGCAGGTGACAGGACGTGTTCAACAAACGTCGCCAACCTATGAGCCGAATTTGCGTGACAACCTTTTGACCCGCTGACAGATTGACTAGTTGTTTCGTGTGGGGGGGGGGGTGCTAGGCCAGATGCAAAAGACGGATAGAAAACTGAACAGTTGCTGATTTGTACGGATCTATTTCTATTATGACTAACCGCTTGCATGGTACGGTGGGCTCTGGAATAACAATAGGTATAGTAATTTAGTAGTTGTCCTAAAATTGTTCGTATCCTCTTAATAGCTTAGATCAGGTCAAAGGCTATCTAGCCACCTGCTACTAAAAAAGTACCATTATGGAGTGTGGAGGGGATTAGTCTATCTTTTCGCTTAGGGCAAATTTGACCAGCACTTGAAACTTAGTTATATTTTAATCTTGGAAAATTTGTTATCTTCATCAAAAAGTACGAGTACCTAACCATACACCCAGCTTCACCAATGGGGTTCTAGGTTCTATAGCTGGTAAAATATCCTTAGCCTCAAGGATATCACTGAAAACTATTTTGCTCATCGTAAGATTTATTATAGGTAACAAAATGCCGAATAGTAGATACCTATATTACCACTCTCCTATTATTAATGAGACAAAGTTTTGATCAACCATCTTGAGCCTTTTTTCTTAAATTAGTTATGGCAACTTTCCAAGTCAAGAAAGTTACCTACCTATAATCTTCGTTTTCCCATAGTCGTTCAACTGTCAGCAGGAAATTGGGAGGATTATCAATAATTTTTTTATATTTTTATCCTTACCACTTGTGGGGCCTCGTTTTGCAACTTCCTGCAACCTGTGAGGTTTCTTTTTCCTACTACGATTAAAGATTGGATAGATAGAACTAATGTAGCGTTCATTTTTGATTTCCTGCGGCTAATTCTGATATTGATGAGATTCAGCTTCGGGAACCCGTTTACGAGAGATCACCACGGGTTAATGGAGTGAAGTCACCTACAACAGATCATAAATCGTTTTTCTTACTTCTTTAAATAATAAAGCATATTATGCTTTATCCACAAATCAATATTGGTCAGAGAAAAAGGAGGAAGGTATCTCATTCCTGAAAACCACTGGTATTCATTCACCCCTGGAAAATGGAGGGGGAAATTTCACTTTACTTTTTACATTCAGGGAGTGATAAAAGGAGTCAGTTGGCCATTTTTATGAAGCAATCGCAGTGAACACCTCCATGCAGGATTTTTGTCTTTTTTTCAATGCCGAAAATCGAATCCCATTGGTTTGATTCTGTAGCCAACATATCGTTATGGTTATATGATCAATATAAAAATCTATGAAAATCTGATACAATTATAGGAAAATATAGTGATCAGCATAATCAAATTATAATTCAAATAAAGTATTTAGGGCTAGAAGACGGAGCCTTTGCTTCAATACGCTTCTCAGTACCGAAGATCAACTCCCTCCCAACCAATGCACCAACGTTGTCAATTTCAATAAAACATCTTGAATTCTTCATGCGAAAAAAATTATAACCGAGATAATTTTTTACAAGAGTTGATACTCTCTAGATTTGTTGTTTCACCTCTTGCAGAAAAAATGTACGCCTTCCTCGGTCAATTTTCGATCGGATTTTAACCTGTTCGTAAACGAGATTTCACGGCCCTTGAGGAAAAGTCGTTCGTACCTACTCGTTAAATCGCAATCTTGACCGTAGGGAAGGCGATAAACCGTATTACCGGCGGTTGGGTTTTAATAGACTTTTAAACCCATTAACACCATTGGTCAAGCGAAGATGGAAAGTTAAACGGACGACTCCCCTGCCACCCATCCCTTCTGCCACCCACCGCTGCTGCCACCTCACGGTCGATCGGAGAATTAATATTAATCGAGAGACGAGGATTCATAGCAGATGACCGCCAAGTCGATCCTCGGGGCGATTGCGGCATTTTTTCTCCATGGTCTGTAAAGTATGGTATCTTCCATGTTCACCCCACCAACCCCCCGCAGGGGGTGGTTTTTCGCCGTAATAACCGGTTCCGGTAAAGTACGCGTGGTAGAACAGTTCATGTCACTGCAAATGCCGCTTACGGCGTATTTTAATTATTAATTGCGCGAGATGAGTATTCCCCGTGCCTATTAATTATACAATTGTGATGGACCATCTGGACATATCGGCCATATTGTACTCGTCCTCATTCGGTAAAGGGTTGACTTCTGACGCAATTAAGGCGCGTTTGCGGGTATGATTATGTTACATTTCTTCGTTTTATTCGAACACCATACATGAACATTTTGCCTTTTAATCGTTCACGGATGATGAAGTCGGCAATCATTTGTAGGAACAGTCGGGGATGGTCAACACGTGGCCTCGGCCTCATGAATCATGAATGAAATTTAGGTTTTGCCTTTATAGTTGCGCAACGCCAGAGACTGCATTTACTCTGAATGGAGTTTTGATATAAGTCCTGCCATTCTGTTTGGTCATTAGGTCAAAATCATTGAAAGATTGTATCCTGGATTTTTGGGAAACTCGGCTGTAAGAAGAGTCTTAAAGTAAATAGTCAATTATAAATAACTATATTTACCACGTTGCAGCCACAATTTTCGAAATTTCGCCTGATATTAGGTATTCAATTTTTTTTCTCATTTTGATGAGTCCCTCAATCGAATGAAACAATGCAGCGACGAATTTCTTCAGAAAAATATGTGGCTTTGATAAAAAAAGATATATTTATATCTCCACAGCCAAGATAATCGAAATCATAGTAAACCCTCTTCTTCGTGCAGCATCAGAAGGAATTTACCATCAACCAGATGTTGGGATCGATGGATTGGAAATAGGATAACGGTCTGCGGTCATTCCATCGCTCCTCTTGTACACGTTAATTACCCTCGTATTAGTCTCGGTCAGGGATTCACCAGCGTGGAAAAATGAAAACATCTCCGGATCTCTTGGCTGGAGAAAAATATGAGAATTTCGAGTTTAAATGTGTCTCGGCCCGGATCTGTTAGCCTGCGAACGGCGTATAACATGCGTCGTGAAAAAAACTGTGCGTTCGTTCGGTACACGTGTGCGTACCATATGAGAGCGTGCGCCCGCTTTTTCTTCTTCTCCTCCTCTTTCTCCAAGAAGAAAAATAAACTTGGAGCCTTTTTGCTGGGAAGAAGAAAACGAGCAAAAAACTACCGGGGTTAAACAGAAGGGGAGTCAGGTTCTTCGTATTCAACACGTGCCTCTGCTAGATGTTAAGACAAATCAGGTTAGTTGACGTGGAACAAGTTCCTAAATCTTGACCTGTGAGGGACACCATCAATCATTGGTAGTTGATGGAAATCGGGGCTGGTAATCGAAGTGTCAGACTATGCATATGGTAGACAGCAACCGAAGTTCAGGAAGAAAATATTTTATGAAGTCTCGATTGCAGGTTCCAAATGTACTGAAAAACAAACTATTGCAAAAATTCAAGGAATCTAACTAACCACATCTGTTTTTTACTTCCATATTTAATGAAAGTATTGTAACTGAAATCAAAAATCGGACCTTCAGAAAAAACTTTCACTTATTTATAAACTTTTACTCATAATCACTTCCTGAAAACGTGCCTGTGTGTCCGTGTGTCAGAGTGCCCGTCTCTGGTCATTTCCAAAGTGACCCCCCAATTCTCAACCTCATATCAGATTGCTTGAACTGGAATGCTTGTCTTGGCAAGACCCAGTTTAACCGGAATTCGAATTTTTTACAGTGCTTCCGATATATTTCCTATTTCATTTTTTTCTGGCCACAAAACCGATTTGAGCGTTTTTGGTCCTTAAATCTCTTTTACCTTGCAGGATACGTGAATATTTCAAAGACGTCTCGGTCACTAAGAAACGGCCGAGTAAAAGGGACGAAATGAAAAGTTGTGTGGTACGATCCTGCAATCAATTCCTTTTTTAATATTTTGATTGAACTTTGAGCTCCCTGTAATTAGAGCCCTTCCGACTTCAACTCAGGTGCGACAGTTTGATTTGAAAAAGTTCAATTCCATCTGTCCGTGACTTGACAAGCCTGCGAGTGTTACCTGACTGACAGGTCATTTCAGCTACCGAACTAAGAAGTGACCTCTTGCCCTGGGGATAACGTTTTCCCATTTATTTTGGTACTATAGTTCTAGGAGTAATTCGAAAATTCGTTCAGGTCGTGATCGTATAGGCCTATCATAGCTTTATCCAATAACCAATCTAAATTTTTGTGTTTTCTTTCGTAACGTGTAGATGCAGTTAGTTATATTAGGGGCAATTTCACCAACAATTTTAATCTAGTTTTTTCTTGATCTTGATGGTAATGCCGTATTTTGACACGAACGAAATCATGACATCGAAATCGTTTATTTCGTTCGACCTGGGTCTTCATTGTTCGTGAAATTGGGACAGGGGTTTGAAAAAAGAACAAGACTTGAGTTTCTGATTGTTGGTGGTCTTGAACTTTGAAAGGAAAGTACATAACCATGTTGTGACCAGAACTGATTCGCTCAAACCAAGTTTGAATAATTGTTTCTGAAACTGGTCTATTTATCCTTTACTTTCCCCAATGATCGGTTGATTTGGTAGATCTTTTATGCCCCAAATGGTAATTATTGAGGTACCTGCCTACAGGCTTTTAATAAATAATTTATTAAAATTGACAATTATTGTCAATTCCGATTGAAACATTTCTAAATAACTATGAGGCCTTTGGTGATGGAACTTCATTCCCGACTTGATTCATCTCAAGTTTTCAGTAGGTAGGTATACAGTGTATACTATGCACATTGCAATTTCGTCTAGTTGAGTAAATTATGAAAATGGTAGGCTTTTTGTTTACATCTCTCATTCCTTCATTTGGACCGCATTATTAAATAATAAACCATTGTAATCTTTGATGGAAAAAATTAACTCCCCGATTTGTTTTCAAACCTTTTTCGAGTTAGAAATCGAAGAAGCGAAGGCTGTAGGTGGAAACTGGGAGTTGTAAATCTTCCGTCTCTGCGGTGGAGGCTGGGACGACCTGAAGTAGTTGTTTTCTTCTTTTGTTGGAAAGGACGTAACACAGGTAGCTGAGTCCACGATAGGATGAAGAACAAGCCTGAACAGCTACTGTCTCCGTCTCTCTTCATCTGCCATACGTGCACCTGACCTTCTCTCTCTAACCCGTAAAACCCTTCTACACTCTCCCACTTGTTCATCTGAATCTGCTTTTGAAAAGAGCTCACTGTCTTTTTTTCGACGTCTCATCTCCACAACTCTTAGTTTGTTCGCCGGAGGTTCCCCGATAGCCTCGAGGCTGAAGTTACCACTATTATTAAAATCGTTCTCAGCTACCGAATCCAGACCATCTGAAATCAGTCCTGCACAACTGGATGATAACTGAAACAACTCGGTACCAAGCGTAGGAAATGAGTTTATTTTCATTTCTTTTGCCATCAGGAAGACCTAGGTGTTCAGATGATCAGAGATAGGGTCAAACTAAAAAAAACTTCACCGAGCTTTCGATATGATTTTAATATCTTCATCAGGGCCTAAAAACATAACAATACAACAAAAGGAATCCTTGAAGACAGGGTGCAATACAGTACACCAGGCCAAGATGAGGCCTTGACTTGTCTAGAATAGCCCGCTTTTACGGTTCAAGTTCCAAAATAGGGAAAATACGCAGTTGTGGCTGCATAAATTCTAAAAACGATTGAAACATCAGAATACAGTAATTGGACGAAAGGAGGCATAAATAATCAGGCCTTCCTAATCCTTGCGGGTAATGTATTCTTGACAGGCAGCAAGTTCAGGTAAAAAGCGCTCAGTCGTTTCGAAGGACCGCTGAAAAAACACGTTTGAACCTCGAAAAAATATTGTTAGTATACACGAGAAAACACAGCAGTGCAGACAGTAAATCAACCTGTAGGCTGGGAGAGCGGGTACTTCTTTTCAGTAAAATGGTCGAAAGTGCTGTTTATTTTCTCCAAAAGTAAAGATGGTTGCTCTTGCGCGATGGTTTTTTGTCGAATAGGGGAATAAAGCTAACTAGTGAAAAAGACGTACTGGCCTTTTAGCCGAGATTTACGACTAGGTACCTTTGCGTGTAGGTAAGGGTAGTTCACAAAAATCCAAAGGGAGTTAGAGTGATAATTTCAAAAACGTTATAAAGAGAACACCAAGACCGATACTTACCTATAGGTTAGGCATCTGACTTGACATGGAATGACGTGAACATGCCGTGAACATGTCGTGAAAATGGCATAAACATGACGTGAACACAGGGTGAACTTGGGGCTCATTGTTTTGGGGGGTTCCCCTGAATATGGGAGAGGGGACATTTGAAGAGTTTTCCTCCAAAACTGCACTCATCCACTTTCGATTTTTGTCGATATCGATTTCGTTTTTTCGATTTTTGATTGCTTATAGGTACCAAAGCTGCTATGAATCGAAATCGAAAAAAACGAAATCGATATCGACAGAACTCGAAAGTGGATGAATGCAGTTTTGGAGGAAAACTCTTCATTAGTTGACTGACATGACAATGTGGTAATTTTATCTTCATAGTGTTAGATTATTTTTAGAAATTCATTTCAATCTCCCATTGAGAGTTCTAAGTGAGTGGAGACATGGGGCAGGCAGCTTTAACGTCAATGTCATTGCTCAGGGGTAGCCTAACAAAACTGTTAACCCATGCCTACACTCGTTTTTGGAAAATGCCCAATATTTAATTGTGCAGCCATACTTTCCAAGAAGGTGCCAGTCCAAGAGGGTAGGCCTCGCAACTCAGGTACCTCCGTCAACCTATTCATAATATTAATGAGTTTCTTTTTATTACCCATTGTATTGGTATAATCTCACACACATGTACATATTATCTAGTATTTCCGGAAAACTCGAAAATAGGACCACTTAATGCCACCAACATGAGGGTAGCGCTTAAATGTTTGATATCATCGCTGGCTCAGGGGTCTTTTGGGGATATTCGTCGTGTTATGTATAACAGCAAGGGATGCACATGTAATTAACCGTTTGCTCTGTATTGTTTATTAATCGGGTCCTATCCATCGGTGAAACACGAGCCACTCGTGTCAGCACTGCCACCATATGCCACTCACAACTGTGTCCTCTTGAATATGCAACGAATGCCGTCCATGAGTTAGTAACATTTCTTCAGTGTGGTAGTTTAGGGCCTCATCCCGATTCAAAAATATGACGCATGAATATTAACTCGGTTGGTAATTGCTCGAACTGCAGCCGTAGTTTACCCGTAAGTTGACCAGCAGCTCCACAACTTAATTTGAAATAATTTTCTAAAATAATTCGGGTTTTTTTCACTTTTTTTGCTTTGTTTACTGAATGGGTAAACCGGCTGTTTTAGCTGTTCACACTCTCCCCATCGTTGTCGATAACATGAGTTAATTGAATGAAAACCCAGTTGGTTTTAAGTTGGCTGTACTGTTGCTTCTAGGTTAGTATACCTAAAAAAAAAGTAAAATGCGCATCTTCTTCGGCGGCCAGGTATGCAGTTGAATATTTTTTAATTGGGGTTCTTAGAGCCGGTTTATCAATTCATTTAAATCTAGATTTATCCGAGGAAGCCCGTATTAAGTAACTACAAAGCGATTTTCTGAATGACGATCCATGAAAATACTGCAAGCCGATATGAGCAGAATTTATCTATAGCAGACGAACAAGGTTAACTAATTGGATATTACCAAAATTTGGTGGTTTTTGATATTTAATATTAAATACCTAATGCAACAACCAAATATCAGAATGCTGCACCCAACCGCAGCCAATATCATGAGAGCAGCATTTAATTTTTGAAAAAAAATTGATAAGTGGTCCTAGCAAGTGTCGATTTGATTATTTTAGATTATCAAAGCCAAGTCAAAAAGGTTAAGAATCTCCAATCGTGACTCTCGAGTTGAAAACTTCCAGAGATGCCCCTAAAAACTAAGAAAGAAAAAAGTTAGGCACGTTAACGATTTATTTACCGAACCCGTGAAACTGGGAATAAATATCGGGCGCGACGAAATATTCAAAAAATGTCAAGTGAACCCTTTCAGAATGCCATAAAAGCGTGGCGACTCGACGACAAAAACTGGTTTAGTATCACTAGCTATCCCTTTTCAAGTGGGGCCTTATCTTGAGAAAAGATTCCAACACATGTGACCATCTCGTACAGAAGCAGCAACAGCCGTCAGTGGTGAAGACTCACACAACAGCCATTATATTCTCCAGTGGCACCCCTACCAAAGCGAGATAAGATATAATTAATGGTACATAACCCGCGCCTTGCTCCGTCCACCATTTTACTGCCTTCGAAAGGTGAATTGATCACCCAAAAGGTCGGTGTAATTTGAATATATTTTCAGTGCTTTATCATGGTTAGAAGGCCGTTTGAATTGGCGTGGAAAATTCACGATTCATTTTTCAAACATTTGGTCAAAAATTTGAGGTTTGGGCATTTTTTTGTTCACTTTTTGTAACGCGTAAATATCCCCAATCTGGAGTAATTTTTCTTGCCCCATTTAAAGTGTTCGCAATGCTCATAAAAATAAAAGTTTTTAACCTCGTTGGTCTTACCGATTTGACAAATCCATACGTTCCAAATTGGATATTGCAAAAGTGCGGAAACAACTTTTTCAAAAATTCATTCTTAAGGTAGCCAAACGAATTTCCCTGGTCAATGTGATGGGGCTCTATCGGTATACTTGTAACAAGTTCTCAAGATCTCAAGAAACTAACAGGTTTCTCAAGATCGACTTTTTCGAGCTCCAACTCGAAGTTTTTTGAATTTACGCCGTATAGCAATCATTTATATGCGTTCAAGTCCATGTTCGATTTTGAATTTCCCTCTTCGTCCAGGTAGAAACGTTGAAAATGGTCGCTATGCAAAGGGGACTACGTAGCAGAACAAACGGTTACAACTTACGAAGCTCATGCTCGAACATGCTCAGATTCAATTACTCGAGACACTTCGAAGTATAGGTATAGGTTTTACCCTCGGTTTAAAATGATGTTTGAGTCGCCCTCGTAGCCTCTGCTACCTGAGAGAACCCGAGAACACTTTGAAAACTGAAATTACTACCAATAACTGCGCAGTGCATTTCTCGTTCACTCGTTTATTATATTCGAAAAAAGCCTCGCCCTTGTACGTGGGGCCCTCCTATTTTTTGTCAGCCATCTCGACCTGCCTCAAGACCTTAGGTCTCTAGTCGACACTACCACAATCTCAAGTTACGAGTCAACGATTTGGATGGATCTTTTTTCTTTCATACTCGATCCATACGACATGAATATTGAGGATCTTCTCCGATCCGGCAATAAATCATGTTTCTTTATGCATAGTACAATTACCTGTACGTCATATTTTTGTATGCGATTATTGAACAGATAAAATAGCCTTATTTAATTAATTTTGAGCCAAAAATCCTGCGTAATAAAAATTAATGAACCAATAGTAGGAAATCCTTGCAGGAGTAGGCTTTTCTACCATAAAGTTGGTACATGTACCAAGGTATGTAAATAAATAAGGTGCATAAGGGCACACCTTACTTATTTACAGACCTTTCGTTAGGTAAATGAACTTGGGAGAACGTGTTTCTAATCAAATGAGCTCGCCCCTTATCACAATAAGACAGAAACTTTTATTCGAATATCACTTTTATAAAAGTGATAAAAGTTCTATAAATAATAAAGTTCTATAAATAGAATATCCCGAATTTATTTAAAAACGGCTGATCCGAGAAACTCTGCGCTTGTTGCCCTTGTTACAAAATTTGATTTTGTAAAATTAACAGTCACCGCAGCTGACGGACCTAACTGATAAATTTATTCTATTGCATAAAACCTACTGTAAACACTTCAAATCCAACTGAGATTATTTCACTTTGAAAAAACCAGGATCAGTTTGTAATCAGTTTTCTCTTCGGGGCCTAATCTATTTGAAGTGTGTTGTTAGGCACTTGTCAAGGGAACCTGGACACATGCACTCCCCCATAAGGCCAGTCACACATTCTCCTCTTCTATACATCTGGCTTCTGTAAACAGAGTCCCTTCAGATCCTACTCTTCTTTTTTCCACTTTTTCCATCCCTTCCCTTCAGTATATGAGGAGACCCTTTTTCTCCAATCTCCAACTTATCTGTCACCCGTGGTCAAACACCAAAAGATACTTTTCTCCTTTCACGCTCTCTGGTTTCTTGAAATCTACTTATCTCTCGGCAGGACTGCCAACAGCATTCATTTTCAATACTTCCAAGAAAAACCTGAAATTTTGTATGAAGCTGAATGTTTGAGGGCCGGTTTTTCAATTTTTGTTTTAAAGCTAGATTTATCCAAGGACTCTTGCATTAACTAATTTCAGAAAAATTTTCAGTATGCCGGTCAATAAAAATTCTAATAATTTGGTTCATTGATTGATGGGTAAGTAGGTGGATTGAGTCAGTAGGTGGACTGGGACTTATCAACAAAACTCACAACAAACATGAATGTTCATTAACGAGCAATAAATGACAGATAAAACTACAAACAAATCGGCCTACAATCGGTGAAGAACTTTTACTTTCTTATTTCAAACACAACGACCCTTTTTTTCAGCTTGTCTGCTAATGAGATACGAAGATGATGCAGGAGAAAGAAGTTTAAATTAAACTAGGTATATTCTGTACCAATGTTCTGTAAAAAATGAACCATTTTCTATTCTGTTCATTCGGTTGATACGAGCAATAAAAGACAGATCAAACTACAATTAGATCTGCCTTAGAACCTTTTTCCTTCTAATTTCCAATGCAACGACCCTTTTTGTCAGCTTGTCTGCTAATAGGATACGAAGAAGATGCAGGAGAAAGAAGTTAACGTTCGAGGTGAACAACCGGTTCGTCCTGAGGAGTCTGTCAGGAGATTAATGGTCCTGGGGCCTGGGCCCTGCCAGACAGCGTGGGCCCTCTTTTCTCGCCTCCTCCTTCTGTTCTCGTCTTTCTCTCGCTCGTTCCCCCCTCCTCCTGCTCCTTCGGTTTCAATCTTTTTTCCAGCCTCCTCGTTGACCTCTCTTTCTAACACCCAGGAGCGTCTCCGTTCGCAGTCTTCATTCGTCATTCTGATGCTGCAACCTCCAAAATGACAAAAGACTCGTAACAGGGAAACCTCATTGCGGGTTACGTCTACTTCCCTGCTACGAAGTCGAGCAAGTCGAGACAACTCCATGCTGCTCAAAAACTGCTATTCATGACAAATATTGAGATAGAATCCGAAAATCTTTCGATTCCGAATCGTAATTGTTTGGAGTAATGGCTTGAAAACTCATTCAACTTTCTCATCAAGGCTCATATTTTCCATAAATTGCCACCCCCGAGCCTAATAAAACGGAACTCTTTTTCATACCAGTAGAAACCCGGATAAGCCATTTGATGACTTTGGCTATTATCGGGAATTATTCATCCGGCCGTTTTTTCTGCAATGAATGTGCGATAGAGCCATTGGGGGTGAAAAAGTTTGCGGATAACGGCGCGGTCAAGTCCTCCGTTGGGGCTTATTACGTAAGCTATGCAAGTTATGTCTCCTTTGATTATCATATCTAACTGATAAGCTTTGGAAAATGCGAACAGAAAATAAACTCTCCAAATATATTGAGGACAGAGAGAAAAGCGCTAGGGGGCTGGTATGAGTATCTCATGCGAGATAAAATCAGGAGCGCATTTAACTGCGACGTTCGAGCGTATTATAAGCACTTCATACCACCAGAAAGGAAGAATAATTTTTTGCGTGGCTATATTTTTTAAAATGAAATTTAAAACATTGCCTCTTATTAAGAAAGATTTATTTTTTGTTGGGCAGTATCAACAGCAATCTGCAAATTAGGTGATGTTGATCTAGAGAGCAGGATTGTCTTAAATCCGCTATATGAGGTACTTGCTGCCATAACTGGTGAAAATTTCCATGCAGCAAGCAAAGCTAAAATCCCAATCAAATCAGTGTTACATCAGTAGTTGATGATACTTTGTTGAAAGAAAGAGAGCCTGCACTTGCCCCATTTCTCTGCAGGGCCCTCTTCCCATTTCAAAACAGAAGAGCGAAGAAGTGTTGGTTTGTAGCATCTCAGTATTTGTGAGTTGTTGACCTAGAAAATCTGTGGGTGTGGTGGAGCGTGAGTTTTTAAAGATCGAGGACCATCTTGGAAGTAATCGTTCCTGGGTCGACTAGGTCCAGCGGTGGAGAAGGTGTGAAGCGAGTGGTGTGTGGTGGGCGCAAGATTCGAAAAAAACCTGGTGGGGGAACTCCGATCTTCGAGATGCTGCCTTCTATGTTGCCAGAAAGGTAAATCTTCCACAACTGAACTAACGGTAGTGTCACATGAACAGCAGCAAAGGCCGTATCACACGACAGACCGACACGACGTACAGCAGACCACAGACCCAATTCTCTGAATGGCTGATGCTAAGGATATGTTCACTTTTGCGCACCTGCATCAATGTTTGTTATTATTCATCTATAAAACCTTATTTCTAAGAAAAATTGTTAATAAATTTGCATGTAAAAATCACCAAAGAATCGGTTTGGGGGTTTTCTTCCCGAATTTGGGTATTTTTCGATGCCAGAGGGGGATAGGGGGGAGGGGTTGTTTTGAGGGTTTTTCTTGAGTGTTTTTATGGAGTTTAGAGGGAATAGGAAAAAATTAAAAAATGAAGAAATAACAGTTAAGTATTTTATTAAGGGTGTGTACGAATCTACGAATCGAAAATTTATAACAATTTTTTGAAAATCAATTACCTACCCTCTCATCAAACTACACTTCAATATGAAAGGGCCGAATAGTTTCCCAGAATTATATGACCTCACGGCGATCACAATAAAAGCGAAACACGCCTAATTAGTGTACTGCAACGTTATTCATTTAAAGCTCCTCTGACACAGCAGCAGTAATTTCCGTTTTGGTTGAAAACGCAATTCTCCAGATTGCCATTCAATCGAAAAGTTAACGTTCTTGCATATTTTCTGACACGAATATACAGTAACGAATTGTTCTTCAGAATCGTTTTGCTTGATAATAACATCACGGAACGTTTCGTGATTGGGAGTTATATTTTTATTAACAATTCAATGGGTTATAAGGGATTATTCGGCCACTCACGGTTTTCGCATAGCGTTGGTAGACTAGTATAGTGGAAGTGCCTTGCAAAAATTAAGAGCTTGGCTTAAAAATTAAAAGCTTGAAAATTAGTTCGTGCGGTTGATGATCAATTGTTTTTCATATCGCACCTACGTTCATACACTGCCGTCTACCATTTTGGGCGTGATAAACATTGGTAAGTAATTCGTGGCTACAGATACCTACTTACTTCAAGCAATTTTTATATTTTTTTAAATTATCATTCCATTTTTTGATTCATTGCAAGCACCCCCTTCCACGTTTGGAAAAGAATTGCAATATCGACAGGTTGTACGAGTAGTACCAGTTTTTTGACAATATTGACGAACGGCCTAGAGGAACGTTTCCATTATTCATGTACTTGGGAGAAAAGTTAGAGAAAAAGTCCGAATTATAGTGAGGCAAAGTACCGATTCCGACCAGCTTAATTGCACGGGCAAACTTTGTCGTACAACTGTAAAGTAACTCGTAACCTGTACATCAAGAGCTAAAATGATGGACTGATTCCGTAATAAGAACAGCTCATACAGAATGATGGATGAGCGGATACGCGTGTTTTCACAACTTGTTACCCAATAAAGGCATAAGCTGTTCGAATGAAAAACTTTCAAATTATAGGCTTGGGCTGTTTCATCTTGTGGCAAGTTACCAAAGGCTGAATACTCAACCTGTTATACACGATTTGTTATCGACGGTCATTGAAGGCCATGCTCGTAAATGATTATTAAGCAAAAAAGAGTTTTTACGGTCTGTTTAAGGTTCCTCAGAACTCATCAATATTCCTTCAAGAGCGTTTGCGTTCGATGACGAAAGCAACCGAAGACCAGAACCAGTGGAGCAGAATAATTATAGACCGACCATGGCAATCAAATATTGTTCTCGGCATAAAAACAGAAGTGCAGTAATAATGTCCGTCGTTAGATGCAAAAGTGTGCTCAATTACTGTTCCGGAATAGACAAATTAATTGGCGAGAGGATGGCGATGAACATTGGAACGAATGAGATTGTAAATTAATTCGACATCAATTCGTTTGCTCGACATCAATTTTTTTCCGAATTTTTGAAATGGCGATGATCACCATGCGAGCAAATTTGTTGAGAAAAGGGTTAAATTTTCAATTCATTTTAGGGTGACTCAAAAAAGCGTTCGCCAATGCTGTATGAAGATGGAACGTATAACTGAGATTCACGAACTGCTAATGCTCACGAGCGCGGATTGTATTGACTTGCGGAGGCATGTGACTTGTAGTGAATCCTGAGGATTAGCATGTCCAGTCGGGATATCAGGTCCTTCCCAATCCATGATAAACCGGATACTCTGAACAGAACCTCTTCCCTCCTGCCAACCTCCTACGAGATCTTGTAGAAACTCAAACTCATAATCAAACTCGAGGTCAAACTTACGATGAAACAGAAACTGAAACTCATAATCAAACTCGAAATCAAACTCACGATGGAACAGAAACTCAAACTCATAGTCAAACTCGCAGTCAAGCTCACAATGCAACAGAAACTCCAACTCATAGTCAAACACAAAGTCAAACTCACAATAAAACTGAAACCAAACTTGAAATCAAACTGAAAGTCAAACTCACAGAGGAACTGAAACTCAAACTTATAATCAAGCTCGAAGTCAAACACACAAAGAAACTGAAACTCATTGACAATGAAACCGAAACTCGAACTCGTAATCGAACTTGAGGTCAAACTCACAATGAAATTGAAACTCAAACTCATAATCAAACTCGAAGTCAAACTCTCAATGAAACAGTAACTCAAACTCATAATCAAACTCGAGGTCAAACTTACGATGAAACAGAAACTGAAACTCATAATCAAACTCGAAATCAAACTCACGATGGAACAGAAACTCAAACTCATAATCAAACTCGAAGTCAAACTCACAATGAAACAGTAACTCAAACTCCTAGTCAAACGCGAAATCAAACTCGCAATGAAAGTGAAACTCAAACATATAATCAAACTCGAGGTCAAACTTAAGATGAAACAGAAACTGAAACTCATAATCAAACTCGAAATCAAACTCACGATGGAACAGAAGCTCAAACTCATAGTCAAACACAAAGTCAAACTCACAATAAAACTGAAACACTAACTTGAAATCAAACTGAAAGTCAAACTCACAAAGAAACTAAAACTCAAACTTATAATCAAGCTCGAAGTCAAACTCACAAACTTGAAACCGAAACTCGAACTCGTAATCGAACTTGAGGTCAAACTCACAATGAAACCGAAACTCAAACTCATAATCAAACTTGAGGTCAAACTCACAATGAAACCGAAACTCAAACTCATGATCGAACTTGAAGTCAAACTCACAATGAAAGTGAAACTCAAACATATAATCAAACTCGAGGTCAAACTTACGATGAAACAGAAACTGAAACTCATAATCAAACTCGAAATCAAACTCACGATGGAACAGAAACTCAAACTCATAATCAAACTCGAAGTCAAACTTACAATGAAACAGTAACTCAAACTCCTAGTCAAACGCGAAATCAAACTCGCAAACTCAAACATATAATCAAACTCGAAGTCAAACTTACAATGCAACAGTAACTCAAACTCGTAATCAAACTCGAACTCAAACTGAAAATGAAATGGAAACTCAAACATATAATCAAACTCGAGGTCAAACTTACGATTAAACAGAAACTGAAACTCATAATCAAACTCGAAATCAAACTCACAATCAAACTTGAAGTCAAACTTACAATGCAACAGTAACTCAAACTCATAATCATTCTTGAAGTCGAACACACAAAGAAACTAAAACGCATTGACATTGAAACTGAAACTCAAACTCACAATCAAATTCGAAGTCAAAATCACAATGAAACATATTGATTATGAGAATCAAACTCGAAGTCTTCGACTATTTCATCGTGAGTTCGACTTCGAGTTTGATTAAAAGTTTGAGTTTCAGTTGCATCGAGAGTTTGACTTTGAGATTGAGTTTCACTTTAACTTCGAGATTGACTATGAGTTTGAGTTGCTGCGTTATTGTGAGTTTGACTTCGAGTTTTTTATAAGTTTGATTCTCAGTATCTTTGTGAGCTTGAGTTCGAGTTTGATTGTAAGTTTGAGTTCAGTTTCATTGTGGGTTTGATTTCGAGTTTGACTGTGAGTTTACGTTTCTCTTCCATAGTTAGTTTGACTTCGAGTTTGATTACGGGTTCGGGTTTCAGTTTCATTGTGAGTTTGACTTCGAGTTTGATTATAAGTTTTAGTTTCTGTTCCATCGTAAGTTTGACTTTGAGTTTGATTATAAGTTTGAGTTTTACTATCTTTGTGTGTTTGACTTCGAGTTTGATTATGAGTTTGAGTTACTGTTTCATTGTGAGTTTGACTTCGAGTTTGAGTTTCTGTTTCATAGTGAGTTTGACTTTGAGTTTGATTATAAGTTTGAGTTTTACTATCTTTGTGTGTTTGACTTCGAGTTTGATTATTAGTTTAACTTTCTCTTTCATTGTGAGTTTGATTATTAGTTCGAGTTTTTGTTTCATTGTGAGTTTGACTTTGAGTTTGATTATTAGTTTCTGTTGCCCAAAATTTTCAAGAATTCCTTCACATTAGTCCTAAGAAAGTGAATGACTATGGGTAGGTATCCAAAAATAAAGCAAACCATATTCTTTGGGGGAGGTCATCTCTGTGAAGCTAGGGCCTTCTCGCCAACTGGAGCGACTGGAACTGCCGGTTCCTACGAAAGTACTGACAGTGAGAGTGACGGCGGCTCACGAACCAAAGACGGCAGTCACGTTGACTTCGGACCCCGGAATACGTGCGATAGTTTACCCTTCAAGTTCGTGTTCTTGACTGAACTTGACTTGATCCGAGACGAATCTTCCGAATACGGGGATTCAATAACATCACGTGGCCGTTGCACGTAGGCGTTGAGCGCGTGATTTTTTAACTTAATGGCTCCGGCAGGAGGGTCCGCAAATAACAGCAAAAAAATTTCTTGATGTTTTTAAAAAATTAACGTATACGTTTGAAACATACATGTTTCATGGCCACCTGTTTCTGGCCACCTGCGAAAATTCCGGCGTACAGTCGAAACTGCGTGTGAATTTCGTTTACAATTTGAAAAAATTCGAAACTTTACGCAATCAATTGTGTAGGTAGCTATCACAAGAATTACGAAAGACGAAAGCTGTGTCGACCATGAAGTAGCTAAACAAAGAAAATCCCTATACACGAAAAACGCCTTTACAATCGGTAATATGCAAATAAAACGTAATTTCGTGCTCAGTAATAATATAGAAACGAGACAGCTACAATGTCCGATGGGTTGGAGGGGAAGAGGGCGGAATATCGTATGGAGCAGGTGTTCTCAAATTTGTACCTTCATGATTACAGTCTCAGCAGAACACACAATCTTCTTTATTTGAGTGTAGAAAGATGGTGATTTCCAAAGGATGGAAAATTTCAGACCCGGAGGAAGATCGGGCGTTGTGTTTGACTTGTTGGAAGCCCCTGATTAGCACCTACGCCTTCACGACTTGTTATACCTACTAGTTTCACGCCTATGCCAACAGTCAATTTTCCCTATCCCTCGATGGCACGACTCAGAAGAGCGTTCATATACGATGTGCCGTGCTCATGCACGCAGCAGCTCGAAAAAGCTTTTCTAGTTTAATGCCTACCAGAATAATTCAGTTGTATTCTTTTCATGCTTTAACGGATTTTTTTGGATTTTTTAGGAATCTTTAATTTTTTCAACTTCGGGACCAGAAAATTTGATCTTACCTACTTCTTGTTCTTTGCCATGGACTGGGATAGGTAAGTGTAAGTGACTACCAATAACTCAATAATTCAATGTTTGCCCACAAACCATTTCATTAGAAAGTAGGTGGTTCTATGAGAAAATGGACCAAAGCAAATGTTTGTGGACAAATTAAAACTTTTGATGATAAAAATTCACTTATTTTTTTCTTCAATTGGAGGTTTTCCATGCCTAATGGCTGTTACTTTTGGGAAATGATTCGACCAGCCTCATAAGTAGGTAGATCGTGATGAGCTCTATAAATCGAAAGAGATCTATAGAAGATCGTTGGTGATCGTTTGAGCCAGTAAAGGTTATTCACCCTGTTCGCCCGGGACTCAGACACGGGCACACATCAAGACTCAATACGACAGACACACCTGAGCACCTGAGCGAAGATCAGCCCAACAGGCGTCGAGCTGTCTGCCTTTGGAGATTTCCTCATCCTCCTCCAAAGCAACAGACCACGATCATGTTCACACGTACTACAGATGAGTGCGGTAATGTTACGTTTTATCCGACAAAAACACATTCGTCATTTTGCCCCGAAATGAATGTTTTTTAAAAATATATTATTCGGGAAATAGACGATGATTAGTGTTCTAAAAATTTACTAGTATCCACCCACTGGGGTGGTGTCGTATAGGGAAGGGGGCTATTTGGCATGAGTAATGGGGCTAAATGGTATTGGTAAAGGTCATCGGCTATTTGACATAGGGGTATTTAAATATCGGTTATTTGGAGTATGGAATTGGGCTGTTGGTAAAGGACGTGGGCTATTCGGAATAAGAATTTGGCTATTCATACGGAATGGGGTATGGCATAGAAAATGGGGCTATCGGCCATAGAGAAGGGGGCTATTTGGCATAAGTAATGAGGCTGATTGGCATCTGTAGAGAGGCTATTAGCCATAGAATATCGGCTTGGCATAGGGCATGGGCTATTTAGCTTAGGAAAGATAGGACATAGGCTATTTGGCATAAGAAAGGAGATACGACATGTGGAATGGCATAGAACATTGGGCTATTTGCCATAGGGAATGGGGGTATTGGCATAAGTAATGGGGCTAATTGGTATTGGTAAAGGAGCTGTTTGCCATAGAATACTGGCTTGGCATAGGACATGACCTATTGGCATAGGACATTGGTTATTTGGCATAGGTAATGGGGCTACTTGGGCTAGCATATCGGCCATTTGGTGAATGGAATAGGGGCTATTTGGAATAGGACATGGGTCAAAGATCATGACCAATGCACGGTCTTCATCCCTGCTTTGAAGCCTACTATTGATTTTCACAAAGGCAATATTGCAATTAAATTGTTTTTGTCTATCCGACAAAAGACATAAAATATCCGTACGAATGAGCGGGCCATCGAATCTTTCAACCTCATCTCGGATGGGTCCTGTTTTTTACGCAGGTCCTTTGGATCGTCTGCCTGACTACTCCCATCAACGACGACCGCACCTTTATTTTTTCTCTATTTTTTGTATGGCAACACGTCCTCGAGGGGCATCACAATCTTGAGCATCGCATGTCTCTCTCACTCTCTTCTAGATCCAGTCGAGACGAAACCCTCTCTTATTCGTGTCATTTAATATACATCTTTTACATATCCTATTTGATTTATCCCGATATTCTAGTAGTTACTCTAGTACATAATAGGTATAATATATTATAATATATTATACTATTATGTGTGTATTTCTATGTTGATCAATGACCAACCAAATGAGCATCGATATATTACCTATGTAATAAATTGCCAAAAAAAAAACTGTTCTAATATTTTGTTATCCTATTGTAAATAAAACGTACAGTAAGTACGAATATTGGTGTATCCTACGTTATCGATTTTTATCCTAGGTTATGAAATTTAGTTCAATCATTGTACTATGCTCAAAGCTGTGAACCTTGAGAATACCGTGTAAACTGTAAACGACGCTCCCCTTCACTTTTCAATTGTTGTGATAGCAATTACCGCAATTCGGCCGTGGAGGACACGATGTTATTCTAATGAAGTGGCTATAGTCGGCGTGTTGATTCCTGCTCGACATCATCGTAGGGCTCACAGCCCTGCGAACATCAGAACCTGAGGCTTGAGAAGGAGCTGGTGGTTCTAATGGAATCGTCTTGTCAGAGGAGAGTTTCTCGTCTTGAGTTTTCTCTGCCGTCACGAGGTAATTAACTACAATAACAGTCTTGTTTATCCAAGCTCGAGAATCGTCTAGGAAAAGATGATCCTTACGTCTAAATCTGTCGTTCTCATATTATGTGTTGATGTTATTCGATAGAATACAACTCAACTTGAATGTTTGACACTTAATTTTTGAAACTAGTCTGCTCATGGCTACACAGTATACGTTATTAATTTACCATTTTTGTGTGCTTAGTATCAGTGGTGGCTCCTATCCTCAAACCCAGGGGGTGCACTGAGACATTTTATGGAACAGCCGCGAAGGGAATCGAAGACAATTTATTAAAAACAGTGTGCTTTTCTCAGCCAAACATCAATTTCAGCTAAATGCGAATGGAAAAAGGATAAACGCACGATGCAACCGAATCCAAAACAAAGCACTATTTGAATTTTGAACTGATAAGACAATCCTACCCCAATATTCCTCCCGCATTCTACCGGTAGTCCACGACAAGCTGTTTGCTCCTGGGCATAGTTCGAGCATTCTGACTCGCTCACTAGTACTTCAAAAACGCACTACCTACCACTAACACCGAAGTCTATCATAAGCACGGAACATCCTTGTGCATCCAACGAAAATGTACTGTTTTTTCCTCCCTTTCTTTCTCCTCCTGTTTATTATTAGTCCCGAGACTTTGCCTGACGAATCTGTTGTTGTTTTTCAGAGACGATTAATGGTAAAGAGTTGAGAATAATGTGACAGTAATAAAATTATTATTATGTACGTAGTCCGCTGTTTTTTTTTCTCTTCTCATTTTGGCTAGGGGGTGTGCCGCCCCTGCTTACTATCCACGCATTGAGAACCACAAGAAACGCGGAAAATATACCGGAGGGAAATTATCAACCCGACGAGATAGGTGAGCCGTGAAATCAAAAACTCTCATTCGGCGCGTCGTCGTTGTCGGCAGCAAGATTGGACCCGTGTCCTCTGGAAGATTAGTCTCAACCCTTCGTCAGCAGCGGTGGACATTGCAAGACCGCATTGTGTCCTTCAACTGCGGGACGGACCCAAAGAGCAATCAAGGCCGGGGCCAATCAAACCATAACGTCTTCCATTCGACTATAGCAGAGCTGACAAAGGTTTTTACTCCGGCCAGGTTCGTTTGTCGCTGAGAATATAAGGGAGTTGGCTTGCGAGGGAATGGTGATTGCGACAATCGCAGACAAAAGATCAGGTGACGTGTCTCTAGAAAGTGGGCCCAGAAGTTCTGACAGCAAAATGGTTGCCGGTTCGAATTTAATCGTTTCTTCTGAATAAAAAATAGAATGCAGTTAGCAATAATTGCAATAGTTGGCAGAATGGTGACAGCTGAAACTTGAAACTTTCATGTTTTCCCCCTATCCTAGGATAGGGGGAAAACATGAAAGTTTCAAATGCACACACGAGTATGGCATTATCAAGACGATAAGGGTCTTTCGCAGAGAAACGCATTATGTGCGGGCTCACGTTTCAATATGCATCGGACCTAAGGCCAATTTTACAAATTACAAGCCGTAAAAATTAATAACCAATTT
The DNA here is from genome assembly GCA_036186465.1 of Nesidiocoris tenuis. Taxonomy (NCBI): domain Eukaryota; kingdom Metazoa; phylum Arthropoda; class Insecta; order Hemiptera; family Miridae; genus Nesidiocoris; species Nesidiocoris tenuis. The sequence continues at coordinate 14,364,412 of AP028912.1, forward strand.
TCTGTGCATTCACCTAAATTAGTGAAAGAAACTCTTAGCGAAAATCGACACAAGTATAGACTGCTCATAATAGTTGCTCGATATGTGCATAATGGAAGCTCGCGTTCACAGATATAACAAGGAGAAAATTATTGTCGTTTTGTATTTTGCTAATGTGAAACCCCTTGGTCATCAATTTTCCCCTTAAATTTTCATACGAGATTCAATTTTTGCGGCACCAGGTGACATTTTCAGACGATGAGTAGTCTAAAGTTCAAACCACAGCTTAAACTTGTGGTGGAGTAATAACTGGGTAGACCCCCACCCCTCCTACGTGATAATTTGAGTTAAATGAAAAAAGTTTTTCGATGCACGTTTAATACAGAATTCAGGAGGTGAAAAAAGCAGCGTTTTGGTTGCCTTCTTTTTATAAATTCATGCAGTCTTTGAGCATTGCGCTAATCTGAATCATCCATGAAGCGCTACAGCAAAAAGATAAATTTCGAATTTTTTTGCCATCCAGCTTTGTTTGCTTCTTAGGCGAGATAAGATCGAGGAATCTAATGCCTTCCGAGCGTCACATATTCCATGTAAAAGAAGGACATTCTCCCAATCGAAGGATGCAACTACAGTTCGAAAATAAAGGCTTCAAAAGAATGCTGTGTAAAAATTAACCGTTTTTTTATAGGGGGAAAAAATATGAAGTTGAAATTTGAAAATTTCGACTCCGTCAAATAGTTCATTCCAGTTTCTACACACATGTTCCATACCCCCCCTCCCCCCCATAGAACTCCGACGTGCGTAACGGAACGGGGGGTGCCGCAAAGGGGAGTCTGATATAAAACCGAAAGGGAACGATCCTGAGCAATAAACGCAACTCTGCTCTTAGGTTTTCAATTTCACATAAGTCCCTTTTAACGGCTATGAACACATTAAGGCGGCCTTTACGACTGAAAAGTGCTACGCAGTCGTGAATTTTGAAATAGAGTGCTCATTAAGTCAATAATCATTTCGCAGGTATAATTAACGAAGCATTATTTAACGCTAAGGGAACAATGACTTACGGCGAGCGACGGAACGTCATTTGCGAGCAATAAATAAAACTGAATGATAAAGGTGTTGAAATTTTATTTTGGGAAAACGAAACGGTTAGTCGAATTTTTTCAATGGGAAGTTTTCTTATTGTAGATTTCATCAACCTCGATTAGATAGGTTTGATTTTCAACTCGAGTTGGATTTCAAAACGAAAAAGATAAAAGTTTGAGGGGGTGTTGTTAAAAAACATACATTTTTGGAAAAAAATCATGTACCAAAACAGTTTTTGAGACCATTACCTGCTTTATGAATGATGTTTTTTTTTTAGTACTATACCTACCGACATTGGAGAGAAGTCAGTAGGTTTCCTCATACAGGTATAATACGTGGTGTATGTCAAAAAATGTAGAAGCAAAGAATACCTATTTTTATAATTAAATTTTTATCATCTAAACTCTTAATTTGGAAAATAGTAGATAGGTATAAGTTTTAAAAGAAGCTTGGGTTGTCCGAGCAAGGTTTAGTTTGACCTCAACACCCTCTAGTATTGCCGGATAGTCGAGTTCAGGCGCAACTTCAATGCTAACCGCCGTTAAAATGTTGTTCACTAATGAAAATTTAAAAAAAATTTGGATGATGATAAAATAAGAGTCGGCACCTACCAATGTTAATCGATTAAGGGCTGCGGGGAGCGGACGAACAAAATTTACATTTAATGTAGGTATGCGGACGCTCTGCTAAAACGCTCCCCCAGCCAAATTCAGGCGTTAACCATTTTTGCTTTTTCCGTGCAGCGAGTTAGTTGATGCGTTCTTGGGATAACGAATAAAATAGTTAGCGATCAATAGGTAATTTACCTATCTACTTGTGCGGATAACCGACTCCCAGGATAGGGTACGTCTAATGTGCCATGTTAACCGCGGAAAAGCGACCGACTGATGAGAACGGAATCAGATTGCGCTGATTGTCTTAGTTGGGATAAATCAGTGGCGCCATTTAGTAACGTCGGACGATAGTAGTCACTGCCCTCAAGGTGATCTATAGTCAATAGATAATAGTTAGGTTTGTGTACATCGGATTAATGCAACGCTGTTGGGGGATGGCGCCCCGTCGAATCCTATTGCCCGATGTTCGAATAGAGTATGGAAGGGGGTGATATTGGACGTGGAAAGGGTTGAAATACGTAGTGTGAAGTTTGGGGTGGTCGACTAGGGTCTAAGGGGGTTCTGCTAGACAGTCCTGCACTATCTCTAGTCACTAGCGACACCTGCTCAGTACGAACGGAGATTAATCACAAAACTAATTAACACAGAGCTTAGCCTTGCCAGGACTGTCAGGGGCCACGGGAGTTATCAGCGTGTATATATAACCTCCAGCTACTGCTCCAGTCATATACGCGAGCGCACATGATAAACACAAACTCATCTTCTATTTTGGATCGATGAAATATTCCACGATAATATTCTGAAATATCCAAAACCGAGCATGGGGGAACGTAGTTTACGAGGTCCGATTTGTTACAGTCGGTTGCCTTCGGAGACCCTACGTTTTTACATAATTACATCAATTGACAGTTAAAAGTAGGTGCTTACAATAAAATTTATGTGCTCTCGTGACCATACTGAGCAAGCGAAAATTCCGTATGACATTTTTCGCATTCCTCTGAGAATTTTGACGCCACCTTATCTGCCCAAATGCAGGGAACGTTTAAATATTCTCAGAAAATATATTTTTCCACAATTGAGGCTTGATTTTTAATTTTGTGCACTATAGTGCACCTGCTATACTATAGTATAGGAACTTAACTGCAGAAATCAAAAGTGTGCCCCCTCATTAGTTGAAAAACAATTCCAGATTTTGGTATGAAAAATTATTTTTTCATCCCCTAAAAAAATAACATTATCTAGGTATGCAACAAAAAGTGCTGTTGGTGGACTCAAGTTTGACCCAAGTGTTTGTTCTATTAGGTAGTTATTGACTAGTTCCTCTCAATATTTTCTTTAACGCCAAGTGTGAGTATTTAGCATTTATTTACAGAAAAAGTCAACCAACTCATGGGTCAACTTTATCAAAATTTTGACGACGTCAATTGTTCACAATATCAGGCATACCTTTGTCATGTAGGTATACCTTTTTATACCGGTTTAGGTACCTTTATTGATTGATAGATACCTACGATGTGACCACCAACGCAGGATGAGTCGTTAAACTCAAAACTTGGAGATGAAAGTTTTTTGGAAGTTGCCCCAAAACATCGTGAACCTCACATCACAACTGACCATCTTCCACACCCTGGACTTCCCGGAGGCAAATTACAAACTTAGCGCATCATTAGGTTCGGAATAACTGTGACTTTTCTCCATTATTCCTGACAATGCTAAACGACTCCTCATCTCCCTTTCGCATCCTTATCGAGGGGTTTGCCAGAATAGATGGTCAAAGCTGGTGGAACCACGAAACTCGAATCGGAAGGAAGCCGAGGCCGAGGACCTAAGAGGGTTCTCAGATAAAGATAGGGCCGTCATTTTTTGCGGCCTTTTTTATCCTGGACACAGGAAACCGAACACCTCTTATAGTCCGCCCGGGATGCGCGGATGCGGACAATAAATCCGACCGTCCGCACATCTCGACAACAATTGAGGATATTTATGATTTTTTTGTTGCATTATTACAACTTCAATGCCGCCTGAGGCCGAAACTAATTGAAGCTGTTAAGTTGGGGAGGGCGTGCGTCGTTTTTTAGAGGCCCTCCATACGCACATCCCCTTAAAAATTGGCAATCTGGTCCGATGATGTCAATCGCTACCAGCCATTGGAAAATCGAACGCATCGAGAACCTTTGGAAAATTTTGTGTGCTCATTAGTTTGGATTTTTAGGTTTAGCCAAGGGGATAGCAAATTCGAACTGCTCCTCAATACAGTGTATTAGACTGACCAATATTTTTCATGTTTTGCATTACCTCCAAGGATAACTTCATAAAATATGTGCAAGATCTATTGCTGCAATGATGCCTTAAAGGATTATGACGAAAAAATAACGCACTCAAACGGAAATCATCGTGGAATCCTTCCCCAGAAGAAGGTATAAGGATAATTAAACATCGAGCATGTATCAGCAATATAGGATTTAATACACCGTATTGCCAACATCGGCTTTCACGTGATTGCTCCTGGATGAAAATAACACTTATCGTGGGGCGTTTGTCAAAACGAGCTGTGTCGTTGGTATCATTCTACGTATGTTCGCCTTCAGTATCATACCGAGCAGTCGTGAACATCTTCACTCAGATCATTCCTGAGTAATGGTGTCCCCCGTAAAGCACTTGGCAGGCCGATACGTCTCACTCGAATGATTGTGGTGTCATTGTTGCTCGAGCTTCCATCTAATGGATTAACCATAAAACCAGGTGAATTAATGGCGTCATTAAGGGACGAGACGTTTTTCGGGTAACGTTGCAATATAAAAGTAACGCTACGATATAACGACCCGCACGTTATTATAGAAGTATCTACGCCTCTTATCCCACGGGTGACGAATCGATTTCGTCGGAACGTACAAGCAACACTTTACTGCAAACGATCAAACTGGCTGCGATAACTCGAATCATTGGCTCTGGAAGGAGAGATTGTAAAATGTGCACTAACGATTCCAGAGGGGAAATCGCAACAAAACATTTTCGAGAATAGTTACCTTGGCAATTCAACGATAAATTTACTTTAAGTATTACAGGTTACAGTTTGTATATTTTCTTAAATTTTGGTACAAAAAATAGTCGAAATGACACTCAATATAATGTGGAACCATCTTGATTTTGCTAGAGATGCTGAAGTTTTCAATAATGTTTGAAGTTTTCCAAAATTCAAGAAAGTCGCTTTACAGCTGAATGAAAGGGTACCTTTTACGAAAAAGATATTAATTTTATAATGGTTTCCTGATTATTTTCGGTTCAAAACTGAAGTTTACACTAATCATGGCAGGAAATCCTTAGGGATGAGTTCCTAATTCCATCTTACCAAGAGAGTGAGAACGATCACCTCCATTAACTTGAATCTCGTCAGCGAAAGCGAAGAATCTCCCGGTAAAATATTTTTGTTAACTCGTCCCAAAGCAACAACCCCAATCCAATCATCACTTCATACTTTTCCGTATCCTGTTCAGACCCCCTCCGATTCTTTTCTTACAACCGAGGCGTTGATTAGAAAATGGATGAACCTCTATTTTCCATTTCACTTGTTCCATTCCTTGAATTTGTCGCATCAACGTGATTGGATTGTCTTCATTAGGATAATGAACAGCTAGAACTCGCAAGAGAGAGAAAAATTTAATTAAAATTTAGTTCCACAAACATAATGCTTTTGAAATTTTTCAGAAAAAAACTTAACGCCCTATTTATAAAAATTTTCAAAAAATATGTTTGATACTACTTATAATTGTACATGTTATGAAATTGGAGGGTTCATCAACAAATTATGTTCTCGTACACCCATTTTTAGGCTACTTTTCGTCCCACCTTCGTGCATGCAACGGTACCATTATAATACCAATCATCTTCGTCAAATTTTACAATTTTATCCTTTCCAGTTGGTGGGAGGGATGATATTATTTTTCACTGAAAATATCGTGCGTACTGGTCTATCTTATAAGGCCTCGTGTGATGATTATATCCAATAGTCAGTAATATTATCTGAATTATAATACTGCCTGTTCCTTTTTTTATACAAAGGATGACGAAATGAATTCCTCCATCCAATGCTACCCCTCCGACTACCCTCCTCACACTACGCCGTTTGCTAAAAAATGATCTCCGCTTTTGCGTACCTATAAAAGCATCCCCCGGAATCACCTTAATATCACTTGCACTCGAACATTAGAAAGCCCTGCCGAATGCGTGTACTGAAAATGCGCTCTTGGGAGGCAATAAATTCGAACGAGGCTCTTTTTAAACCCCCGAAAAAACCTTTCTCGCTCGCTTCAAAAGTTCTTCGCATGTTGTTATTACCAGAAGGAGAAAGTGAGGTAAAAATTCCAGCACTTTGCCGTGAGATTGAGGGGACACGCCGCTCCCGACACAATGGAAAGAGTTGTGAAACGTTGGAGTGGGATATTGCGAGTCCGTGGAGAGGGAAAAGAACTCGGTAGCTGGTAGGACTGAAGCTCGGTACACAATAGTACTAATGGAACCGTTCAATAAATATCAGCAGAACCGAGGGGTGAGTTTTATAGCTCGAAGACCCAACCCCCCTCTCTCTCGCCCCCGTTGCGAAGTCCTACCGGTCTCTTTTTCCTTTAGGATTCAAACGGGCCCTGACAGTGCGTCAGTTTTTTCATCGGATTCAGTCAGTCAAATCTGATTATGAGTGGAAACATAAGTTTGACACGAGCCTGCCCAATGTTCCTTGATGCCTTTGTGTCACCTACAATATGCCGGGGGATCCTTGAACGCATCAAGTCAAATAAGGGTTTACGAACAGTGACCAATAAAAATATTGGATGGAAATAAAAAGGAATAATAAAACTAAGGATAGTGGCCATTTCCGCTTTGGCATTCGGTTTGGCTGAACAAACAAACCAAGCGACTTTCCCAGGCTTGGCTCCATCTGCTGTTGGTATACTAAAGGACAGGGAAGGCGGATTCCAAGGAAACCCAATGTCAGTTTGAAATATTGAACAGCTCTTCCCTGATGCCCCTAGTCACCCGCCATGAACTAAACTTCAACTTATGGTGGCAATGAAATCCTTGCTGGAACCTGAGACGGTTGATTGGTTCTTGGAAGAAAAATCGCAGCATATGATTTTTGGAAGGTTTTTAAGGTGCCGGGACACAGCCGGGGTATAGCCGAAGAACATTCTTGAGGGCTAATGGGCCTTCTTGAGCATTCAAGGACTCGAATTGAATACAAAGAATATTTTTGTGAACATTCAAAGAATATTTTTGAACTTTCAAGGAACATTCTTGAGCATTCCACTTGATGCATGACGATCCAAGGACATTCTTGAGATTGGACAGTGATTGCGAACATTGAAGAATATTCCCAAACTTTCTTGGCCAATGGTCAAGTTCTTGGTGCCTCTGGACCTTCGATCGTTCAGGAACATTGTTCAGGAGAAGCGTATACAGGGGCTGAGTGAAACCTAAAAAAATCGGTCGTTCTCGAACATCCTCATCATTCCCAATAAGTTTTGGAGCGTACATGAACCATTGATCTGCATCGGCGTAGCCCTACGCCCCCAGGTGTACCAATACCTAGTTGCAGAACGTACGAACCGGCGGCAAAGGAAATCATCTCGGTTTAGGGCGAAAATCCACCATCACAACGGTTACAGAGACTGTACGTTTTAACGTTGCACGTTTCCTTGAGTGTTTTTCCAATTGAACGCCAACGGAAGATCTGTGAGTCAGAGAAGTCATATACTTGGCAAGATAGAGCCAACAATAAAATCCCGGTTCTTGCTACAAAGTATCTTCTTTAGGTTCAGTGTTCGTATTCATTATTTACTTTTACAGCCATTAATAAAAACCGAGGAGTTTTCAACCCCCCGTGAGGGGCTGAGGGACTTTGCCCTGTAAGGTTTTATACAACGCACGTTTGCCTTTTGTAGTCCTAACAGTAAAATAACCGTCGGAACAGTAAATCCAGTAACGATCCGTAAAACGTTAACAGAAATGAACATATTACACAAGTGGTCGAGTCCTTGAGGTCCCACTCCATCTCCATACTAAACATAAACCTTTTTTAATATTTTCCCATGTCTGTAAACTTCTTAGTCTTGCGAGAAGGAAGACCGTTCGAAAAATGGCGCCGTTAACTTTTCACTCTCGACGGTGGAAGTTGATTGATTTTTCCGAAAAGGTTTATGCGGTCGCATTTTTATGATAATCCATAACTTCACGTGGCACAATGGGTTCATTTCGTGTGAGACTCGGCTCTCGAGTCATTTCTTGAAATGGGAGAAGCGTCATAAATGGAGACAATGTTCAAAAGTCGGCTCATTCGAATTGAACCTATAAACTTGTTATGTCCGCTTCGACGGCTCTTTGTTTTGATTTTTATTGATTACTAAAACTTTTCCACTCAAACTGCTCCTTTCAAGTTGATGGGACGGACGATGGATACATATTTCCTGTCCGAAAGGGACATTGTCTGAGATTCTAAAGATTACTGGCCATAACTAAAAATTTGATGGCTGGAGTGAGACATAAATATCAATAAATGACAGAAAAAAGTTGAAAAGAGTTTCAACTGAGGCACGTCTTCTTTCTTCTTCGTGCTTGCGCGATATGAGTAGTACCGCCATTAGAAAAGCTCAATTAAGTTCTATTAAACGATAGGTACCCGTAAGCAAAACCAATATTTTGACCAGATGCAGAGGGGTTGTAAGACAGTTTGTACTGTTCGTGTTCATGGCTATTTCATTCAGCAGAAGGAACTGCAGCGGAAGCAGCATCGCATCGACACCCCCACCACCGCCATCACCACCATTATCAGACCCCGAGGAAGTGATTTCTCGAGGAGTATGTTTAAAATTCGAATTTGGGAATCTCCTCCCTCCGCAAGAGAGTTTAACAAATTATTGGATTTGTCGAGGTCGTTTTCGTTCCGAATTTGAATCGATTGAAATTCAAATTGGCTCTCTCGAGTGAGGGAACCTATTGCAGAGGCATCTCGTTCAGTCAACGATCAAACTCTGAAAGGCGAAAAATATGCAAAGCGTTTTCCATTTTAGAAGACGGCCACTTCGGGTATCCGACCGTTGTCTCATTGATAGGGTAACTTTAATCCAAGCTGCAGGCTTATCAACAATAGAGGAGCGGGCGGATAACTTGGTGTAAACTCGAGCTTAATGTTATGAAGACCCAAGTCCTGGTAGGGGTGGGATCCGATTTTCCAAAGGGTAGCTCTCGGCCTCCTTCGAAAAGTGTCCTATTAGCCCTGGGCCGGATAAGATTGGACAGGAACCGTTAGATGGCCATTTATTTGCATAGGAATTTCTATAGTTGAGAAAAGCCTGTTTCCGACTGAACGGAGAAAAGAGCTCGGGCTTTATCTTGCCGATTCCGGTGCCACCCCTTGAAGGCGAAGTATCAGCATATTTCCAAACTCGATAACGTTCCGTGTCCTTCGGCCACAGAAGGAAAGGCCCGTAGCCCGGCGTAGTAAAAATAAAGTGGCGTAAAAACCACAAGATCCCCTTCTGGCTACGTGGCCTTAAGCTCCATTAAGTTAATTCGGATGTCGACGAGAGCGTTAGAATTCCGGCAAAGCTTCGTACGTATGAGGCAGAAGGCAGAGTTTCCTTCTTCAGCAGAATTTTCGTCGACTGCGGGTTGATGGAAAACGTGCATAGAATCAACGAAAGCGATTTTTGTTGGGCCACCTAGTGATGGGCGATCGTCTATCTGAAATCCCAGAGTCCATCGTCGAAAAAATGTTGGTGATGCGTCACTCATAGTACTTGTTTTGTAAATGAGCAGTGAAACAGTTCCAGGACTCCAACCAATCGTTGCTCAAGAGCGCCCAAAAATGTTCAAAAAATGTTCGAAATGTTCTCTAAGGCATGATCGAAGTCTTTCGGCACCTTCGAACACTCACGAACATTGTTAGGGAGCATCGATTACGAGGGCTAAGAAACTTCCGGTTTAGTTTTCGTACATTCTCAGTGTTCTTTGGAACAATCTTGAAGATACCCTGAACTGAACTTGAACTCAGTTTGGCTCAGGTTGTATTACGCGTAGCCTGAGCCACTGTTCTGCAACATTTTATTTAGTGTCCCTGCAGCTTGAGCGAAAACCATGGCACCCAAAAATTGCATTAGGTAGGTATGTCACAATTGGTGCATGATGGAAGTTCTCACTCCGGATGTAAACATGGTATAACTATCGTGAACCTTCCATCTACCACCTGGAGTTCTGATCAAATCACACTTCTGACAAAATTTGTCCTTTCATTGTTATTTATTGAATAAATAACCGGCATCAAAAAGGAGATTACTCAAGTTGAGATTTCAAAGGTGGGCTTAGATTTTTTTTATTATTTTCCCCAGATTTTTCGCTTGATGAACCATGTAATAGGGAGTTTTTCTCGAATTTTGGAAAACATAATTTTTGGTCCCAGATTTCTTGATGCGCCTTGTTTTTACGGATTTTGAGAGTATATAGTCAGCTGATTTGAAATGGTTCTGATGAACCGATTTTGACGTCTTTGGGCTCAAGGTGTTTTTTCGTAAAATTTTGTATCTGACAGCTTGTCTAACACAACTGAAGTGTGGAACATAAAAAAATTGCAACAAAAAATAAAACCGACTCTATAAAAAACTTGAAAAAAAATAAAAATGCAAATGGTAACAATTATTTTGAAAGCAAGTTTTGAAATGATAAGGAATGCCTTTCGTAGGACCCTTTCCACTGAATAACTCAGTACCAAGGACAACGCCTCACTTGGACATTCAACTAGATATTTCATACGCAGTTTATACACCAAAATCAATTAAGGCACCTGCTTCAATGTTGGATGTTCAAATAAGAAGTCTTCCTTGGTACTGAGCTATTCAGCAGAAAGCTTCCCTACAAAAGGCATAGTTTCCTTATAAATTTTCAAAAATTGCTGCCAAAATCTTATGCAGTCGGTTTTATTTTTTATAAATCTTTTTTTGTCTCTCTGTATCTATAGAATGAGCTCATCTTAATTACCTTCATATTTTTTACAAAAACCAGCCATGCTCAAGGTTCATGGAAAAAAATTTTCGAGGCGTATGAAATTGTCTAATTGCATTGCCCTGGGAAACGTAAATTTTTCCGAGGGAACGGTGATAAATAACGAAGAAGTGCAAGACACGACACAACATTCTGGATAGATGCGCAGTTCAGGCGGTTTGGCCGCCTGCCAAGTCGTCTCTCGTGGGGCCAAAGGGACTCAAAACTTTACTGCCATCCAGCACAACCCGTGGGTCCCTCACCAGTTCGAGAATTGACTACCTATCAACCAGGGATCCCGAACCGTTCCCACTAATAATACAACCATCAAACCTGACAGTCCAACGAATTCCTCCGTAAAGGAGGAGGTATTTATTTTACGTTCGAATACGGTGAACGTTTATTTTTAGGTGGAATGCGCCAGTCAAAAGAAAAAATATTGTTCCTAGTTTGTTTCCCTCCAAGCTTCTCCAATATACGAGTAGTCGACAAAAATCTAATTTGCTTGGGTGTCTGTCGACAAAGGGCTTTTTCGGCTCGAAATACATCACGAATTTGAAGCGAGAGAAATGTTTCTACACCTCAGCTTTGCTATTGTCCGGAGTTTATATTATTTCAGGGATCAGCTGCTTTTGGAACGTTTTTGTACGTTTCATCCAATTTAGTACAAATTATTTTGTACACTTTTATCATTTGCTCTTTTCTCTTGGTTTTTCTTCTCACGTTGACTTGTCGTCATTGATATAAATTGAAATCACTGCTGAACTTACAATTACATTGAAATCACATTTTGAGTCATCGTTCGACAAAATGACCGTTAAACCAATTTTACTTTACGGTCAACTCGACTGAGACTAACGTTCAAGTTGTTCAATCCGACGATGTAATCAGAACGACATTGGTGAGCACACAATACGTGATAAATGATCAAGCACCGCGCATTCAGAGAATTCGATAATACCCTGAAACCTCTCCACGGTCTCCAGACACGGTCCACTGATTTCATTTCTTCATAAATTGTCCACCGTCCAGCGAACAAGTTCCAGGGTGGACTTAATGTCACTGCGCCGGATTTGACGAATTAGCATTTCAAAAAAGGTCACCCTTCTCCGAGGTACCGAGTGGAGATATCATTAGGAACATGAAGAGAACACCGGACTCAAAACTAACAAAACGATAGGACGACACAATACGTCGATAATAAAAGGTAAAAAGAAAGAGACGAAACTGGAAACCTGTCGGAGCTGATCGATCAACGTCTGCGATGGTAATTAATGGTCGTCTCCGAACTGGACATTACTTAGGTCCCTTTGACCTCCTCAGGGTATCAATCATTGAGTTTCGTCACACGATCTGCTCCTTGTGATCGTCTTTATTCCTCTTCTTGTTCTCTTTCCCATGTTCGTGACAGACTGTTCACGTAGTAAGGTCATTATACCTTTGTTTCAGCTTACTATGATTTTTAAAAAATTGGTAGGTACCCTCTACGTCTCAAAACAGTGGTGCGTAGATAGCACAATTTGATCATATTTCGACTAGGTACCTACTTTTAGGCTGTTTGGATAAAATAAACAGTTAATAAACTCACTAACTATGAACATTTTTAAACTCGCCAAAAATCAATATACGGAAAACAAATCAAGGTACGTACCTAGAAAAATATGCGCGTATTCTGCAAGGTAAAATGAATAATTTAAGACCAAGAACATTCAAATCGGTTCATTCTTGTGGCCAGAAAAAAATAAAATTGATAGGTAACTAAAAGTGCTCATGTATCGGAAGTATTGTAAGTAATTAAACTAAAGTAACAGGGTGATAAATCTTCTCGAGACAAACATTCCTGTTGAAAAGTACCTATAAGTGAAAATTTATCCTGAACTCCGATCCGATTCTTAATTTCAGGGCGATCGCAATACTTCCATTTATTTCGTGTGTAAAAGTAAAAAAAAGAACCAAGCAAAAAAAATTGTTTCAAAAGTGTTCGCCTCGCAAAAAGTTATCGGATTCGCATTTCTTGGCAATAAATAGCAAAGAGGAATAACAATAAATCAATTGACAATATAAATTTCTTCAAGAAAAAAAAATTATTTTTCCTGCGCTCAGCATTGAAATTAGATTTTTATCAACAATGAAGGTGTCCCCCTCCTATATCAGCGGCGTAGTGCCATGAAGCGTATCATAATAATTGATTTATTTTAGCTTGGCACGGAAACACTTTGCAGCCCCGGTGGCCCTTCCATCTTGAGGCTTACGAGTTTTTACTCAGTTTTTACCGCAGGCTCCAAAAAAATCTGATCGGGCAAAAAAGTAAGGCGCCATAAACCGCACGGAATGGGAGGATTTCGTGGCCCGTGGACGTATACGGATTTTTTTTGTTTTTCTTTAACAAATAATACTTGAAGGGGAAGGTGGTCGAGATAAGGGTCGTTCACAGTCAATATGGTTTGTAAGGTCCAGCTTTATTGTGTTTGCATTCGGTGGAATCCTCTTACCATGTGGACCCAGGGACCCGAGAAACACATAAATCTCCGAAGAATTATACCGAGAAAACGAAATAGATTAAAGTTTTTCAATTGTATAAAAAAGGGTTCTTGCCACCCTTCGAAGGTTTTCTTTCTGGTTTTTTCCTTCCGCATGGGGTGTGATTGCGGGTGATTGTGGGTGGTTATTATAACAAAAATCGTCCCCTTACAACCATCGGTACGGTAGTTGTGTTGGGGGATCGGGTCGTAACATGAAACGCATAAAAACCACCTCCCAGAGCCACTAACGACCGATGCAATTCAAGTTCACTGTTAGTACTAGCGAAACTTGCACATATTGCTCGGCACAATTTATTAGTGGCTCCTTATTCGAACAGCTTAACACGCGTAGAACTTTTTCACATTCCCCTCCCCATTTAGACACCATGAATGTGTTAACGTAGTATTAATAATTCATAACTTCAAATAATCCTCGCCACATCCGTTCGTGTTGTGTAGGATAAGATTTGAATAGGTGATACAAACCAAAGTAATTTTGTTAAGACGCCGAAATCTCCATTTTTAAAATTCATAAAAGAATCAGTGGTTTGAAGATGACACACAATATTATCAAATTGTGGAAGTAAATTTTCATGATATTTTGATACGTGAAATCTAGAGGCAAATTGATCATCATACTGGGTTGGCAGCTGAAATCACAATATAGCATCACTAAGCTGCATTGAAAATATTTCAGACCAAATTGAGAATTTTCCAAATCGAATTTACAATTTCCCCAGATCAAATTGAGAAATTTCTCAACCAAATTGAGGATTTTCCTAACCGAATCAATTCTCAATTATTCGAACTAATGTTAGGTACACCCTACAAAGTAATTTTGGTAAGAAGTCAAAAGTTCCATTTTTAAAATTCATTTATGAATTTACAATGCTTTTATAAAAGTATAAGTGGTTTGAAATTGACACACAATAGTATCAAATTGTGGAAATAAATGTTCATGTTATCTTGATTCGTGAAATCAAGCAGCGTATTGATAATCATACTTAAAGTGTTTTGGCAGTTAAAATCAATAGCCGTACCAAGCCGAATTTGAGAATCTTTCAAACCAAATTAAGAGTTCACCAAATCAAATTCTCAATTTGCCTTACGAGTAATGCTATATATTTTATTGTAGCTGCCATAACAGTTTAATTATTATGATCTATTTGCTGCTAGATTCCACGTACCAATCAAAGTAAAATGAAAATTTATGTTAGCTATTGAGAGACACACTTTTACTGGCAAATGTTCCATATTTTAGTTACATGTGAGATGCAGGAGGGGTTGGAAAATAGCTTATGGAATAGTTATCAAAATAACATAAGTGCCTACTCAACAAAGGTTAGGGTCAATTTTCCAAAACGGGACCGGGCCCCATCTCACACTCGACCAGCTAAATGCTCTTTTGTTCTTCCCTATTGTTCTTTTTTCGTTTCGATTCAATGTTGCACTACTCACCGACGGTATCAAACCGGTTTATCGCTGTAAACACAATTTGTTAGGTACCTTTTTCAATTGATGTTCGAAACAATCGCTCCACACGTCCTTGACTATTGTTGTACAATGTCGTATTTTGATTTCGGTAGAAAAAAAATCGTATTCCAAAACGGGACGGCGCCACTAGCCCAGGTGGCAGTTGGCCCCACGCGGAGGAGCGGGAGGTCAACTATTTGAAATGCCTACGTCCAGAAAGCGAACGGGGCCAAAAAACGTGTATAATAATATTAAATTTAATATTTCATTTAATGTAGACCGGTTTTGATCAATCAATCATCATCAGTACTTAACAACGACAGGGGGCATTGAGAAATATTAAATATTTCAATCAAATTTCAATCAAAATTCAACCAAAATTTAATCAAATTTTGATATTTCTCGGTGCACCAAAATTTTGGATTGTGTACTGAAGTAGGAGGTACAAGTGAAGGTACTATATCGACGGTCCCACAGCAACACCCCGTGTCGTCATTTTTGCCAAAAATGAGTTATGCATATGGTTGGAAAGCTCTCTCCAGCACGGATTCAATAAAATTTGAAGATCCATCGCAAGTCCAATAGGATGTGCGCAATTCACGTATTAGATGGCAACCTGTATTGTCATTGTGTCCGTAACAAGCTGTACTTTCAGCTATTTGGCATCGTTTACCGTTTCAGACGATGTGGCCTCGCATGTGCTTCAAATTTTACCGCAAGAGCGATTTTATTAATCTGCTTTTATAGTTTTTTTTCAAGTTTTTTCATTCCTTGACAACCAGGGTTTCGGCTTTCCTGAAAAGTGACCAAAATGACGATACGGGGTGTTGCTGTGGGACCGTCGATATTATACAAGCCAAATATTTCTCGATGTACCTTTCGTTGTTATGTACTGATGATGGTTTAATCACCAAAACCGGTCTACAATTTTAGAGACCTATAAATGACCATTTTATAGACCATTAAATGACCATTTTTTAGACCATTAAATGACCATTTTATAGACCATTAAATGACCATTTTATAGGCCATTAAATTTTCTTTTCTCTCATTTTTGGGTTTTTATCTAAAATATGGAATTCCACAATTTCTCCGCGAGTGATTTAGTACCTGAAAGCTAAATAAATTTGGGGCTAATGAAGTTCGCAGACCGACTGTTTTGTTCAACGAGGTGGAACAAAAAATATCAGCAGGTTCGACTGATGACTGATGGGAGGCCAAGTGTTTGCCCTTCGCCATATGCCACCTTGTTCCAATGATCCTATTAAGATAAAAGGTGCACTAATTTCGAGGAGCAGTGACGGCGAAACAGATATAATTACACACCGTCGGCGATTAACTTATTATATTATTCAATTTTATGGCCTAATTTTTAGCTGGCTGGAACTTTAATTGTAGGGGTTTGAGCTCGACATATGCCGCACTAAACTTATCGCTGTTTGAGTCATTTTGGCCTGGTTAGGGCAAAACTTGAAAATTATTACAGTGTGACGCGACTGAAAAATGAAAATTTCTGTGGCTCCAATAATTGAAAACCCAAGTATTTGAATCGAACATCAAGTATTTGAATTCATTTTTCGATTTTTAGTAAGAGGTAAGAGAGTCGGTGTTTAAAAAGGATTCAATCATCATCTTAATAAGGCTCGAAAAAAATTCACTTCCATCAGTGCAAATTGGAGTGGCATCGTAGCGCAGTAGGTATAGCTGCTTGATTATAAAAAGGGAATGCACTCGAGTTTTTTCTTGTTCGCTTACCATTTTCTTGTTCCCGAAGTTGATAGTCGACCTGTAATTCAATTTTGTGCTCCAAAGTGGCTAATCAAATTAGAATAAAACCAATTGGGAGGCTCGAAACTCGAAGATGTCTCCCGAAGAACAGCGTGCGGTCTGCGCAAAAGACGCTCCATAAAACGTTAAAAGCGTCTCCTGCTGTTTGTTGGTGCCACGCGATCACTCGAGGGCCCGACAGTCGCCCATAGTTCGCCATAGTTGTTTCACGTTCATCCGTGAATGTTCCTGTTGATATCCCACGGTGACAGGCGACGTTCATCTCGATTGTTCGTGTAAACGTTGTTACATTAGTGCAAAGGACGGCACGTGGATTCCACTCGAGCGAGAGAAAAACATGAATATGTTAATCCGATTAGATAAATGACCATAGTTTAGTCGGCGGGTGTCTCCAAGAATGCATATTTCTCATTTTGGTGAGATTTTACGAAATCGAGGCATAGGTAGCTATTTATGGTTATAGAAATTCGAGAATAGAGTTAGGTAAATTGTTGGAAAACACCATTGGTAAAAGATGGGGTAATATTTTTCTCCGCACTCGTTCAAAAGTTGAAGGTAATATCTCCATCGTTCAAAAAAATATGGCTCTACCATTCGGAAATATTCTAGCGTTGTCAAATCAAATTGTGAATTTCTCAAATCAACTTGGAATTTTCGAATTAATTTGAGAATTTTCCGAATCAAATTGAGAATTTTCCTATCCGAATCGGCTTTGCAGAGCTGACAATTTGGTCTGCGAAATTTTCAAATTGGCTGGAGAATTCTCAAATTGGCTTGAAAATTCTCAAATTTACTTGAAATTCTCAATTGACTAGAAAATTCTCGACTTGAAAATTGGCTCAATTGACTTGAAATTATCTGCTTGAAAATTTGCATGAAAATTTCGAAATTGACTTGAAGATTCTCAAATTGACTTGAAGATTCTCAAATTGACTTGACAATTCTCAAATTGACCTGAAATTCTTGACTTGAAAATTGGCTGAAATTGGCTCAATTGACTTGAAATTCTCGGTTTGAAAATTCTCATATTGACTTGAAATTCTCAAATTGACTTGAAATTCTTGACTTAAATATTGGCTTGAAAACTCTCAAATTGACTTGAAAGTTCTCAAATTGACCAAATTGAATGATTCCATAATGAATTAGTAGTTAGGTAGGAGTATCCGCTATCAAACCGAAATAAAATTAAAATCTCAAATTGACTTGATTGAAAGATTCCATAATAAATTAGTAGTCAGGTAGGATTACCTATCTGCTATGAAACTGGAAAAAATTAAATTTGCCTATACCATTTGATTTTGGTTTGCTATGTTACACCGGATTTGGTTCCTTCGGTAATTTAATTGGGCCAACAAACAAGCCAACAGCTTTCTCCACCTAGGCCAAATTCATGTTCGGGGGCGACTTCCAAAAATGCCGCGAGGGCGCACCCCTAGGGCCACCCCATGCACCACTTCCCCATTCATATTGCACGCTTCGCTCTCACCGTCGTCGCCTTTTGAAGAAGAACGTCGGCACGACCTCCCATCCGAAATTGAGGTCGCCATTGTTCAAATGCGAGGGATGTGTACGCAATGCTGTGTATTTTGACTGCGTACGTCTGGTACGAGGGGTGTATTGTGGAGTATGGTGTTTGCACACTCCGTATTCCACTCCCGGACGCTCTGAACTGCAGGGCGTACATTTCGATTATCCTAGTCAACAACAATTGACCTTTCCGAGTCTGTTTATTGTTATGAAGCACCGAAACGATTGTCATCGAACCAATTGATTGCTGGTTCAATTTTTGTTGTACTCGAACACAGTTTAATTGTTTCCCGCCCCTCGGCTTTTCAGCTTTTTTTAACGGGTCACTTTTCGTAGATGGAGCGGCATGTGACGACTGACGAGCGTTTTCTTCAATGCGTTTGGCAGCATGGCCACAGTTTCCCATGTTGAAACAAAGAGAGTAGGTACCGAGGTCATTGGGCGTTTACGAGAAAATGTTTTCTTCATTTGCAGAAGTGATTTCCCCAGCGATTCCGGTCATTAAATAATGTACCAAAATAGGTATTTTCATTTTGCAATAATTTTTTATCCCAGCAGCCACAAAGTTGACATCTTTTGTAATACTTACGATGAAAACAACATTTAATGAACATTACCCCGAAATTATGGGTCAAAGTCGAAATGTGGATGGTTTGAGAGCTAATTACACACTATTGGCATGATTCTTGAAGCTGAAGTACCTATGTTTGTCTTCCGCAAGAGTTTCGATGTTTCTTTGTCAAATTTTCTATTTGACATTCCCACCAATCTCCCGACAAAAGCCAGAGCTGCTTCCTTAATCCTTTTTTGACAAAATCACCCACCGCATGCATAGCTAATGAACTATGACGGTGCCCATTGTCAAAAATCCATTTGCATGTATACGCTCAAACGGGGAAAAAACTGACAAGGGGCGAGAATCGTGTAAAACGTCTGTTAAAAACCCGAGGGCTTTTCGGCCTTATTTAAATCCAAGTTAGTTCCGGAATTCCAGGAGCGTTTCTAATATATATTATGCATATGGTTACATACGACATGAGCAGGATCAGCATATGCTCCACTCTCTGGATTTCAATAGCGCTACGCGTCATTGGGTTTTAGGTACGGCGCATGCGCATGGCGAATCGCATTGTTCGCGAAGGGACCGACTGTTGAGCTCGTAAATTTCTATGTAAAGTCTTCATTCCATAGAAACGTGTGAAGGCTAAAATGGGAAATGAAACAGATCGTGCGACCAATAAAATAGTCTCTTAGTATGCAAGGGTAGCTGTCATATGGGATGGGGTGACTTTCAAGCTAAGGCAGTTCAGCATAAAATGTATTTCGCCAGAAAATTCGAACAATAGTCAAATTTAAATTTAAAGTTTGCAAATGAAATGAAGAGATTAAAAATTGAGGTAATAAAATAATCCAAATAAGTAGGCATAAAATAAAAATTAAAAAATTCGAAGATCAAAAACAGAAATTCTTAAAAGTTCCCCAGGCGGGCTTTTGAATAATTTAATGCTCCAAAAGAATGAGTATGCTGACAAAATAAAACCAAATCCATAGTTTTACCAGATGTCAGAATCAAAAACAGAATAATTTCATAATCGTGTTATGTGTATTGAATTTTTCACATAAAATATTGGCAGAAGTAAAATCGTTTGAAATTTATAAATAAATAATTCAAACACCCTAAAACTCAATCTTTATGAACCAGCTGAAACCTGTCAGTTAATTGTAGTACGTACACAGTTCGTGGTCGCTCCCGTGGTAATCACCGCCCTGTACCTAAATAACGCGTTGTGCGTGTTCAACGTCAATATTTCCTCCACCACTGGACGCCCATATGTGTCTTGCACTTAAAAGTTAAAATCCTGGGTGGATTCGGTTTAATAGGTGTCGTACCACCTATGACACGGACAAAGTGTAACATCAGATTCTGATGATGGCTAGTAATCACGCAATCAATGGGTAATAATAGTTTTTAATGATGTCTCCCCAAACTTCGGGGTTTCTTCATTGGTTATTAAAAACCCCTTTTTTGAGCAGACCCAGAACGTCAATGAATGAAAAATTTGATTCAGAATAACCAACAAAAAATGGGGTAACAATGTCAGAAAAAATTTGCTGCTATAATTTGTTAAGTATAGTAGAACAATGACGGTAAAAGCCATTTTAATGCGATCAAAAGTATTTTTGAAATTTTCAAGGAAAACCCCAAGAAAAGAACTCATCAAAGTTGCTCGAAACATAGCAATATTTCTAATTCGTTTATTCAGAGCAAAAGCGAGGCAAAATTAACGAACTCTCGAGAGTTTCATGGGGGATGCTCGGCGAAATTTTAATCAACCTCGATGTGACCGAAATGATTCTCGTAAAAGGATCGTTAAAACGAGCTTTAGCTCAACGGTTACTAATGTGAGGTATTCAAACTTAACCGGCGAACTTCGCCTCGTTGCTTCAACTACCTCAACTTGCCATGAACTGTCTCAGGCTGTAAAACGCCAGTAATGGATGGTCGCAATTTCTATCGTCGCGTTTCAAATGGTTTTAATCAGGGCTGAGTAAGCTCACGTGGAATCTGAGAACCTCGTTCAATCTTCTCCATACGCGTGGGATTGCGACGGAGAACACACTTGAGAGACGAGTGTTCTGTCTTCTTGCACTTAGTTCTAATCTACTCCTGCCATGCGGACTGTTTTAGATGAACTGTCGAATAAAAAGCCCAGCAATATCACCCGCAATCTTGCTGGGGAAAACCGCATTACTGCAGGGGGCATTGGTTGGACACAAATCCGATTGATGGTAAAAGGGTTAAGAAAATTCGTTTCGAGGTGGCGTCGCCGCGAATCCGATAAATTCGCTGCCATTCTCAAACCACACCAAATTATAACGAATCAATAAAAATAAAAAAAAAGACACAGAATAGGTAGGAACCACACCAAAATAATTATTGACTTTGAACTCGAAGTCGACTTTGATATCGAAGTTGAGTTTGAACTCAGAGTTGACTTCGATCTCAAAGTTGTGGTTGAACTCGATGTTGACTTTGATCTCGATGTTGACTTTGATCTCGAAGTTGACTTTGAACTCGAAGTTGACTTTGAACTTGAAGTTGACATTGATCTCGAAGTTGAGTTTGAACTCGAAGTTGACATTGATCTCGAAGTTGACTTTGAACTCGAAGTTGACATTGATCTCGAAGTTGACTTTGAACTCGAAGTTGACTTTGATCTCGAAGTTGAGTTTGAACTCGAAGTTGACTTTGAACTCGAAGTTGACGTTGATCTCGAAGCTGAGTTTGAACTTGAAGTTGACTTTGAACTCGAAGTTGACTTTGAACTCGAAGTTGAGTTTGAACTCGAAAATGGATTTGATCTCGAAGTTGACTTTGCTCATTTTATGTTCGCATTTTTTGATGTTGGAGTTAAGAGCACAACTTTTTGAAAGTCAAAGGTTTCAGGAATTCAAAGGAATTCAGAGGTTTTTTCGGTGCTCGACAGAGGGAAAGCAAGGCGACGAGTTGGCAACACTGGATCTAGCGGTCATCGAGTAGGGACCTCGTACTTACATGGGTAGGTAGGTACCTAATTTTTTAGAGGATGCCTCCCCAAAGCGGGGCTTTTCCCTTGAAGCTGGACATTTGGCCGTCCCCTATCAGATCGTGGGGACACCGGGACACAACCCTCCAAAGCGGGACTGTCCCGCCCAAAGCGGGACGTCTGGTCACCTTAGTTATGGCTCCACTCTGGCATTCGTTGAACGGCGTAGGACCGCAAAAACGGAATCATAATGCTCCCTCCAAGCGCTCAAGCCTTTGAAAGTGACTACATCTTGGTTAGTTACTTTGGAAAAGTGACGTTTTCTACTACTTGTACTCTGATTTAAACATATTTTTTATTTCGTACTCTCACTCAAAAGGGACTGAATTGCGAGCATAACGCTTGACGGATAGCGCCCCTCACAGGTCGACTCGGTCGATGGCTCCGCATTCATCAGCATCTCCAGCCCTTATTGTAGATTTTTATCAATTTCTTTCCTAAATAAATGAGAGACGTTAGCGTACGCCCATCGGACCGTTTCAGCAGTAAAAGATGAAATAATCAGATCATTCGACCGTCCTGCGGAATTTGATTAGAAGCTCCCGCTCGGATGATATCTCATTGATACCCCTCGCAGGCCTTGCTAATCGCTAAGCATTAGTCAAGACCTTAATCTGCATAGTATGCGTATATGAGTGGAAAAGAGACGGAGAGAGCGATCTCTTCCACGGGGACATCCGTATACGAATTCGTGGGGGTTCAACGAAAAATGGCCAACGATTATTCGGCGGAACTCGGGCGACTGGGGAGGTTTCAGCTGTGAACATTTAGCAGAATTGAATTGCTGCGAACGACTCGTTAGATAACGCCCTTCGTACAAGCAGGAAGATCCGCACGTGGGGTCCTATCATGCGAATTGAATGTAGGACGTGTTATAAATGTCCGCCCATTACTGTGCGTTAATATTAAAAAAAGGTTCGACGTTCCACTCGGCCTGTCGACTGGCGTTGCTCTTTCCGGTTAAAATGTTATCTACGCTTGTGCCCAAGAGTGTAGTTAGTGAGACATGGCAGCCAGAATTGCCCTTTACCAAAATTTTCATAAAGATTGATACAGTTTAGGTAATTTAGGTGAGTAACCCTTTCAGGGAGTGACAATCTAACGTCGCGAATAGCTTAAGGAGGTTCTTAGATGCATTTTTTCATTCATAGTCAGCAATTTAATGGTAAATTCCGAAAGGGTAATAACTTTTAACCGGTCAATTTATCAAATGCACCAAACCAAGAACTATCAAACCGGTTCATTTTTTGGACAGAAAAAATAAAATAATTCTGTAACATCCTGCTATCGCAATCAGTTCAGTGCCGTGACCCTATCAACAAACTTCGATCAAATTCGATCAAACTAAACTTCGAGATCAAATTCAACTTCGAGATCAAAGTCAACTTCGAGATCAAAGTCAACTTCGAGATCAAAGTCAACTTCGAGATCAAAGTCAACTTCGAGTTCAAAGTCAACTTCGAGTTCAAACTCAACTTCGAGTTCAAACTCAACTTTCAGATCAAACTCAACTTCGAGTTCAAAGTCAACTTCGAGGTCAGATTCAACATCGAGATCAAAGTCAACTTCGAGATCAAAGTCAACTTCGAGATCGAACTCAACTTCGAGATCAAAGTCAACTTCGAGATCAAATCCAACTTCGTGATCAAACTCAACTTCGAGATCAAACTCAACTTCGAGATCAAAGTCAACTTCGAGATCAAAGTCAACTTCGAGATCAAAGTCAACTTCGAGATCAAACTCAACTTCGAGTTCAAACTCAACTTCGAGATCAAAGTCAACTTCGAGATCAAAGTCAACTTCGAGATCAAAGTCAACTTCGTGATCAAACTCAACTTCGAGTTCAAAGTCAACTTCGAGATCAAACTCAACTTCGAGTTTAAAGTCAACTTCGAGGTCAAAGTCAACTTCGAGATCAAAGTCAACTTCGAGTTCAAACTCAACTTTCAGATCAAACTCAACTTCGAGTTCAAAGTCAACTTCGAGGTCAGATTCAACATCGAGATCAAAGTCAACTTCGAGATCAAAGTCAACTTCGAGAT
Organism: Nesidiocoris tenuis; assembly: GCA_036186465.1. Classification (NCBI taxonomy): domain Eukaryota; kingdom Metazoa; phylum Arthropoda; class Insecta; order Hemiptera; family Miridae; genus Nesidiocoris; species Nesidiocoris tenuis. Next base: position 14,388,057 of record AP028912.1, read on the forward strand.
CAAAGTCAACTTCGAGATCGAACTCAACTTCGAGATCAAAGTCAACTTCGAGATCAAATCCAACTTCGTGATCAAACTCAACTTCGAGATCAAACTCAACTTCGAGATCAAAGTCAACTTCGAGATCAAAGTTTACTTCAAGTTCAAACTCAACTCAAAGTTTAACACAACATATTATGTCAGATTATCGATTTTTTGGCGATTACAATACTTCCATTTACTCTGTAAATATGGAGGATGAAATTGAGGGAATGAATAAAAAATTTCTCGGGCCCAGAACCATCCATAATTAACGCTTTCATGATTTGTACCACTGCACCTCAAAAACATCCAATCCCCGCTGTTCCATGCGGAGATCCATTAGCGTTTCTCACATTCGAAAAACGGGTACGACAGTTAAAGATAACCAGATACGGTCTGTTCTGTTCGTCAGTAATCTGATTCACAAACTAATAGCGGTGCTTAGTTCTCACTCAATTACTATAAGGGAACCAGAAGAAGACTAATGAGGGGAGGAGAATCCTCGGTCCCTTTGCCACCAACAGATCAAGACAAAATGCTCATCCTCTAATTGCCCTCGATTCTTCCCATCTTGTCACTGTATCTGCCTTTTGTCTCTGATTACGAAGTAAGCCTTAACGTATCAGGCTATTTATAAATCACAAAGGAATACCTAATAATGTTTGAAATGTTATCCCAAAGGATATTCTGCATTTGCAAAGGATTCTGCAGACCTATTTGCATTTCATGTTGGGTGACATTACTCTAGGTTCCGAAGTTTGACTTAGGGTGGGTTCATCAATTTCCGTTTATTCATCGAATACCCTTTACTCTCTATATTATCAAGTCGTTTCTTGGAAGTGTAGACTGTGGATTCTCGGGTCAACGTACCCATGGAAAAGTTTACTAAAAAAATAAAGGATATTCGATGGTTAAACTGAATTGATGAACCTATCCTGAAAGGCATCGAAATTTCCAATTTAACTTTGTTTATTTAAATGTATATTAAATATACAAATTTTGTCCAATACTTGCCAAATCTGCATGTCTTGCAGAAAATTTTGCATATTTGTGGCAAAATATTAATTAATAATATATTCATATATGAGATCTCATGAGAAGGACCGCGGCAGGTAATTAAAAGCTTTTTTCTGTTTAATGTGTACATATCAATTTCCTCCAAATTTTTAACGTCCTGGTAAGCAATTGTGGGTACACTCAACAAGATTTGAGACCAGAATGAAATTTTTGTTGTTTTTGGTAACGCAAATTAATTTTGAGGTTGTTTTGGATTGGTTATTAAATTTTTGGAAATTTTCTAATTTAAACGAACAATTAGATAATACTGTAAACACAATTAGACAGTCTTAGAATCATCCAAAAGCCCACAAACCTGACCCCACTCTTTTCCAACGATTACAAAAGCAGCCTCAACTGCAGCCCCAAAATTTTGCAATATGTTTCCATTTTCTGACCTAATGCCAATATTTTCCGCTTAATTCCAACCTCTAGCAATAAACATTTGTTGAAACTAAAAAGATAGTTTCATTTTTAAATCGGCTATTAGGCATACGAAAATTGGGGTTTCCCTCAAGATACAAATCAAGTCCAAATTCTATGCTTGGATGCAGCTGAATCGAATTTTCATCATATTATAGCTCAAGATCCAAGCACTAAATGCCACTCGGTAAAATAAAAAATAATTTTTCTTTAAATAGACCTTTATTTTTACACTATGAAAATTACATTTTAGTTACCTACTTAGGCACGTTAATAGTAGATTGTTAACAGAACACAAATACATTTCAGTTAGGCACGTTAGCGGTAGATTGTTAACAAAAACATGGAAGATGGGTGGGAGTTGGTGTCCATTGACGTGCTCCCTGATAAAATAATTAACCTGTTTTAGCAGCATACAGCGGAATTCGCAGTTCGAATGAACCACATCAACAATTCAGCGAGAAACCGCCCCTTTCTTTACTTGTTTCGCCTTGGCACGCCTTCCGATTGACATGCCAGGAGCGTTCAGCTCATACGGAGTTCCGTAGGGGTTGGTGTTTTCATCAAAACCGGCCGCTACAAATTCAACCCTTTGTCCGCCTCAGTGCCGACACGTTCATATGTGACGTCAGTGCGAGTGGACAAGAGAATGGTCACCGGAGAGAGACGTCCAATGAGGGCATTTGTATGTGAAAGCGCGAACAGTCACTCGCATACCTGAGGTGTTCATCCTGCAGCACCAAGTACGACTACAGCATCCCCAGCACCAAGTACTACTACAGCATCCCCAGCAGGAAGTACCCCTGCAGTAATTGAACCCAGCAATTTCATCAGAGCTTCTGTCCCCATTCAACGGCGAAACTCTCCCGGATATTTAAATTTAAAGGGTTGCCCGCCAGGTTGGCGAACCTTTCTCGGTTTATTGAGCCTCGACTTTCTTCATTTGCATATAAAGTACTTTTGCTCGAATTCTCCAAGTTTTTATATGAAAATTCACAAGCTCGTCGTACTGGTTGCGGGAATCATTAGTCCGTGTATCAAAAGCCTCAGTGATTGCATAGTCGGTCCTCGAAATTCGGTGGTTATTGTACGATTTGTAAGGTGAGTCGGGCCTCGGTCTCTCGAGGGATCCTTCGGAATAAATTACCAACTTTTGCAATGAAGCTTTCGCCTGTTTAACTTTCAACAACGCTCCTTGATTGGCATGTTTTGTGAGTACACGAGTGTGACATGCACATTTGGGATCGACTGCTATAATTTTGTCAAGTGAGAGACTTTCAGCAAGCAAAAATTTGGGTTTGGAAAGAAGGTGAGACCAAAATAAGGGGTTTATTGTGTAAATAATATTTACACGTATTCATATTATGAAGCGATATGATATGGTAGTCGACATCGACCCATTACACAATTTCCGTATGTTGTCATCGGATATGCCATGGTCATTCGATATCGAATTTCAATGACATGTTGATTTGAGTTTACAGAATAATTCCCCTTGATTTTTCGAGATCGCCATTGGAAATTTTTCATGACACAGGCTCTGAATTCTTAGCATTTTCCTTCGATATCTGAGTCTTTTGACGGACTCACCTTTCAGATTCTTCTTACTTTCTGACTCTTCTTTTCTTCTGACTGAGTCTTCTGTCTGACTCGACTGTAATATCAACTCAAAGGTGCAGATAGGGCGAAGGAGATGATAAATTCAACCTTGTCATGTGTTGAATAAATAAATTTTAGGCTCAGTTTTTCATGTATTCGGAAGCTTTTCTGAAAATTTTGGCAGATGCTAAGACCTCCTCCCTACAAAATGATTCGATCGCTTCTTCTGTACGCTTAATCCTCAGAGACATAATTTTGAATCATACCATTGAGCTTATATGGACTGAGATGGAGCAGATGAGCATTATTATTACAGTACAACACCTGAATGATAAAACACTTCTACGACTGCTAACGCTGGGAGTTTTTGCTTCTCAAAAATCTCAGATATGGGATACTAAATTTTACATTCACGTCATTCGAAACACAGTTGTAAAAAGGTCGAGCATTTTTCAGTTAGTAGCAATAAAACTGTATCACTATTAACTGTCTTTTTCAATCTTCCCGTTCGAATGGGACTCGTGACGCTACAATATAGTCACGTCACGAAAGCAATAGCGCCAAGTGAAAATCTCACACTAAAAACTATACTTGTCTTTTTAACGATTCGAATTTTTCACTGTTATCCGTAATTTATGTTCACAGTTGTAAAACGGTCCTTTCAGCTGGCGCTCGGGCCATAAATGTAATCCTGGCACTGGATTTGATCCGAAAGGGGACGTAACCGTTTTGGGTAAACGATAAAACGAGCAGAACTGACAGATCCACCTGGAGGAGATGATGGCGAGAAAAAATTGGTTGATCGCTTGGAATTTTGGCGAGGACTAGTAGGTAAAGAGTGAAAATCGGAAGAGAGATTCAGGGAAGAATCGCCTGAGAAAAACTTTTTGTAAAATTGCAAAAAAATTATTAATTTCCACCCAACATAAGATTGGGAATAATTTCAATCGATTCAATGCTCCACTTTTCGGTGGAAATCAGCAGGACGACGGGAAATTTCAAGAGAATGGTAATAATTAATTGCATTTTCCCTCAATTCTCAAACTTTTTTATTTATATTTTCCTTTACCGGCTTGTTTGATTTTCCCAGACCCATTACTCCGCTAGACCGGAGCTTTACTCGCAGTGCTTCCCAAATATTGCTTTTTCATTTTTAGCAAGAAGAAATTTTTTGAGCGTTTTATGGTAGGTATAATTTATTGTGCCTGCTATCAAAATCACTAAACGGTTCATCTTGACACCCCCCTTAAACTATTATACACCAAAACACGTTATAAGTCACCGATTGTTATGGTTTTTTCGATCAATAGTTCGACTGCCTTCTGCGGAACCTGTAAATGATGCGTCATCAGATAATCCTCGTCTCTCAGGGGACGGAGGAACAAAAACTTGCTTTAACGTTATAGGTCGATGTCAAATCTGAGGTGATTTTAGGTGATCATCGGTCGGTAAACCGTCATCAAGCGAGGGGTCCCGTAAACTATAGGCCACCTGGTTCAAAAATATATAAAGGGGTTGACTATCACATGTGGAACAAGAAGAAGGCGTGGTCCGTGCAAACGCAGGTGCTGTCGTCGTGATATTGCTTTTTTTACCGACTGATTGACAACCAACCCTTCGACGTCATTCAACGTCATTCGACGTCCGAACGAGGGAATAAAATGTAGGGGATTTCCACCGAGAGAATGGAGTGAAAACCCTTTTTCTCCAGCCTTTCAAGCAGAATCGGCATGTTTGAGTTGTGTGTTATATAGACACCTACCCCTTGTCTTGGGCATTGTAAACCTCGCATTATGTGTTTACCTCTGGCAAGTCATCCAGGCTTTATTAGGCGCCGATGTTCCCCGATCGTTTCGTTCCAATGGATTTCACAGCTCTGAGGGATATTTTACAGCAGTCCCAATATTCAGTCTAATATTTCAAGCCCATTGTCCTTCACCTGGATAGTCCGTTACTTTTTGGACTTTTTTTCCGTGGAATTCGAACTCATGAGCCTTTATCAGCTGGAGCGCTTTCGTCCGTACGGCCATCATTGAGGGCATTCCGGTAAAAATTGGAGCGTGGATCGAGCGCAGGGCCAGTTGACTTGGCACTAACAAATGAAACTCGAGAATCTTTCAACGAGCGATGCCGGTTTATGTTTGAACTGCAATTGTGGTCCTTGGGAGTCAGTTTTTGGTTGTGGATGCATAATCCAGAAATGTCCTCAAATGTTGGAAAAGCTTAACCTGAAAAATTTGGGTTTTTTTAAATACTAACTTGGAAATGAACTGAAAACGCCATTGGCAGAGTCTTGTTTAATTCTCTGTCTATTTTTACCCAAATTTTCGTTTTACACCTTTGCTTGGACCACTCTGTTTACCTACTTAAGAGCATTGTGGGCGTAATTTGATAACTAATTATTTTTTCTTACCCTATACACCCGAAACCGTCTAAAAATTAGAGTAAACCGGTCAGATGTGATCGATATTCATAAATAATAATATCAGCCATCACTATGCCTGCATGATTATCGAATGATGATAGCGGAAGTCCATCATCCCGAATACGATTTGATTTTGGACCTAAGGGCAGCTATTATCCAGCGCTGTCCCGAGGCCAGCATTCAGTGGCTATCAGAGCTCAAATAGGTCTGTCGTAGGGCAAGCGGGTCTGATGGATCCTAATAACAATTAAGATACACGTTCTAATTGCACGAACATCAAATCCGAGCGTCGGTCGTATCGGGGCGTACACTATCGGTTCTATCTTGATCAGTTCTGGCGGTAGTCCTATTGCTCGCCCTAGCTCACGTTATTATGGACAATTAGCCATCTACCGGCCACTCGTAGGCTAACATGTACATTTCCCTTTAAATTTCGACTGCACCAATTGCCCGAGGGCTACAGTGCTAATGGAACTATTACAACAGTGTATGTCCGGATCCTAATCAGTTTTCAGGACTTCTTTGCTAAAAGCATTAAAATTAAACCGTGCTTTAATTTATATGGGTCCTGATCCTAAGCCAATTTCCTCCATCCAGTTGTACTTTCGTGTTTCTAGAACCCCTTCTATTTCGTTAACTCATTGCTTGCCATGAAATAATTTCCAAAACCAATTCGAAGTCAATGGCGTACCAGCTACAACAACTACCTACAGTAACAATTTCCAAGGAGACGTAACGAAAAGCCCGTTAAGTTTCCTATAGTGATGCTGTACTAGCAGCATTTTAACATTAACATGAGTAGGTATTACCTACTAGGTAAGCAGAAAGTTGGACCAGAGTTGAGCATTGCTAAATTTTGGTTCATTACTTCCATATTTACAGAGTAAATGGAAGTATTGTGATCGTCCTAAAATCGAGAATTGGAACGGAGCTTCAGAAAAAACTTTTTCTTATACACATTTACTCAGAATCACTTCCTGAACAAGTGTCTGTGTGTCCGTGTGTCCGTTAGTCCGTTAGTCCGTTAGTCCGTTAGTCCGTTAGTCCGTTAGTCCGTTAGTCCGTCTGTGGTCATTTACAAAAATGGCCATAACTCCCTCATTTCTCAACCTTTTTTCAAATTTCTTAAACTGAAATGTTTGTCTCGGCAAGACCTAACACCCTGTTTAATCGGAATTTGGATAACGCACAGTACTTCCGAGATATTTGCATTTTTAGTGTTTTCTATTTTATTTTTTTCCGGCCGCAAAAATGAACCGATTTGAGCGTTCTTGGTCTTAAAATCTTTGTTTTACCTTGCAGAATATTTGGATATTTTTTACATTCCGAAAATGTGGCGTTTTTTCATTTTGGGCGAATTTTAAAATTTTAATAGTGAATTTTCCGATATTTTTGGGCTAAACACCCTTAAAAGAACTCAAAATATGATCAAATTGTGTCACAATTTTACGTTTCAAAATATGGAAGTATTGTGTGTTATCTACGCACCACTGGTTTTACTTTTTAGTTTTTCAACTTCAACTTTTTTTAGTCGTTTTTTTTTTTACGTTTTTGCTTCCATAATTACAGAGTAAATGGAAGTATTGGAATCTTCCTAAAATCGGGAATCCGAACGGAGCTCCAGTGTCTGTGGTCATTCACAAAAATGGCCATAGCTCCCTCAATCCTCAAACTTTTTTAAAATTTGTTGAACTGAAATGTTTGTCTCGTCAAGACCTCACACCCTGTTTAATCGGAATTTGAATAACTCATAGTACCTACTTCCGATATATTTAGATTTTTAGTGTTTTCTATTTTTTCCCCGGCCACAAAAATGAACCGATTTGGGCGTTCTTGGTCTTAAAATCTTTGTTTTACCTCGCAGAACATGTGGATATATTTTATATTCCGAAAATGTGGCGTAATTTTATTTTGGGCGAATTTTAAAATTTGCTTAGTGAGTTTTTTGATATTTTTGACCTAAACACCCTTAAAAGCAGTTAAAATATGATCAAATATTGTCACACTTTTGCGTTTCAAGATATGGAAGTACTGTGTGTTATCTACGCACCTCTGGTTTTTCTTAAGAAATGTTTTAAAATTAAGAAAATTGAGCATTTCTCGACTTTGGTTCTTCTTTTGCTTATTTAACTTATTGTCAAGAAGCTGCTAATACCTTGAAATTATTGGAAATTTAATGCGCTTTCCAACGGTATCCTCATTTTTGTAATTATTCTGCAATTTGAGGGACTTATGGCCATTTTACTGAAACAAAGTCGAAAATACGAAAAAATCTTCAAAGCGAAAATCCTGTACTTTACCTTGGGCTCACAGAAAATTTTATGGAACAAAAATTGTAGCAAATGAGCTATAGAATCGATCAACGATGGCAATCTCGTGGTCATAAATTATTTTATTTTTCTTGGTCTTGAGCAGTGAAGATTTTATTCGCACGCTTTATGAACTTTTGACTTGAAAGAATTATGGACTTATAGCACCCACATGCGCAGGGTACCCTGATTATTATGAATCTCAACTTCGCACGAATCAGTCGCAGGTCAAATTGAACCCTCTTCCTGGATCAATGTTCCTCCGCCTGAACGTCCATCTCATCACAGTAATTGAGTACAATCCAACAGACAATAGAGCAAGCTGTCGATCATTGGTTGCTGGCCACTGGTCACACATCAGTCCACATACACGGGCAGACTTGCGCACACTGGTCAGCGGTGGCGGTCAGTTCTCAGAGCTGCTAATAAGCCCTGATCTGCGGAGAGCCATGCGGGCGATAACCCGGTCTGTTAATTGGCGCATTGTTAGCCGCATGCATCGCCTAGAACCCCCAGCATCGGACGATCCAAAGCGGCATCGAGAGCGTTCAATTTGAGGTTGGCGAAGTAAAAAGTTTTTGAATAAATCGTTCATTTATTCGAAAAAATTCTGTTATTTCATCTCGAGTCGCATCTATAATGATTTTAGAGGCAGGTTTTTCAACATAATTTTCAATACTCATCCGCCGTCTAGCCAACCGCGCAATTTCTTTGAAGCTCATTTTCTTCTAAATCATAAGTTACCGCTAATTCCACCATAAGTAATCTGGCAATGAAATAAAATGATTGAAAACTCGTTACCGATGATACTTGAAAAGAGCTTATACCAGCTTACCTAACAGACTCAATCAAGTTAATTACAAACCTTTCTTCTTCGATTCTTAGTGCCTTTTATCCCTGAGGAATCCGAAGGAGCAGTAAATCTTCTGTTAGGAATGTTCATGACCTTTTCCCGACACGTCCAATGTGATTAAACCAAGTGACAAAAGCGGTAGTTAAACGTCCCTTCTTTTCTCGAACAGTTGAACGCAATAAAAAGGGAACACAAGATCAGCTTCGTTTTTTTCCATCCTCCCTCGCGTCCACTCGTGGAATGAGCCAGTCCAATCATGTCCGATGTACAATAGACGGGAACTTTTTTGTTAATAGAGGTAGAAAAACCTCAAAGTCCTCGAGAATCGGTAAATTGCCTATGTGCTGCGGTGCTTGAATAGGTTCATCATCCAAGGAAGTGCTGATTGGAGGAAACCTTCGGCAAATTGACTCCGCACGCTGGAGCGATTAATCAAGAGTTTGAAGGTTTCTCTTGTCGTTAGTTTGAGTTTCTCCGACCAAATTTGGATTTTTTTCAAGTTTCGAGCAGATAATATCTGCTTGCATATTATGCAAGAACGCCTAAGCTTACAGAGAGTGCATATTGTTCGGAAATCCGATCGATAAATTGTCCGAATTGGCATCAGTATATGGTGCGTTTTTTTCAGAAACAGAAAAAACTGATTTTGGATGGTGATGCCGTGGATTTAGAATTTTTTGCGTATTTTCCAATTTACCATAGAATATGGGTTTTTGCGGGATTTAGCCGAAGGATTTGTTTGAATCGGTTCGGCTAAGAGTTTTTGATTGCGATTTTTTTTTTTTCAAGTTTTGCCAATTTTTGGGGGTTCTGGAAAACCCGTTTCGAATGTATTGAGCTTTTTGAACTCTTTGAACGTTCCTGCACATGTTTCACCCCTTGAATCTCGAAATCGATTGAATTTTAGTTGTCGAATAGGTCTAACAGATAGCTAATTTGATACTTTTCAAAAAACTATTCTATAACAGGACAAAAAAAAAATTAAATTTCAACAAGAAAAAAATGAGTTGATTCTGGGTTCGTGCAATACAGGAAAAATTGACGAGCATTTTCCTGGACGGAGAAAATGCAAGAAAACATCTCCCCATTTTCCGTGTACAAGATAAGGCATATCCGTGGAAAAAATATTTTAAAAATATGGATTTTAATTTGGTTTTTGCATGAATCTTTAGGTAGGTACTTATTAACTCAAAAACACAAAATTCAACGTTTTTCCGAGATGGTATTTAACCTAGCGGTTCTTCAAACCTATAAAAATTGAAATCAAAGGATGTTCAGGGTCCACACCTCAAATCCCCGCACGAAAAAACGGTCCAGTAGTGATGTGGCAACCTCTTGTTTACAGGGGGTGCCCTCTAAATCACTGTCCAGCCACATCATACCACCAGGATCACTGGAGCCACACGTAGCCATAAAAGGAGGATTTACTTTTGGGTTTTTCAAAACGGACGCTAATCTCCGAAAGTCTCCTAATGAGACACCTTTACAAAAGTCCGGTAGCTATGGCTGCGGATCAGCGTAGGAAAACATCAACAGCAGGGGACACCTTTCAGCGCTAGTAGTGGCTGTATAATAACACGGTTATAGTAGTGGTATGGCGTAGTGGTGCCTAATAGTGAGATTCTTGCACAACCTCCATCAAAAAGGACATTGATATTGTGGTCTTTCAAATCCTTCGGGCCCTTTCTGTGCTTTATGCCTTTAGGCGCATTAGACGATTTATCTAGTTGACGAAACATAAACGGGTTAAGCTTATTTCTATGTAGAATCACCATAGGTCTATACTGCTGTCCAACACCATGCATAACATTATCCACAGCACTGCCCACCATACGTACATACAGAGAAAATTAACAATCATCTCTACCCATTTCAAGTGACTATTTTTTATACATTTTGCGTGATAAGTACCTACGAAATTTCATAAGCTATAAAAAACAGTCGCTTTCTCAAGATTTTTCAATTTTTAGCGAGAAATCAAAAACATATGCATAGTATAATTACAAGTCGATTCGTGAATTCCCCTAAACAATTTGAGAATTTCCCAAAAATGATTGGCTTGGAAAATTCTTATTGGGTTGAAAATTCTCAATTCATTTTGACAGGTTTCTAGTTCGACTTGAAAAAATACCACCTATATGCCACTTACATCACCCCTTTCGACTTAGCTCAAGTTATCTATTTTTCTATGAGGAGGACGATGAATTGGTGAATGAGTGATAAAAGGAATTTAACCTGGTGACATTGACGAGCTGCTTTGACTACAAATGGTGCAAATCTCGTTAGTCCATGATAAAATAAAACAACAACAATATTGACGCCAAAGATTAGCGGGGTGAGTTCACTATAATTGACAGTTTTAATCAACGTCGTTTGATGTAGTGTGTGTTGGATGGCCGCAAGAATCGCATCGAAATTCGGTTTGATGTGGCCACACTTGCAGGTGACAAGTCGCTGACATCCCTTTGATTGACTTTAAACTTCAATCGGAATCAATTCCATGGAATAATGTGACTAGGAAGGTGGGGGGGGGGTCGAAATAGAACGGGTGAGAGGATGAAAAACTAATTATAATTTTATAATAATATTAATTTGAATACCCTAAATCTGTGGGATGCTAAGTTTCATATTATAGCTATCGTCGATGAATATTGATCTGTGTGTAACAAACCGTAGAACATCAAACTTCAGCGCTGTCAAAATAGGCAATATTAACTTACACTTGAAAGCGGTAGATGTGAATCCAGCCGAATGCAAGCTGAGTGCATTTGTGCTTTGTAAGGTTCCCAAAGCAATATAGCTCCGGGTTGTTTACCATTTCAGACGACTTGGAAGATGAAAGCCCCATTTGGATCTTTGGAACTTCGGGAATCCATAGACTTGAAGATCTTGTCAAAACTTCCAAAGACGAAAGCGTAATTAATTAACAGCCTGAACCAAGAATAGATTAACGTAATATGTTATCACATGTTACAATGAATGATAATATAATAAAACGTATATTATAACTGGTCACAAAAATTCATCAATTATCTCATACAATACTGTACTATCTACCCTATCGAGTAATTCATGGATAAGTAAATTGTTTATACAATTTTAGCTATAAATTATTAGGCTTGAAAGCCATTGAAAATTATACATTTATGTATCCTTATAAGGATACGTAAAAAAGAAATAACCAATTAACAAAAAAAATCTAAAATTAGGTTAATTGTGAAATAACCAATAAACATAAATAATACTATAGGTACAACTGCTTGAATCAGAAAATTCACCCTGAATGTGCTAAATAAATAGATTTAGCTTTTTGTAAAGGGGTACCTATACATCCCTTGATCCCTGACGTCCAAGTTCTTTCAGTAAAATTAGGCGTAGAAAAATGGCAGGTACCTAAATCTATTGTACGTTTATTATGTTCGAACCCAATTGAGAAAATATTGATCGTCAATTAGAAGGGACCAAGACGTCTGAATATCGATATTTTCGCTGACATCTACCCTTTCAGAGACGTTGTTTGTATTTTCGTATCATAATAGAAGCGTGTAGGACGTGAAAGAGATCAGTATTCAATTGCGTTTTCGTCCCCTCGACTTATGTACACATACGTAATATAGGGTAAATCCTCGATCGCACAAAGAACATACGTGCAAACTGTACCGGTTCCTGACGTTGAAACACGCCTTTTACAAAGCAGTACATCACGAAAAACGCGGCTGATTTACATAGATATAGTTCGAAATTGTGCGACTCCTTTTGTCAAAAGTGTCCAATAAATTTGACGAGTATCGAGGGGTGTTTGGTTACTTGGTAGCAATATGTATGTTAATCGACCTCCATAAGGGGCGGAGGATCCTGATTTAGATGTATCCTTTCTTCCTTCTCTGACGCTGGGAACTCATTTTTTTCTGTTCCTCTGTTTTGTCGAGACTCAAATTTTAGATATGGCGCTTGTCGGTTGACATCGGAGGGTTCACTAATGTCTCTCACGTGGATGTTTGTCAGCACCGTCCGAAATGGATTTTTTTCGCAGCTTGACATATTTAGATCGGAGTCGTATAACCGTTACTTTTCGGTTTGGTGAAATAGGCCAGTCGAGAAGTCATGGGTATGAGAAAGAGGCGGTTACGAGGAAAAAATTTATGGACAAAATATGTGTCCTTGTTTTTGACGTTCTGGGAATAATTTTTTTCATTTTTATTTTAAAACCAAGAATGCTTCTTATAATTAAACTTTGGATATTTATACCTATGCAGGTATATGTTATGCGCCTATATCTCTCGAACAAATATTAATTTGTCAACCAAGTCCACCGAAGCTATAAAACCACCAATCACGCCCCATTTGAATGATTGGCTTTTCATCGGCAGATTTTCATCGTCAGCGTAAGCATACGATGGGGTCGATCCTTTAAAAACATCCACCCTTTCATTCGTACTCCTTTCCCAGCGACTCCGAACGCCTTCCCGGCTCTTTCAACAAACAAAATCGTCTGGGAATGTTTGTTTAATTTGACGGATGTATGTTGCGCTGAAAGGCCGGCGATCACGTGACGTCCGTGGTCGCTAATCTGCGCATTTCTCCGTCTGCCGGCGTCTGCTGAGGATCAGTATCAGATGACAATGGCCCTTTTTGCTCGTGTTCGCTCGGTCGGTCACCAACTCCCTGGTCTCTATTACCGCCTTAGCCCTCAGGACACGCGGCCCAAACTATTCTAATTGGTCCCTTAACTCCTCCATCCCTATGCTCTGCCTTGGAGTCTCCCTCGGGTAATAACAGCCCAAGAATCTGTGTGATCGTCCATCCGGACTAGAAAGTAAGGACATAATACGTATATCCTCCGAGTTGTGCGGAACGTCCGTCGCACGCCAGAATAAACCACAATGCGGCGACTAACTCACAAATATTATGATTGAGCCCAGGCCAACGATAGGATAATGATTCTAAACAATGGGCAGGGAGTATGAGAAAATATCAGCTGCTATGGCTTTCTGTTGGAGTTTTTATGGCAAAATTCATTAATGCGCCATTTCACTCATTGTTAGACCACGCTCTCGTTCCACGTTCATGATTATAATCGACCTCACTGCTTCCCTTCCATCTAATGCACTCAATCTTAAATTTTACGTAAGGTCTCTACTACCTCTTCTGATTCTTCGTCCTCTTCTGCCTCTTCTGCCTCTTCTACCTCTTCTACCTCTTCTGCCTCTTCTACCTCTTCTACCTCTTCTACCTCTTCTACCTCTTCTACCTCTTCTACCTCTTCTACCTCTTCTACCTCTTCTACCTCTTCTACCTCTTCTACCTCTTCTACCTCTTCTACCTCTTCTACCTCTTCTACCTCTTCTACCTCTTCTACCTCTCCTACCTCTCCTACCTCTCCTACCTCTCCTACCTCTCCTACCTCTCCTACCTCTCCTACCTCTCCTACCTCTCCTACCTCTCCTACCTCTTCTACCTCTTCTACCTCTTCTACCTCTTCTACCTCTTCTACCTCTTCTACCTCTTCTACCTCTTCTACCTCTTCTACCTCTTCTACCTCTTCTACCTCTTCTACCTCTTCTACCTCTTCTACCTCTTCTACCTCTTCTACCTCTTCTACCTCTTCTACCTCTTCTACCTCTTCTACCTCTTCTGCGTCTTCTACCTCTCCTACCTCTTCTACCTCTTCTACCTCTTCTACCTCTCCTACCTCTTCTGGAAATACTCAAATCTTATGGAAAAACGTAATGTCATGTTATTTCCTCACATTTGAATGATAGCAGCTAATCATCATAAACGTTCAAAATGCTGTGGCCGTCGGAATAGGATTGTAATTTTTCATCCACTCAAAGCCATAATGATTAGGGACAGTCAGAGTTTGGGTCCTTAGCACAAAAAATTCTGTTTTTTGGGTTGATTGAGGTTCGACTTGGGTTCGAAGGGCACGACCAGGAGCTCAACCAATTTAGCCGACCTTTTGTTTTGGTCAGGCATTGTTGTTTGCGGCCACCTGATGCCTTCGGTAATATGACGTGGAAATTGGAACCTGAATCAAGCCCTGAATGAAATATGTGGCTGAAAAAAGGGCGAGTTGGCCATGTCAAAGGTTCACATGATGGAAGTCGACTTTAAATAAGGGCCATTATCGAGGCGAACGTGTATTTGATGGCCCTTTGCCGTGTTGGGCGTATTGTTTCCCCGAACGTGAGACCCCCCGGTGCATTGGCATTCATTCAATATTAACATGACAATTAGTTACGGCTGCTGAGACAATGGACATTCCCCTCCTCTTCACTCGGATTTCCAACATTACTTGATTCCCCTAAGTGTGAACACGAGACAGCAATTTGTCAACGGTTCACACCTGCCGCACCTCGCATGGGTAATTAATGTGCAGTAACGAAACTTTCGAATTTTCGACGTCTTGGCAACTGGTAAATGCTTGAAGTTTCGATACGATGGAGTCCATCCCTGGTATCGTTACCCTCGTCATTATGGAGTCTCCGTGTGTGCATAGGGTTGATTTTTAACACAAACAGCACAATTCTAAGATCCATACCTGTTAGCTGAAACCAGCCTATGGTGATGCAAGGATTCTTGCAGGATTCACTTAGAAAAGTCTTATTCCGCAAAATTGAAAAATCTTTTATGCAAATGACCCCCGAAACAGGTGTTTCAAAGGTGATCAAAAGTCACATGCTGTCAATAGCTGAAGACACTCTGGGAAACACTTCATTTGAGCAATTGCTTCAACATGGCGTTAAACAGCGGCAAATGCTTACCTGATCGTCACGTGAAGCGGTGTCAAATCGCCGATAGCGTCAACCATTCATTACAACTGGCATTCACTCATCTAATTATTTTTCCCAAAAACACATTTATCTTTTTTGGAATCTTGAAAATGATTGCGGATTTCCTCGTCTGGATTGACAAACAAATGTGTCTACACAGGTCCTGTCAAAGGAGCGACTTTTGAATCTACTGACCCTGCTGGTGTCATGAGGTGTTTCAAAGTAGAAAAGGACCACTTACCTATCAAAAAATGTCAAAGTTGGATTATGGGATGCACGTCATGACCTGGGTATGAGGACTTATGCACTATTCAGGCGGTAATAAGCACAGGTTAGCAAAGAAATGACCTGACCAACTCAAAATTACGTGACAAAACGTCAAATTGCAGTTGAAGATTAAGGTGTCGCTAATGACAACTCAGATGAGATCTCACAAGAGCTCAAATAGTCATGATCATGTCTGATACGTGCCGATACGTACCTTATGAAAAAATCATATTACGTCCTCGCCGAATTACAGCTCATTTATTTAGTCGGTTCGACATTACAGACGAGAATGATGAAAGTTGCTGCTACATTAATGTTGATACTTTGTGTAATTGTCGAGGGGATCTTTCCCTTTGTGGGACGTGTGGGTGGAGTTGGACGTGTGCAAGGGCTCTGGTTTCGGCCACACGATCGAGCAAATGACACTCTTCAGAAGACCCGTGTCTGAGGGAGACACAGATCGGTATAGCGTTATCATTATAGTATTTTGACTAACGTTGAACAATAGAATTGTGGGAACGTGGTCGCGTTATGTGTTCATTTCGATAATCGATTTCTGCCTCTGCGGTGCGACATCCGTATCAGGTTTCTGTACTTTTTGTAACGACGGTTAGTCAGTACCTACTCCAAAGGACGCCGAAGCCCTTCAGGAGAGAACAAAAATACTAAGCATAGATTTCCCTGGATTTTGTGGAGAAGCGTGCTCGGGAGTCTTCTGAGTATTGAAAAAATTTTATTGCACTTTTTACATTGATTGTTACATAATGCACCCTCTGCATAGAGTAACAAGAATGGATGCTTTTTTTGCTGCAATTACATCAATCCTCCGTTGGAATAGGAATTTTGAACGTTGCAATTTTCTGATACAATGCCGAGCAGATGGTTTTAATTTTTTTTATCACAACGCAAAACGTTTATTAGTGTTCTATAATATAGATTATTATAGAAATATTCAGAAAAAGGATGAACGCCCCTTCCTGATTACACTCCTTATATCATATTATGATATAAGGAGTGTAATCAGGAAGGGGCGTTCATCCTTTTTCTGAATATTTTAAATATTTTTAATCACAGCCAGCCGCGAAAATTCTACCGATTATGTTGTGAAGATTACGGAAATTTTGGGGTACCTATTAGAAATTTTGGATTCAATTTTAACAATACTGGGACAACAACATTGAGACACCCTGAAGCGTTGAAAAAGACTCTTGCACCTCCCAAGCAGGAAGCGTCTAGGATTTGTCATCCGGTTCGTCTGGAAACTACGTCATTATTTCGATCCAAAAGGTATGACGTCCTCTCGAACTCCATTATCGAGTCCCAATAATAACATGCACGTCTAGAATTCTATTCATCTTTGAGACAGACGATCAAAACGAAAACACTCGAGTCTGCTTTGCATCTGAAGAGGACTTGTGTGGCGCATTGTGCGCCTCAGGTGCGAAGCGCGGTTGACAATGGGACGCGTCCGTTAGGAAACTTTCCACCTGCCATCTTTTAATAATAAATTGGGTGCCATAGAATGTCTCCGATTTTTGAGCCGAAAAATTTTGAAAACGAAACCCATGAAAATTGATTTGAAATCAATCCAAGATAATGCGGTGCATGAGGCTGTCCATAGGAAACTCTTGGATTGCCGAAAAAATCTTCGCGTATGGCAAAAACTAGGCATATTTTTTGAGGGCATGCGAACCTCCTCAGTTTCAAAACACCTTGGGGTCGTTTTCACAGCACTTCCTTTGCATAGGAGCCGTTCGATGCGCCAGAACTTCCTATGTACATTTTATTGGTAAATGTCAAAAGGTTGCCTGCTTGCTAGGTACCTCAAAATTGGGACCTCAAAAATCATGGTCGCGATTGGCAGCACGTAAGTCGCTGTGATCATAGAAAAGCGCATATGTGAATCCAGCTTATTATCATTATCATAATTATGCAAGTGAGCAGTCATTTCAGAAAGAAAAATTTTTGTTACCTGAGGTTTCAAAATTGCTTAACATCTCAGAAGCTGAACCAAACATGATAACTTTCTTTGAATACGTCTGCAAAGCAAGTCGTATACTAGAAGATTAAGAAAGGTATGGTTGTGAATAGAGCTGACTGTTCTTCTTGAGCAATGCTCTCCATCAAGGTAGACTCGCGTATCTCCAGCGGGAATCGTACATGAAATAGGGAATAGAGTTGTACATAATATCAAGAGTGCATCCTCGAGTATGGCAGATATTAACAGAAAGAGGGTTCAACAAGCTCTTCATACGTCTATAAGGGTAGATGGCTCTAGCTAAGGGTGCGCATTCAGACGGTCGGAAGAAACCTTTGTAGCTCAGTGAAATGTTTAACTATCTGAAGAGTCGTAGAGCTAGCCCTATTATTCTCGGGCGCATTGTCTAATGAGTCGTGCGAATAGGTAAGCCTCCATCTGCATTTCTATTTCCAACTCCGAGCTCAGTTGCTGAAGAGTCGCAACTATGAATATTATATTATGACGATTCCACGTACCAGCATTCTAACTTAACAACGATTTCTCCATAAACGTGGCTGAAGGCTTTAGAGAGCACTTCCAAACGATTACTGACATGAGCTCAACTACCGTTAGCTGGATTCTCTTCGATGAGAGTTGAATGGTACGAATAGAAACTCAAATCGAGGGCACGGAAGTAGTCTTTTCCACAAAAGTTTACCAGTTTTTGAACCGGTTTTGGCGGTCAAGCCATCCTCAGAACAAAACCAAAACTGAGCACCACAAGTACGACAATGGGTGAAGTGAAAGCAGCATGTGAAAGGCCAAATGAGAAAAGATCCTCTAATAAAAACAAAAACTTTAAAACGTTAAACATTTTTTAAAAAATCAATTTTTTTAAATTAAAAATTTTTTAAAAAATTATAATTTTTGTAGGTAAACATTGAATTTTTTTTATTTGAAAATTTTGTAAAAAATTGTAAACTTTGTAAAAAACTGTAAATTTTGTAAAAAATTGTAAATTTTGTAAAAAATTAAAAATTTTGTAAAAAATTAAAAATTTTGTAAAAAATTAAAAATTTTGTAAAAAATTAAAAATTTTGTAAAAAATTAAAAATTTTGTAAAAAATTAAAAATTTTGTAAAAAATTTAACGTTTTTTAAAAAATTGAAAAAATTGTAAAACATTGGAAATTTTTTAAAAAATTATTTAATTTTAAATTTTTTAAATTTAAAAAAAATTTTAATTTTAAATTTTAATTTTTTTTTTTTTAAAAAACTTGGAAAATTTTTAAAAAATTGACAATGTTTGAAAAAATCAAAAATTTTTTAAAAAATTAAAAACATTTTGAAAATTAAATTTTTATTTGAAAAATCAAAAATTTTTTGAAAAATCAAAAATTTTTTGAAAAATTAAAAAATTTTTTTGAAAAGCAAAATTTTTTTGCAAAATTGAAATTTTTTTGAAAAATTGAAATTTTTTTGAAAAATTGAAATTTTTTTGAAAAATTGAAAATTTTTTGAAAAATTGAAATTTTTTTAAAAATTTGAAATTTTTTTGAAAAATTGAAAATTTTTTGAAAAATTGAAATTTTTTTAAAAAATTGAAATTTTTTTGAAAAATTGAAATTTTTTTAAAAAATTGAAATTTTTTTGAAAAATTGAAATTTTTTTGAAAAATTGAAATTTTTTTAAAAAATTTAACGTTTTTTAAAAAATTGAAATTTAAAAAAAATTTTTGATTAAAAATGTTTAAAAAAATTGAAAATTTTTTTGAAAATCTGGAACTGAAACTCAAACTATAACTCAAGCTCCTAATAATACTGGTACACAAACTCAAAATGATTCTGAAACTCAAACTGAAACTGAACCTCAAACTTCAGTTTGAAACTAGAACCAAAACTCAAAAGTAGAACGAAAGGAAAACTCAAATTAAAACTAAAACCAAAGTTCCAACTCAAACTGATATTGATACGTACACTCAAACCGATAGTGATACTCAAAGTCGAAGGTCAAAAGAAAGATAAAGTCAAACTCAAACTGAAGCTCAAGCCTAAAGTGATACTGATTCACAAACTAAAACTAAATGGCAAACTGGCATTGATACACGAACTGAAACTCATTCTCAAAATTAAACTGAAACTGAAACTCAAACCGATTCACAGACTTGAACTGAAACTGACAGTAAAACCCAAACTGAAAATCAAACTCAAAGGTCAAAAGAAAGGTAAACTCAAACTGAAACTAAAACTGAACCTGGAACTGGAGCTTATACTAAAACTCAAACTCAAACATGACCTTAACTTAACCTGAAAGAGAATCTTAATTTGAAAGTGAAATGTGAGTTGACACTGAACCTCAAACTTCAGTTCAAATTAAGTTTCAGTTCGAGTTTGGCCATCAGTTTAAGTTTATCTTTCCTTCGACCTGTGAGGTTAGCATAACTCAGTAGCAATAACATCAGTTAGAGTTTCAGTTTTAGTTTCATTTTGAGGTACAGTTGAGATCAAGTTTAATTATCAGTTTGAGTTTACCTTTCTGTCGAACTTCGAGTTTGAGTTTTTTTCATATATCAGTATGAGGTTCAGTTTCAGATTGAGTTTGAGTATTTATACTTATAAGTGTCAGTTTGAACTTCTATTTTGGTACCTATCAGTTTCAGTGAGATTGAACTTTAGTTTCAATTTGAGTTTGACATCGAGTTTGAGCATCAGTTTGAGTTTTAGTCCTAGTTTATGTTTCTGTTTGAGTTCAAGTTTCAGTTTGAGTATCAGCATCAGTTTCAGTTCGAGTTTTAGCTTCAATTCAAGTTTGAGTTTTAGTTGGAGTTTGGGATTACTTCTTCGGTCTTAGAGATTGAGTAGGTATCAGTATCAGTTCGAGTTTTCAGATTCAGTTTCTGTTTGAATACCATTATCAGTTTTAATTTATATATCAGTATTCGCTTGAGTATCAGTATCTTTTTGGGTTCGACCTTACTTTCTCTCGACAATGGAGTCAATGGGATCAATTTGAGTTATAGTTTCGATTCGAGTTTGAGTTTACAGTTCCTTTGACCTCTGGGTCTTAGTATCAATTTGTGTTTAAGTTTGAGTTTCAGTTCGGGTATGAGTATCAGTTTCCGTTTGAGTTTGAGTTTACACCTTCCCTTCAAACTTCGAGTTTGAGACTGATATGGATGTACTTAGGCACCTAGCTTAATGTTTTGTGAATGTAGAGGTGAAACTAAATTCTTAATTCTTCTGTCCATCGGAGTAAAATAACCGTGGTTTGTTATCGCTGACCATGAGGTGATAAAGGGGTAAAAGTTAAATTCAGTTGCCGGCAATGTCGGTTAAGAGGGTACAGTTTGATACGACGGTTTACGGTCAGATGCCACCGACGGTTGCGGTTAGTTGTTGCACTATCACAACGGCAGTAAACGGAGAGGGATCAGCGTTTGATTGCAGCCGACGGGGAAACGGCATGTGCCGACCGGCGCGGATTAATATACGGGCTAATTCCCCGTAAGCCGCGCGGATCCCGAACCCTTCGGATCCGTGTTAATTTTATGCCCAACGGCTCCTCAATAAAGCCCGCTCCCCCCGACACAGATCGCTTATCTTATCGCGGATCTTAAGCCCGAGGCATTCGCTACAACTTCCACTGGTGTTCGACAGCAATCGCAAAGTTTATATTGTAGTCAACTTGAACGCTGAAATTGCTGTTCGAAATACGGAATAGCCGTAATAACTAAATTTTCAAAAGCTGTTGCCATCGTAAAATATTATTACATTGAGGGCTCGAAATGAACTATTTCGCTTTATTAAAGTCACGAAGTCCTCATGTAAGTAACCAGCGCTGCTATATTTTGATGCGTTAGCTCATCTCGGTACCTTAAAGCCCAAAGGGAATAGGTAGGGATGTCCGAAAATGTCGTTTTGAAGACAATTCGAACTACTAAGTTCTTGATGAATTTACAAAAATTCTCATACCCTGCCCATAGTGTCCATTTGGACACCGAATTTTTATGAGGCCGTATTTCTCGAAATTCTTGAAATATTTTGATAAAAATGGTTATTACGTCATATTTGAAGGATAAACTTCAAGGTTCTTGAAGGATTTTGAATAATCTCATATCAATCCATTCTTGGTCCGAAAAGGGTTGGTCCGAAAATTCAACTACTAAGTTCTTGATGAATTTACAAAAATTGCCGTTTCTCCCAAAATGCTTAACTTTTCAAATTCAAATACTAACTTGAATTCAATTTCACAAGTTCAAACATTCTGGTTTGATTCGTCTAAATGAAAAAGTTGTTTGAGTAAAAAATGTTCGATGTGGCGCTACAACCAAAAATGTAGGTAGCATACATTTCAAAAACATGGAAATAAGTATTTTTGAAAATTCGAAATTTTGCGTCTGCTAGCTTTTTGGTCATTTTCTTACATTTTACAACCTTTTTCCGCAATTTTGTTTTAGGTGCTAAGTATTCAGGCTCATTTTTTCCGGAAATGTCCAATTTCAAATATGATGCCACTGGTGCCACGGGTTTGGAATTTTTGGAATATTTTTCTGACATTTTTCGCTTGGTTTCTTCCCAATTTTTGGGTTTTTAGGGCCCAAAATGAGAAATAAAAAGCAATAAAACCGACTCAAAAAAAGCTTGAAAAACGAATGTTCTAGTGGAGAGTCGTCCTTGAAACTGAGATATTCAGTAAAAGGGGTCCTACAATAATTGTAATGAAAGAATCATTTTCCTCATCATTTCAGAAATGGCGGCCAACATTTGTTTTTTGAATTTTCATTTTTTTTTTCTTTTTTTTTCTTTTTTTTTCTTTTTGCATATCCGCCATACGCATCATAACCGTCATACCCAGCAAAAGCACTCCACCGTACCATGAATTCTACCTCAATCTTTCGTCCACTTACACCAACCAAAATGCGAGATACCAATAATCATCAAGAAAGGAGGTTCACGATTACTTGCCATTGTAAATCACTCGTGCGAACATTTGAACTGAAATTTTGAACTTCATTGTTGACGAATCGTCGAACCACTTCCACATTGATGTATTCCACATAATCCTGCCTTATTATTGGCAGATGGTTCGTACGATTTACGAAACTGACCCGTGTAAACCTGGGTCATCGCGCCTTCAAAGTTGAATAACGATTTCGAGATCCAACAATCGTAGAAACTCTTCCAGGGTTCGAATCGAATGAAAAAGCGAGGAGGAGCAATAAAATTTCAGTTTGGCCCCGTGAACTTGAAAAACTCGTGGTGATCAAAAGGGCATAATATTCAGCTGTGGTCCCTCAGCGGGTGATCTTGCCTATCGTCTAGGGACAATAGAAGGATACCTAACAAAAAGACCCTAACGGGGGTCCCCCTGATCACTTTTTCGAATCGTGAACAATAACCATTAGTCATAAACTAGTTCTCGAAACTCGTCCGGAACAGTTACTCGGTATCATCGTTCGAGTTTATAATCTTCGAATCGAATTTACGACGGTCCTTCTCAAAAGGATTTGCGGGCTGCTATATATTTATATCTATATTCACAGAGATATAAACGGGGTCTTTATCGAGGTCTTTTAGGTCAAGCGGGAGCATAACCCAGATTATAGGTGACTATAACGAGTATCAAATATAGTAGGCTGTGAAATCATTTGAGCGAAGATTTTCCGGTTCAGCATGGCTGCACCTCTGTAAATGAATGAGTTTGTTTCGTGGAGCGAGGGTAAAGGCATGTGAAGGTAGGTGCCATGCGCATGCGCAGTGTAGGGTTTGGAACTGATGTTGCAGTAGGTTTGGAAGGCAACGTCTCAAAAACATAGTTAATAGATCGAGGTTGTTAGCCTCCATCATTTGCGGTGGGATCAGGAGCCCCCCATACCACTCATTCGGATTTTGAACCGGTTCCTTGTGATGCCCCCATATGCACATAGGTAAGGTGACCAGACGTCCCGCTTTGGAGGGTTGTGTCCCGGTGTCCCCACGATCTCGTCGGGACAAATTTGGGAAGGCATCCTCTAAAAAATTAGGTACCTACCTACCTATGTAAGTACCTTCTACCTTCTCAATGACCGCTAGATCAGTCTAGCGGCAGTTCTTGGCGTCACAAAAACGAATGAATGGCGAAGAGGAAGACGAATTCCTATCTTCAACCCCTTATCATATCTTATCAGTCTCATCAATCTCTAATCAGCGCCACCAAGAACGAGATCAACAACAACAACAATCTCTAATCAGTTTACCACTCGAATAATTATTTTGGTTTGGTTCCAACCTATTCTGTGTCTTTTTTTTTTTGTTTTTATTGATTTTTATTGATTCGGAATACACTTGATATTCATTTTTATAGCAACTTTGATATACATTATATGATATTATATATACCTTACCTATTGCTCATTTCATAGCGTCCCGCTTTTGAATTTCGGATATCTGGTCACCTAAGGTATGCAGGCAAGAAATTCAACACCCGGTGAGTCTCAAACATAGAATAGACCCACACAAAACGTGTTTCTCTACTGGTTTTGAGCGAAAGCACGGTAAAATTCATGAAATACCTGTTTTAGCAGAATGTTTTTCGAGTTTGAGATTTGTTTTGAAGAAATTGCGTCTATCGCATGCCGAGTTAATCCTGCGCAAGAATGAGTCACAAGGAGCCGCTCGGTCGAGCCTAATTGTTTCTCATTACCTTAATGTTAAATGCAGACTTTGACTAGCGAGCGGGGATGACAAGAAAAGGATGAAGCCTCAGGGCGGAACCTTGCCAGATTAAAAAGAAAGAAGCTGCGCCACTCGGCTTTTCGGATAATTAGCCGCTAAGATTCTTTTCCTTTGGGGATTACACGGTCGGCGGATCTTAATACTTTGTGAAAACCCTCGAAGGGCAAGCAGTGGGGAGTCTCGTGAACTGAAGAGTGATCTTGAGTGGAAACAAAGGGTTAAAACGAAGCCAAGAGAGCAAATGTGCCCCTTCTCGAGAAAGGGTTGCCGGAGAACGGTGGCATTTTGATCACGGGTCCTCGCCACTTTTTCAAAGCCGCCAGCCCTTATTAGCTGGCATCATAGCTGCTGATTTCAGCCTCCAGAGACACGTGGGGCAGGCTAATTTCTTCCATCTCCTTGTACACAAGAGGCCAAGGGATCTTCACGTTGATCCTTCAAGAAGATGTAGGATACACATGTGTCTTACTGAGGTATTCGGTATTTGCGTCAAATTTTGAAGTAAAAATCTCATTGGTATTGGGTTTGTTCCAGGAGAGATGCGTGTGGGCATGAGGTAAACTGGTTTGGTAGACATCAGCCCAGCAACGTCACTTAAGCCCATATCACACGTCAAACCGTTCCCCTCCCCATCCCACAGACCTTCTGGACAGAAAGATACTTTGTAATTTCGGCATGCAAATTCATTGATAATTTTTCCAAGAAACGAGGCTTCATAGATGAATAATAACAAACATTGATGCAAATTCGCCAAAGTGGACGTATCCATCAGCCAATCAGAGAATAGGGTCTGCGTGTTTCTAGATGACTGCAAAGTTTGGGTGATAATGGGACAATTTTTGCCTTCAGAAGTAACACGATCAACCCTGAAGCGTCTTGTGAAACATAATGAATGATCGATAAAATAGCTTTGGTTCAAAAATTTACGTATCGTGTGCACAACTGGTTTTCCAACGCCGCCCACGATTTTCTCATTTGGCGGCTCTCGACGATATTGGCATTGGAGAGGGAATTTCGTTAATTTTGTGCACCTGATAATGTTTGTACGTAAATGTTAAGTTTCAGTCCTCATAAAATGCCATTGGCTATTTGAGCTTCATTGGATGACCAAATCGTCCCTGAAACGCTGGGGCATCCGAATTAGTTGAATGCACGGCTAAGCAGAGCGCCTGATTTACTAGAATCGGGTCTCGTTTAGGGGAAACGGCCATGAAACTAATGGTATCCATGGTCGCTGATTGCATCAACATACGCCAAATAATCCGGCGGCTCCCCATTCGGGAATCAACTGCATCAATGCACTTGGAGCGAAGCACCTTCGAAGTATAATAATATACACGATCGGTGGTATAATACCAGCCACGGTTGTTATGTTCGCCATTGATTCCAACGGTTTAACCCTTGATTCGGCTCCAAGTTTGATGGCTTTCCATCCAATCGAGAACGTTCGCGATTTTTCCCCCGTTCGCTCGTAGCCTTTATCACATCAAAACAATGCCCATAACGTTCCGAATTCACGTTGAACACACATAGAAACCATTAACGATCCACGACCATTCGTCTTAACGACTCACGGGCCCGCGATTTTCGAATGCTCGTTTTGCAAGCAGTAAAACTGAGCCGATATTTATTAATGTTTACCGGCGCGACGCGGCAGGATCGTAAAAGAAGATCGTTCCTATCATCATCCGATTCTACCCCTATCGCACGAACCCTACGGCTCAGGCGCTATATCTGGCGGAGCCAATAAATACACGAAATAATACGAAATAAACCAACCTGAAATTCAGTGAATGGTTTTTGGCGTCATTTTGAGGCATCAAACTGAAAATTCGGTTTCAGGATCCCAGATCCTCAGATCCCATTAATACAGAATAACTACAGAGATACATAAGTAACTAATGTTCAAAAAAAGTATCAACACCCTCTGAAAATTTGTTGGTTTATGTTTCAAGGGGTGTAGAATCCGAATCTGCAATAAAACTTTTTTTGTCCGTCCGCCGTCCGTCGTACACCTTCCTCCGTCCGTCCGTTACACACCTTCCGCCGTCCGTCGTACACCGTCCGTCGTACACCATTCACCGTACGCCGTCCGCCGTTCGCCGCCCTGGGTTTTTCATATGGAAGGAGTTTTCTTAGATTTTTGACATTTTCACCAAAAATTAGTTTCCGTATCTAGTTGAAATTCACGTCTCAACAGAGACCTACCTCAATTTTAAGGCCAGTAAAACAGCTGTTGAAGTGGAAAAAAATTCGCGTTTTTCAGGAAATTTGCAACATAGGTAGGTGAGGCAACATTTTCTACAGATTGTTCTATGCTGTCGTTTCAACCGTTCAGGATATATTGCAGATTTAGTGAGACATTTTTGAGTTTTTTTGAAATTTCCCCAATTACATCGAAAATCCTGTTGTTAATTTATCATTTTAAAT
The DNA here is from genome assembly GCA_036186465.1 of Nesidiocoris tenuis. Taxonomy (NCBI): domain Eukaryota; kingdom Metazoa; phylum Arthropoda; class Insecta; order Hemiptera; family Miridae; genus Nesidiocoris; species Nesidiocoris tenuis. The sequence goes on from AP028912.1 coordinate 14,414,885, forward strand.
ATATTTATCAGTGTACATTAATATCTCATTCGTTTCAAAACACCAATTTACCTTCATTTCCTAGTTAATCGCTCGAGGTTGTTGGACAGAAGCAAAATCGACGACCCTGCCGTCCACGCGTGGTAGTACAATGGAGCAATTTCAGCCAAATCCTGCAAATTGTCATGGCCGAACTTTGATCCCCGGAAACCACGTGTGGTTGATGGCGGTGGCCGAATTTCAATTAAAATACCGGACCTTTCGTTTCCGAGGCGCGCATTCCGAGTCCGTCGCACAGTGACAGGTATTCGCCGCTCTGTTTCGGATTCCTCGGCTACGTTTGATTTATCGAAATCGGCCGGGTCGTTCTTTGTGCTATCATTTCTCAAAGGGACACCGTATCGGTCTCTGTACTACCTAATCGTGCACCGTGCGGGCAGTGCCAATCAAAATGGCCATCTGGAAGGGGTTGGCTGCTTGGGGTGGAAGGAATTCACTGATCAAACACTTGATTGTTTCACCCCCTCGGACTCCGCGTCAAAAAGAAAAATTGAGTCGGATAATGCGGTTTGTACAGGTAACTAAAAATCAATTCAGGAACATTCAGATAGTTGATGAGTAAGGTATCGATGGTAATCCGTAGAATAGATGGCAAGTAGAATTTTTTCCGAAATTTCTCTAACAGACGCGGACTAAAGCAATCTGTATGACTCAGAGGTGGAAGTGATGGTGGTTGTGGTGTTGGTGGTGGTGGTGGCGTGTTGGGGGATGTGTTGGTGATGGAGTTAGAGGTGGTGGTGTTGGTGGAGTTGGCCCGTGATGGTGGTGGTGGAGGTGGGGGTAACTTCTGTCTACAGATATTAATATCTACAGATATTAATATCTACAGATATTAAGTACCTAGTTGTTTCGCTTGTGAGGTTGGTCATTTTTGTCAATTTTTTAATTCGTGAAATTTGAGTTTTTTACGCCGGCTGCGATGCCTCTTTGACTTTTTGTTGATTCATTCCAGTTGCCTGCTTACCTATTAAAATTCGTCATTATATTTAGGTACATTTAAATAATTTTTTTTTTCAATTTATTTAAATTAATCAATTCAAGGAGCTTGTTCTTGAGGCATGGCTATATAATCCCGTGGATATGAGTTTTTTACTCAATATTTACACCAGTAGCTGACTCGAGTGTCATCCTTTTCTAATCCGCCCGCTACAGAGTTTGACAAACGATGGACGCCCAGCGCGCAGAATCGCCCGAGGCCTTCATACGGGCGTACGTCGAGCGTGACCATTGGTCAAGCCCTATCCTTATGCAAATATCAAGTTTGCCTTCGACTTTTGTTGGTGAGTCGACTGGTGAAACGACGGGGCAGAAAAAGTTCATAAAGCGTGAGATGAGGAAATCTGACGAGCGGCGGCAGGGGTTGATTAATTCGGGGGATGACTGCACTGACACATACCCATATCCTGGAGTTGAAGCTGATCCATCATTGTCGGCGGGTTGAGGTCAGCAGCAGCCAACCAAAGCATCCACTGATGCCAGTAGTGGACCATCATCAATATTCGCTATTTCCTCCCCTTGGCGTATATCCGTAACATTATTTGGATCGAATGAGTTGAAAAGGGGTGTCCAAATCTACCCTCCACTCTGTTTTTTTATTTTTAAAATAAATGTACACATTTCGGACAGACAAAATCTCATTTGAAACATTTCCTGGAGACCTCCAACGTAGATGGAACTTCCACCATGGAATCGGGGTGAAAAAACTCAACGGAATAAGTTGCACTCCCACTTGAAAGTGTAACACTGACATGCGTAACGCTGAGGATGAAAATCACGTTGTGAAGCGCCACTTTATTAATGAAGGGCCGGGTCAATGGGCCACACGCCTACCATGACTTCAGCCAGAACTCTCAACTAAACATTTATAATCTGGGGCTCCCCGTGTTTATATTATTAGACTACGTATAATTAGGAGAGTTTGGTTAATTTTCTACTTGGGCGTCATTAATTTCCCTGAAGAGTGAGATTGATTTTGGATCCTAAATTAGGTAGCTTCCTACTCGAGTTGAATTTACCATTATTGTACGCAACCAGTGTAGACGGTATCTAGATATTGTATCTAAATTGTATCTAAAATAGATATAGATACCGAAAATTTTGTATCTGTATCTGTATCTAGATAAAATTGCGTCCCGCGTATCCTATCTAGATATAAAAAATGTCGGCGTTCCGACGTTGCCCGACGTCGGCGTTCCGACGTTGGCCCGACGTCGGCGTCCCGACGTTGGCCCGACGTCGCACAGTCCATGACAGGTTGGCCCGACGTCTCAACTAAACATTTCCGGACTGGTGGCCCGACGTCGTTTGATCCGACGTTGGCCCGACGTTTCGGCGTCATTTCTCGACGTTGGCTCGTAGGTCGGCGTACCCAATCGTTGGCCCGACGTCGGCGTGCCGACGCCCGTTGGCTTCCGACGTCGGCGTTCCGGAAACGATTGGCCGACGGATAATCGGCTTTCCGACGTCAGATACCGACGTCGGCCGTACTGACTTAGTTGGCCCGACGAAATTTCGGCGTCCACGGCAGACAGTCGGCGTCCCGACGTTGGCCCGACGTCCGGCGTCCGACGTTGGCCCGACGTCGGCGTCCCGACGTTGGCCGACGTTGGCGTCCGACGTTGGCCCGACGTCGGCGTTCCGACGTTGGCCCGACGTCGGCGTTCGACGTTGGCCGTGACGTCGGCTTCCCGACGTTGGCCGACGTCGGCGTCCGGCCCGTTGGCCGACGTCAGCGTCGACGTTGGCTCGACGTCGGCGTCCCGACGTTGGCCCGACGTCGGCGTCCCGACGTTGGCCGACGTCGGCGTCGGACGTTAGCCCGACGTCGGCGTCCGGCGACGTTGGCCGACGTCAATTTTTGGCGTTCCGTCGTTGGCCCGACGTCGGCGTCCCGACGTTGGCCCGACGTCGGCGTTCCGACGTTAGGCCCGACGTCGGCGTTCCACGACGTTGGCCCGACGTCGGCTATAATCCGTGGCGTTGGTTTTTACTCCATATTTACACCAGTAGCTGACTCGGCGTTCATCCGACGTTGGCCCGACGTCGGCTTTCCGACGTTGGCCCGACGTCGGCGTCCCGACGTTGGCCCGAGCGTCGGCGTCCCGACGTCGGCGTCCCGACGTTGGCCCGACGTCAGCGTCCGGTTCCCGACGTTGGCGATCGACGTGGAAACGACCTTCGACGTTGGCCCGACGTCGAGGCGTCCCAGGGGTTGTTGGCCCGACTTATCGGCGTTCAACGTTAGCCCGACATCGGCTTCCCGACGTTGGCCCAATTGTCCGGCGTCAGCACGGCGTTAGCCCGACGTCGCACGTCCGACGTTAGCCCGACGACCGGTCAACGTCCCACGGCCGGCGTCCCGACGTTGGCCCGACGTTGGCGTTCCGACGTTGGCCCGACGTCGGCCCGTTTTTTTTATTTTTAAATAAATCTACGACGTTGGCCGACGTCAAAATGGCGTTCCGACGTTGGCCCGACGTCGGCGTCCGACGTTGGCCGAGCATCGGCGTTCCGACGTTGGCCCGACGTCGGCGTCCCGACGTTGGCCCGACGTCGGCGTCCCGACGTCGGCGTCCCGACGTTGGCCCGACGTCGGCGTCCCGACGTTGGCCCGACGTCGGCGCCCCGACGTTGGCCCGACGTCGGCGTTCCGACGTTTCCCCGTCGTCGGGTTCCCGACGTCGGCGTCCGTGTTTATATTATTAGACTACGTTAGGCCCGACGTCGGCGTTCCGACGTTGGCCCGACGTCGGCTTCCCGACGTTGGCCGGCCGTCGGCGTCCCGACGTTAGCCCGAGCCGGCTTGTCGCCGTCCCGACGTTGGCCCGACGTCGGCGTCCCGACGTTGGCCCGACGTCGGCGTCCCGACGTTGGCCCGACGTCGGCTTTCCGACGTTGGCCCGACGTCGGCGTCCCGACGTTGGCCCGACGTCGGCGTGTTGACGTTGGCCCGACGTCGGCGATGAGGTATCTGTATCTAAATTTGATATATTGCCAGTATCTGTATCTCAGATACAGATACTCTGTGTGTATCTGTATCCGATCTAGATATTTTTATAGTAAAATATCCTATCTATATCTAGATAGAAAAAACTGGTATCTTCGTCGACACTGTACGCAACGATTATAATTTAGTATAGTTAATAGTAGGTATTCATGTTTTAACGTATTAACCTTAATAATAATAACGTAAAAAAATTAAAATTGGCGTTGCTCTTTTGCTAAACGTATACCCACGTTCTGAGATGTTGATGTTCTTCATACGGCGTTTCACCAAAATACCATTGAAAAAGAGTAGATAATTGAAGTACCTAGTTTTCCCCAAATCCTTTTTGCCTATTGTCGTAGGAGTTATGGTTAATCAATAATTGATAATTATTATCAGTATGAAAGGAACAGGATTAACAAATAAGGTAGGTTAAATTTAAAAAAATCCTTATGCAAAAAAAGCTTTTTGTTATTCGTGATAAATTTATTAATTGCAAGTTTTTTTAATTATAATTTCTGGTCACTAATGGGAAAATAACATGATAAAATGTATTAATGCCCCGACAAACTCATTCGGTGCTGGATATTTACAATTCCCATCACTCCGTTCACGTCAATCAGTATGGTAAATGACTCGACATCTTCAACTTCGATGTTACCTCACCCTTTCATGAATAATTACACTACCCGATCTTCAGTTTGAACATCTTCAATCAGAAAATGAAAATCTTCTCCCTCGAAAATGTTGTGACGACCCTGATTGGGACACCCCCGGGAGCAGTGGGACATCATTTGCATTTATATTAGCTACCGGTAATTAACTCGTTATAAGATTTTCCCCGGATACTATCAGTGCGCGGTATTGGAGAATTTTCCCCGAAGAATGGCCTCCTGATGAGCCGCTGGCTGGAAAAGTCTTTTGTGTTCTTTTCAAAAAGGGGAACGTCAAGGGCTGGAAAAGGTTCTCTTTGATTACTCAACAAGTAAAAACTCTCAACTGCCGCGTACAAAAGAAATCCCTTTAAAATTGGGGGTCGGAAATCCTTCTGTCACAAAGAAGGTGAAATTGTTAAGTCTAGAAGCGCCTGTTAACAAGGTCGATGTATAATAGTCCCTTTTCAAAACTTAATCAGCCTTTTTCCTCTTTTCCATTGTAAGCAGTGGAAAAGCCGGGTGATTCGTGCAAAAAGAAATTTCGAGGATCGCCGGATGCTAATCTCATCAATCATGGAGTATCTCGAGGACGGCGACTTACGATGTCTTTTATTCAACAAGATCGATCATATTGTATGAGGAGTTTTATCATCTATCTTTACGTTAATGCTTATATTTAACAAAATTCATACTCCCTCAAATTTTTATGATGTACCTACTTTTCAGAGAATTTTTTCAACCAATTCCGAGTTTACCATTGAAAAGTCACTGTCTACTTTCACCCGATCGGCGGTAAAAATGTGAAACCAAGAAAGCGGATTTTGATGCAACCATTATGGTCTTTCAGGACTTGTGTTAGCTCTTACCAACCAATTCTGACTCCTGGGCAATTTTCGAAAATTCTTTCAGTTACAGTTGAAAACTGTTGACAACTAATGTTTTCCGGATTGACAAAAAAAATTTTTTGAGGGATTCTAGCCATAATCACTTTATCACGTTTTTATTGATTGATTAAATTATTTGTCCAGTCAAGTGACCTTTTTGCCGTTATTCTTCCATTATAAATTTTTTGGTTTCCTGGCAAATAATTATTGTTATAACTGTTATAACACAAATAGACTTTTGGTCTCTTTCCGAAAATTCCCCAAGCGTCTATAACATGTCGAACAATATTTTTTAAATATTTCAACATTATTATAAATACTTTAAAAATATTTTCCCCCAACTTGGAGTTTGAAATTGACGACGGAGGTTGTGATTTACCGGCAACCCCCCCCCCACCCCAACGGCTGCAGGATCTCATCAATAAATTGAAATTTTTCAATTTTAAAAATTCTGGTCCTTATCGCTGGTTTTATCCAAACCTCAAGACAGCAATTATGGTTGATTAACTCAGCTAAGGGCTGCTCCATCATAAGGGGATCCTCCTCCAACCCAACTGTCAAACATTGAAGGAGAATCTGAAGGAGGCAACCAGTACCTTCATTAGCGTTGAGGCAAATTAGATGTCAAGCTAATCTCCTTGCACCAGCCTCAGTCTTCGAGGCTTCAAGACGTCTTATCACAAGATGTGAAGTTGCTATGGACGGTTCACACTTACGTCTTATCTTGTCAATGTATTATTTCCAACATTTTGATGAGCACAATACACAACTGTTCGTAACATAAATACCTAATTCAAAGCAAAAAATCATGATCATAAAAATCCGATTAAACATCATAATTCTATATCCTCAGTAAACTATAAACAACAACACATTTGTCCTTCAGGCCGGATTTGAACCAGCGACCTACGGATCGCTCATGACGCTGTATTGTACATAATACATCATAGTACATGTATGAAGTGAATAATATTCACATATTATGATAGTAGGCAACGTGATTCCAAAACGCTGCAAATTCTTACCCAGGGGTTTATTATTCACGTTTATTATATGATTCAGCTAACAAGTGAAACACTTTTCTTGCAAATCGGAGAAGATTTTGGAAAAACACAATTTTTTTTTAAATCACTACAATTTTTCCAGAGGGGTCCAAACTGATTGATTGGCTCGGATAAAGAATTGGGGATGTCCAAGGTTAATTTTTCCAGAACATTTCGAAATAGATCGCCAGCCGTTTGGATAAAAATCAAGTAACGGGGAAGGACGGATTTTTTCATATTGTAGATTTGGATTCTACACCCTTTGAAACGTAAACCATGAGAATTTTATTGTAGAATAGAAAATGTTTTTTCTTGGGCAAATACAAAACCAATTTTATTGAATAACCAATATTATTTATTAATAAACCACAATGAATTGGTACGGAGGTTGGAACAAAATTTGTTGTCAAACATTTAGGGCTGTATTCAGAAACGATTCTTTACATAGGAGCCGTCCGATGCGCCACTTAAATTTTGCTCATTTTATTGGTCAATTTCAAAAAAGTACGTAAACAAAATGTTCCCATGGCATGGAGAAGATCATCGCAACCCTTTACTGTCAATCGCAACCACAATTTTCGAGGTCCCAAATTTAAGGTTCCTTGCCAGCAACCTTAAAGAACCTTTTGTTCTTTCATGTCATTCATGTCATGTAACATGCGAATGGTCATGAACGGTCTGGATCACTAAAGCCGCCGGATCTCCTCAGTCCTGTGTCATCTTCCACATTTTCTCCGAAGAATTTTTCTCCTATGCAAGACTTATCTTTCGTATCAAAATTTTGCAGCAGTTAGTGTGAACGTGCCTCCTGCAAACGCGAACTCACCTATCTAATTCTGCGAATCCAGAGAACAGCCAATTATGACGTCGCATACGTTAGCCGTCGAAAGTTTCGAACAGAAGGGTTATCTAGGCGGAACACCCTGAATACATTTGACATAATATTCGCTTGGAACGTCTTTAAGCCAAATTTCCACCACCGTGACGACTCCGATGACGACGTCGCTCGCTAATATTAGCTCACGTCGTACGAATGGTAATTTGGAGGCAGCAATCACGTTAAACATTATGGAGTGGCGTCAGCTGAGCTCTCCCATCACACAAGTAAAGATAAATGGAATTATCATTTTTTCTAAATTTTTGGCGAATTCACCCCAGGAAAAATTGAATTTTATTTTTATCGCCAGTTATGTGACTTGAATTTCTACTACTATCCAACTTTTACATTCAAAATTCAATTTTATTTGTATCCCCAATTTTATAACTCAAGTTTCTATAACAATTCACGTTTTTCGTTTAAAATTCAATTTTATTAGCAAGTATCATAATTTTACCAACTTGAATTTCTAAAAAAATCATAGTACAACTCATCATAGTAACAAGAGTTCGATATCAGTGCAATTTACTATTCGACGAACTAACCGTGCGTCAGGTAGGTACGCGTTATGCAGTTTGCCATACATTTTTGATAAGAGCTGCCAGCAAAGCTTGCTTGTTTACTCACGACCGTACCTTGAACTTATTGATTCTTCTTGCAGCTGGTTTGGTATTTAGGTCATCCAGTGAATCAGCCCACGAGGGAGCCTGAAGCATCATTTTCTCGGGGGTGACTCAGATCACCGGAAGGCGAGCGACTTGGATGAGTCACCTGTAAAAAGACTAACAGCATCTACCTTTATTGGCTTCGTTGAGACTAGTCTTTAAATCTCCTCTCATTCCCACGGTTCTTCAGAATATAAATAAAGAAAAAATATTAAGAGAGAAAACGTCGGGAATCTATGTTCAAAATTCGAAAAAATTATTTTGCACCCTCTAATTGGTGAAAAACGGGACCAGCCTGCAAAATAAGTAGGTCTTATCTTCAGATTTCCTGTAGATATCTTCAGATTTGTAAATTGTTTTCTTACCTCCCAGAGACTTCCCACAGATTTTTTGTGCTATACAATTTTTACTTCCATATTTACAGAGTAAATGGAAGTATTGTGATCGTCCTAAAATCGAGAATCGGAACGGAGCTTCAGAAAAAACTTTTTCTTATACACATTTACTCAGAATCGCTTCCTGAACAAGTGTCTGTGTGTCCGTGTGTCCGTTAGTCCGTTAGTCCGTCTGTGGTCATTTACAACCAGTGGTGCGTAGATAACACACAATACTTCCATATTTTGAAACGTAAAATTGTGACACAATTTGACCATATTTTGACTGCTTTTAAGGGTGTTCAGGCCAAAAATATCGAAAAATTCACTATTCAAATTTTAAAATTCGCCCAAAATGAAAAAACGCCACATTTTCGGAATGTAAAAAATATCCACATATTCTGCAAGGTAAAACAAAGATTTTAAGACCAAGAACGCTCAAATCGGTTCATTTTTGAGGCCGGAAAAAAATAAAATAGAAAACACTAAAAATGCAAATATATCGGAAGTACTGTGCGTAATCCGAATTCCGATTAAACAGGGTGTTAGGTCTTGCCGAGACAAACATTTCAGTTCAAGAAATTTGAAAAAAGGTTGAGAAATGAGGGAGTTATGGCCATTTTTGTAAATGACCACAGACGGACAGACGGACACACGGACACACGGACAGACGGACACACGGACACACGGACACACGGACACACAGACACACGGACACACAGACACTTGTTCAGGAAGTGATTCTGAGTAAATGTGTATAAGAAAAAGTTTTTTCTGAAGCTCCGTTCCGATTCTCGATTTTAGGACGATCACAATACTTCCATTTACTCTGTAAATATGAATGTAAAAATGGCCATAAATCCCTCGTTTCTCAACCTTTTTCAAATTTCTCGAACTGAAATGTTTGTCTCGGCAAGACCTAACACCCTGTTTAAACGAAATTTGGATAACGCACAGTACTTCCAATATATTTGCATTTTTAGTGTTTTCTATTTTTTTTTTCGGCCACAAAAATGAACCGATTTGAGCGTTCTTGGTCTTAAAATCTTTGTTTTACCTTTCAGAATATGTTGATATTTTTTATGTTCCGAAAAACTGGCGTTTTTTTATTTTGGGCAAATTTTGAAATTTGAATAGTGAATTTTTTGAGATTTTTGACCTAAACACCCTTAAAAGCAGTCAAAATATGATCAAATTTTGTCACAATTTTACGTTCCAAAATATGGAAGTATTGTGTGTTATCTACGCACCACTGGTTTTTTAAATTTTCAAAAATTCGTTATCGATGACGATTCTTGGAGAGTCACGTTTAGGAAAGTTGTGAAAATTAATGAAAAGCGAAACCTAACAGAACGCCCCAGTATCTAATGATGCAACTTTTGTCCTGCAATTTATCAGAAAGTGAAGACTCCGGTGAAGAAGAAATAGAAGAAGAGGGGAACCAAATTGGTCGGTGATAGAAAGTGTCGACTCTTCAGTCCAAAACAAACAGATCCTCGGGTTGAATGGTTCATCAATCAGTGGACCTAATGGTCAGTGCCAAAGTAAAGCTTCGTGAGCCAGGGGTTGGGGTTGTCATTGATTTCATCTAAGATCATTAATTCATCGTCTTGAAAGGCCTTGTCGTGGAATACGGTTTCGGCAAACGGTTTTTACGCTGTTCCTAAGTAATCACCGCTTGCTTCTTCTTCGAACAAAGTACGATTGTTTGCCGGAGGGGGACGAAAGTGTACCAAGATTGTATTATATCGAGCTGGTATTCTTCGGACAATCAGAAAAGCTTCCTTCTTGCCGCTGTAGGAATACTTTGAAAGAATATCGAGTTTTTGGCAATTTAAAAATAACCTCATAATTCTCAAGCAGTTAGGCGACCCTCAATGCATCCTGAAAATTTCCATCCACAGTTCAACCACCAATGCCAAGGTAGGATGAGTTGAACTTTTTCCAATAAAAGTTGGCAAAGATGCTGGAAGACTTGGTAGGTATAAATGGCATGTCATTATTAGGAATTTCCTATTTGCAGTACCTAGTTCATTTAAGTGCATAAAATGTCATTTTTGGATGATTTTTGTTCACAGGCAACTTCTCAAAAGCTAGGAAAGCGCTTGGAGATTCAACGTCCCAAAACCCCCTGAGCCGTGAATCACTACAAAAAGCTCAAGCACTCGAGACCATTTTTTGTACATTTTTTCTGTTTGCATACAAATTTTTTGACTCCTACAATATGATGATAAACCTACCTACTCCAACTATTTGAACTTTATGTGATACCCAGACCAAAAATGTACCCCTGTCACTAATCTACTTAGCAGCGTTTTTCACTCCCTCACTCCTCCTTCACTCCCTAATTTTCAATAATTTTCTATCGATTTTTTCTACCACAATGAAAGGCACTCCTGTGTGGCGAGTGCGTAAAAAGTGACCGTACCTTGGAGATAAGTTGACATGAATTTTTTTAGAGCTCGAAATTATGACTTTTTGTTTTTGAAATTTTCGGAAGTGAAATCTGCCCATCTTCAGATAACCACCCTTATATGAACTATTTCATCTTGGGCATTATTTTCATTTATTTTGACATTACCTATTTTTTATTCAGTCAACTTAGCTTCTTTCTTTCAGTCGATATAGAGTAAACAAATATTATTTTATGGCTTCCTCCGCCAGACTAAAACGCGTAAGCATGATTTACTTTGCTTCTTCACTATTGTAAATTGTCTTATTACCTCATTACCTAACTTACTAGATATTATTTTATTTTCTGTACATGATCGAACTCCTTGGTGATACTGATCTTATATCTCTAAAACAATAATAAACCAATCTATCGATGCTTCATTGGCTCTACCTACCAACCTAATTCTTTTCATGTTGTCTTTCCCCTATTTGCAAGTCATCTACGGCTCACTGCAGCCCACTTATCTAGAGTTAGTTCATTTTTTCCCTCACCACCTTCTTGTCATGACCATATTAACATACAAAGCACCTCTGATGCATGTATTTCGTAAGAGTGGCACGTGTTCAATTCAGATTGAAATGAGAAAAATTGTCGACGACATCGTAGGAGGATGGAAAGTCCTCGACACACATCAAAAGAACAAAACGCCCTAGGAGAAGACTTACTCCAAACACTTGCTCCACAGACTTACTCCACTGACTGGAGCTGATCATGTTTTGAGGCAAATTTATTGGAGTAAAATTAGTCGGAATTCGGCCAGTGAGCAGCAACCTCCTTCTAATCAATGGTGACGTTTCAAAAGAACCTCTTTCATGGACAAAAAGTAAAAAATAAAAATATAGCCTCCAGATTTGTCAGGTACTGTGGTTCAAAACTGCCAACTGTAGATAAATAGAAAGTGTTTTGTTTTATTTGTTATTGTTAAATTTTCTGGTTTTTGTATTAACCATCCGACTAATTTTTCGACAGTCCTCACTACGGCCGACTATTCAGCATGGAAGGGACAAATTTATCATAGAAATAGCAGGATTAGCAGGGATTTGATAAATAGGTGAAAACTGAGTGAGTCGACTCGAACGAAACAGAAACCGGAATTTCGGAGTACCTATTCAGGCCGGAAATTGTTCATCAGAGCGAACAATGAGGGCGTGATTGGCATTCGCCGGACAGAATCAGCGGAAAGCCCTCTCCACGTTTCATTAGCCAACTATTGACCTCATCCCCTTTTGACCCGCCAAAATCCAAAACTGACACGGCTGCCGTGATTGATGAATTTCCAGCGGTAGTCGCCGGACATCTATGGCCCCGACACCCGTCGATCGCGTGTCTTCGCTTAGTTCGGAGGAAAGAAAACGAGCATTCTGAATGAGGGAAAGTTTCCATAATTATTGCACGAATCCCTCATTTCTGTTCTCATCTATATTGACAAACTTCAAACGACGTGTGCAGGTTCAATGGAGCGGAGGACTATGTAATGACGCGGAAGAATCGTACGGTTGAAGACGGTTTTGTATAGCATAGGGACCACTAAGACTAATTTAATGATAACATTTTATTGACATTCTCCAAAAATATGGGTGTGGACGCAGGCGTTAATGAATGCTGATTTATTGCAGACCGTTTGGAAATTAGGTACTCTTTATCCAATGACAGCCATGAAATGCAGAAGAACCAGGGATGTTGCTAAAAAAGAAGTAATACATAATACTCAACATACCGTCAATTTAAAATGAATTGTACAAAAATCTGAAAAGCCCAAAAAACCTGAGTTGGATTGGATAGCTGGTCTTGGCAATTATTACATATCGGTTCGTATCCTCTTGATCATTGGACATTAATGGTCTCAAAACAGCTGATCGCCAGAATTGGAGGCTCGGACCTAATGTCGCCTCATCACTCCCCCTCATGTGGAATAAAGTCTAAGGCTGGTGAGGCTCACTCGTCTACCGAGTAGGAACCCATTTGTTTTCATATCTGTAGTGATGGGCGATACCTATCGATATGAGTATGGTATCGAATATCTTCTTTCGATACCAAGTACATTTGGTATCGAATATTTTGCTTCGATACTAGTATCGGTATCGAGTATTTTTCCCATACTATCAGAAGCCTAAAATACTCAAATTGGATAGTCTCAAAATTACCTGCCTACTTTTTTTTATACTAACTAATAAAATTTACAAAAGGGACCGATCTTTCGCCAGCTTATTTTGGAATCTGTAATGTCAAATAATAGGTGACATTCCTGATACTATGTAGATTGAAAGTAGGAAAAGAAGTTCTGGGACTTGACAGTGTGAATGACACCGTTATATTGTGGCCTGTTACCTCCCCATCTCCATCACCACTTCTTCGACATTCGTTTGATCTTATTTCAGTAAATACACTTTTACACATAGAAATGACCTGTTAATTGATGTTGAAAAGTAATATAACGTAAAATAAATAACGTCAGAGCTTAATAGTGTTATTTAATCTGTTACCTATGTATATTATAGGTATAAGTATCGATACTCGATATTAATGAAAAAGTACTCATATGATTCGATACTCTTCAGTATCGAATATTTTCTTTCGATATCTGAGTAGTATCGAATATTTGTTTCGATACTAGTATCGAGTACTGGTATCGAATATTTTGTGGTATCGCCCATCACTACATATCTGAACATGGCGACATATTGGTTTGGAATGCAGAGGAAAATCCAAAATTTGCTTTTCCATATTGGGGTCACCAATGTATATTGGAGGATGTACAGGACACGAGAGGAATTTGAGACCATGGAGGTTCAATGGTTCCAAGATCACAAACTGGCAATTCGATTCAAAGAGCCTGGAGGATACAAACCACTATCGGACGAACCTAGCGGGAAGGTCGCCACATCACTCTCCCTCCTAGCGAATTAGAATTTAGAGACCGTTCTCTTACATTCCTGAAACTAGAGCACCAATTAGAAAAATTTGCCAGTTTAGTACGTAATTCTGAGTAAGAAGGGTAAGAACAGAAAAAGATTTTTTTCAATTTATGAACGGTTACTTCCATTTACCATATGAAAATGTCATGGAAGCGGTGATAACAAGTCGACCGTGAGGTTGTCGATAGCAGTAACCTGCTGGAACAGCCCTAAAATCAGCCGTCCCTACTAATATAGCAGAATTAATGTAAACCATCGCGAGAAAAGTGCTCACCGCCATTTGCATGAGAATAATGCGAGTAAAATTATAAGCCGAAGTACCACAATCATCCAATCAGATGTCCATTTATCTGTCGAAGTGTCCGTTAATAATCCCTTTGACTCCTCGGAGTTCATTTTTATGGAAATGATATAACCACACCCATTACGGACCGTATCGATTAGAAATAATAGGAGCTTCAATTACCATAAATCGATCGATCATCAGCTAGTTCACACGAAAAGGCGTTTTCGTTCAGCTAATCCAAACGATCATCAATCTTTCAGCATCTTCTTGGGAGGATTTTCAGGTGCGAAAAAATTACTTAAGTAATTCACACTTTCTCACACGGTCTAAAAGACTCGTCATAGCGTTTTGCATAAATAACGACGACAAGGCCTAATACCATCAAAGAGGTCTGAGTAAAAGGGAGGAAAGGTCATTTAAAAATCACAATGCGAACCCGACAGAAAGAGGAATATAGGCGCTGCTTCTTTTCAAGGGTTGGTTTATTCATGGAGCAGATAGGGGGCCTTAAGAGAGCGACAGAGATGAAATGATGCCTCGAGGGTAGAAAGCGCTATGGAGGACTGAGGAATGCGTCTGAACGCAAAATGTGATAGGTGTATGTGCATTTATGTGTAATAGGTACGAGTATCTTCCACGTAAGGGTCTTCTTCCTCTTACTCAGTCTAAACGATGTTAATAATTGAATAATAGATTCTATTCCCAGGTTGTATCAACAGCCTCGGGAGGCAGCACATGCCTTTCCATGCTGGTTTTTATTCGACGCACAAAATCCACTCGCACGATACGCGCACGTCGTATTCGTGCGTGCCTCGGGGCTGTTTAACTTCCTGCTGGAGCATTGAAATAAAAAAGGATACTGATGTTCAGTTCAGTAGAGCATAATTGAGATGCTCCGCCACTGGTAGGTACATAACAATAGGAAATATTGCGAAAATATTATGTTATGAATGCGAATGAGCTACGTAGTTTTCATCATATTATGATGTACCAATATTTTTGTCAATAGAAGTTATGAAAATATTTCGACATTTTTATCGACAGAAAACGTTTTGCTGTGTTGGTACCCATAAAAAAATATATCTAATTCAGACATTATCTGTTTATAATAATATCTATTAAGTAGATAATTCTGAATTAATTAAAAATTAAATTTAGAATTTTTTAGAAATATTTCAACATTTCCATCGACAGAAAACTTTCAGATGGGAAACCATAAAAATATCTAATTCATAATATGAATAGACAATGTTAATTCATATAATATATGATATTATAATAATTATTATAATAATATTATTATAATATATTATATTATATATGAATTAACATTGTCTATTTTTAATAATACCAATTAAATAGATAATTCTGATTGAATTACAAACGTAATTTAAATTAAATTAAATTAAAAAATTCTGAATAGTATTCATGATGAATTCTATCATGAATATAATTAGGAATTTTTTTCCAGATCTGTTGAACCTATTTGAAAAATACATTCCTCAAAATTGCCTGTTGATTTATCAAAGAACCAATTTTTGAAACAGCATTTTCAAATAACCAAAATAGCATAACCAAATAAATCACTTAATTTTGGTTTAATAATATCACTACTTGTCTACTCAAAATTTTATGTAGATTTATCAAAGAAAAGGTGAATAAAATATAATTTATTCTAACGGAATAAATCACCCGATTTTTGAAACTAAAGTTCCTGCAGAAAAAGGGCGTCTCCAAGTTTGAATAAGAATCACATCCCCGCCGAGAAGGGGAGTAAGTTGGGCGTAGAGATGGCCAGAGGGCGCAAAGTGAGTGTTCGGCGCACCGTGAAAATGGGCATTAGGGGTCGATCAGGATTGTTTTCCTGGCCATCAGAAACAGCAGCTACAGTATTACTTATAGCCGTCCTGAGGCGATCCGCAGGCCTCACTTGAAAGGTGAAGATCGTTCAAGTTTCATGGGAAACTCAAATAATCCGACGCCTGGCCAGCGAAATCCGAATTCGGTTGGCTGGTCTCAGCCTCTCGTCTTAAAATGGGGCGAGGGATGGGAAAAAATCAAGTCGAAACAAGCACACGAGGTGAGTTAGTTCGAAGTTTTGAATTTCTAGGGACTTGATCAGATTATTTACAAAATTGCATTTGCAGCGCTTTCCTATAATAAAAACCTTGCAAATGTTTGCATTGCAGAGTCTTTCTGGGACAGATATTTCTTCAGGTCTTGGGTACTGAAGCAATTAGACCTTCAAAACCAGATTTTTGGTAGGAATTGATCATACCTACTTGGTTAAAAAAGTCTTGTTTAGGTATATACACGCTGTTGCAGAGAGAGGATTCGCCATTGAATACGAAAATGGTTATTACTGCTCGAACCGCGGTTAACGATGTCACTCGTTTGCTGTAACAAACTTGAAAATAAGGAGTTCCCTTGTATGCCGAAGCACGACACAACTTAAGCAGCCACTCGTTCGGTTTCCCTATTCAAACTTTCGGAGAAAAATATACAAAGGTAACACGCTATCCAAGAATTTTCGAAAGTAGAATTGAAGATGGGATGTTATGGAAATGGCGAAGTGGCTGATTAGGTTACAACACCGAGGGGAGAAAGATGATGGAAAGATTCTGAATCCTTATTTCTAGTGTTATGTTGGTACTTTCTTGCTTACCTTATTTTTGACAGTGTGATTTGATGGTGAATGATCGATCCTTGAATTTCTGTCGTCAGCAAATCAGGGATAGGGTCACGCAGTGAACTATTCATTTCTATCGATAGTTTAATAGATTACTGCTGTCGTAAAATACGTAAAATTTGATAGAGATAGCTAGAATTTAATTCTCAGTTGTTTTTTACTCAAATTCAAATCCAAAATCGGTTAGCTCATTAAGGTAAAAAATACTTTCTTATCCTCTCTCAGAAGGACCGCAAGGTCACGCTGCACTCAACCCTCCCTTGTTTTTCTCACCCTCTTTTTAAAGTTGTGACAAACAAGTTAGGGGAAAAAACTCGAGGAATCGCCTTTTGAAGAAGTACTTGACGATAGATCGTATCGGCGATCTTGATAACGCATAATAAGATAGAATACCTGAGATGTGCCGCCCATGAGAACCATGGAGGGATGAATACAGCGTAATTAGAGGAGTATATCCAAATGGATGAGCGTCAGAGGAATTTCTTTTCAGTTGCAAATGAGCAGTCGATTCGACGGCGCACTGGGCCCTTCAGCATTTACCTATCATGTATGGGCGGTGTCAAATTATCAACCGACTCTGACTATGCGGTTGTGAGAAGGAATCGGTAAAAAATCTGTTTTACATCATAAAAGCATTTTTCGAAGCTCTCCTCAAGTCTCGTCATTTAAAAGCTTGGACGGTCATTGAACTTTATTTAATGAATTCACCATTAGATAAACGAAAGGAAATATTTCACTCAATGCACATCTCAGTTTGGAGGTTTTCATGTACAGGTTTCAGGTTACATGTACATTACATCGATACCTTGAAGCATATGTCTCAAAATATCAATTTTGTGATTTCGGTACCGAAAGAATCTGCTCATCAGGACCTATAGATAGCTCCAAGAATCATGATCCTTTTATCTATTCTTAGGGGCAAAAACGATATAATAGAAAAACGACAAATATTTAAAGAGCGTTTATCTTAGAAGTGTTAAGTGCTACCAAAGTTCTGGTTAAACGAGGTTGTAGATCTTGGCCAGACAAAAATTTTTTATTTAGCAAATTTTTTTATGGAATTGAAAACTATGGGAGTAATTTTTATTTTTGTAAATTGATCAAAAACTTATTTTGCATTTTCCTCATTATGCCATTTTTGGACATATGCCCTTTGTGCTTTAAGGTATCGACATCTACATTATACATACATTACATATTATGTAATATGTGAAATCTTGATCATACGACTTCGCCCTAGGCTCAGTTCTAAGGCTTCCTAGCGCCAAATGACGCTTCTCAAGCGTGGGTGGGTTGACGCAATAAAACTGCATCCCGCCCAGCAGCTGCATCTGAAAAAGGTCAACGAACGGACTTGCATCTATGCACTCGGCCACCTGCTCCAGCGATGGCCTGTCGTTTACTCTCCTCACATTCGCACTCGTAGTTCAGTCCTCCAGGGTCTCATTGTTTTCTACCCTATGACCCCGTTTCCAGAGCAATTCACCCCTTGAGGCATTCACCCATCTCTAGCTTTCCCTCTCAAACATCCCTTCTCATTCTTTGGTTTATGAACACATCTATTCGAACTTGAATCCCTCTTCTAGAGAGGAAAAACCATCTTCAAGAAGGACATTGTGTAAGTCGTAGGAGTCGTAGGACAATGGCCTAGGCGACGATGGCTGGTACTATTGCGCTATGAGTTCACCCATGGTGCCTTATTCCCCGAAGGGTCTTATCTAACAGCTAAGTAGATGCTATAGTAGTTAGCAGTGGCTAAGTCTACTCACGCTTGACTGCCCACTTTTAATGAAGCTCAGCTGCAGCTCTTGTCCTGGACTACGCAACGCTCACATGCAACTCGTCATCATCACGTCGCATAATTACGTTGAACAAAACCGTTCTCTCGAGATTCTACGCAATTTCTTCTTTTCTCTTGAATCGTGCATCCCTCCTATCCCTTTTAATACTGACAGGAACGTTTGATTCGAATTAGAACTCACAATGAAACAGAAACTCGAAATTACAATCAAACTCGGAGTCAAACTCACAATGAAACATAAACACAAACTCATACTCAAAACTCAAAGTCAAAGTCACGATGAAACAGAAACTCAAACTCATAATCAAATCAAAGTCGAACGCAAAATGAAGCAGAAACTCAAACAGATAATCAAACTCACAATGAAACAGAAACTCAAACTCACAATCAAACTCGAAGTCAAACTCACAATGAAACCAAAACCCAAACTCATGATCGAACTCGAAGTCAAACTCACAATGAAACAGAAACTCAAACTCATAATCGAAATCGAAGTCAAACTCACAATGAAACAGAAACTCAAACTCATAATCGAAATCGAAGTCAAAGTCACAATGAAACAGAAACTCAAACTCATAATCGAAATCGAAGTCAAACTCACAATAAAACTGAAACTCAAACTCATAATCGAAATCGAAGTCAAACTGACAATGCAACAGAAACTCAAACTCATAATCGAAATCGAAGTCAAAGTCACAATGAAACAGAAACTCAAACTCATAATCGAAATCGAAGTCAAAGTCACAATGAAACAGAAACTCAAACTCATAATCGAAATCGAAGTCAAAGTCACAATGAAACCGAAACTCAAACTCATAATCGAAATCGAAGTCAAAGTCACAATGAAACAGAAACTCAAACTCATAATCGAAATCGAATTAATGTCATAATGACACAGAAACACAAACTCATAATCGAAATCGAAGTCAAAGTCACAATGAAAGAAAAACTCAAACTCATAATCAACCACGAAGTGAAACCGAAACCCAAACTCATAATCGAAATCGAAGTCAACCTGACAATGCAACAAAAACTCAAACTCATAATCGAAATCGAAGTCAAAATCACAATGAAACAAAAACTCAAACTCGAAGTGAAACCGAAACTCAAACTCATCATAGTCAAAATCGAAATCGATCTTACAATGAAACAGTAACTGAAACTCATAATCAAACTCGAAGTCAAACTCATTGTCAGTTTTACTTCGATTTCGATTATGAGTTTGAGTTTCTGTTTCATTGTGACTTTGACTTCGATTTCGATTATGAGTTTGAGTTTCTGTTGCATTGTCAGTTTGACTTCGATTTCGATTATGAGTTTGAGTTTCTGTTTCATTGTGACTTTGACTTCGATTTCGATTATGAGTTTGAGTTTCTGTTCATTGTGACTTTGACTTCGATTTCGATTATGAGTTTGAGTTTCTGTTTCATTGTGACTTTGACTTCGATTTCGATTATGAGTTTGAGTTTCTGTTTCATTGTGACTTTGACTTCGATTTCGATTATGAGTTTGAGTTTCTGTTTCATTGTGACTTTGACTTCGATTTCGATTATGAGTTTGAGTTTCTGTTTCATTGTGACTTTGACTTCGATTTCGATTATGAGTTTG
The DNA here is from genome assembly GCA_036186465.1 of Nesidiocoris tenuis. Taxonomy (NCBI): domain Eukaryota; kingdom Metazoa; phylum Arthropoda; class Insecta; order Hemiptera; family Miridae; genus Nesidiocoris; species Nesidiocoris tenuis. Next base: position 14,435,162 of record AP028912.1, read on the forward strand.
AGTTTCTGTTCATTGTGACTTTGACTTCGATTTCGATTATGAGTTTGAGTTTCTGTTTCATTGTGACTTTGACTTCGATTTCGATTATGAGTTTGAGTTTCTGTTGCATTGTGACTTTGACTTCGATTTCGATTATGAGTTTGAGTTTCTGTTTCATTGTGACTTTGACTTCGATTTCGATTATGAGTTTGAGTTTCGGTTTCATTGTGACTTTGACTTCGATTTCGATTATGAGTTTGAGTTTCTGTTTCATTGTGACTTTGACTTCGATTTCGATTATGAGTTTGAGTTTCTGTTGCATTGTGACTTTGACTTCGATTTCGATTATGAGTTTGAGTTTCTGTTGCATTGTGAGTTTGACTTCGATTTCGATTATGAGTTTGAGTTTCTGTTTCATTGTGAGTTTGACTTCGATTTCGATTATGAGTTTGAGTTTCTGTTTCATTGTGACTTTGACTTCGAGTTCGATTATGAGTTTGAGTTTTTGTTTCATTGTGAGTTAAGCACTTGACAGTTTGATAATGTAAGATTATCATGTTCGTAGTACTCATGAAAAGGATCTCCAGAAAATTGCGAGGGGCTCTTGTCTCCCTTCTCCCCTTGGTATGGGCCTGCCCACTAACGACAGGGTACATATAACATGATGTAGATCAGTGAATCAATGCGGTAACCATACTTCAACTCTTTTTCATTTTTTCTTTGTCTGCCATTTTATTGCATTTTGCATTTTAGCACTAGGCATCCGGATTCCATGCGCTCATTTTTGGGTTGGTATGTATATCCATATAACTCTTTGGGGTTGAGCATATGGTGAGTAACGAAGAGGGTTTCTTGGTTTCGACGTTATCGTAGATAACAGCGGCCCATTATCACGCCACGTGTGCAGCAGGTCCGAGCACGTTATGTTGATGTGCGCTCGTTGACGCTCTGATTAATAAAGTGACCTTTTAGCCGGGAATCGCCGGATTGCGTTAACTTTCCCTATGACATTTTAATCCCGGCCGACAATCGAGACTTGGAACGTTGTGATTGCAATCTTAATATAAAGAACCTCTTTAATCAACTGGTTTTCTATTAACTCCTCGTAATGGCTGCGTGGATGGGGGTATTGTGGCGGTCTTTCTGGACAATGGCTTTCCTCATTCTCTCCGATTTAATTCAATAGGCATTGAAGAGTGGACAGAGTCCAGAAGCCGCCTGGAGGGGTACAAATGCTAAGTTATGTGCCCTTTCAGGGAAGGGTGAACCTCAGTGTGTTTTCCTGATGAGCGCGGCAGTATGATGGGATGGTGATGCTTTGCATATTATGCGAACGAACCTATTCACACGAATGCGGAATAATGAAAGAGAGAATGAGAGGATTTGAGTTAGCCCCAGCATGATAAATTGGTACTTCTTCGATCCTTCAAGAAAGTCTTCGGAAGATGAGTCTTCGAAGGAAGTCGACGACAGATGAGTTTTTGAAGAAAGCCTTTGTAGCAAGGTACGAGTATTTGAAGAACCACTTCGAAATATGAGTTTTTGAGTATTTGAAAGATGAAATTGGAGGTTTTGGAAGAAAGTCTTTGGGAGATGAATCGTTGATAAAAGGCTTTGCAATGATTCTTTGACAAAGGTTTTTAAAATATGTGTCTTCAAGTCATTGAAGAAAGTCTTGGAAAATGAGTTTTTGATTTTCAGTGTTAAGTGAAAGTCTTTGAAATGAGGCAAGTTTCAGAGGAAATTCTTTGAAGTTGCTACCTCGACAAAAGTCTCTGGAAGATCGATGTTCAAGTCTCAAAAGAAATTCATTGAAGACGAGTTTGGGTCTTTGGATAAGGTCTATGAAAGTTCTATGGAAGCCGAGTTTTTGAGTCATCCAAGAAAGTGTTTGAATGACGGGTCTTCGAAAGAAGTCTTAAAAAGATGAGTCTTTTTTCAAAAGCCTTTAAAATATAAGTTATCGAATCGTTGATGAACCTTTCCGAAATTTGAGTTTTTGAAAGTTGAGTCTCGAAGTCTTTGAATAAAGGATATGAAACCTGAGTCTTCCGTCAGAAGAACGTAATCGAAGATGAATTTTTGTGTTTTTGAAGGAAGACTTTGAAGAAAAACTATCCTCTATAACAACCAAGTATTTTTCTAGTCAAAGAAAAATATTTTTAAACGACAATTTTTTTCACAAAATCTTTGAAACATGAGTTATCGAGTCTTTGAAAAAATTCTTCGAAACATGAGTTTTTTTATCTTTGAAAGACAAGTCTTTGTATCAGTTCTGAAAAATATGTGTCTTCAAATCCTTTAATAAGGTATTAATTTTAATTTTTAATTTATTAATTAAATTTTTAATTTTAATTAATTAATTTAATAAGGTATAATTTTCTTGTAAAATATTTGCGCGTTCGAAGTGCAATTTTTGATAATCTTCAATAATACGGATCACAGCCTTGCAGATTGTGGGATGGGCTGGTCCGATGGGTCAACAATTTTCTCATAATATGCTTTCCCAAGCTGCAATATACCTGTTAAAAGATTTATCTACTGATTTGAAGCTGGACTACCACCAGTTGAAAATCGTACTTGTGTAGAACGGATTTTCCGCAGATATTCGAGATTCAGATCGCTCGAATGGTTTGGGTACCTCGTACAGTGGAAGCTTGGTACATCTACGTGGGTCCAAGAATCCAATCAGCTTTATCTGACATTCCAACTGAAGGGGTTGATATCGGGCCTGCTCGTCTCTCACTCCTGTACAAAGGGGTTTCCAGGGATTATAAAACAAAGAGAGGATCCCGTCAACGTGACATAATAGTTCCCTCTTTGTCGTGCACGCCGATGTCGCTGGACTTGGAAGTTGATCCTACATTATTAATAGGCTATTAGGCTGAGTGGACGCGGTCATTAACGAGGCCTTTCGACTCTCGGGGGTAAATCGACTGGATTTCCCGAGATGGATGCGATGAGAGACTACGGTCCAACAGCTACACGCCTCCACAGAGGAGCAACACATACTACACCGGTAGCAAAAGGGTTTTAAGGGTTGAATTATTCACGCGCACCGGGGGCATCTGGTTTCCTTTTGTGCGACTGTGCGATCTTCGCATTTCGCCATTGGTCAATATTGACGGAGCCGTCTCTCAGAAATAATTCAAACCTCCCCCTTCCTCGTTCCGCGTTGTTTATTGCGCAGACTTTGGGTCCGAAACTTCGCCAACGAGCAAATAATACAATCCCGAAATGTTTGATTATAATCAAAGTTGCTCTCCATCTGAGTAAATACTCAGTGTCCAAACGTGTCCTGCTTCCCGTTTTTAAATTATTCATTTGTTTCGTCGTTGCTATTCAACGGTGGAGATGGGGAGGATAATTTTTGAGTAATTGGAGCTTGAGGCGAAACTCAGTATTTCCCTATTTTAGCTTTCTTTGCCAGGAATTCGGTGGCGACTGGCCTAGAGGAGCCTGAGGTATTGGAGTCGGAATCATAAAATGCAAGCAATGATTTCAAGGCTTATCACATTTTTTTTACTGTTATATCTGTTCTATGATTTCCACTTTGTGGGAAAATTAGTTGTATAAGCAGAATAATATTTGCCGCTTTCTGGAACAGTGATCCATCACTCGAATTCGACGTGGCTTGACGGCGTCTCTCCCAACGTGGGAAAGAGCGTAATCCAGTGATGAATTGTGAAACGTAATGGTTCTGCGAAGGGGATCCCAACCGAATTATCGTAAACTTAATTTTTCCTGATCTCAACATCAGTCTAAAAATAGGCAACACTTCAATCCTGATGAACTCCCTGGCACGGGGTCATGGAATGAGCGATGTCCTTCACGTCACGGTTGGAGTCCTTATATCACTAGCTGCCCTAGCATCACATAATTATTTGTCAAGACGTATAAATTCACACACAACAAACACCGAGTACTTCATTGTACAACCTGAGGTGACTGACATTACGTATTCAAAATTCGCTGTCAATCCAAGAAAGGCCAGAATATGGAACCCTAGTGTTTTTTTGACGAAACACCAGTAACTTAACCTCTGAACTGACCGCCAATTTGTCTCAATCGAGTGTTATGAGAAACTTGTACCATTTTGATACGAGTACATCTATCACATACTGACAGTCAAATGGGGTCGATGAACGCCATACCAGTGAATAAAATAAACCTGCTGGGAGCTCAACGAATGCGATTAGTTAACCGCTACTGAATGGGTTGATTCGACCGGATAATTCTTCGGTTAACATACGTACGCGAGTGTACAGAGACATGGGTTATTGTATAATATGAGCCGTCGGTACAATATAAGGTACAATATACCCCTTGTACGAAATCGGGGTTTACTCTATTTGAAAAGTGAGGTAGACACGACCGGTAGGGACCTTTCTCCTCTGTGTTTCATCGACCGTGAAATATATTCCTTACATCATCCACTCATGTCATTCTCCAGCACCTCCTTAAAAATAATATTATCAGCTTACCACGCAGTAGTATAAACTACTTTTTTCTCTCGTTTCTTCAACTTTTTATACCTTTTCCGTTCTACCCTTGCGCTTTTGTGGTTTTGATATGTGGAAAAAAATCTTGCGGTTAGAGGAAAAAAACTCGGCAGCTGTGACAGGGCTAATAAAAATACTCATAACTCTCTTCGCGGTATTGTCAAAAATGTCGATGCCTTTCAACGACGATGCCGCTCTACGCATTTGTCTGTCTGAAGGGTCGCTGACAGTACAGGAATGAACTGTTAAAATCGTCGCATCTCTGATGGGCTGTCTATTATTTCATAATGTTCAAAACGTCGACGAAACATTAGCTTCTTCTTTTGTTTGCGTAAACATAACCATTAGATTTGAAGTGGCTGTAACAGCTTGTAACTGAAACACGAATCGTGAGAACTTCCATTATAATTAGTGATATCTGAATGTAAACGAGCCCTTCATGTAAATCGATGCACCAAAATAGCACACCGGTACATTTTGAGAATTACAAGAAGTGATGGGAGAAAAAATCATCAACTGTCATTTCGTGGAGAGGGTACAATCCACCCAAAATAGGTATAATTTTACCGGTTCCGTCCGCCATAAATGACGTGCAAAATCGGGCGAATAGAAATTTAAATTGAAGGAAACTCGAGGTATACAGATGAACACACAACACTTCCATATATTTTATTTATTTTTTTTTTTTGTATTTTTTTTTTTTTTTTGTATTTTTTTTTTTATTTTTTTTTTAAATTTTTTTAATTATATTTTATTTCATTTTTTATTCCATATGTTTTATTATTCTCATAATGCAAAAAATAACATAGAAAAACTGCTAAAGAAAACTAAAAACAAATTATGGGAAATTGTTTAAGTTATTGGGGTCTTTCAAGGCCAGTTCATTATTTTGTTTCTTGTGGCATGCAGGCCCGTACCCAGGGGGTGCCAAGGTTGCCATGGTCATACTTTTGAAATTCTTTCTCATGCCAAAGTTACACAGGTTATCAAAAAAATTATACTTTCACGCTCCGGCAAGTCGCAAAAATTGCAATTCATTGGCGACATGACTGTTACCAAGTTGGACTTGATCCCACAGCCCGTAAGCAGGCGTAAGAATTTGATGAAATTGAACCTCAGAGAAATGAAATTAAAAATGATGATTAAAATCTTTGGTGGTAATCCAAGAAATGATTTTTATCCTCAAATTATCGTTCTTCTATTACCTACTGCGTTTGAGGGTGATTTATTTTTTAACCCAGATACAGAATCTAATTCTAAGCCCCCCCTCCACCTGTTCCTCGGCTGCAGATCCAATCATCGGTTAAATTGAGCGGCGTAAAACCCCGACTCGTTTTCGATTACCGTCAATTCCATTTTCCAGCTTCGTACTCGCTACCTTCGGGAAATTGATTTATCCAAGTCTCATTTCAGTTGACAATAGATTCCGAGCGGATTTTATTTTATTCCAACGGTTGACTGCCACTTTAACAACGGCTCTTCCATTTTCCGTCCCTATCTTTACAGTCGGCCCCAATCAAACGCAAGATTCCCATGGCCAACGGTCGTAAAACTTGCTTCCGAAGCTGCTTCTATAGTTTAATCAATTAATGCCCTTCACATTTATAGGGAAACTTCAATAAGATGCCGTTAAAGTGGTCCCATACATAAAACTGGGCAATAAAAAATGTGCAGTGGCCGCCCGGGCTGCAGAGCCGGGAAAGTGGTGCTAAACTCAACAAAAGCAATACTCGACCCTGCTTTCACAGCTGATCCGTTCATGCTCTGAAACCATAATGAATCATCCTAATGCATGAGATTAAATTGCTTCTCTCGTTTATTGCAGGATCGACGGGCAACTGAAATTGGCTTGCGGTTTGAATAATAGTGTTGACAGGATGATCAAGTTGTAGTTGCTAGGTACTATAGTATTGCAAAAACCATGAAAAATTTCGCATCACTTATGTAGGGGTAATAGCACCAGTCGTTGGCCACCCCCCGGCCATTGAACCCCCTTTTTTACTTCCATATTTCCGATATATTTGCATTTTTAGAGTTTTCCATTTTTTTTTTTTTTTCTGGACACAAAAATGAACCGATTTGAGATTTCTAGGTCTTGAAATGTTTGTTGTACCTTGCAGAATATGTGGATATTTTTTATGTTCCGATAACTGGGCGTACCTATTTTTATTTCAGGCAAGTTTTAAAATTAGCATAGTGAGTTTTTTTATATTTTTGACCTAAACACCCCCAAAGCAGTCAAAATATGATCGGATTATAACACACTTTTACGTTTCAAAATATGGAAGTATTGTGTGTTATCTACGCACCACTGGCTTGAGCTTCGTTTTCTGAAATGTAGCAGCCTCTGAGGCCACGATTACCACATTCCTTCATTTATCCTTATTCCAAGAGATCGAGGTAAAAATTTGATCATTATGACTTGCCTGAATCGTCTTGAAACTGGTAAAATACTGAAGTCAGTCCACCTTTTGGCAAACATCGTAAGGGGTTTTGATGAAATACTATTTTCTATTCCTGTTTTTGTCTTACTCGTGATCTGATGTTTAATACTGAGATATAGGTTGGACACTATGCACCAATTATTTGCCATTTGTTGGTTTGGGTTACTTCTGAGATTGAGCTACTTCTTAGGGCCGCTTTATCAATAATTGACAATTATTGTCGGTTATCCAAAAACTCATAGCTAATCACCAGGCCACTAATTCCAGGGTGATTTTTGGGTGGATGCGCATAGGCTGTGTCTTCGAGAAATTTGTAGCCAAGAGATTAGCTATGAGTTTTTGGATAACCGACAATTGATAAAGCGGCCCTAAGACTCTTTTCGTGGAATAAGCCCATTTTCAGGCTCATATAAAGGTTCCCTCCCGGCTCAAAATGCTTGTCGAACAGTATAAAATGTAAAATCCTCGGGTGGAGAATAAATGGTATTCACGGCTTATTCAAGAAATCCTCAAAAACCAATAATTAGGGCCAACAATTCAGAGAAACTGGTATCGGATCACGTTCTTGAAATGTTTACCCATCCAAAAATCAAAAACAGAACCAAAAAGAATTTAATTTGAGTGCATTACAGCGAGAAACATCCTCAAGCGGCCGATAACTGGTGCTCTTACCCTAAGCATTTCACGACTCTAACGTCGCTTTGCAAAAGTTTGATATTTTCACGCATCGGTTTACGGATCTGTCGCACGCCTCGCGAACATGGAAAGGAAGTTGTAGGGCCCCAGCTCATGATAATCGCCAAAGTAGCCGTGAAATGGGCATTCCGCAAGGAGATATAATATATCCCGTAGCCAGATCATTTCGTACGTAGAGAAACGCGAGTCCAACCTACACGGATATATCGGTATCCCTTGCGAAACGAATCGCTTTTATAGGGAGCTCGTTAGGTCGGAGAGAACGAGAGAGAGGGTACGTGTTGTGGAACCATTGGTTGGGAGGGGGGGGGGGTCCCTGAGTCTGAGGATCTGCTGTCCATTAGGTTCCCAACAACAGCATAAACTCAAGATAGAGGATTTGGCTCGTTCTGGCGAAAATCGACTCCTATCCGCCGTTGATGGGTGTGTGCGACCGAGTGGTGAATCAAATCCGACCGATTGGCAGAGCTAGGGCAGTTAAACCGAACAGGTCGGCCCGGCAAGGTTTACTATCCCCTTACCCCTTCTTGTGTACATTCGGCCAAAGGTTTCCCCGAGATTACTTTCCAAATGGCTTCAAAGGAAATTGCCGGTCGTCTTTAACTGTTCAGCTTCAGTCTGCGAACTCGCTGAGCTGGCTTCGGCTTTAGTTACTCTTCTCCCTCATCGGTTTCGTTTGCCCAGTTGATCAGGGGCTTTTATTGAGCAAAATACCGACAGCGGAAAGAGTCGTAATGCTTGTAATGCTCAATGTGTTATTGCAACTTGAAAAATATTTTTGGAAAAAATTTGAATTTTTAATCCGGGAGAAAAAAGCTGAGACTTGATGTTTTCCGTGAGAATGGAAAGCTATGCTTTTCCGAGTCTTCTGAACTCGAGCAGGGGTGGCAGGAGCGTCTGCACCCCCTGGCCAAAATGAGAAAGGAAAAACAGCGACCTACCGACATAATAATAAATTTATTACTGTCACAAGATTGTCAACTCCTTACCACTCCTACCCTTACATTAATCGGCACTGAAAAACAACAACAAAATCGTGAAGGAAAGCCTCGGTACTAGTCATGAAAAGTGGGAGGTAGGAGAAAGAAGAGAGTGTGGCGAGTCCTTCCTGAAGGACGTGAGGCTCGCCGAAGAATACGGTGCATTTTCGTTGGACGCACAAGGATAGACTACGGTGTTAGCGGTTGTGCTTTTTTTTTCAAGTATTAGTGAGCCAGTCAAAATGCTCGATCTATATCTAGGAGCAAAGAGCTTGTCGTGCACTACCGGTAGAATGCGGTAGGAATATTGGGGTACGATTATCTTATCAGTCCAAAGTTCAAATACTGATTTGTTTTGGATTTGGTTGCCTCATGCGTTTATTCTCATCTCCTATTCATCCGCATTCAGTTGAAATTGATGTCTGGCTGAGAAAATCACTTTTTTTTTAATAAATCGCCTTCTCGATTGGTCTCAGTGTCCCAAAATGCACCAGGCCTGCTTACATCAGTCAAGGCGAAGATAGGACAGGAACGGGGATGAATCCTCACGTTGGTATTGGCGGTTCGTCGTGATCGATTCATAGCCGGGGCTTTTCGTTCAACTTGTTTACCGACGATATTGACTGATGCTGGTATTCGGAACATTGTTGAATCTCCGCCTCGGCGCTGTCCTTATCTCGACGCGTGTTCAGGTGTTCGTGCAGATTGGTCACGTGGAGCCAGTCGGTGACAAATGGTTGTCCTGGATGTCCGCATTTATCGTTTATATCCGACGCCGAAACCCCCTTTTTCATCAAGACTGCACCCCCTGGCTTTATAACTTAGAACGACCAAATATGACAGACGTATCGTTTCCTCGGGTGCGAGCATGATAAATTTCATGGTCCGCACCACAGAAAAGAACGTGTGGTAAGTCAGTAGATAATTAGAAATACTTCCATTTTTTGATACGTCAATTTTTGAACCAAAGCAATTCGATTTTGACTTGTTTGGCGGCTAGTGAGCTAAAATGATCTAAAATGTCAAAAAACACACTATGCAAATTTTGAAAGCCACCTAAAATCAAGATACGTTTAGTTACCGGGATTTAAAAAATATCCAAGCATTCTGCAGGGTAAAACAATGGTTTTAGGACCAAGAACGCTGAAAACGCTTCGGTTTTATGGCCAGAAAAAAATTAAAAACACAAAAAATGCTACTATATTGGATGTACTGTAAATAATTCGAGTTTCGGTTAAACAGGGCGATAGGTTTTACTGAGACAAGTATCCCAGTCCGAGAAAAGGTAAAAGGCCATTAGAAAAAAGGTTAAGAATTGAAGGAGGTCATTTTGGGAGGGGCCATTTTTGTAAATCACCACGGACGGAAAGATTTTCTGAAGCTCAGAACCGATCTTCGAATTTGGGTCGATTACTTTACTTCAATTTACTTTGTAAGTATGAAAGTGTTATTTGATTCGTATTTTTATCCGTTTCTGCTACATTGTTTTTCCCACTTTTTAGCTTCATCTCTCTGCAAAATGGTAATAGGAAGAAAATTTCGATATTGGTATGTATCTACTTGGCCGTTCAACCAGTTTCCAGGTAGATGTTGAAACCCGTACTTTCAATATAGCTTAAAACCCCTACAGAAACTGTCAAACGCGCGAAAAACGACGTCACCAAGAGACAGGCTGGTGCTGGTTCAGACGTCACTAATTGATGAGTCGTCCCAATCCGTCAATGCGACTTGGACGCTAAGCCGCGCTAAGTACCTGACATCACTCTTTCCGTACAATTAACGTCGATGGGTAAAAACCGCCGCGCGAATTTCCACCCTCGAAAGCTGACAATCGGATTCGTCCGCCGGCTTTGCATTCTGCGCCACGGTTTACCTCTTTTTACTTTAATGACTCCGTGGATGATGGACAGGGAAGCTTCGTGCGTTCTACCATTCGTGCACGGTGAGGATTAACCGGAGCGCTCATCCGTGTGGGAGAAAAATCCGCCAGAATTTATCGTACGAGTGCTATAGAATAGTCGAAATTTATTTTCTGACCTCACATTTACGGATTTCAATTCATCTGACCGTGTAAGCGACTTCACGTTCGAAAATTCTTCGAATCCTTGGTTCATATGCGCCGTCCGTGCAAAGGTGATTGAACCGCTAATTGCCAGCCAACGACCTCGAACTGTCCACTTTGCTAAATTAGTCGCTCGAGTTGCTCGTGGGGCAAGAGCATCGGAGAAATTGTGACATCCGCTGATTTGATGGACTGCGTGTGAGTGAAGTGAACAGAAGTGCCACATCTTGGCATGACACCGAAGTGGTGAATAAGTGTGATGACGGAGAAGTGCGCACATCGGCCCGAAGATGGGAGCGCTTTGTTTAAAATACTGGCCCGTGTTTCCACTTGTGTGTTCTCAGGGCCCTGGCCAGCAAACGTACGAATACGATCTCAATCCAACACATACGAAGACGTCTAGTTGTTGTCCTGCAATCATAATCAACTTTGATTGAAGAGAAGTGTGTGTTCCACAGGCCCATGCTGGTTTGTCAATTAACTTTATATGCTGATCAAGCTCGCACACTATGATTAATAGCAATGAACGCGCTATTTCAGCCGATATGGACGGGTCGAGTGCGCAGTTCGTTGTGGGACTGGCGTACAATCAGTTGGGTAACTCGTCTTGATAGGGATAGGAAAAATTTCATTGGGACGTTGAGTAGTTGGAACACAATTTTCTCCATCAACACATGCGAGGAATATTTAATTGAGAAAAGATATTATTTATTTTGCTCTAGTCCAAATATGTCCTCAAATTTATGAGTTTTGTTTATTAGCCGATAATAACCTATAGATAATAATTATAATTATGTTATAAAATTTTATAATTAGGTATTATGAATCCACTTTATCGGTCTCATTTTTCAAGACCATCGTAAATGCAATAAGACTTCTTTGTTCAGGCAGGCACTCGTTGGAGTCTACCATGCTTCTAAGCCCCTTTCTACATTCATGTACATTCAAGAAATTCAGAAACAATTTCCGAGGCAATTTTTCATTTTTGATAATTTCTCATGATAGAATTGATTCATCAACACTTCCATTGTTGAAGTGCTTCATCTAGCTTGGCCGTGGCTTATGGACGCTTCTATTGACAAATAGGAAGCCACGGTTAATAGAAGAGAACTGAACAGGGTCCTGATGAGTTGGATAGGATGAAGAGCTAGGCTAAGTGCTCCTGTCCATCGGCCTTTAATCAACAAAGTACTCGTCTATTCATAGAGAACACGGTCCATCTAGATTGGTTACTGTGACCATGGGACCTCTTGTAATAACGCGTTAGATATAGCAGGCACCTGCATGGCTAGCGGTTTCAGAGCTAGGGGGTTGGTTCTATGAACTAGGAGTCCCAGATGGGTGTAGGAGCGGATAGGCTATGGACTATCCCCTGTTTATCTGAACTTGATGAAAATGACTGACCGATAGGGGTTGACTCCGGTTCGGTGGAACCTAGACTTAATACTCGGGGACAAGTGTTCGATGTTGGAAATATCAACTATCCTGTTGCCCTATCAACTATTCGAGATGTGTTAGATTTTGAACGTCCATGTTGACATAGAGGGCTTCCTCTACCCTCATGCGACCTGAATCTATTTTAGCTTGAGAATCAATCAACGGATGATTGCTTCCATGCAAGCGGTTATCTGGTGCAGTATCACACGAACGGCGAAATGGTAATCGAGTTTAGATCAATTTCAACCAAATTAAGTTGGCAAACGTACATTTTCCTCTCATATTTGAGTTCCTGGGTTCAATAACTTTTTTCGGTGTAACACTATTCAACAACCAGAGTAGACTCTTCCATTGCTCTGTCAGAAGTTCGTCATTTTTAGGTGGACTGGAAAAATCACAGAGGCTTTGCCCCCAGTGCCATAACCGAGTACCTACGCAGTTTATTGACTCTCGTGTGGCGCGGTCTGGAACGAAACAACCCTTTGAGTGGCGAGTCGCATTAATACAAACAAGGCAATCTATCAGGGAAGATCTGCCCTAGTAGTCATAGATTCAGTAGCGGGGGAGGTACGACTGTTAATCTACTGAAGCCTAGAATTTGTGGTATTGTTTTCACTGGAGATGAAGCCACCCCCTAGCAGGGATGTTCCCTCGGATCATCGGGTCCGGTAAGGGTCGTGGGTGTCTCGGTAATCACTGGCGATTTAGAGGAGGGAGCTCTGCGAATCAATCAGAACCGCGCAAAGGCCCTAAAGCGCCATCTCTGAGGATTAATATCCAGCTCGACGTATCGCCTGTGCCGTTTGGATCTGCCCGTGTAAGTATTATTGTTTACCCTAGCTCTGCATTGTCGGGAGTCCGCCGGCCACGTGAGCAAATCGATCAAATTTGACTCTTGGACTCCGACGATTCATCATTTTCGCTTTGGTGCTTCTCAGGCCGAGGGTGAAAAAAGTGGAACCGTCTTCTTTCGGAGTAATCGAATCCTGTCAGCCGAAGAATACAGATCGTCATCGGAATTGAATGTCCGGAAGTGCAGTTCATCAGATCGCTTGATGAATGGGAGTAGGTATAAACATGTCTTTTTTAATCGTCTTGCGAAAAACATGAAAAAGTCTGTAATAGGTTGATGGCTAATCAAGCAATTGAGATCGGTGTTCCGCATTTATTTATTAAACAATTGTCTTATATTTGTGTGTTTTTTAGGATTAAAATTGATGGCACTACAGCAAAAATGTAGCATAAATTTCAAATATGGAAACTTAGCAAAATTTTGCATCCGACTTTTTTCCAACGGTAGTTCCCACTTTTTTCCGAACCTTTTTTTCGGAGGTATTTGGGGACATTTTTATCAAAAGATTCCGGAATGACATGGGTTTGGAATTTTGGGAGGAGTTGTCCTTGGTACTAAGCTATTCAATAGAAAGGGCCCTCCAATATAGTTATAGTTAGAGTAGTTTTCCAAGCTTTTAAAAAAATGGCTGTAAAAACTTTTTTCCCAATTTGCATTTTAATTTTTTACTTCCAAGTATCCCAATCTTCTTTTTGGAGTTTTTAGAGGTTTTATTTTTCGTTAATTATTTTTGTGACAAATTTTCGATCCCCCGACTGAGGACTGACCAATTGCGTCACTTTCATTACCGATTATTCTGTTTAAATTAAACGTTTCCCATCAAATTGATACAATAGAAGATACAGTATGTATGGTTGGATGGGATTTTTATTATTTGATGTTGATTATTCAAACCGACTATTTACTCGCGGGAACGTGTTGGAAATGTTAATAAAGCCCGTTAGGAATGATCGAACTTCTTTTCATTTGAAAAGGAATTCAATGAGCAGGAGAACGAACAAGAGGAGGAACGGATGGCTTCTTATCAATCAAAATCACTCAGAAGAATAGGTGTTTATAGTGAGTGGAATTTTATTGTGACGCATACATTACGCGACGCCAGACATAATTAGACCCCCATTCACTTTGAGCGGGGAGCAACCAATGTCACCACAAATGTTTGGTGAAATTGATAGGCTGAGTGAATGGTATCTCTACACAAGGCAAATGAGCTGCTTGAATTATACCCAGGCTGATATTACCATAAGAAGGAAGAAAAGCGAGCAAGTACGAGGGGTACCCCTGGCTGAGACTTCTCACAAGCCGCCGCTGAACCGGAAGGGTTGGAAATAGATAAATTGCCACGAAACGGTATAATCAGGTGATAAGTCAAACGTCCTTTTCACCCGCACCCTTCACAGCGCAGTTTTGATTTTGTTCAGACAGGTAATTAGTTATCTGTAGATTTTGAGAGGGTCCTCGTTTTTTATTAGGTATATTGCACCAGTATCTACGTGGTCGAGATACCCTCGTGCGGTCATGGTTAACCTTTTATATAAATAATCTGAAGAGTCTAATGCAAAAGCAACAGTTGCATTAAAAATAAGTTTTTCACAATAATTTCGGCTCATGAACTCTTTTGAGAATAATTTGTATACAATATTTTGGCTACTATAAAACCAAATAATGAAATTCAATACATACCAAGGTACCCAAATATTTATTCTGTATGGTGAGTAGTCGATTTTGAGAGCTTGAAATCTCCAAATCGGTCAATGTGTACAGGTAGCGACAAAAAAAAACTTAATATTATGGATTATTATGTGTAGGATGTATTATGGATTATTATATATATACCCATATGTATAGTATAAGTATAATAACTGGTATAGATTCACTCATATGAAAAAAATAAATATAATAGGCTCTTTGTGCCTCGTTTAATTCTAATTTTTTTTGTCCGCTCAAGTAAACTTAGCCGGACAATGGTCGCTTATGTGATTAAATAAAAACGCCTCCCTCTCCTGGACGTACTCAGCACAAATGGAAAGAGCGGACATCTACGAGTTCCATACTCAAACATTTAAAAGCGAATTCACTTTGCATAAAAATTGGGCTTTGACTCTCAAAGTCCTTCAAACTAATTACTCTCCGGTAGTGGATAGCTTGGTAAATAACGGGGAAGTTGAAAAGTTCGTAAAAAAGGGCTCGGCTAAAAGAATTCTCTCCAAACAATGTTTTCCTTGATTCCGTTTGAATACAAAGCAGCTTAATCCTGGGAGCGTTTGTATTTTATTTTTAATGAGTAGCTCCTCACTTTAAGTTGAGGGGGATCGGAGGCTGATTGGTGCATTGACGTCTTGTTTTCGAATGGCCCATTGTTTTCCTACTGTACAGAAATCGAAGCTCTCCAGTATCTAATGTACCATCCCCCCTTCCCAAAAATCTCAAAAAAGAGAGTTTGCGCTTCTTGATGGGCAAGGGACAATATTTAAACGTATTAAGAAATAATTATTGCCACAGGTGCCGGCGAGTTAGTTTTTCTTGTCCTTCCGAAAACAGAAATCACCAACCAACCCATGAAAACTGAAAAAACGAAAGTTGTGGAGCGAACGCACTTTCACGCTTTTTCAAAGACGAATTTCTGATTTCTTTCATTTTTATTGGTTTTTTCTGTCCTTAAATCGTAATTATTGCGTTAATTAGACACACTTACTGACGTTTATCTCTAAAAAGAGAGAGATGAAAATTGATTTTGAGAACCAAAGCGAGCTCGCTATGTACGTCACTGAAAGAGTGATATACCCATGGCAGGATAAATCTAATCCCGCAGTAACGCTCATCTCGTAATAAGGTGCTTTATTCATCATCTGAAGTCACCGACCTACGTGACCCTTCAATAGCCTGAGCAGATTAGTCAAACTATTATTGTCTACTCGTTACGGCAGTGACGCTTTTTTATTTTTTCCGTCGGAGGTTGACGACCACGAAACCGTTTCAGGGCTCCGAAAGGAACCTTCGAGGTTCCAAAGGGAGACCTTCAAGTCATAGGGTGGCCTATGAGCAAGTATATGGGTCTGGCCTAGGAGAACAACGAGCTAATAACTCGAATTCCTGAGCCATGAGTGGTAGCAACACGATTCAAACTGTCGTGCCAGAATCGACACGCAAGTTTCTCTACTTGGTCGCTAAATAGTCGACTGAAGGTTGCGGAAAAGTCTGAATGACTCACCGACGCCAGCAAATCGATGCAATAATGCTCAAGATTATGAACAAACTTTGCATTCCTTTTCAGCACTCTTTTCACACCATTAGCATGCAACACACGAGGAATGTGAATTTGCATAAGAAAATGATAGTATTGTGTCTATGCGTAAATTGTAGTATTGTGTATTACAGTATAGTATAGTATAGTATAGTATAGTATAGTATAGTATAGTATAGTATAGTATAGTATAGTATGCTATAGTATAGTATAGTATAGTATAGTATATTATAGTATCTGTGTTGTTCAGTGTTAATTTATTAGAAAATAATTTTTATATATATTTCTTTTTTACTCAAAAGCAAAGAAAAAACTGACGAACCCCCCTCAGTGTGAAACCTTTAGTCGAATCGCCCCATATGTGAGAAAACCCCTAAGAAACATGCCAATCCCTGAGGAGACCCAGCTGGGCGAAAGCGCTTGGATTAATCAAGAAAATAAGAGCATATGCTGGGCTAATACTCTCTCTCACCTCCACACTCAGCCTCCACCATCAACTTATAGCAAAAAAAGTAAATTATAAGGCTCGAGGATAGTATAAGGATAGGATAGGTATAGTATACTTATCCTATCATTATACTATCCTTATGTATGTCAATTCTTTACTGAACATACCTAGTATCAGGACATCCATACATTTTAGATTTATTTTGTCAAACTAGTGAGGACATAAGTGATTTCCAAGTAAATTCCCAAGAATCATTCCATCTAATATTAGGTGCATACAATATTTTCTAACATTAGGACGTTTTTGTAATTACATGTTTTACATCACGTATCTTAGTCAAAACTATGCGACTTTCAAAAATACTATTATCATTCCATTATTATTTAAAATGCATAATTCACCTAAGTTACAGGGCCGAGAAATCCAGAGTTAAGCCGCATCATGACCGATAAAGACTTACGGGGATTCCAGGGTTGTTGCATAATAATTATTGGAATGTAACTTCAATGTTTCATGGTCAGCTGAAGTTGCTTGACTGAAATCCGTTGAGGACCACTGAATTCAGGAGTGACGCGAAATCACAAGTTGGTAACGTGAAAATTTTATTGCCGGAATCGATGTCAAATACGATATAATGACATGATTGACATTGTTTGATACGATATGATGGCATGGTTTTATACATAATTCATTTGGTTTTTTGGTTCTTCTGGTAAGTGAAAAGAAGTTTCATTTGTCATTAAACGGATTAACAATCGGAAAACGAATCATTATTACCATAAATGTAAGGATAGAGTCTCTTCTTCTTAGAGACTGATTTGGCCAAAATCATCAGGTAGTAGGTCGGGAGATATCAGTTTTGTGATTTGCCCATCATTAAATGATTAATGCCCAAAATTAAATTAAATTTTAATTTTTCACTCTAAGAGCGTCGTACTGCTGGATGATTGATGCGCCTACCTACTCTCACTTCGACTTCTATAACAGACAATTTGAGGGGACGATGACGAATCTTTCAATCCTCTTTGTGCAGCAAGGGTCACAATAAAACCTAAACCCTGTATTGTCCAGGCCTGGAGGCTACAGCCACAGCCTAATTGGGCGTTTCGACAACAAACGACTTTTTCTCTCAAGCTCGGACTTTGGATCATTTCGTGTTTACTCAGGTGAGAAAAGGAAAGGGCTTCCGTTCAGTTGTTTGAGACGTCGAAAAGAGGAAAATCCTCACTAACTTGAGGGGAAGATGAGGTTTTTTTAGATCGACTGAACCACAAACTCAACTCTCAAGCTCCACTCAAAAACACAGCGCACCAATTCAGCTCCAAGTCAACTAAAACTCACCTTTCAAACTCAGCTCTCAAACTCCACTCAAAATCACAGTCCATAAACTTGACTCTCATGCTCAACTCTCAAACTCAACTTTCAAGCTGAACTCACAAACTCAATACACAAACTCAACTTTCCAACTCCACTCAGATGCTCAGCTCATAAACTCAACTTAAACTCAGCTCTCAAACTCGATTCACAAACTCAGCTCTCAAACTCTACTCACAATCTCAGCCCACAAACTCAACTCTCAACCTCAACTCTCAACCTCAACCCACAAACTCATCTGACAAACTCCACTTACTCAACTCTCAAAGTCTACTCAAAATCTCAACTTACCAATTCTTACATACCAATTCATTCTTCTAACCAACTCAAATCACAAACTCAACTTACCAACCAACTCAACTGACGAAGTCAACTCTCGAGCTCAACACTCAATCTCAACTCACAAACTCAACTAACTCTCAAACTCAACTCACAAACTCATCTGACAACACAACTTACCAGCTCAACTCAAAAACTCAAGTTACAAACTCATCAGATGAGATTCTCCAAAACTCAACTCACAACTCAATGGTAGCCGCACTCGTGATTGTGATTGCAATCCTAATCATAGCTTAAGACCCTTTGCATATAAGTTAAATACTCCTGATTTCATGATCGTATTCATAATCATGATTGCGCCCAACTCTGCTCTCAAACTTATCGAGTTTTTTCCGTCTGTTCAAGCTCAATTTTGTTCCTTCTTCCGTATCTGATTCAATTTTAGTACTACTTCAACCCTACGTATCTACTTTATTTCCCTCTTCTCTTGCAAGAAGTTATAGTTGATTTCACAGTCCTCTGATTCCTCACCCCCGGAAAAATAAGCGCTTTTGAAAAAACGACCCGAGTGGACCCAACGTCCCAAGTTGGACCAACCCCTTCCGAATGTGAAGAAAACCTTCGGTGGAAACGGTAATCAAATCAAGAGGTCTATCCTTCACTGTCCAACTGAGGGAACTTGAAGCACTTGAGTATAAAAAGCTATTAACCCTCACCCTGGGCCCTTCTGTCCAAGTCAATTCTGTCTAACCTTGTTTTATGTCCAGCCAGTCCTAAGCAGGGGAGGTCTGTTTTCTCGTAAAAATCGCTCCCTTTTCACTTGGCCATTAGATAAGCGTCATTGAGCCTCTTGTGAACCCCTTCGGTGGTAATCTTCCAGAAGCTGGATATGCAAAAGTTTGGGCTCGGCCATGCCGGACGTAATCAAAATTTATTGCCACGAAAAAAAAAAGGCTGAGCGCCGAATTTCGATTATTCCGAGGGATTGTATCGTGATGCTTATTATTGACCGATATAATATGCAACCATTTCGACTACCTATTGTTTTTTATGGGAAAGGCCATGTACTAAGTATGCTGATGGATTATAGAATATACCATTTTGACTCAATAATTACTTTACCTGGTCGTGGTAATTTTATGGGTGATCGGTGATGATTGATGGGTGATCGGTGTACTGCTGATGGTTCAAGGATGATGGTTCATGGGTGATGGGCAATAGGCGACGGTTATTGAGTGATGGTAGATGGGTGACGGTAGGTGTGTGATGGTTGACGGGTGATTGTTGATAGGTGATGGTTGATGGGTAATGGTCGATGGGTAATGGTTGATAGGTAATGGTTGATGGGTGATGGTTGATGGGTAATGGTCGATGGGTGATGGTTTATGGGCGATGGTCGATAGGTGATGGTTTATGGGCGATGGTTGGTGGGTGTTGAGCGTAAATTTTAAATTGTTAAGACCTGTTGAAAGTTCAACGTAAGGTCCTCGGGAGAGAGTACGACCATTTATGGAGTTGAGCATCCCATAGAATAATTGGGAACCATTCAACCAATACTATCAACAATTTCAAGCTTAATGGTTAGTTTTGGTCCAAAAATTTGTTGAATGATGCCAATTCTCCTCTGTTTTACCTACTCAATTTTACCCCTTTATCAATTTGCAGCCAAAAAACTACATCCTGTCAAAAAATCAGAAGTCCTGGTAAAGCTTGGCTTATTGCTTAGGTACCTACCAAAACTATATTATGTGAAGTTTTATTTTGTAAATTGCGGTATTCGACTTCTGAGCTGATGTTTTGCATGGAGCACCTGCCCCTTACTTATGACGCGTTGGATCTGAAAGGAAAAGATGAAAGAAAGAAAAAAAGAGAAAAAGCGGTTCATCCTCACTTGAACTTGAAAGGGTTAGCGAGAGCGAAAAAACTTCACGAGTGCCCCATAAAATGAAACGTTACAGTCGAATAATAACAGCAGTAACTCCAACAATAGACGGCCACTTGAGAGGATTTTTTCAATTTTGATTTGTGGAGAAGTGACACAAGGAGCGGGGTTGCGGTCAGCGGATTAGAAGCGAGCCATTAAACCCTTTATATTGAAAGGCGAATTAGGATCCTCCGCGTTTCAGTTGTTAACATTTTCACTCCACCCACTGGACAATGGCCTGTGAATCGTGGCTGCGAGAATAATTGAGTCCTCTGTCCGCCAAGGATATTTACAAAACATTGGTCGCGTAACGTATCTCTTGAATGTACAATAGGTTTGTGAAAAAATTGCTGAATCCGCCACAATTTTTCTCCCCTTTTATGGTAATGTTGTCTATTGTGAATCCAAGTCGGCTGAGGTTTATGCTTGGGGAGATAAGGATCTTTGGTGCATGGAGATTGTGCTAGTACACCTGTTCAGCTTTCCGTGTTTATAGGGTCGTCTGCAATGGAATTAGGTGGCTGGAAAACTTTTTTTTTAATTTTTCTCATCAGAGTTACGGTCAAGAATGGTCAAGAATTTCGAAGTTTTGAAGATGGCATATGAAGAAAACTGCATATATCCACTTTCGCGTTTTGTCGATAGCGATTTCGTTTTTTCGATTTTCGATTGCTTATAGGTACCAAAACTGCTATGAATCGAAATCGAAAAACAAAATCGATACCGACAAAACGCGAAAGTGGATATATGCAGTTTTGAAGGAAAACTCTTCATATATTCTCGTGGATAGCTCAAACTCCTGAGTCGTAAATTATATGATCCCCTTCGGCGTCTTTCTGTATTTCTTCAGGCAATTTCGAAATACTGGCAATTTTGATAAATACGGGTTCTTACTTGAAAGACTTGCTAGATGGGATCATCGTTGAATCTTCCGTTTGTCTTCTGCCGTTGTAGAAGGATTTGTGAATTTATCTTATAGTTTTGTTCGGAAACCCTTTCTACCGGAGGCCTCCTTATCGCTCAATATCTTCCTCTCTCTGGCCCCCTGTAGCTACTTGTTACAGATCGAATGAAAACGGTCGGTAACCCAATACTTTCAAGTAGTCGCAGACTCGTACAGGGAAGTTCCTTTATCGACATTTCCAAGGACCTGTCAAGTGGAGGGTCTGTCCGTAAGGGTACGAAATGAGATATCTGCCAGGAAGATCCGCAGGACATGCACATACTTCGGACATGGCCGTTTCCCAAGTAGTCAACTTATATAAGTGATTGGTGATTTCGACCGAGAAGAAGAAGAGGCTTCAGTTTCACCCTTGTCACAGTCCAAAGCGGTCTCAGGGTTGGTTTCCTCCGTAGGCTGCTGAGCTGAGGGAACCTGTAACCTGTTCTTCTCCTTCATCCCTCCCTTCTCCAACTACTTCAACTGTCAGACTTCCTTTCCTCTATATTAATTGTTCCTTGAGCCATTCCTTTCTCCCTCTTTCCTTCTAATTGGTCCTGGTCTTCTTCTTGTACCGTAGCCTCCCTTATTCGCTCACATTACCCAGGATTATACCTAATTTTACGTTTCGTTGAGCTCCCAGATAGCTGAATTTCTGCTCGAAATGAAAGACCCATCTCTCGATGAGACTTATTGTTAATGTGGCTCCATCTCACCATGGCAACTCTGGCTACCTATTAATTTCGAGGATTAGTCGGGCTCTGACTTGATGGCCAACTTCCTCCTGGCAAATTATGGCCAGATATTCTGCCCTCACGTGCAAGTCGTTACTTTTATTCCCTCCCGGTTTACATGGGCCTGATTGTGCTGAGCCTTCCCATCAATCGTGGAATGCGATCAGCATTTGCCTCATTATCAATGCCCGTGATTATCCACGTAATTTATTTTTATTATTATCGAATTCTGCCAGTATGAAGTCTGGAGAAATTTTGTCTGGATAATTATCTACCTAATTTTTTACCTTTTCGAACTGCTGATGCCTCACAAACTGGTATATTTAGACAGTTATATTGCCTTGGTCCAAGAGGTAGTTTGACGTAAAATTGAGAGTTTTATAGACGAATGAGTGGCAGCTTATTGTTTGAAAAAACTGTTTCAAGCCGAAAATTGCTTGTGGCTTTCGAAAGCTTGACATTTTTGAGTTCTCCGGGGATCTTATCAATCCTCCACACTATTCCAGGGAAGGGCGACAAATTTAATCAGCTCACCAAGGTCGACGGTGAAACAAGGCGCTGGACAAATCTGGAGGAACGAAGAGCGCACTCTTGATCTCTCTATCAAGATTGGGAGGGTTGAAAAGTTGATTTCACTGGGGTGGTAGCAGGAAATGGAGGAAAAGGTTTGGTGAAAAAGTGTTTCGGCCACAATCCGGCCCGATAGGCCGAGATTACATTTCAACGAGGCCTATCCGAGTTCTAATATGTACATGTGTAAGGGCTAACATGTAGTAGACTTGTCTGTGTGAGTCTACAAATGACGGGGACCAAGAAAAGGTCGACAGAAAGGCAGAGGACAATTCAATTCCCCGGCGTTTGCCACAAAATGTAGTGTTGGAGGTTCGAGTGGACCCCATCCCCCAGAAGTGTTAAGCTCATTTTCTCCTCAGGGGAAAAGCGGAAAACGGAATCAAGGTTCAGTCGATTCATCTGATTTGTCTTAAACGCCTTTGCCGACTTTTGGAAGGGTCGAGTAATAAGACACTTTATTTGCGCAAGCATATCTTCCAACGCTGGTCAAATTTCCATTCTCAAATAACGAATGACCTCCAGGCCCTCCCGAATGGTCAATTTTCTAATTCAATTACTATAATTTTTGTCCCATAAAATATTTTGCCTGCCCAAGGAATACTTTCGGTTTATTATTGGCAATTAGATTGGAGTAGGTAGTTTTGCCCGGCTAAACAAATGAAATTGATTAGGCGGTGTGCGCATTTTTGCAATTTTGGCGCCTTTAGAGGGCTATAATAAAACTTTGGGCGATTCCACGATGTCGGGGATGAAATTTTGAATAAGGTAATGTCTTAAATTAATCTTGGCCAAAAAGTTGGTAAGGCTAGGTTGCTTCTTAAACGACGAAACAAATGTTATAGGTAAACCTTTCGGGAAAAACAGGCCTAGAATGTCAGCTTTTTGGCAGTATCCCCATTTTTGTAATTTTCTCAAAGTTAAGAAACTTATGCGCATCTTACTGGCACTAATAATCAAAAACACAAAAAATCTTCTTTTCTCAAAAATTATTTCTGAAATAATGTGCCAAAATTGTAGCAAATAAGTCAAAAAAGGTTCATTTCTTAAGAAAAATGAACCAAAACCGACCAGTGAACCAAAATGTCAAGTTTTAACACCCAGTATATCCTTGCGAAGACTTTGGCCACTGTTTTGAAAATAATAGCAAATACATACCTTTACATTGAGGCGGGAGAAAGGGAAACAATCCGTAAGTGAATTCTAGGTAATTAGGTATGCATGTATGAGAAACTTCCCACGGTCAAGTTTCTAGTCTGCCGATATTTCTCGGTAGATATCGACAGGTATACGGTAATTGTGCCGTATCGTTAATATCCACTTCTTTAAGTTACCTATATCCGTCTTTGATATGATTATCAATATTAGCCAGGCCGTATAGTTCAATTCAATCGCCCGACAGATGGTCTCGTTTAAATAATAGTCCTTCCTTTTCACTTCAGGATCTATCTTCCAGGAAACCAACGACAGAAAACCAACAAAAGGGATGCTTCCACTATGACAATCGCCTGAGGCTTACAACAATGCCATCTCTTACGTATTTATACTGCGGGTGGTACGAAATGTCATCTCGAGCTCCTTCAGTAATATTCGAAAGTATTTCCTCACATCGTTCCTCCCATATCTACCTCGATATTGTAAAAGGGAGAGCTTCAAGATATAACCGGTGAAAAAAACTGTTCACAAAAAATGTCCTTTTGTCGCTTCAGTTTTCCGTCCGGTGTTCCTCAACACGCCAATTCACATAGCAAGATTTCAAAGGCAAACGGGAATCGACGGTATGAATGCATTTTCAAAACTTTCCTTCCGTAAATGTCCGTGTACGTGTGAATCCAGAAGCATTAT
Source organism: Nesidiocoris tenuis (assembly GCA_036186465.1). Classification (NCBI taxonomy): domain Eukaryota; kingdom Metazoa; phylum Arthropoda; class Insecta; order Hemiptera; family Miridae; genus Nesidiocoris; species Nesidiocoris tenuis. The sequence goes on from AP028912.1 coordinate 14,459,473, forward strand.
AAGAAAATGAGGCCTTGATCAAAGATTCCTCACTGGCTGCAAGCTAATAGGGCAAGAATAAATCGAGTTCCATCTCAAGTAATGCAATAAAGGTGAATCAAAGGCTTTATACAACTGATTTTGCAGGAAAGCAAAAAGGATTGAAAGTGAGGTAGCTCGTATAGAGGTTCTTTTTTATTCCAGAAACGAATTAGTTTTTCAAAACTGAGGGTCAGTTAATCGACTGACATAAATCTAGATGATGAGCTCCAACACACTGGCCAATCAGGACCGAATAAAGAAACGCAAAATATTGCGATGTATTTTCAAACGAGAATTTTTTAAATTTTGAATAGGAACGCGTTAAATCAATTCTATCGCAAAAAAATCTCTGGCTTTCGACAAATTAATTTTCCCTTGAACGAACTTGAACCTTTCAAACCAATCATTTCCTACAAATCAACAATGGATTCACGTTTGACGTACGACTGTCGGTTTACACTCGAACGATCCCGTGGTGATGGATCATCCCGACCAAAGGGTCCTTCACCAATGCGAATCCCCATACGAAGTCAGCCAATTATTTATAACGAGTTTTCTCCATAGCAGACAAGTGGCTGAAAGTAGCAACATCTGCGATCGTAGCTGATAACTCGACACGTTAGTCATCTTCCTAATGGACGTCACATTGCCGACGGTGGCAGTGGTTTACCCCTTTCACAATACGAAAACCGCTCCTGCGGAAAAAGAGTTCCGCTAAATCCGCCGGGTTCTCCCCCATTGGTATTATTGGTCGTCAGTAATACCATCCCGGTTTCGGTGATCGATTCATAGTACACTGCAGATTGATTGTGATTTTAACTTATTGTACTACGATAATGTCCGAATTACATGGGCATGACTAATTTTTTAGGGTTCCTATGGCCTGAGGAAGGGTTTAGGTAGGCTTAGTTAAGATTCTTATAGCTTCTTCTGAGCTTTCACTTTCGTATTTACCCAGTTTTACACCCTATTTACCCTCGGAATGTTCCTCTTTTCAAGACCTATCACAATGTTTAACCGGAATTTGAATTACTCACAGTGCATCCGATATATTAGCACTTTTAGTGTTTTCTAATTTATTTTTTTCCTGGCCCCAAAAATGAACCGATTTGAGCAATCTTTGTCTTTATCTTTGTTTTGCGTTGCGAAATTCGTGGATATTTTTATATTCCCTAGCTGAACATATTTTGATTTTAGGCGGTTTTAGTGTTTTTTGAAATTTTTTATCACTGTAGCCACCAAATGAATCGAAATCAAATTTCCTTGGTTGCAAAATGTGAGCATCAAAATATAGAAGTATTGTCTGTTACCTGCACACAATTTGGTTTTGATTTTTGTAATGAAAGTAGTTTCTATTACTGTGAATAACTTGAGGCGTTCAAAAACATTGTATCAGCAGAAGTTCTGCTACCATAAGCCCACAAATGTCGCGTGAGGCACAGTTGAACTTTGCACACCCTCTACAGAAGAAATCTCATTTTTGGAAACCCAACCCATCCTAATGGGATTGCAAGAACCTATCTCTTCTGAATGGTATAATCATGCGCCTTCCAGAGACATGCTGCAATAGCGATCAGCCCATCAGTTATCACGTGCAGTTGTAAAAACTTCCTTGGACGTTGACCAAGCACGTGGATTTAATGATTCGCCCGGATTTTGGACCCAATTCGTCCGTAGAGGCAGTATCTATCGGGGAAGATTTTTACGGTATTACCCAACAAATCGAGAGGGGAATCGTAATTAATCGGATTCCGGAAAACGGAGAAAAGATTCGGCCGTTGATATGTTGTGAGTGTCGGGCAAACTGCTCGGGATCGGCGATGGAATTCAATAAAAATCGTGTTTGCAGTTTCATCGGACCATGAACGAGGGGTATGTTCGGGTGACCGGCCTGATGACTGACCGGGTGACTGCAAGGGACTGGACCCAGACAATAGGTGAGACAGCCTGTCAACAGCAGGACATCAGGCAGGATAGTGGTGCACTGAAAGGCCCTTCTAATTAACAAAATCCCCCACCACTGACATGGAAGCACATTCAACGTTTGCCCTGTTACATGGAAAATTTGAGTTACACTGACATTTTGGCGCTAAAATTTGCGAGTAAACTGCGATTCTCATTTTGGGCAGGTTCATCAGTTCTTTTAAAGCCAGATTAAGGCCCAAGGATGCTTGCAGTAACTGATTTCCGAAAAATTTCAGTATAAATAACGATCAATGAAAATATGTCTTATATGAGTACCTATATATATGAGGAATTTGGGACATCCACGAAAGGTTTTTTCACCAATCTTCACAGTTTATACTCATGTACCTATGATAAGTCTAATAAATGGCCCTGTATGAGAAAAATTCGAAGTTCGTCAACAAAATAAACAAATCCAGCGTGATGGCATGACCTGAGACCTGTATCCTACTTCGACTTACTATAACAATACTTCGATATCAGTCTGTGGACCTATTTTCTGGTTCTTTCGCGTTAAGAATACCTCTAGCCATTCGGAAAAGTACAATATTGCTAGAACGCTCGAGAGTTATCAAAGAAAATTCATAAAAAAACTGGTCAATGGCTATTTTTTCCAAGGGACAGGAGCTGGAATAGTCCAAGAGCAAAGAGCCTAAAGGTGTTTATTTTTTGAACCATAAATTATCAAATATTCGTAGGCAGATTGATCATTTCAGCAGATTTTTGCCAACACTGGAAAACCAGGACAATCGATATGAATTCTCGATATTATTATAATACCACCTGCGTTCGGGAAAATCTTTCATAAGATTTGGAAATGAAGTTGGTAACCTATAAAATCGTTACAAGTCTTTTGGCAATAATAACAGCTAGTAGCGTGAAATGGGGGCTCAGGTGGCCGGAAAAAGGGGCCGGGGCGTTTCAGCCCTCTCTTCTGGCCTTTTAATGAACTATATAATCCGAGCTTCGGTTCAATGCCTTTTGTTCACCTACAGGATTCGCCGATGGAACGATAACGTTTCTCTCGGATGCTCCTCATTGAAACCAGCCACCTGATGACGGAATTTATGCAAGTTCATTACATCAAGCACAGTTCGGTTGGTAGGGCACCATTCATTTTCCCCCTTTTCTTCCGCATTATTCGACGAATTATCCGCTGCCGTATAACGTTCTTCTTTTCAGGCATTTTTCATATTAGAAATCAATCATTGTGTCGATTTGGCGAGGGTGACTTTTTTGTCATGTTCCTATAGAGAAGCATTATTTTTTGCATGGGGCTTATCGTTTTTGTTCGCGTAACTCTCCCTTCAGGGAAACGCTGACTTAATAAAGGTGCTCTCTAGGAAGCGAATAGGGTGATATTTTTTAGCGAAATTCACCCTTGTTCTCCTGGAATTAAAAAATTAAGGACAGCTGTTTGTGGATTCACTTACCCAGGTAAATAGTTTGTAATAAATATTTGTAAATAATTTATTATAATGTGTAACTGAGTTACACAGTGAATTCGCATAAAATGCTAAAATCAGGTGCATAGGTTATTTATTTACATGAAATACATTCACTTCGTTATTCCCTTTCTTATTGGGAGGCGGTAGATTTCCTCGGGAAATTTTCAACGAAGCCTGCAGATACATAAGTCAAGTGTAGTTGGTACGTATCTAATGGGATTAGGTTACTGTTAGATCACGTGACTCGGAACAGTAACTCAAGAAAGGCCAGCATTCATCAAGTGGAAACGTCTAGAAAAATTAGAGAAAAAGGATCCTTGTGCAGACGTAGTAAGAGAGTTACGCCTATTTCCGAAATAACGACACAATCGCCATCCATAATGGACACGGACTGTCTCATACATCAATCCTTTCCTTTCAAATCCACTTGCCATCGAAGACCATTAACCTTATTATAATTTCCGGCGTCGGCTCTTTTTTCTGTCCTTTCGATGGGACAAATTATATCGAAAGGGTTGGCCCTATCGCGTGCTTTCTGGCTCGTCCGTTTGTCATTTGTACGGCTGTCTTTGTTCGTGGAATAATTCGATTTGTAGTTCAGCGTCTAATGAACAGCGGAGCGATAATTCATAGTTGGTAACTATAGGTACCCATTTGTAGTGGTGCTACTGGTGGTCCTACGAGGGATGACGTTATGTTTCGAATTCTTCCTCACAGAGTTGGTGGACCTCGAAAATTAATACCTCGAATATGTGTATTTAAAAAATGTGTAAAAACCTCCAAGGAATCAAAATAGCCAAAAAAAACAAAATCAGCTCCCTAGAGCCCCTCGAATTGAGGGAAACGCGAAAAAGAAGAAATCCTAATCAAAAATTTCGAACCGAACTAGGTAATTCAAAAAATTATCTATTCAATTTTCCGGAGAAAATACACTACCCTACGGTAAATTGACCGAAAAATCCAGGAAAAATGCTCCAAAAATTCTAAGTTGTTGGCATCTCTTTCAAAATCGACTTTTTTCGAAGTCTTTTTTACTTATTTATTTTTACGCATTTATTTATTTTATTTTATTTTTTTACAAATACGGACCATACCTACTGTGCCGATTTGGACCCTTGATCTTTTTCGATCACATTTCCCGGACAATGCGCCTTAAGTTGGAGCAATGCACAAGACAACTTTCTAAAGCAATTGTGTCAAAATCGGATCAGTGGTTCAATACGAAGAGGCTTGTCGAAATTTTCGGGCAAAATTTCACTTATGAATAAACGTGCTATATAGCAATATGAACCACTGCCGGTTATGAATTTTGCCAAAAATCGAATTCGATCCAATTTCAAGGTAAATAGCGCACGTTGTGATGCTTGTCCACACAAAAGCATGGCGATTGGTTCCATGATCGGATTGGGTCCGCACGTCGGACATCAAAGGCGACTGTCCATCTCTAATTAGCCAGAGTGGCGACAGACAGGCACGTTCGGGCATGGACATGGGTCAATGTATGCTCAGCGGTTAGTACCTTGATGGCTGGCAGCGAGAAATTACATGGCCGCAAAGCGTCTAATCGTGTCCAAACGAACATGCGTTAATCGGGTCAATTTAATTATCGGTCCATATATTATCGGCATATTTACATAGTAGATAGGTATGTATATAGTACGGGAGCGGAAACTGAAAATCGCTTCTCATTTTAGGATAAGGTCTGAAAGCAAATTATGAAAATCTGGTCCATTCTGAGGACAGAAATGCTAGTCTGCCACCTAAAAAGCAACCTTATTCAAATAATTTGAAATATTGATGATGAATTCAATAATTTGAATAATTGATTTACCTATTTTGGATTATTTGAATCATTTAAAAATAAAATAGAAAAAAAAAATTGAGTTATGCAATTGAATTATGTTGCACTATTTGAATTATTGAACTATTGATTTAAATTGTTGATGCCTCGTTAGTCCATTCAATTAGATGAAATAGGTACTGATAACATTACTATATCTACCCTACAAGAATTGTTATATCGGGGAAAGGGTCACCAGCAAAACGCAGTCTTCTTTGCCAAGTTTTGGCAATTGTATTACCTTACTCAGGGCTTGGATATAGGTTCCAAATTTGAAGGTGTGTCCATTTAATTGACAGTTTTATTGCGTGTGATATTGTAGTATTTTAGCATCAAGCTTTAACATGTATATGAATATAAATTTACTAGAAACACAATACTTGGACATTTTTCAACTAAAACAAAACTCATGATTATTAATCGATTCAATTATTCAATACTGCATTTTGCTGGTGACCCTCTCCCCGACATAACGACTACAGTACCTATTTAATGGTCGATCATCTACTACAGATACAAGAATAATTGTGGAGGTCCTGGATTTTTGATATTATCAACATTATCATGTTATGTTGTTTGAGCCAATTAGAAGGTGAATTATCAAAATTTTCATTTTCCCATCTGGCTTGCTTCCTCCGTAATCTTCGGAAAACCACACGATTTTTGCACTTCTTGGGGTTTCACTTGTAGTTAACAAGGTACAAGGGTGAGTTTCACTTGTGTTAGTTTCACTTGTTTTTTGGGTTCACTTGTAGTTGCTCCCCAATGCATGTTTTGGCTTTCAGGACTATTAGCAAACCTGTAGATCAATAAATTTCGAACAAAATTGATTCTATGGCTTTTGAATGTAGGCTCAATAGTTTCGGAGCTAGCCAAAAAGGGCAAAAATTTCCAAAACCGTGAAACTAGATTTTTATCATTAAATTACACAAATTTTGTGGTCAAACCTTTTCCTATAATGAAAAGCGATTTTTCAGGTTCGGTTTCTGTACTAATACCTAGGCATGTAATATCTAATATTTTGGAAAGTAAGATTTAGGGGCATCTTAGACTTCAAGCCCGCGAATTTAATATGAACATCCCAGTCTGTCCTATCGATACCTTAAAGCAGGTAGTAGGGAAGTTCATAAATCGCATTTAAATAGAAATGCAAAATAAGTTTTTAATAATTTCACAAAAATTAAAATTCCTCCCACAATTTTCAGTTTTCTATTAAAAACGCTGCTAAGTAGATCAGTGGCATGTGCACATCAGTTTTCGGTATATCCGAAGAACTCTGCAAATTTTGCACAGGGGTTCATTTTTCGATTGCAAAGACAAATCTTACGATATATAGGTTCTCCTTAAACACGGAACTTAGTTGTTATTATTCTAGAATTTCAGTATAAATTGGTAGATATTTTAGATGGAGATTTAGAAAAACGTTTTTTCAACCCGGCAAAAAATAATCATCCTCTTTGCTTGGTCCTCCTGGCTTGACCTACCTATCTATCTTTTCAACGCAGCGCGTCGTTAATTTTTGTTGAAACCATCACTTAATCTATTCTTATTTACCTACATAACTAACAGAATAATATATAATAATAATTATTATTAAATTCTCTGAATAATGAAATTAAAAATGCGTCAAGAATGCTTCAGAACCTTTGTTAAAGCCTGTCTCGTTCTTATGTTGCCAAGCGCAACTGGTCGTAGTGTGAGTGCGTCACCTTGTTGGTGTAATAGGCTAGTGGTCGTAAGTAGATCAATCAACCGTATCTAAGAGCCGAGGCCTAATTCTCACCTTTTTCCAATTTTTGTTTTGCTGATTTGTATAATGCGACCAAATTCTTTAAATTGAAGATACCGGGAGGACAGAAGTTTTTGTGGGGATTCCAACGAGTGGAAAACGATTTTTGTGGCTCTAGTCGTTTTCGAGTTATTAAGAATTGTAGGAATTTTTAAAAAACTCAAAAATGTCTCACTAAAACTGCAATAACTCCTCCGATTAATAACTCCGATTTTTGTGGCTCTAGTCGTTTTCGAGTTATTAAGAATTGTAGGAATTTTTAAAAAACTCAAAAATGTCTCACTAAAACTGCAATAACTCCTAAACGGTTGAAGCTACCGGCGTGGCGATGGTCTCATTCGATTCAGCATAGAAAAATCTATAGAAAATGATGCGTCACATGCCTATGTTTCAAATTTCCAGAAAAACACGAATTTTTTCCCACTTCAACAGCTGTTTTACTGGCCTTAAAATTAAGGTAGGGTTCTGCCGAGACGTTAGGACCAACTAGATACGGAACTTGATTTTTGGTAAAAATTTCAAAATTTTTCGATAACTCCTTCCCCCTGAAAAACCCCGGACGGCGGACGGCGGACGGCGTACGGCGGACGGCGGACGGCGTACGGCGGACGGCGGACGGACAAAAAATTTTTATTGCAGATTCGGATTCTACACCCCTTGAAACGTAAACCAACAAATTTTCAGGGGGTGTTAAAATTTTTTTTTTCCTGACCGATTACAAAGGTTCATTTCTATAGAAAAATGAACCAAAATCTCCAAATAAAATTTTTGTTTTAGTCGAGTTCTACAACCTTTTTCAACCAAAATTTCGATAGCACTACGGTAGCACAATTCGATAGCACTTTCAGTATATTAGAAAAATACTGTCAGTATTTTTTTATTGTTTCGACCATAAAAATTGACACTTACCCGGACCACGATTTTTGGTAGTCTCGATAGGTCCTGATGAGTAGGTTCTTTCAATATCGATATCTCAAATACAATATTCCTTGTTCTTTAAGGTGCTTTGAAAACTTACCTATCGAGTCGGGTTGATACACTCCTATGAAAATGCATGAAAATTTTTTGTTATGACCCTGGCTTTTACCCTTGACTCAAGGTAAGGGTACAATTTTTTTCGAGCGGGTAATTCATGTGAGCAACTCAGGGAAAAATAACCAGCAATCTTCGCAAAATTGTATTCACACAAAAACCCTTACGCACACACACTATGAAAGACATCAGGTATTAATAGACCTAAGCACAAACAAAATATTACCGAACACAAATTTTCTTCTAAACTTGAAGAGGAATTCGACAAAAATTTATACCTGATACAAGGGACTACAATAAATAATAGTTACTTCATACAGTTGGATGAACACATTAGTTCCTTGAAAGACAATTGGTAATATTAATATCAATTGGATTTTACTCGTACATAAATAACTAATTTTTATTTTCACCGACAATCTGATTGTCGGATCTATTTTATATAGGCTGTATTTCATTACACCGTTTTGCAATCAATCTTCAGATAGTGAAAATACATTTTGCAACGATACTTCAAAAACATTTTTGAAGTGGAAATATAGGTAATTCTTGAAAACAAATTGACGCGAGTAGGTATAAAAAATGGCACTTTCCTTCAGACAAATTCCATAAAAATGATTTTATAAAATGAATTGGGTTAATCCGGATTTGGTCATGAGCTCATTGCCATGATGATTCGGCAGTACATACCTGCCATTGAACCTATAAGTAGGCTTAAATCCTCAGCTAGAACTGACTGTATTGAATTAATGTTTTACAATAAGCGGTACGAATAAATTATAAACAAGATTTTGTACGCCAGGGACTGTCCTTATTAATTAACAATTATTGTTTTGAAGAACTAAATTTCAATAAGTACGACTTCCATTTCTTCAATAATTGGCCCAAATCTCAGGTAATATCCTAGTACAAAAATTAAGATTGACTTGAATAAAATCACATCATTTAGCTTTGATGATGGTTCATATCAAAACCTATACCTAAAAAACCTTACCATCCTAATGAGATCATTATGTGAAACTGACGAGAGCAGAAGGCGCCGATTTTGTGTCGACTGACACGCGCCACGCGTTGAAATACAAATTCTAGCCGCATACTAAAAAATATTGAGTACGAAAGTGTGCGACTTGTATTGGCTATCTCATCGGCGGCCTTGGCAACGGATCGTCCGGTCGTCCATCGTCTTCTAGAACACGAATCAATTTCAGAGACAACTAGAGAAAACATTTGTTAGAGTCTTCAATCACGCCAGGGTGCGGCCAGGAGTGGAGCTAGAGGGCTATATTTTGAAATACTAGGAAAATTGTAAATTTAATGATTTTTTTAACGCAATTTTAGAGCATTTTTTGCTTTTATAGTGAGCATGAACACTTAATTTTGAATTTCCCTTTTTTGTTTTTTTTGCATGAATTTTTAATGCACATTTTAATTTAAATTTTAATATTTTTAGTTTCCAATTTAATCTTAAATTAGAATTTAATTTTTTTAATGTTCAATTTTTCTATCATTCTTTGCTAATTAAACTGAATTAATTTCTTCACGGGGTTTAATTTTTATTTCATTGTTATTTATCTCTTCTCATTTTCCGAAGACAATTTTATACGATTCTTTCAGAGGATAACGCACGACACGACTGCTACGCGGATTTGCCACCAATCCTGGCCTCACCCATTTCTACGCTGCGTTAGCTCAAAATCATGGCTGGCTAACTCCGATTTTAATAATAATAGGTATTCAAAATATATGAAATTCTAACTAGACGCAGAAAATTGAGCCATTCTGAACTAGCGCAGCGTGTAACAAAATAAAATTGTATGCAAACTTACTCGAGTCACCCTCAATTTGGGTGTTGGAGGCCAAGTGAGCCAGGAGATCAGGCACGTTTGGTTCATCTTCTTGTTGGCCTCCTGAAACAATGTTAATACGAAAAGAGATAAGAACAAGGGCAGTCCGAGATATTCCATCAAACTGACCAATCGGAGGCAGTAAATAATTTTGTAGTTAAAAAAAAAAAAAAGGGATGTTTAAAAATGTATTTGTAAAAAATTGTACCTTCCATGAATGACAAATTAAAAAAATTCATTGCTGTATTCATCGAGCTTCGATCATACAAAAAGAAAACGCTCAGTAGAAAATTGAAACCGAATCGTTTGCAACCGTATCTAAACCGTTTCTATTCGATAAATTGCACATAGTACCTAATCAATGTGAAATAATGCTCAATATTTTTAATACTCTCCTCAGCCAAAAATGTATTCAAGTTTTAATGTCAGCTGAAGTGTACACTAAGTGATACCTGCTCGCAAAATTCTACCTGTTTTTGATTCCAACTATTATGAAATTGCCAAGTACGTGCGTGGGTTATGTTAGAACTGAATACCTACTACACGCAAAAAAAATTGTATCCTTCGTTTATTCGGGAGTGGTCTGTTACGTGAAATTGCCGGGACTTTAGTTTTGTCAAAGTCCCAAACAGTTAAAAATTAAAATTAAAAGTTAAATCTTATCGTGATCTATTATTTTTATTTTTAAACTTCTCAAACCGCTTGAAATAATTTAATTTTATTATTGGGATTAATATTGGGTCTGTGTATGTTTTCTAGCCACGCAGGCATTGAATTATAGCAGGGGCAGACGAAAATGTAAAGTCAAATATGTTTATCTAAGCTCAACTCCCAAACAGAGTGAATTTATAAAAATATAAGGCTACTTTATCGTTTCACGAAGCGTTGTTTAATCATAAATTCAACCTTTTTTTGTTGAAAATAAATTACATTTTTTGGATGGTTGATGAAAAATTAAGTTACTCCGTAATAGGTACCTGCTTGCCACCTAAGATATGTTGCTTGTACGAAAAATTTTATCTCTAAACTTTGCGGATCACTCAAAAAAATGTTTGAAATAATTTTTGGTAGTAGAATTTGAAACGTCATTAATTAATTCGAAGGGCTACGGATTCATTAGATGATTCATAATAAAGTTCACTGTACCTAAATTGAAAATGTATATAAATTTACTGACCTTGAGGTATCGGCTGTCGCAAGGGCCCGAACAGAATTGACCGTACAATATTGTACAAATCAGTGATGAGCTGGTCGATACGCCGGTACAGCTCGCGTGCTTCCTCGTCCGAAGGCAGTTTCCAAGGAAGCGGCATGATGCAAAAATGTTGAAATTCGAATTTGGGTGGAAAAATAATGATACTTGAAAATAAAATATTTCGGCGATGTATTGCGCCTCGAGCGGCCGTGTGTCGTCGACGGATGCCTCCTACTGTCTGAGCCCTTAACATCTAGCCGCCCGCCCTTTTATGCCCTGGTGGGCTAAACTGGCAACCCTCTTCCCCCAATAAGCCACCCCGTCACCTACGAGAGGAGATATCCACCCCTTCGAGCCACACTGCCATAATTCAACCCCTACCACGATGAAAGGGTGTAAGTAGGGGTGAAGGGCTTGGAACGATTTAGAACGGTTGAAAAACTTGGTACATGGGCCAAAACTAAAAAGAATAACAATGCCGAGTTCAAAAATAACGATAAGTTCTTTTTTTTTTCAGAACAGAAGTTCTGTTGTAAAGGATTACAACGTAAACTCAAACGTAGGTACCTACACTTAAACTCAACATCAAACTTAAAAGTAAACTTAAACTCAAACATGAACTGTAGCTCAAACTCGAATTGCAACTCAAACTGCCACTGAAATTCAAACTCAGACTCAAATTGAAACTCAAACTCAAAATCACTCTCGAACTCTAACTCAAACTGCCACTGAAGCTCAATCTCATATTCAAACTGAAACTCAGATTGTAACTCAAACACACTCCCAAACTGTCTCTGATACAAAAACTCAAACTCACATTAAAACTTAAACTTGAACACAAATTGAAAAGTGAACTCGAGCTCGAAATTAAACTCATGCTGAAACTGGAATACAAAATGAAACTGAACCTCAAACTGAAACTATGAACTGAATCTCAAACTCAAACTTTGAGAAGCTCAAACTAACACTGAAGCTCAAACTGAAACTTGAATTGTGACTCACGCTCAAACTGCATGTCAAACTTCTTACCAAACTGCAATTGGAACTGAAACTCAAACTTGAACTCAAACTGAAAATCAAGCTCGAACTTAACTCAAACTAAAAATGAAACCAAAACTCAAACTGAAAAAGCTTCTGTTTGAGTTTAAGTTTCATTTCAGTTTCAGTTAGAGTTTCGGTTTCAGTTGACGTTTGAGCTTCAGTTCAAGCTTCAGTTTGACTTTTAGCATGAGCTTCCGTTTGAGTTTGACTCTGAGCGTGAGTGTAACTTTCAACTTTATTTCCAGTTTCAGCTTCAGTTTGAGGTTTAACTTCAGTTTGAGTTTGACTTTGAGTTTCAACTTCGTTTTGAGTTTGAATAACAGTTTCAGTTCAAATTTTAGTTTTAGTTTGACGTTCAGATTGAGTTTGTTTAGTTTGACTTTGAGCTTGAGTGTGACTTTCAGTTTTATTTTGAGACCACGTTTTAGTTCCACCTCACAATTGAGTTTCAGTTTGAGTTTGGATTTCAGTTTGAGTTTTGGTTTCATTTTGAGTACACGTTGGAGTTCGGGCTTGAGTTTTTGTTTGAGGTTGGGTTACAGTTCCCGTTTGAGTTTCAACTTCGTTTTGAGTTTGAATTACAGTTTCACTTCAGATTTCAGTTTCAGTTTGAGATTACGTTTGAATTTCAGTTTGAGTTTAGATTTCAGTTTAGTTTGGTTTCAGTTTGAGTTTACGTTTGACTTTGAGTTCGGGTTTCAGTTTTTGTATGAGTTTCAGTTTTAGTTTGAGTTCACGCTTGAGTTTCAGTTCCAGTTTGAGTTTCTATTCCAGATTGAGTTTCTGTCCGGGTTTGAGTTCCACCTCTCGTATGAGTTTCAGTTTTAGTTAGAGTTTACGTTTCAGTTAGAGTTTACGTTTGAAATGTCAGTTCTAGTTTGAGCTTACGAGTGAAATTCAGATTGAGTTTGTGATGGATACGTGTTTAGTTTGAGTTCGAGTTTACTCTTGAATTTCAGTTTGAGGTTCATCTCACGTATGAGTTTCAGTTTGAAATTCATTTTGAGTTTGAGCTGAAGTTTCGGTTTGAGATTGGGTTCAGTATGTCTGCCGGTGCGGCAGCTGGGGCAGTTGAAAGCGATTAAGAATACGAGAATATGTCATCACTGATATGCTATCAATGACACCTTGGTAGACATCAGCTGTCATTTTGCACACGTATTTTATGGGAAAAGAGAACAATAATAATAAAAGTGTTGACAGAGTAAAGTAGATCATGATTATGCTGGGGTCGTGTTTTTTGTTTCTTCCACGCGATTGAGGAAAATGGAAAGCCATTTTCACCGCGATATTAGTATTATTTTTCCTTGCTTTGGCGCAAGGATAATCCTGTGAACTTCCTCGATCTCAAACGATAGGAGTCCTCAATATGACAGCTCATCACAGCGGACAGCAGATTGCTATCTGGTATGGTTTTAGTAGGAACATTTTATTTTGGAAATTTAAATTTTCAAGGAGGACAGGACACGAGAAACGTTAGGTATTTCACTTGAACGTGCTTGTCTTACTTGACTACCGAACTAAATTTCGATAGTTGAGTTTCGGTGGTTAGGCGGTGCCCTATTTTTGAATTCGGAGCGTTCATAATTGAAAAATTTGTTACCTAGCTTGTTGGCTGGATATAATCATGCTCGGTAGAGTTCTCGTACTATAAGTACATTTGTGTAATTTATTCTGGAAAATTCTCAATCCTGCGTGGTCTTTTGGTCTGTCCTAATTCGCGTATTCTGCATTTTTTTGCTGCAGCTTGTTCGTTGCTGTGACGGTATTCGCCCTGTACAGCCTGACGTCACTTCTGTCGTCTGGGCCGGACGAAATCGAAGAGGGCAGCTTCAGGTCCACGTGGATCCACCGTCTTGTGCTCAATCTCGTCGGCTATTCCACCATATTAATTCCTGGATATCTAGTATTTAGATATGTCAAACTCACCGACTACAGCGATAGACTGGGTAAAAACATAAGTCGTAAATATGGTTCTAAGTGGTGTAAACTCCTAAAGCTTTGGTTCTGTGGGTGCGACAAGATTTTAGGCCAGAGTGACACATTTATTGTTTTTGATAACATTAATTTTGAGTTTGTTTTGGATCGGACGTTAAATCTTCGGAATTTTTTTTTTTTTATTGAATAAATGAGTAATTCTGGAGACACCGCTACAGTTCCTTAGGGGTCGCCCGCCGGATGGCTGAGTGCCGCACGTTTTGGCACAATGGCCTCGACGGGCGGCTTGAGTGCCGCTCAGCGCGCCCGCCGGATAGCTGTGTGCCGCACGCTCAAACACGATGAGCGTGCCGGGCGGTCTTAGTGCCGCTTGGCTGGCTCGTTGGGCGGCCTGAGTGCCGCTCTTTGGGCCCGCCGGATGGTCGAGTGCCGAGCGGTTGGGATTGAGCTGGATGCTCCTTACGATATTTTTGCTCCGATTTAACGATGTATTTATTATTTTCATTATAAAGACAGAAATAGCACACAATACCTACTAACTTATTTTGATATGTAAATTTTTGGCTTGATTTCGTGAAATTTTGACTACTTTGGAGGCTGTAAGGATTGAAAATGTCAAGAAACTCATCATGCCAATTGTAAAACCCGAATTAAATCAAAATACTCCAAGTTGCAAAAGTTACTCGAAGTTATAGAAGGTTAAGAATTGAGGGAGCTATGGTCATTTGTGTAAATTACCCCAGAAGGAAGTGATTCTCAGTAAAAGTGTATGAATAAGTAAAAAAAATCTCTGAAGCTCCGATCCGATACAATACTTTCATTTACTTCGTAAATATGAAAGTTAAATTAATGATGTTTTATTTCCAATAATTGAGATTTTGGTGGATGTGTTTAGTCGCAATATTTAGATAGTCCAATGCTTTCCAAGATTTCCAACTAATAAATTCCTTCATGACTCGAAATTTCCAATTGTTTACAGGGGGAGGATTCTTAGGGAAAATAATTCACGCATGCCTGGTCGGGAAAGGCGAATTGCCCGATGTGAACGAAGTCAATTCTGACAATTCGTCGCGAACTTTGCGCCAGGACGCTTTACTGCTTTCATTCTGCTTCATCGGACTCCAGGGCAGTTATCTCACTTGGGGAATACTTCAAGAAAAAATCATGACGCAGGTTAGTTTGAACTGTCCAAATATTTTTATGCATCAAATTTTTCTCACATGTACAAAAATGTTATTCTTATATGTACAAAAATGTTTTCGAGCCTTTTCGCTTTTCAGAAATATCAAAACTCGTTAGGCCAAGAGGGCTCCTTCAAGGATTCGCAGTTTCTGGTGTTCGCTGGAAAACTGCTGGCATTTATATTGTCCGGTACCTACCTGATATTGAAACGTCAGCCGAGGCATACGTCAATGCCTCTTTATAAATATGCCTACTGCTCATTTTCCAATATAATGAGCTCCTGGTGCCAATACGAGGCGCTCAAATACATCAGTTTCCCTTCCCAAGTGAGTCTAGCTATTGATGTTCGATAAATTAACCAAAAAAAATCATTTAACTCACAGTTGTCCATTACTCCACAAACGATTTTGTATCAACAAAAAAAAATTGATGGTCGATAAATTCTTGTAGATTTTATTAAATTCCGTATTTATCATTTCAGGTATTAGCCAAAGCTTGTAAAATTATTCCGGTGATGATGATGGGCAAACTGGTATCGAAGCATAAGTACGAATATTACGAATATGTGACGGCAGCGCTCATTTCGATAGGAATGACGTTCTTCATGCTGTCAAGCGCTCCTTCCGAAGGTACAAAATGTGTTGAAAATTGCCCCGATAAATAGGAAATTAATATTTTTATTGCTGTTTTTTAACGATTTTGATTTCTACTGTAACTAGCCAAAATTGAAGTCCGTTGTTTCTTCACTAAATACCATAAATCATCAAATCTTGTCAATACGTTGCAGATAACACGGTGACAACACTATCGGGAATCGTTCTGCTCATCTCCTATTTGACGTTCGACAGTTTCACGTCGAATTGGCAAGGTTACCTATTTTCGCAGTACAAAGTCAGTCCCGTCCAGATGATGTGGGGCGTCAATTTATTCTCCTTGCTTTTCACTTCGGTGTCGCTTTTCCAACAAGGCGCCTTCTCCGTGTGCATCGGCTTTATGAACAAGGTCAGTAAACATTATTGATTGTATCTCATCTATCTCCCATTTATTGATCAGTATAAATAAAATTGTTCCAATACCTATGAGTTTAGTCCTATCAATCGCTGTAACTGAGTTTTGTTGTTGTTGTCGACTCTTCACTGACCTCTAAACATTTTAGGTTATCAATCACTGCAATGAATCTCCTTCTGACCGCCATTTATTTTATATCCTATTGAATATCAATTTTGTATGTTGCCATCACAATTTTGATACACCCTGTGATTGCAGTTTCCGAAATTCGGCCTCGACGTTCTCCTGCTGGCCATAAGTTCAGGTGCTGGCCAGCTGTTCATCTTTTCCACCATCTCCTTCTACGGGCCCGTGGTTTTCGTGATAATTATGACCATTCGCCAGGTGAATATACAAGTTTCTTACCTTTTTTCTCTCCTTTGACTAGATAGCTAGATTATTTATTTTTTTAAACAATTAAAATGTTTCCAGGGCCTTGCTATACTGCTGTCCTGTCTCATCTACCAACATACGGTGACCCTTATCGGCATCATTGGTATCATCATGGTTTTCACTGCCATTTTCCTTCGGATCTATTGCAGCCAACGTATGAAAATAATCCGACGTATCACTACGCTCGGAGCTTCCAAAGTTTAATCGTGTTCCTTCTCGTTCCAAATGTTATTTGTTGTTGTTTTTCAACACGCCACAATTTTAAGTTCCTGTAGTCGGTTGTAGAGAAATAGTTTTAAGATTATAATTTTTACTGTACCTCCGCTATTTTCGGTTGTATAATTTCCATTAAACAACACATTAGGTAAGGTAATATAGCATAACTTTACGTATGTTGGTGAAATAATTTCAGCGTCCGATGGAAGAAATGTTCGCAAAAAGGAATTATGACATTGAGAACGTCCAGTGGTCTGCCTTATTCGACTGTGAGTTTCCGTTTTTGTTTACCCGACAATAAAATGGTTTTTTTTTTAAATTGTTTTATAAACTTTTTGGAGACGAAACAGCATCAATTTCGAGAGATTTCGGTAGAGTGCGTTTTTTAGTTGTTGTAACTCTTAGGTAAGAACAGCTGCAAACGCAACAGCCATTAGTTGTACAGTGAACTACTTTGATGCATTTTCCGGTTAGCAAAAAATTTCCTGAAATTAATCGATGAAAAAATCATAAAAATGGCAAAATATACTTTTATTCGTAATGTATGCGTATTCTTTTCAAATTCGTTTTGGCTGCATGTCGCGACAGTTTGTTTTTGTTGTGTCGGTCGCTGATTTTGGTCTTCCATTCGAGTTATCGAATCGTGGGATTTTAGGTAATAAACCCCCTGCCCTGTATTCTAAAAATGCCGATGTATAGTTGGATCGATTTCCAAGGCGTTGCCGAAACACGAGAGTCGCACGAACAAAGACAGCACGGCCGTCTGGGATTTCTTATCGTTGACTATGTCGCAAACTTCGGTGGTCTCCGCGACAACAGGCAACGCAGGTGGTTTGATCGGCTCGGGCGACGGATACATCAACCAGGCGTCGCCTTTTCGGTCGATTTTCATCAATTTTTTCCTCTTACCTTTCGGAACTTTACCTTTCTCCAGGCAGGGTAAGTTCGCCCCTATGGGGTTGCACGGATCGTCAGCGCAGCAGATGTTGCATTCCTTCGGCAACGGTTTCAGCTTGAGGAGATTCCCGAACCTGAAGTCGCGATATTTGACTGATATTTGAACAGCCTCGAAAACAAACCTACCTAAGGCCCATATCGCACGTCAGACCGTTCTCCACCCCATTTCACAGATCGTCTGTACAGACCGATTCTATGGCGATTTCAACTGGCAAATTCATTGATGATTTCTCTGAGGAATCGACTGTGAAGGTGCAACACTGCCCAATCCGTTTGTCATGCGATTTATGGACGCGTGATATGCCAAGTTGCCACCAATTCAAATTTTAAGAAAGAGGCAACCCAGACACCCACAAAAGACACTCTGACTTGGGCAGTGTTGCACCTTCACAGTCGAAATGATGTTCCATAGATGAATAACAATAGCAACCATTGATGCAAGTGCTCGTTGCGCAGGTGAACTCGTTTCTTGGTATCAATGAATTTCCATGAAAAAACGACCTAAGAATCGGTCTGTGGGATGGGGAGGAGGACGGTCTGACGTGTGATATGACCTCGACCGAGTTGTTTTTTGGTGTTAGAAGTTGAGATTTCAGGGCAGAACGTTTCGTCAGAAATCCAACGTCAAAATCAGCGATCCCAACTAAGGAATCGAAATTTGCGACGGAATCACCTCACAACTAAATCCTGCTCTTCCTGAGTCAACATTTTTTTCCTCTCTTGCTCCAGCCGTTGCGCCTCTCTCACATCTTTGAACATCTGCTTGCGATATTGTTGCGACGGCCACCAGATCGGGCCGACTCGGTTCATCTGCTCTCTCATCGCAGACGAACGAGACGCCTCGGCGACGGATTCGACGAACGAATTGGGAAACTCGATGGACGTCTTGCCGATATCGCGAGGGTCGCCCTCGGCCCTGACGCAGATGTTTACGGGCCCGGCTTTGAGCAGACTGGTCATCTCTTTTGGAGTCGAGCGAAACAAAAATGTTCTCCCTGACCGAGAAAAGAGATTGAAATAAAATTGTGTCGTGTAGTTGCAAACCCGGCCATCTCCAAAATGCCAAATTTTTCAAAAAAGGTGATTTTTTGCCACGCTGAACTAGATAGACTGTAAAAACATTCTTTTTGCCACATTAGGTCACATTAGGGCTGAGTGTTTGAAAACATATTCTTGAATTATCTTGGATTTGGCCGTTTTTGAAACATCCAATCCAGCAAAACCTCAGTTTGATTTTGCTGCAAAAACGGCCAACTCCAGAATGAGTTTCAAAAACGGCCAAATCCAAGATAAGATTGTGAATAACTCCCCCCTCCACATGCCCAAGCCATTCAAGAATATGTTTTCAAACACTCAGCCCTTTTGTGCCCTTGAAGGCAAAAAGAATGGTTTTAGAGTCTATCTAGTTCAGCGTGACGAAAAATTGCCTTTTTTGAAAAATTTTGCATTTTGGAGTTGGCCGGGTTTGCAACTACACGACACAATTATTGTACGGAAGACCAAATTGATTGATTTCATGACATTACTCAGAATTACCCCTTTTGAATCGCCTCTCGTTCATGAGATTGGGATTTTTATTTTTGCTGTCCTTGTATTCCCGATAGCTCAAACCGGCGGCGCGCGCTAGTTTTCTCTCTTCCAATTCTTTGTCTGTTGAAAGTTAACAAAATTACCTCACTGTATCTGCCTTCTAGGTTATGGGTATTCGAGGATGTGCGTGACTAAATTTATCGCAATTCAAGCACCTGAACCCTCGATGGTTTTTTCTTCGATGATATCGTCGGTTATGGAGGCACCGGAAATCGTTAAATCCTCTTGAATTAGAAAGCGTTGGAATCCGGGTACCGTGACGGCAACACTGGAATATAGAAAGTAGTTGAAGCACTGGTCGAAGAATACGCTGCGGAAGTATGTGCAGTAAAAAGCGGTTTCCCTCAGTAAAACTGGCTCAAAACCCCCCAAAAACAAATGCCGAATCCAAGTCAGCACCAATAAAATTCGTCCTACCTTGAATTTGGCGTTCTATATGTGCTGGTTAACAGCATGGCATGACGTCACACTTCCTCGGGGTATTAAGCCAATTAGCAACCATTGCAATAATTGATGTAAATTTTAAAGAACTATCCACCTTTTCGTGAGAACAATTTCAGACCCATGCACTCACCTGTACAAAGTGAGGCCCCTGGTTTTCATTGATTCAGCAAAAAGATTCTTGCTGCTGGTTTCTGCAGCTGTGCTTACCAAGGCCGCTTGGTCCCCCTTGAATAAAATTCAGCCTTGGAGGGAAAACGAGCAGAAAAAAAGGAAAAACACTTCAAATTCTTACGTTACCCGCGTCGAATTATTGACACAAATCGAAGGCCAATAACCCGACAGGCAGCCCTGCGCGCTCACCCAAAAGCCTGTAACTTTTGAACAAAGAAATCTTCCAATCTGGGAATGGTCCCATTCGATTCTGCATGGAAAATCTATCAAATGAAACAATTTACTTGCGTACCAAAAAAAGATTTTGAAAAAACGCGATTTTTTTAACTTCGGAAAAAACTTTTACTCCAACAACTCAGAAAGCGCATGCGCAGGTACAAAATAGGGGATACGAGGATTCTCTTCCACGTTATTCCAAAAATTACGTATAAAAATATGAAAGTAGGTATTGTGTGCTATCTGCGCATATAGAAGAACATTTTTCGCGTGTCGAGTACCTCAAATCCGACAGATTTCGACTTGATTCTCGGCTTTTCCCGAATGCCCAATCGGTTGACCATTATTTCGAGAAGATAGGCCTGCGTCGAGTTCATGGCTGAAGCGCCGGTTAACTGTAGATATAGTGAATTGCGTTTTGTGGCTTTAAATGATTAATGTTCATTAAGTATTGTGATATGCCTTAAGTATTTTGCTGCTGTAAGAATGGGCCATTTGTAAGAGGTTACTTTAGGTTACATGACCCTTTGCGCATGCGCCAAAATAAGTTTTGCTCATTTTCTATTGATCAATTTCGAAAAACAAACATGTTGTTCCCATAACTTAGTTCGGGTACTAAGGAACTTTCATAGATATGGCTGATAACCTGGTCTATCATGAAAATGGTTTATTGGGATAACGTATCCAGAACAGCGCGATCATGCCATGGAAATTCCATAATGGTTACTCCCCTTCGATCCAGATGCGGGTCCATTGAGAATCGAATTGAGAATTCCTCCCTTCGGTGAGGGAGTAATAATTAACAATTATTGTTAATACTTAATTCAAAAAAGTAGGGTTTTTCAGAAAATTTCATGGGAATCAGGGAATTTTTTCGGAAAAGCAACCCTCCTCACCTTTTAACTCAGTCGGGAAGTGCGTACCAATCAACTCGTCTGATCAGAGGCCCATCAACGGAACAAACCGCCGACCGAGGATTCGATTGTTGAACATTTCCGGCCGGCTGTGGCCGCCCTGTCGCGTGTTGAGTGATTCGTACTATTCTGGCGTTCGGTATCGTGGCATGAATATGGAATAGAGGCCAAAATGTGTTTGGATGGTCATCTCAAATCGCAAAACTGGAAATTATCCAGCCGCAATCACTACAAATCAAGTCGCAATCACCGCAAATGAGCGATT
The DNA here is from genome assembly GCA_036186465.1 of Nesidiocoris tenuis. Lineage (NCBI taxonomy): Eukaryota > Metazoa > Arthropoda > Insecta > Hemiptera > Miridae > Nesidiocoris > Nesidiocoris tenuis. The sequence continues at coordinate 14,480,981 of AP028912.1, forward strand.
CCAAGGTCTAGTGATCCGGGATTGAAGGTTTGCGAGTAATACCGGTTGTCTTAAGCAATGTATATTATATTTAAATATCCAACATAATCATTGTACATTTTCCAGATCATGTTTCCTGACCGAATGGCCCTTCTCCTTGTTCGATAATAATTTCTTTGGAGCCTGGCTTAAAATATAACATTTTTTCAGACTAGTGAAAGGAAACAGTATCGATACGCGTGTTAACGATATAAATGCTGAAAATACTTTGCAAGCAGTTTCAAATTTCTTTCAATCCCACACAGAAAATCGTAGGTACAATTTTTCAAAACTTACTTATCTCATCAGTGAAAAACAGGCTGAGTAATTAGAAGTATTCATGAATATCCGTGGATTTTTTGAGTATTTTCGATTTTATCTAAACTGCCTCGATGAAATATTGCTAGACGTTGGAAAACTATACTGGCCTATAATTTCAAGTAGGAACAATAAGGAGTTCACGTAACTAACAGATTCACAATGCGATAGTTTCATTAATACAATGTATAACTCCTAATGCTATTTTAAACAACGAATAATCCAGATTTCCGACTAAAAACCATAATCTGTGATTTTCTCTCGTTGGATCTGTGACGATATGATAATGCACTTCAACAAAATGACAGCTGCTCGAAATTGGAATAAACGAAGAGAGCTGCGATGTCTTGGTCCCTCAAAAGGGTTCATCCTGATTTTGATCTTGATACCGTTTGGAATACCGATTTAAAATATGGAAGAATTTCGTCTGAAACAGAAAAGTAACTATTTTCTAACACAAGGTGGTCACACATTGTCTTCCTCGAAGGAGAAAGCACCAAAATTATTAGGTATATAATTTAGTTTAAAATTTTTGTTAATTGTGTCCGTAGATAGATGAAAATCTTCGTGCCGGAGCAAAGATGGAAAAGTCCGGTATTTTTGCGTTCGCTTACCGAAAAATGCATTACGTCGTATAGTAGACTTTGTAGTAGAGGGTTTTCGAGCGCCACAGACTGTACGAGTTGTCGAATTTGAGAAGGTAAACGCCGGTGCCGGGGTAGGCATGGGATCCAGCATAGACGAGATCCATGCAGTCCCGCCGTCGGACAGGGAGGATTTCCGTCAACAATGGCCGCATCGGGTCGACGTTGTATCGGCTCAATTTGGCCGCCCCTCGTTCCAGGTCGTTGGCTCGGAGGCCGAACTCTGGAAGCGAAATTCGGACGAAACGCATTCGGAGTTGTTTTTAGATCAAACATTTCAAAGAGCAAAATAAAAGAGATCAAGTGGGAAACGGCGAAAATTTCATCTTCGGCAGGATTCGAACCTGCGCCACCTGCTTTCTAGGTAGACGCCTCAACCCATTCAGATGTGGAGAGCCTGGGATCCTCTCCATGGCCGAATGGGTTGTGGCGTCTGCCTAGGAAGCAGGAGGTGCAGGTTCGAATCCTGCTGGAGAGGAGAACTTGCAGCATTAGGGGGCTAATACCCGATCAAAGAAAGGAGCTTATCTTGAAGTACTTTTTCATAAGAGTTGGTTGAATTGGCAACTGTTATTTGCAATAGGTTCGAACCTTCATCATCTTCGTCGTCATCGTCATCATCATCGTTAGGGTAATCTTCGTCGTCTTCACTTTCTGAAACGTGGACGGATACCTGGTTCGTGGGGGATTTCGTCCATTCGAAGTACACGCCGAAGCCGATATCGTAATAATCAGTGGCGAACTCCCAAAACAAGCACGTGCCTTTATCGCTTGTCGGGACTCTTATCTGAAAATGGGGTAATGAAAATCCAGGAAATCACTGTGGAGTAATGACACCATTTCGGAAGATATTTTCAATCATCCCGCTGAGTATGGAGTCCTACGCAGTCAGCCGGGCCAGTGATTCAAAAATTGCAAATCCATTTTGAATCCGAATTTTTGAGTGCCGATATACTCACTGTGACAGTTTCGCCATGTCCGACTTTGATAATAGAATCACCTCCTTCTTTCCTGATCGAATCTTTGAATTCTTTGATGTCTTCGCGAGTCCAGAGAGAAGCCATGCTGACGGCCGAGGAAGGAGCTAAAAACAATTTTTTTGATAAGCAAGATTTTTTTTTTTTTTTTTTAAGAAAAATTGCCAAAAATTTTTTGCAGCGTGCCAAATGCTATCAGTTCAAGCAAACAGATCGTTAGCAAATAATGCGCGAATCAGCAATCCAATTCAAACACCAAATTTCTTACGAACGTTAAAAAAAATACATTTTTTTGACCATGAAAATGTTACATTCATTAGTGCAACTATACCTTCTTCTTCACTTTCCGCCGGATAAATGATGTGCCCATTCGTGCCGTTATACTGCAAATATTCCTCTTGGTCGGCATTTTTCAGCCGCAGCATCATCTGCTCGATATACTGTTGGTAATGCTGCTCTTGAAGCTGGACGATGACTTTTTCTTGCTGTTGCAACAGAAAGGCGACGGAAAAATTTGTAGGAAGGTAATATAAAATGTTCATTATTATCGTGATATACGAATCGGTCCAATCGAGTGATGTCTTTTGAGGAATCGGTCCAGTTGGAACATGAAACGCCAGGAACTCAAATGGGCTACTTTGAGGGACCAGATGAATGAATTTCAGGTGGGATTGAGTCCATAAACAATGCCGTATTACAAGACATTAACCTGGGCAGGGTCATCAGGGAAATGTTGCTCGGCGTAAGCTTTGAACTGCCCGTACGTCTGCCTGTTCAAGGCTTCCATAATGTTCCGCTTGTGGCTTTCAATGTTGGCCACGTTCAAATTATTAGTCTCGACGGCAACATCTTCGTGGCAAGGCGTTTTTGCGACTTCGTTGGCTTCCGCGCAATTCTCTTTTACGTCGCCGTTTTCTCTCTGACCTCTTTCGAGCCTGGAAATTTTTAAAATTCTGTCAAACAAGATTCGGCGAGCGGACAGCTGATTTTCAATTGCCGGTTCACTCACTCAACTCGACGAGTCTCCATATTGGCACGATGCGCCTGCGCGTAGGGTCGAAATAGAGGACACCTGTCGTCGATAAGCTCGACAAAATCCACCATCGCGTCTTCAGCCGAAAGATCGCCAAGGCACTGCCATGCAGTTCTGAAAAAGGGAAAATGATCGATTCAGCACCAGGAAATACAAAATCAATTTTGAAGTCAGGCAAAAGAACAAATTGACGAACCTTCTGTCGCGACCGATGACATCGAGTACACCCGACGGTGGGCAGTAATCCGGGTTGAATTTTCCGATAGAAATTTGCCTCGTAAGAGCGACCAGCCGTAATTTGTCTTGGTACGATAGACTAACGGCTTTTCCTTCTTTTTCTGAGAACGGGCGAAACAGCGATCGAAATTTATGACATGACATTAACACTAAAGTAGGGATATCTCATGTAAATAATTTTTATCCTGCAGTTACTCACCTTTATAGAACATCAGTGCCATTCTGTAAAGATCGCGCAGTTTGAATCCCCATTTTCGAATGAAATCTTCGTCATACTTGCTGGTTTCGAGATCGGCTTTGAACTCTTCGGAACAGGCGATGCTCAGACGATCGAATGAAGCGACTTCGGACGAACTTTGCTCAACGGGAGTCGCCATAATGCCGAATGAATATATTTTTTTCTCCCTTACTTCATAATAAGATAAAATAACGAAATTTTCGAAACAAATTACTTAGGCGGAGTTCCGTTTCAGACCATCAACATGGAACTAAAATTGGGTTCCCGATTAGAGGGCGTAGCCATACACACTCAGCTCCTCCAGTACAATATTAGTAACAAGGTATAACTAAAAAATGACGTGAAATTTCGAAAACACACTTCAAACAAGTGGGAAATCTGATCGGAGCTACGTATTTTAAACCCTAAAAAGTAATGCTTCAACCAGGAACCTGAATCACCGTCAAAATCAACGTCAAAGCCAATTCTAGAACAGAATGAAACTATATCGTTATCAAGCCCAGGATAAGAACTTGTTGTTGCTCTTTGTTTAACACGGAGAGACCAGAGTGAAGTTAGCAACGGTTCAGCAACGGTCAACTGCGTGTTTCTTTTCTAAATTTTCGGACTCTAGAAGATGGTAATTCTCGACGGTTGCGCGCCTAGCGGCCAATGGCGCATTTTCGTCCTATAGATCCAGCTGTCACCTGTGTGTTCCTAATGGGGCCCCTGGCTTCTCCAACAAAAACTACTTTTGGCTCGAAAACTGTTGGGTTATCGGCATTTTCTCACATTATCTAATTTACTCTCGATTAAATTTTGTATCGATTGGTGGCTGCCGGAAAATTATCGATTGATCCGTTCAAAAGCTATGGTGGATTGAAACGGTAGTGTTGTTGATTTCTCTCGATTCAACTCTTCATCGATTTACCTTCAAGTGAAACTTGCCTAGGTAGGTACCTTACAGTGTTGCCAAGTTGTGGGGGTTTCCCCCCAAATTTGGGGGTTTTCTCTCCGCCAGAGGGGGATTTTGATGGTTTTTGTGGAAGTCAGAGGGACTAGAAAAAAGAATAATAAACCTATTACCTATTTAACAGTTTTAAAAACTTTAATATAAAAAAAAATTAAATTTAAATTGAATAATATAAAAAATAAATTTTAATATAAGATTTTTACAAATTAAAACCAGAGTTAATATTTTGCAGTTAAGCTTTCATCAGAACGAATTCTGGGCAGAGTCATACATTTATTGAGAAAAAAGAATTACTGGGTCTGAACGGGGTTTGATCCTCCTTTTAGCTGAACCATTAATAGAAAACTATTGATTTAGGTACTTTTCATTTTCGGAATTGTTTTCGTTTTTCCCGGAAACTGATTCAAATTATTGCAGGCCGGTTTATCAATTCATTTAAACCTAGATTCATCGAAGGACGCTTGCACTACATTTTACCTAGGACATATTTTCATTGACCGTTATGAAACCTTTAGCAACGTTTCAACCGCCTACAGCAGCCACGAGACCGCGTGTCGGCCGGGTTTCGTATCCAAGTTTTGTGACCGTTTGTCGGCCGGCATCCGTGCCTCGGCCGGGCTTCGCATCCGTGCCTCGGTCTGGTTTCGTATCAGTGCCTCGGCCGGGCTTCCCATCCGTGCCTCGGCCGGTCTTCGCATCCGTGCCTCGGCAGGGCTTCGCATCCGTGCCTCGGCCGGCCATCGCATCCGTGCCTCGGCCGGCCATCGCATCCGTGCCTCGGCCGCCCATCGCATCCGTGCCTCGGCCGCCCATTGCATCCTCCTCGAAGCTCCTGTCAAGTTCTAATCTCCCGTTACTCACAGCTCGTTTTAACCGCATTTAGCAACGTTTTAACCGCCTACAGCATCCACGTGACCGCGTGTCCGCTGGGCTTCGTATCCGTGCCTCAGCCAGGCTTCCATCCGTGCCTCAGCCAGAGTTCCCATCTGTGCCTCGGCCGGCCTTTGCATCCATGCCTCGGCCGCCTCCGCATCCGTGCCTCGGCCGGCCTTCGCATCCGTGCCTCAGCCAGGCTTCCCATCCGTGCCTCGGCCGGCCTTCGCATCCATGCCTCGGCGGGGCTTCGCATCCGTGCCTCGGCCGGCCTTTGCATCCGTACCTCGGCCGGCCTTCGCATCCGTGCCGGTCTGGTCTGACAAGGGTAATCGAAGCTCCTGTCAAGTTCTAATCTCCTGTTACTCATAGCTCGTTTTAACCGCCTACAGCAGCCACGTGACTGCAGGTCATCCGGCCTTCGCATCCGTGCCTCAGCCGGCCTTCGCATCCGTGCCTCGGCTGGGTTTTGCATCCGCACCTCAGCTGGCCTTTGCATCCGTGCCTCGGACGGGCTTCGCATCCGTGCCTCGGCCTGGTCTGACTAAGTTCCGCGAAGCTCCTGTCGAGCTCTGATCCCGTTACTCATAGCTCGTTTCAGGCCACTTTTCAGCATCTGTCCGCCCCGAAACCATTTTATGATCAATTTCATTAATAATTTATCATATTGAACGAAAATTTCTTGGAAATTAGTTAATGCAACTTTCCTTGGATAAATCTAGCTTTAAAGAATTGATAAACCGGCCCTGAGTCTTCAATTTACGCGTAAAGCTAACGATGTCTACATTTTTTCAGACAGATTTCAAGGCTATGGGTGTCAGAAAACGCCAAAAGACCATCCAATGTACATGACCACGACATATCTATACGTATGGCTAGTCCCTAAAAGTCTCTAAAAACCTCTCATTCAAATGACCAGAACAAGTTCATGAATTTATTTTCGAGTAGTCTAGCGCTGCCGGATACAGATCTACTAATTTCATTCAGCTCGGTAGATACTGAGCAGATCGTATAAATTTATTCATTTCTTTGTCAAACTTTCTGCGTTGGTTTTTGCCGAGATGTTCTCTGGTTACCGCTTCTTTTACTCACTTGGCTAAACTTCTTCTTTCCCCTCCTGAATCCTGGGGCTGTGAAGAAAATTTCAAAATCGCTCTTAGGTGCATAACCTTGCATAATCTTGCATAAGGGACATGTGAGGGCTCTGGTGGCGCCGCGTTCTTATTGTCATACATAGAATTGTATATGTTGGCCCAACGAGACGTTTACCTATCTTACCTCAACCTCTACTTCGGTACCGACACGATGTACCTAATTAACAACTTTCAATATCTTACCATTTTGCGCCACACTGGCCCTTTTCTCCACTTTAACAGTTGTTCCTAAAACATGAAAAGCTGAGTTTATACCACGAATTATGCTCAAAGATCCGGGAGTGATTTGGTACCCATGCTGTGTGGGTACCTGGTAGTTTATAAAGTTGCTTGGTAATCGCTCCACGCAGACTTAAGTGACCATACCGGTCGGTGACTATAGTACCACCATTTTTATTCCGCAATATTTTTTTGGTTTTGACTCACCGCTCGGAGCTGTAAGCTCTTCCTCAGTAACTTGAAGCGTGATATCTTTGCAAATCGGCCTCGGTTGTCTGGCTCTCAGCGTAGATGGCGCTGTCAGGTTGATGACGTAGCTATCTTGACTGTTCGTGCTCGTACTGTCGGTCTCGTACAGTTCGGGATTGGCGTCAGGACCATCGGGACATTTGGGGTCGATTGTAAAAATCACCGGTGGCGATTCGTCTGACGACGAGGCATCTACAATTTGGCCTGCAAAAAAATCTGGCTAATTGACATTTAATGCAGACAAGCTTGGATTATTTTTCAAATAGTGATTTGGACCAGTCCCAAAGCTGGGATCGTACAAACTACTCGGTAACACCGGTTTCCCCTTAAGGGCTGTGGGTCTTCGAGGAGTTAGGTACATGGGGGAATGACTTGTAGTTCTACACACTACACAGCTTCTGTGGCTGGGCACTCACGGCACAGCGGCGGAGTTCTAATGCAGGGTTTCCTCAATTTACATGTTCATTATCTCACTAAATTAAACTTCCTTCACCTTTTGAATTCGCCTTCTTCCGTCGAATCTTCTTTGATGGCCCGGGTGGTTTTGGCGGAGATAGCGAAAAACACATGAGCCCGTTCGCTTTCTTGTGTATATGGAAAGTTGGCGTTAGATCTTGTGGATGAAAGAGCGATGCTGCATCACCACCAGCTACAAGGCATAATTATAGCCCTTAATTCCAAGTAAGAGAATTGACGCTGCCAATTACAAATCAAGAATCATACTGCACAATAAACCGCGGCAATTTGTCCAATGAGAATTTTATTATTACCTCCTGGAGCCATCGCTCTTTGGGAGTCGACTTTCTTGGTATGGTCACCAGCCCTTGTATTTTTCACTGCCCGCCTGTCTTTCACCTGACGGGTTTTCACGTGGTCAATAACGTTCATCACGTTTGTTTGTATGGAACCGGGTCGCCATCCTCGTCCAGGCTAATGCAAATATTGGCAAAAAGTTAATTTCAAGCTAAAGAGGATATCAACTTTCGGACCGCAACGTCTCAGCGTACGTCTCAGCTCCAAAGCAGGCAAGATAGGGCAGAATAAGTATCAAAGGTTGACTTTAGGATGAGGGAAAGAGACTTGTTCTGACTTTCCCTTTTGACTTTATTCAATGCTAGGGTTCTGCCGTCTCGTTGTGAGCCATCTTCGTGAACGTCTTCAGGACTGGTAATGGCTCCTGAAGATAGAACAGGCTGTGGCTCCTGAAGATTCATCTGGCAGTGGTGCCTGAGGATACAGCAGGCAGTTTCTCCTGAAGATACAGCAGGCATTTGCTGAAGATGCTGCTCTGAAGATGGCTCACAACAAGCTGAAGGTAGATACCCGAACATCGCATAAAGAAAGTTGAGAGAGAGTCAAAACAAGTCTCTTGCCCTCATTCCAACATCAACGGAATGTCAGCGGCAACACCAGCTTGCTCAAAATAATGTCAAACTCTCTCGTTCCATGCAATAATGTTTTACCTTCATATAGCCCTCTGTATTGCTTATGTTCCAAAGCCAGCCCATGTTTTTGGGGACCAAGAATACCGGCGGTATACAGTCTCTATGCCCAATGACCATTCCAGGGTAGATTCCTGCCGTCGGTGTGTATTTGAGGTCACGTTTCTTTTCCGTCGGGGTCGGTTGTGCGACTGGAGGTTTTGTCTCATTTTGTTTTCCAACTTTAGGTGATCGCTTTTTGCGCTTCAACGGTGCAGAACTTTCGGAATCCAAACTTGTCAGTTTTGAACTCACGTCGTCGTTGCTTTGAATTCGGTCGAACTTATCTACCTCTTCTTGAAGGATTTTCTGCACTTTTTCTTTCGTCTTTGCTGGCTTGGAAGTCGGCGATTGTTGTATGGTGGCTGTGCTTGGGTCAGTTGGGCTTTCTGGAGTCTTGGCAGATTTCTGGTCTTTGCTCACCTCGGATTCTGGCTCAGACACTTGTTTTCCAGATTCACTTCTTATGTTCGGTTGTGTGAATTGAGGAGTAGTCGGCAACTTTTCTGGATCTCCAACTGGCTTGCTCGTTTGATCGTTCATCGCTTCTTGGAGAAGTTTGGCGAGTGCGCAGTCGGCCGTAGGAGGTGGAAGATTGATTGGCACTGGTGGACACGGTGGGCAATCAGCGTAGGGATTGTTCGACGAGCCAGGCTGACTTTTGGGGCATAGATCGGGTATGTCCACAGGTTTTAATGCTTTGAGTATGTTTTTACACTCGCACCGCACCGAATTTCCAGTGGCTCGCTCAGGAATAATTGCTGGTACTTTCGGGCAAGTGCATAGCGATAATCTTCTTCCGGTCGAGTCTGCTGGGCATTCTGGAGAAAAGAGAGTGGGCTGCAGTAGATTGGATAAGTTCCTCTGGTTTGGATCTGCCAGAGCACGTAGTCCACACTTCATGCCATCTTGCCGTTCATCTTGAGATGCTGCAGGACATGGCACGGTTACTAGGTTGCTGTTATTGACGCAGCATTTAATCGGTTCTGTACCAAATTGGTTATTGCTTCTTGACCATTGGTTCTCATTAGCACTTTTTGCATTGTAAGATTGCTCCAGTGGAGGGTATTTGACGCATTCAACGCAACAAACTCTTCTTGAGTTGCCCACATTTGAGCCTGCCTGTGGCTGGGATTCCGTTATCCACCTGTTCCCAAACTGGCATGGAAACTTCGCTCCAGGTGGGATTTCCAGGGGCCCTTTCCCTGTCCCGGGACTTGCTGGCAATGCGTTGGGCGTCCCAGTCCCATAATCACCTGGCTTGCGGCTTGCAGTCATTTTATCCATGAGTGAAAAGCACGGGCATTTTTTGCTCGGTGCAGAATCGTTACAGTTGGGACTGGTTTGCGGTTGCCTGCCTGAAGGAAACATCTGGTTGAAATTTGCCATGAGGCACTGCTGCTTTTCCTCGACTGGCGTAATTTTTTCTTTGAATAATCTCGAGGGAGCGCAGATTTTCAAGTCCGGTGGTTCATCATTATATTTTCTCCAAGGTACCGCCATTTTGAAGACGTCAGGGGAAGGCGAGCCGTGCGGCAGTTCTAAAATATCTTCATCCGTGAAGAATGGCATTCGTTCGATCGTTTCAACCTGGGGACCTTGATCTACTGGAATGGTAGATTTCGCTGGCTGTACGCTGGTGCCAAACTTAAATTCTTTCTGCCCCTGTGCATAATTGAATTGGGTGAAAATCGTGTTCCCAAAGCAAGAGAGTCGGATGAGAAGATCTATTTGCCCCGTTACGTCAGAAAAGACGTTTTTCAGATCGTAGGTACTTTTGACAGCAGCGGAAATCGGTAGTACGACTGACGTGTTGGCTAAAGCGACCACATCCACGAAGTTTTGTTCAAGATTTATTTTGGCTTTTCCGATGAGATGAGCTGGTTCTTTGGCGCTTTCATCTCGGTAAACTTGGACTTCAACCGGGAACTTTTTGATGACCTCGATCATGCATTTGGGTGCCAAGGGAAACAAGCATGATTTCCCTGTTTTGACAATACAATTTCTGGTAAGTATATTATTTTTCTAATTGAGCTTACACGTACCTACTTATTGTTTCTATTGCATTGATACTGGTTCCTGTAGTTCCATAAAATGAGAGGTCTAATATTTCTTGTCAATAAAAACTGATTTACCCCTTGACTGGCGCCAGCTAGTAAACTAGGCTTGGGGACACCCGGTTTTAGTGCCAGCTTAATTTAAAATAGGTAACTCCCACGAATGAAGTTCACTTAATTTTTTCATCATATAAGCAAATAAGCAATGTATCGCTGGTTCAGCAGGTATTTCCCAACGACTCGAAAGCTATACAACTACCTTCATACATGCACATCTTGTTTACTCACCACTTTTTTGATCTTCTTCCGACTTTTCATTGGTTTCCTTTACTTTTTTCTTATCATCACTACTACCTTCGTCGCCATCATCATTTTTGTATTCATCTTCATCTTCATCATTATTACTGCTACTGCTGTTGAATTCGTTTTCCTGTATTTCTATCGTCGGAAAATCGTAAAACTTGACTAAAACTCTCGTCGGTCCTTTGGGTTTCTGAGATGCTTCGATTTCCATATTTGAATCAATCATCTGAAATGAAGGAACCGGTCGGAATTTTGTCACGAAATCCAATCCTTCTCCGCCCCCCTTCCCCTCTTTCATTACAAGCGGAGACGGTAATGACCTAATAAACGATATTCTTCGTAATTTGAAAATACTCGTAAACCAAGTGAGAGGATGCATAAACTTACCATAAACGTCTCCAGAATCCCTTCTTTAAACACTTCCAGCCCATTGACAAGCACTTCAAGCAGGTACAAGTGTTCATTTGACTCAGTGTCTTGAACAATTCGCGATTGTTCCATACTGTTAATTAGGCAAACCTGATTTTTATATAGGCTAAAATAATGAAGTTTTTTTGAGATCCTAATAGCTAATTTAGAAAGCACGACAGTTTTTGAATTTGGATAAAATCTAAATTTCAAAATTGCTAAAATGAAACCGAACCAATTTTACACGATTCGGTCAGGTGTTTGTACACAGTGAACTTTGCAACTCCACTGGCAACTGAATCTGAAAATTAGGTAACCTACTTAACATAATAATATTGTTTGGATTTTTTGTGTTTTGTAAATCGCTTTTTTAGGCTAAATTTTAGGAGCCTGTAGGTAGGTAATATTAATTATTATTTTACATCAATAATTAATAATAAGTATCAACGCCACGGAAGTAAAGAAGTTACACTCTTTTGGAGGACAAAATTCCTACAGCTGTAGAAAAAATTCTCATTGGAACACCAGTTTTATTGTTCATTCTGCATGAACAAATCTGTTGAAAACTTAGATCGAACAGTACCATAAACAATACTGTTGGATATTAGGTACATTGTGGTTCGGTACCTATTTATAGTGGTAGGTACCTATTTATCGCGAATCTATTGTCGAATGCTGCATATTCTTCGAGAAAAGAAAAAAAATGAACACCTGTAGGTAGATATCAAACTGGTGTAGGCGTAAATGGGACGTCTCAAGCCTAACCCAAAAGAATATCTGGGTTGTAGGCGGTTGATTATATTTGTTTGGTTACCTAAAACTGGGACCGTGCCCTATTCTACTTCCAACAGCTGTTGACGATTGTGTATCATTCAATCTCAACTATTCACCATCATGAGGCTATAAAATCATTTTTGCAATCATTAGGCAGGGTCAGATGTTTTCAGCCAGCAGCCCGAATGGATGAAACCATAATGGTGAGCAAGTTTGAAATTTGATTTTCCACCATCAACCCCTTGGAAAATATTCATGCGTTGAGCAAATTTTGAGTCACAGAATGAAATTCCCTATTTCTCGGTCACCGGAATTCGAATTATTCGAGTTTTCTATATTAATTTTTTCTAGCCACAAAAATGAACCGATTTGAGCGTTCTCGGTCTTAGAATCGTTGTTTCATCTTGCAGAATACGTGAATATTTTTTGTATCCCTTTAACTTGACGTATATTGATTTTAGGCGAGTTTTAAACTTTTTAAAGGGGGTTTCTTGAAATTTCTTTCCCAAACAGTGTCCAAAGTATTCAAAATATAATCAGATTGTCCCAAAATTTTTAACAAAATAGGAAAGTATTTTGCGTTATCTAAGCACCACTGGTTTCAAGTTGAAAGGTGATGCTGGAGGCTTCTAGTCCAATTTCCCATAATTTTTAATCCATAAAAGTTGGTCTTCCTTCTATCCTCGGTAGTTCAAATAAAATCGCTCATCTGCAGCATAATATTTTGTTTATTGTTTTCAGAGATTCACTGGTGCTGTTCTTCTTTGCTTGGCTACAGCCAAGGTTGGCAGCCACCCTGTACCTCATAACCATATTCTCAGGCTCGCTGGTACCTCCTGTTGTGGCGCTCCGGTCTACATCTTTGCCGGATGCCCGCGAGCGTACAACTCGACGATAAACAGCAGAATACAACCTAAGGAATGCAACGACGATTCAACGACTGACGACCAATGCGAAGAACGATGCGTGTTCCAAAGCTTAAATTGCAACAGTTCCGAACCAGATACGAATAGTAACGTTACGGATAATACTGGCATTATTTCGGACCATTATTCACGTTTGAATGAAACAGCCGACAATCCTAAACCCCCGAATGTCTTCGATGACAGCACTAATTTCACAAAATCGAACGTGGCCCATACCATCATGCAACGTTCGCCGATATGCGCCTTCAGAGTCAATTGCACCAATTCTCCATGCAGATCAGTCTTGAGGGCCAAGTGCTGCTGCTGTCCCCCGAAGCCAGGCGCCATGTTTGGAAACGGATGCTGTGGCAGCAATGTTCCCAGAAGTCCCTGCACGACGGCCTCAGGCGGTAGACCTTGCTTGCTTTGCAACAGTGGCAACGGACTTGGAGGGAACAATATCACCTCGAATATCAACTACATCAAAGGTGGCAACCTACTTTGCTGCTCGGGCAATGGTCCTGGGACGAATCGGATACAAAGTTTCATCAACGTGATAAGCGGCGACTCGAGCCTGGTATCGTCGGGCGACGTTACGCTTTTGCAAAGCTTGTGCAACTTGTTTATCGGCCAGAATTTCACATTGTGCGGTGGATCAGCTTGCCGCAAAGGGAATACTGAGATTCTGAAGGATACGCCCGATTTTCAGACGGCAGCTTTGACACCGAATGGTGAAACTTAAAATTTGTCATTAAAAAATGAAAATGTAGTGTCATGCTATTGCGCTAATAAAACTATCATTCAGACTCTGAATTCGGATATCCTTTTTTTCGAGAAGGACACCCAAAACACCGCTCCCGCTCGGCCACCAAATTTATTAGGTAACATAAGGTATGTTCATGATTGTAACGATCCAGTAATTTGAGGCGTGTAAGTCGTCTCTCCACTAAAAGTGTAGGCCTGCAAGTAGGTACCAAAAGAAATTCCAAATATTAGCTGGGTTCAAACCCTCTGAGGATCAATTGTGGACCAAATTGGCGTACGCCCTTCCACTATTCACCCACACCAACTCCCCACAAAATTTACTTATAAGCATAAACAACTAGGGAGATTCATCGATTCATCTAACGGGCATTAACCGTTAACATTCCATGAAAATTTCCATCGAAATTCAATGATTGTAATTAATACCTAGTAGGCATTACCTACCTGCCTTTGATTGCAATGGAATTGACTGCATGCCTACTCTATACTAATAGATCGCCCGTGGACGGGGTTTAGTGCGGTATTGATGAGAATTGCTTTTTTATAAATCGGTAATTATTTTTGGACCGTTAACACTTTCTCCCTCGATGATTACCGATGTACAGCGTATCCTAACCAAATAGAGCACGCCAGCACTACAGAGATGCAATGCGTGTCAATCTAATTTTTTCTATTGGCCAAATTGTCATTATTAGGACTGTTTGGACAAGCCGATCGTCTACTTAGTACTATTTAGAATTGCTATTCGTATTCGTAGTTTAATAAACAGAACACTGAAAAAATATTGGTACTTAACAAGCACCAACTTTAATACTTAACTTTCAGAGTTCATAATATGAGGTATAGGGGTTCATATTATGGGAGATTTGAATTTGACGCAACATACTTATTTTAATCAACATTTCCCTTAAAATTGCACCGTTCAGATCAGTTTAATTTTTTTTACATAAAACCAAAGTTAATTCAGAGATTGTTCAAGATTTAACGCATACAATTTTTTTCGAATTACTAAAATCAGGCGTGAATATGGATTTTCTAGTTTGCATCTGTTTTCGTTCGTATTTTGTACTTCGGAACCGCATTTGCGTTTATTTACGTTGACACTCGAGAAAATATTCGCTATAAGTAGAGACGCTTAAAAAAATTATACCTTCCACTTCTCGGTGGCTCTTCATTATTGACTCCTCTTCATGTTCTAGTCCTTGCCTAAGAATCGTGAGCCCCTGTTGGGATTCCAGCCTAGCCAAGGTTAGCCCAGGTTCCATCTTCCCGTTAATGGCTGAAGCTAGGTGGTTCAATGTCATTGTGAAACAGGTACCATCTAATCTCTCATCACCTTGCACAATTTTGCATAGCCTTGGTAGGTGGACGGTTTTTGAGGTAAACCGGGTAGGGGTGGTCAGCATGAGGGGGGGCTTTTATAGACAGAAGATAAACAATTCTTTCTCATTTTTGATAGTCAGTCATCTACCAGTGCCACTGTGTGTTCATATTCTCCTGCTCACTTGAAGACTCCCACACCATGAGGATCCTCTTCGTAAGTTTGCAATTTTTATGAAAACCTGGGTCAATTGGGTACTTCCGATTTGAAAAAAAAACATTAAATTTAGAATAAAGGAGAGTAGATAGCAGGGTAATACCTGTTCAAGGTTTAGTTGTTAAAATTTGATATAATAAAAGTGAACTGAGAACTGAGAAAAATAAACACGAGTTTCTCAAATCATACAAAAATTTGTGACGAGAGCAAGGGAGGAAAGCTATAGAAGAGTCTTTTTGGTCAACTGTTTTCTGATCATAGAGCAATTTTGATAAATCCCTAACTTTGATAAACCAATTCTCATAAATACTTAATTTGGAATCTACAGCTAAGTAAGGGAAAGGAGAAGAAAGATTATAGTAATAGGGGAAGCATCGCGAGCAAATTCGGCTCGTTGCGTGTGAATAACCGACAGTAAGCTTCCGTTTTTTAAATATGTTTGTTATATAATAACCAATTAAGTCAGATTTTGGACGGTATCCAGACTGAACTGATCATGTGAATCCTATTTGAAAAACGCAGAAAAACTCGCAAATATTGAACTTTACTTGGATTAAAAGCCACAATAATCGTTCAATAACCGATCAGATATTCGATTTTCCAACGATGACAGTGATGTTCATCCATTATGTTAGTTCATAATAATATTATCATGATATCCCTTAATACATTATTATGATAATATCATATTGGTATAAGGGTATATTATACCCTTTAGAATGCAAAATTTGATGGATTATAGGGGGACAAAAGCTTGATATATGATTACTCTGAAACCATAGGTTAGGTATTATTCATTAGAGTAAACTTAAATAAATTTATATTTACGACAAGATTCATGGCTTCATTAGAACCTAACATGACGAAGGGGCTTTCCTGATAATAAACCATATTATGGTTTCACTGAAAGGATGGACCTGAATGGGCCTGAAAATTTCCAGGGCTAGGGGGGGATTCGAACCATTTCCTCATGGTAAACCGTCATGTCAGGCCCGGTTGAGGTCATAAATAAAAAAAAAAAACCAAAAATGCGGTGCAAAATTGATCTATTATTTATTAATTATTACTTATTTCGTCAACTCGCCAGAAAAAAAATTCTAATCAGTGAAAACGCATAGTTTGGTATCAGAAACATCAAAATCTGTTCATGAGCTGCTGGAGATACTGCTGCTAAAAGGCTGCAGTATATGTTTGATTTATTTACTCTCTACGGAAACGCCCTGAATAAAAACCGAGGAAAGTAATGTGTTGCCCATCTTTTTTACGAAATAATATACCTATCATTTACATTTTTGTACATAGATTGCTGGCCTGATGATGATGGTTATAGTCGGCCAATCGGCGGCCCAAGGACTGCTGGGAAAGATTGCCGGCCGAGTTGCGCAGTTGGTCAGCTACAAAAATGAAAACTACGGCCCAGATGGATACGAGTTTGCGTGAGTTTTTTTTTTAGTGAGCAAGAAACTCAACATTTATTATAAAGCAATAAAAACAAATTAAGAACATCATAGTATTCATTCAATTTTGAACCCCAATTTTGATTACCATGTATTGTAGGGTTTAGGATGGGCCAAAAGGCCAAAGCAAATTTTTAATGTACCCGTACTAAAAAGAGTTAAGTGCTTGTGATGATGCTATAAGAAAAAGAAAGTCCCTTATCTCCATCTTCGATCAACATTTCCGCGGTTCGCAATTGAGTTAACAACTGAACGCATCTTCGTAATTACTTCTCGTATCCTTTGAATTCTTCTTTGTTGTGCCCGGTTTAATTGCACGGTATTTTGCCCGGTCGGCGGTAATTTCGAGCGGGCTTTTATAACATAACAGTGTAAAATACCGACTGTCGATAAAAAATATATGGTAGGTACTTCTATTCGTAAGATGATGAACTAAGCTTAGGCAACCGTGTTTCGGCATCGAGTTATCTAGTCGGATTGATTCCCTTTGAAAGCTGTGTTAATTTAACTTCTATAATAATTTTGCATTTCTGCGAAGCCGCGTAAAATGAAATATCCCGCCGAGGATCAACTAGAGGTCATAAAACCTCGGTATGGAAATCAAATGAAAGGTTGAAGGAAAGGTCAACAATGAAGATGAAGTTTCTGTCAGCTTATTGCGCCGTCCGATGCTAAGCTGTGGAATCCGTGAACTATGTTGCGCAACCTTTATAACATTGACACCATTATGGATTGTATTCTTTAAGTATTGTTTATTGAGATAATCGCTTTTCAAATTTTTTCGAAACCAATCTCGTTCAAAAAAAAAAATATTCTTAATTTACTTCACTTACCTTATTTTTGAATTCTGGATTTATGCCTACTCATTGTTTTTTTATGGGTTCTTCATAGAATATCCAGCATCTAATTTGAATAATCTCGAGACATAACTCCGTATTGGCCTCGGACCCCAAAGCGTGAAATTATGAATACGATGGTATTAATGTCCTAAACGGTCCTGAATTTTATTTCAAGTTTCAGCATGTATCCTTGAAATCAGAGTTTTTTCGCTAACTTTTCCGTGGGTAACTAACCTCAGATAATGCTGATTTACAGAGAAATGCCTACCCTTACGTACGAATTTTCGAGTTGCTGTGTTTCTTCTTTTCAGCTACGAAACAGACGACGGAACAAAACGAGAAGAGAAGGGAAGTTTTGTAAACGGAATTTGGACAGTTATCGGGAAGAGCATTTGGCGCGACGAACAGGGCAACGAACATGCCGTCGAATACCAAGCTGACGATAAAGGTAAATGTTTTTTCGGTCCTTCATTTTAGAAATTAGAATATTTTTTATTCAATGCAAAAAAAGCATGGCTGATGAAAACGGTTTGAAAATTGAATTTGTCATTTTTCACTTTTTAGGAACTAAAGCTGAAGTTATGGAGGGCAGACTCAGCGCAGGCGCCTTAGCTTCGCTGGCTGGATAGTGAAACGAATAACTACTGTACAAAATCGCAAAGTCCAAAGTCCAAACAAATCGCATAGTCCAAAGAGCAAAAATTAAACAATATGTAAGCCACCAACTCCAATCCGCATTTGATCAAGTTTGGTGAAGCGTGTGGTGTACGATTATCTTGTACTGCTTGTGCCATTGAAAACGATTACTACTTTTTTGGCCGGCACTGTTCATTACTTAAAAAAAATAATGTAAAAGCAAAATTACTACTGAGATAAAATTCGACCTTTGTCTCAGGACTATGACAGAACAGGTCCGTAAATTGAAATACTTATAGCCGACTTTCATGTTTCATAATTAATAATGCTTGTGTTAACTGTGTACGCAATAAACCGAAATTCCCATCTGTACAGATTTTGCTGCATTTTTTATTGTATGAGAAAGTTTTTTTACTGTATGAGTACAAAATTTTTAAGTACCTATGAGTACAATAAAACTGTAAAAATGTCGAACCCGAAATAAAGTACTTTATGTTTTTTGGGCTTTGATTTTGCAAGGAAATTAAATTTCAGAAATTTTCTGCTGCTGGCGTAATTTTCGTTTACTTTATCTGCTTCAAAGGCTTCTGCGCAGGGGAAGGCATTTTTTCATGGTGGAAAATGTATTGTTTTATAAATTCTAAAAATGCATCCATTGGTTTTCTTCCATATAAGTGATGCACTTTCATACGTACCTAACTCGAAGGCCTGTGAAGGGGGTCAATAGGCCAACATCTGAGCTTCACCTTTAAGGCATACCATCCTGATTTATGGGTTCTGACAGGGTCAGCATGATGTCGAAAAACCGCAAGGTCGTTCTGCCTAATGAGGATTTTCCATATTCCAATAATTTCTTCAGACACTTTTCGACGGTGATACTCAACATTAGTCCTTGACTTCATATGGCACCCAATCACTGGAATCGAGTCTTGGGGTCAGATGAATCACCTAAGGTGATTGATTAAGTGAGGCATTTGCAAAGAAACAAATCACCCCAGCGGTTGGTTCACCTAAGTCAATTTCTATGGAAAACTTCCATCGCCTGTCTCCAATTATGAATAATTGGCATTTTTACAAAACGGGCCGAAACTTGTCCGGGTAGGTTTCCAAGTTATCATTCATGATTTTGGCGAAATTCTCCATAATAAGTTTTTCCCGTGCCCTACCTCTGGCGATTGCCAAAATATGCAAAGTCCCGATAAAAAATATTGAAATTGAGGGTCCCAAAGCTAAATAAAAGCACGTTTTCGCAAATTAAACAACTGGTTTCAAACGACGTAAAAACGAAAAAAATTTTCGATTGCAAAAAGTTTTTTGAATTCTTCGTGATACGACATTGTGGATCCATTTTGGTTATATATGGTGAGGGTAAGATGCACAGACTTTGTACAATGAATTTTATTCTTGGCCCGGTTCCTCAACAAAACCTAAAAATACAAATCAAATTTGTATGTTTTTGAGCTCAAGCGCCCAGTAAGGCTGTAAACCATTGTAGTGCTGTTCCGCTTTATGGCTGACGATGTAAATCCATCAGGCCCATTGGACATCTCAAGGTGAAGATTCGTTGCTAAAATAATGTAACATTGGAGTTAGTTCTTAACCAATTTATGATTAATTTGCATGATATTATCAATTGATATTGGAGACTTGATTGAGACTGGAGGGCTTACTTTTTCGTCACGGCTTCCATGACCAATGATAACGTTTCGCATTGCGGACGATTCGGTGAATTTATCTGACATTGATCGAGTCTCGATTTCACGATCTTGACATGTTTGAGTCTTAACACTTAAATTCTGATTGCTGAACCACGTTTGTGAACTTGACGTTTTCTTGTGCCGCAAACTCACCTGAGAATCAGTTTTTAATTTTTTTACCATACTGAATAAGGAATGAGAATTCTTTGGTTTGAGATTGAAAATCACCTGATGACATGCGTCCATTTTCAGCTGCCATATGCTGTGTCTGTAGCGGAAATCGCGATTTTCGGGTGTCGGATGTAATTCAGTTTGAACAGTTACATCTTTCTTCGAAGTTGGCTTTCCTTGACGAGTTATATCCTCGATGCCCCTTGAAAACGATAAAATGCTTTGCCGTTTGTCCATATAAAATTGTTATTTAGGTAAGTGTTGTAACAGAAAAGTACTTCTACAAAAAATTGTACACCCAACTAATGAGCATGATCTGTAAAAACATTCAGGCGTCGCGGCGATTTCTGTTCTGGGCAACTACATCGTTTTACAATACGATAAGATTTACAATATTTAGAAACCAACTAAAATTGGAGCAGTTCAACTACCATCCAAATATGAGTTCTTTTCTTAAATCCAGAATTTCGACGAGCTCTGGATTCTGCTTCGTCCTCATGTAAACACTGTACAGGACCCTGAAAACACCAAACATCCTTTGATTGTAAAATAATGTTTCTACTGAGATAAAGTGTAGGGGCAGGCGTCTGTTAAATCAATGCGTACATTTATTTTATGAAAACTTAAATTCGGCTTTTTGCTCCTGATGTTTAATTTTTTTTTGTTCTTGATGTAAACTGATTGCCGATGTCTTCCATGACTTAAACGACAAAGAGGAATACGAACACCGACCTGTGTGCAATAATAGATAATATTATCTATAATATTATTAATATTCTGCGAGTATTTTAGGTATACATGCTGATTCGTAGATATATGGTCGGATTTTTTCTCTACTTATCTCAGAAGATCAAAAAACTCATGCTTGACATTTTACACTGGGCGAAAAATTAATGCCATATTTGTAGCGACAGCCGCGTGGAATAATTTGAATACAAATAGATTTAAATTACCTACCTCTCAGGAGATTTGGAAAACAGTTCCGCTGCATTAGCATCTCTAAAGCTGTAAAATCTATCCAAGTATTTCAATACTCCGATTTCAAGGTTGGTCGTAAGCATTAGACCATCGGCTAGGGTCAGGTATACTGGACAGAATCGGTTGAACTGCAATAAAATCGGCGCCTACATTACCCATTCATGGTCTTATGAAGATTCTACTCAATACCAATTTTGGAGCTCATGGGAAATTTTATTATGCTCACTATCATACCTAGCGATCGCAAAGCAATTAATTTTTTTCAATTTTATTGAAAATTTGCAACAACTGGATTGCTTATTTCCTTCTTGGCTCCAATGTTTATTCACAAATGCTCAATCTTGAGCCATCTTAATGGAAAACGAAAATTCCAATCATGTTTTTCTCTGCTCAGATTCTGATCATACCATCATACCAATATTGAAGAATATACTAATTTCAGAGTCTTACTATTACCTATCTACTTTACTAGGTACATTGAAATTGCAATATTTGGTTTCTGGTCAATCACCTCAACGTCAGGTGCGGGTTTCACGACTATCACCTCTACAGATTTCGACGCCACGTCTATCGGTCGAATTGACGCATCGGGAATCCAAAATTCCTCTTCTGCAGCTCTCTTCACAGACACTTGTAAATTATGCACCTGTAAGAATAGTGAAATTTTTTTGCAATTCCTCCATGCTCTAAATCGGACTTCTTAAGCACCGGAATTTACGAGCTTCATCCTTAAATACTTTGTTTTGTAACATCTTGAACCCAACCGTTTGCATATGCAAGTAAAACCGCTAAAATATTTCTACTGTTTGAAGTTTCATAATTTCGCCGGTTGCAAATGTCAAGTTTTGTTTGTGAAAAAAACCGACTTTCTTTCCGGGCTAAAAAACTAAGTGCGCAGGCAGTTCGCCGATGTGAAAATATTAGCTGCCTCATTTAGCGAGTATAAAAAAATATAGTAGCTTATGCAAGGCTTGAAAAATTTACATAACTATATATTTCTTCAACGAATGTTCAACAATGGACGTTTGTAAATACCGCTGGGTATACTTACATCCTTGTACTCTTCCATCTTCTTCAACATCTTGTCATATTTATTCACGAGTACTAGTCGCCTTTGACATCCTTTCCAAAATTGGTATAGCTCCAAAAAGTCTGGCTACAAACATAGATTCGAGAATTAACCAAAACACGATTAAGCACAAAAAGTGGTAAGTCTAAGATATGTTTAGACGCTGGCGCATCTCGAATGAAATCAATCGAAATCAATCAACAACTATCAAACTTGTTCATTTTTTTTTTAGAAAAAATATTTAAATTATTTTTTTGGCACCTTTTGGCACAAATGGGAACCGAATAGGGAATAAATATCATAGGAACAGTCGAATTCAAAAAATCAGTGCCCAAAAATCAGAGTCCAACTTACAAAAACCTCTCGGGACGGAACACCAACTTTGTAAGCCAGTTTTTCCATCATGAGTAGTATTTTGTTCTTCATGTCATCATTCGACTTGACCTGCTCGCCAAGGTTTCGAGAAATGTTTTCCAGCATTTTCCTGGACAGAACAGTCAATGATGGATATGGTTGAGAACGCTAAACACGCCGGGGGTCTGATGTGATATCCGTTTTTAACTTTTTGTGACGAAAAAACAGTTAACGCCTCTTTAGTCGCTGTAGGCTTCATACATCTTCAAGAAATTTACCTATCCATCTATTAGTTACCAATCTATCAGTTACCTACCTATGATCTCTTAAACACCACTTAACTTTACAAGTTTACTGTTAAAATTATACGAGAATTGACCCACATTCGCTCACCGAAGAATGATTGAAACCTGATGCCACAAAATCAGTAGTTTCTTGGCTGTTTCGAAATCTCGATCATCTTCAAAATAGGGCTTGCTACATTTGAGAGGGGATTCTAAGCTGAAATCCCATTCGTACGAATCTTCCATTGCACGCTCTAGATTCGCCACTGACTTTGCCAGAGCTGACAGATTTTGCTCGGTCGAATTTTTCAGCGACGTCAAAGATGATACAATCAGTTTGGGCACTGAGAAAAATTATAAGCGAATATAGGGAAGTAATGGGCCTTAACTGATAAATTCACCATTATTATAATAAGGGAAGGGTTGAGGCTTCACTTGAGAGAGCACGAGGTGCCAGGTTCGAGTCTTGCCGGGGCATGAAAGTTGTTCGCCAAAATGAGCTTAGGCTCAAATCCTAGGTGACCCAATTGACTGTATGACCGGAGGTGGATAGAACCCTAACTCTTCCTCAAATGGTATGATACTAATGATTTTGCCTTTGTAAACAGTATACTTAACGATGTTTACCAAGGCCTTTTACCACCAGAATGCTTTCTTTGCATGCTTTAGGCTACTTCATCAACCAAGTTGACTAAAGTGGAAACGAATTCTACTTGGTGGTACACTGAGTTATTCAGCTCGGATCATGTTCAACATATCGATACCTTAAAGCACAAAGGGCATAAGTCCAAAAATGGCATAATGAGAAAAATGCAAAATAAGTTTTTGATCAATTTACAAAAATAAAGATTTCCCCATAGTTTTCAACTCCATAAAAAAATTCGCTAAATAAAAAATGTTTGTCTGGCCAAGATCTACAACCTCGTTTAACCAGAACTTGGGTAGCACTCAACACTTCCAAGATAAACGCTCTGTAAATATTTGTCGTTTTTCTACTAGGTACCTATATCGTTTTATGGCCCCAAAAATAGATAAAAGGATCATGATTCTTGGAGCGATCGATAGGTCCTGATGAGTAGAGTGACCTGATGAGTATTTTGGGACATATGCCCTTTGTGCTTTAAGGTATCGATATGCACTTTTTCGGGTTCGAGTTGCCCTTCGTATATAGTTGTGTCCAGTAATGTAGATTTCAGACGCTGATAATTGTGGTTTGGAAATTATCCATTAGGCCATGGCTTCATTCGAAGGCAACAAAAAACCGCGAGGACTTCTTGCGTTTTACGGGCAACTCATACAATCGATATCAAGGTCAAAAAGCATCGAACCGATCCGAGTTCGAAATCCGAAATTGAACAGTTTTTCAGAAATTCACGATCTATACAGATCATCGGCAGGCCGTTCAGGATTTGACGGTTATCTCTGCGATGATAAGCCCAATACTAACTGTAGAATTCGAGTTTTGGGAACAGCTTGGATCATTCTTCCTCTGGTCAGTGTCTGAAGAACTTTTTAATTCGCCTCATTTGCACTAACCATCCATAGGGGAGGGCCTCGAACGAGTGACAGCAGCACCGCCATATTATGACTACTGGTATTTTTTAATTGTAGGTATTCATTATGCCGTTTTAGGAACGTTTGCAATTTTTGGACCAAAATTTGAAATAATTTTTTCGAAGCTTGTAAAAAACTTAAATATTACAAATAATTTTAAAAAGTGAGAAATTGTCCCTTTTTAATTTTGTAGGTATTTTACAGACATACGGGGTGAAGGGGGGGGGGAGTAATATAACTAGCATAAATTCAGCTCTGATATTGTTGAGGAATTCGTATAGGTACCTTTACAAATAGACGGTTCCATCACTGTTTTATAGCTGTAGGTAATGTACCTACTCGTAGAAGAATTTTTGGGGTGGAGTTGTTGGACCACTATTTGGAATGATTTCCTTTTTGTGTTTCTAACAAATGAACAGTGCCAGTTAACAGCAACACTATTGTAAAATTGATACTTTTTTGTACCTCTTAAAGGCATCTCTTGTTGGAGATGGTTTTTTTTTTTTTTTTGATAAACGTTCTCTCAACAATCTGTTTGCCTCAAAAATTTCCACAAAACGCTTGGTTTGATCAGACAGGCAGTTCTGGGCAAGTACCAATCTAATTGATGGCGTGCAACATATTCAGGTAATGTGATTGGGTAAATTTGTATTTCGTCGCCATAGTAACAATTTCGGGACTTGCCCAGGGATGCATGTCTGGTCAAAGTTTTGAAAAAACTCAAAACATACAATCATTGATGTCGTCCGGCTCGCTCAGCCCTGGAATAGTCTGGGAAATTTTCGCTCTGTTATAAATTCGTATTCCCGCGACAATTTTGATAATTTCTTGCAGCTGACGACGCTTTTGTGATTGGTTCAGCTGTGTGAACTTGACAATATCCTGGGCCGACATTACGCTTTCCAGAGCAGCTAAATGTTGAAGCAACAAATCCTTGAAATATTAAGAATTGGAGAGAAAAATTGTATTATTGCTTTTTTTTTAATTTAAGACGAATTTCTCATGCAAGTTTTGCATCGAGGGGTTGAGTGAAAATATTAATCAGTTATGCAATATTTATCAGAGGATAATTGAAATTTAGTTAATTCACCTCCAGCTTCTCTAAAAACTGCGTCATCTGTTGGATCACCCATACCGGTCATTATTATAGTGAGGAATACCAAATGTCGATGAATGATGGCGTATTCAGGTCGAACCGTGAATTTCGACAATACCGACCTTACCAATGGCTCTGCGTAAGAATTCAGCAGCTTCGAATGTTGCTCCAATACGTGATCTTGAAATCAATCAATACTGAGTTTGGAGAAGTAATTATCATGATCATGTACCAATGCTCAAGCATATACCAACAGCAGAGTGATTTTAGGGTTCAAAATACTACATTATTCTAAGTTACCGTAACTTCTGTGCCAGTTACCTTCACTTTTGAATCCCTCGCAATAATAGGCTTGCACTTGCATAGTTTTATATTTAATGCCCTTCATGGACTTCAATAGCTCAAATGCACGTTCTGCAATTTCGCTTATAATTATCGACGTTTCGGAGGCATTGGACTCTCTTGATGCCGAAATCGGGTCTGACGATAATATAGAAATCTATAAAAGTAGATTGTAATCATTGAGATAACAACGAGTAGCACTCGTCGAGTACCTAATCCCATGGACAATTTTGGACCAAAGTAATCGTATTCGAAATTGTTTGGGAGGATTCGCCGATGAAAATTTCAAAAAACACAAGTTTGTAATAAGTAATTTTAACAACCGAAATATCTTATTGACTTTAACTGATAGTGATTATTGCAAATATTGTTTTATTATGCGTATTTTATATGTACTTACTGCGTGTCTAGCCATCGATTCGTTTACAGTTATTCCTTGGCTAACGCAAGTCATACAGATTTCTTGAACGATGAGATCCGTGCTGCGTTTACTCAGGGTAGAGTTTTTCATTTTTGAAAAATTAGAAGGCTGATTCAATATTAATAGTGGGATTCGTATCTGGCTACTGACATTAATCAAGAATAATTGGTAAACTCTGCGCGTTATAGGATATTGTTCATGCTAGTGCAAATTTTTATTAACGTGATTACCGCAATTAAGCTGAGAAAGAAATTTCACAACCCTCATCAGCCAAGTGATGAGCTAGGGGTTGATTTACTTCATTGTTTACCGGTTACCTAGTTACTGGGGCCTTCTACAGTCAATACAGGAGAGCCTGTCATCTTGATAGCCATAGGCGAGAGGTCTCCACGCCATAAACATAAAGAAATTATTATTATTATTTGTAATATTTTGCAATTACCCGCTTGCTATAAAATATGTTCCCTGCCAGGGAATCCCTGGTAATCAACTTTAGCTTAATTAGCACTATAATAGTGCTACAACAATAGTGTTACAACAATAATTGTGGTCTGAACTGAGCAGGATGCAGTTTTGAAAAGGGGTCTCAATAACTTAGAGTATTAAATACTCAAATTTTGAGCGTTTGTGACAAACGACGATTTGAGGCATTGAAATAGAAACAATTGCATTATTGAAGTTGGTATTTCGGGCTACTTTAAACGTTCAAATGTACTACATTTAATGTAGTCCACTGTTCCATTTCAGTCGTTCCCCGAATGGACCCATATGACCAGTAAATTATTTGAAACCCTATAGGGTTTCAAATAATTTACTGGTCATATGACCCATATATGGGTCATGTAAAAGTTTGTTTTTGTGACGTAGACAGATAGGTACTCATATGATATAAATAAAAATCATTATAAATAATTGAGAAAAATATGACTGCAGCTCATGCTAACCGGCGATCGATTGAATGTTCACATGATTCATGTATCGGAAAGTTAGAAATACTCGCATGAGCGCCATAAGTAAGAAAGTTCGGTAACTTATGATAACCAGCAGTCTTAAGAAGTTTTCAACTAATTTATTCATCCGCAGCGACCAGCTACTTGAAGGATAGATTCAGTTTTCTCACAGCAAGGTTCAATAGTATTTCGAAAAGTACAATCAACCACAAATCCGATGGCAAAATTCGGGGAGATCTATGCACACTATTTCAAGGCAGCAGGTGTTTCAGGGCTCGGTGCCTACTTGAAGAACGATTCCCCTCGATTAATAGTGAAAATCTGGGTTTGGGCGTCGATTTGGGTCATTTTGCCTCAAGTTTGTATTTTTTGTGCTTGAATTTTCGTTTTTGCGTGTTGATCGATCCTCTCTCAGCACATTATGCATGTTTATAACAGATTCTCGCTCTTTTTTGTAGGTTACCATAGCCCATTTATATACGGCAATGTTCACTAACATTCCTCTGGCTACCAAATTCTTGTCCATCAGTCTTGGCCTGGATCAGTTGCAGACTACCATCAAAAGTCATTACATTCTTAACAATATCGAACGGTAAGAGACGTTATTGATGGGGGACCGATTGTTTTAGCACTTAGTTTACCACACCAGGTGTTTGGCAGTTATGTTTGTCAGAATCGTCATCGACCCAGAACTAGAATCGCAACACTCCATGGCAGATGCAAGCGATCGGAAATCCAAAATTTTGATTTAACGTTTGATTTTTTTAAATTTGTAATTTAACATGTTTCCTGACTCACGTTTCGGAAATTCAATGCATATTTTCCACGAGCATTTTCTATATGAAAATATAGTTTCCTTTTCATATAACTCTGCAATTATAATGTTTGTTGTCAAAGGTTCAGAAGTATCATGTTGGATCTGGACTCATTCCACTGCGTTAACCATTTAGGACCTGAAGTGACCAAGGCTAGCCTTGAAAGTACATGCAGGTTCATCAAATGGCTCAGAAGTGCATACAATTTTTCTTGCTACTTCACATTCATCGCTTGGACCATGTTCCCTGTCGTATCATCGCCCAAAGGTTTGCGAAATGTACCTACTTCCCTAGTGATAGATTGTGGTATTCTTAGCTCTAGGAACAAGAACTGAAAATTTTTCGCCGCATTTTATAGCGTTGTTCTTCGGAGAAAACGTCGCCACCATGATGAAAGTTCTGCCTCCGGAGTACCCATTTGCTACCAATTATTCTCCTATGGCCCAAGTCGTTTATTGCATCGAATCATTGTCGACTTTCGTGATTTTGACGTTTTTCGCCTCGACGAACCTCATCCTAGTCACAGATATCCTTCTGATCTGTCAACTGTTCCGCGTTCTGAACAAATCCGTGCGCATTGACAATATGCGCGATCCGATGTCACTGCGGTTGTTCGCCATCGACCATCAAAAGTTACTCAAGTAAGAACAATTGGTAAGAACAGCTGATCGGGATAATGGTCAACCAGAAACGGACGCCTCTTTTACCGAGTTTTCGATTAATTTTTAATCATCATAAGTTCTGACTATTAAATAGTTCGATAAATTTTATCGAAAGGAGTCGTCTGTTTCTGATTGACCTTTAACCCAATCAGCTGACAACAATATCAACTTGTGGGCCGATATTTCCATCTTTAAGTAAGAACCTGTCTCTCAAGTCTTGAGATTTGTAAAATTCGCCTATTTATAATTGGAAATTTAAATCGGATTATTTTTAGTCTCAAAAATCAATTCAAAATTAGAAAGTTTTGTTTTGGTTCGGGTTTATGAATTTTTGTTCTTTCCTAATTTCCCTTAATTCCTCATTTTGAGCAGAATCAGCACGGAAGTGAGAAACCTTTTGTCCCCAGTATTGGCATTACAGTTGATTGTCAGCCTCATTACCATCAGTCTAGCCACATACGAAATTACTATGGTGAGTCTATTGAATAAAAGGACCTACTTATTCAACTAGGTATACTCATCTAATTGGTTGTTTTTTGTGAGTTTGGTAACTTTTCACGATGATGATAAAATAGTAATATCATTTTAAGAGAAGATAACTTTATTTTTAAGATATTTTTAAGATAATTTAAAGATATCTAAAGAGATTATAAGAGATTTTTTGGAGATTTCTAAGATACTTTAATTTTTAGGATTATTTTGGTACATTATTTCCAGAAATAATGTTGGTACATTATTTCCAGAAATAATGTACCTATGTAATTGATCAAGAAAAATTTTTTTACAACACCCCCTGAAAATTTTTTCTTTCACGTTTCAGAGGTTTTAGAACACGAATCTGCAATAAAAATTTTTTGTCCGTCCGCCGTACGCCGTACGCCGTACGCCGTACGCCGTACGCCGTACGCCGTCAGCAGCAAAACGCATAGAAGGAGTGGTCCGATTTCAAAAAAAAAAAACGAGCGTTTAGCAAATTTTCCTGTGACGTGCACCTCCTATAAGGGAATCCTCTGAATTAACTCTGGACTACTCAAAAACGATCAAATGTAAAAAAAGTCATGATCTCAAAAACAGTTTTTTTGGGTTTTCGACCCCTTAAAATTTTTTGATCGGATTCCCCTGACAATATGCCTCAAGTTGGAGCAAAACACAACTTTTAGGACCAACCGCACCAAAATCGGATCAGCGGTTCGATACGAAGTGGACGGACGAAATTTTGGCCAAAAATTTCGTCCAGCCACTTCGTATTGAAATACTGATCCGATTTTGACTAAATTAGTCTTGAAAGTTGTGGTTTGGTCCAACTTGAGGCATATTGTCCGGGCAATCCGATCGGAGAAGGTTAACGGGTCCAATTCGGCATAATTAGGGTATATTTTTGAAAAAACACAAAATCTCAATTTTGAAGGTGATGCCGTGGGTTTAGAATTTTTTGAGTATTTTTCCCGGGTTTCTCGCTTGATTTACCATAAAATAGGGTGGTTTTTCCGAAAAAATTCAAAAATTCTGTTTTTGAATCGGTTTGGCTTGAATTTCTTAATGCGATTTCTGCGTTTTCGCGTTTTTGGCAATTTGAGGGAGTCCTACTGAACCGATTTTGAATTTTTTGAGCTCGTTGGATTCCTTGAAGGTTTTTACACATTTTTCACTCCCTATAAGTCAAAATTGATTGGGGTTTAGTAATCAAAAACTGGTTTAAAGACTAATTTTTGACCTAAACAAAAAATATTTTTTTGGCCCTTTAAAAAAAATGTTAAAATTCCAAAAAAAATATTTTTGAGTAGGTTTTGGGCAGGTACATGACACAAAAAATTTGCAATTTTCTACAACTCTCCAGGACTAAGAAAAATGCAAAAAACCGATTCCAGCTGGAAAATCCAAGGTCCTAGCCTAGGAAAAATTTCAAAAAAATGATGGATTTGACTTCGGGGTTTTTTGGCAGGAATCTTTAGATATTGACTATGAAACATGAAATTTGGCATTTTTTCGAGATTTTGGTCACCAGGGTCAATTTTTTCGCAAATTTCTTGGTTTTACGGCCTAAGCACCTATGGGGTTAAGCAAAAACGTGATACAGGAGAAAACGTCGGGTGATAAATTCCCTATCAGATGCATTCCCACCCTTGATAACGACTGTTTTATCCGAGGGCGTCGGTTTATAGGCTTGGAATTGCAAAACTGCGATTCGGCTATTAGAAAGTGAACGTTATTGGGATTAGCCAGTCTCGCATATTAATAGGGTGGACAGATTAATTAAGGGAATTTAAAGCGCTATGCGGTGAATAGATGCGATCCCGAGTCAGGCCTTCTCGGAAATCTCAGGTATCAATACCGTATATGAGGGACCCGCAGGGACCTGGTTTGAGTCCAGGTATAAGGGAAGGGATTGGGGAGGGGCATTGTCCCCTCGTGATGAGACCTCGTCAACGGGTCTTGTTTAATCGCTCAGTGTTTTTTCTTCTTTTTATACCTATTTATTCATCATTGTGAAAAAGTACCATTTAAGCATCATTGAACTCACCATTGACCATTACTCCACAAATGATATGATGATAAACCTACCTACTCCAACTATTTGAACTTTATTTTCTGTGATACCCAGACAAATAATGTACCCATGTCACTAATCTACTTAGCAGCGTTTTATTTTATTTGAATTGTACATAATATTTAGAATTATTAACCGAATTTTTATGATTTCATTCTATTTTTTCTCATAAAGAATCCCAATTAATCCGATTTTTTCTAACTCAATGTTATCATATTTTATTAATTTCCACATTGATGACCAGGTGAACCAGTCATTGACTTCGGGCGGTTTCGACCATGTTGTGCTAATGACTAGGAAAAGCAGTTACACTTTTATAATATTCATCGAACTGCTACTCTACTGCTGGCTCAGTACTGAACTGGAGTTGTCGGTACGAAGTAACAAATTTAATAATTTCAAAATAGAATGTTGTCATTGGGGCTTGCAGTCACAAAATCCATCCAAATATCATGAACCAAATATTTTATTTTTCAATAGTTATTTTTGCTATTTTCGCACCGCTGGTTTCTAGTGCTCCAGCATTCGAGATGGCGTCTATAATGGCGAGTGGGTTTTAAAAGGAGCGACAGGCTACAAAGACATGATCATGATTAGCATGCGCGCTCTGAAACCGGTCAGACTAAACGCGATGAACATTGCTCATTTACATCTGGGAACGAGTGTAGAGGTAATTCAATACGAACTCTCCAAAAAGCTATTGGGAATACAATTATTTCAATAAGTACGAATTTCTAATCTCATCCATAATCTAATCCCTGGCTATAGATTTTTACAATGTTAATTTTTAATCTAACATTTCAGGTTCTGAGGATGGCATACACGTACTACACCTACTTGAAAAGGCTCCATTAATGCTCTGACAGATTTTGCTAGAAATTTGTAGACTTTCGTCCAGCCAATGTTCAATAAATGCTCGTCGATTAAAAATTTTAGTAGTTGCATAAATCGAGTTGCTATTAAGTTCCGATTGATTCCATCCCGTAACTATCCTAAGATTACGACAGTTGAGATTGAACAATCATTCAAGAATTTGGGTTTTTACTCATATTATTTTCATCTTTTAAATATTGAAGTACCTAGTTAATTTTTTCACAAAATTTATTCAAGTTTTATTGCTAAATAGCATTCACTATTTTATGAGAAATTTTGTGTAGTTACCAAGTTTTCCCTCGATTGGTTAGGAAATATTAATAGGTACATGAACATGCAGATACCTCAAAAGTATCCTTAGCTTCAGTGGATAAATGACTTATAAATGAATTGTCTCAAGTTGGGAGGTTGGGTAAATGCCATTTACTAAATGGCAAATTAAACAAGTTTTTTTCTATGTACACGATTTTATAATATTACAGTCGTTACAAAAGGTATAAAAATTACATTAATCCGTGACAGAGTCGCTGTACGGGCAGGAGTCGAATCCGATGGATCAGTCCGAGGAAGAGAATGTTTATCACAGTCCTCTGTTCAATATTGGTATCGTGTTTACTTATGGCAAATTATTATTTTTACATGTCTTGCAAAGTTTACCGTGGAGATATTAGGAAAGCTTCAATGATACTAGCTCGGTCCCTTATTGTATCATGTCCATAGGGAACGAATAATATTCGTTAACATATTTTCCGATTGACAGAATAAGGGGACGTACGAGAGTCATAAGCACTTCCAGCATACCTAAATGTATAGTACCTTCCGAAATAGGTGGTTATTTGGTAAAATATGAAGTCCTTTATCGATTCAATGGCTGAGGTGGGTTTTCCAGGACGATGGCAATGGTTGACTTTGAAGTTGAGGAGACTAAAACCATAGGTTTAACGTCTGCCGAACCTGGAAACGAAGGATTCAAACGCATTGGTCGAGTTCGAAGGCAAATAATTTGTTACAATTATTGTAACTCAGGATTTGATTCCAAACTGATGGCTTTCTCCAGAAACTGTATTTATGTAATGGTTTGTTCTGCACCTAGACATTATGCCGGTAGAATGGAAATGGGAAATATTTATGGAATAGTAAATCCAGTGCATAGATAACACACAATACTTCCATATTCTGATAGGTAAATGTTTGACGCAATTCTATTATATTTTGACGAATTTTGAGGGCGTTCAGATTAAAAATATCAAAAAACTCACTAAGCAAATTTTAAAAATCGCCTAAAATCTAAATCCGTCAGGTTATCGGAACATAAAATTCACGTATTTCGCAAGGTAAAATAAAGATTTTAAGACCAAGAACACTCTAATCGGTTCATTGTTGTGGCCAGGAAAAAATAAAATCGAAAACACTAAAAGTGCTAATGCATCGGAAGTAATGTGAGTAATCCGGATTCCGGTTGAACCGGGTGACAGGTCATACTAAGACAAACATCCCATATCAAGAAATTTGGAAAAAGGTGAGGAGCATTAGGGGAGCAATAGCCATTTTTGAAAATCACCACAAACGGACAGTCGGACAAACGGACAGACGGACACATGGACACACAGTCACTTGTTCAGGAAGTGCAAAAGTGTATGAGTAAACGTTTTTCTGAAGCTCCGATCCGATTTTTGATTTTAGGACGATTACAATACTCCCATTCACTTATATGGGTATTTCTAGAAATAATGTGCCTGCGTGTTTTCTTTGCAACACCCTTCTATTTTTTAAAAACTCAAATTTTTTTTTCGCCAAATTTTCATACCGGGTTTGCTGAGGAGCGCCTCCGATGAGGTTGCCCTGGTCGTCGTACTGCTGGGGCTGCGAGGCGATGAAAGCCAGCGCTCTCTGGATGGCCTCTGGGATTGGTGGTGGGGTCGGGATGTGGGCGCCACGGGGTACGAATCCGTTCTCGTCGGCGGTGTATTCCAGCGAGATGACCTGTGTACACGAATGGATCGAAAAAATATAATAATGTACATATATTCTGAAAATTCCGAGAAAAAATATAATAATGAAAATTCATTTTGAAAATTCCGAGAAAAAATCAAGATCATTCAAGAACTTTCGAACGGTCAACAACGTTCAGGATCATTCGAAAACGTACTTGAATTACAGGAAATTCTGAAAATGTTCAGGAACGTTTAAAAAGGTTCAAGACCTTTATTGATCAAGCTCGGGCGGTAGTACCCACATTTTCATAATTTGTCCAATTCTTTTTCAACTAGAAAGATCAAACTATTTACGAAAAAGGTAGTTACGTGAGCAATAAGTATTTGCGTAAGCATTTTGGAACATTTGCCATGCTGCTAGTTCAGTAGTTTGCCATAGAGTCACTAAAGTAAACGGCGTTGGCTTTTCGCCCGATAACCGAGTGTCCCTGGCGTGCCCTGCCGCCCTAATTGGGTCGGAACTAGTCAGGACATGACGCTTTACTGCCCTATTGCACATTTTTTGATCGGTATGAAAAAGTGTTTACCTGGCCATCAGGAGCAGTGTAGGAGTAGGCACCAGCTGCAGACTGGATCTCGTTGGGTTCACCTGCTCCGAAATTTTTCACAGCACCGCTTTCCTGCGCTTGGATTCCATTGCCAGTCTGGTAACTACGAAATATATTTTAATTAGTTTCCTTGCGATATGTGCTGGTTCTTCAAATTATCTAAGAGGAAGTCAATTAAACCGAAATTTAAAAAAAATTGAACTGAAAAGGCAGGCGAAAACTTGATATATTCGTGAGATTATCCGCCAACGTCGGGCTACATAAAAATGCTGTAAATCTTTAGACCCCGGAAGATGCAAGTCATAGTCGCTTCTAATGTATGCAGTTCAAGCAATCCTAGTCACAAATTGTGGGACGAATCATAAACCGGGACATTCAGTCGTGTTGACATTGGTGATTCTTAAAACCTAGCAAATAGTATTTGAATGGTAAATGAAATTCATCTATTTGCTAGCTAATATAATATCGGGAGCCAATATTCTTTAGAATTTGCATCAACCCATAAATTAACAGGTAGGCCGTGAAAGACAATGTCACTTTGAATGGGGGAAATTACCATATCAATAGTCGTCGCGGAAAGTTTAATTCAACTTAAGAGGTGAAAAATAAAAAATGGAATGCCGCTTAAGGAAACCTTGAACTATCTCTTAGTCATTAGGTACTTGATAAATGCAACTGCCTCTTCGGCATCATAATATTCGAGACGGATGAAAAAATCAAGGCTCGTCGTAGGTTAGTAACGCAATTAACGTTGAAACGAGAAATTACGACAGGACTGGTTGCACTATAGGACAACTTCTGCTCATCCTAGACGACGTCTGAAGTTTAGGATGGATGAAATCGTGTGGCAACTTCGAAAAACAAAACGAGGTTCGAGAAGAAGTTCACCAGGTCACGGGTGTATGAAATACAGTAAAATCTCGAGGAGCCCCATAAAATCGAGAATGGCAATATAGTGTGGAACGAAATTCATGATTCGACGTTCTCATCAGATCTGTCAAGACGTCAAACTAGTGAAAATTTATGGGCCAGCTGAAACCGTGACTGGGGAACTGATTAAAAACGTGACACCAAATCGGGAGGTAACCCCACGGATCTTGAGTAACCTGAGGATGAATCAGTGAGCAAAATGCGCAGGGAGAGCAAAATTCCTCGAAGAAATAAAATTTGCAGGCCTTGCAAAAGCGGAAAAATGAAAAAAATCAACTTGAGAAATTTAGAAAGGTAGCTAGGAATTGCAGTTGTTATTTAATAAAATGATAAAATCAACTAATGGTGCATACATAGCACACAAGACTTCCATATTTTGATCCGTACATTTTTGACGCAAATCAATTGTATTTTGACTCATTGTGAAGTTATATGAATCAAAAAGGTCGAAAAACTGGCAATAAAAAATTTTAAATCCGCCTAAAATCAAAATAAGTTAAGTTACCGGAATATAAAACTATCAACTTTTTTGGATTGTGGAACAAAGATTTTATGACCAAAATGCTCAAATCTGCTAATTTTTTTGACCACAGACGGACACACGGGCACACAGTCACTTGTTCAGGAAGCTATTCTGTGTAAAAGTGTATTTATACACTTATATACTTATAATTAAACGTTTTTTCTGAAGCTCCGTTCCGATCTAAGGACGATTTCATTACTTCCATTTACTCGGTCAATATGAATGCAATAAAAGGCCAGGGTATTACGAAAGGAAACAATTTTACACAGATGTAACAAGTATCGAGTAATAACTTTTAATACCTCCATGAGTAAGAGCCGTCGAGGTTGGGGCCGTCTTGACTTTGTGAAATAATCGGGATGGGCGTCGTGTACGCAGCCTGCAATTGAGGAGCAGCCACCGCGCAGCCGGCCAACATCAGTGCAAGAGCGACCTGTAAATCCCAACAAAATAATGTACGATTACGACAGATTTACGTATTACCAAACGAATAAAAAAATAGGAAAATTCAAACGTCGCGCTCAAAAAAGTTGATTTTCTGGGAAAATTGTTAAAAAACAACCATTTCCTCCGAAGCAGCGGACGGACGAGAAACTGTTATAGCAGATCATTGAAATGTGAGGAAACTAAATAATTACAACGAACTGAACACGTTTTCCATTTTTGATTGGACCGCAATAACGCGAGTTTTACAGATTTTATAGATGTTTTATAGAGGTTTTATAGATTTTTGTCGAGTATGCAATCTCTCAAGACTCAACTGCTCCAATGGTCTGAATCAACCACCAACTTTAACAAACTGTTGTCGGATGGGGCATGAAAATTGAGTTGAATTTTAAATCCAGAATGTTGTGGATTTTGTGAAATGATTTTTATGGAGTTTTATTTTTTTAATAAATCGGATCGGTGGTTCAGAATTTTTTTTAGAAAAATGCATTTCTAATATTACAAACAACTGTAGTGAAAGGTCCCGGGTCACCAACCGAGAATTCCAATGGGCTATCTGTAAACCTTAAAATGGCACGAGAATTTTTCTGTTATAAGTAACACAAATTTTTGAAATTTCGATGATTATCCGTAGTTTTTTATAATGGAAAACGTATGTTCACTTGTTTTTGCAAGGGTTTTGAAGTTTTTCTATGTCACGTACTAGCGCAAAGACCAGGTTATCTAAAGAAGAGAGTTAACCCCGTATCTGGAACTCGAGAACTAATTCTAAAAACTACAAATTTCCTCTGTAATACAAAACGGTTAAAGGAAAAATTCTGTTAAGAGGAAGGCGATAGGAAAATACTGAATAAATACCTACCCAAAGTCGAGGAATTTGCAAAACTTCAAACCAGGTAATTGGCTCAATCAATTTTGAATACTTAGCTCCAGGCAATCCGAAACAGGCACATTCACCTTGAAAACCCCTCAGTTTATTTCTTTGGCGATAAACGGTCGATTATTTGAAATTGCTGTTCCGAAGATGAGCAGAAACTATGGGTTAGAGTAATAGCCAACATCGCGTCTTTGAGGTGATATAGACGTACCCGGATATTAACATTTTTAAGAGAGATAAATTATTTTCTACGAGCGGATAGGAAGGCACCTTTTGCCATTCCTGTGAGGATGATTCGCAGTTCTCGAAGATCACACTGCTCTTGACCTCAACCTTTGATAATCACCATTAGGTATTACATCTGGTAATCAACTTCACACGTTTCACAAGATCTTCCTCTTAAGGCTAGATAACTACATGGTGCTAATAAGATTCAAGGTAGTTTTCATTTCCACATTTGCAGGGCCAACTGGCAGTTTTATATTAATGGGGAAAAATAAAATGATAATCACTTTATTTCGAGGTGAACATCAGGGCCATTAAACTTTAATAGGTATCCATAGAGGACGGTCGTGATATAGATTTAAATGGTTTTCTTAATAAAATTTAGTTTTCCCCCAGTAAAACCCAATTTTATGAAGATCACATTTCATGATCCGCTAAACAACGGAATACAATTTGAAGAAATTTGAAAAAATGGTGAGAATTGTGAAAGATGATTATTTTTGTAAACTTCTTGCAGAGAGCTTTTCAAAAACTGATTCTGAGTAAAATTGTGTAAAGATATTTTTCTTCACCTTTGGTTCAATTCCCAATTTTAGAACGACTGCAACACCTAGATACCGACATATTCCATTACTCTGTAAATATGAATGTGAATACATATTGCACATTTAGATACCTCTGGAAAAACCCAAAAACGTGTTAGGGAGGATTAATTAACAGTTCGTCCCACCGAATAGAAGCAAAGTTCCATTTATTGTGGGTTTATCAATTCAGTTTATTCAGCGAATAAGCATTTTTCTCAGAATAAGTAGTTTCTTGGAAATGTTGACAATGGGGTTGTGTCAGCGTATTCATGGAAAATTTTATCCGGAAAATAATGGATGTTCGATGAATAAACTGAATCGAACCCACCCTTGATCGAAACTTCAGAATCCAACAATCCAAATTGTAAGATCTAAATTCAGGACCATTGCATACCAAGTTGATTGAATTTTTTTAGAAAAAGTCATTTAAAGCTTCCTACAGGTATTTCGGAAGTTAGAGATCGTAAGTAACCAATTCTTCGTAACTAATTCTATTACAAAAGTACGTGATCATAGAATAGATAGCAAGACTTACGTTAACGTAGTACTTCATCGTTGTGAGTTGGCTTCACTTCTTCACCACTAAGGGGTTGATCACAAGGGATGTTAGCTTGAAAAATTCGTAGCTGAACGCGGTGGTAAACGCGAATGGGTAACGTACCCCAACCAACCAGCGGGCTTATATACTTACTCCCGCCTTCATTGAGATCCTTGCAGGTTCCTCTCCCCTTCAGTCTCCTGAGATAGCAGAGCCTGAAGATGCTGCTTAGCTGGAGGGGTGGTCACCCGAACATTTGAGTCATTTCACTGTCTATTCCCTTATTACGAATTATTTGCTATACTTACCAGCTTGTGATAATACCACATAGATATTATCTATTGAGGACACTCGTACTGAGATAGAATTTTTTCGATTCTAAGGACATCCCATTCTGTCACTGAATTCCGAGGATTTTAAGGACATCCCATTCTGTCAATGAATCCCAAGGATTTTAGGGACACCCCATTTCGTCACTGAATTTCAAGGATTTTAAGGACATCCCATTTTGCCACTGAATTTCAAGGATTTTAAGGACATTCCATCTTGTCACTGAATTTCAAGGATTTAGAGGACATCCCATTTTGCCAATGAATTTCAAATATTTTACGGACATTCCATTTTTTCACTGAATTTCAAAGATTTTAAGGACATCCCTTTTTGCCACCGAATTTCAAGGATTTTAAGGACATTCCATCTTGTCACTGAATTTCAAGGATTTTAAAGACATCCCTTTTTGCCACCGAATTTCAAGGATCTTAAGGACATTTTATCTTGTCACTGAATTTCAAGGATTTTAAGAATATCCCATTCTGTCACTGAATCCTAAGGATTTCAGGAACACCTCATTTCGTCACGGAATTTCAAGGATTTTAAGGACATTCCATCTTGTCACTGAATTTCAAGGATTTTAAGGACATCCCATTCTGCCACTGAATTTCAAGGATTTTAAGGACATTCCATCTTGTCACTGAATTTCAAGGATTTTAAGGACATCCCATTCTGTAACTGAATCCTATGGATTTTAGGGACATCAAATTCTGTCACTGAATCCCAAGGATTTTTGTGACACTTCATTTCGTCACTAAATTTCAAGGATTTTAAGGGCATTCCATTCTGCCACTGAATTTCAAGGATTTTAAGGACATTCCATCTTGTCACTGAATTTCAAGGATTTTAAGGACATCCCATTGTGCCACTGAATTTCAAGGATTTTAAGGACATCCCATTGTGTTACTGAATTTCTAGGATTTAAGGACATCCCATTTTGCCACTGAATTTCAAGGATTTTAAGGACATCCCATTCCGTCACTGAATTTTAAGGATATTTCATTTTGTCACTGACTTTGAAGGGTTTAAGGGACGTCTAATCCGGGATTTAAGGGTCGGTTCATCAATGCCTTAAATCTAGTATCAAAGTACGTGCAACTATTATCGACAACATTGAAGTATACCCAGCACAGCTTTGTACAGCATTGCTTAAAAGCGAACTGTAACAAGGTGTCCAAGAAAAATTTTTTTTACTTAATACAAAAATGGCTACAATTACCCCCTGAACCTTTCAAGTTCAACTGGAATGCTTATTCAGCAAAGAACAATCGTCCTGTTTAAACGGAGTCTCCACCATTGCTCTCGGTACCTACTTTCAATATATTGGCTAACGTAGAATTTTCATTTTATTTTTACTGCCCACAAAAATTAATCTACATTAGCGTTTTTGTTGAGGGTTTTCGGAGTTAGCTTGCAAAATGTTTATTTCCATGAGATCATGGTGTAGGTCCTCCTATTTTGGGTGAATTTACAATTTTCTATGGTAGGTGAGTATTACGTTTTCAAAACTTTAACCCCCAGTCGCCCAAAATCAGTCGAATAAAATTATTTATTTGGTATTCAACAATTTTACAAACATATTATACCTATTATTACTATACTTTATTATGGAAGTAGCGTGGGTTATCTGGGTTTTTCTGCCGAACCCGGAAGCCGAAGTGAAGACGTTTCGTTCAGTGTGATACGATTTTTGAGCGTGGAATATGATGTAATTTTTCGAGGATTTGGTTGTAAATTTTTTATTTAATTTTTTTCTTATCAAGTTAGGATTTTTATCTAGCATGAAATTGATAAAAACCGCAACACACGTCGAATTGCCAATATTATTGCAGGTAATAACCGAGGAATTGCCTAGTAGAAATGGTATTGCCAATCCACCACCCATAACCCACGTCGGTTGGCCTTGGACTCTTGAAATCTCCCTTAGCCCCGCCTGCATACATGTGAGGTGTATTATGGCGAAAACTTTCTCGGTATTTGCACGCTGCAGTGCGTAAACCTATAATTAAAGGCCATTCAAAAATTATGTTTTTGAAGTATTCAATTAACGAAAATTCTGTAAGCTGTTTTATTGGTAATTTTATTCATTTGTTTTATGTTGGTTTTATGTGTTGTGATGTTTCATTCCATTCGGTTCATTTTATTCATTTAGTTTCGATTCTTTCCCGGCTGATTAGAGTACCAAGTAGGAGAAAAGTGGGCGGCGAAACAGTTAAATGGTGCCTACAATTCGCAATTGATTGAATGACTGTTCATGTACTATATAATATATATCTAGTATATTATACTATATATATACTATGTACTAGGTATATGAATAATAAACTGTTGGACATTGAAGTTGATCAAGAATAAGTTCACTCTCAATGACTGGTACAATTACAGGTTATTTTAATTTCAGTTAATTTCCCATCGTCACGTTTTTTTTTTTTTTTTTTTTTTTTTTTTTTTTTAGAATATACAAACAATTTATTTTTGAGTTTAGGTCGGTCGTGAAGGATTTGAAGGATTTTTTTTTTTTTTCTTTTTCATTCGAGCAGTGGGAGAATGGCTCCATCTTCAACTCCCAAACTCCTCACTCGACGGCGCGAGCCGCGGAGTCTTGTCGAAATCGCTCGGATTGTTGCGTATTGAATTTTGACGCGCGTCCAACCAAGAATTTGCGACTTGGGCTTATTCCATTTTTCTGCCAATTTCTCAGCTATCCTTTTCACGAAAATGTCAAACTCCTTGTGAAGGACTGCCTCGCAAGAGCAGATGAGTGGCGTGAAGGAAGCTCGAATGTCCTCTGCAGCTGTATTTTCTCATTATATTATTTTCCAAGCTCCAAATTGAGTTAATTCTGATACCCCGATACGAGTCAACGAAATCTGTCAAACTAAACGGGTTCGATGTTTGATCTTCTGTTAAATTTGATCGAGTTGGCTCTAAAGACGTCTAGAGAAGTGCCATCGTGTGGTTGCACTGAGTTAGCACGTTTTGACGATAATTTGAGATACCCACTGTTGACCGAATTGCGATTTACGCGCTTCCTAACGAACTGACAATAAAAAAGCCATACAAAAGCGTTCTTAACTCAAAACCGCCAGAAAATGAGTTAGGTACCTGGTGTTGCCACTAACGTGACGATATGCTGTCATTGAATTCGCCATAACAGATCTATATCGACTTCAAAAGGCATTGCTTTGCATTTACAGAATAGACTCCCTCGATCCATGTGATTAGGGAATATTAGGTATCCTGGAGTAGCCCAGGGGGAGCTACTGGACCTAGTTTTCCAGATTCCCCGTTTTTCCTAAACTTATCCCTCTTTTTAAACCTTTGCCTTGTCTTAAGGCAAGTCGGAGGTATTCGAACATTCGATCGGCTCCGCCCATCACCGAATTTGACGTATCGAATTTGGCAGCTTCTTAAAGATCGTATCAGAGGCAGCCAAGGGCAACCCGTTGGTGCTAAAGACCTCACCAAAACATCGCTCGCGGAAGCGATCGTCCAATACGTCATTTTCGAAAAAACAACCGCTACGCTATTGTCTAGTTCTTATTTCTTCGGCCAAATACGTGATGTTTTTGATTCGGGACAGCATGCAAATCAGACGGTTACAAACGTGGGGTCAGAGCTTTTAATTCGGACTCACGACGACTCAGGACCTCCAGAACGATCCGGCCATGAACGGCTTCGGATCTTCCACCATTTCGGCTCCATTAAGTGGAATATCGGAGGGAAAAGGTCAGGCTGAATCCTCTTCGACCTCAACCCCAGCAAACGGAGCCGATCCTGCCCGATTCCGACACTCGTATTCTCCAGAATTTACTTAATTCGACTCGAGTTTCGCAGACATCGTTTTCGATATTTAGACGACGAGTGGGAGGGAGATAGTGGACGAGTCTACGATCTCGCACCGGGCGATTTTT
Organism: Nesidiocoris tenuis; assembly: GCA_036186465.1. Taxonomy (NCBI): domain Eukaryota; kingdom Metazoa; phylum Arthropoda; class Insecta; order Hemiptera; family Miridae; genus Nesidiocoris; species Nesidiocoris tenuis. The sequence goes on from AP028912.1 coordinate 14,523,779, forward strand.
CGTCTCTCGTGAGCCGCAAGTCGAAATCCAACCCACCTAACTAAGCGTTATTATGGGACTGGATTGCGTCAGTGGAGGAGGCATTGCAGAGTTCATTCATTCGGATATCGAAACAAGATAGAGGAATCCGAAGGTGTCGATTTTTACGACGCGAAAAGATGAGGAACCTAGCAATTTGCATCCGTTTCATTTTCATGCCGTTGCATGTCAAAGAGTATTTTTCGATTTTGCAAGTCCGCACAATGACGAACCTCAGCTAGAGGCCAAGTGACAGCTGCATCGAGGAAAACCGTCTATTAATTGAGACGAAATATGGTGACATTTACGGGAGGGAATTATCATTTATTCATTGATTTTTGCATGGACCGCGGAACAAAAAAGGTTCACTCATTTTGATGTTTACCTATTCAATAGTTTTAACGAATTCTTCTTTTTTCTCAGAAATGTTGTTTCTGAATCGGTTTTTCAAAGATCGTAAATTCAAAAAATTCAATTTTCTTTTCCTCTCTTTTCCATTCGGCAACTTAAGATTGTCCTGTAAACGTAAAAATAATGACGTATCTTGTTCAACCAGTATTAACGTCTAGTCGTCTAATCGTCACTTAAGTTACAACACCGCCTAACTCAATTTTTGGCGAAAATGAGTTGGACACACCACTCGATAGATTTTTCAATAGCCGATATCATGGTAAAACTGCCAAGGAGATTGAACCAACCAGTGAAGAAGGAGATGGAGAAGAGACAGCACCGCTCAATGTATTTCCAAGTTGAAATAATTAGTTTTTTGTCCCTCCTGAAAACTTGGAAAAATTGAGTTAGGTGGTGTTAGAACTTAAGTGACGTAATACAAAGGCCTACATCATTTCCAAAAGTCGAGAAATCTGTCACAACGTTTTGTTTAGGAAATTTCGAGTGTAGGAGCTTTTTGAAAGTTTTTCAATACTGCCCATCGAATAAGGTTAACCTGTGTTTAACGAGGCCATCCCCCAATTTTATTTATTGCTTGCACTCAACTGTCATGATCGGCGATAAACGAAGCGCAGAAACATTTTTGAACCAAAAAATGTGCACACCTCGTAAATTTCACCTTGTCCCCAAATATGTAGAAGCATCTTCTTTTTTGGTTGCTAGCTACATCGAAAAGGTCTTAAGGCCAAAGATGAAAAATGCTCTCCCGGACTGGAGGTTCTAGGTTGGCGGTTAATATATTTATCGAGATGGTCGGCTGGATGACGAACGATCTCCGTATCTGTCACCTCTGCGCATGTCCATTACACGGATTAATAAAAAATATCTCTCTCTGACAACCTTGTTCGGCCAGTCCAAATTTCCAGTCTCTTCGTGTGCGTTAACGTTCCGAATGTGATGTAAGCGCGTGGGAAGGGAGTTGCATCTTCGGAAAACCAGTTTCAAATTTTGATTCGTTCGAGCCTCAAATCATGATAATCAACTATGTATTGCTAAACTTGGGTGTTTTGAAATAATGAAAATTACATCGAAAATGTTGATTCTTTGCCAATTGAGGAGTTCCCAGTCTTAATGCGATCATTGACAACGATAAAATCAACACTCAACGAACGGAACAAAGAATGCAATATAGAGTACCTAAATACTGATTCACTTTTTCAATCTCGATTATCGATCGATTCATATCTCACTCAGAAGGGTCTTAAAAATTCTTTCGTTTCATCGGGTCCGCCACAGTCGACGCCGCGAACATCAGAACATTTCTGCATCCAACGCCATGAAATCTCTTGAGATGTAGGGAAAATTTTGAGGTGTTGGAAAAATTAGCCGACCGAACACCAACATAGGTTTTCAAAAATTACGAAACAACGCACTTTTCAGATTAGAAATTGTAGGGATTTATCAAAAACTCTCCACCAATTGGAGTTTCGGCATTAATAGGGTGGAGCTTTAGTACCCACGTGTTTAGCTTCTCGAATTTTCCTCATCCCTGATTAATCAGGAAGGTCCTGAATAATGATAGGAAACTGGAAAACCCAGTAAAAACATACAATCGCTGGCGTGGGGATGGCCATGGGGACTTGGTTTGAAAACGCTTATCAAATTTAATGGATTCATCTCTGAAGGCGCCTCGACCAATCAAATTGAAAAATTGTCTCGACCCCTCGATCAGCTTTTGGATAGTAAATGCCTTAAAAGTGGCATGAGTCCATTTACTTGAGTCGAGGACAAGAGTTGTTTTACCAGGAAAGCACAAACTTCCATTTTTCCAACAAACTAGACTAACGAGGTTTCCAGTTTAACTGTGGATAATCGTTAAAATAACACCTATGGTTGGAGTAGCGGTGTCTTTCATTCGCTCTCTTTCTCTCGATCTTCTTCGTGCTGACTCTTCTTCACAGGAGAGTGTCAAGTTACATAATGAAAGGGCCGTCATTGCTGGCACCACCCGCGCGCAGTGTTGCCCCCATCAGCTGTTGAACTATTATATAAGAATGTTAAAATCTACAAATGTCCGCGAGCCCTATTGAGCCATCGCGATGAGCTCCAGCCTCAGATCCGAGAACTTCGGAATCAGACAAGGTGACCGGTGCTGGGCCCTCCCGTCACCTTTATCGAGGTCTGTCCTGTTAATTGTGGCATTGTACCCGGATCTTCGCCGAATATTTTGAGTTCGAACAGTTTTCAGCCGAAATGCGCATCACCGCATTTTCATATTAACACCTTCACTCCGAGTGGTCTAAGAACGCGACAGAAATTGTTTCTAGGAGGGCAGTACGGACGAAAGCGCTGAAGCTGATACCAAAGAAATCAAAACCGGACGTCGTCAGTCGTCTTTTGCACACAATATCGATGGAACGACAAACGACCCGATATACTATTGCTTCTCATCGATTTGGCACGACAAAACCACCGCGACAGACGTGCGATTGGACCGAGAGGGCGTTGAACCATAAATCGTCGCCCAGTTTCAATATCATATTTTTCCATCATGATCATTATAGGTAATGTGGGAAGATGAAATACGCAAGAAGTTCGATACCTGTACCGCTATTAAAAATAGCTTCCATCCAAACAAACCGACGATTCTGATCATGCTCGAATAAAGTATCTAATCGAGCTGATAGGTAGGTACCTACCTACCCGCAGCGCCATTGATAGATCGTCCATTATTGACTTGAACGAATCAAAATGGAGTAGAATAAAAACTATGTCGAAAGTGCTAGGTCGGCTGAGGAAGACGAGGGACGAATAAGCAAGGACTGATTAAATTATGACTGATCCGAAGTTCATTGACTCCGGTAGGCAAACGTTTTTCCGTAATGAGCCGCACTCTCATAATTTATTAGAAACTAGTTGGCCCATCACTAAGGTGACTCAAAAGGTGATCCAAAATTCAAAAGCGGGACGCTATGAAATGAACAATAGGTATTGGTATATTTTTGTATACATAATAGGTATATATCAAAGTTGGTAAAAATTGAACATCAAGTGTATTAAATTATAACGAATCAATAAAGAAAAACACAGAATAGGTAGGAACCCCACCAATATAATTATTGACTTTAAACTCGAAGTTGACTATGATCTCAAAGTTGCTTCGATCTCGAAGTCGTGTTTGAACTCGAAGTTGTGTTTGAACCCGAAGCTGAGTTTGAACTCGAAGCTGACTTTGATCACGAAGTTGAGTTTGAACTCGAAGTTGACTTTGATCTCGAAGTTGAGTTTGATCTCGAAGTTGTGTTTGATCTCGAAGTTGAGTTTGAACTCGAAGTTTACCTTGATCTCAAAGTTGACGTTGATCTCGAAGTTGAGTTTGAACTCGAAATTGACATTGATCTCAAAGTTGACGTTGATCTCGAAGTTGAGTTTGAACTCGAAGTTGACTTTTATCTCGAAGTTGAGTTTGAACTCGGAGTTGACTTAGATCTCAAAGTTGACGTTGATCTCGAAGTTGAGTTTGAACTCGAAGTTGACTTTGATCTCGAAGTTGAGTTTGAACTCGAAGTTGACTTTGATCTCAAAGTTGACGTTGATCTCGAAGTTGAGTTTGAACTCGAAGTTGACTTTGATCTCAAAGTTGACGTTGATCTCGAAGTTGAGTTAGAACTCGAAGTTGACTCTGATCTCGAAGTTGAGTTTGAACTCGAAGTTGACGTTGATCTCGAAGTTGTGTTTGAACTCGAAGTTGAGTTTGAACTCTAAGTTGACTTTGATCTCGAAGTTGAGTTTGAACTCGGAGTTGACTTTGATCTCAAAGTTGACGTTGATCTCGAAGTTGAGTTTGAACTCGAAGTTGACTCTGATCTCGAAGTTGAGTTTGAACTCGAAGTTGACTTTGATATCAAAGTTAACTTTGATCCCAAAGTTGAGTTTGAACTCGAAGTTGACATTGATCTCAAAGTTGACGTTGATCTCGAAGTTGAGTTTGAACTCGAAGTTGACTTTGATCTCGAAGTTGTGTTTGAACTCGAAGTTGAGTTTGAACTCGAAGTTGACTTTGATCTCGAAGTTGAGTTTGAACTCGGAGTTGACTTTGATCTCAAAGTTGACGTTGATCTCGAAGTTTAGTTTGAACTCGAAGTTGGCTTTGATCTCGAAGTTGAGTTTGATCTCAAAGTTGACGTTGATCTCGAAGTTGACTTTGATATCAAAGTTTACGTTGATCTCAAAGTTGACCTTAATCTCAAAGTTGACTTTGAACTCTAAGTTGACTTTGATCTCGAAGTTGACTTTGAACTCGAAGTTGAGTTTGATCTCGAAGTTGACTTTGATCTCGAAGTTGAGTTTGAACTCGGAGTTGACTTTGATCTCGAAGTTGTGTTTGAACTCGAAGTTGAGTTTGAACTCGAAGTTGACTTTGATCTCGAAGTTGAGTTTGAACTCGGAGTTGACTTTGATCTCAAAGTTGACGTTGATCTCGGAGTTGAGTTTGATATCAATGTTGACGTTGATCTCGAAGTTGAGTTTGAACTCGAAGTTGACTTTGATCTCAAAGTTAACTTTGATCCCAAAGTTGAGTTTGAACTCGAAGTTGACACTGATCTCGAAGTTGAGTTTGAACTCGGAGTTGACTTTGATCTCAAAGTTGACGTTGATCTCGAAGTTGAGTTTGAACTCGAAGTTGACTTTGATCTCAAAGTTAACTTTGATCCCAAAGTTGAGTTTGAACTCGAAGTTGACACTGATCTCGAAGTTGAGTTTGAACTCGGAGTTGACTTTGATCTCAAAGTTGACGTTGATCTCGAAGTTGAGTTTGAACTCGAAGTTGACTTTGATCTCAAAGTTAACTTTGATCCCAAAGTTGAGTTTGAACTCGAAGTTGACTTTGATCTCGAAGTTGAGTTTGAACTCGGAGTTGACTTTGATCTCAAAGTTGACGTTGATCTCGAAGTTGAGTTTGAACTCGAAGTTGACTTTGATCTCAAAGTTGAGTTTGAACTCGAAGTTGACTTTGATCTCGAAGTTGAGTTTGATCTCAAAGTTGACGTTGATCTCGAAGTTGACTTTGATCTCATAGTTTACGTTGATCTCAAAGTTGACTTTAATCTCAAAGTTGACTTTGCTCTCGAAGTTGACTTTGATCTCAAAGTTTACGTTGATCTCAAAGTTGACTTTAATCTCAAAGTTGACGTTGATCTGGGTGAATTTGGGTTTCAGTTTTAGGTTCAGTTTCAGTCTAGTACATCCTGAAAGTTTGAGTTTTGGCAACAGTATGAGTTTTTAAACTCATTTTGAGGTTGGATTTCAGTTTGAGTTTCGGTTTGTATTTCATTTCGAGGTTCGAAAACTTGAACTTAGAGTTACATTCTAAGCTTACATAGTTACTTTTTCATTGTTGATGCAGTCACCCTTAAATAGCTCAATATATTGCATGGAATTCACCTAATACGTACTAGATCATGAGGTTTTTCCTACGTTTTGCATAAATCTCTTAATTATGATGCGAATAATTTCATTTACCATTTTCCTCCGAAATGGATTTCACTAAAAAATATCCTTTTCGGGCAATAGGGGTGCATCTTCTCTCGGAGTTTCCAGTGAAAGGTCGGTCTGGCCGGAGTCGTAGGATGGACTTGGAAGGACATCGTGAATTCTCGAGAAGATTATAGTGCTCGAAGCGTGGGGATTGAATCGGAGCTTCACTCGGCGGAATATTATTATGCTAACCTTCGACATGCTGAACAGGTACCTTCGAGCTTAATGTTGGATCTAGCCGGAGTAACCCTACGGATGAGCTTTGGATATTTTGCCCGTCGGGCCATTATAAAACTGGCTGATATCCGTAGAGAGGTTGGCTTATTGTTAATAACATTTCACGATTCCATCTGGCGATCCTTGAGCTCACGGACCGTTCGACAACACCTGCCGACGTCGTCTAAGGTTGTCTGAATGGCAAAGGAAGCCCTTGAATTGTGGGAACATCTTGCACAGCACACGAAGAGATTTGCCGTAATTTCACTGCACGCAATTTTTGCCGATTTGAGTTTCCTTTCTTTCCGTTGGATGAGGTGACCACCATGATGGTTTCAGAACGTGGTTATTACGATTTTCAAGAAGAGCAACTGATTGTTCTTCTTGATTTTTCCGATGCTTTTATTCGCATAGGAAAAATAGGTAACGAGCATGCTCACGTAATAACCGTGGTGGTTCATGAATTCATTGATTAATTTCATAGCTTATTAGCACTCATTTGAAAGTTTCTGCCCACTAACACCAGGAGAGCACCGTTTGCGAATGCGTTTGCGATTGTTCACAAATACGCACCAACGATTACGTCGTAGCTAGTGACTGTTTAGTGTGTCGTCTTCGGTCGTAATTGAAACTATATCAATCTAACTAAAATTTTCTATCAATATTTCTCTCAAAATTTAGTAGCTCAATAGCGCCTACGATGTAGACCCTACATAGGCGCCTATAGGCTAATACCTACTTATGAGTAGGTATTAAGCCTAGTGAACACCTGAGACAAAACAGTCTCGAGAGTGGTCATGAGACTCGAGTCGCTAGTGGGAAAGGCTCTGAGAGCCGTATCGGAGACAAGTCCGAACATGTCTCCGAGTGCCCAGCGGTCACAAGTGGAAATGCGATTTCTTGCTCTCGCGACTCGGTCTCCAGTCTTCTGTCAGTACCGGAAGACTTTTGGAGTCTCTGAGACTTTTGAGTGAAGCTCGAAATTTGGTGTCTTTCTTCACGATCTGGTGTTTCACCAAATCGAGAAGGCTTTCAAATTGCACTGCAGACATCCTGATAAAATTTCGAAACTGTTGGGCATCCTCCAATTTCAACTCACCCACGAGTGTGGAACAAGCGCCAAATTTGATCAGCCGATCCACCCACTTCCTCACCCAACACTCCCTTTTTCTGAATTTTCGCTTTTTCGCCAACTTCAACGCCACTATCAAAGCAAAAGCTTGCTCTATCTCCATCGTACACAAGCACTGGGAAAGAACCGTCTCCCGACTGCTGGACTGCTCTGTGCTCAGACTCTCAAGTGGAAATAGAATATTTGAGGTCTCGAGACTCCCGCGGTCTCCGAGTCTCAAGAATCGGTCTCGAGAGCGAATGCGGTCTCAGATGGACATCCCCTGGAGATTGGTCTCGAGACTTTCTCTCGAGACTTTGTCTCAGGTGTCCACTAGGCTTTAAATGAACAGAAGAAGAGCTCCCTTCAAATGGTCGGTTAGGCAATACAGCAGTTCACAAAAACGTTGCGGGTTTAATCTAGAGTGCAAGTAAGGCGAGAATAACATTGAAGTCAGGAACTCGGGTATTGATTCAACCTTGGCGAGTCCGCGGTTGACAACATGTTTTTTCGCGGTGATAAGGAAGTCGCGGTGGTGCAGTGGCAAGCATTCCCAACTGATTAATAAGCGGGCGACCCAGGTTCGATTCCTGGCCGTGACGACTTTATTTTTGGTAAGTTTCGATTTTATTTCGAAATTTTTGCTTCTCAATTATTTATACTAATTACTTATAATCCATCTTTCAATTCATTCGAGTGGTTGTCCACTGCCAAAACCCCGAAGAAGGAATCTGTGCCATTAATTAGCTCAAAATTTGGTAAGTTGAGCATACGTTTGGTTGAGCCTATATTGATACCTTGAAGCGCAAAGGGCTTATGTCCCAAAATATCAATTTTGAGATTTCGGTATCGAAAGAATCTACTCATCAGGACCTATCGATCGCTCCAAGAATCATGATCCTTTTATCTATTTTTGGGGCCAAAAAACGTCATAATAGAAAAATGACAAATATTTAAAGAGCGTTTATCTTGGAAGTATTAGTGCTACCAAAGTTCTGGTTTAGCGAGCTGGTGCTACCGAAGTTCTGGTTAAACGAGATGGTAGATCTTGGCCAGACAAACATATTTTATTTAGCTAATTTTTTTATGAAATTGAAAACTATGGGAGAAATCTTTATTTTTGTAAATTGATCAAAAACTTATTTTGCATTTTTCTCATTATACTCTTGCAGCTGACAACCATAAAGTTCGAGAGTCCACCTAAAGAAACCCTTTTCTTTAGGTTAGCGAGAGGAATTATGCTGTTACTCCACATGGCGTGTTATGCACCCGCTTACCAAATCCTACTCGTTCGAAATGCATGTTGATGTATAATTTTTTTATGCCATCCTCCTGTCATGTCCTGATTGGGAAAAAGTTCGACTCATCGATCGTATCTCCAGCTCAGGAAAGGTGCTCAATCATTTTGAACTTAAAATTCGAATTATCGATGGAATGAGGCGAGGTGTCTTTCGGAAATAAATTGTGCATCGTCCACCGCTTTTACTTGGAGGGACATAGCCAACCGTAGATCTACATTAATCCGCTACGAATTTTTAATTTTAAACAAAGCAATCCGTGGACATGCTGATTCCTACCTAATTAAACGAATTGTCATGAACCTGAGAACTGGGGTGTTTTCACCAGTAAAACCTATCGCCGGGATTAGAATTACTCACAGTACTTCCGATATGTGAGCACTTTCAGTGTTTTCTATTAAATAGAAAAAAAAATTTAAAATAGAAATTTTTTTTTTCTGTCCTCAGAAATAAACCGATTTTAGCGACTTTGGTCTCAGTCTTTGTGTTACCTTGCAAAATGCATAGGTGGATATTTTTTATGTTCCGGAAACTAGACGTATTTTGATTTTAGGCGGGATTTAAAATGAGAATAGTGAGGGTTTTCATATTTTTTACCTAAACAGCCTCAGAAGTAGTCAAAATATAATCAAACTGTGTCAAAAATGTACGTATGAAAACATGGAAGCATTATGTCATATCTATTCACTACTGGTTTAACGCTGATTCACGGCTACCAACTGTTTTTCGAACTGTGGTAGGTACATTATTTCAATTCATGGGAACGTTTTTTCCTCAAAATCTATTGAAGTCACGGTGGTGTAATGGTTAGCATTCCCGACTGAAGTATTTCTCTGGGCGAACCAGGTTCGATTCCTGGCCGTGGCGAAAAAATTTTTGGCTCGCTCAGCCCTGTTAACCTCTAAAATCGATCGAGATTTTTTTCTAATGCCCCTGAGAATAATTTTGTTTACATTTCAAGAGTTGCAATAAACTTTAGCTCGTCGGGAGTTTTCAGGTAGAAGGAGTTTTCATATATCTTTGACATTTTCTTCAAAAATCATGTTGCATTATATAGATCTTCCTCACGTCTCGACAGAACCCTAGCATTAAGGCATGTAAAACAGCTATTAAAGTGGGAAAAAATTCTTGCGTTTTGGGAAAATTGCAGGGTCAGTGCGAGAGAGGTATATCATTTCCTATAGTTAATTGGTTGCTAAATTTAATTAGACAATTGCGAGGGCAATAGATTCGTCCGTTTAGAATTGATCGCAGTTTAAGAGTTTTTGAAATTTTTGAAAATTTTCAGAATTACCTATTGCAGATTCAGATGTAGAAAAGGCATCAAACCCAACTTTTCGTTTAGCTTCCCCGGTGTCTACCAAATGAACCAAATTGTGGAAAAAATAGCTATCTTCAAGAGTTATTAGTGAGTTTTTGCCATCACATGTTTTAATAAAAAATTTTTACAAGTTAATTTGGGTAGCCACATTTTCTTAATTCGGTTAAAAAACACCAGAACGATTCTGTCACATCTAACATTACACCTATCACTTTTTCATACTTCCTTGTAAATTAATTCATTATAGTGGGGCGGTTAACTCCGTCGTAACTGCTATCAGTCAATTTCTCACTACATACGCGTATTGAGGGTCTAGCCTAAATCAATTTGGAAGGGGATCGATGAAGATTAAACGGGGCCCCGGGGACCAGCAAATTTTAGTGAGCCAATGCCTCTTGGAAACTTGAGCTGGAAACTGAAAATGAAACTCAAACTATACTGAAAATCCAACTTATGCCCAAACACAGTTTGAGTTGGAGTATCAGTGACAGTATCTTTATCAGATTGAGTTTCAGTTTTTGTATCAGTTTGACTTTGAGTTTGATTTTTATCATCAGTTTGTGCTGGAATTACATATCAACAACGATAACCTCTTATCGTGGGCTCAGTGCTAAAAATGGCTAACTCGAATTTTCTCGATTAATTAATTGATATGATTTTCACAAAAAACCATTGGTAACCCTGGGCAAACATTGGGTTTTAGAGAACTGATGGAGTCACCAACATAGCCAAACAAACACTATGCAGCTCCCAGAGTGAAGTCAACCGGGCGTCTCATCTGTTTTCCTCGATTATTTCAAAACTATGAATTTCGGGTTAGCCACTTATAGCATTGAACCCACGATATGTCGATAACTCAAAATTTTAGAGGAGGTGAAAAAACTTCGATTTCTGGCTGCGCAAATGGAGATGGTTATGGGGAATTGGCTTAGAAACGTCAATGAAATTTGATGGTTTCAATTTTGGAAGGTATCTCGACCAATTACATCAATGAATTGTCTCTACCCCATGACCAGCTTTTGGATAGTGAAAAGCAGCTTGAGTCAATTTTCTTGCCTCGAGGAGATGCGCAAGGAGCTGATTTACAGTTGAGTCGAGCTCAAAACATAATTTTCCCAAAAAATTCAACTTTTACGAGGTTTTGCCGGTTCACTATCGATATGATGTTTTAACCAACGAGGGCGTGTGTTGAATAAAAAACGCGACTCCTGTCCATTCCTCTGCAAATCGCTCTTCAGATTAGCCAGAAGTTTCCGAGTCCAATAACCGCAACCGGAAGCTGGAACTGAACGATCGGAGTCTTGGCTGAACTGAAGCTGGTCGGAGACAAGCCAATATTTTTCCTATGCCTCGTCGTAATTTATTTATCCTTTATTTCTCGGCACGGAGCAAGCAATTACAAAACCATTTAATTCCGCCTAATGACCCTGCGTCTGCCGACGACAAAAAATTCTGCTAGATTCTTTTTCACACATAAACGGACATCTGCAAGGTCACCCTGGCGACCGGCAGACCAGTTTCTCGTTTTTTGTACTTTATAATAACCGGGTGCAACCGTGAGCCGAGTGTGGTATTAGGAAGTATGCCAGAGTGGTCCATTGACTCAATATAAGTACGTTTCACTGCTCACTCAATGGGAGGCAAGAATGGCGGAAGGGTTACCTTCTCATGCCTGGGCAGGACCGCACTATGACGCTATTTGAAATGCTCCACACTATGTCTAGAGAGGTCATGATGTGTTGATAAGCCTCCATCCTGTCCTTCCTTGTTTGGCCACGCCCTGTGACTGTACGCCTGGGTCGGCTAATGCTTGCAATCGTTACTAAGACTTAGGATTGTGTCGGCTGAGTGGAAACTGCCAAATCACTCGATTGGCAAAGTTATAACGACAGGGAATCTGCAAAATCGTGTAGGTATGTTGAAAATCCAAAATTTTAGATGAGGTAAAAAAATCTGATTGCTGGGTGCGCGGGATGACCGTAGGGACTTGTCTAAGAAAGGCCAATGAAATTCGATGGTCCCATCTTCGAAGGTACGTTGACCAATCACATCAATGAATTGTCTCGACCCCACGATCGGCTTTTGCATTGTGAATGAGCAGCTTCAGTGCATTTCCTTGACTCGAGGAGATGTGCAAGAAGTTGTTTTACCAGTAGAGTTCAAAAATCATATCGCAAAAAACTCAACTTTCGTGGTTTTGCAGATACACGTACTTTGACCCAAAAAATTGATCAAGTAGCAATAGACAATATCGATCCCTTAAAGCACAAAGGGCGTATGTCCAAAAATGGCATAATGAGAAAAATGCAAAGTAAGTTTTTGATCAATTTATAAAAATAAAGATTTCTCCCATAGTTTTCAATTCCATAAAAAAATCCGCTCAATAAAACATGTTTTTCTGGCGAAGATCTACAACCTCGTTTAACCAGAACGTCGTTTTTCTATTATATCGTTTTTTGGCACCAAAAATAGATAAAAGGATCATGATTCTTGGATCAATCGATAGGCCCTGATGAGTAGATTCTTTCGATACCGAAATCTCAAGATTGATATTTTGGGACATATGCCCTTTGTGCTTTAAGGTATCGATATCCCATTTTCACAAAGTTGTTGAAGGATCAGGTTATCAGCCCATATCTATGAAAGTTCCTTAGGACCCGAACAGAGTTATGAGGACCTTGCTGGGAAGTTAGCTGACCGAGCCTTTAGTGCTACTAAGTCCTTCAACTTGTTTTTGGCATCAAGTCCGTAATGTAAGTCAGCACACAGTTCATAAAAAGGATTGACACATAATCGTATTTTTTCATCGTTGCCGTGCTTGCAATAATGCACTGCATTTCTTTCCAGCCGTCGAATATCGACCGTTTTTTGGCTCATGTCCAGACCGACGGACAAGTTGTCGTCATCCGCATCGCAGAGCGACTCGTCCCATAAGAGCTTGATATGAATTATTTATAAAAACGGGTTGCGATCCTTGGCCGACTTACAATATCCTACTACGCATTTTGTTTTAAGATATTCATTTCCAAATTCGTCATAGCTGATCACGGAGGCTGCGTACGAGGGACCAGGGTCGATCAAATTGGATAATTACGACGTTCGGCCGGTCCACTAATTGGAGGTGGAGGGGGAGGGGGGGTTGTTAGCACCCATTTACTTACGAAATGGTCATAAACTCGAGCTTATCTCTTCCGCAGGCATGGATCAACCAGAAATTTCATGTTCGGATTTTTTCCAATTTACCCTCAAAATCCTAGTAAACATTCTAACCGTAACATTGGCGCAATTTATTGTTCATTTTCTCACTTGGTATAAGTAACCAGTGCTACAAAGATAGCTCGCCTAGTTCTTGGAAAGTAAAATTCTATGGGTAGGTTCATCATCATTTCATTCGTCAAATAAACATTATTCTGTGAATAATTTTCTCCACATAAAAAGCTTTTTTGAAATGCCAACTATAAATTTCCTTGTCAACGTAACCATGGAAAATTTCATTTGGAGAATAACGGATATTCGATGAACAAACTGAATTGATGAACCCACCAAATCGTGATTTTTTTACTGATTTTTTGAGTCATATAGGATATTCAGGAATTTTTCGTGATCGATGCAAAAGATCCTAAAGCCTTGTTGCCGATTTGTCGACAGGAAAGAAACAGAGAGAAGAACAGGAGAGAAATATTGCCATTGTAATTAGAAAACCAATTTAAAATTCTTGAAGAAAAGGAATTCTTGAGGTAATCTTGAATTTTAAGCCTTTTCCGCCTCCTCAAATAATCTGATATAATCATTTTGATGGCAGGCGCAACAAATTGAAGAAAGGAGAGTGCTTCCGATAAATAAGTGATTTAAAATTGCCAATTTCCAATAAAAAATGCATAAAAGCGGGCCCAAATTATCCACTAATAATTCCAACGAGTTGCAAAAGATACAAAAATGTATTATTTTGCAAAGTACAAAAAACAAATTTTTCAAAATACAAACCCCTTATTAAAAACCTGAAGTAGACGTTTTTCACACATTCGGGAATTTTCCGAACGCTCCAAGGCGAGGAAAAAAATGATTAGGGAAAGACCTTTTTCCACTGTATCCCCCCCCCCACCCCCAGGTGGATATTTTGGGCTAGGATCAAGGTGAAAAATGCTCATCGACCATCACAAAGAAGTTCCTAATCGGTTTTCCAAAAGGCTGGGGTGCCCTTTCCATAGTTTTTCCCTGGCCACCCCCGGCTAAGGGTGAACTTTCTTCCAGCTGCCATACGCAGCGGTCAATCGGTGACTTTAATGGCTGGCTCGCTAAAGCCCTTCTATTGCGCATGCGCCGCTCCGCTTCCGCCAACTTTCTGCCGGCAGAATCCCAGTGGAAACCGATCCATTCCATTCGTCGGATATCGTCCCGTTCCAGAACAGTCGATTTCGGCTTCTCGATAACAACATCGAGATTTCCGCGGTTTATTGAAGCGAAAGAGAGAACCGACATCCCAAGAAAGCTGCGGCGCGGCCGTGCGTGCGGTTCAACGAGCACTCGCCCAGTCGTGCATCACGCTCCAAAACTCACCGGCTGCGATACAGATTGAAAGTGAAAATTACAATTACGACAAAACAAGGAGAAGATCTGGAGACAGCTGACCGTTGGAAATCATCGGTGGCGATTTTCATTAGTCATATTTTATATTGAGTAAATAGATAAGTATCTACTTTTTTGAATATTTCAAAATATGAAAACCAGATCGGAGGTTTGGTAAAAATTACACGTACCCACCTTACACGTACCTACAATTTTGGCCAAAATTACCTTATGTTGCCTACATGTCGGGATGACACACATTCGACGTTACAGAAAATCTTGGAACTTTAGCTTTTTTCTGAATATGGTTAATTTGTGTCCAAAATTTTGAGCGAGAAACGAGGAAGTATTGTAGGGTACCTAAATACCTTCTATCTGGGCTCCTCAGGCATTTAATTTTGCAGCGTTTTGACAGAACATCGGTCTCTGTTAAAATTCTCTATTTTATCTCTTATAGTTTCAGTTTAAACGGCTCTTCTTGGATAAAGGTGCTTCGGCACTCAGGGCCGCATGACTTCAGAGGCGCTTATGTGAATCAGCTTAACGAATAGAGCCGGGCATTAATGAAATGCCTTCTGTACCGTTCAACTATGTGATTAGCAAGTGGTGGCACGTACTACGTAGTACGCGAATAGCTTATTGATGGATGTCGGGATTTCGTACGAAACAAACCCAACAGTAACCCTCGGAAAAAGGAGCGACCGAATGCACGTGGAAGAGCATTGAGAATTCTCATGCTGATTTCCCTAGGAAAAAATCAACTCTGAATCGTTAAACAGAGAAACCTGACGTAAACGATCACGTAATGCTTGACAGCTTTTCGAAACATTTTGCTGCTCTCACATCTCCGGGTTTATGTCAACATAGATTCCAATTTAGTGGGGCATTTTCAAGCAGATAGGTACTCCCCAGGTTTTCATCGAATTTAGCATTGCAGCACCAATACATGAGCTAAATGTAGAGTAATTTTGTGGGCGCACGCATCAGAAAAAACCGCGAGATCATCTTTTCGTATTAGGCTCCTGGATTGAAACCTCAATTGAAACCTCAAACTAGTTGAGGGTTGATCTGCACTATCTTCAACTGTTAAGGAACCTTACCCCCTCGTGTGGGCAGAAGACTGGGTGGTAAACCTAACACTTATCCGAACGCTGGATAAACTCACTTTTCTAGAAATAGCTGCCGCTGTAAGTTGTATAATACTCCGTGAACTTTGACTGGAGCAAACATTCTGAAGTAAAGGTTCTTATGATATTAGATCTGACAAATTATTCAAGCAAGCGCACGTATTTGATGTCTATCAGCTATTCAGTAAAATTACCCTTTTTTCTACCTTAAGCATCCCAACAGTTGGGATAGAAACCAGGAGACTCCCCATACCGCTCATCAGGATTTTGGACCGGTTCCTTGGGTTGCATACGCCCATATGGACATGGGCGTTAGTCAAAGACCCACAAGGACAGGGGTTAATGATAACCCATCCTCCTAGAGCTAGCTCGAGAATATACCTAATTCCCAATCCCACATCCGGTAGAGCAGGATTTTTATACTGATGGTAGGGTAATTATCTTACTATGTTAAGTACTTAAATGTTTTGTGTAAATTCGTAAGGAAGTACAAATCCATTCATTCTCATATCCTTCGTTCATGAATCACAGACAATTTTTGTTCCGCCCACTTGGCTGTGGAGATCCTATTCGTTTGCAATAGGCGCATACGAGCACGACAGACCAGGCTCCTGCAGGAAGTGTCGTCTCTTGAATGAATAATATGCAACGACAGACGGGTGAATAAACGCCCACTCGATTTGGAATCGTCAATAGTTCAGTGCACTGTCGCATGAAGGACACTAACTTCATGATCACAATATTCGGTAAGATTTTCTAACCAAACTTACTTTCAAAGTAAAAACTAGTGGTGCCCAGATAACAAACAATTCTTCCTTCGGAGAATCTCCAAAAGTAGAATTCATCAACACCTTGGTTATTGTATTGATTTGACGATTTTGAAACCACCCCATGAAAATCATTTTGAAACCCACTGCCCCCATGTGAAGAATGTTGAATTTTTGGTAATTTTCCTGTTTTGGCACGGCCGAGATTAGTATATTGATATAATGTAAGTTATGTAAGCAGGGTTCCAATGAGCCATTATGAAAATCGTACTCTAAAGAAAAGATTCAAAAAGAAAAGGTTCAATTCATTATGTTGCTCGAGGTTGTATTTTCTATAATTCTATATTCACGAGAAACCCAAAAAGGACTATCGGTCGAGGTAGTTGATCTCTTTGAATAGCTTTTTCTGAATAGATAGAAAAAACCGCGATGGGTAGATAACACACAATACTTCCATATTTTGGAACTTAAATTTCTGAAACAATTTAATTATATTTTGACTATCTTGGAGGCTTGATCTAAAAATAAAAAAAATAACGAGTTTTCTTATAAAATTTGAAGTATCTAAAGAAACATTTTCAGGACTAGTTTGGAAGGCTTACAGGGTAATTCCAAGGTAAAGTGAACTTTACATTGAAATACCTTTACATTGAAATGTTGGTACTTCCAAGATAATGTTGTAGTCTTCAATGGACGAAGCCCCTTTTGGTTTCTTTAATATACCTATATGCCTCACTCCATCAAGCGGATTTCTGGATAACTATTAATGGGAGGGAACTCTTTGTTGCACCAAACGAAAGAAAGATTTTTTCAAGAAACCTAAGTTGACTCATTTTGTTGAGAATTTTTTGTGAGTAGTAGTAGTCGTCATTTTGCTAAGTTGGAGTTAACTCGTTCTTGCTGCAAGCCCGTCAATTATTGTACCAAACAAGAGGATCGTTTGTAAGAGAAAATCAAAACGACAGCCGACGTTAGGATAACAATTAGCTCTGTCTCGTAGATCGGAATGCGGCGATTGCGTTCCTTGGAACGGTAACGAATCGCAAACCGAGGCCGAACGATTCGCAGGTTATTTGCAAAAGTAGCGAACGATTAGCAATACAATGGTCGGAATCTTCCAAAACCGTCGGCTCCTATTTATCCAATTTTGTCGGCCTCCGGCAAAACGTAGGCCTACGGGAATCGAGAGCGACAATTTCTCGTCAATAGCTGGCTGACCTTGCCAAGGCTACAAGCATGTCGACACACTTCGCCATTGCTCCTCCTTTCCTCCATCCGATTCCGTATGCAAATCGACGAGGAAGGAAATGGAATTCTGCGACCCCGCAAGATGATTGATCCCTTACCAGACTGCCTGGGGGTATTCGTAATTCAGACGATTAATTCATTGACATGTAGGAAATCGGATTATCATGACTGGTATCACTAATATTAATCTAGTTTAGGCCGACGCAAAAAACTAGTTGCTCGCAACGGAAAGTCTAATCGGTCAGTTTCCGTTTTAAGATGTTCGAATAATGCGGTGATGAGTGGATATGAATTTGATAGATTTTCCCCGTCAGGTTGGAAAATTTCCTTGAGAATCTTGAAACTTCTTACTTCCATTTCCATCAGTAAATTTGAAATTTTTGAGAAAAATTCTCTTTCCTCAATTAATCACCGTCACATTTCCATCGATGTAAGCAAGATGAAATAGGACGAAAATTAAGAGCCATAACGGCAGACGTTGACGTATTGGAGATACGTCTCACCTTCAGATCTGGGAGAGGTCTTTATTGGTTAGTCAGTTCGAATGTCTGCCAAGATGTCCTTGACATTGAAACCCACAATATTGAATTTCCACCTGATCTTCGCAGACGAGAGACTTTGAAATATGAATCAATAACGCTTCGAGAAGAATGAATAATGAAGGCAACAGTCTGCATCACGTTTTATTGTAGAAAGAGTCAAAGACTCAAGAAGAATGGTCAGCACTTGGAAGCAATTTGTGATTATTTGAAAACGTTTTGAGGAAGATGTTTCGTGTGCTAAGAAAAGATAGATTGTTTTTAACTAAGTCACGAAAAAATTCATTTTATATTTGAAGAGTTAAAAGAAGCTCTTACCTAATCATCCACGAGATACGGAGCGTAAGTTCTTATTTTTAAAATTCAAAACCATTCTTTTTCTCCAGATGCACTAGGTACCTACTTGCAGCTTGATAAACACTCAGAGAAACTTCGGATTGCTAATTTTTATACTAATGTATGTTTAAGTTTACACATCTTAAATTTGATTCAAAAACAATTCTTGGCAATGCACATGAAATGATGCACATTTTATTGATGACATTTTGGGATTCTGTTGTTGGAACATAGGAGGAAGATTTCGGCCCAGAGAAAACCAATTTTAAATCACTTTCTTCTACAATGAGTCAAATTGGATTGCAAAAATAATTATTAATGAAATCATTGAAATATAATCTTTTATAATTATAACAATGATTTGCATTCGGAACTATATTTGATCGATATTGACCAAGACATGATCACGTGCTCAAATGAGAACAATATTTAAAAATTGTCCACAATTTCTCAAAATTCAGAAATTCAAAATTTGTCAAAATTCTCAAACGATGGGCCAGCATTTTCTCTTTAAAAACCATTCCTCGGTGTAATAATATTACAATTATATTACAATATTACAATAATATTACTCAATATGTTATATTGAGGCCAATTTTTCTGAAGCCAGCCCATGAAAATTCATTCGGCTTCATTTGCAACTCGCCCGACTTCCTGGCCCAATGTTCGGTGGACTTGCGCTCTCGAAGGTTGAACTATTATTCGACAGTATCCACACTATTCCCGGAACGCTCCTCGCCGGTATGTTTCCAGTGTTGCCAAGAAGAATTCGAAGATTCGTTCGGAAGCGAAGTTCAGGAGGGGAAGTTCTAGCGGGCCCCTCGACCCCCTTCCTACCACGTGCACCCGGGTGGAAGGGGTGGGTATATAAATGAATGCGCTATCACCAGCTTCCCTTACTATCGTTACTCAAGTCTCTTTCAGTGAAAGTGAAATCCGACCGACAGAGACAGTCGGCCCCTACCTATTCCACTAACACGGCAGAACAGGATTCGTCATGTCGAGAACTGCGCTACTCCTAGTCTCTTTAGCCGCCTTCGGTGGGTACCCAGTAATGATAAAACTATTGTCTAAATAATGGTATTACTCAGCCTCATTATCCGTGTCTTACCTGGTATTAAAGAGGTTTTCGAAATTGGAGAACTACACACACTCCACATGATACCCCAAGGGTTGACACAATTAAACCACCATTTACAGTTACATTTTTTACTGGAATATTATTATTCAGTTGAACATTTTTTCATTCATGGGAGAATAATATAGCGAAACTTGGGAACATTACGACACGTTGGTATTCACTCACCGCTTCGTATTATTTAAGCAATACTTAGGGGCTCTGCGTAGATAATATTTAAAATTCCAAATTAATTTGCAGTTTATTTTTGCATGAATTAGATTAGCTCAGCCCTGTAAATTTTTTGTTTTAAGGGGAATGGCACACAAGTGAGAAAAATCCAGAAATTAATAAATAAAATTTTAATCAATTAAGTCAGAATTATTGAAAAACAATCAAGTTTTTAACTAGATTAGGTATAAGAATCTCTTATGAAGAATATAAAACTTGAGATCAACAAAAAGAAATTTTGTATTTCGTGCATTTAAAAAATTATTCTTCATCTAATTATTTTATGGGGTTTTCAATTAATTTTTGAGTCATGCTTGATCAAACTTTATTCTCGGGCTTTATTTTGCGTCCATTATTTCTGTATTGATTGGTGTCAATTGCTGAATTTGGATGAATCCCTCAAAAATGACCTAAAACGTGGACCGTTACCTCAGGTGAATACCGTTTCAAACGGCTGAGCAGCGACATGCAAATAAGACATATAAATAGAGGGACATATAAATAAATAAATATGTTACTACGAGAGGAACCTCATGCAATGAGGGGGGGGGGGCACGAATGTTCCTGTGCTTGTTATAATGTTGGTGTGAAATCATTAGAATATTAAAAGCCCCCCATTGTTTGGTGGAAAGCAATGGCTGATTGTGAACGTCGGATCAGCAGTATACTGCTGATGAAGAATACCGCTGATGAAAGATGAAGAAAAATTATACTTTTTCTTCTCCCCCTCCCCCCTTCTTGAAACTCGACCTATCGCAAAAATTGCGTTTTGATATTGAAAATACCGAATTGATGAATTCTTATCGTGAACTCCCTCCCATCGAGAACGAAACAGCATCATTCAGCAGCATGCCTGTTATGCTCTTGGAAGATCTGAACCAAAGAGTGCTATCGAGGCAGCCGAGTGGAATGGCTTGGAAATGAGAATGCGCCAAGCCGGGATAACACTATATCCTCAAAATATAAGGCCCATCCTGCGATACGTGTGTCCGTTATGGACAGCGGAAATAAGTTCTGCGACTTGTTATGGAGTCCTTCGGGGAAACTGCCTATGACAACCAGGTCACCCTTGACTTGCTCATTGGTCAAGATGTCGTAGAGATAGTAATTATCGAAGAGATAATTATTATGATGACTCCTTACAAAGGGGCCATGTTTTTATCAATAAATCTGAAACCATAGCTTGAGCTCTCGTTCTACCTTACCATGATGAAGGCAGAACTATGGTCATTTAAAAACCATAGCCTCGAACCAACCCCCGTACCCTTCTGAACCCCCCCCCCCACCCACTATGCTTTGGATGACTACCATACTTCCAAATCAAGGATCAATAGGCATACATTTGTATAGTATTCCTAATCCAGGGGCTGATCGGTGGATTGCATAGCGATTTAGGCATCCCATGACGATATTTAGGAGGCATTGAATAATAGCGTGATGCGAATTTGGAACGCTATCTGCTGGGTAGGGCATTTAATTAATTTTTAAAAGTATTTTCGACTATGTCTTATACTGACAGTCAGGAGTAGAAAGAACATTAAAATCTATGTACTCAATTGCAGTTCCTTTTCAAATTCGAACACAATTATCGACTCAAACGTCAGCTCCTCAGGGAGGTTTATTGAAAGAGAAAATTGACGGTTTCAAGATAACCTTGAACTAAATAAAGCGTTGAACTCGACAGACGACCAGACAAAGCCAAAGAAGTGGAGGAAATGGCGGCCGGGGTCTTGCAACCTTGTATAATATACCGGTCCTCGCTGCCAAGGAGTGGCTTGAACGATCAGACCTCAATAACTTCTTGTTGATACAATTTAAGAATTGTACCGTTTTTAGAGGATGGAAAGATTTCATTCGGAACGCAATTTTGAGCACGCCCACCCTCCCCCAAACCACTACCATGGAATTTGATAGGATGCCAATAATTCGCATTAAAAGAAATTTAGTAAAATGGAAAAAAGAGATTGAAAAAATCAAGACGTCATTGTCAAACAATTTTTCACAATTTTTGCCAGGAATTGCTGATTAAAAATAGTATTTAAAAATAAATTATCACCAATTTTCTATCCATTTGTAATCCAGTTCACGTTATTGCGTACTGAGCCGTAGGTACATGCGCAGTAGGTACATACCGTCTACCAGTTGCGCGGAAATAATTAAGTGAGAGTGATATGGACAATGCGTGCCATGTACAATTAATTAACTTTCACAGTTCAACGGTGAATTTTTACCACGAGAGTGGCAAGTCGTCAGGGGAAAGAACCGGAGAAAATGTGAGAGGATTCGTGCATCGTTGGCTGGCCGGTTCGTCCACTTCTTATCGACAGACTTGTCGGGACGTGATGGGATCAGAAATGTAGAAACCTATATCACCACAATCATCTGAAAAAAATGTTAGAACATCAGATTGATCTATGATAGAACTGAAAAAAAGATACATGCCTTCTTTTTCCAATTAGAGGGTCCTATGTGACATCGCTGTAGGTCGTGGTGTAATGCAATGTGGGTGGGGGGGGGGGGTACATGGTTTCAAAACCAATTTCTGTATAAAATGTTCAAGTTTTAAGAAAGGTTACTGACTCTAAAAATAATTGGACGGCCTTTTAAAAATTTTCTTATTTTCAGGCATTATATGAATTGAAGTAAAAAATTCAGTTTGAGTAATATTTACATTCGAATATGCCTAGAAATTTCCTAACTGCTGGTACGATCAACTTTCTAATTGCACGTTACGAGGCACTACCTCAAAAATAATTCAAACGAAGGACTTGATCTGATAATTAGATTTGAAAGTAAATACATTAAAATGAATAATAATAATGAATTGAGTAGGGAACTAGAGTAGGGAAGTACCATGTACATGTTTTCATACAAAATTAAACCAGATACCCATGGAGCAGCCTAAAAATATCTTATCTTACCAACTTCCCATTTTTTAATTTTATTTACCTACCTAATTAAACTGTGGGTTATCGAATCGAATTTGGGACTCAAAAATTCAAAGCCAAAAACTAGTTTTTCGTTAATCTATTGACCTGGGGATGATAAAAAAGGCGGTGCAGTAAAATAACACTGCAATGTGGTGATACTTGAAGGGTAAGGGGAAGGAACGAGGAATGTCACAAAAAGTACTTTTAGAGAAAAAGCAGGTTTTGTATTTTAAATTCTATGTTTTTTCCCCTTAAACCGAATCTTTCGTTGCTTCTCAGGGCGACATTTATACTTTTTTCCCCTTGGAGTTTCACTATACGGTTAGTACCTTTGAATTCCTACAAAATGCGCTATTAAGCTTGTTTTTGGGAAAAATGGACTTTTCCTGTTCTTTCCCCTTACCCTTCACTTGCAAATCATGATTTATCGTAATAAATAATAAATGCAAATAATCCTCATCCAATGAATAATCATGCTGGACACCGTATCTCAGCATATTTGACCGCTCAATTCTGTAAATGCATTGCATAACTGACACGTAATCCTCAAGCGCTATCGACGTATTGCAGGTGGATTGACACAAATGCAATATTATTATTTGACCTTTTCAATATTCGCATGCGGTATAACGTTTATGTTACGTCGACAAAATCTATTATGTGTATGTTCGGAGTTCTTCATTCGTAACCTATCACGTCCCCGTCTGCGTGGGGTGTTAACGAGAAATGGCGGTCAGATTAGGATTACATGACCACGTATGTCGTGTGATTTTTTCATAGTACCTCATCTCGGATCCGGAAAATAGATATGAGCACTTACCGATCGGATAAGCCTCTATCATAGCGGTATAGTGTTTGGTGATTCGTCCCGACTAATTTTCATCCCCCGATTGGCCCATTATCGTATAATAGATACGATCGAATACGGCATAATTGTTCCCCCTTTTTTGATTGTTCGAAAAATCCATCCACAATAATTTATGAAAATAATGTCAATTCCCTCGTCATTCAATATATTGTACAAGTTCACCGTCAAAATGTTTGAGCCAAAACTTGTAAAAAGGGCCAAAATACCGATGCATAGCTACTCAGGGCAAATATGCGCTGAGCAGCTGAAAAATTAGTTAAATTCAATGTTTCAATTTATTGGTAATTGCTGTTGTAGATGGATTACAATAAATTTGCCTAATCATTCAATGTATCTGGACCCTGGTTCCTTATAACGGTACCCAAGCCCAACCCAAGTTAATGGTCGGGTTCCCGAGTCCTTTTACGGAAACATGTAAGGCGGACACAAATCGGACGATAACGACTCAAGGAAATAAACGGAGATTTCCCTCTAACGCGATATTTCGAGATCACCTTGGGACAACTTAAGGGCAATGCCTGTCGTCGAATGGCCTGTTTGCCTGTTTGAAGGTCCTTTTACCTACGAGGTCGTCTGTCTTGTCTGCTTTGGATTTTTTCTCGTTAAATACCAGTTAAGGAACTGCAAATTACTTATAGGTACCTACTCGAACACGACTAAAGCCTGACAATCAACAATTACTCGAAACCTTCTGCTTTCGAGAAATTTTCTAACGGGGTTTCGCAGAGGACGAAACGTCTAGGGGCCATCAGCAAAGGGATTCTTAGCCAACTCAGGGTGGCGTTGCCTAGGGGGATCAGTTGTTAACTTATTTTAATGAAGAAGACTATTCAGACAAGAAAGAAGACATACAATATTTTTCCTTGAGTTCAGTTGATAGCAACACGATTGAGAATATTGTAATTTTTTGTCGGTATTTTAATTTTCTGCCAGCATTCAAAGGCATCTTCAGCTCCATGAATATGCCAGCAAAGGATTCCTTAGTGATCTGTAATCCTCACTGAATATGATCCTCCTCTTACACTACATTAGAAAATACCTTACACCCATTTTTTGAAGCCATTAGTTCCACCTCGAAAAATAATTTCAACATCGCCTTGCGCAGGTTATGCTCAAAAAGAGGATTTCAAATGCCCCGACGACTACGGATTCTACCCACATCACATTTCGTGCGACAAATACTGGAAATGCGACAACGGAGTTGCTGAACTGAAAACGTGCGGCAACGGCTTGGGTTTTGACGACACTGACCCCAAATACCTGAAGGAGAACTGCGACTACCTTCACAACGTCGACTGTGGCGACAGAACACAACTCGGTGAGTCAAAGTTTATGATCAAATTTCACAAAATTAAAAAAAATATTGACGATTTTTCCAGCTAGTCGGTTGGGTACCAATACACGTTAACTAGTTCTTATTGACTTCGATGGTCTGGATACTTGACTAGTGCACTTTGCACTAGTTGCACCCAAAAGAGGCAATTGCCTTCGTGTGGCCAGGAACACAGAGAAGCTAAAAATATTTTGTTATACCAGTAATTTTTGCAGCAGCTTTTTTTTGGCGAGTAGGTATATGAATGTCTTTTAGGACTATTTATGGCTTGGGTATGAAAGTTTGTTTTTGGCTGGTAAAAAGTAAACCAAAGCGTGAAAATTCCGTTTTTGAAAAAAGTGATGATTTTCAAAAATCTTTTTTATTTCAAAGTTTTAAGAACATTTTATTTTCCTTCATAATGGCAATAGTGAGATTTAGCCAAAAATCCTGTTCTTTGACGTTGTTTATGCAAAAAAAAAAAAAAACGAAAAAAGTGCCGAAATTCCACGGTTTTTATTTGCCAGAACTTCACTGGCTCAGATTTCTTGGATCTGGACTATCCAGGTAGACCATAACAACATAGGTAGGTATCAAAATACAATTGTACAGTATTTACATCCATTTTGAGCTGTTTTCGTGTTAGTTTTAGTTACTATTTAATCGACTCCAAAAAACCTGTTGCCCATATTGACTTGTTGTAGGGGCATATTTCTTTAGGGGTAGTTTTTGTGTCAGCAGGGTGCCGAGTACACGCAATCCTATAGTTTCCATAAAAATACTTCTCGCACCTTTCTCAGAGCATTGCTTATTCCTAATTACCTACTGATTTGTAGATGGTCATATGGGTCTTTTTCGAGTAATAAACTCGGCCTTATTGCCGTTCACCTTTCAACACTGCCAAGTTTAGTACTCGCAGTAAAGTCGAAATAAAAAGTGCGCCCTACGCGTCGTAACGTGGTATTCGATCGTAAAAATAGCGTCAAATCCGAAAGTGGTAGCGGGCATGATAGCGATATTTCCACGGTAGAAAATCGGTTTCGAAGTGGAGTCCTGAGAAGATGATTGTAACTTGGGCCCAAATCGTTCATCACAGGTCGGCCCATTGTGACGCAACTGTCGGCATCAGCAACACTTGTAGCAAACCCCTCCGCACAACAATCGCTCATTGTTTTCATTCGCCTTTCATCAACTAAATCCTTTTTTTCTCGCCGCTTAAACACAGAGACGCAGACTGAACTGAATAGATAACAGTGTTCCAACGATCGGTCCCAAGGTCGTATCGCGTCTGCTGTTACCGGATACCGGTGCCGTCAGTTGTTACTGGATTCTACCAGGAAAACGTCGCAAGGACGAGGAAAGTGAATCAGTGTCCGTCATGCTCCGACGTGCAGACGATGGTTCATCGATGGGAATGCGGATATTAGGTCAAGGTGTTTGAGCAGCAGGGGATTAAGTTTTCCCAGGAGTGCTTGAATATTACTATCCCCTGACAATTTTATACCCGTGTATCAGATTTTCCCGTAACCTGGTCGGCCACTCCAAAATTTGAAAAAACGGCTAGAAAGCTGATTAAATTATCAACTACTTCCACCCTCTACACTTATCGCTGAGACGGCGTTTTCCCCAACTTACTGCCATGAGAGGTAGACCGAAGGTCAAAATTTCACAATGTTGGGAATTTTTGCCCTTTTTTGCCGGTCCGTAGCTCCGAAATTATCCAGCCTGCAAACAAAGTTTATAAAACCAATGTTGTTGGAAATTTATTGATCTACAAGTTTGCTTATATTCCTAAAAGCCGGAAATTGCGATGGGAAGCAGCTATAGGTGAAAAACCAAAAAAAGTATGAAACTGGCACGATTTATCGATGGCTGCGGAGGAAGCAAGCCAGATCGTAACACGAAAATTTGGATTATTTACCTTCTAATTGACCCAAACAACATATCCAGAGTCCAGAGCCACCGCAATTTTTGTATGGTAGATCCAGTCATTTAATCACTATTTAATCTTGTTGACTGGACTAACGAGGCCCCATTTAAAGAAGGCGACCGCTTCGAAGTGACCGACTAGCATTTTCCTCCTCAGAATGGACTCACACTTCATAATCTGTGGTCAAACCTTATCCCTGAAAGAGTAGCGATTTTTCAGGTTATTGGGCTAACGAAGAATACCCAGTTTCTTTTATGAAGATCTTAATTGACCAATACGATACGTCATGATATCGCATGAAACGCAAAATCGCGTTTCTCGATACATCGTGCCATTTTGCACCTCGCTCGGAGATAATCCTTATTCAAACTGACCTTCGAAGATTTGGGGTACATGTTGGTTTTTCAATTCCCCCGGTACTATTCGACTTCCAAACCGGGGATCAGTTCGATATTCCTGTACGTTGCACGAGTTAAGACCGGCCTGTATGAATATCTTGGAAATTGTCAGGGAAAACCCGATCAAGCAGCGGCAAACTAAGTTCAACGCACTGCAAAAACGTCATCGTACTCAAGTGGAAGCCATTGTGATTCGGAACCGCGACCAATCGGTTGGAATTATTTCCGCCGGTACACCTACCGCTCGTTCGTAACTGAACTTTTCTTGAGGCCTCTCACCGCATGTGTGCGGTTGCACCGGCTTCCTTATTGGGTCTGTTCATTTTCGACTGGTAGCCATATAATTCGAAGATTGTTATTCAACTGATCTTATCCAACGGTAGCGAAATAGAACGAAAACAGTATAATGAAAGCCCTGAAATTGTATTTGCAGCGAAATACTGAAAGGATCGACCTGCAAGGGAGGCAAAAATTTTAGGGGTAATGGGATGTTCATTTTAAAATTGAAGAATCACGAAGTCTAGTTTCATGATAGCCACGGCTGAGACCTAATCCCAAGGCTATACTTTCGGTTTACGGACACAGCATCAAACGATCTCTGGCTGAGCATAAGACGATTCCTGGACAAGAATGATCAATGGTGTTGCACGATTTTCATGATAGCTCTCCACAAAAATAATTCTTTTAAATGGACCATTTCCAAAGTCTAACATATAGTCCCTGCCTGAAACTAATTTCTAATTATGACGATAACTCAGCTCCCTAAGGAATCATAGAAAGGATAATCCTTTCTCCTGCGATTTATTGCGAAGGATCGATGCTGTTTGCTAGTCATTTAATGCCCCTTCGGGTAGAAGCATTTAATCCGCTTTCTAATGCAAGGAGCGAAAGGAGACGTCAATTCTATTTAGATCATCAAGGAAGTCATCCAACTGATCCAGATCGTCTTCCCTTCTCTCGATAGGTTTTAGCTCATCCGTCTGTTGCGAGATTTGTTGAGCACTTGCAACACATCTCATCAACAGCGGGAAGAGACTGAATCCAAGTGTTACTTAATCAACGGCTTCATGAACGGTCATTGTACCTACGTACAATTTCTCCGAAGAATATCCTGCGACCGACAACCGGCGGAGACTTTAACGAACGGATGCAAAGGTTGCGCCTTCATCCTGAGCCGCCTGTGGTCCTGAGCAATTTGAGGATCGTAATTAATCATATCAAACTTGATATTCTTGATTTTTCAACTAGACTCTAAAGCATTTACCATAATTTTGGCTTCGAAGATTTCGCCGTTGAACGCCAACCGCTAAATTGCCTCATGAATGAAATTTTAGAAAAACAGTCGAGTTTACATTTAAAACGACGAATTGAAATGAAACATTTTTGATATTTCGAAGCTGGAAGTAGAACGTCACTGATCAACGTTTAACAGTGACCGATCTTGTTGTTCGCATTCCGAGAAAACTGGGTTCGCCCTCTGAGCGCGCTTGACTCACAAACGACACAGTTCAGCGAAACGATTCGATTGCGTCACTGGTCTCGATGTAATTACAACCTATGGTGAACCAGCGAACCGCGCCAACTCTCCCGGTTTTGGTTATGGATATCGTTCCGCACCCAAGATTCGACCCGATTCGCCGTTCTATACTTCTACGGCAACTTCGACTTAATTAATCTACATTATATTGTAAATTGCCGACACTCTGCCTTTTCGGGTTAGCATCTAGATCTTTCTCGGACATACATCACGGACGGTATCGGAGACGTCGCCGGCGAGGACGTTACGTCGGTCGGACACCGTAACGCCTTCAAGGGCGACGAACCTATCGGCAAGAGGCCGTGCGACTCTTCAGATTACAATACACGTGCGATGGCTGAGATAAGCAACCGCACAATGACATTTGCATTCACGAGTTGACCCGGTAATACATCAATCCGCTCACTCGCCATCCGGACCTCACGGACATTCCTCGAATTAAAGTCACTTTAGATCGTCTGCTGATAGGATTTTCTTTTGGGGTCAAAATGGACGACCATGAACGAACAATACCCATCAGTGACGGATAATGCCCTCAAACCAAGGGGGTGCACAGAGACCATAATATTATGGAACTACCGCGAAGGGAATTTAGGACAACTTAATGAAAAAATTGTGCTTTTCTCAGCCAAACATCAATTTCAACTAAATGCGGATGAATAAGAGAAGAAAAATCCAAAACAACATAATCCGATGCAACATAATCCAAAACAAATCAGTATTTGAACTGATAAGATAAGATAATCCTACCGCATTCTCCCGCAGTGCACAACAAGCTGTTCGCCCCTGGACATTGGTCGAGCAATCTTGCTGGCCCACTAATAGATACTTCAAAAACACACTACCACTAACACCGTAGTCTATCGTAAGCGCCAACCATCTTTGTGCATTCAACGAAAATGCAGTGCTTTTCTGATGCGAGCCTCACGTCTTCCCTCTCCATTCTCTGCCCTCTCTCTTCTT
The DNA here is from genome assembly GCA_036186465.1 of Nesidiocoris tenuis. Taxonomy (NCBI): domain Eukaryota; kingdom Metazoa; phylum Arthropoda; class Insecta; order Hemiptera; family Miridae; genus Nesidiocoris; species Nesidiocoris tenuis. The sequence goes on from AP028912.1 coordinate 14,553,540, forward strand.
TCTCCTACCTCAATTACTAGCCTGACGATTTTGTTGATGTTTTTCAGAGATGATGAATGATAGGTATATAGTTGAGAATAGTGTGACAGTAATAAATTTATTATAGGTAGGTCGCTGTTTTTTTTTTCTCTCATTTTGGCCAGGGGGTGCAGATGCTCCTGTGCTCCGGTCAGTAGCCACCCCTGATACCCATTATGTTAACCGCGCATAAAAATCAGAAAATTTCGAAAGTATAAGTATTGAGGTGAGAGACCAGGAAACCGGGAAGAAGAAGACAATTTCATAGGCAAGGTATGAAATTTTCGAAATGTTTGAAAATGTCATAATATGAAATTTTTAAATCATTTGGCCATTATTATGCCATCACTTGGGTTTTCGGGTGACTTGAAAAAGTAGGTCTTGTCGCACTAAAATTCTCCTTCTGACCCCTTCTCGACTCAGCAGTTATCGAACAATTTCGAAATCGCGTTGCGACGAAAATTTGTCAACCATTCGTCACTCCCACTGTCGAAACGAATTAAATAACTGGGAATTCGGCCGTTCCGGAATGAGCGCGCTGGGTCAGTAAATATATCGTGTGACTAAGAAATCGGGCGAGCAAAAATAAAGAGTAGGCTGACCAGTTTTTCAGTGCCGGACACTTCTAAATGCCAAAGGTTTACGTAAGTGAAACTCGGGCACAAACGCCTGGTCTAGTCAAGGACGAACGTTCCATACGACGCGTGGTGGCAAAAGGCAAATAGGATACGTGTCTTAACGATAGTGTTACAATGTTCTGATAGTCAAGGTAGCTCGAACAAAGGGTGGAAAAACTTAGAAACCAAAAATGTCTTCGAATTATTGGGTCGTTTCGGTTTTGGTACACGATTTTACGATTTTTTTCCTGCGTACTCATGTCTTTGGGTATACCTGCTTATTCCCTATGTATTTAAAAACGCGAACAATCCATTCGTGCGAATCCACGATAATTAACATCATCAACTACCGATCTATTCCTCGGCGTAAATGCGGAAACGCTTTTGCCTCCAATCGTCCTGCGCTTAAGTTTCGGTGCGTGTTTGCCCCAATGGTTAAGGCGTGGCCCAATTGCGTCACTTCGTTCCGAGGCCCAAAGAAGTTGCACAACTGCCGCCTGATCAACCTTCAAGAAGAGTATGCCCCAACTATACCTAATACCTAGCCAGGGGTCCCCTTGTAATAGTTACTCTAATTATACCACAGCATTTATGGTATACCTACCTCGGCTATTCTTGGCTCACTTCAGGTCACACTTTCCCAGCTACCTATTGCAGTGTCGTCCTGTCCGATCATCTTCGCGTCGTATATTTTTTATCGTCATTCTTTCGAAGATTATGTAAAGGACAAGATGCGGAGTGAAAGCTCGACTGGTAGACGACTCCATTCATCCACCTACACCCCGAGAAGCTTGAGGACATTTTTGTTAAGTTGCGTCTTTAAATCGATTGACCTCATCCAAATTCATCGTGTTATTCATGTTTTTTTCTGGTGGGGGGACCATACGGTGACAAGAGACGTGCCTACTACTTGGAAGGACATGACATTGTATTAGGTACTTTAGGGCTCCATGTACTACCACGTATCATCTACCACCAATCGTCTGATTTTGCCTTTCTTGCCTGAAAATTTTAAACAAAATAAATTTGTTATAAAAAAGTTTTATAAAATTCCGGAAAAATCTCTCGATCCGGGTAAATCGAGCGAGAAATCTGGGAAAAACAAGCATCCTACGATTCTTAACAGGCAATTGGAAAGATTTTAAGGCATCACCTTAAAAATCGGAAATATTTTAAGGGCTATGAACGAAAAATAGCGAAAAATGCATTAGACGATGAAATACAAGCAGTCAAAACCAAAATTTCAATCAATATCAAAACAATTTCTTTTTTGAAAAGTTTTATCACATTTTGGCTGTACCAGAAACTCAAAATCGACCATTTTTGAGTTGTAACACTATTCTCGCTATGTCCCCAACGAAAGTACAGATATAAGGCGTGTATCCTTACTTCTCGCTTCTACACCTACAAAGTTGAAGGTCGACATGTTACCACAGCCACAGTGACCTCTTCGCCTTCTCTTATTCGCCCTGCACTGGGCGTGGGTACCTTTTTCTCTATTGTTCTCGAGTGCGAAGGCGAATGATGACGGAACGCGCAGAAGAGAGAGGGATGCTGACGAATTATGTCATCAAGACGTACCCATCAGCCTTCAATTACATTTCACTTCATCAACTATTCAAATCCGGTTCAAACGAACGCGCCCCGACGACTCCATGGCATTAAATGAAAAACAACGACTTTTTTTACTCATCTGCCGATACCTCCAAAACTATTTGTATTTAAGGAAAAGGTATGATAAGCATTGTTATAAAAGAGTAAATTTCTGACATTTCAAGCGCAACCGCAGCTTTCTAGCTTCAATAGCCCCCGAGTTATGGCATGCCAAAAAATTATCATTTTTACAAAAAGTTGCACCCTTGAGTTTGGCTTGTTTTACGAGTTGAATAGGTACCAACATCAAAATGTTAAAAAACATGGTGCCCCCCGCCATAGATGTTGTGTCTTATAAGCTTCGATTTGATACCAGAAAGGGGTCTCTAGTATCTGTAAAACCTTACTTCGTCACTTAAGTTTCAACACCGCCTAACTCAATTTTTGGCGAAAATGAGTTGGACACACCACTCGATAGATTTTTTAATAGCCGATATCATGGAGAGATGGCAAGGAGATTGAACCAACCAATGAAGAAGGAGATGGAGAAGAGGCGACACCGCCTAATGTATTTCCAAGTTGAAATAATTAGTTTTTTGTACCTCCTGAAAACTTGGGAAAATTGAGTTAGGTGGTGTTAGAACTTAAGGGACGACTTTTTACAGATAAACAGAAAAAGGGGCCATACACATATTTAGTTATCTTTAACAATGCTAATCATCCTGAAATACGAATAGTTTTAGAAGTATGAGCAAATAAGTAAAAAAAAAGTTCAACATTTTGGGATTATTTTGCCATTTTGGTTGTGACGCCGAGCGATTTTGAGGTGGCAAACAGAAAATTCGAATTCAGCACTCCAAAAAACCGTCGAGAAACCCGCTTCAGTAATTTTTCTCAAATCGCCCCTTATGAGCACGCATTTACTGAACTACGAGAGTTTCTGCGCAAAGAAGCTTCTAGAACTTAACTCCTGAACCGGCCTCCCATTCGCCGGTCCTGTCGGTTCACTTTCATTTCATCCCATCCTCTTTCAAGGACGCCTGCTTCGGAGAATCAGTAAATTCTGCCCGACTTGCGCAGTAAAACTATTTTTTGCACTGGTCCATTTCCCTCGCCAATGCCATCCTCTGAGTAACCCACTTCATTAAAGCGGAATACCTGGAATGGACCGACTTAATCTGCCAAAGAATAAAAAAATCCTCTCGCTTTCATCGTGAATGGAAGTTCGTTATATCCACGAACAACGAACTGACCACACGTCATTCAATCCGGGATATTTATCATATCGCTAATTGACAAAATGCCCCGAGGAAATTGGTTCGTCCTTGGAGGTTTCTACGCAGAAATTTCTTCATAAACTCGTCCTGAGGATGTTTTCGACCGTGGCATTCGTAAAGGCAGAGGTCCTCTTTGAAAATTCGTCAACGTGCATAATAATAAATTATTATTGTAACCCTGGAACTTCCAGGAAGTCTTGGATAACTCGAAGACATTTTACTCGTGTTTATTAACACTCTCAAGGTTTACTTGCTTGCGTCCCTCCGGTCGACGTATTTTGATTCCATCGATGTTTGGTCATTCGAGGTCAAACTTGGATTTTGTGAGCGTTTTTGCTCGTCAACCTCGATCTGAACTTGATGGTCTGGGGTCCGAACCACTTTTTTGGACTTGATCTCCTCAAATGCCGGTCAAGGAAACCGAAGTGGTTGACAATGCTGCATCCGCGTACATTCGTTTTCTGGTCCGATCGTGAAGGGATTCCATTTTTTCCTCCCTAAAGATTGGATTTTGAGAGTGAATTTTTGAAATCGGTTTTTTGGCAAGCAGCGTTGAGTATCCTATGTATACCCATAAAAACACCGTAGTTGGAGTTCTAACTTGCCACTGGTAGCTTGAGGTTTACCAAAATTCACCTTCGGGTACATCTTGTTTTCAACGACTCCCCGACGTCGACTTTTCGATATCGGTCACACTCTCCAACAGCTCAAGCAGGGGCAACTTGGTTACCTAACGAAGCCCAAAGCAGGCGTGATCGACCTAAAGACCTATACTGTGCCCAGGCCCAGCTGAGCCAACCGAGACTTGAGAAGCGTCAGCCGGTTTAGTCAGCCGACGGAATGCGGTATTGGCCTACCAGTTATCGGCCTTGTGAGGTAACGTGTTAAACCAGGAATCGAGCCTAATTGATAACGATGCGTTGAACTGGTAATGTATGTGGCAAATGGCTGTTTTTCCACCAAGTTGGTCACAATGTTCAAAACAACTTGCCAGAAAAATTACGAAGGAAAACGCGTCGAAAATTCTTGAGAGCGGCAGGGCACGCCCGGGACAACTTCGGTTATCGGGCGAAAAGCCAACGCCTGGAACGGCGTTTCACTTTACTTTACTTTACTTTACTTTTTTAAATTCTGGTGGTCTTGCTTGGAGTAATTGAAGACATCGAGAGGGAACTTCAGTGTTTCAGAAGCTGTGAAACAGATTCATGATGATGTTTTTAAATCGTCCGAGTGCGGGATATGGAGCTAATCCCAGGATTTCCAACAAGGATTGGAGGAATATTGATATAAAACCTTAAATATCAACTGATTCATGAACCGGTCGATTCGCCGAAAGATTGAAATGCTAGATAGAGATATAGCGGTGTCTTTGGATGTCCCATAAGCGTTTCATGTCGACCTTTCCTCAAAAAGGATGTTCGAGTCTGTTTGTGCTCAGTCGGAATCGGAAGGATAATGCCAAGGTCCTTTTTCTGAGTCATATTTTTCCAATAAGAGCTCGAAAAATTTGTATTCCTTTTTTATTAATTCCTAAAGAATGTCTCGTGAATATACCGCCAAAACCCTCAACATAAATAATATTCATACCTTGAACTATTTTTAACGAAATGTCGAGCAGGTATAGGCGTTCGGATTCCCAAGAACATCAAACTCATATGAGACATTTGAAAATTTGAATGAAATTCGACACCCTCTCGTCACAATTGTCTCTTCTGCACACCCATGCGAACCCCCTCCTAAACTATTTAGGTACCTCATCTATCCAAATAGTCAAAATTTCATTCTAAAATAACCCGGTTCTCCATTTTGTTCGCAGAACCTGCCGTCGGCACACCTCACTGCCCTCGCCTCTACGGAATCTTCGCCGACCAATCGAAATGCGACACTTTCTGGAACTGCTGGAACGGAGAAGCTTCCAGATACCAGTGCTCGCCTGGTCTCGCTTACGACAGAGAAGCCCGAGTCTGCATGTGGGCCGATCAAGTGCCTGAATGCAAAAACGAAGGTGAGTCTGGGATTTTGAAAAAGCCGAGGGGCAGTCAGTCAAAATAGGGAAGTTGAGATATTTTCTGCCGGGACCGGAATTTTTTAATAAATTAGTTTGAAATTCGACAGCTTCTTCAAACAACGTCATCTAGTTCAGATTGAGATATGCTACCGCCTGTTATTTCGTAACTTGATGATGCGCCTGATGTTGACACAGTTTTTTGCACTTGAATCGTGTGGGTGCCAATCGACTGCGCAAATAGTACGTAAATTCAGCAAAACCAAAAAAAAATTATTTTAAGAAATCGATTTTCACGTTAAACTTGGGCATTCCAGAGGTCGCGGGAGGATTCAACTGCCCCGCTCCCAGCGAAGTGCCGGCCGCCGGCACGTTCTCCAGACACGCTCACCCTGACGACTGCAGGAAGTACTACATTTGCTTGGATGCCACGCCTCGTGAATACGGATGCCCCATCGGTACCGTTTTCAAAATCGGCGACGCTGACGGCACTGGCTCTTGCGAAGACCCCGAAGATGTTCCCGGATGGTAAGTTTTCGGGCTAGAAGTACCTACAAAACCGATATAATAATATCGAGTAGATATTTCCCCGCAAATCTCCAATTTTCGGATACATTATAATATTTTTTCGAATCCTAATTCTGAAAATCGATAGATCTCAGCTCTTGGATTCAACATTGACACTAGAGCTAAAGTTGTTCGAAGTTTCAAATAATTTTTTTTCGGATGCCAAACGAGCTGAAAATTGGGGATAAAACGCGTGAGCTCTGGATGAAAGAAAGTCGTCGATTCATGCAATCTTACGAAAGCCGGACCGAGGCCGTTTGATGAAGAAAGCTTTTCAGAGGATTCGAGAGGCGACTACGCCGACCGGATCGTGTGTAGAAAGCAAACAGTAACTTCAGCTTATTTCTAGAAAGTTAACACCAGGTGAAATGCTCTAAAAAATCAAATTGTTACCTACGGCTAACCTATTATTTTTCGGAATTTCAATCATTCTTAATGACCAAACATCAGTTACCCAACAGTAGTAAAAGATCAAGCTTTTCAGCTTGTCTTTAAAAATGACTCATGTACGTCTTTAGGAACGCTTATTTTTACAATATTTATGTAAATATTTAAAAATCCGGGAATAGAAAAAATGGGATCCCTATAGAGCAAGAAGAATTTGAAATCTCCCATTTTTTACTCAAAAAAAAATTATATAAAAATGATGATTGAATAAATTGTTATTTTGACGACGTAATTTACCGATCCAACAGCGAGGACTACTATGGTGACCTGGACCTGAAGAGCATCCGCAAATCGGAACTGGCTCTTGGCAACGGAGGCTCGAGCCGCGCCCCCCAGGGTGGCCCGCCGGCAAAATCGCAGAGCAAACCTCGCCCTGCCCCAGCACCGAGGCCACAGGACCAGTGAATTTAGCTATTAGCCATAGAAGACTGAAAAATCATTAATAAATTTAACTTTGTTTTGACACGATTTCCACCTCCACGTATCCCCTCCCTTTTCCCTATCCTTCCCGAATCTCCGATTTTGTTTCCGAGTGTAATTCCTCCGAATTTCCCCTTACCGCTTCAAAGCCCGACAGTATCGTTATCTCATTTTCACTTTCTTTCTGAGCATAATGTGGAAAAATCCATCAATTGTACATTGTTAATTATATCTTTTTTTAAATAATTAAATTTTAATTATTTCTTATATTTCTTCGTTTTTAGTCCGAACCCTTAATTATTTTTTATCAAGAACTATTTCAAGCTACCAACTTGGACGAGGGAAAAAGTGAAATTTGAGTGTGCCGGTTTGAACATGAATCCAGAACCTAAAGCCGCGTCCACACTGTGCCGATCGGCATCATTGTGATGAGATGTTCGGCAAAGTCAAAAATGAGGTGTTGCATGTTATGTTCGACGACTTTCATGCCCAATTTTTGCTTGAGACCAACTAATTCGGCATATTGAGGTCCGATTTCACCAAACTTTTAACATCATGATCCAGTCCGCCATACACTATCCGATTGCTCGAGGAGGGGGTAAGAAAATGCTGTGATAGGCCGAGGTGGCGTCGGCGTTGAACCCAATAAATTTTATTGGTGTTTCCAGGCCACGTTACCATGTTCATCCCCCACCCTCAGACAGCAATAGGATTGAAGGTGAAATTGGACCTTACTTCATGATCAACGACCAACGTGCCGAAGCGAATATGCCGCCCGTCAACCCGCTTGGTCCGGCTTAATGTAGGCGCGGCTCAATAATAATATCTATTAAATATTATTTCCTCCTTTTCTATGGTAATTCAAGCGAGGAAACCGGGAAAAATACTCGAAAAATTCTGAACCCACGGCATCACCTTCAAAATTGAGTTTTTGTGTTTTTCAAAAATATGCCGGAATAGACCCCTTCTTTTCCGATCGGATTGCTCGGACAAACCACAACTTTCAAGGCTAGTTTCTTCAAAATCGGATCAACAGTTCAATACGAAGTGGCTGTACGAAATGTTTGGCCAAAGTTTCGTCCAGCCACTTCGTATTGAACTGTTGATCCGATTTTGGCGCGGTTGATCACATTTTATAGGGAAAATGGTGCTTCATAGGACATGTTGGCGGCGAACTTTTGATAGGCAGTGTTGCTTTTTTGCGTTTTTGAGCCATTTCTGGGCTACCGAACGGAAAAATAAGGCTGCCAATTGCGTCACGTCCTTTTAAAGCGCGTAGCGCTATTATCTTATAATGTGATAGAATAGGTACGTTTTTGTGAACTACGATCCTAATTGAGGCGTTGATAGCCAGAGTGGACCATTCCACAAACTGGCCCAAAATGAGTTATACAGTGCAATGGGTCTCTATCTATCGAATTATTATTAAAATTTGACTCGTTTTCGAATGTGTCAAGAGAGAGCGCAACTTTTCAAATGGTCCGTCTGCAAATTGGCCGCCGACTTTGATGGCCAGAGTGGACCTTGTGGCTTGTAGAAAAGTCCCTATGGTTCATGAGTCATCTATTCACCTAAGAATGCTTGTATTTTTTTCTTCAAAGCACAATAACAAGGCCCTTAATCAATCGCATGAAATTAGTCGAAATTTTCAAATGCGATTTTCTCAGTTCGACACCTGAGTGGAATGGTCCACTCTGGCTATCAACGCCTCAATTTGAAAAAATGCCTCTATGGGAAACAGGTAATTTTTTTAAAAGTACCCTACTTACCAATATAGTTCTTGAGAGTCTGACCGAATCCTTAACTTTCAATTAGAGTGTTGTTCCCATCAAATCTAAGAAGCACTCGCCTTGCCAAATCAATCGGCAAATTCAAAATCCAAATCTTATAATCTCGGTTCAATATTCTCAATAGTGCCGATTCGGCGGTGACTTTACAAAAGCCGAAAAGGTAGGTCGCAGAGGCTGAAGATTTCTCGGTTGCCCCATTGGTAAAACGTTATTAAGTATGGCCGCCTTCTGGCTCCTACGAACCAACTTTTGAGTTCCTCTTATGCAACTGAGACCTGCGCGTCGGCCTGAGCCTGTGCACTTTCGCCTCTTTCTGAATCTTAATACAGAATGTCGAGAGCCTGGCACGACATTACAGCTTTGTCATAGGTTAGAAGGGTTTTCCTCAATAATAAAAGGTGAGCTCGCATTTTTTATTGCGCCGTTCGACCTGAAATAGTGGATTCTGAAAATTCTGCGATGATTAATGATATTTTTAACCGACTTGAAAAAAACGGAAATTATCAACCGGCTTTATAAAACGGAGATTACTCAAGCTGACTTGTCGTGGGGATTTTTTAGTGTTCTTCGGTATATCGACGATGAAAGTGACATAATATGTCGATATTATCGCGTATATATACGATATAATATATATACGATATTATCGTATTTTGTACCTGTACCTAAATGCACATTAAATATGTCATAGAAATCGAATATGCTTACATAGGGTTCCATAAGGACATGGCGATATTACAAAATACCGTCGTCTCACTTTCATCATCGATATATAATATATAATATATTATATCGCATATATGCGATAGTTATATGGTACGCTCTAACGCAGCCACTAGTTCAGCCACTACTTCAAAAATTCTATCTTTTGGATGTCGAAAAAATCTTCCATTCGATACCATTATTTTTTCAATTTTTTTTAGGCTTATTATTGGTGGCACAACAGCCATAAAAGTAAAATAAATCTAAAAACACTGATAAAACTTTGGAATTCAAAATTTGTCACTGCCACCTTTTTTATAGTTGTCTATCACGATTTCCTACTTTTTTATACGTAGGCTACCCATCTTATTATCAGTTTATCATTCCAAATCCCGGAAAGGCCCCCACTTGAATTTATGAACTTTTATGAATTATTACATCCAGATAGGATCTCCTTGCATCCAACAAGTGGTGAGTTGGAAAATTGCAATTTTGGGATTTGAATAAAAACAACTATACCAACAAATGCCCGAAATATTCGGAGAAAAATGAAATTTAAAAAAAGGCGAATCAATTCCAAACAATTTTAATGATAAAGATTTAGTTTGGATTCCTAACGACATTCATAATATAGGTACCTATGTACATGGTAAATGACAACAATAATTTCGCTAATCCTCAAAATCATCAAAATTGGAGGGATTCTAACTTAAAAATCGCCAACAAATATGTTCACTCGCTATCTATTCGCTAAATTCCTCAAGTGGTTCTGGTACAAATAGAAATTCTGCAGCTGTTTCAAGATTCTGCGAATGTTTTAAGACACAGAGTTTACACAACTTTTTTTCTTCTTGAGAGCATGTCGGTACTCAATGTTTAGAGTCGTCAGACTTGTAAATTGGTTTTCTACACCTTCTACTGTTCCATTTTCACATACGTTGATAGCACCAATAAAATATCATCTCACATCATTATTTATACAAAATATAAGAAACTATAAATTACAATGTTTTTTTTTCTCTCAGTTGTAGTTCTGTTTCCCATTCGTCTAATAAAAGTTAAAAGAAAATATGAGGATATTTGTTTCTGTCAAGTACGTACAAGAAGTTTGGGGTAAAGTTGTGTGTATGGTTAAACACTCAATTTAAATTCCAAAAACAGCAGAGTCAACGGGTTATGAGTGCATAGAGCGAGTAATTTGGGGGATTTTAAATTATGTGTATTTTTATGTAATACATTACATAATCATCTTATAAGAGGGTATCCGAGAATACTCATCTCGAAAGTCTTTTTTGAAATCCAGCTCATCAACAAAATTTCAATTTCCATTTCAATCGGTTTCCGCCACACAAAAAAGTGATAATGAACGGACTATTATGGAATGATCGAATGTAGCATTTTGAAGTCAAATTGAGGATTTTCCAAAAAAAACCGATAATTTTTCAAACCAAATTGTAAATTATTCAGACCTATTTGAGAATTTTGAAAAACATAAGAACGCAGAAGGGTTATGCAGAGTTTCCTAGTCAATTCAGAATATTCCAAACCAATTTGAGAAAGCTCTTAATTTGTTTTGGAAAATTCTCAATTCCTTTTTGGAAAATTCTTAATTTGGGAGGGAAAACTGACGATTCGGTTTGGAAAATTCTCAATTCGACTTGAAAATAAATTCTCATACTCAATAGGTAGGAGTCAATTAAATAACACCCTCTACGCACTCTACTGCCCTCAATTCGGCACCCAGGTGACTATTCTGTAAAGGATGTGAAAGTCCGTGAAAAGTTGAGTGGTACCGATTTTTTTGAGAATCGTCATCATATTTACAATTCGAATACTATTGCTTTTCGGAACGTACGGTTCGCAACGCCTCGCACGCCTACGTTTTTTAATAAAAATTATCGTTGCCTACGTTACAAAAGATCTGATTTTCGCACTATATAGGCCTTTTCACTGAACAGTTTAGAATTGAAAAATATCACTCGGAATGAAAATTTTCACACAGAGATGGATACTTACAGATTTTCGAACGTGTTCACTTTTTATGGACTGATCTTTACACATCTAACACCAATTATCTAGGTAAGTCATAGTTTATTTTTTATAGTGGCAGTCAACATGTCAGTCTCTTATTCTTCTAATTGTAGTGTTATCCTCTAGGTATTTCTTTTTTATTGTTAAATAAATAATGGAATATCCGCTGCTAGTAGTAAAGAAAGTCTGAATTTTAAGACACAGTGAACAACATTTGAGTCTTTCTCAAAACGATCAGTCGGTTAGACGATCGATTCGGTTTTGTCAGAAAATTATTGTGCTTTCATTTAGTTGATAAATTTATGAAGTGATCATTATTCCTATCGTGAAACGTCGGAACGGGATAGAAAATAAAGAAATGCGTTATTATTTCCGACTTAATTTTAGACGACCGAATTTTCCATACCAACTGAAAAATTTCACGAATGCGATAGATCAGAACGCAGGTTGACCATTCTATGGAAGATTTAGCTCCCTATAATGAATTATTTTAAATTAAACAGCTGGGTGCAACATTATATTAATCGGGGCCTTCTTTTTAAATGGGATCAAATTCTTCGTCCTGATAGTATCATATTATCAAGCATATTATGCTTCAAACCCCGGGCAAAACTTTTTTGAGTAGGTGCCTAATCAAGGCTGACCTGAAAGTACAGGATGGCGATGATGGATGAACGGATGAACCGGTCAAGTAGGTAAAATATGACGGTACTAATCCTTAACATTTGTTAGTTAAGGATGAAGAAGTACCTACGATTTTTCGATTGATTTGTGACTGAAATGAATTTCTAACTATTCATTTGGCCTGATGACAGTTGGGAAGATTTTGGAAATGTGCGCGTATATACTATATAGCGACTTCTCTCGCGTTCCAGAAGTAGGTAAGCGTTTCAGGAAACAATACATAATTGGAATACGCCAGATTATTGCCACCAACTATGATGAAATGAAACTATGATGAAGGCTTTCCGAGAGTTTTACCTCAGAAAAAAAGATTTAATCTCTCCTCTTCAATTCAGTATTGATAGTTGAGGCCAACTACTGATATTCTCCGACCACCGTATGCATCCCATCCCCACCTCATACAGGAATAAAATTATGATAAAGCCTTTAACATTTTAAATTGTTCTTGTCGAATAATGGCTGCAAACCAGCGAATAATCGTTCCCGTTGCAATCTAGGGTCTGTTTCGGTTGTAAAGGCATCCAGCATTCTTCACCTTGAAAATATTTGCCATAATTCTGGTTCAATAGGAAGATTCAACAGTTAGAACATCTGAAATGAAGTGTTGAAGCTGATTCGAGCAATTTTGTTATTGGAGTTGTTCGTCGATTCTTCAATGTCTTCAGGGACGAAGGCACGAGTCAAATGGCGGATGCACTTTGATAATTTTTCATCCTCATTTGATTATTGCATGATGCATTATTGCATTGCAGCCATTTACTCAGGGGAATGTGTGGCCTCCAGCTACTTGAGCAACTCGAAAAAGTAGAAAACCAGAGCATTCAAGGCGCTGATTCGCGCCTTCCAAAACACGCCAGGCTATTTTGTCAAAAGAGATTTGGATCTACCAAGCGCAAGAAAAGATGTTCTAGAGCGCTTTCGTGGTGGAAGAATGCCACATCTAGGGTATGCCTGATTGCACCTTCAGACAGCTTCCAGGCTGATGAAATAAACTCACTCATGGATGAATTTACTATGGTACTACGAGTAACGTATCTAGTAGGTAACATCTACGAGGCAATGGTCGGCTCAAGATACGCAGCAAGAAGTCCAGAGCAATAGGGTCCACAGATTCCATCAACCACGAACCCATCATGCCAAAATCTATGGATGCGCTCCTCCTACCAACTGTATGAAACATGGGCGCCATGTAAAGGGCCATGTATGTGGCGCGTATATGAAGCATTGTACCACAAACACTCATCTATTTTAAAGATCTGGATGCCTTGCGATTATTAGGCTTCTTGCTTGAGGGCAGGTATTGTTTCTATGGAGGTGCTATAGCACTACAGACAAGGCATTCGAATTCTGGACCCCTCTAAAACAGAAGTCACATTCTGGTCAAGGTTTTGGAGACACGCAAGTCCTGCAGTATTACTCTCTCAGCCAATCCCATAAAATAATCCATAATCAAAAACCGACTGCTGAGCAGGCACCCAGCCGACGCAATATCATCAAAAGCCAAAGATCTCATCGCGAGAACTTCAGACTGCTTTAGGCACAATTCACTCCATGGTTATCGAGGAATCTTGCAGCACAGCAACAAACCTTGAGAAAAGCAGGGCCCCTCAAGGAACAGGCTGCAGGGCCCCAAAATTTGCATCAAGCAGTAGTTCTGTTCTGTTACTCTGAATCCACCTATGGAAATGGGTTCAGGATCAGACGTGCTTCAATGAAAATCCAGTAAAAATTCGAATTATTAGGTATCTATCATACCGCAATTGAAGGGCACTGGGGAAGAAGGCACTAACTTTTGAACAAAAAAGCTCATTTTCCAAAATTTTCCTCTGACTGACAATGCGCCTTCTTCCCCTGTACCTTTCAATTCTGAAGTGGATGGTGAAGTGGATGGTATGATTGGATCATGAGAAACCAGTGGTGCCTAGATAACACACAATACTTCCATATTTTAAAAAGTAAAATTGTGACACAATTTGATCATATTTTGACTGCTTTTAAGGGTGTTTAGGTAAAAAATATCAAAAAATTCACAATTCAAATTTTAAAATTCTCCCAAAATAAAAATACGCCACATCATCGGAACATAAAAAATATCCACATATCCTGCAAGGTAAACAATGATTTCAAGACCAAGAACGCTCAAATCGGTTCATCTTTGCGGCAGGAAAAAAATGAAATAGAAAACACTGGGAATGCAAATTTATCGGAAGTACTGTGAGTTACTCAAATTTCTATTAAGCAGGGTGTTAGGTCTTGCCGAGATAAACATTTCTGTTTAAGAAATTTGAGAAAAGGTTGAAAATCGAGGGAGGGATGGCCATTTTTGTAAATGACCACGGACGGACAGACGGACACACGGACAGACGGACACACGGACAGACGGACACACGGACAGACGGACACACAGACACTTGTTCGGGAAGTGATTCCAAGTAAATGTGTATGAGAAAAAGTTTTTTCTGAAGCTCCGTTCCGATTCTCGATTTTAGGACGATTCCAAAACTTCCATTTACTCTGAAAATAATATTTTTCCATATTATGAAAGTAAAAAAGGTGTATGCTTATGCGGTGGCTTATCGGAGCTCATGGTGGCTATGAGATCATTGTTTATGAGCAAGTCAACATTGAACTTGCGTAGGACCGAATGACCATGTCAAAAATTATCATGATTATGATGACCTAGGGTGAGTGCGTTGTTGGGGTATCTCAAGGGGGCAACTGGGACACAGGGTGTATCGTGTCGTGAGCCCAGAGACCACGCCATGGGGAACCAGCGACCTTTACCCTCCCCATCCTGCAGACCGTCTGTACAGACCGATTCTTAAGTAATTTTAACATTCAATTGAATTAGCCATTTTCCCAAGAAACAAGACTCCACAGACTAATGATACAAAACATTGATGCTGATGCAGGTGCGCAAAGGTGAACACATCCATATCATCGGCCAATCATAGAATAGGGTCTGTTTGTCGGTACGTGGAATGGGGAGGGGAAATGTCTGACGTCATTACGTGTCTATATGGCGTTAAGTCGTGTAGGAGCAGCAGGGCCCACCCACTCTAGACAGTTGTTGGACAAGAAACAGTAGATATGTACCTCCAATTGAGATTCTTAGTGATTTCGCCCTATAAGTTGCCTCAACGTTTATGGTACATACGTAGGGGAAAGTGACCTAATATGAGACACATGCCTATTATGAGATAGCGCTCTCCAGCCTCTGTATGGTGCTATTCTCCAGCGGTTTTTCCGTAAACTTATACCTAGGGATGTTCTTGAGTGGAGGAATGGCTGAATCACCCAACTCCATCTCTGTGGGGGCCTCAGTTTGCGATAAGGTGGCCAGCGTGTGAAGTGAAATTTTTTTAATCAGTTTTTGCATCGATTTGACACCGACAAGATACGTATTTTCTTAGAACTAAACTAGTGGAAAATGTTGGAAATTTAATGTAGTTTCCATCCCTCATTTCAGTTTTCTTCTTATCTTCCTTTTCTAGAGTCTATATAAAAGATCGATGATCAAGGGCAAACTGCCTATTATGAGACACTACAAGTGCCCCATTATGAGATATCTCATATTAGGGATAAATAAGCGAATTTCTTATTTTAAATCAAAACCTCGTCGTTTTAGTATGTAAAGCTTCTGCAATATGAAATTTATCAATTTATCTCGCCCTTGATTAATTTAACATGAGTGTTATCGGAAATGGGAACTCGTCTCGGATGGCTCCAACAAAGAGGAAAACCTGGAGTAAATAAGCAATCACTTTACCTGCAGATATTTTTCATTTTATTTTGCAAAACTTTTGTCGCATTGTTTTTTCTTTTTTTTTTTGAGGGGACATTTTTGATTCGAAACTTTCTTTTTTTACATTGTGTGCATTTTTTCTCTGGTCAGTCTCAGTCCCAAAAATTACGTACAATTACGTAACGATATCAACCTAATGGCTACCAAATTTTTGAAGACTGAAGATTACCTTTTTCTGAAGATTTCATATAAATCTCAACCAAAGATTGTTAACCTAATTTTGAAAGCTGACAGTATTTTTTGTAATTTTGTAAGGCCATTACTTGAAACATTTTCCAAGGATATTATATTGGTAGGGATCTTAACCCTATATAGTATTGATTGTAAGTCAGAGATTCATTTTGTACCTTTATAATATAAAGGTACAAAATGAATCTCTGACTTATTATGAATGAAACTTCATATTATGAATGAAATCTCTAACAAAATTTTGATTTTCATTATTCCTAACAAAGGGAGTCCTAATATGAGACTGTCTCATTTTAGGAACAGCATGTATCTCATATTAGGCAACCTGTTGCCCAATCGAACAAGCTGGACTGATTTCGAAAAATTGACTTTTTCGAGCATCTGAATAACGATTGGTTGAAATTTCAATTAATATCTTTAAAAGGGAATGTTAATGAACAAATAAAACCAAAAGCTGATTTTTTTAATTGCATCCAAGTGGTCATTAGCGCCTTCTGAAAAAAAGTATCTCATATTAGGTCACTTTCCCCTATTTACCTCACTACAACCCCCGTACCTCACCTACCTATCTACCAATGTATGATTTTCACTTCTCATACTGCACTGATTTCCAAATACCGTTGATCTGTCGGGCGTGTCGGAAACTTTCCATTTTTTAGTGTCCACTAAAAAACAAAACCAAACAGAGAGGTTTTTCTATTTGGTCAATTTATTCATGTCCACGAGGTAAAGTAATCTATCATGTTCGACGTGAAGCTTATTTTATTCGTGAGTTCCCTTCACATTTTTACGTATTTTGTTTTACAAAAAACTCAATGGAAAGAAATTTTCATGAATCAATGAAGGCACAATATACGCATGAAACGTGTTTCTTCAACGATCGAATAATCGAACAAGTGAGCAAGTTGATAAAAGCCGAAAAGAACAGTGGGACCTGGATCCTGCATTATTCCACTTCTGGACCTCGAAAAATTGGGGTGAAACGCCAAAATGAATATTTTGAATACAATATGGAAATACGTACCTATCCAAAATTATTGCGGAAAAATCTGAAAATATTTTCCTATAGGTGTATGAATTAATCAAAATTTTCCGGAATAGCAATGCTGACCATAACATGAATTTTAGCGACAAATTTCAGACTACCGCTGAAAACTGTTGTCGAGTTGGTAGGTACTCATATTAAAATCTAATGGGTTAGTGGTGATGCGGGATTTGGGGGTAATAAACCAAATCTAACGTGTACATAGCGGTAAAACATATTTCACTCATTTTTCATCACTGGTTTCTGTAATTCACCCAGCAGAGGAAGCAGTCGCAGGCTAAGAACTAAAATAACGAAAAAGTCTCGTCAATCTTACAGAATAGTTTTTTCTTTTTTCATAATTTTATTTAAGAAAAATACTGTACGATAAGACGTTGATCAGTTAATAACAAAAAGAATGCATATTCAACACTATGTACATAAATAATACAACAACCTACTTCAGTTTGGTGAATCAGCAAGGAAATCAACCCTATATTGGACCGTAATTGTACTCGACATTGTGAAAAGGAATAAAACACGCTCAAACTTAAAACTAAGGCATTCGCATTCCGGCTGAACACAGAAGCTGGCACGATGGCAGTGAAATTTCATTCTATTCTGTGTTTGAACTCAATTCGAGGAACTTTATGGCGGGGCTTCGACAAAAGGAAGACCTAAGTTGTACGCGGGACATTGGGTAATTCAGCGGTTAGTTGTAATAAAGGTAATTTAGCTGAAGTAGTTCAAAGTGAAGCTGTAGTTGAAACATTAGCATTTTTTGTAACACCTATAGCTTTATTTGATAATGTGTTTTTTCTTGTTTTTTTTCCCCTCGTTTTTTCAGTTACCAAACCATTTTACTAACCTCCAACTATCCAATCTTGCAAGAATCCTGAATGCTGTTTAGCAACCTCCCAAATTTCATTCCACTGGGATAATTTATGTTTCTTTGTTTATTCGCTCACCAGGTCGAGTGTTAACGTTTCTTAGCTACCATGATCTACTATCGCATTTTGCTGTAATTACATTATGGACCTTGTACCATCCAGCTGCGAGCACAGGGATGTAAAACGACATTGATGTTTTACCTACACAACGCTGATTTTGATTTTATTTATTTTTCATGAGATGTTAGATTTTGGTTTATTATTCAATTTGAACCATTGCAATCGCTCAAGAAAAACATGTTTTCCTAGTTTTTCCGTCCGTCCGCTTCACGCGTCTGCCGTAAACACATTTTCTACCAATCGGCTGTAGAAAAAATTTTCAGGAAAAATCAGCCTTGGTCCAGGACAGCCCCGAATCAATGTGTCGATTTTAGAACCTCTAAAAAAATTGCTGATGTTTTGAAAAATCGTGTATTTTTTTATGTTACCAATTACACGAAGAAATTCATTGTATATATCGATTTTCTTTGCCTTTGATGAGCCTGGGGAATCAATCGACCATTGATTATCAGTTAAATGTCATCAGTTAAAATTAGGATGGTCCTATCCCACAATCCAGCGAGGGGACTGTACATGATTCCCAAAACCTGCCATAATTTCCACGCTCGGAATCCAAACACAAAATCGAATTTGTCGAAGGCGAAAAATTTTTCGTGCCAGAATCATCATCAACCGATTTCAACGGAAAACATGACAAAAGACAAATTTCAGCTAGCAGAAAAATAACTTTCTACACAGCGGAAAACGAAGGCGGTTGATTTATACAGCAAAGTATTATACTATTCGAGAGACCGTCGAGGTAATTTTCACAAAATACGCCTCCCAACGTACGTGGATCACTTGCGAAAACGATTTTACAAAAATCAAAACACAATTCCGAGGGAACGTGAACGAGAGGAGTAAACAATCTCTGACGAGCTAATTTGGTAACTTGTCGACTTAGCACATTTTCTTCAGAACAATTCCAAAAAGACTAAAAGTACATTATTACGAGGAATCATTAGTTTCACGAGAACAAATAATGGCATCATGGTTAACGATTTGAGAAAACGGCTCGCCACTAGATGACCAACGCGCGATTTTGGATTTTTCTCTGCGATCCTCAATTGACGAGTCGATGGCTTTACTACGAAATCGCGAAAATGGTAACAAATATTTTCATTAGGAATTTTTCTTTTTAAGTTGCTCCGCGGCTCTACTGAGGGAAATCAAGTCGAAAAAAAAAACAAATCGTAGATTACAGATTTTTCACTTTACAGTTCCTCTTCAACTTTGGTCAAAAGCAAAAAAACGCGTACGTTCACATTTTCTCCTGGTATTCACTATGTACAAAGACGGCAATGATTTATTGCATGCCTAAACAGTGTTCAAGATGCAAACAATATACATATATCAACAATTTGTATTCAATTTTATTCTCTGTCGTTTGTGTTGATACAATCAAAAACAGATAACGCTCTAATTACAAAATATTAGGATAAATTTCTCTCTTTTTTAATGTTAGTTTCTATTCCCTATGTTGTGGCCCACTACCGTTGTATAGTAGAGTTGAGCAGAAAAGGAACATAGAACATTTTGCTCTCGAGGAGAAGGGATGCTGCGGATTGAACCTGGAAATTTCGAAAACGGAAGTGTAATCGATCCGGTCAAAATGGGAAAATTTATTAAAGATAATATATTATTACGGTTCACAATGATATTAATCCAAACCTCAGGTAGCCGAACGAGGAGATCATGAAATCGGTTGGGTTGGTTGGGGCTGGTATGTTCGACGAATGTCCGCAGGCAAGTCATGTACCGTTCCTGTATCGCTTCCAGTTCTGTCGTACCCCATCGCCCTGGAATATATTTTAGTATGAATTGAGAAACTCGGAATAAGAAGAAATCCGCAATTTCAAAAAATCCGGTCAATATTTTTATACAGGCGCTGCATGGACGATTTGACGCTTTATCGACTTCCAGCTACTATTAAACAATTTTTCAGCCCTGTACAGAGTAATATACAACCGATACATCATTCATATATCACCAAAGTAGTAATAAATCACTTCTCCCACCAGCATGATGGATTTTTAACCGATGCCAAAAAAACTGGGTTACACAAGTTGACTTTTTTTGACGATTTTCTTTTCAGTCATTTTTTCATCTGTTTAGGAATACTACAGGTGGGGCTACAGCTAGAGATGTAGCATAAATCTCAAAAACATGGGAAGAAATATTTTTGAAAATTCGAAATTTTGCTTCTCGCAGCTTTTTGATTACTGTCCATTTCCAACTTTTTCCGAAAACGTCTTTTAGGTGGTGGGTATTCAGGCACATTTTTCCCAAAAATGTCCGATTTTAAAGATGATGCCATAGGGTTGCAATTCTTCGAGTATTTTTCTCGGATTCCTCGTTCAATTTACCATAGGAAAAATTAGGTTATTGGTTTTTGTTGTAAAAACAGAAAAAAAAAATTAAAAAAACTAGAGTGTGACGAAAAAATTAACAAAAAACATAACCGACTTCAAAAAAACTTGAGAAACTGAAAAAATAAAAATGCAAATGGAAAAAGTGATGATTCAAGTGGTGAGTTGTCTTTAGTGCTGAGCTATCCAGTAGAAAAGGTCTTAGGATAGGTATACTTTCCTTATCATACCAAAAATGGCTGTCAAAACCTGATTTTCACATCATGCATTTTTCTCTTCTACTTCTTAATTTTTTATGCTTTTTTGAAGTCGGTTTTATTTTTTTGTTAAATTTTTTTTCATTATTGAAGCGATGGCAGAACTTGTGTTTTGAGAAACTAACAAAATTCCTATCCCCACTAACAAAATCCGTCACTCATACTCAAAACAGCGTATCTCTTACGTACCCGATGGTGAGGAGCAGGGGTTCAGCATAATGATGACCTTCAGGCATACGTATTCATGCATGGTAAGCTTGATGCGCCGAAACATGAGCGTGACGTGGGTGATTTTCTCGACCATGAGGCCAACGTCCTGCCGCAGCTGGTCCATCGTGATTGGCCGGCCCATCATCGACGTTAAACACGTTTGCAGCGTGCACAGGTTGTTCGACACCTACGAAAACGGAAAAATTATGAATAACCGGGCGATTTTGACGTGAAATTGCCATAAACGATGAGTAAGTATTGTTTTCATTGAAAGTTTCTGTGCATTTTTTAACCTCCAAGATGAATAGCCGAAAATGCGATTGAAATTCTTGTTAATTCCCAAAATCTATTTTTGATTTGCCAAAAAATTTCTTTTGCCCTTAGTATAGATATATATATTTTTTAAATAAACTTTATAAAATTAAAAAAACTACTTCAAAGGCATATTTTTTATGCCTTATTTTTCATAAGGCGTGTTTGAAAACCAGCGATAACAGATTGAGCTTAAATACTGCCTTACCCGATTCCGGAGTTACCTAGGGAAACTTAAAGAACCGTAGTTCAAGTGGCAACACTAGCTATCTCATATAACAGGCTGAGGTAGCTCGTGTTGCCACTTGAGCGATGAAATTTGATCTAGTCAACATATTCGGGTATTATATGTAATCTTTTCGCTTCAAACTGCTCGGAGCCAAAATTGTTTCGGACATTGACCACCAATTATTGGTGTGTGCCTGTCTGTCGCTGTAAGCAGAATAGCTCAAAAACGATAAGAACCATTTAGTGAAAACGACTGAATAAATAATCAAATCAGCGTGGGTACGCACTTTTTGTAATAGCCACTCTTTAGAGCGAAAATCAGTCTAATTCGACATAAGCATCGGTCAAACGCAGGTCAACATTTTCTCAACACTAGAAATTATACGTTTTGGGAGAAAGAAATTGGCGTCATAGCAGAAAATACGTTTTTGACATTATAAAAGTTGACAGTAGGTCTGGGACACTCTGTATTTTCATCGTTTCAGTGTCATAAGCGGACGTGCAGTTCATGTTGTGCATTAGAGACATGTTTACAAGCCATTGCTTAAATTTGAATATGATTTGTAAAGCTCGTCCAAAATCCAAAGATAGGTAAAGAAATTCGAGACGAACTCTAGAAAGTATTTCCCCATGCAACGCCATGTCGCAAGAGATACGGGCAACCAAAAAAATAGCAAATCGTCGCTTAAACAGCAACATGCTATAACTCAGTTTTCCCAACTTTTCAGGAGACCCAAAAAACTGTTTTCATTGCTGGCCAATTGAGAAGGATGAACATGGCTTGGAAACGCCTATAAAATTTCGTTCAACCCCAACACCACCTCTACCAATCACAGCAATGCATTTCCTTTGCCCCATGTTTGTAGAATTTTGAAAAAAACTGGCCACAGCAGTGTTCGCTTCTGTCCTTTCGAAATTCTGGCCACGGTCATGGATCCACAGCATTGTTTTACTATATTTACAAGGTCTAATTCAAATTGGCCAAAAATTGAGTTATAGCATGTTGCCGTTTAATCGACGAAATCTCACTGTTTTTCACAACTTCACGCATCTAGGCTAGTTCTTGGCTAAAACAGCGTATCATCTATTTCCAAAAAAAAAGCTCGACATTAGCTGGGTTTACATGCTGCGTCAGCCGGGAAAATGTGGCAAATGCATTCTGCAAAGGGCTAAAAAGGCCTCGAAAGCCTCTAAACTTGAAAAACGCAATTCCTCAGCCGGCGGCTGACGCAGCATGTGAACCCAGCTTTACCTCTTGCGTGAAATGGACTTCGGTGCCGTCGGAAGCGGTGCTGCCCAATTTATTAGCACCGTGGATGGCTTGGTAAGCTGACGTGGTTAACACTAACAGCTCGTGCCATTTATGGGTTAACAGCTTGGTGTGCACCTGGAACATTTTTCGAGAGAACGGATTGAAAATTGGTAACTTTCGCTTGATGAACCATAACATAGGGCAGCTGCTATAAGAGTTGTATTGACAGAAAAACCTAAAAACCCACGAATTGGAGCAGCCTTGCTCTTGAGAATTGAAGAAATCACAAAAACAACCAATGTCAAAAAAGCTGATTTTCAGGAGAACGGGAAAACTGTCCATGAGAAAGCTTGTTGTTGTGGAATCATCTAAAGTTAGCATAGAGCTAACAAAATGCGCTGAAATCTCAATTTTCGATTTTTACTTCCATATTTACAGAGTAAATGGAAGTATTGTGATCGTCCTAAAATCGAGAATCGGAACGGAGCTTCAGAAAAAACTTTTTCTTATACACATTTACTCAGAATCACTTCCTGAACAAGTGTCTGTGTGTCCGTGTGTCTGTTAGTCCGTGTGTCCGTTAGTCCGTGCGTCCGTCCGTCCGTCTGTCCGTCTGTGGTCATTTACAAAAATGACCATAACTCCCTCAATTCTCAACCTTTTTTTCAAATTTCTTGAACTGAAATGTTTGTCTCGGCAAGACCTAACACCCTGTTTAATCGAAATTCGGATAACGCACAGTACTTCCGATATATTTGCATTTTTAGTGTTTTCTATTTTATTTTTTTCCGGCCACAAAAATGAACCGATTTGAGCGTTCTTGGTCTTAAAATCTTTGTTTTACCTTGCAGAATATGTGGATATTTTTTATATTCCAAAAATGTATTGTATTTTTATTTTGGGCGAATTTTAAAATTTGAAGAGTGAATTTTTTGATATTTTTGGCCTAAACACCCTGAAAAGCAGTCAAAATATGATCAAATTGTGTCACAATTTTACGTTCCAAAATATGGAAGTATTGTGTGTTATTTACGCACCAGTGGTTGTAAAATACCACCGTTCGCGAAGTATTCTCAGTAAAAGTGTATGAGAAAATTTTCTTTGAAGTTCCAATCCGATTTTACGACGATCAAAATACTAGCATTTACTCTGTAAATATGGATGTAAAAACGGTTTTGAAATTTTCAATTAACCTGAATTTAACCCCACAATTGACAAAATGCCTTACAACTTCGAAAACGGACTTCTGGTTTCCTGTAACTAGAACATGCTGCAAGAATATAATTTTTTTAATCTCGATTTTTTGTAGGCTTTACAAGCGAAAAAAAAATGGTGAAAACAGATGAAAAGACTTGGTGAATTGAAGACACTCGCTGATTTCAAAACTTATTGTATAAACGAAGTATTTAATTTTTTTGTATTTTTATTTTTTCGCCCACGCAGCGACTTTTTTTTGTTAAAAGACAATTTTAACTAGTACCATCTAAAATAGAATTTACACGCCTTAAAACTTTTACTCAGCACCTGATAGAGATGAACGCCATTTACGTTTGAATGACCTATGGGATGTAGTGCGCGAAATGGGACCTAAATTCCTACTCGGCGGTGACTTCAACGCTAAGCACCCTCGTTGGGCTTCAGCTACAACCAACCCCAGAGGTAGAATTCTTCTTGAAACCGCACTTAAATTCAACCTAAACGTTTTTCACCCACTGGAACCCACGCACTACCCGAGAAATTCAAGACATGCCCCTGATATCCTTGACATATTTCTCGGAAAAGATATGAACAACTTAGCCGGGCCAGCGGGTGTCCAACACGCATTGTCATCAGATCACTACCCTGTGCTAATCAACGTGAATGGCCTCATACCCTGTACAAAGCGAGACTCAGTTATACGAAATCCGTTCGACTGGAAGAGATACTCAGACATCCTAAATGAAATAACTGACCTCTCGATACCATTGAGGACCCCACAAGACATTGACGTTGCGGTGAGCCGATTGACCCACAACATACACTACGCTGCTACCGAAGCTGGAACACCAAACCGCCCCATCACACACAGGCGTTACTCACACAGTCCTACTCATATTACAGATCTTCTCAACGTTAAACGGAATGCACGCTTACAATGGGAACGGACAAAATATCCTGCCCATAAAACAGCATACAACCGGGCTAGCCTGGACCTGAAAAATGCTCTATCAAGATTACGTGACGAAGAGAACAGAAACATGTTGCTTCAGCTTGAAGCAAACAATGGATCGCTCTTCCATAAAGCAAAAACTTTAATTAAACAACCTACAACTATCCCCCCACTCAAACAAAACGGAAATTGGCTATGCACCCCTAGTGAAAAAGCAGAGGCATTTGCCAAAAACCTGACGGAACAATTTTCGCCAAACCCAAGCAGCATGCCGGAGTTTCACCAAACGATCGAGGAAACCATCACCGAACCTCTGGATCTTTCGCCGTTCAGGGAACACTTCACACCTAACCAAGTAAAGAACGCTATCAACAGGACTTCACCAAAAAAATCACCGGTAGCAGCGACGGCATAAACCAATCTCTCCTCAAACATCTGCCTCGGAAAACGATTACAATGCTTACCCAGATCTATAACGCGATGCTACGAACAACCCACTTCCCGCAGAAGTGGAAGCATGCTGAAATAGTGATGATCCCTAAACCCCTCAAACCCACTCAGAACCCCAGCAGTTACCGCCCAATCAGCCTCCTATCTATTTTCTCAAAATTGTTTGAAAGACTCCTGCTCCCAAAACTACTACCCTACTTCAGTCCAGCCATTCCTGACTTCCAATTCGGATTCCGTCGCCAGCGCTCCTGTGAGCAACAACTCCATCGATTGGCAGAAGAGATACTCGAAGCGTTTGAAGATCGCAAGTTTGCCAAGGACTATTCCTCGATACTGAGAAGGCCTTCGATCGAGTTTGGCATCCCGGACTACTTTACAAAATCAAGCCTCTGCTACCGGACACTTATTATCGGATAATACAGTCGTTCCTCTCGAATAGAACATTCCATGTCAAATGCGATGATGCCTGCTCCTCAGCACAGCCTATTCGGGCGTCGGTCCCCCAAGGCAGCGTCTGGGGCCCTATACTTTACCTATTATACGCCGGAGACATCCCCACACAGAGAGGAACTAGCTCGTTCATGTTCGCTGACGACCACGCAGTGCTCGCGAGAAACTCATCGGGAGTCGCAGCGTCCACAGCGCTGCAGAGCCTGGTCGACGATGTCCAGGAATGGACCCAGATGTGGAGAATCAACATGAATAATGATAAATCATGCATCGCAACTTTCACACTCCGACGCAAGTTCCAAACCCTCCCGGTCACTATGAACAACTCACCCGTTCCTCCAGCCAACGTCGTCCGGTACCTGGGAGTTCACCTCCAACAGCGCCTCACCTTCGACAGCCACGTGAGCGAGCTGGTCAAACGAACTCGTGCCAGGATCAACCTACTTAAGCCGTTAATGGGACTCTAAACCACGCTGTCGCTAGACTACAAGCGGATACTGTACCTAACTATGATACGTCCCATTTGGCAATATGGATGCTCGGTTTGGGGTCTGGCCTGCAAATCACAAATCCAACGCGTACAATCCCAGCAAAATAGAGCCTTAAGAATGATAACCGGAGCGCCATGGTTTGTTAGGAACAGCGTTCTCCATCGTGACCTCAATATTCCCGAAGTACAAACTACAATTGAGAACACCATGTATCGCCTCCGAAATCAAATTACTGATCTCAACACCCCGGCCTTCACTGAACTCCTACGGTCCTGGAATAGGCAACTCGAGCCGAGAAGACTGAAGAGGAAACGCACAACAGATATCTCGGTACCATGAAAAATTATAATGGAGGACCATAAAATGAACTAAAAACATCCCATGAAACAATCTATGATACTAGTCTATATTTCTAATAATTCTATTTACTAATAGTTCTATATTTCTATATTTTCTATAGTCTATATTTCTAATAGTTCTATTTTCTACTCTACCTAGTCTGCACTATTAATGTTTTCTATTCTCTATAGACTATACTTTTGAGGGAATGCCATGGGGCACACACCCTCGCACAGGTGCCATATAGCATTTCTAAGTGCTGTTGAAAAACAAAATATTTATGCATCAAACTAAAAAGTAACATAGTTACTAAGAGTTGACCAATAAAGTGTATTAAAAAAAAAAAAAAAAAAAAAAAAAAAAACGCCTTAAAAGACAACTTAACGCAGGAAAACAAAATTCCGTTTGAACATTGGTCGAGAGCCGACTCTCCCGCCATGGAGACGCGCCGCGCTGCCGGAACCCGAGCCGGGCGGTGCCGACCCGGGCAATCCGAGCCCTTCGATCAACGATCCAGCCGCCCGGCACGGCTCAGCAAGCCGTAGGCGCTACGATTCCGAGAATCTACGACCCGCGCGCATGTTCGTCCGTGTAATTTCATGTTCGGCTATCCTGCTAGTGTGAATCGCCTGTTCGCGGCCTCAGTCTTCCGCCGTCTTCCCCTCCGGGTCGGTCGCGTCGCGCTCGCGTAAGTAAATTTTCCATTTTGCCCCCCTATTATAGGAAAAAACACTTCGAAAAATATTTTACATAGAAAAACTTCGTTTCTAATTGTCCTTTTTCTGATTTCCTTCTTCAAATTTCTTGAACTAAGAGATTTTTCTCAGTAAGACCTATCACCCTGTTGAATCGAAATTTGAATTACTCGCAGTACTTCCGATAAATTAGCACTTTTAGCGTTTTCAATTTTATTTTTTTCCTGACCACAAAATTGAACCGATTTCAGCGTTCCTAGTCTTAAAATCTTCGGTTTAGACTGCAGAATACGTTGGTATTTTTCATGTTCCGATAACTTTTCATATTTTTAGGCGAGTTTTAAAATTTGCATTATGAGTCCTGGTATTTCTGAGCCATAAAGCCTCCAAAGTAGTAAAAATGTGATACAATCGTGTCGAAAATTTGCGAATCATAATATGGAAGTATTGTGTGTACCACTGGTTTGAGTGAAGGTTTTCGATAATTCAATTAGGTACCGATTATTTCGGTCATTTCTGCGTGAAAGCAAGTGAGTTCGGCATAGTGCGGGCTTAATATCGATAATAAGTTAAGAAAAATGCCATTGTTTTCGCCCGTTAACCAAATGTATCCCGAATTTTACCGAATTTTTCCGATTTTATCGGAGAGAGGGTCGGAGCTAGTTAGGGCATGTCGCTCTAGTCTCATAGCTTAATATGTACTTTGGTACACTGCGGTCATTGCCTCGCCGCCTCGAGCGGACTGGATCCAGCGTGTTGAGGGCGTTGGGTCCATCGCGGTCGCCTCGGGTTCAGTGTCCGTTGGACTAGCACGCCGGGCTTGGCCAGGAATTGTCTTGGGTGCATAGCGCTGCGTCTACGGAAAAAATAGTCGGCGGCGCATCGCCGCGTAGACGCAGCGCCGCGCTCCCGGATTTCGCCAGTGGAGCGGGGCCGTGTAAATTGAATTGTGCACTCGCTAATCTATATATCGATTTTTTTTTCGATATATCGATAGTTTGTGTTTGTTATTCAATAACAAATCTTTGTAATCGCCCAAGTTTCAAATAATTTTAAAATTTTCCGTAGGTACTCTCACGATTATTTCTCATTATCCGAAAATTTCTTTCTACTCCGACTGGTTTATTTCTTGGTAAGAAAAGATAGTTTTGGTAAATTTCTTGGACTTTTGTTGTTAATAAAGATAAATAATATAAATGTAAATATAATATAAATAAAGGTGAATAAAGATAGATTGGTCAAATTGTTAATAAATATAAATAATATTAATAAAGATAAATAATATAAATATAAATAAAATATAAATACATAAATAAAGGTAAATAAAGATAGTTTTGGTAAATTTCTTGGACTTTCGTTGACCTATCGATAGTATTGGTTAATTTCTTGGACTTTCGTTGGTAAATAAAGATAAATAATATAAATACAGGTGAATTAAGATAGTTTTGATAAATAAAGATAGTTTTGGTAAATTAAGATAAATAATAGATATATATTTATAATATATTATTCTGTCGACCTATCGATAACACGGAACTATCGATAGCACCGATCGATTAATACTATCGATATTAAGCCAGCACTATTCCGTAATAATAATTCCACGAAATCTCGGATTCGATGAATATAACCGACAATCTTTTGCAAAATACTCATTTCATTTTCTTACCGTCCCGTTTCGCTCGTTCCGATTCGCGTCCGTCCGATTTCTCGTGCCGGTTGAGGGAACAACAATTTTTAAATGGTTCTGTGTTGTGTCGCTGTATTGTGTTGTGTTGTGTGGTGGATTCGCTTTGGACTTTGTGTCTGCCGCCCTGGTAACGCCACAAGTCAAGATTCCATCGGTTCGATGAAAGTAAGTGCTAGAATAGTGTCGAAAATCTTTCATCCTATGCTCGTTCTGGCGCATTCCTATGCTCGTGGCTGTCGTTTTCATAATCAACTTGGAAATTCAGATTTTTTTATGATTGAGATTTTCATCTTACATTTTTATGAACTTGTCCTCGCTGTAGTCTACAGCTAATCCAGTGTAGTAAGCAATATTTTTTTCTCTCGATTTTATTCAAAATTTGACGTCTAACCGCAATGCTTCTTCTTGTTTGTTGCAGGTGTGATCAAGTGCCGTGTTTATTCTCAAGGGAGTGCAATTCCAAACATTTGATCAATATTAGTAGGTGATTACGTTAGGTTTGAAAATTTCGGTTTGGTCTTCATCTGATCAAACTTCAAAGTTCAAAAAGTTTCAATTCCTGACTGGAGGAGCCTTTGACAATTGAGTCGGTAGGTATTTCTTTGCTTTAAATTTTCACCATAGAAAGCTTTTCGATAGAAGATTTTCGACACAAAAGCTTTGAGTAAAACCTAGTTAGAAAAATTCAAAAATCCCTTAAATTCGTAAATTGAACTGTTTTCTGGATTTTTTCTCCTAAAATCAAGTTTCATTTTGACAAAAAAAGTGTCGTGCTGTGGAAACATTCTGTGGTTCGAGAAGTGCAACACCTCGGAGTATGCAGCCGGAGGACATTGGCCAACGAGGAGCGACGCGGCCAAACGTAAGTTACCATTAAATGCTAAATTTTATCATTTTTGATAAATTTATGATTTATATCACACTATTTCTATTATTTCTGCTTCCCTGAAGCAAATGGAGCTCCAACGGATTTTCCATTTTTTTGTTACAGGTATGTCCGAACTTGTCTGCGTTTGGTCCAAAGGTAAGAGTTTTTCATTTGAAATCGAAGAGATGCATGGCTTACGAACGAAAAATAGGTAAATAGGTAGGTATTGTAGTGAAGGATCCCCCCATTTTGGCACTTTATCGACCCGTTACATTCCCATAAACTAGAATTTCGCGTTTTTTATTATCTCGTGTCCTGTCCAGTTTTTCTTGACATTTCTGAAGTGTTTCTCGAAAAGTCTTCGCGATTTATTGTGACTCGGGTTTCTCCTGATGTTCGAGCGTTCAATTAAGTCGTGGGAATAGGTAAGTACGATTCATTAAAAAAAAATGCCAATTATTAGATACAAAAATTACCTTGAATAATTTTTTGTGCTTTGAATATCCACTGTTCGTAATCATTTTACGGCCATCGATCAGAAATTAGGCTGTAACTCGATCGGAAATTCACTATTTGTTTTCACACAATGTCATTGCAGTGATGGACAATACTACAACTATCCGTAACATCTTCGGGCTGAGGATTCATATAATTTCGACCGAACTTCAGGTAAGTTCGATTGGTCGTCAGTTTATTAGAATCATCATATTATATTACTATGAGTATAAGTACCTGGGTGATTCTCCGAAAGCAGGGAAATTTGTGTCCCGAGCTTGTTGAGGCAATTCTATATGAGATTAAGAAATTTTTTTAAACCTATGGATTAAGGGCATTGTTAGCTTGGATTCTATCAGTAAATAACCATTTTTACGCATGCATAAGTATTTGTAAATTGCGTTGAAAGGTGTCTTTTTTCAGACCCTTACACGTCCAATTTCTCGGTTTTTCAAGTTTCACACCCCTCAGTTCGAAGGATAAAATTTTAATTGCCTAAAAAAGTGGCAGGTTGTATTCATTTACTCTTCAACTTATGTCTACTGAAGGGAATTCAAAAATTTTTAATGTTACATAATAAATCAGCTTGAATTTATCATGTCCAGTCATTTTTGAAGTTTTCATTCAGACCCTCACATTAGGTAGAAAATGATAATGAAAATGACTTTACACTGGCGATGCAGGCCACAAAGTGGAATCAGGAGGTAGTCTACATCAGGTAGGCTCTGTACCCGCCCAGATGTTTGCGACTCGTTTCCAGAACGCGCCATGATGGGTATAACCCTCGAAATGTGGGCTTTTTGCGTGGTGATTTTTTTCTTTCAGACCCTCACCTTGTCATTATTTTTTTTTTTTGAGCGAGTACATTTTTAATTGTCTCACTCACTTGTGTTATGCTCGGCTAGGACTAATCGATGTGTGAAACCGGAATTCTGAATTTTTACTTCCATGTTTACAGAGTAAATGGAAGTATTGTGATCGTCCTAAAATCGAGAATCGGAACGGAGCTTCAGAAAAAACTTTTTCTTATACACATTTACTCAGAATCACTTCCTGAACAAGTGTCTGTGTGTCCGTCTGTCGGTGTGTCCGTCTGTGGTCATTTACAAAAATGGCCATAACTCCCTCATTTCTCAACCTTTTTTCAAATTTCTTGAACTGAAATGTTTGTCTCGGCAAGACCTAACACCCTGTTTAATCGGAATTCGGATAACGCACAGTACTTCCGATATATTTGCATTTTTAGTGTTTTCCATTTTATTTTTTTCCGGCCGCAAAAATGAACCGATTTGAGCGTTCTTGGTCTTAAAATCTTTGTTTTACCTTGCAGAATATGTGGATATTTTTTACATGCCGAAAATGTGGCGTTTTTTCATTTTGGGCAAATTTTAAAATTTAAATAGTAAATTTTTTGATATTTTTGACCTAAACACTTTCAAAAGCAGTCAAAATATGATTAAATTGTGTCACAATTTTACGTTTCAAAATATGGAAGTATTGTGTGTTATCTACGCACCACTGGTTTATGAACTCTTCAATCGTATTGTCAAAAACCACCTTAAAAACCCACGAATTGAAACCTGGGAAAAGGATTAACCGTTTTGGTCTGTCACGAGTCAACTCACTTCAACAGGTAGTTCCAGGTAGAATGGTAATCTTTTGGTCCACTGAACCAACTTGTACACGATGGAATCGCCGATTTGCATCAACTTGTCGGATAAATCCGACTTGCTGTCCAAGAGATCTTCGAGGTTCTAGAATGAAAAATGAACCTTGAAATATTGTTACGCCAACAACAAAAAGTAGCAGTTAGCGGCGAATTAAATTTCATCATATTCGACCATTATAATTTTTACTAACACTTACTCGTAGAGTAGCAATGTCTTGAAACTCATCACAGTCTATCAGGGTTTGGATCATAGAAAGGGTAGCATCTATGGGTAGTGTTCGATCGCGAGATGAACTAACGGCATTGTCTAACCTCTGTCGCAGGTAGACAACCTGAAAAATCAGGATGAAATGAAAATATTGAAAATAGTACGATTTTATAAATAATAGACACTAATAGGCACTAGGGCAAAGGGGCCATTTGTTCTAAAACCGTAACTTCTAAAATGGTAAAATTTGAAAATGGTAAGATTGAGTAGGTACTTGAAAAAATGTTTTCCAACAGTGTTATTAAAGTAAAAAAAGGAAAAGTAAATTATGGTAGACCATTGTAGTGTCCAGGAGGCAATCTTGCTTTGAAAATGGCAAATGAATTATTTCATCAATACACAAAATTATTGATTGTCCAGGAACGCTCTAATTACCTGATCTTACGAAAAAGTCGGATTTCTAAGGTTTTTTGTTCGGTCACCTTAAAACTGCATTTTTCAAAATTTCGGAAAAACATCTACTAAAAACATTTTGCAATCCTCATTTTTAATAACGGGTCAACTTCGGTCATTGCCAGTATTCATACCCGAACTGGAACTCAAATTCATTCTCAAAACCAAACTCATACTCATCATCGAACTCAAGCTCGAATTCATACCTTAATAGCACTCAAACTCAAATTAAAACTCCTATTCAACTTCAAAGTCAAGCCTAAACTAAAACGTATACTCATAATCAAACGCAAACTCAAACTGAAACATCAACTTACGAGTATACTCACAATTGAACTCAAACTCATACCTACTCAAATAAAGCTCATACTCATACTCACAACCAAAGTCAAACTGAAACTTAAATTCAAACTCATACTACTCCAAGCTCCAATTCATACCCATTATACACTCAAACTCGAATTGAAACTCATAATCAATTTAAAACTCAAGCTCAAACTAAAACTCATACTCATAATCAAACACCGAGTCAAACTCAAACTCAGAAGTCAAACTTAAAGTCAAACTGAAACTTAAACTCATAATCCATGTCAAACTCAAACTCAGAAGTCAAACTCAAACGCGAACTTAAACTGAAGCTGAAACTGAAACTCATTCTCATAATAAAACTCATACTCATTATCAAACTCAAGCTCGAATTAGTTCTAAGTTCAAACTGAAACTTATAATCAAACTCAAACTTCAACTCATAGTCATATTTAAACTCATCTCAAAGTCAAACTGAAGCTGAAACTTGAACTCATCAAAGTCGAACTCAAACTCAGAAGTCAAACTCAAACTTCAACTAATACTCATAATCGAACTAAATCTCAAAGTCAAACTGAAACTCAAAGTTATGTATAACTTGTGTATACACAAACTGAAACATCAACTCATACTCATGATCAAACACAAGTTCAAACAAAAACATATAATCAAACTCGAAGTCGAATTCGAGCTTCAGCTCATACTCATAATCAAACGGAATCTCAAAGTCAAACTGAAACTCAAAGTCAAACACAAACTGAAACTTGAATCATTCTCATGATCAAATTGAAACTTCAACTGTAACTCATGCAATCTCTCTTCTTGTAACTGCTCTACAGTTTCAGTTTGAGTTTCATACTGAAGCTCGAGTCAGAGTTTGGAATTAAGTTCACTTTCATTTCGAGTTTGATTACGAGTATCAGTTTTAGTTTTAGGATGAGTTCCAGCATCAGTTTAGATCTGCGTTTGAGTTTGAACTGATTCATATCGAGTTTCAGTTTGACAGTTTCAGTTTGTGAGTATGAGTTGAAGTTTCATTTTGACTTTAATTATGAGTACGAGCTTGAGTTTTAGTTTGATTTTGAGTTTGAGTTTCAGTTTGTCATTGTATCTGATAATGAGTATGAGTTTTAGTTTGACTTCGAGTTTCAGTTTGACTTTGAGTCTGATAATGAGTTTCAGTTTGAGTTTGACTTCGATCATGAGTTGAAGTTCAGTTTGCCATTGAGTTTTACTTTGATTATGAGTCTGAGTTTTAGTTTGACTTTGAGTATCAGTTTGAGTTTGACTTGGATTATGAGTTTGTCGTTGTGTCTGATTATGAATATGAGTTTGAGTTTAATTACCTACTAGTATGAGTAGAAGTTTCAGTTTGAATTTGACTTCGATTATGAGTTTGAGCTTCAGTTTCAGTTTTTGTGATTATGAGTATACGAGTTCGAGTTTGATTATTATCATGAGTTAAAGTTCAGTTTGTAATTGAATTTGATTATGAGTTTGACTTTGTTTATGAGTATGAGTTTTAGTTTGACTTAGAGTTTCAGTTTGATAATGAGTTTAAGTTTCACTATCAGTTTGACTTTGAGTCTGATAACGAGTATGAGTTTGAGTTTGATTGGTAGCTTCAACTGTTGGAGTTTCAGTTTGAGTTTGACTTCGATTATGGGTGTGAGCTTCAGTTTCGGTTTGTCATTGAGTCTGATTATGAGCATGAGTTTGAGTTTGATTATCAGTATGAGTTGAAGTTCAGTTTGTCATTGAGTTTGATGATGAGTTTGACTTTGATTATGAGTAAGAGTTTGAGTTTGAATATGAGATGAAGTTTGAGGTTGAATTTGAGTTTAATTGTGAGTAAGAGTAGAAAATTGAGTTTGATTATGACGATGAGTGTTAGTTCTTGAGCTGATGAGTTTGAGTTTGATTGTGAGGGTGTGAATAAGTTTTAGTATTGGCTCGACTTTGAGTTTGATCATTAGTATGAGATGAAGATTCAGTTTGAGTTTGACTTTATGTTTGATTATGAGTATGAATAAGAGCTCGAGTTTCAGTTTGACTTTAAGTTTGAGTTTGGTTAAGAGTATGAGTATGAGTTTGAGTATCATTATGAGTAGAGTCTCAGTTTGAATTTGACTTTGAGTTTGATCGTGAGTTTTAGTTTGAGTATGAGTATGATTTTGAGTATTTGATAAATTCGCGATCGGCAAACTTCCCTAACGTGGAAATAACAAAAAAATCGCTCACTTCGCTGGGATTGGTAAGTGCAGTCTTGAGAATAGTTCCGTTGACGAGATGTGGTGGGATCCCATGTTCGGGGCTCATCGACAGTTTCCCCTTTTCCAGTGGCATTCCTCCCTTCATCTGCCCGTTCCGTAAGGATTTCTTGTGCTTTTTGTACTTTACCTATAAGGGTGAAGAACAGATGTATTCCTAAATTGCCAATTGAATGTTTACAAGGAGTGCATTTTTTAACAGGAATTTATTTTTAGTTTAGATGGGTCCTAGCTGATCAATGAGTAAATGTGATGGATTTGGAGAAGGATATTTCGTCCAAAAATTTTAAAAGTAGGTACACGATTGCATTTTTTTTTTTTTTTGTTTGTTCAGGAAAAAATATCTTTCGGAGATTTCTTCGATGTCCAAAGTTAACTAGCCACAAATTCCATTAATATAATTATTTTATAACCATCGTTCTAAACCTAATAATGGATTTTGATTCGCATTATAAACTTAATTATATAAAATTGTAGACGCCATCCAAAAATACATTTATTTACTTACTTATGGTAAAAATTCAAAAAGTCTCTATTTATCACGCTTCGTTATTTATTTATACTTGCAGTTTATACTATTTTCAACCAACCTTGTACAGATTATATACCGCCCCCGAGTTCCTTCCACCAGGCATTCGGTCTTCCCGTACAGCTGCAGCAAAAACGTAAATTTGTAAAAATTTGGCTCCTATCGCACATAATTCAAACTACCGAAGGACCAATACAATCATTGTACAGTACATAATATTATATTACATCAGAATAAATTATGAAAATCGAGATTAGGTATATATTTCAATAATGTTAGCAATCAGTGATCAATCATGAATATAAAATATCTAACATTGAGCCTAACTAAAAAAATTTAGCTTGGCGTTCGAAAATGTTTACCTTGGAGTACCATGCCTTGTTCTATGCATTTTTTAAACCGGCAGTACTGACACCGATTGCGTTGCGCCTTCGTAATCTCGCATACGCCGTCCGCAACGCATGTGTACACCCGCCGATTTTGCACCGTCCGCTTGAAGAACCCCTTACACCTGCCAAAACAAAAAAAAAAAAAAATAGGAACTGGTGAAAAATTCAGTCGAATTTGTGACTTTTTCAATCATCTGTGGTAGCACCTGTTCACCTATTTTTTGCCAAGTTCGTCAATTTTATTGCAGCTAATTGTCTGGGATTATGGAGGATATTTTTGTAGATACCTACCAACAGAGTGTTAGAAACAAATTGGAATTAATTTTAATTCCACTGTGACGGATGAATGAAAATTTTTTGCAAATCGACGGTGTAGAATCAATACTGCCCAATTCGTTTGCCATGCAATCTATGGACGCGTGGTTTGCCAAGTTGCCACCAATCGAAGTTTTGAGAAGTAGGCAACCCAGACGCCCCCAAAAGACACGATGCTTTGAATTGGGCAGTATTGCAGTTTCATCGTCGAAATGCATATTTTTTGCTGGCGAGGTTCGGTATTAATTTTTTAATGAAAAAAAATTTTAAATGATTTTAAGGAAAGCATTTTTTTACTTCCATATTTACAGTGTAAATGGAAGTTTTGGAATCATCCTAAATTTGGGAATAAGAACGGAACATCAGAAAAAACTTCCCGAACACTTTCACGTTTTAAAATATGAAAGTATTGCGCGTCCGTCTGTGGTCATTTACAAAAATGGCCATAGCTCCCTCAATTCTCAACCTTTTTTCAAATTTCTTGAACTGAAATGTTTGTCTTGACAAGACCTAACACCCTGTTTAATCGAAATTGGAATCACTCACAGTACTTCCGATATATATGCATTTTTAGTGTTTTCTATTTTATTTTTTTCCAGCCACAAAAATGCACCGATTAGAGCGTTCTTGGTCTCGAAATCTTCGTTTTACCTTGCAGAATCTTTGATTATATTTTTGATTGCTATATCTTATTTTATGTAATATATAGGATATTATCCTTTATTTATATATATTATCCTTTTTGAAGTTCATAAAAATTTGACTACTCAACCGATTTTTTGGTCGCACTTAACTTATATAATTTAAAAAAAAAACCGTTTTTTGTTAACTTCAAATCACTTGAACTGCTCAGCTGCATACCATGTAAAATCTCATGCTACTTCAGATTATTAGTATGAAGGACAATTTAAGCTAGTTATGCTCTCTTGTCAGGACATGGACTCCCGGGGGGGACAACTAGACGAGGTTGGACAAGAGGGGAGGGGGTACCATTGCCAGGAGTCAACGGCCAGCCTTGAGCCGACTAGAGGCAGTAGCCTTGACCAAAATACAAAATGCCAACTTACAGGACAGGCTCCAACAACTATAACCATCCGTCCGTGTGAAAGTGTTACCAGCAATAATACAGGGCGGCAGATGCCAGGACGTCATTCAGTTTTGGAGAAATTGTCCCCGAACGAGGAGCTATTAATAGGAGGAGCTATAATTTTTGAAATCTACTTTTTGTAAGCACTATCACTTTTGACATACGCGAATAAGTAGGCAAAGATTTATAGAATATGTTTATATATGGATATATATGTTTATATATGTTTATATGTTTATTATTTCCTGAAGAAAGATAGTTCTCATGGCTCATTTGTCTGAAAACCAAAATTTGGTTGGAATTCAATTCCACTTACCCTTCGCAGGTAATTATCCCGTAATGGAGACCGGTCGCTTTGTCTTCGCAGATCATACAGATCATAGGCTGCTCATCTTCTTCAGGATCCTGCGGCTGGGCGGGTGGCTGTTGAACGAAAATATCCAAAAATTAGGTCCATAAAATAGCTTAGGGCGAAAATCCATAAAAAGTCGTCAGCTATGGAAATTCTTGCAAAAAACTAGGCAATGATATTTTAAATATTCAATATTTTCATATCTACCTATGTATTATAGAATAGAATTTTCGGATGAGGGGGTCTAAATTCACAATGAGTAAGAAAAAAGTTTCAACAGCTACTTCAATCAGATACCCAATATTATTTTAATTTACCTAATTATTAACCCCAAAATTAAATACAAAGTATGACCATCTTAGTCATGATGGAACACTCATATTCAAATTCAAACGCTTTTTCGATTTATAAGAAAATTCAATAATTAATTAGTAAATTATTCACCTGCTTGGCCCAGGAAAGGTTGAGCGCCGTGATCTGCTGCGCGCCCGGTAATTGGCTCAAGTCGCCGGCCCATAACCTTTCCATGTTCAAAGACCTACAGCTGCCCGGACCGCCGGCCCCGCTGGTGCCGCCGCCGGCCCCGCTGCCGCCACCGCCGCCGACGAGGGGTCCGCCGTCACCGGGCGTCGTCCGGCCGTTCGTATTGCTTACGCATTCCTGGCCTGCGAAATTCCGTAAAATTAACATTAAAATGATTAAGTCATGAATAAAAGTGAATGTATCAAAAGACGCTGATCACTCGCGGAGAAATTTTTGATAATTAAAGTAGTAATTTAAAAAATTTCATTGAAATTTTCCTTTATCGAAAATTCGGATTTGCGTTAAATTACCTAAGGTAAGGAGTAGTTGGGCGGCAGTCTCTTCTTGATTTGGTGATTGTTGGTTGGACGCTATCACCGTCGTCGACGACGGCCAGTTAGACGATGACGACGTCGAAGACGAAGGCGACGGCAGCGACGTCGACGGCGCCGACGTCGGAGGGGGAGGCGGCGGCTCGGGCTGCGACCAGACCATCGTCCTTACCCCGCCGGCTTCTCCCATTATTACAGTAGGTGTTTGCCTGGGCGTGGTAGGCGCTAAGGGCGGCCGCATATCGCCGCCTATCAGTTCGGGCCGGACGCCGTTGATTCGGATCGGCGGAGGCGCCCAGTAGTTGGTGCCTCCGCCGGCGCTCGTGGGCGGGCCGCCGCCGGCCGGAGGAGCGCCGCCGCCTCCGCCGTCGAAGATCAGGCTTACCTGTTCGTCCTTGATTCGGACGAGGACTTCGCCGTCCCGCCTTTCGCTCGGTGGAGAAGCGACCCTGCGCAGAAAAAAAATTTTTTGAAAAAATTGTTGCAATATTTTTTGATGTTTGGTCACATCGGTAAATTGTATACATGACTTCACGCCCCCCGAATTTTTAAAAATGTCAAAAATTGGGAATTACATGGAATATGTTGGCTATGCTAAATTGACAGGGCCTCATAGTTATGGAATTGAACCAGTGGTGCGTAGATAACACACACTACTTCCATATTTTGAAACGTAAAAGTGTGACACACTTTGATCATATTTTGACTGCTTTTCAGGTCAAGAATATAAAAAATTCACTATTTAAATTTTAAAATTCGCCCAAAATGAAAATACGCCACATTATCGGGATATAAAAAATATCCACATATTTGCAAGGTAAACCAAAGATTTCAAGACCAAGAACGCTCAAATCGGTTCATTATTGTGGCCGGAAAAAAAATAGAAAATACTAAAAGTGCTCATATATCGGAAGTACTGTGAGTTATTCAAATTCCGATTAAACGGGGTGTTAGGCCTTGCCGAGACAAACATTTCAGTTCAAGAAATTTGAAAAAAGGTTGAGAATTGAGGGAGCTATGGCCATTTTTGTAAATGACCACAGACAGACATACGGACACACGGAAAGTTTTTCCTGAAGCTCCGTTCCAATTCTCGATTTTAGGACGGTGGAAGTAAAAATACCTGTAAAACCAATAAAACTAATAAAACCAAGAAAACTACTAAAACGAATAGAACGGATAAAACGAATGAAAATAATAGAAAGAATAAAATTAAATAAGTACATGTTGGTTAATTTGATACAATGTTTTCCCCATCCCGGTAACATCATTTTCTTGTCATTCTGGTCATATTTTATTTCTGGCAAGGATCAAAACTTGCTAATGTATATTATTTCCGAATTTTCCATCCAAGTAAAACCTCGAAATCAGTAAAAATGACGAAAATCCCACCAAAACATAAAACCTTTAACCTCCGCTCATTTCATGTTTTTACAACTGTCCGCCGGTTCCTTCCGGCGAAACTTTTCATTTTATAAACATGCGATTGAGATTCCCCGATGAATGAGAGAATAGAGGAGCAAAAAGGCACGGGCCGCGAGCGTTAGCCAGTGAATGAGTGGGTCGAGGTCGAAGGGTCGGCGTACCCGACCAGGGACGAGTTCGAGTCCCAGCCCGAACTTCCCCTCCAACAGACGTCGTTCGTTATCGAGTGAATTTCAAGTACGACCTAGACATGGAGACAGCCGTTCGACATAGTATTCCGACCGAATTTCGACGATGGGAATTAAATTTTTCAAAAAAGAAACCAGTAGAACTTTCTCGAATCGGCAAAATCGCGAAAACGGAGAAATTGCATCAAGAGATTCGAGCCAAACCTATTTAAAAACAAATTTTTCAAAATTTCCCGAAAACCCCTACTCTACGGTTTTTTCATGTGAAATCGGTTTTTTTGCATTTTTCTGCAGTTTTTTCGCAATTTTTTTGGGTTATGTAACTACCCCAAAAACTACTCAAAAATATTTTTTGGAATTTTAAATTTTTTTTTCAAAGGGTCCAAAAAATAATTTTTTTCAGGCCAAAAATTAGTGTTTAAACCAGTTTTTGATCACTAAAACCCAACTAATTTTGACTTATAGGGAGTGAAAAAGGTGTGAAAACCTTCAAGGAATCCAACAAGCCCAAAAAATTCAAAATTGGTTCAGTATAACTCCCTCAAATCGGCAAAAACGCGAAAAAGGAGAAATCGCGTCAAGAAATTCGAGCCAAACCGATTTGAAAACAAATTTTTCAAAATTTTCCTGAAAAACCCCTATCCTATGGTAAGTCAAGCGAGAAACCCGGGAAAAATACTCGAAAAATTCTAAACCCACGGCATCGCCTTCAAAATTGAGTTTTTGCATTTTTTTCAAAAATATACCCTACTTACGCCGAATTGGACCCCTTCACCTTTTCCGATCGGATTCCCCGGACAATATGCCTCAACTTGGGGCAGACGACAACTTTTAGGACTAGTTTCATCAAAATCGTATTAAACCGCTGTTCCGATTTTGATGAAACTAGTCTTAAGAGTTGTGGTTTGCTCCAACTTGATGCATATTGTTGGGGGAATCCGATCAAAAAATGTTGAGGGGTCCAAAACCAAAAAAAAAAAACTGTTCTTGAAATTATGCCTTTTTTGACATTTGAACGTGAATGATGGATATTCAATCAAATTCAATAGTTCAAGATCAAAGATTTCTTATATTTTAGCTTTTACTCTGGGCAAAATTCTAATAATTCCAATTTTTGTTTACCACTTTAGCTATGTCAACAGCGCCGATAACCTCAATCCCGAACGCACACATGCGGTTTAGATAAAT
The DNA here is from genome assembly GCA_036186465.1 of Nesidiocoris tenuis. Taxonomy (NCBI): domain Eukaryota; kingdom Metazoa; phylum Arthropoda; class Insecta; order Hemiptera; family Miridae; genus Nesidiocoris; species Nesidiocoris tenuis. The sequence continues at coordinate 14,595,186 of AP028912.1, forward strand.
ATAATTGGAGTTGCGGACATTGTCGAGTGCAACGGCGAAAAATGCGACTGCACTCGGTATGAGGCCTCGACCCAATAATGCGACTCATCTCGGCTTTTGTCCAAAGGTAGTGCCCTCAAAAACAAAATTGAGCAGGAACTCACCTGTCCCTGACCCAATGGTAAGAAGTTTTTAAGCTAATAATAAAATCGAAACAAAAATTAAATAGGTAATAAATAATAAAATTTAAAAAAAGATTGAAAATAAATAATAATAATATTATGCTCGATACGCAAATCCTAATCATAGTCACATACAGGCATATGATCCCCAAAAATCCAGGTAGATGATACCAAAATTCGTGAGTTGTTGCCACTATGAATGAAATCTGTTGCCTCTTCATCGAAGTTTCGTATTGAATTATTTAGCCTAAATTTACCTACTTTACTATGAGTCTAAATTTATTGGTGGCAAATCATATTTTCAAATATACATATACTCCTAAAATCTGTGTGTTCATGTGATACATGAAAGGTAGGTAGTGAAAATTTTAAACTGATTTTTCAGCCATAAGGAACTGCCGGATCGAAAAATTGCTCTTCACAAAATTGCCTCAAAATTGAATTTCCTTGAAGAGTGCAACGCCAAAAACCGCCCAAAAAAGTAGCGTTTAAGGTAGATAGTTTTTTCAAATCGCTTCCCTAGAACTTGAGGTGCAAGTTTATGGGGCTCCGATAAGACTATGCTGCACACGATGATTTTCGTGAGGTTTATGTCAACGAAAACTCCTTTTAAAACTCAAACCTAAACTATGTTTTCCGAAAACGTCAAATTTAGGGGGATCTCGGCCAAAAATGATAAAAATCGACGATTTTTCTGTTTATTCTTCTATGAATCAGGCTTATTCGTATTTTTTTCAAAATTGGTATTCGACGTTAAAACGAATGATATTTTGAGAGAATGTGTAGGTATATAATACGTTCAAACTTCAGTTCAGATTTTTTTTTGGTAGTTCTCATATTTCATCCATTTACCTTCATATTGTAAAAACATGATTTAACATGATCTTTCGTGAAACAGACCACCTCAATTCCCTCAATTTGAGTTACTTTGAGAGCCGTGTCCAAAGATCATCGCCCAAGTTCTCACTTTGCGACTCGATTCATTATCGAAAAAATTATTGGTCAAAATTTTTCCAATCAAAACCAGGTAACCATAGGAACGTATTGCCTAAAACTAAAATCTTAAAAAACCCCACCAAAAATCGATACATTACTGCATTATTCCCCTGGATTCAACCGAATTACTTTCAGACCATCAATGACAGCTTTTTCGGAAAAATTCGCAGAAATTCGCAATCCGCGAGGTCGGTGGTTGTCAAATCTGAGCGGGGGCGGCGATTACACGTGTCGGAGGTGGCAAGCCTGGTTTAGGTTCATCTCGGCCCCGCAGTAGGTCGAGGTCATGGGGTCGGTGCCACGTGTCGGGGGATACCAACCATCGAGCATGGTATCGCCGAATCAATTGATTCGTAAATCCTCATCCTTGAAATCCACATAAATCCCCACGTAACAAGATTTTTTGGAAGGAAAAAACCGGTATTCTATAGGAGCCCAAATTTCTTCACTTTGAAACTTTTGATTTGTAAAACGATTTTCCGGTATGTTTATTCCGCTTTTAGGCAGCCAATTTTGATCCGATTTCATGAACGCTTTCACTGGGATGTAGAAGGAGTTTCCAAATGGCAAACTCCTATTATATCATATTTTTCGGATTAACACCGGTGCCGCTACTGCAAAAAATTTGGTGTAAATCTAGAAAACATGAAGAAGAAAAATATTTTTTTTAAATCCGCAATTTTTAATATAATCAAATTGTCAAAAATGTGCGTATCAAAATATCGATACCTTGAAGCACAAAGGGGATATGTCCAAAAATGAGAAAAATGCAAAATAAGTTTTTGATCAATTTACAAAAACAAATATTTCTCCCACATTTTTTAATTGCATAAAAAAATTCGCAAGATGAAAATTGTTTGTTTGACCAAGATCTACCGATCTCATTAAATCTACCGACTCTTTAAATATTTGTCGTTTTTCTATTTTATCGTTTTTTTTTTTGCCAGAAAATAGATAAAAGGATCATGATTCTTGGAGCGATCGATAGGTCCTGATGAGTAGATTCTTTCGGTACCAAAATCTCAAAACCGATATTTTGGGACAGGTCCCCTCTGTGCTTTAAGATATCGTTAGGGAAAAATTGCTTGTTGTTAATTTCCCACCGGTTTCTGCGGGTTTAAATGTAACCTAACTGCTATCCTGCTGTAAAATTGACACCGCCTTCGAAAAAGGAAGTGCGAATGTGACGAACCTACACGTGGCCGATGGGTGGTGGTTTTGTTTTGTGACAAAAACGGAACCGGGTCGCAGTTGTTCGAATAGGATTCTCCGCGAGGGGCAGGGGAGGGGGCCCGTCCCTGAGTGGAGCCATCGACCCCGCGTCCTCGACCCACTCGCGAGCTCCGAGAACCGCCACCCCCTCCACTTTATCGTAGCCATCGAGCTAACTTTTCAACTTGGAACACCGAGAATACATCCATCGTTTCTTTTGAGGGCTTTTCGAATGGCGAACAAAACAAAAAATACCGATTACTGTGGAAGAAAAAATCGGAAATTCATTTACAGAAGATGGAAAAGTTTACTAAATGCACCCTTACATAGGATCATTTTTTTTATACTGTATAGGTACTTACTTTACTTTTTTATACTTGTCTGTGAGTATGGGTGTGCGTTTGCCAGTGTGTGAGCATCTAGAAAATGACCGTGTCTCCTTCAATTCTGGTCATTTACAAAAATGGCTTTAGCTTCGCCAATTCTCAACCTTTTTTCAAATTTCTTGAACTGAAATGTTCGTCCCGGCAAGACCTAACACCCTGTTTGATCGGAATTTTATTAACTTACAGTACTTTTTATACATTTGCATTTTCAGTGTTTTCTATTTTATTTTTTTCCGGCCACAAAAATGAACCGATTTGAACGTTCTTGGTCTTAAAATCTTTGTTTTACCTTGCAAAATATATGGATATTTTTTATGTTCCGATAACTTGGCGCATTTTCATTTTAGGCGAGTTTTTAAATTTGCCTTGTGAGTTTTTTGATATTTTTGACCTAAACACCAACCGACTTTTTTTTTACTCGATTTTTGACCTAAACACTCTCAAAAGCAGTCAAAATATGATCAAATTATGTCACACTTTTACGTTTCAAAATATGGAAGTGTTGTGTGTTATCTACGCACCACTGGTTTCAAATTTCTTGGTGTAGAATGTCCATCTACGCAAAAATCACCCCGTTTTTCCGAAATTCCGATTACTTGCTTTATGGTTTTGCCTTGAGAAGTTGGATATTATTTGTATTTCTCTACCTTTGCCTCTTTGAATTTAGGCACATTTTGAAATTTGTATTGTGTGTTTTTTGACATTTTTGATTCTTGAGCACAAGCAGTGGCGGCTACTTATCCGAAAACAGCATTGCGCCGTCGCTAATCATGCTACTTTCAAAATTCAAAAATATTCGGCTTCTTGAAGTATATGGGCACCTTCGTTTCGCCTGAATAAATTAAAATTGTAAATTTTCGACATTGTCCCTTCTCATTTTCATAATCATAGTGCGAAATATATAGTTTTAGAAAAGGATATATCCATTTTTACGAGCCCATGGTTCAAAAAACAGTCAAAACCATGAAGGTCAGTCGGTTTGGACATGATTTGTAAAAATTGGCAAAAAATTCGCGCAAATTTGGCCCAACGTTGTCGCCCATCTATTGCGCCAGGTTTTGATTTCTGAACCTTGGGTAGCATTAACCGAACATGGTTGCTCTTGGTACTTTGTACAAACATACGAAACTAAGCCCGGATTAACTCTAATCCGATGTCGGTGAAATCGGCCATCAAAATTCGATAGCAGGGCTCGGAGAAAAATGATCTTTCCACAAAAATCGTTCACATGACGGGCGGACTGAGAAATTTTCATCATTCATCTCCGTGGAATAGAATTGTCAACGAGATCCCTGTTGAAAACGTGAGCCGTGAGATCGAGAAGGCCGAGGTGATGGTGGTGGTCCTTGGCCTCACCGGTTACGCTCGCGTCTTTCCGAAACTCTTGAGGCCTTGGAGGCTTCGCGAGTCGATCACCAGATTCATAGAAGGGAGGCCGAGAAGGAGAGGGCAGGAGGCGGAATAGCACAAGGCAGAAAGAGCAGGGAAAGAACCTCGAACGGGGGAGACCCTGAATCCGTCGGTCGGTCGGTCGGTGGAGTTCGGTGTCGGGGCAATCGTGCCGAGGACACGATGTCAACGACACCGATCTTCGACCAGGGTGATCTCTTTGCCCGGCCGAGCGCTGCGATTTTAGGTTTCCAAGGAAACTTGGCGAACATGCGCCTCGTAACTCTGCTCCACATTGAAATTTTTTCTGATTCAAAAATGGCCTGCTTTCATGTACCTTGATGTGAGGAACTCGCAATCATCAACGGAAATCCTCGGTTAGCTCCAGTTTCTGAGATACGAGTGCTCCTTGCCGAAAACGGGAAAATTTTCAATTTTTGGGTTGGCAACACTGATTTTTTGTTGCGATCAATAAGAATTCGTGCTGTGACTCACAGGAAACTGGTCTTTGACGAACAGAACTATTCTACTTTCCTCAATTTGCTTTCAGTAGTTCGATTTTTACTTGCTAGTGACGTTCTATCGTCATTCTTTGAGATAGTATCATTTTATGACGTAAATATTTATTTTGTTGTTACTCCTAGTAAGAAGAAAGGTTCCAAATGAATTTCTGTACATTACGTATAGTGTAATTAAATGAGATTAGATACGATTCTGTTGAGTAAAAAAATTATGATGCAAAAAAGTGTATATTTTACCCCCAATAACGCCGTATCCGAAAATTTGATGGTACTTTATGTATCTCCAGAATCATAGCTAATCAAGGGTTTTTGATGGAAAATATAATATAAAAGTAATATGAATATAAAAGTTAGTTAAAACAGTTCTCATCAAAGATACAACGACATGATTTAGTATCTGGAGGAAATAGCATAACGATTGATGTTACTTGTTCAGAATTTTCCAAACCAATTTGAGACTTCCACGAACGAATTGAGACTTTACGAATCAGATTGAGAATTTTTCAAATCAACAAATTAATTTTTAGTCGATTTTGAAGAAGGCTTGTACATAATATGTATTGTATTATAATCAGCTTTTCAATGGTGTGATCATTTATGGGATCACGTAAAAAACAATTTACCTAGCAATAAAAATCAAGTTCGAATGCAATTATTTTTACTTCCATACTTATAAAGCAAATGGAAGTATTGTAATCGTCCTAAGATCGAAAATTGGATCGCAGCTTCAGAGATAGATTTTACTCAGAATCGCTTCCTGAACGTCTGTGTGTCCGTCTGCCCGTGTGTCCGTCAGTGGTAATTTACAAAAATGGCCATAGCTCCCTCAATTCTCGAGCTTTTTCCAAATTTCATGAACTGGGATGTCTGTCTCAGTAAGACCTATCGCCCTGTTGAACCGGAATTCGAATTACTCACAGTACTTCGATAGTATGAGTAGGTACAGGTTACGGGCGCACCCAGAAGTCGCACGCGGACTTGCCGGAAGAGTTAGGCAATCGACCAGCACATCCTTCAGGCTATGCGTAACTATCTATCTTCACACGTCCCTTTCGAGAACACCAGAACTATTTTTCGATTTACTTATCAAGACTTTTTCCAAAATTAGTGCCATCTCAAAATATCGGTAGAGAAATATCGGTAAAATTTCTTAAGCCGCTTCTATTTTCATGTCTCCGATAACCCAAAAACAATAGAGTATATCGAATTGTCAATTTCAGAGTTCGTCTTCACCGAACCTAGTAAAATCTTCGAGTTCATTACGGGGGGGATGCTACTTTACGAGCCTTTTTTGCCTTCCAAATTGACTGTTGAGAAATGTTGAGGATCGACCCGTTATTCAATTTTTGAAGTCAAATATCAGAGGTAGGGACTTCAGATAAACTCTGTCTCTTTCGCCGAGCTTTCGAAAAATTATATTTTCCTCATCAGGGCCTATACCAACCAAAATTTCGGAACTGGATTAGGTCGCTCATGGTTACTAAGTTGGACTATGTGACCAAAATTATTCAAACACCCCATAAATCATTTTCTGAATATTTGCTATTTAAATAGCTGTTGCTGAATATACAAAATGGGAAGAATAGTATATTCTAGTATATTCTTAGTATAAGAATGCACTGAAATATTATTGTGAAGGGTTGGTCGTGGAAGATAGGATCAGAGTTCGTTTTCCGTACGAATGAGACGGACACTTTTTGAAACGTTGAACCGCAAGGCAATTGCACTTCTGGAAAATAAATCGCCCATTTCACGGTATGTAACTGATACGAGGCCCCAGTGGAGAGGGTCAGATTCCGAAATAACAAGTTTAATTTAAAAATACCCTTTTGTCCACAGTAACAGCTCAATTATTTCTTTATCCGCCTTTCTTTACAGTGCGTTTCACGGCCCACAAACTTGTTTTTGGTGTTGCCAGAATTAGGAGAAGAGGAATTCGATCCTTTTTCCCCGAGTAATTAGCGAGTTCGTTTACCTGATGACGGGAGGAGGAGAAGCCGTCACGGGTGATGGTTCGATCCCTCTCGTAGGGGACCCTGGCGCCACGAGATCCGGAGACGATGTGCTTGTATCCGCAATACTTTCCCCTGCAACAATTCAAATAGATAACGTATTTTAGTTTCGGAAAAGTCAATTTCTTGTGGAAACCAGTGGTGCAATGATATTATATCCATATCGAGTCCATATTTTGATAAGTTTTATAAAGTTTGACAAGTAAATTTTTGAACCAGAGCCATTAAATGGCAAAGTTATCAAAAATGATCAAAGTTATCAAAGATGTTGTTGAACACATTATGCAAATTTTAAAACCAGCCTAAGATCGAAATGCGTAGATTTATCGGAACATCAAAAAACTGTATCCACGAAGAAAATATCCACGTATTCTGCAAGGTAGAATGAAGATTTTAAGACCAAAAACGCTCAAATTGGTTCATTCTTGAGGCGGGAAATAATGAAATGGGAAACATCAACATCTCAGTTCATATACATCAAAAATCATTTCTACTCGTTCTACCCATCAGTTCTAATATATCAAAAGTACTGCGAATAATTCGTATTCCGGTTAAACAGGGCGATAGGGCAGAGACAAACATTCCAGCTCAAGAAATTCGAAAAAAAGGTTGAGTCTCCCAGTACTTCCGACATGTCGTACCAGTCGTAGAAGACTGCAGAAACTCAAAAATTACCAAAATCGAGTTAGGACCGGTTTTGAATAGCGTGAGGTGCCTATTTTGTCCATAGGAGACGAGAATAACGCTGGAATGACGCTAAGCGTTGATAGAGACATTTTGAAGATGTCGAGAAGCGGGGGGATAAAGAAAAAGAAAGACAAAACTTTGAAAGCGATTTCCCAACATTTACAAATTTTGAGTTGTTGCACTCTTCTACGACTGGTGCAATATTTGCATTTTTAGTGTTTTCTATTTTATTTTTTTCCGGCCACAAAAATGAACCGATTTGAGCGATCTTGGTTTCAAAATTTTTGTTTTACCTTGCAGAATAGGTGGATATTTTTTATACACTGATAACTTGGCGTATTTGAATTTCAGCAAGTTTTTAAATTTGCATAGTTAGTTTTCTGATATTTTTTACCTAAACACCCTCAAAAGTAGTCAAAATATGATCAAATTTAGTCACTCTTTCAAGTTTCAAAACATGGAAGTATTGTGTGTTACCTATGCAACACTGATTTTGACATTTTTGATCTTTCTAACCTCCCAATCAAGATAAATCGAATCGCTTTTTTCAAAAATTTGTCGTATCAAAATATGGAAGTATTGTGTGTCATCTACGCACCACTGGTTTGTCTCTGAGAACAAACGAGTTTCAAGTCCTCACAGATGACCGGTGTAGCTTATGAAAAACCAGCCATCACCAGAGCGAAACGGTCAAGTTTTTCACCAAAGTGGTCGAATGCATAGCCCGCGGTCAAGCCGTAATTACCATAATGACGGGTAATGAATCCGCAAAAGAAATCCGCTAGTTCTTTGTGCCGAGTAGCGACTACCTTCTTGCGAGTAGTTTGAAAATAGTCGCTAGACAAGTTATACACGAAGGATAAGGACGTAAGGTTGCAAAGACGCTCAAGGACGCCAATACAGGCAACGGACCAGGCTATGAATGCAATAGCTGTAGCTGCATAGAATGCGCTTTAGTATCAACAACCTTGGACCTTGGTAGGGGGGGCGCAGGACCCCAGGCCGGCAGACAGGGGCCTACCTCGATTGCACATAGTCTGGGCCCGAGGGAAGGGGAGGCACTGGCAACGTAGGAAGGATTGGACTAGACTGCGGCCTAGGTCAGGTAACCCTGAGATTCGCCATATTTTACCAACACCAGCTGGGAATCGCCGATTGTAAGAATCGCAATCGATCAGCACTGTTTTCATAGTAAGGGAACAGGAAACGTTTGTTGACGACAGTCATTTGTCAAAGGGCGACAGGAGCAGCTAAGGTCGTCAAAGATGTACACCCTGAGATAAAACGACTGAGAGAACATTGGTTTACTTAGTTTAATGCTTTAAGGAAGGTCAGTTGGCAAGGCTGAGTATATGTGGTCTTGAAAGTAAAAAAATCGAATCCGAATCGAGAAACATTCATGAGGCAATCCTCAAACCGAGGAGAGCTTGGAAATGATCAAAATCGCGAGATAGGTAATATGTGTTGTAGCGCACACGATTGATCGAAACAATTCTTTCGAATTCCAAAAGACAAATCGACAGTGAAGTTGCGTTTTTGGGAAAATGATGTTTTGAGTTCTACTGGTAAAACAACTCCTTGCGCATCTACTCGAATCAAAAAAATAGACCCCAGCCACTTTTTTGGCGCTCTTTCGCTATCCAAAAGCCATTTCTTTCTTGTCGTTAATTTAATAGGTCGAGGTCAAAACCATCAAATTTCAATGGCATTTCTATAAGCCAAGTCCCCATGGTCATCTCCATTTGCTCAGCCAGTAGGTAATCGGATTTTTTTTCACCTTCTCTACAATTTTGGATTTTGAACATTGCCGTTGTCATGGACAGTTTCATTGTCGAAATGCTCTTTATTTGGGGAAATTTGTTGCACGTGAATTTAGGTGTCAAAATTCGATTGGCAGAAAATAATCATTTGGAAAAAATAAACTAAGAAACAAATAATTGGGTCTCTGGGGAACTGGAGACCCAACACTACGTATGCTATAGGCCGATGTCGAAAAAACAATTTCATGGTTTTCAGGAGTTTTGATCCATTATTATGTTATAGCTCGAGACTCCAAAGAAAAATCTCCAAAAACAAGCATTAATGGGTACTAGAGCATACATTTCCAAGTCAAACTGAAAAATTTCCAAACCGAATTGAGGATTTTCCAAACCAAACTGAGAATTTTCCAAAATGTATTGAGAACTGTCCAAACGAAATCATTCCAAAGCGAATTAAGAATTTTCCAGACCAAATTGAGGTTTTTTCCAAAACAAATTAAGAATTTTTTGAGAATTTTCCTAATCAAATTGAGGGTTTTCCGAAAAATGATTTATTAAACGATATTGTACACTTTTCTTACGAATTGAGAATTTTCTAAAAATGTTCTAACCAAATTGAAAGTTTTCCAGACCAAAATGAGAATGATTCAAACCAAATCAATTAGTGCTGTCTATACTCAGGACTAAAGTTGGTATTAAGTTGTACCTGATTCCCATGCCATTCAAACAACTCCAAAAAAATTTATTTCCGAAACATTTCCAAACCGTTTCTCAAGCAAATTCCAAGATTAAAAAAAGCGGGTGCTTTTCGTCGTTTTTTATATTTTTGAACAGACTCATAACTTAATCCTGGTAACCTCTGCCTTTGAAAATAATCCTTGAGACATGGGGAACAAAATACGTGAACGGCTCCACAAATCGGTTCTGATGACCCTGAATTAATGGCGCCACCGTCGAACTTTCTCGCAAAAATGACTTTTTGAATCTAGATAAACCGGAAACCAAACCGATCAATAACTAGCTAGTCTTCTCTACAAAACGTCTGCTGGATGTTACGTTTGAAAGGACGACCAGGAAAAACGCTGTAATCAATATTTCTTCAAACATTGGAGGACCTTCTAAACACGTAAAATGTCGAAAAAAACTGGTTTTTTCAATCTTAAGACCAGCATGAAACCAGACCAACAAATAGGCAGATTTACATGAGCAAACGGAACGTTTTGCATGAATTAATTTTCATTTATTACGTATTTATTTATTCTTTGTTTGTACGCAAACGCAGAAAAATTGAAAATCAGCCTAGTATTGAAGACTGTTTCAAGGGTGGGTTCAATTATTTTATCCAGCAATGTACTGTCAACATGTTTGAGCTCATTTACATAGGCAATCGTACACTTCCCAGAGTCTTTAAAATTTTTTGAATTTCCCACAAGAAATTCTAAATGTCTTTTGGATTACTTAAAGTCTTCAAAACTTTCGAAGCCACTTGAAATTTTTAATATTTTTTAAAACACTTGAAATTTTTAGTATTTTTCAAATCAGTTGACGTCTTCAATAATTTCTCAATTACTTGAAATTATTAACATTTTTTGAATTTCCCACAAGAAATTCTAGATATCTTTTGAATTACTTAAAGTTTTCAAAATTTTCGAAGCTACTTGAAATTTTTAATATTTTTTAAATCACTTGAAATTTTCAGTTTTTTGTAAAACGGCTGAAATTTTCAGTATTTTCCCAATTACTCGAAATTATTAATATTTTTAAATTACTTGAAATTTTCAATATTTTCGGAGCTATTTACTGGAAATTTTTATCATTTTTTGAATTACGTGTAATTTTCATTAACTTTTGAATGACTAAACATTTTCAATATTTTTAGATTACTTGAAATGTTTAGTATTTTTTAAATCAGTTGAAATTTTCAATATTTTCCCAATTACTTGAAATTATTAATATTTTTTAAATTACTTGAAATTTTCAATATTTTCAGAGCTATTTACTAGAAATTTTTATAATTGAATTACGTGAAACTGAACATTTTCAATATTTTTGGATTACTTGAAATTTTCAATCACTTTCGAATTAGGTACATGGAGTTTTCAATAACTTTTGAATTATGTACGTAACAATTTGAAATGTTCAACCATTTTCTAAAAATTGACCGATTTGAGTATTTTTATACTGGTATGTGTAGTAGAAGCGCATTAAAATATTTTTTCATTACTATATGAAATATTCTGATTGATATTCTGGATGTCTAAAAATCTCGAAAGTAATAAAACCTGGATTTCATTTAAAAATCAAGCATTGAATTACGGACTGCCTACGCACCACCAGATTGTTCAAACACGAGTATTCTTAAAAAGAGGATACCAAATCGGAATTCGAGTTAATTCTAATTTCGAGAAAGTTATGCGAAGTTACGTACCTCTAATCTCGATTTCATGGTAAACAGTTCCATCGAAATCGTAATTGTAGTACATCGAAAAACTATAACAAGCACGGAGACACTACGAGGAACGCAAACCGAATGCGACTGAAACGTCACTTGTTGATCCTGTGATGTCTAGGATTCGCCAGTTTTAACGAAAGTGCTTTCTTCACTGAAAGTTAGCCTGGGTTTTTTCCGAATAACCTCCAATGTACCGAGTGAATAACAAGAATCAGTGCTACCTGAAGGTTAACGTTTGCCCGTGAAAGGACCCGAATGTGCAGTTTCCCCAAATAGCAGGTCGTTCTGAAGTGACAATGCCAAGGGCAGAAGAGACAGTCGTTAACGGTACTTATGGATTATTTAGACCCAAGGCTCGCTCACTTTGAGCGGCAACTGCGCACCAGTGTGCCAAAATCATTTGAAAAGACATAAAAATATTACATGATAATTTCAAAGCCGAATCGGATTTCTTTAAAATTCGAAAAAAGGTTGCGTTTTTGCTTCCATATTTACAGAGTAAATGGAATCGCTCTAAAATCGAGAATCGGATCGAAGCTACAGAAAAACTTTTATTTTTACACATCTATTCAGAATCACTTCCTGAACAACTGTCTGTGTGTCCGTGTGTCCAGCTGTCCGTCTGGCTGTCTGTCCATCTGTCCGTCTGTGGTCATGTACAAAATAGGCCATAGCTCCCTCAATTCTCAACCTTTTTTCGAATTTCTTGAACTGAATTGTTAGTCTCGACAAGATCTAACACCCTGTTCAATCGAAATTTGAATAACTTGCAGTACTTCCGATATATTTGCATTTTTAGTGTTTTCTATTTTTTTCCAGCCACAAAAATGAACAGATTTGAGCGTTTTTGGTCTTAAAATCTTTGTTTTACCTTGCAAAATATGTGGATATTTTTCATGTTCCGATAACTTGACGTATTTTTATTTTTGGCGAATTTTAAAATTTTAATAGTGAATTTTTAGATATTTTTGCCCTTAACTCCCTCAAAAGCAGTCAAAATATGATCAAATCGTGTCACAGTTTCACGTTCCAAAATATGGAAGTATTGTGTGTTGCCTACGCACCACCGGTTTCTTTGCAACCCCCTCATCATACGTTCACCCAATGATTTGATTTCGAGGAACGTTAATTTTATTATTAATCATTCCATAATTATTAAGGAGCATAACCGGAGTACGCCGCTTTGACTTAGAGCTTCTAAAAACAGTCATTTTTGCTTATTGCTCGAAAATGTGGAAAAAATATTGCAAATGCCGATTTGAGCTCCTCAATATTTGGAAAACGTTATCATGTCCCGACAGAGATCTCAATTGAGATGTCCTTGAGGGCGGCAGTGCACGCCCGGGACTTCTTTGGTACAATCGGGCGAAAAGCGTCGCCCTGAACGTCTCGTTTACGTCCTCTTACTTTAATGACGATAAGCTAACACCTTTTTGGATATATTTCCATAATGGTGAACGCCCCTATGGCAAAGTTTGACGAACTCGTATGAGGGCCACTTTCTCCAAACGTTTAACTTCTCGTTAATTGCTGTTAGTCACATACCTTTAGGTCACCAAATCAATCGAAATGACTCATTACCAGTTTTGGTGAAAGAGAAGCTTTGACGAAAATTCCATAAGTCAATTAAAACTTTAGTTTGGTGATTCAAGCATTTTGGGGAGGGTCACCTTTTCAACAAATAAATTATTATCAATTATTGAGCAAGGTTTGTACTTCAAACGCGAATCACCTAATAATGAACTAAATAATTTGGTAAGCATTATCTTTCTCAGTTTGTGGCCAATTACACAAAGCTCTGAAAATTTTTGTGCATTATTTTCTAGAAAGAATGTACCTATGTAATCGGTCGGGAAACATTTTTTCTAAAACCCCCTCTAACTTTTATCTTTCACGTTTGAGAGGGTCTAGAATTTCTTTTTATTTTTATTATACCTACTTTTCAAAATTGTCGTTTCTTGCAGCATTTCTCCACCAATCGTATTGTGCTGAGCAAAAAATGAAATTGAATGATTTAGAAACATCGTATGCTTACCATCCGAGGAACATCTTGAGTCTACCTTTCGCCTTTTCAGTTTAAGGTCTTGAAACAGGCTCATCGTGTCCAGGTCACACGGCGTGCGGGTCAGTGTCATAATTCCTGAAAATAATAGGCAATTTTTAGAAATAGTCAAATTTTCAGCAAAAAACACCGTTTGAAATATCAAAAAACTAAAAGTGGTTCACGATTAAAATATGTATTTTTAATTTATTTGAAAATATATGGGTGATTTTAGTCATTCAACATGACCGTCTACCCTAAGAAGAGAATAAAGCATATCCTCAATGCTGCGGTGGGATGAGGAAGGTGGAGCTCTTAATAATTCACGTTTACTGGCCCGTCAATTTTACTCCCATATTTACGAAGTGAATGAAGGAATAATTCTTTATGGAAGAACATTTTAAAAATTTGTAAATTGAGTTTCTGATTATTTAAGACCTAAATAGCTTCAAAAGTAGTCAAAATATGATCAAAATGTGTAAAAATGTAAAAAATTTACGTAACGGAACATGGAACTATTGTGTGTTGCCTAAGCGCCAATGGGTTTTGTTTTCATTCTATTACATCACTTTTGAAAAATGTTTTCATTCATCAACTACCGACTGTCCAGTTCCTATATTTTGGGTCAAACAAGATGCTCAATATTGTCATACCTATAGCTTTATGCTTTCAGAATATTCCTGCGTTCGAAAACGTGTATTTGTCATTGATCCGTGGGTGTGTCAGTCTTTTATACACCATTTTTGGGCCGAATTGAAAATTTCCCAACCCAAGTTGAGAATTTTCCAAATCGATTTGAGAATTTCCCGAATCAAATTGAGAACTTCCCAAGGCCATTCAATCCGAGAAATATCCAACTTTGTTTGGGATATTTTCAATTCGGTTTTGCCATAAAAAATAATATTATCAATTCGGTCCAAAATTATGGGTTTCAAAATATGGAAATGCTGTAACTACTTTCTACTCGTTTTCAATTCAACTCAACATTCCAACTCCTATTTTATAATTCCTCCAATTTCGGTCCCCACGCATCATTGAGCTTAGTAGTCAGAATATTATTTGAGCTGATATTCACCCATCAAAAGGAGGATTTCAAGGCAAATGCGGGAAATTATCAACTTTGTTTGTGATATTCTCTATTCGGTTTAGAAATGCAATAAAGAATAGTTTTATTAATTTGGTTCGAAATAATTGGTAAAAAAAGCTGGAAGTACTGTATGTTCCACTGTTTTTCATTTCAACTCAACGTTTCTACTAATACCTTATAATTTTTTCAATTTCGGTCCCAACGCATTATAGAGCTTAGCTGTCGGAATAATATTTGAGCTGAAATTTCACGCATTAAAGAAGGAAGTACTGTGCGGCCACCATATCAAAAATATTAAAGCCAAAAAACCATGTTGGCCCCCAGGTCAGCACGCCAATATTTCAATTTCTAAATTCATGTTCAAGAATGTTCGCGCATGGAGGGACGTGCGGGCCGGGAGCGAAACGGCAATAGAACAATGTACAGGGGTGAGGGAGATGCGACGACCGGGAGCGACCGCCCGGGGGTGGGAGGGCCGCCCGGAGTGGGGACTGTTGTCCTACATAGGGGACGAGTTCATTCACCGCCCGGAGGTCGACCTAGTTTCCTACGCCCTCCCCCTCCGCATGACAATCCACTCCCGGACAAGGACAGCGGAGGAGGATCGCCGAGCTATGACCCGCCGCCGATCGTATTGCACCTCTCGAACGATCTCATGAAAATAGTTATATTTAAAAATGATATCATTACCATTGTTAGGTAAAGTCGAATAAAGAATCTGTAGCAAGTATGCGTAGAACATGACCTCTTACTTATTTTGGGTAACTAGCTAGAATTTTGGACGATTTTTGAACTGATCTAGAGTAAATTGCCTGCGATGATTTTTTCGGCAAACCAAAATAAGGCCACCAGACTCAAAAACAGTGGTGCGTAGAAAACACACAATACTTCCATGTTTTGAAACGTGAAAGTGTGACAATTTGATCATATTTTGACTGCTTTTGAGGGTGTTCTGTGTTGAGGGGGTCAAAAGTATCAAAAAACTCACTATGCAATTGTTAATACTTCCCTAAAATTAAAATACGCCATGTTATCGGAATATAAAAAATATCCACATATTCTGCAAGGTAAAACAAAGATTTTAAGACCAAGAACACTCAAATCGGTTCATTTTAGTAGCCGGAAAAAATAAAATATAAAACATTGACGATGCCAATATATCGGAAGTACTGTAATTTACTAAAAATCCGTTAAAACAGTAAACAATCCCTTATTAGGAGTGAAAATTCTGTTTTCTTCTGTATTACTGAATTAAGTATTGTAATCGTCCAAAAATTGGAGGTTTAGAAATTTTTTTATTTGTTATTTCACTCAGAATCGCTTTTTGAACAAGTGCCCGTCTGTGAACATTTACAAAAATGGTCGTAGCTCCCTCAATTCTTGACCTTTTTCAAATTTCTTGAACTGTCATGTTTGTCTTAGTAAGACCTATCAGTCTGTTTAACCGAAATGTGAATAACTCACAGTACTTCCGATATATTAGCACTTTTAGTGTTTTCTATTTTATTTTTTGTGATCCGATCTGAGCTTTCTTGGTCTTTGTTCTTCCTTTCAGAATACCTGAATATTTTTTGCCCGGTTATATGACATATTTTGATTTTAGACAAATTTTAAACTTTGCCTAACGTCCTTTTTACATTTTTGAGATTTATAGCTTCCAGCAAAGTCAAAATACAGACAATTTGTTTGAAAGATATACGCTTTAAAATATGGAAGTATTGTGTGTTTTCTAAGCACCACTGGTTCAGTAATTTGATACCCATTCATCGGATTTTGTTGAAACTCAGAGATGAGATGGAAAGGGGGGGGGGGGGATCCATTACCAACTGATAGAATATGGAGGATTTCTTTATTTCGGATTCGAATATTTTAATCTACATGACCTCCCTTTTTTTAGCTACTCCCCAGAAACGACATTAAATGTAAATTCTGCGTATGCTCTAGGCTCTTACACATGCCAACAGAACACTCGGAACAGAACTTAGATTTTGACGGTTTTGGTGCTAAAATATGGATAAAAATCCAAAATTGTGAATGAATCAAAAGTGAATTATAATTTTTTTCTCAATATACCAAGGAGGAGGTAATATATTTTCCGACTTATAAGCGAGTAACGTCTTCAAAAGAAGAGAAAAATTTGCTCCCCCATAAATTTTAACAATTCCAATTTTAACTACCCAATACCGATTTTTGGTAGTGAAAAATCAGGTTTGGTGAGCGATTTTTGATGAGTGGCGCCAAGACAAATTATTCTTGGGTTATGGGAAACTTCGGTTGAGGCCATTTCGAATTTTTGATTTTCATTTACGAACACGAAGAGAATCATTCTTCAAAGACACCCATACCGACAGTAGCAATGCTGCAATCCATGGCAACGGCACATACCTACCGAGCATCCATGGGAACAGCACCTAGCAACGACAATTTCCAAAGCAACAACTGTTTCCATGGAAACAGCGGTAGCAAAGATAACAAGACAACGGCGGTCCCCATGGCGGGTGTGGCTTTTATGGCAATTTAGGTTTCGATTGACATACGGCGTAAAGATCGAAATAGAAAGAATTGGCCTCGGCGAGATGAAGAGCGGACACGGAAGTATTGCGTGTGATCTACAAACCGTCGGGCCCAAATTCGAATTTTTACACTGATGGGGCGGGAAAAACGACGGAAAATCCATTCACCTCCTTTCAAATTCATCGGAGTCGACCACTTTTCTTATCGGTGCCACTTTTTCGATCTGCGCCACTTCACTCCACTCGCGGGCCGGCCACTTTTGCGCACTGGATACATTCGCGATTGCGCGGAGAGACGCGATTGCGCTAGCCGAAGACGGCGGACTCATGATCGAGGAACGGGAAGCTCCTCCGGGCGGAGGAACGGCCGGAGTCGGCGGGGTCGTTCACCTCCGGGCGGCCTCCAGAGCCTCCGCGTCCCGCCTCTTCCTGCTCGCCGATCGTTCCCGTCCTTCCAACGGGAACTCCCTCCCTCGCGGACTAGCGGTTCGCAGTTTCCTATCGCCTTCTCGCTCCTCATCTCCCGACACGTCACGGGAGGAGTGAACCCGCCGCTAGGAGAAAGTGAACGGGCCGCTAGGACGTTGCGCAACGTTGAGGGAGGCTACGGAACCGGCCTCAAGTTTGCCTGAGGTGAGGCAATCGAGGAAATGGAGGGTACATTGGTGGAAAATCAAATTTCGGGTGGGACCCGATTTTGAGGCATTTTGAAACCAGCCATTTGAAAATCACCTTTCCCAGAAAACGGTATCAACACTGTCTTAGTGAGAGCCATAACCAAAGATCCAGAAAAATACGATTCATGCTCAGGTAAATACGAAATTGAACAATTCACGTGTCCCCAATCTAGAAATGAGGTTTTTTCTTCAAAAGGGTCCAGTTAACTTAAGTCCAGTTTTTTGGGAAAATGATGTTTTGAGCTCTACTGGTAAAACAACTCCTTGCGCATCTCCTTCGGTCAAGAAAATGGTCTCAAGCCGCTTTTTAGGCGCTCATTCACTATCCAAAAGCTGGGTTGAGGTAATTCATTAATTTAATTGGTCGAGGTACTTTCAAAGTTGAAACCATCAAATTTCATTGGCGTCGTTATGCCATTTTTGGACATGGGCCTTTGTGCTCTAAGGTACCATCGAGATCATAATCCATTTCCATCGCAAAATGAAAAGTTCAAACACGGCAAGAGTCAACGTTTGCGAGCAGCAGACAATCGAATCACCAGATAGCAACGAGAGAATTTCGTCCAGGGGGCTCCTCATTCTAATCTCTGGCGAGCGGGATGCCGAGCTGGTGGGCCAAGCTGTAGGCCAGGCCGAGGCCAACGAACCCCCGCGGACAACGAACCCGCGAGAATCATCAACTTCGCCAGGACAGCGAATCCGGCCGATTCGCGAATCGGATGGGTGGCGATTTTCGGAAATGCTGGACAAAACTGCGGAAAACTGACGTCGCTTGATGACCGGACGTTTCTCTAATTGGTGAACGTAAGAGAAGAATCTGGGTCGATTATTAATAGGCGGTGAACTAGGAACGCTGCCATAAGCGACGTATTCGTCCCGCCAAATTCACAAGTCAGCGTCGGAGTTTCCTAGAGGGAATTCCGGGTCCATGCTGTACGGATAATTTTTGGGAAAATTTTTTTCCAGAAAAATCGGCAAGAAAAGTACCTGGCGCAGCATATTGTTTCAATTCGAACGTTCGTTCGAGGGTGACATCAGGTCTCTTATCGTCTTATTGAATTTTTCTGTTAAATTATTATTTGTGAGGCGAGGAAAATAGTAAATGGACGACTTTCTAGATTTGCATTCATAATTCCTAGAGCTCGAGCGCTTTCGGCAATTACGCCAACATTAGGAAATACGGCGGGCGGACAAAAAATGTTTCTTGAACAATTGCATAGGTACATTATTTGGAAATAATGTACCAAAACCGTCCCAACGTCTCCCAATGAGAGGTCTGGGTCTCTGAATGAGCTGAAGGGAAAATTAAAACACTTTTAACAATCAAAATTAAGATATCAACATTAGGAAACAACGTATTTATAGGAAGGATGTAGGTCCTACAGTGTTGATAATGAAAAAAATATCACGATCGTGGTGCTTATACCAAGGAATTCCAGAAAACTATGCAGGGGCATGACCTCCTTGAAATCACATTGAAAAAGAAGCTCAAACTCATAATCGAAATCGAAATCGAACCCACAATGAAACAGGGATACAGAGACTCAAACTCATCATCGAAATCGAAGTCAAAGTCACCATGAAACAGAAGCTCAAACTCACAATCGAAATCGAAGACAAAGTCACCATGAAACAGAAGCTCGAACTCACAATCGAAATCGAAGCCAAAATCACCATGAAACAGAAGCTCGAACTCACAATCGAAATCGAAGTCAAACTCACCATGAAACAGAGACTCAAACTCATCATCGAAATCGAAGTCAAACTCACCATGAAACCGAAGCTCAAACTCACAATCGAAATCGAAGTCAAAGTCACAATGAAACAGAAGCTCAAACTCACAATCGAAATCGAAGTCATATCGTCGGCACCACGCCATAACCGCGAAACTTCTCATTATTACTGAGCAGTTTCGCGGTTATGGCGTGGTGCCGACGATATCACAATGAAACAGAGACTCAAACTCACAATCGAAATCGAAGTCAAAGTCACAATGAAACAGAAGCTCAAACTCACATTCGAAATCGAAGTCAAAGTCACCATGAAACACAGACTTAAACTCATCATCGAAATCGAAGTCATATAACAATGAAACAGAGACTCAAACTCACAATCGAAATCGAAGTCAAAGTCACAATGAAACAGAAGCTCAAACTCACATTCGAAATCGAAGTCAAAGTCACCATGAAACACAGACTTAAACTCATCATCGAAATCGAAGTCAAAGTCACAATGAAACACAGACTCAAACTCACAATCGAAATCGAAGTCAAAGTCACCATGAAACAGAAGCTCAAACTCACAATCGAAATCGAAGTCAAAGTCACCATGAAACCGAAGCTCAAACTCACAATCGAAATCGAAGTCAAAGTCACCATGAAACAGAAGCTCAAACTCACAATCGAAATCGAAGTCAAAGTCACCATGAAACAGAAGCTCAAACTCACAATCGAAATCGAAGTCAAAGTCACCATGAAACCGAAGCTCAAACTCACAATCAAAATCGAAGTCAAAGTCACAATGAAACAGAGACTCAAACTCACAATCGAAATCAAAGTCAAACTGACAATGCAACAAAAACTCAAACTCAATGAGTTAGACTTCGAGTTTGATTATGAGTTGCAGTTAAGGTTTCATGGTGACTTTGACTTCGATTTCGATTGTGAGTTTGAGCTTCTGTTTCATGGTGACTTTGACTTCGATTTCGATTGTGAGTTTGAGTCTGTGTTTCATTGTGACTTTGACTTCGATTTCGATTGTGAGTTTGAGCTTCTGTTTCATGGTGACTTTGACTTCGATTTCGATTGTGAGTTTGAGCTTCTGTTTCATGGTGACTTGACTTCGATTTCGATTGTGAGTTTGAGCTTCGGTTTCATGGTGACTTTGTTTTCGATTTCGATTGTGAGTTTGAGTCTGTGTTTCATCGTGACTTTGACTTCGATTTCGATTGTGAGTTTGAGCTTCTGTTTCATGGTGACTTTGACTTCGATTTCGATTGTGAGTTTGAGCTTCGGTTTCATGGTGACTTAGTCTTCGATTTCTATTGTGAGTTTGAGTCTGTGTTTCATGGTGACTTTGACTTCGATTTCGATTGTGAGTTTGAGCTTCGGTTTTATGGTGACTTTGACTTCGATTTCGATTGTGAGTTTGAGCTTCTGTTTCATGGTGACTTTGTCTTCGATTTCGATTGTGAGTTTGAGCTTTTGTTTCATGGTGACTTGACTTCGATTTCGATTGTGAGTTTGAGCCTTCTGTTTCATGGTGACGTTGACTTCGATTTCGATTGTGAGTTTGAGCTTCTGTTTCATGGTGACTTTGTCTTCGATTTCGATTGTGAGTTTGAGCTTCTGTTTCATGGTGACTTGACTTCGATTTCGATTGTGAGTTTGAGCTTCGGTTTCATGGTGACTTTGTTTTCGATTTCGATTGTGAGTTTGAGTCTGTCTTTCATCGTGACTTTGACTTCGATTTCGATTGTGAGTTTGAGCTTCTGTTTCATGGTGACTTTGACTTCGATTTCGATTGTGAGTTTGAGCTTCGGTTTCATGGTGACTTAGTCTTCGATTTCTATTGTGAGTTTGAGTCTGTGTTTCATGGTGACTTTGACTTCGATTTCGATTGTGAGTTTGAGCTTCGGTTTTATGGTGACTTTGACTTCGATTTCGATTGTGAGTTTGAGCTTCTGTTTCATGGTGACTTTGTCTTCGATTTCGATTGTGAGTTTGAGCTTCTGTTTCATGGTGACTTTGACTTCGATTTCGATTGTGAGTTTGAGCTTCGGTTTCATGGTGACTTTGACTTCGATTTCGATTGTGAGTTTGAGCTTCTGTTTCATGGTGACTTTGTCTTCGATTTCGATTGTGAGTTTGAGCTTCTGTTTCATGGTGACTTTGACTTCGATTTCGATTGTGAGTTTGAGCTTCGGTTTCATGGTGACTTTGTTTTCGATTTCGATTGTGAGTTTGAGTCTGTCTTTCATCGTGACTTTGACTTCGATTTCGATTGTGAGTTTGAGCTTCTGTTTCATGGTGACTTTGACTTCGATTTTGATTGTGAGTTTGAGCTTCGGTTTCATGGTGACTTAGTCTTCGATTTCTATTGTGAGTTTGAGTCTGTGTTTCATGGTGACTTTGACTTCGATTTCGATTGTGAGTTTGAGCTTCTGTTTCATGGTGACTTTGACTTCGATTTCGATTGTGAGTTTGAGCTTCTGTTTCATGGTGACTTTGACTTCGATTTCGATTGTGAGTTTGAGCTTCGGTTTCATGGTGACTTTGTTTTCGATTTCGATTGTGAGTTTGAGTCTGTCTTTCATCGTGACTTTGACTTCGATTTCGATTGTGAGTTTGAGCTTCTGTTTCATGGTGACTTTGACTTCGATTTCGATTGTGAGTTTGAGCTTCGGTTTCATGGTGACTTAGTCTTCGATTTCTATTGTGAGTTTGAGTCTGTGTTTCATGGTGACTTTGACTTCGATTTCGATTGTGAGTTTGAGCTTCTGTTTCATGGTGACTTTGACTTCGATTTCGATTGTGAGTTTGAGTCTGTGTTTCATGGTGACTTTGACTTCGATTTCGATTGTGAGTTTGAGCTTCTGTTTCATGGTGACTTTGTCTTCGATTTCGATTGTGAGTTTGAGTCTGTGTTTCATCGTGACTTTGACTTCGATTTCGATTGTGAGTTTGAGCTTCTGTTTCATGGTGACTTTGTCTTCGATTTCGATTGTGAGTTTGAGCTTCTGTTTCATGGTGACTTGACTTCGATTTCGATTGTGAGTTTGAGCTTCGGTTTCATGGTGACTTTGTTTTCGATTTCGATTGTGAGTTTGAGTCTGTGTTTCATCGTGACTTTGACTTCGATTTCGATTGTGAGTTTGAGCTTCTGTTTCATGGTGACTTTGACTTCGATTTCGATTGTGAGTTTGAGCTTCGGTTTCATGGTGACTTAGTCTTCGATTTCTATTGTGAGTTTGAGTCTGTGTTTCATGGTGACTTTGACTTCGATTTCGATTGTGAGTTTGAGCTTCGGTTTTATGGTGACTTTGACTTCGATTTCGATTGTGAGTTTGAGCTTCTGTTTCATGGTGACTTTGTCTTCGATTTCGATTGTGAGTTTGAGCTTTTGTTTCATGGTGACTTGACTTCGATTTCGATTGTGAGTTTGAGCCTTCTGTTTCATGGTGACGTTGACTTCGATTTCGATTGTGAGTTTGAGCTTCTGTTTCATGGTGACTTTGTCTTCGATTTCGATTGTGAGTTTGAGCTTCTGTTTCATGGTGACTTGACTTCGATTTCGATTGTGAGTTTGAGCTTCGGTTTCATGGTGACTTTGTTTTCGATTTCGATTGTGAGTTTGAGTCTGTCTTTCATCGTGACTTTGACTTCGATTTCGATTGTGAGTTTGAGCTTCTGTTTCATGGTGACTTTGACTTCGATTTCGATTGTGAGTTTGAGCTTCGGTTTCATGGTGACTTAGTCTTCGATTTCTATTGTGAGTTTGAGTCTGTGTTTCATGGTGACTTTGACTTCGATTTCGATTGTGAGTTTGAGCTTCGGTTTTATGGTGACTTTGACTTCGATTTCGATTGTGAGTTTGAGCTTCTGTTTCATGGTGACTTTGTCTTCGATTTCGATTGTGAGTTTGAGCTTCTGTTTCATGGTGACTTTGACTTCGATTTCGATTGTGAGTTTGAGCTACGGTTTTATGGTGACTTTGACTTCGATTTCGATTGTGAGTTTGAGCTTCTGTTTCATGGTGACTTTGTCTTCGATTTCGATTGTGAGTTTGAGCTTCTGTTTCATGGTGACTTTGACTTCGATTTCGATTGTGAGTTTGAGCTTCGGTTTCATGGTGACTTTGTTTTCGATTTCGATTGTGAGTTTGAGTCTGTCTTTCATCGTGACTTTGACTTCGATTTCGATTGTGAGTTTGAGCTTCTGTTTCATGGTGACTTTGACTTCGATTTCGATTGTGAGTTTGAGCTTCGGTTTCATGGTGACTTAGTCTTCGATTTCTATTGTGAGTTTGAGTCTGTGTTTCATGGTGACTTTGACTTCGATTTCGATTGTGAGTTTGAGCTTCTGTTTCATGGTGACTTTGTCTTCGATTTCGATTGTGAGTTTGAGCTTCTGTTTCATGGTGACTTTGACTTCGATTTCGATTGTGAGTTTGAGCTTCGGTTTCATGGTGACTTTGTTTTCGATTTCGATTGTGAGTTTGAGTCTGTCTTTCATCGTGACTTTGACTTCGATTTCGATTGTGAGTTTGAGCTTCTGTTTCATGGTGACTTTGACTTCGATTTCGATTGTGAGTTTGAGCTTCGGTTTCATGGTGACTTAGTCTTCGATTTCTATTGTGAGTTTGAGTCTGTGTTTCATGGTGACTTTGACTTCGATTTCGATTGTGAGTTTGAGCTTCGGTTTTATGGTGACTTTGACTTCGATTTCGATTGTGAGTTTGAGCTTCTGTTTCATGGTGACTTTGTCTTCGATTTCGATTGTGAGTTTGAGCTTCTGTTTCATGGTGACTTTGACTTCGATTTCGATTGTGAGTTTGAGCTACGGTTTTATGGTGACTTTGACTTCGATTTCGATTGTGAGTTTGAGCTTCTGTTTCATGGTGACTTTGTCTTCGATTTCGATTGTGAGTTTGAGTCTGTGTTTCATCGTGACTTTGACTTCGATTTCGATTGTGAGTTTGAGCTTCTGTTTCATGGTGACTTTGACTTCGATTTCGATTGTGAGTTTGAGCTTCGGTTTCATGGTGACTTAGTCTTCGATTTCTATTGTGAGTTTGAGTCTGTGTTTCATGGTGACTTTGACTTCGATTTCGATTGTGAGTTTGAGTCTGTGTTTCATCGTGACTTTGACTTCGATTTCGATTGTGAGTTTGAGCTTCTGTTTCATGGTGACTTTGACTTCGATTTCGATTGTGAGTTTGAGCTTCGGTTTCATGGTGACTTAGTCTTCGATTTCTATTGTGAGTTTGAGTCTGTGTTTCATGGTGACTTTGACTTCGATTTCGATTGTGAGTTTGAGCTTCGGTTTTATGGTGACTTTGACTTCGATTTCGATTGTGAGTTTGAGCTTCTGTTTCATGGTGACTTTGTCTTCGATTTCGATTGTGAGTTTGAGCTTCTGTTTCATGGTGACTTTGACTTCGATTTCGATTGTGAGTTTGAGCTTCGGTTTCATGGTGACTTTGACTTCGATTTCGATTGTGAGTTTGAGCTTCTGTTTCATGGTGACTTAGTCTTCGATTTCTATTGTGAGTTTGAGTCTGTGTTTCATGGTGACTTTGACTTCGATTTCGACTGTGAGTTTGAGCTTCGGTTTCATGGTGAGTTTGACTTCGATTTCGATTGTGAGTTTGAACTTCTGTTTCATGGTGACTTGACTTCGATTTCGATTGTGAGTTTGAGCTTCGGTTTCATGGTGAGTTTGACTTCGATTTCGATTGTGAGTTTGAGCTTCGGTTTTATGGTGACCATGACTTCGATTTCGATTGTGAGTTTGAGCTTCTGTTTCATGGTGACTTTGACTTCGATTTCGATTGTGAGTTTGAGCTTCTGTTTCATGGTGACTTTGTCTTCGATTTCGATTGTGAGTTTGAGCTTCTGTTTCATGGTGACTTTGACTTCGATTTCGATTGTGAGTTTGAGTCTCTGTTTCATTGTGATATGACTTCGATTTCGATGATGAGTTTGAGCTTCGGTTTCATGGTGACTTTGACTTCGATTTCTATTGTGAGTTTGAGCTTCGGTTTCATGGTGACTTTGACTTTGTTTTCGATTGTGAGTTCGAGCTTCTGTTTCATGGTGACTTTGTCTTCGATTTCGATTATGAGTTTGAGCTTCTGTTTCATGGTGACTTGACTTCGATTTCGATTGTGAGTTTGAGCTTCGGTTTCATGGTGACTTTGTTTTCGATTTCGATTGTGAGTTTGAGTCTGTGTTTCATCGTGACTTTGACTTCGATTTCGATTGTGAGTTTGAGCTTCGGTTTTATGGTGACTTTGACTTCGATTTCGATTGTGAGTTTGAGCTTCTGTTTCATGGTGACTTTGTCTTCGATTTCGATTGTGAGTTTGAGTCTGTGTTTCATCGTGACTTTGACTTCGATTTCGATTGTGAGTTTGAGCTTCTGTTTCATGGTGACTTTGACTTCGATTTCGATTGTGAGTTTGAGCGTCTGTTTCATTGTGAGTTTGGCTTCGAGATTGATTATGAGTTTGAGTTTCTGTTTCATTGTGAGTTTGACTACTTGTTCAAGTATGAGTTCGAGTTTCCGTGTCATAGTGAGAGACTTCAGAGTTGTTGTCGAGAGTTGAGTTCGAGGGTTGAGTTCGAGAGTTCAGTTTGGGGGTTTAGCTTGAGATTGTGTTTTTTATGCCGAGTTCTTGCTGTGATTTTGGGAGTCAAGTTTAACTGTTGACTTTGGGAATTGAGTTTGAGAGTTGAATTTGCAAGTAGAATTTAATAGACCGGTTTGAGAATGTGACGCGGAGTGCCAACTAGTTATACGGAAATAGTTAGCAAGAGTCAAAGCATCAAAGGTGAATCAGAAACATTGTTTACATTTTTGTTTGTTGTTGTCTCTCACAACTGTTGATGATTATTGTTTGATAAACTTGCCCGGAGTCAAAACGTTACCCGTTTAGATGTTGTGGTTTCTTGACAGATGTCTGTGTGGATCTTGACAGATCAGACAAGCGATTGAAAGGTGCGAGATTCGATTCCTCTTAAACGGTACTTCTCAAAAAAAGATTCCATACCTTGAAAGCTTTAAAGCATTACCGAAAAAACAAATTGAATCGATGCTAAGTTGTCAATACTGCTTCCATAATTTAGGTACTTTTCATAGGTTCGGGCAGAATTCGAAATATTTTTGTTTTTTTTTCGTGTATGCTCATCTTAATAATGGGTGGAAACATGGACATTCAAAAATTAAACACCTGCAAAATGGATAGTACCATAATTGAGAAAATAGCTACTTAGTGTATGCATATGTATAATTTGGAAAATATTATTCATCGAGTATCCTTCTGCCATTAAAAGATAACCCCTTCACAACAGTTCATTTTTCACCAGCCAAAAGGTAAAAAGTAAAATTAAGAATTCCAATATCTCTTGAGTGCCGTGAGTAACCAAAATCCAGGTTAAACCGGTCTTTAACTTGCAAAACAAAAATTCGGTGAAAAAAAATTGAAAAAATGTAGATTTTTCGTATTCAATTCTAAACTATGAATTTCTGGACAGCTACGTCGATTATTTTCAAAGCCAGAAAAAAATAATAGAATGAAATCTGGCTAAGCTGTAACACGATTCAGTGTAGTAACGTGTTAGTTAATTGATCGTGAATTTTACAAGACGTTCAACACTATACGAAAAATCGCGTAACAACTGAAAGTTGTCAAGATTACGGTTTGAGTAGAGTTTTGAGTCATTAAAACCTCTCGGTAAAAAATATCTGCGAGATGTTCTAAAATTGTGTGAAATCCGGTTGTAGTACCGAAGTGCACGCGAACGGACATATAAACAGTCAGATGTTAATGGAGTGATCTTTAGGTAAATATAATACCTAGGTAAATCCAATAAAAAATTATCTGAACCTCGAATCCGATTTTCATTTTAGAACCAAGCCATTCACCGTCGTAAATTTACCGTCGTATTTATAGGAAGCGAAAACGACACCATTTTGAGATTTGTTGGTAAACATCGGGATCAACACGTACCCACGTTAGCTGCTGCTTTGGCAGTCGAGAAATTCGGGGTTCCATGCTGCAACGAATGCTGGGTATGCTGCATAGTCGGATCTCTCGAAGAATAAAACGCCAAATCTTGCATAGTTCGACCGAAACAACCGAGAAAAAAGAACGAAAATCCGAAGAAAACCAAAACCGAGAAAAACGAACAATTCGACGGAAATTCCGGAAAAATCCAGTCAACAATTTCGAGTCGGCATATCCGCTTAGTTCACTGTCACTTCATCACTGCCGGAACGCCGGTTAGCGCGCGCCCGTATTCACCTGCCGGTACTCGACTTTTCCCCATCGGCCGATACTGGCGAGGAAACCGGGAAATTGGTGAATATTTTGTCAAACGGAAAGTCACCAATACTTTTCAGCGGTCGCCTGGCTCCAAATCGGCGGGCCAGAGCAGACTGTGCAAAGTAGGGCATGGACTGACGCGTACGACGCGAGTTTGCCACTTTCACTGTTGACCCCACCGCCACTGCCGCCTCCGCCAGTTCGGCTGTTCGCAGACGTCGCTCCCTCTCGCTCGCGCCCGCGTCCCCCCTCTCCCTCGTCCGGACTACTCGCTTTTCGCTGGCCGATCTGAGGCGTCTGCCGAGTGGGGAATCCGCTTCCTACCTCTACCTCTGCTCGCGGAGTTTCCTCTCTTTTTTTTTCTTTTTGAGCTCGAGGATAAAAATTATTTTCCGACATTGAAACGGGGTCAAGACGATAACGGCTCGATGCGTAGGTAAACGGATCGATCGGCGAAATGCGAGCGCACCTTTGAGCCGGGTCGGTTTTGAGATGTTACAACGGCGGAAAGAACGTCCGCGTGACACTGGAGTCAAATTTCATCAAACTTTCAACGTCAGGATGAGCTTAAAATTTGACCTAGGGTGGGTTTCAACAATTCAGTTTATTCGTCGAACGTTCACTATTCTCCGAATTAGGTAAATGTTCCATAGAATTTTTATTCAATTTCCGAATGAAATTTTCCATATTTCACCGGCGAGTAGAACGTCCGCATGACACTGGAGTCAATTTTCGTCAAACTTTCAACGTCAGGATAAGTTCGAAAATTGACTTGGGGTGGGTTTCATCAATTCAGTTTATGTGTCGAATATTCATTATTCTCCTAATTAAATGTTCCAAAATTTTCATTCAATTTCCGAAAAAATTCCATATTCCACCGGCGAGAAGTACGTCCGCATGACACTGAAGTCAAATTTCAATTTTTTTCAATTTTTCATGCTATTGAGTTAATAACAAATTTTCACAAAAAAAAAAAAAACCGACTCCAAAAAGACGCTTGAAAAACTAAAAAATAAAAATGCTAATGAAACGAAAAACTACTTTTGACAGCCATTTTCGAAATGTTATGAATTTATGCCTACCATAGGACCCTTTAGCTCAGTACCAAGGACGACTCCTCACATGCACACCCAACTTTGAAGTCGGTGGCTTCATTTTATCTTCGGTATAATCATTTAATGGACGAAGCGACATTGAAGTGGGATGTTCAAGTAAGAAGTTGTTCTCGGTACTAAACCATTTCAAAAATTGCTGTCAGGACCTTTTTTTTGTATTTTTTTTTCTATGCGTGTTTTGGATGCGTCATTATTTCTAATGAGAAATATATCGTATATGATTTATTAAGAGTTGTACAGTGAAAAACCAACAGTCAAACGCATAATTTTGAACTAAAACTTTTTTTGGAAAGTTATTGCTACAGTTTCTGTTGCAGCGCCACCAATATAAATCTTAAACCAGTAGTGCATAGGTAACACAAAATACTTCCATATTTCGATGCGTAAATTTAGGACAGAGATTTATTATGTATAATAAATCTCTGTCCTAAATGTATACATGGCCAACTTTGGAGGCTAGGTGGATCAAAAATGTGAAAACTCGAAATGCAAATTTATTTTATAACTTAGAATCGAAATACGTCAATTTACCAGGATATCAAAAATATACACGTATTCTTCAAGGTAGGACCACGAATTTAATAGTAAGAATGATCAAATCGGCTCATTTTTGTGGCTAGGAAGAAATAATATAGGAAAGACTAAAAGGGCTAATGCATCGGAAGTACTGTGAGTAAATCATAATCATTCCGGATAAACAGGGTGATAGGGCTTACCGAGACGAAAATATCAGTTTAAGAAATTCGAAAAAAGCTACGAATTAGGGAGCTATGGCCATTTTTAATAAATGGAAGTATTGTGATCGTCCTAAAATCAAAAATCGGATCAGAGCTTCAGAAAAAACTGTGAATTTAACTGAGCGCCCCCAACTTTTTGATAATCGTCGAAAATTGCTCTAACACCGAGGCATCTACCGCGAACGACCATTGATTGGAACTCGAACCTTCTCAGAGACGTTCGTAACCATTTTCAAAATTGTCCCTAGAAGAACCCAAGGCTTGGTGTTGGGATGGCTAGCAGGCAAAAAGCGCCAAGTTTACGTCAACAGGAAACGCTGGTGAACTTATACGGGAATTTCACCCCTGTTTTTTCGGAACGACCTGTAAAAAGGACCTTTAAAAAACTTGGAACCCAAACGTTACGTCAGCGGAGCAGAACCCGTCGCAAAAGTTCAGACTCAAAGTTTCTGCCGCATAGAAGGGGAACTCAGTCAAAGAACTTTCACCCGTTCGTGCGAGTTTTCACCTTCCTCGAAGCTGAGGCTGAGCTTGGAGTTCATCCTGAAGGATTGCCTGGCCTTGCCTGCCTTGTGGGCTCTTGGGCCTGGTCCTTTGGCAAGTATCGACTCCCACTTTTGGGCACGACTTCCTGAAGTGACCGGCTAAACGAGAACTTGAAGCAGCCCCTCGTAAAGACTTCCAAGCATATGTAACCTACCCGCCAAAAATATAGCAGCCTGAGAAAACCGGTGGTGCGTGGATAGCGAGCAATGCTTACATATTTTGAAACGTGAAAGTGTGACACGATTCGAACATATTTTGACTGCTTTTAAGGGTGTTTAGATCAAAACTATCGAAAAATTCACTATTCAAATTTTAAAATTGTCCCAAAATAAAAGTACGCCACATTATCGGAACATAAAAAATATCCACATATTCTGCAAGGTAAAACAAAGATTTCAAGACCAAGAACGCTCAAATCGGTTCATTTTTGTGGCTGGAAAAAAATAAAATTAAAAACACTAAAAATGTAAATATACCTATCGGAAGTACTGTGAGTCGTTCGAATTCCGATTAAACAGGGTGTTAGGTCTTGCCGAGACAAACATTTCAGTTCAAGAAATTTGAAAAAAGGTTGAGAATTGAAGGAATTATGGCCCTTTTTACTTCCATATAAATTTACAGAGTAAATCGTCACGTTAGTGGCAACATGTGCTATCTCATTTTTTGGCCTAAAATCGAGAATCGGGACGGAGCTTCAGAAAAAACTTTTTTATACACATTTACTTATAATAACTTCCTGAATAAGTGTCTGAGTGTCCGTGTGTCCGTTAGTCCGTCTGTCCGTCTGGGGGCATTTACAAAAATGACCATAACTCCCTCAATTCTCAACCTCTTTTCAAATTTTTTGAACTGAAATGTTTCTCTTGGCAAGACCTAACACCCTGTTCAATCGGAATTTGAACGACTCACAGTACTTCCAATATATTCACATCTATAGTATTTTCTATTTTATTTTTTTCCGGCCGCAAAAATGAACCGATTTGAGCGTTCTTGGTCTTAAAATCTTTGTTTTACCTTGCAGAATATGTGGATATTTTCACATTCCGAAAATGTGGTGTTTTTTCATTTTGGGCGAATTTTAAAATTTGCATAGTGAGTTTTTTGATATTTTTGACCTAAACACTCTTAAAAGTAGACAAAATATGATCCAATCGTGTCACACTTTTACGTTTCGAAATATGGAAATATTGTGTGTTATCTACGCACCACTGGTTTTTGTAATTGAGCGCATACGGACAAACGTAAAAATTGTGGGTTAGGATCTCTTTCAAGTCATGGAAACGTTGGAACCCCGTTGCAGGTCTTTCTTTCAATTATCACCTCAGCCTTCGTAATACCAGGTCTTACCTTGAGGTCATGAATCTTGACGTGAAGTGAAATGTATTCATTCATTTTATTATTTTATAAAAACACTGAAAAAGGGCTCACTTTTAATTTTTTTATTTTTATATTTTTTTTAAAAACACTGAAAAGTGAGAGAAAAGAAGTTATCTCTTCCACTGTTTAATCGGGTAGGAGTTCAATTTTTCTAGTGACATAGCTATGTTCAAATATGCATCATGCCGAAAAACTCCAAATTCGAACGAATCCCGACAGCACCGCTTTCCATAAAGCCAATGGATGAGGAACTGGCCTGACAATCAGTGAAGTATTCTTTGACATTGCAGCTGACCGGTGTACGCCAGTCGCAGTGAATAATGAATAGTCGAAAGGTATCCGACCAAAGACCGAAATGGCGTATCAAACGTGGACAGAGTCCAAATGGAACGAGTCCGTCCTTGCACGGCTGTACTTCGTTACCGGTGACATCCTCCCCGTAAATGTCACGTTACAACCTCCTCGCTAGTGTCACCCGGTGAGCCTATGAACGTATTCACTTACCCCTTCCCCGACTGATGGAAAGTGTGCCGCTCTTCATTTCCTCCGCGAGTCATTTTTCAAACCTGCTATTAGAATGTGAATACCATTTGCAACGGGTTAGGTACAGTATAAAAATCCCAGCATCCGCTCCCCGTATCCACTGCCCTGATTTGGGAGGCGTTTTCCACACAATTATCATTGGCATTGTTGTCGTTTCCGTCCTGTTTTGGGGGCAACGGTGAAATGGCCCGAGGTTCCCTCGATTCTTCGCTTTGGCACTTTCCGGATCTTCAGGTGCAAAGTATGCCAGGAACTCAAGAATTTTGATTTTTGTCTTATTATTCAACTAGCTGTACCCGCCCGGCGTTGCCCGTGCAAAAAAATAAGAAAATGCAGATAGGTGAATAGCGCAGGAATCTCCCCCCCCCCATAGCTATAGCTGTACCCGCCCGTGTCCCCGTGTTGTCACTTTTTTCACTTAATTCACTTTTTTTCACGTTTAAAACTCACTTTTTTTCACTTTTTTAATTCTTAAAAACTCACTTTTTTAGAACTTAAAAACTCCCTTTTTTAAAATTCACTTTTTTCACTTTTTTGACATTAAAAAAAAATTTTTTTTTCCAAAAATCGAAAATCGGGCTTCGAGGTCTTACTGCCAGCCCCTTTGTGCTTCCGTGTAAAAAATTCCAGGTCCCTGCGTGCGATAGATTTGGCTGGAGAGCTCGGTCAAACAAACAAACAAACACTTCGTCACTTAAGTTCTAACACCACCTAACTCAATTTTTCCAAGTTTTCAGGAGGTACAAAAAACTAATTATTTCAACATTGAAATACATTGAGCGGTGCTGTTTCTTCTCCTTCTCCTTCTTGAATGAATGAATGAATGAATGAATACGTTTATTTTTCTGTGCAGCTTAGGGCATTTCTGCCCTCTCTTCCAGCTGCCCAGAATACAAATTAATCATTAAATCACCCTTCTTCACCCCCCTTCACCCCCCTTCCCTGCCTTCTTCACTGGTTGGTTCAATTTCCTTGGCAGTTTTACCATGATATCGGCTATTGAAAAATCTATCGAGTGGTGTGTCCAACTCATTTTCGCCAAAAATTGAGTTAGGTGGTGTTAGAACTTAAGTGACGATATGACATAATTTTTCCCATAATTTCCCATTGTTCGCAATAGAGATTGGTATTTGTAAAACAATCTAAATCATAATGTTTGTCTTGTTTGTGATTGTTTTCTGTAAAAAAATCTAAATCAAAATGTTTGTCTTTGCAATTGAAAAATGAACCTCTGAGCAGAATTTGCAGAGTTCTTCGGATGCACAGAGAAATAATGTGCGTATGCCACTGATCTACTTAGCAGCTTTTTTTTTGTAAGTCGGTCAAAAATGGTTTGGAGGTATTGGTGTGGGTATTGATGTGGGCACCAGAAGCAGCGCATCATACCTATTTCTCTGCATATCGGTCCTATCAGCCATGTAATTGACTTGTATATAAAATGGTATTGACCAAAAATCATCTAGGAAGGGTAGAAATAGCTTTTTCAGATATCAAAGTGGGTACTGCCTGTCGGGGGGTGGGGGTTAAGTTCATTTTTAAAACTCGTTTGCAAAAAATGCATCAAGTGATTATGAGATAGTGAAGTCCGAGGTCTAGCTAGGCTAGGCCAAGTCGCAGATACCAAACAATCACCTCCCAGGCACTTGCAAGGTCGGACCGAGTATTTTTCAAACTTGTACTCCCTCAAGGATTTTACCATTTTTATTACGAGACGCCATCTTTTGCGCTGCTCTCGACAAGCTTAAGCGTAGTTAACATTTTTTACGGTTGTAGTCCTCATCTCGAGGGTGGGGTGATTAATTATGCTGCAGTCTATTTACCGAAGTGAATACTTATGGGTAATGAACTAATGATGCAACAAGAATTATAGACTGATAATGTTTACGAGGTTCTACTGATTTATGACGATGCAGGCACTGAATTATTACGAATATCAAGGAAGGTAATTCAAAGAATGGCCCTTATATTGAAATTGAATTTACCATCGTGAACAATAGTGCTTAGGCACACAGGACTGCCATAAATATTTGAACTGATTTTGAGCCTGCTAAAACTCCCAAAAAATATTGACACCCTGAAAATGACCGTAGCTAAGAAACACTAAGCGTCATCAGAAATGTAAATTGAAATTTGAGAGAAAAATTTTGCCCTAAACTTTAAATTCCCTTCTTTTACAACCTTCTTATTTCCATTAGGTATTTCGTCATTATGGAAGGGCATAAATGTTGATGCCAGGATTACACACAATACTTCCGAGCTTTGGTAGGTGCCTAAATACTTGAGTAAAATCTAGGACCTCATTGACTAATTTGGAGGCAATTTTGAGCACAATGCTCAGAATCTTACAAACAAGCGATTTGTATCTGAACCTCCAATTAAATTTTCAATAAATCACGATTACACTACCTCTATTTAATTTATTACATCACATTGTGATTATAGAAGCAATAGTAACCACTAGTTCCGTACTCAGAATCGCTAATTTTGATTTTTGTTGTCTCTGGGACCAAAAACCCGATTTGGACGTTTTGGTTTTTAGGCAATAAAATTGGACCTGGAATCATCACTCATGGAAAATGGAGCAACACTAAAACAATAACAAAATTTGTCGAAGAAAAATATAAATAGGGATTCATATCAATGTGTATTTTGGAGCGAATATATTTTCTGGTATTCACAATAGTGTTACTACTGTACGCAACCTGTCAAAGTAGATACGCTACTGATTAATCACCGACCACTGATTTTTATTAACAGGCACATACCTGCGTTAGGTCTGGAAGAATTGATCCCTTCCCCCACTTCCTAGGGTCCGTTTTGGAACTTTCACTAAAGTATGGAACTTTTACTAAATTTTGGGACTTTCACTAAATTAAGGGTTCTGGCAAACAGTTTCGAAATGTATATATTTAAAACACCCCGAATTATGATATTCAGCAGCAGCATCACTGCGCTACAGTGTGGAAGGATCGTTTCTAAGGATCAGGCCCATGCTTCTTTCTGAGTCCCCAGTCGAAAGAATCAGCATCCCATCATTCCTCTTCTACGATCATCAGAAGCCTCCGGCATGGCGGTACTAATTAGTTATTTACCGATAATGACAAAATGATTGCTAGATATACCAAAGCGGAAGGAAGTACGTACATTTACTAAGCATCGTTTCCTGAGGACATAAGGAAACGACAATGTCGATAGTTACGACTAACAAACTTCACGGCGCACAGCAGCCAGCTACTTTTATTGGCTTTAGAGAGGGAAAGACCTGGTATAAGCATACTGGATGCAGATATAGATTTTGCTACCTAGCCCTAACAAGGTTGCCGCTCGATTCTTTTTCATGTTTTTTCTCAGTTCGAAGGCGCTCGAGTCGTAAAACTCGAATGAAAACAATGCAGGAAGTCCTGCAGCTATGCAGAGGAAGGGAGACAGAGAGAAACAAATAGGTACGCAACCGATCTTTGCGGGGAGGTTCTGTTGAGTTTAAAAGTAGTTAAAAATTTATAGTCGCAACCGTCAAACCGCAGCCTCGATGCCTTCCGTCAGGGCCTCTTCAATAACAAATGCATTCGGACGCTCTGTAATTTTTGCATTTCTTGTATGCACCTTCGTTCGAATAGTTTGTAAATCCAAGCTCGTACAGGTCCGAAAAAATCGTTTATTTGTAGTATTTGCTAGTATAGTTTGAACCGTTAAAATTTGAACTTTATTATTCATTTAAAAAAATTACGTTTCCCTTACTTTGGCTCTGCAATAACGGAGGAGCACTTGCCAGTAGAATTTTATGCACGTGCGACAATTTTATTGATACTACCTTGATAGAACCTTTCGAAAACCCCTCCACCCCAACCCGGCTATAGTACAACCCCTTTTGAAAGGATTCGTTCCAAACCGGTTTTAGTCGTTTCGTCTTCAGATCCTTCGGTCTTAGGGTTGGAAGTTTCGCAAGCACGACGAGGACTCCGGCCCCTGCGCCATGAGGGTAACCCCGAGCCCCAGCTTTCACTTCAAGATCAACGACCGCTACATAACCCATAGTTAGGTAACTCGGTAACGTAGCGATCCTTTAGCGTCCGCAGAACAACGGCCAAGATAGAAAGGATCGAAATTTTCCCCATCTACCACTCGTAATAGTTACATCCATAATAGAGAGTTAATAACCCACGATTCGGTGCTTTTGAACGGAATAGCGTGGGAGTAAAGCGGACTAGTGCCTCTAGGGCAAAAATGTGGGACATCCCACTGACAGAGGAAAACAAATTTAGAGTCGTCAAATCCACGAAATGCAGGGGAAATCCATTCTACCGATAAGTAATTTTCCACAAAAGTTACCCCATGCATGATTTTTTTTTACTCTCCTCTAAATTTTTCCAATGTACTTGAAGATTTTTTTCGTTATCTCTCTCTTAATTCGCTAAAATGGTCATGACTTTCCTAATCTGAAAAATTAGCTTTTCATGCAGTAATTACTTCAGCCTAAGAGAAGGAGCTCGGGTTCCTATCAATCACTAGCCCTCTGAACCATTTGAACACTGGGTACCCCGTCTTCTGGTACCTTCAATCGATGAAAATTTTAAAACTTAAATTATTAAAAAATTACTTTTCGATTGAATCAAATTTAAAGAAATCTTGTGTTTCGGCTAATGTTTCTGAACCGAATTTCAACCGTTTATCTATTTCTGTCCAAAAATATTTTAATTTAATTAATGTCAAAGCAACATAATGACGATTTGATCTCTGGATGCACGGTTACTTAAATAAGGAGTGCAATATCAAGAAAAAAATGACCTTTCGAATAAATCAAAATTTTTATCAAATCTTTTGTTTCGGCTAATGTTTTTGAACCGAATTTTAACCGAACCTAACTATTTCTGTCCAAAAATATCTTAATTTAATTAATCTCAAAGCAACATGACAGCAGTAATGACAATTCGATCTCTGGATGCACGGTTACTTAAATAAGGAGTGCAATATCAAGAATTCGTACTTAGTTACCTATTGAATAATATTGGACAAGTTTTTCAACATTATTTTTATTTTTATCCAACATTATTATTTGAGTGAGTAAAAATTTTCTAACCCTGGATGAAATTTGCATAGATGCATAGGGATGCAAGCCACGTGAAGAATAAACCTTCGTGTATGAATTTCCAGCGGTTATTTTGTCTCTAATGCTCCCTAACTTAAGTGAACTGTGAATTTTGAAAGCGACCGTATTTCTTCCATTAGCTTTTTTGTGGAAAAATTTATTATTACGTTTATCACATATGATTTATTATTTACGTATTACGGGCATTTCATTTTCGACGATTGGTAATTGAATAGTTTTGCCGTTCGAAGTTTTCGTTATCTGCTTACTGGACCCTTTCCAGGCCCGTCTTGCATTCGAACGCTTTCGTCTTGTAAAAGACGACGAGAAATCGCCCTGCAATGCTATAAACGTTCGGAGAAAAATTGTTGCACTGCTAAGAAAAGGGCGCCCTCCGAGGGTAGAATAATAGAAGGGGTGGATGGCGGGATGGCCGGGGCGGTAGATATGAGGCTACTGTGCCAATGACCTTTTAGGGAAGCGGGCACGGTGTGACGTCACAATCAGGAAGTTACCCCTAAGGCCCTTCAACCGACACCGCCCCCACCCCCAAGGGTAGTGTTTACTCGGCGCGGTCGTTCACTCCTTGCCAGGGCCGCCTCCATAGCAACCGGCTATCGAACGGGAGGCGGCGCGGCGGTTCGAGGGTTCGGCTGGGACGATCGGGCGAGGTTTTTGCGCGTCGCGTCGCTCCTGACGCCCTGAGGCCCCGGGGGTTCGGATCGTTTGACCCCCGTTAGGTAGCCCATCGAGTTCTGGAAACCCACGTACGTGGGTGGGATGACGTTTGTGAGGGGTTCCTTCTGAAAAACAAAATTTCAAAAAGTGCACTTCACTTGCCGCCAGTCGGTCAAATTCTGAACTCGGCCTGAAATTTTTGATTGCGCATCCTAGAGGACCGATTCAAAATAATTCAAAATAAGATCGGGGGTAGACAACAAGACCAGCCGATCCAGAACCAGCTAGGCCAAGGGCTTAAGAGCTGGGAGAGGAACGTATCGGGCAATATTGCTGGGGGAGGTGATTCTGTGCCCCGAGGGATGCATACATGAGAAACCCCCAACATAAATTTCGAATACGCCTGAACATTAGCACAGCCTTCGTCTATATAAACGACAACTCCATCCCACAGTTTGGTTATATGACTTGGCCTGAGGGCCGTTCGCGGAAATTTAGCAGTACACGCGGCTCATCACCTCGAACAAGCAGTGCACCTTTGGCCTTTCATCCCCAGAATAAAGCAGTTACAGCAAGACCATCAATTTCTTACCAAATAAATTCTAACACAAGTCGTCCCTCGGAGTCACCCTTGAGTTGCTGATAAATTTTTTCCCTTGTTTGTTGAAGTGGAATGAGCGATCATGATCATCAACCCTTGTTATAGATTAGACACAAATCTCATGTGCATTTAGCTGCAACCCACGGGACTGGTCCAAAATCCGGATGAGTCGTACGGGGAGGCTCCTGGTTTCCTGATTGGCCTGGAGGCTGTCCACCTCAATCCTCCAAATTAAGAAAAGATTCCTCTCCGTGGACTAGCGATGGACGAAGGACCAAAATTACGTACTCTACAGTTACTGCAGAATAAATTTGTGGTTAAATTCTTTCCAAAGGATGGTTGGAGCATCCCTTGAAGTTCAGCCGACCACCATAATGAGCGAATTAGTATAGGTAACTTGTAACAATTCTTTGGAGTGGCCTCCTACTTTTCACTATAAAACACCAGCGGAAACACAACATACTATACATTAAATAGTAACACACTATACTTCCACATTTTGATAGGCAAATTTTTGACACAATTTGACAACTTTTGAGGCTGTTTAGCCGGCTGTTTAGTTTTAGGTAAAGAAATAGGTATATTATGAAATTATTACTCTTTTGGAAATAATTTTGTTCTACTCCAGAAGCAACAATATGATGTGGCAACGTTTTCAACTTGGCAATATTAAAATTTAATATATTAATAATAAAGTTCATTCGTTCTGAAAAAGTGAAAAGACGATCCATTAAATTTTGCATTATGGTAGCAGAGCATGGTTGGTAAATCCTGTCTGGTTTTAGTGGCAAGGTGGAGTGAGCTGCCAAATCTCTTTCGACCTTTTCGAGTTTTTGAGCTAGGGGTAATTTCCAAGTCAAGGTATCTGGATCGTGAGTAGTTCTCATTTCAAATTCTGAGTTTAGATCGTCTAAAAGTTTGCTCAAAACGTTTTCATCCGAACCGGTTAGAAGCGCCTCCTCATAAATCAAATTTCGGTTCTACTCCAGAAGCCACATTATGATGCTATGATGTGGCAACGTTTTTCAACTTGGCAATTAATAAAATTTAATCATTTATAATTTATAAATAAATTTATGATATTTGTAATTAATTATATTAATAATTTTTAATTTATCATTTAATGGTAAAATTCATTCGCTCTGACAAAGTCAAAAGACGATCCATTCAATATTACATTATAGTCCTTTGCCAAAATCGCCAAAACTGCTATCCAACCGACCAACGGATGACTGGACCGAAGAGAAATCCATACAGTTGGGAGTGGCTCGTGTTTTAGACAGCCTGGACCCCTGGATGGTTGGCCGGCTGGAATGGATGTGGTTCGTGTGACAGGACCATCCAGCGGGGCTGCAGCCTCGCGCCGTCGAGGAGCAAACAAATACAGCAACTACCGACTGCTATAGTAGACAATGGGGAGTTCCCGGATGCCACTCGCGTTCTCTATGTACGTTCAATTTCACCACGGAGATCTCTTATCTGGCGAGCAAACAGTCACGACTTTCCTTTCCAGTTGGTCGCGGAAAAAACTGGGGCCCAAAGACCACTCGACCGACTTTCATATTTAAAATGTCAGAAGTGATCTTTTCTCGGCACTCAAAACTGCGGTGAACTTTAGTTGTCGCTTATTTTGGGGGTTTATATGTGAATTTTAGCTGGTCCGGAAGACACACTCGTGAGGGTAGGAGAAATCCTGGGGGCTGGGGGAAAAAAGAGGAAAAACGATTGTTGAAAAAATTGCTGTGGGGCGCTATTGACAACTCTTAGCAGAGCAATATCTTGAGTTCAATTGCCTGCCTGTGCCATAAGTTGAGAGCAGTTGCCATAAGTTGGCCAGCTTAACTTGACTGTCCCAAAAGTTGGCCAGCTTCTATGCCTGGGCTTTGATTGCTAAGGGATGAAGGTAATATAACTACGGTGACGTGACGTACGACTTTGGTATATTATATCGAACAGACCGTCTGTACAGACTGATTCTGCGGTAATTTTGACATGCAAATTCATTGTATTTTTTCCGAGGAGCAAGGCTCCTTAGATAATCACTAACAAACTTTGATGCAGTTGCGCCAAAGTGAACATATCCATAGGATCAGCCAATCAGAGAATAGGGTCTGTGTGTCTGTACGTGGGATGGGGAGGGGAACGGGTCTGACGTCTGATACCATGTATCATACCATATCAAACCAGTGGTGCGTAGATGACAAAATACTTTCATATTTTGAGCGCAAGCTTTTCACACAGTTTGATTAGGTACCTATGTTTTGACTACTTTGGAGGCTGTTTGGATAAAAAATGTTAAAAAAACACACTATGACTATGATTTTTGTATATGACCACAGAAAGACACTTCTTCGAAAAGCGTTTTTGAGTGGAACTGTATAAATAAAAAAAATTCTGAACCTCCTTTCCGATTTATGGATGGTTACAAGACTTCCATTTACCCTGTAAATATGGAAGTAAAAATGAAGAGGTGTCTTTCAAAACTGAACATGTCCACTTGGCAGAATTGGCGTTTTATGAGCTTTCCTACGATAGTGTAGTATTTAAAATAAATAATTTATGATTTTTTTATAAATAGTTATATTTATTAAATATATAGGTAAATAACTAAATAACAAAAAAATATTTATTTTATGTACTTTATGTACTATACGATCGTAGGAAAGCTCATAAAACGCCAATTTTGCTATGTGGACATGTTCAGTTTTGAAAGACACCTCCTCAAATGGTCTCATCGTGACCGTCGCCGGACGAGGTTCGCATCTTATCGACAGTCTCGGTACCTAATGCAATTCGGGTGCATTTTATTCGCCCAAATTCACCTACAGCACCATCTGCAGCACCAGTTCCAGCAACGATGGAGAGGGACGTAGTTCGCGTGAATGTTGTGCAACTGACCTACAAACTTGACACTGGCTTTCACCGACCGGCCGCCCTCTTCGCCGTCAGTTGGCCCCAGCGGGGCCATGGCGGGCTAACCCTCCGACGCCAACAACCAACGCCAACAGACCGACAGCCATTCTCCGCCATTCTTGTTACTTTCACTCGATTCTAACAATCTTTTTGTTCGTGGGCCATCCCAGCCGAAGAGCACAAGATGCGGCCGATAAGCGGCAGATGTGAGCAGACAAACAATAATCGATTGTTCCCCAAATAAGAAATTATTTTGATACGATGGTCGGATTTTTTTCAGGAAACTATGCTACTAGTTTATCAAACGAAAGCCAAGGTGTTGGTGTAGAGGTGATATTTTCGACATTCATTTTTTCGAGGGGCAATAGATTGGTATAGCATTTTGACAGTGAACCTGCAAAACCTCATAAGTCCAGCTTTTGGGAAAATTATATTTTGAGTTCCACTGGGGAAACAACTCCTTGCGCATCTCCTCAAATCAAGAAAATGGACTCAAGTTGCTTTTTTGGCACTCTTTCACTATCCAAAAGCTGATCGTTGGGTTGGGACAATTCGTTAATTTAATTGGTCGAGATTCAACCATCAAATTTCAATGGCGTTTCTATGCCAAGTTCTCATGGTTATCTCCATTTGCGCAGTTTCCCAGCAATGGGAAATTTACAAGGGAAAAAACATTCCCTCCGAAATATACCTAATCAAGTTGGGTCAAAAATTTACTTATCGAAGTATTGTTTGCTATCTCCAAACTGGTTTGAAACATTGCATTCATTTGTTTCGCCATCTTAGGAAAGTATTGAAAACGTATGAGCGCTATAAAAATATTTAGCGTCTTTTTTGCACAATATTTTTACACGCTAACTCTCAAACCATAAAGTTTTGATAGGTGTCACTTGTTTCACTTTCTAATTTCCAAGTCACTTCAATCGTTTGAGATAGGCGTTTTATAAGCACTACCTAACCGACTCAAGATTGCACACTCCAAATTCCCAGGTTTTAGACAAATGTACCTAAATCGTTTCGCAAACGGCATACGTCAACAACTCATTTCAGGTTCACAAATTGATGAAAAGTACCTAATCAAATTATATCGAAAATCATTCTCGTTACCTACGCGATGTGTTGAGGCCAAAATCGTACAAGTATCCCCGAGTACAAGTAGCCCGAGGAACAACTGCGGCCTTTTTGCGTCTTTTCAATTTTGAAAGGTCATACCAGTTAATGCTCGGTTGCGAAGTTCAAAGAGCTTTCGATTTCAGGTGGTTTTACACCTATCTACTTTATTCGTTCAGTTTTTTCAAGAAAGTTTGTATTACACTGAGTAAGGTGAGCATTGAAGGTTAATTCTATCTTCAAGTTTTCAATAAACACTATATTTGTGTAGTTGCTAATCTATTACGATAAAAGGCTATAATATACTTAGGTTTATCGATTTATCTATCCAATGACGCTTGCAATAACTAATTTTCAAGAAATCTTCGTTATGAAGGTCAATGAAATACGTCCTCGGTGAAATGTAGTGCAGGCTTCCTTGGAAAAATCTAGCTTTAAATGAATAGATAAACCGGACCTTAAGATACCTACCCTTGGCAACCCTTGCAGGTAGATTCTCTCAGCATTTCCCCATCAGAAACGCCCTTTCGTACTGCCAAGCCCGGTTGTCTAATAAATCTTGACATAAAGAAAACTTTGATTCTAATTTTTAAATATGCCATGTCGATACCTTAAAGCACAAAGGGCATAAGTCCCAAAATATCAATTTTGAGATTTCGGTACCGAAAGAATCTACTCATCAGGACCAATCGATCGCTCCAAGAATCATGATCCTTTAACTATTTTTTTTTGGTCAAAAAACGATATAATAGAAAAACGACAAATATCTATAGAGCGTTTATCTTGGAAGTGTCAAGTGCTACCAAAGTTCTGGTTAAACGAGGTTGTAGATCTTGGCCATACAAACATTTTTTATTTAGCGAATTTTTTCATGGAATTGAAAACTATGGGAGAAATCTTTATTTTTGTAAATTGATCGAAAACTTATTTTGCATTTTTCTCATTATGCCATTTTTGGACATATGCCCTTTGTGCTTTAAGGTATCGATATTTACTATAATATCGTGCATGTTTGCACTAGTCACATTATGACTAGTGCAGACATGCACGATCATCCGTTGCTGGTCTTGCAGCTCGCGTTAGCTCCTGCATATCCTTCAATTCAAGCATCCTGCTAAAAAAAAAGTTTTGAACTCGGACCGTCCATTGAGCAAATAATTATTTTTTCTTGGTAATAACACAGCGTTGATTTGCAGTAGACATTTTTTGCACCAAACTTTCACTATTAACTATTTCAAACTACCCACGCGCGTACCATGGTTATTTATGCTGGAATATTTCCGTCGGTAATTCTAGAATTCTATTCAAACTCGGTTCTTTTTTGTTCGAGATGAAATCGAGAAAGACACGTGACGTCACACGTGGAGGACGGTAACAGGTTGAGCGCGGGGACGCGATGTGGGGGAAAGAAAAGAAGATAATAGAAAAGGAGGAGGGTATAATTAGCTCTCGCTCGCACCGACGGCAGCCATAGGCGACGGGGGCTACAAGGCGGTGGTAGGGGGCGCAAAAAATTGCGTAACCAGAAAGGCCAGAGATAGTCAGATAGAATGGGCTGAGCAAGGCAGGCAACCGGGAGTTCGTCGACCCCGCCAGCACAACTGGGTCACAGCGATCCCCTCTCTCGGCAGAAGGCGCCGCGCCGCTCAATGCCGAACACACGAACACAATCTCGCTAATACAGGCATACACTTAACATCGCAGAATCCTCTATCACACGAACGACACCGTCAGACTGGGCGACGATTTCACGGCGAGAATTGCAAATCCAAAATCGGACGCCTCCGAAGCTCAAATCCGCAAATATTGCTACAACAAATCCGGAACCTTCACCTCCAGAGGGCGAAAGTGCAGATTGGCGAATAGCTCGCTTTTCCAGGCCATCAATTTCACTGCGAATCCAGGATAATAATTTATTCTGGTGGACATTTTCTGCATAACTGTATCAGTATTGTGGGTTGATTTTTATGAGGCAGGTTCTTTCCATCCACTAGACAATATCTCACATTTTTACTTCCATATTTACAGGGTAAATGGAAGTATTGGAATCTTCCTAAAATCGAAAATCGGAACGGAGCTTCAGAAAAAACTTTTACTTATACACAATATATTTTTTTCCGGCCACAAAAATGGACCGATTGGAGCGTTCTTGGTCTTAAAATCTTTGTCTTACCTTGCAAAATATGTGAATAATTTTTATATTCCAAAAATGTGGCGAATTTCTTTTTGGCGAATTTTAAAATTTGCA
Source organism: Nesidiocoris tenuis (assembly GCA_036186465.1). Classification (NCBI taxonomy): domain Eukaryota; kingdom Metazoa; phylum Arthropoda; class Insecta; order Hemiptera; family Miridae; genus Nesidiocoris; species Nesidiocoris tenuis. The sequence continues at coordinate 14,640,081 of AP028912.1, forward strand.
TAGCGAATTATTTTATATTTTTGACCTAAACACCCTTAATTGCAGTCAAAATATGATCATACACTGTCAGAAATGAACATCTTAATTTTAAGATGTTTCCGGCTGTCCCCGAATCGAAGATGCAATAAAACATCTTAATATCAAGATGTTTTAAAACATTTAACAAGTATCTTAAAATTCAGTTACTTTTAGGTATCATGGAATCCAGTTGTTTTCAAGCATCTAACCGATTACTTTGTGTTTTGCATAAATAAGTTTGATGACTTTTTGTTCGAATCTTTAAATTTTAGATTGCGAAAGCAAAGTAAAATTTAAAGATTCAAACAAAATGTCATCAAACTCATATGTCTACGCAAAACACAAAGTAATCAGTTAGATGCTAGAATAACTACGCTAGTGCGAGCTGGATAATTCAAAGACTTAAGAACTAAAAATTGAAAAATAGAAATTGAATTGTCGCTGAGCGAATTGCAAAATATCCATAATTTATTATATTTTGACTTTTTGGCAGAAAGAGGCGGACAGCCGAGAAGAGAGGTGAGTGTAGGCCGAGACTCTGCGAACGGAGAAGTGACCGCCTCGAAGAAATATATCGACACGATATATGATCGGGTGGATAGATGCCCTCGATCATCTTGCATGAGCGGAAGTACTCCGTGGCATTACCCCTCCTCCAGGAAAAGCGCGACAATGTCGGATGAAGGTATCACGGTGGTCGAAACTGGCCGAAAATAGTCGTGGTGAGTGTATGACGGTGGAGTGTTGAGTGGGTCGCCCAGCTTGCTCCAGTTGTCTGCTTGCCTGAAGTCACGGACATGTCCCGCCGTGGATGTTGAGTCCCACCGATGGGCGCTAGCAATTCTGCAGAGGACAGAGAGTGGATCAACTTCGAGTTGGCTTTGCTTATCAATAGCTACTGTGATGTTTCGTTTAGATAGACAGCAGTGAAGGGATCGAGAGATACAAATTGAGCCAATATGAGGAACAAAAGAGGTGTGCACTCACCGAAGCGCTCCACATGAGAGGAGCGGATAATTCAAAGAGAATAAGAAGTTGTTCTCCAGGGCCAGATTAGCGCATTTGACTGGCTCCGTGCTGAGCGCCGACGAGATGATGCCCGAGTAGAAATCCGTGAGTGTGCCAAACGTTGAAGAAAAAGCTGTACGATATAATTCGCAAACGACCGCTAGAAAGGTTCCGGTGGAGTGTTGTGTGGGTCGCCCTGCTTGCCACTGGTGTCTGCTTGCCTGGAGTATCGGACATGTCCCGCCGTGGATGTAGAGTCCCACCGATGGGCGCTAGCAATTCTGCAAAGGACAGAGAGTGGATTAACTTCGGGTTGGCGTTGCTTATTAAATAAGAAAATAATAATACATTCCATCCTATGGTCGGGAACACACAGGAACGGGTCAGAATACTTATAAGCACGTTTTTGGTTGATTAAATCAACAAATTTTGTTTCTCCTTGTCAGATAATATATAGGTTTCGATGAGCACCTTCAATATCGTCGTCAATATTATACTCATGTCAGTATTATACTCAATATGTCGTCAATATTATACTCTACCTTGGCGTGAGTGCTGTCGTACTGGCATTTCATTCGTGAGAGAGCTGCTTTCAGAATCTCCAATGCCTATTTCCAAATGTCCGTCTGCGCGGTTTGGTTTTGGTGGTCGGAGCAACTGATGTCCCATCGCAATAAGAGAGGTGTATTGACTTCCCTACCAAGGAAGTGGCGAGTCGGTGATAACCCTGCAGACGAATGTACGGCAGAGTTGATGATGGGCCAGCACCCGCATCGCTGTGGGGGTCGAATTCCGGTAATTTGATCATTAAAGAAGTTTTTTTTGCCGACGAGGAGATGAAACTTTGCACCATTCGCTTACCTATTTTGAGCAGCCAGTTGTTGATTCAGGGCCTCCAACAACGCGATCGGATCCGATTTGAGATTCGTCAAAAACTGGTCCTAATTCAGCCATTTTTGTCAACAACTGTTCGGCGTCAACAGATCCCTCCGCAACTGTTGGAGAAGTCACAGGGCCGGGAATGGGATCAGATCCCACTTCTGATGCGATAGTAATCATCTCGTCTCAATCACCTTCACGCTCACAACACATTACCACTATTCGCCAACAACCAAAAAATTTCTGGTTCGTTTGTGAAAAAAGTTTGTTGTATTCAGGGAACCAAGGCAGCGAGCTCCATGACCACGACCACATGACTGCCAAGTTCAAAATGCATTAAAAAAATGTAAAGTTCAGAAAACATCTTAAAATTGAGATGCTTTTTCAAAAGTATGATGCGAAATATTGTTATTATAACAACTATCTCGAAATTCAGTTGTTTCTGATGAAAAACTTCTTAATTTTAAGATGTTATTGAAAATCCTTTCTGACAGTGTATTTTGTCAAAAATGTACGTTTCAAAATATGGAAGTATTGTGTGTTATCTACGCACCACTGGTTGCTATTACAGGCATAAACCTAACATAGCAGAATCCCGTACCACACGAACGACACCGTCAGACTGGGCGACGATTTCACGGCGGGAACTGCAAATACAAAATCGGACGCCTCCTAAGCTCAAATCCACAAATATCGCAACAACAAATCCAGAACGAAAGTGCAGAAGTTTTCCAGACCATCAACTTCGATGCTAATCCAGAAAATTAATCTATTCTATTAGATGTTTTCTGCATAACTGCATGAGTATTGCGGGTTAATTCTTAGAAGACCTTCCCTCCACTAGTCAATACCTCAATTTTTGGAAATTTAACTTCCTGAGGAGAAGCTGGAAATGCCGAAAAATGAAGTTCCCCAATGAATCCGCCCAGAAAAATCCATATAATCTTAAATTCGATTCCAGCTCTTTCCAAAACTCTGTAGAAGGTACATAATTCACCATTACATTAACCCACGAATTTTCAATTCCGAAATTTGATTTTTTAGCGTCAGGAAAAGTTGAGGCGTCACAGGACAAAAATTCTGAGCTCTCGCTTGTCATACACGAGGGCGAGCAGGATAGACGACTTTTTCCTACTCACTCCACCAACTTATTCCTTTCTCTATCCGTTGTCTTGCCGCCATTTCTGAACTTTGGAAAAAAAACATCTGCCGTGAAGCTTGAAGATCCGCGATGCTATGTCGAAACGTTTCCTCGGAAGTACCCACAGATACCATTTAGTCGATTTAATGGGTGGATACCAAAAAAATTGGGGTGGTTATAGCTTCCTCCTAGAGCATCGGTTAGGCAAACTATACCCGGCCCTCAGTTTGCCACGCGCATACTTTTGCTAGCAGCTGCGCCTCGTCAGAAACTAGTTTGTTAAATAGATCCCGATATTTTGAAACATCTTGGCTCTAGCTCCTTTCATTAGTTGGGTTTTTTGAGCACGAAACCCATTCTCCGAGGCACTTTTTGAATAATAATTCATTTTCCATCAAATTATTACCGCTATTCGTAAACTGGTGCTCTCCACCTCCTCAAACTCGACCAATTTCTGTGTTTGCAAGTACAAAACAAATCGTCTGCCCGGGAAATTTAAAAAAAAAATTCCATTTGTTAAACACAAATGATGCCCGAAATGGTCTGAATAATAAACCCAACGAGCTGGAAACTCGTGATTTCCCCAAAGGTTAGGTAGAGGATCTCCTTAGAATACGTAAATAAGTAGATACGCAAAAGAAAAAATCTTTTTTTTTGTGAATACCTACCTACTTCAAGCAAACGCACAAAAACACAACCATAAAAACGCCGGCCTGTGCATTGCTAGAAAAAATCCGATTATTAGCATTTCACTCGTAACAGACCACCGCAATATTTTCAATGTAGGTTGCTGTAATAAAGTGGCAATAATGTGCAGAGAGAGTCGAATTCTTAAACGTTCAAGTTGCCAGAACAAAATCATAAAAACGTCATAAAAACTTGAAAAATTGCGAAATTATATAAACGGTCACGAAGGTGTTACACTGATTGTCTGCTCGATGCACTGGTGCAATCGGGTAACAAAACATTATTATATTAGTTACGACATTTTAGTCAATTTTTTTTTAATTCACTAAAATTGAAAATCAAAATTATAATAAGCGAAAACGCTATTTTTAAAAATATATGATAAAACCAGTGGTGCGTAGATAACACATAATACTTCCAAATTTTGGAACGTAAAAGTGTGACACAATTTGATCAAATTTTCACGGCGTTTAGGTCACAAATATCAAAAAAGTCACTATGCAAATTTTAAAACTCGCCTAAAATAAAAATACGACACATTATCGGAACAATAAAAATATCCACATATTCTGCAAGGTAAAAGAAAAATTTTAAGATAAAGAAAGCTCAAATCGGTTCATTTTTGTGGCCGGAAAAAATAGAAAACACTAAAAATTCAAATATATCGGAAGTACTGTGAGTTATTCAAATTCCGATTAAACGGGTACCACATGCATTCAAGAACATGCTTTGGAGGAATTGAAAATTCTGAGTAAAAGTGGAAGCTTTTTCTGAAGCTCCTTTCAGATTTTCAATTTAAGGACGATTACAATACTTCCATTTTCATCGTAAATATGGAAGTGAAAAATTATTTCCTGTACCTAACGTCCGAATTCAGTAAGCTAAGAAAAAAATTCTAAACTCACGAGTTCTCAACGAAAATCAATTTCAAAACCATTTGAAGGGTAATGACTCATAAAAATAATGAATTTTTCATGTTTCCCGGTCAGCATGAACTAGATTGAAGAAATTTAGAACTAAAACAGGAAGTAGCTGTGATGTTGCCTAGACTGGATCTGGACGAGGCCAGGAGGGTAAGTTAGATAACAACCAAGCACCTAGTTCTTCCCTTCGGAGTCAACTTAGGTTAGGTAAGTTCGGTGCAGAAACTGCAGCTGAGATGCAGCTTTCTAACGGCCCCTTCTCGTTGTGCAACGTTGAACCCTATCCCCATTTTATGGACCAAAAGCCATAATTAAAGGAAGTGAAAGAACTTTTTGGGGCGAGAAAATTTTCCCAAGGCGAGGGGGAGAGTGCGGTGGAAAAAACGAAAAATCGGCAGCCGAACTATCCGCCTGAACCGTTGACTAAAATTTGGTTTTTTTGATGACACAAACTTTTGTAATCATGAACATGGAAAAAATCGAGTACATCTAATTTTTCTTCAATTGGAGGAAGGAGAGAAATTTTAAGAATTTTTTCCCCTTCTCGGAATTGAAGATTTTTAAAGAAAAGTAGCAGGTTGTAAACATTTTAGGTGATGGAGAAAATCTAAAAATAATTTAATGACGCATAAAATTGCAGGGACCCCTAAAAATTTGGAGCAGAAACTATTTTAGAGAGCAATTTAATATAACCATGTGCAATACTTTACCAAAATATGCCTGAGTGTGCACTTTTGATTAGAAATACGGTTAAATTAATAATGTAGTTACTTTAAGAACTATTTTATTGGCATCCGTAAATAGAAATTTAATCAACTATGTTATGGCTATACCTAAGGACTCAAAAAATTGAGTAATGAATTTCTTTGCCGGTGTTAATGGCGAATCTTTACTTCCAGACAATGAGCCGAAAGAAATAATCGGCAGAAATTCAGATCTACGCGGAGAAAAACAACTGCCTATATGGCACTCAAGTGATTTTGAGTGTTGACCAATCTTGTTTATCTCCAAGGTACTTATACAGAGACAGCCAGAGGCTCACAATCCGTCGATAAATTAACGATTTTTTCTTCGACGCTATACTTTCTTGAACCGGAGCGAAGGGATAGTTTGGGAAAAAGGGGTAGTTTGGGAAAAATCACGGGATTTCCCAAAATTGCCCTGGATGAGGATTTACCTACTGTATATCCACCGCTTCCGGAGTCGACGATGGTCTTCAATCTCATGCCAACGTGTCGAGGGATATTTCAACCAATGGTGCGAAGATAACACGCAATACTTCCATATCCGAATCCGTAAATTTTCGGCACAATTCGGTTATATTTTGACGACTTTGGAGGCTGAAATTTTAAAACTCGCCTCAAACCAAATTAAAAATGCCTATAACTTAAAGTCGGCCACAAATTATCCGATTGCTGGTGGGGGAAAATATGGAAGTATTGTGTGTTATCTAAGCACCACTGGTTGCCAATAACCACAGGCGCACGCACAAAAGTGTATCAGTAAACCTTTTTTTCTGAAGCTCCGTTCCGATTCTCGGTTTCAGGTCGATTACAATACTTCCATTTACTCTGTAAATATGGAAGTGAAACCCTATGAATAAAACCTAAAAATCGATTAATTTCTCACCATTATAAGGTCACAAACAAAAGTCAAAACCGCCTCCAAAAGCCAGGTTTGGATTTTTTCAAATTTCACCATAGTCCCTAAAAGGATCGAAATTAGTTATATCATGATGGTAGAGGAACATTGCAAGGACGCTTTCCTGATGGCGACCAGGATCTAAAAACAAAAAACCAAAAACAGGTCAAGAACGTAAAACGCCTGCCAACCAATTTTGAGCTATATGATATAACATTTTGATTTGTTGTATTAGCACATTTCGAATAAGCTGGCATAAAAACCATGCTAATTTGGATCATAGAGCGACTCGTTCCAAATCAATCCGATCGTTCATGCGGTTCAAAAACGTCGTTGCGTTTTATGTCATGGAAACGAACACATTTCCTTCGTTAGGGATCCGAAAGGTGACCATTATATACAAGGCTGCACATTCCTCGAGGTAAATACCTACCTAATTCACCAAACTAACAATTTTCGACGCGATAGTGACAGAACGGCCGAGGCGATTGAAAATGGCGAAGTCGAAGCGATTACATGATCCGGAAGGGAAAAAAGTGTCGAAAGGCCACGACCGATGGGGCCCCCCTCGAGTGGCTTTCACCTGAAGCAGCAACGGAGGCGATGGCGAAGGCGGAAGGGACAAGACGAACGAGAGAAAGCTCGAACCGACAGCTGCGACTCCGCGGGGGCAATGACCCCGGCACAACGCAACCTGAACAGAACAACTCGCAGAATAATGTACAGCATCCATGTAAAAGGGGTATTTCACCCTCAAACAGTAGCTGGTCCCATTGTTGAAGTTCGCATCCACGATTGACGAGATTGCGGCGAATTCCCCCAGATTCGAACCGAAGTAACGCGCCCGCCAATGATGTACCCTGATCTTCAATTCACCAATGCCAAGTACCTACGTGCTGGAAAGTAGAGAGACGAATAGGACCTTTAAAATTGCAATATTCTGTACCTAGTTTGGTCCAAAGAGCAAGGAATATTACGAAATAGGTGAACTATTTGTATACAGATGTTCGAGCATTGCTCAATTTGCATTAAAATGCGAAAATCCCTTTTCAGCACTGCAAGGTGACATAAAAGTCACTACACAAGATTTGACAAAATTTACCGTCCGAGAATCCCCATTTCTTCCGCTGTAGACTATACTACCTATAGTAAGGAAGTACAAATTAAAAGCTTACTACAGTGTGCCTTTTGAAGTAAGTAAGTAAAGTAAACCGCCGTTCCAGGCGTTGGCTTTTCGCCCGATAACCGAAGTTGTCCCGGGCGTACCCTGCCGCCCTCAAGGAGAGGGTCGGAACTATTCGGAAGTAGAAAATCTAAAAAATTCCGAATTTCCTAATATGCTTACAGCATTTTCAAGTCGAATTGGGAGTTTTCCAAACCAATTGGAGATTTTTCTGAATCAATTTAAGGATTTTCCAAGCCTTGCTGAAATATTCTCAATTTGATTAGGAAAAATCTCAAATTAATTAGAAAATTCTCACTACGATCGTAGTGAAATTAATTTGAGATTTTTTTCCAACTTTTTTTCCGAATTTTTTCCGAATTTTGGAAAATTTTCAATACAGTTAGAAAAATGCTACATGAAAAAGTTATTCATAAAAAAATATTTATTGGCCCGGATCTTCCGAACATGAAGTTAGCTTAGCGCAGCACTGCCGAAACTATTGGTGGCCATGAGATCCCATGTTTGAGGAAATCCCCTCATGCCTTGGAATTTTTGCAACCCTTGCAGGTACATCCTCTCAGCATTTCTTATCAGAAAAGCCCTTTCGTACTGCCAAGCCCGTTGTCATAAATCTTGACGTGAAGAAACATTTTATTTTAATTTTTAAATATGCCATGTCGATACCTTAAAGCACAAAGGGCATACGTCCCAGAATATCAATTTTGAGATTTCGGTACCGAAAGAATCTACTCATCAAGACCTATCGATCGCTCCAACAATCATGATCTTTTTATCTATTTTTGGGGCCAAAAAAACGATATAATAGAAAAACGACAAATATTTAAAGAGCGTTTATCTTGGAAGTGTTAAGTGCTAGGTACCAAAGTTCTGGTTAAACGAGGTTTTTATGGAATTGAAAACTATGGGAGAAATCTTTATTTTTGTAAATTGATCAAAACAAAAACTCATTTTGCATTTTTTCTCATTATGCCATTTTTGGACATAATATGCCCTTTGTGCTTTAAGGTATCGATGTATTGATTCAAGAAAGTTTATAATTGATTATACTCCCCTATAATCCAAGTACCAAATCAAGTACCTATCAAATTATTAGGTTGGAAACCGAGGTAATTTGGTGACCAATCTCGAAACTAGCAGGTATCCAATTAAAATGGAAATTTCCTTTGAAAAACTCAGGTCAAATTCAACAATAGCTTAGCATGGAGAATAATAATTATTCTAAATTATTGAGAATCAATTATTGATTATGGCAATTGTTCCAACAACAATTAAGCAGCGCTTTAGGCGTGAAAATTTTGGTGAAATTGGCCTCAACACCATAATTCACACGAGTCTGAAGTTCCGCTCAACGCAACCAATGGACCCCACCCTCCGCCACCTATGGGCCCCACCCGCCTAACAGTAGCTCAGAATTTCCGGGTTGTCATGAGGTAAACAGTGGTTGGAAAACCTTCGGGGTGGGCAGAGATGGAGATACTACAAGAAGAACGAGCTGGACGGAGATAGCAGAGATGGAGGGGGTTAAGTACAGGAACAACCACCTCGCCCAATCGGTCGATAAGTTGAGGGTGCATTGACCTTGCTGCCGGGCATGTAGGTCACTCATCGCTATTTCAATCTAGACATTTTCTGCCGATTCGCTGCTGTTGAGGCTTCCGGTTCGAAGATCGATTAATCGACGATTCCTGCCGAGGAAACGGACTAGCAAATAGTGGAATGGCTGAAGCGTAATGCACTCGTTATTACCGAAGGTTTGAATGGCATTGTGGAGTATAGGAAGTACCTACTGCATCAGCAATAAAAATTCAATTTTTTATCTGCGTAAAATTTTGAATATTTGCATTTTCAAGAGTCGATAAACAAGTCACGCAAATAAAAATACAGGGAATATTTTTTAGGTTTATGTAACTGTTAGTAAATTATGGTTTATTTGGGTTAACGTATGGGCATCACAAGGGGTGGTGGACTGGCTTGGTGGAAACTAGGAAATGCCGAAATAGTAGATATGATCTAGTTACCTGAAAACCCAGTGGTGCGTAGATAACACACAATACTTCCATATTTTGATACGTACATTTTTGACAAAATTTGATCATGTTTTGACTGTTTTAAGGGTGTTTAGGTCAAAAATATTGGAAAACTCACTATGCAATTTTAAAATTCGCCCAAATTAAAAGTACGCCATGTTATCGGAACATAAAAAAATAACACATACCTATTCTGCAAGGTAAAAGAAGATTTGAAGACCAAGAACGCTCAAATTGGTTCATTTTTGTGGCCGGAAAAAATAAAATAGAAAACACTAAAAATGCAAATATATCGGAAGTGCAGTGAGTTTAGCCAAAAATTTCCAGCAGTTTGATAATCCCAATATTTTTCCGAATTGATCTGATAGGTTCCGCAAAGCTTTTTCCTAATGAATTCATTATGCCAGCTATAATATTATTTTCATAAAGGCCCTGCGTAAACTCGTAGTAAATCGGTTCTTTCATTTCCTCAATTCCATGATTAATTAGAAAGATAGTTGAATATTTTTTGCCCGTCAAGTTTCCTTTCTCCGATAATGAGGAACATGCATGAAAAAAAATAAACTGTTTATTCGCCATAATATTCCTTGTTAGGCTTCGAAAATGGTGTTATGGTGGATGATAGTTCGGAAAAGAGGTACCTAATTAAAAGAGGAGGGAGGCTTAGTGAAAATCGCAGATTTGAAGTCGAGCGGGAAAATGGCCAGCCGCAAGGTTACACATCTTCCTGTGAACACCAGTGCAACATCATCCGAGTTCATGTGTGTTTGCTGTGATAGGACGGCGATAACGGATTTTTTGCTGTTACGTTAAGAAACTACGTTCAATTACGTCCGCGCAGTGACGTCATACTGCTCACCCGCCACATTCAAAAGGGCCATTTTCATTAGCGTTTTTCATCAGGAAAAATGTTGTTTTTTCGTTGTAGATCATCACTACATCATTTTCGCATCCTAAACAGCACCATTCTGGCGGAAAAAATGGATTTCGTTTTTCATGCATGTTCCTCATTGCGACATTATTGCAGCACTTTCGTAGATCTTTCGTGCTTATTTTAGGTAAGTACCGAGGTACCTTAAAACGGTCAGAGGCTGGTAATTTTAAACTTTTTAAAAATAGGCGAGGGCGGAGTGCCCATGGAATTAATTGAACTTCGAATTATTGAGAATGCGCACTCAAAACTATGATCTGAAATCTTTTTCATTCTTTTACATTTTTTCATTTTTCTGAGAAATCACTAGGTAAACTTTCAAAAGATGAAAAAAAGAAAAAGAACACAAAATATATCAAAGTAGAAAGCAAACTTGATACAAAAATTAGGACGTAATATTTGCCCCGAAAGCACCGGTGAAACGCTTCTCCGAAATGAGAGTGAGATCACAAAGTATTTCAAGCCCTTGAAATTCGGCTTTAATGAAGATGACCAATAACATTTTAACGGTAAAAGCTATCAACGTGGCTATGGTTCGGCTCGGCGTTAAAAAATGTAAAATAAATTAAAAGTTTTTCACTCGACGAAAATTTTCCGAAAACCGTCTTTTTTTAAATTTTAGCAGATTTTCAATATATAGGGCCCATTTATCGATCTGTTATAGCTAAGGTGGCCAGATAAGCTTGTTCAAAAAAGTTCCGATTTTAACCGCAGAATCATGAGAATCGCAAAAGATTTCAAAAACTCCTTTTTGTTGGAACCCCAGGCGGAAAATATTTTGTTGCAGATTCAGATTTTAAGCCCTTTGAAAGAAAGCCAACCGATTTTGCGGGGGTGTTGGAAAAAATGCCCGCCTGAATGCACAGGTAGTTAACTATATTAACCACACCTAAACGTACAAATAGGTTCATTTATGACAAATTAACGAAGAAGGATAATAGAAGAGGAGCACAAGCATTCCTCTGCATTTAGTCCCTCAATTTGAAGATTGTTCGGTAGATTTTATGCAGTTGGCTCTAAATTTGTATTTTATAAATGTATATGCAAATCGACAAAAACGGATTCGAGTCATGCTTTTGCGATGCCAAGCCAACTTGCGGGGGCGGACGATCTTTCGCGGAAGTCCTCCCAAACGAGCCACCCCATGGCCCGCGGACCCCCACCCCCTCTCACCCGAGGTAACGACCTGATCTGAAAGGTAACCAGGCGAACGACCTGGCGAACTGCGCTCACGGCACACCAGGAACGCCAGCATCCCATGATATCCCAGGAGAAGGTCTGGAGTGAAAGTTTTTCAGCCCTTGGGGGGTACATACGGAGGTCTGAGTCTGACCCCCCCGTTCAGGTAATGTGCCCCAAGCCCCCAACTTCGGACTCGAGAGTTCGAACAATATAATAGGCGCTGAGGTACGGGTTGAAATTTCAGTTGCGTCCAAGGAACGGATTCTCTCCCGCAATTCGCTAACTATAACTGAAAATGGAAAAAAAAACTGAAAAGAAAACTCGAGGGTGGGGAGCGTACAAAATGTTCGCTCCCAATAAATTGCAAGGTACTCACATTTTTAAAATGATGGTCACTCCTCTGGCAACCACTTAATCCTCTGAGAACGATGAATCCCACTGAATTTAGCCGTACATCGGAATCAATCCGATTTTGCCGAAATTAATCGCCAATTTTGCAAAAATGATTTTCGCACACTAAAAACGCACTCGCGGGCGATGAACGAGGCGATTTCGAAGAAAACCCACACAATCGACACACTCACATATCGTTCGGGCCGACTGGAAAATTTTTCGAACCGAGGGATTCGGAAAAACACGGGACGCGCGAACGACGTTGCAAATCTTGCAGGTAAATGTGTAGTGTACATGGGCTTTGGGTGTCAATGACCTTTGGCGAAGCGGGCCGGCGCGGCGGCGGGCGGGTGTTCCCCTCGAGGCCCGTGACGTCACGGCCCCCGCCCGGCCATCCCCTCCACCCGGCGAGGGAAATAGAGCTGGGGGTGGTGGACGGGTTGCCAAAATTTCGGCGGAAAATTCGATCCGCCCCCCCGCTTCGAGGCAATTGGCTATCATTTCTAGCCTAAGTACTAGGTAGTACTAAGTTCTTGAGTTAGGTGGTACTATAGCCTTCCAGCTGGATTGGGTGTACCAGGCTTGATATCAATAATCTGTGGCACTATCATCAATGGAGAAATCTGATATCATTTGAATAAAAAATTAATATCGATTTTTTTCCATTTTTGAGGTCGTAAACGAGACCGATGATAAATAGGGTATGTAGCGGCAATTGCTTTGAGCGGGGTGAGTTAAAATACCAAGCATTTCATTAGTACAAGCTCGCTTGAACCAATCAGCAGTGGTTGCGAAGTTTGGTAGAATGTTTCAAAACCATCCAATACAGGGTGTCAACACCTGAGACTGTCTTCCTCGAAGGGGTCGATTCTTCGGATCATTTTTAACAATTTTTGTTCCATAAATATTTTTGTTTAGACCACTCAGGCGACATGACCATGGTCGATTTTGAATTCGGAGTGAAAATTTTCAAAAACTGGTGACGGACGAACAGCGCTCAAAAACCGAGGTTTCAGCCTAAAACCACGTTTTCCTGTATTCAAACGTCAGTTTCTAAGGTAACGAGCAAGGTAAATGCAAAAATGACTATACCGACAGAAAGCTGACATCCTGAGCAAAATTTTCCCGGGACGTGAGCGAGATTTTTCCAATTAATTCTAGTCTTAAACGCACATTGAAAAAATTTTAATTCCAAAATATTTAGCTATTCTAGGCTTGAGCTCAATTTTTCGCTCATATAACTAAATGTTAAAAAGCTGCAAGGGCCGTAAGATTACAGGAAATTTAACGGGCTTTCCAACGGTATTCCAATTTTTGTAATTACTTCTGGATTCGAGGGTGTTACAGCCATTTTACTGAAACTATGTCGAAAACACAAAAAATCTTCGAAGCGGGAAAACTATTTTTCCCTAGACTCGAAAAAATTTTATGCGACGAAAACAGTAAACAAATGGGCTAAAGGATACAAATTGGTTAAGTAACACGAGATTATGCTTGGAAAATCTCATGAAACAAAAAATCCTTATTCCAAGGTTAATAAAAATAAAAACAGCGGGAAACACTGAAAAATTCTTACGGTAGGTACTTGACAATTTCAAAACCCATTAAACGACCCAAAACCCCATTTAGAAAAGTATTCGAATGATACAATTTTGAAATGGGAAGTATAATTTTTTCCAGCACCACCTTCAAGCTCAAAATTACTTTCGGTCGAGCCGTGAATTGAGATAGAAGATTTTAAGTGAAGTCTCCCACGCGAGTGCGAGTGAAAGGAAAGAGCGGATTGATGAATAGCGTCCGAGTTCCGCATTATTTCGGCGACGCTCCCTCGAAGTTACACTCGGATAATCATATTGCACCTACGAAAAAGTCAATACTATGAACTACAAGTAAATTGCAGTAGATCGACACGTTATTTAATTTTGTAGTAAAATATCAGGGGCAGGGTCTGCTGAAACCCATGATTATAGTCATTTTATTTCCGACAATAACAAGTTGTGCAGTTGATTTGCATGAGGTTCCTAGATGAAACACTGGTTGCGGTTATTGTTTATGTTTGTTTGCTGAAGTTACAGTTTTCGGAGTTTTACGTGTTTTTGTTTAATTTCTTGCATGATTTCTTCAAAAATTTGGATAGGAGCATTTGTTTTTTGGCGTGCATTAATTCAACAATAATTTTAACAATTCTCATCAAATTTGCAATTGAACCAGGTATGCCTATTCACTAGCCCAGTCAAATTCTGTGTAATGTTAATTTTTTTATTGTTTTAGAATCATGGACCAAAAATCAGACAGTGGTCATAATGTGATTGATTTGTATCTAGGTAGGTCTTATAAAAATAACGGTTGGTTAAATAATGGTAAAATTCTTCTTGTTACTAGTCTTGTTTTTAAAAATTGAAATTATAAATTGAAAATATAAATTTTCGAAAGCTCGGAAAAGGAGTTTTCTGCAGACACTACCACTGGTTTTCCATCTAGTAGTCTAGCAATACAGAAAAATCGGCCCAGGGATATCAGCTTCTAAAAGGTCCTCTGACAATTTCAAAATTTTCATTTTTTGTTAAAAGCCAACAAACTTTATTATATCGCGTTTAACAAAGAAATTGCATTTTCAATAAACATTTTAATGTTCTATCGACAGTTTTAACATACTCAACATGCTTTTCCCACAAGTTAACAATTCGATATATTACGGATTTTTACTCAAATTCTCAATATCGGGTGGCAGGAGATGCCGCAAATGTTGATTGGTCCTTTTGGTCGCTTTGGTGCTCCATCCTCGGACTGTGATGAGGATTATTTGGAACTGGCCCACGTTTTTAGGATGTCAGAGGCCTTTTGCAGCGTTTCATCTTTCTGCAAGCATTAGGAGCAATCGAGGTAATTGTAATTCAGTATTTTGTACAATTCGTCGAGGAATTTTACTGACGAAAAGTTTTAAACCCGAGCCTGAGGTTGCTAGCCTAACTGCTAAGGTTGCTAACTGCTAGCCTAAGGTTGACATATAATTTTTTTGAAATGTCCGAAGTTACGGGGTGGAGATACGGGCATTCAAAATCAGTGCTACAAATACAAACAGTCTAGTAAAAAATATGGACGCAACAAATGAACTTTATTAGCAAATTATGAAAAGCAAAATAACAGATGAACTTAGATAAAGCAAATCAACATAATTTGAGAAATACCACCAAAAAAATCAAGTATAAACTGAGACGATTCTTACAAACTTTACCTATTAAGTTGAGAAAAATCACGAACACACCTGGGCAACGCGTATAAATTTTATAAAGTTTAAAAACCCACCAAAAGAACGTTGGAAACGAAAAAATCTGTTTTGGTATTTTTCTGCCCTCCCCCCCGCCACTTTCCCCAAAAATCGAATAGGTCTTTAAAAAATTCTATCTCGGTAATATTTTTTAAAAGTTTGGGTAAATTTTTAAAAAGTTTGATGTTTTTCCACTGAACTTGTCCATTGAAAAAATACGGCTACGAATACAAATAAACACACCAAAAATACGGACAGAACAATACGGACCCCTCAAAAATATAAAATACGGACGGACGGAGACTAGGGTTGGCGCTTACAATCAGCATGCGCATTAGTTACATATTTCTAAAAAAAAGTTACAAATAACAACTTAAGAGCCGCTTATTTTTAAAAAATCCACCATAAAGTAACGCTTACCTTTATGAAGCAATACCGGATGTGATTCTCGCCTAAATGTTTGTGCTCTTCGCTGTAGAATGCAGACGGTGGAATTCCTGTACAATGAGATGAAATCGTGAATAAACAGGTAAAACTGAAAAAACAGTTAAAAAAACAAGTAAATTATCTGAAGAACCACAATTATATAGCTCAATACCTTGAAGTTTATTGTTCTTCGACATCCATTTGGCGTATTTGTAATCCCGGTATTTATCTGACTCTTCAGCTAAGCCGACTTTGCTGGCTGGAAAACGAAAATTCGTAATAAATCATCGATAGCATTATTGGAATTAGGTAGTTAACATTTTTCATCACGGAATTTAAAGGCACGAGATACCATACTATATCACCATAAATATGGCGAAGTTATTTTCCAACGTAAATAATGCAGTTTTTGACAAAATAGGATTATCGACAATTATTTTCACTTACCGAGGGGCGTCCAGTCGACCATCATGAAATAACCACCTTCGGGTATCGTAGGTACCATTCCGATTTCCGTCATAAACTTGGCCATGAAGTCGCGCTTGCCACGAAGTTCCCTCGCTAAACTCACCAAGTAGCAATCGGGGGAATCTCTACGGGCCACTTCTTCCTCTAAACTTCTAGCGATGGCTTCCTGGAATAATAAATATGAGTTGAATTCATTAATTGATTGTGTTCCTTTCCGAGAAAAAAACAGATAAATGAAATTCTGCCATACTCCTGAACTCCTGTTTCCCTAGGGGTTTCCCAGCACTCATGCTTATAATCAAACCCAAAGTCAAACTCAAATTCAAACTGAAACCAAAACAGAAATTCAAAAGCAGACACATACTCATAAATCGATCTTAAACTCATAAATCAAACTCACACTCGAACTAAAACTCATATCATTATCATAATATGATTTACCTATCATCATCAGAAACTCAAACCCAAATTTGGATTGAAACTCGGACTCATACTGAAACCAAAACTGCAATTCAAACCGAAACTCTCCTCATAAATCGTACTCCAACTTAAACTAAAATTCATACTCAAACTCATAACCAAACAAGTTGAATTTAAAATCTAACTCAAAACAAAAACTCAAATTCAAACGCAAACTCATATTTGTAGATCGACCGTAAACTCAAATTCATACTCATGTTCGAACCTGAGACTCAAACTTGTACTCAATCAAATTCATACTGAAACTTAAGTTCATGCTCATTCTCATAATCAAACTCAAACTGAAACCCAGAGTGAAACAGAAACTCAAACTGAAAATCGAACTTGAGCAGAGACTCAAGCTCATAATCTAACTGAAAATCAAATTGAAACAGAAACTTGAACTCATGGTCAAACTGAATCTCAAACTCAAACTCATAATCAAAGTCAAACGCAAACTGAAACTCAGAGTGAAAAAAAACTCTAACTCATAATCAAACTGAAACTGAAATCCAAACTCATACTCATGATCAAACTCAACTTCGAGTTTAAAAAAAGGAATGAAACTGATCTTCAGTTCCAGTTTGATTATGAGTTTCAGTTTCATCTTGAGTTCGACTTCGAGTTCGATTTATGAGCATGAGTTTCGGTTTCAGCTTGAATTTCGAGTTTGATCATGAGTATGAATCTCAATTTCAGTTTTGGTTTCATTTTGAATTTGACTCTGATTATGAGTTTGAGATTCAGGTCGAGTTTCAGTTTGACTTTCAACTCAAGTCAACTCGAAGTCAAACTCACAGTGTAATGAATTTGACTTTCTGTTTTATTGTGAGTTTGACTTTGAGTTTGATGATGAGTTTGAGTTTCTGTTTTACTCTGAGTTTCAGTTTGAGTTTGATTATGAGCTTGAATTTCTGTTTCAGTTAGAGTTTGACTTTGCAGTTACGTGTGGTTCTGAGTTTCTGTTTCAGCTTGACTTTGAGTTTCAGTTTGACTATGAATATGAGTTTCAGTTTGAGTTTTACTTTAAGATGGTTATGTGAATGACCATGACTTCGAGTTTCAGTTTGAGTTTTGGTTTCAGTTTGAGTATGATGTTGAGTTTCTGTTTCATTGTGAGATCATGAGTTTGAATTCCTGTTTCATTTCGATATTGATTAAGGGTTTGAGTTTCGGTTTCATTGTGAGTTTGGCTTCGAGTTTGATTATGAGTATGAGTTACAGTTCGGGTTTCAGTTTCAGTTTGCGTTTTACTTCAAGATTGGTTATGTGAATGACTATGAATTTAAGTTTCAGTTTGAGTTTGATTATGAAATTCAGTTGGAGTCTCAGGTTTGCTTTTCAGATTGAGTTTGACTTTGAGGTTCAGTTTGATTATGAGTTTCTGTTTCAGTTTGAGTTTTTGTTAGATTATGAGTTTGCGTTTTGGTTTCAGTTTGAGTTTGACTTGATTATGAGTTTGTGTTTCAGTTTGAGTATGATGTTGAGTTTCTGTTTCATTGTGAGTTTGACTTTGATTTCAATTAAGAGTTGAGTTTCAGTTTTACTCTGAGTTTCAGTTAGAGTTTTACTTTGAGTTTCAGTCTGATTACGAGTATGAGTTACAGTTCTGGTTTCAGTTTGAGTTTTACTTTAAGATGGTTATGTGAATGACCATGACTTCGAGTTTCAATTTGAATGTTAGGTTCAGTTTGAGTTTGATTATGAAATTCAGTTGGAGCCTCAGGATTGCTTTTCAGATTGATCGTTTGACCTTGAGGTTCAGTTTGATTATGAGTTTCTGTTTCAGTTTGAGATCGATAATGAGTTTGAGTTTTTGTTAAATTATGAGTTTGCGTTTTGGTTTCGGTATGATTTTGGGTTTTGGTTCCAGTTTGAGTTTGACTTTGACTATGAGTTTGTGTTTCAATTTGAGTGTGATGTTGAGTTTCGGTTTCATTGTGAGTTTGACTTCGAGTTTGATGATGAGTTTGAATTTCTGTTTCAGTGGGAGTTCTCATTAGTTTGTGTTTGATTATGAGTTTGAGTTTTGGTTTCAGTTTGAGTTTCACTTTAAGATTGGTCATGTGAATGACCATGACTTCGAGTTTCAGTTTGAGTTTGATTGTGAAATTCAGCTGGAGTCTAAGGATTGCTTTTCAGATTGAGTTTGCCTTCGAGTTTCAGTTTGATTATGAGTTTTTGTTTCAGTTAGAATTCTCATGATGATGACTACAACTGATTAGCACAAACCTGCGTAGGTGTGTTGATGGAGTTCAAATTATTCTGATGCACAACTTGCAGATTATGGATGAGATGCGCCGGACCGTAGGCCCATCCGGTTTTCCAACCGGTGACACTGAACGTCTTACCAGCCGAACCGATCGTGATCGTCCGTTCCCACATATCGGGCAACGTGGCTGTGAAACAATCATCAACATGAGGAATAACATTCATATTTCGTCACTTAAGTTCTGATACCACCTAATCCACATTGACTCATTTTCCACGAGAGAAAGAAAACTGTTTACTTCCGAAATTACACCCGATTCTCTCTGAAAATTTAGAATCTGTATCATGATGGCTTCGCGCCAAAATGAAACCATGAACAATACTCAATTTATTGAAATTGAGAAAATTTCGAGGGTTAGGCTGTATTGTCCAGCTGACCAAAAAACTGATTCGGCCGTGTCGATCTGTTGATTACGGCTCGAAACTGATTGTTGCTATCGCTCTGGCACAGCCGCGCCATGCGCAAAACATAATAAACACATTTACAAAACTTAAATGACGATTTCGACTTATCACCAATAAGGCAGTTTAATATCGCATCTCAACTTACCGATCCTGATATGTTTGAAGGGTTCGTAAACCATCCATTCGTAGACCTCGTCAGAAATGACGAGGACGTTCCATTTTTTGCAAAGTCCCGCAATCATTTCCAGTTCATCTTTCGAGAAAACTTTCCCCACCGGATTGTGAGGCGTGTTGAGTAGGAATATTTTCGTTTTTTCGTTGAACGCTTTTTCCAATTCGACGGGATCCAATTTCCAATCGCTTGACATGATTGTGCCATTGGTTTTCGTCTGAGGGAGTGAAAATTGAAGAATTGTGAAAATCCGAAGTTAGTCGATGTACGACATTTTCATAATACTATGGCAGATACGATAATTTATTTGATGTTTCCGTGGATTATACATTTGATATCAATTTGTGGTGAATATTTTATGGAATACTGACCGGTCGCAGGGGGACGAAGACGGATTTGCCACCGGCTGCAGTGACCATGGGCTCGTAGCAGTCGAAAAATGGTTCGATCAGAATAACCTCATCGCCAAAATTTGTATGACCTAAAATAGCCGAATACAGAGCCTCGTAGGCCCCAGCTGTCGTGATGAATTCGGTCTTCGGGTCGATTTCTCGACCGATGAGCGGGGAGTAAATTTTGCTAAGAACGTTGACGAGCCTTAAATGCCCCTGTAAAATTGGACATTTATTTTGAAACCGGTATTCGAAAAATGATGATTTTCAAAATTAGGATTGCAGTCGTGACACCATGGCATTCAGAATAGCGAATCTGGATACTCACATATCCTCGGGTATATTGTTGGAGAAGAGGTTCATCGGATTGGGCAACTTCGGCCAAATTTTTGGTTACATGGGCAGGGGCGGCGAAATCGGGAAATCCTTGACCTAAGTTGAGAGGCTTGTATTTCAACGCCAAATCGATGAACTCAGCCCTAGAAGAGGATTATCGAGAGGTTAACTTTTAAATAAACACTGATTTTTATAGAAGATGAAAATATCGAACTTGATACAGCTGTCAGCTGATCGGGATGAGGGTCAAACCAAAACAGACGCCTCTTCTGCCGAGCTTTCGATTAAATGTAAAGGATGATTATATCCTATCTAATTATCCCTGAGGATGATTATACAATTAATCGAAAGCTCGGCAAAAGAGGCGTCTGTTTTGGTTTGACCCTTATCAGCTGACAATTACTGATTTTTAAGTTCAATACCTATAAAAATTTGTCCGTCATTCTTTAATGACTTTAAGGAGAGGAAGAACCACTGCAGAATAAAAAATGCAAGTTTTGCTCGTTCTACAAGCGTTAAGTTTTTATTCGGCTGAAGAAAATTGCCAGCAAAAATACCTTGTTTTTACATGATCTCGTTGAGGACGAAAAACTGTTTTTTATTAGTGAAAAATTAGGCCAATTTGATGTTCTGTCAATCGTTTTTGCTAATTTTGTGTTTTCCATGGAGAACCTGGTGGAAAACTGTCGATTTCCCATAAAACTATGGATTTTTAAACTTCCGTTCAAATAAAATTTTTTCAGCCGAGCTGAAAAGTTCGCGTTTTATGAACTCCGACGACTTTTCAATGTTTTCACGACTCACCAAACTGTATACTCCGATCCTTTGTATTTCTGGGGAAGTTTGAATTTGTCAGTCATTGTCGACATTGCACGAGAGCTGTTCAGCAGGGAACTGTTCTTACTCAAAGCGGCCGTCAGCAGCGTCAATTGTTTCAGCATCTGCGGATAAACACGCAGGAGTTATGTATGTGAACAATGATTAGTTATCAGTCTAGATAAACTTTGATAAAATTTCAACGTAAGCGTGATCTATGACAGGTGCTAGCAAAACACCTACGACTGAGGATGACCTTCTCAAACGGAGGATACAGTGAGCCAAAATTTTAAACTGTCAAAATAGCAAAATGAACAATTTAATGAAGAAGAAACAAAAGAGTAACAGCACAATAGACACTCCGGCAGTAGAGACCACGTTACATAAGACGTTCAGCACCAATTTAACATTGTCATCCATAATGAATTAGACAAAGGGCTAGATTGATGATAGTTTTGACTCACTAAAAATAAAAAGACGATATTCCTCAGTGCAACCTGCATCGTTGAAACCTATCAATCAAGTTGATCGATTTGATTCGGTCTTCGAAAGACGATGCACAAACGACGGGTCACAACTGTTCCGAAAATTTTCAAAGCAGGTAGGAGGAAGGTTTGCAAAAACTGGTTTCTCTGGCGGCCAACTTGACACACATCGGCCCAAGGCAGTCCGCCTTAAATGAACAGCGGGCCATTGATTGACTGAGCCCTTAGGTTAATTCGGCTTAATAATTATTAAGAAATAATTCT
Organism: Nesidiocoris tenuis; assembly: GCA_036186465.1. Taxonomy (NCBI): domain Eukaryota; kingdom Metazoa; phylum Arthropoda; class Insecta; order Hemiptera; family Miridae; genus Nesidiocoris; species Nesidiocoris tenuis. The sequence goes on from AP028912.1 coordinate 14,661,859, forward strand.
TTTTCGACACTCACTTGTACATCTGGGTGGCGACGAAGGTCTCGAACATCTTGGAGTTAGATAAGCTAGCCTTCAAGCTGATAAGAAAATCAAAAAACACGAGTTTCTGACGGATTAACCTTAGCTAAGGCGTAATTGAACACGATTATATGAATAAATCGCGTTTTCGGGCGTTTAATTGTTTGTTTTATCGAGGAATTAGGGATAACTATCTGGGAGATTGGTCACCACACTCAGTAGCTGGTAATTTTAACTCTCTAATCATAATTAAAATAATATACAAATCCCTCCCTCTTCTATAACTGATTGGTCGAACATTTACAACATCAAATCGTTCATTGAATTGTCATCAATTTCATAATTCTCGAAAATACCTTGAAATTTTAATAATGATATTTTATTGCTAAGAAGTTATTTAAAATGGCACGACACCATGATGCATTTGGAATTGAGGATTCTCATTGGTCGTGACACTTCAGGTGATACGGTTATCAAAAGAGTTGTTGTTGTTGTTGTTGTAAGATCGCTTCCCAGACTTTGACAAAGCGCCATGGAGTACAAAACGTATCGTGTCTCAACTGACAAAAGGGGATTTCCCAACACTCTAGGTAGGTTGTTCTAGCGCTCAACCTTCCTACATCGTTTAGACGAACGGCTCAACCAGCAACACGACAGGGCGAAAACGGCCAGCCCGATAAATTCGACTATCGAATCCTTCCAGTGGCGCCCGTCGGTTTGAGCCGTAGGTGACAGAGTACAGCCGGGGAGATCGCGTCTCTGAGTGCCGCACGGCGCACGTTGCCACGTTCCGTTCCCCCTAATCCGCCGGGCGGGCTCATGGGCTGAGTGCCGCTCAACCGGCCGGCTGTACCGCTCAGTGCCACAACGAGGCGGCTCTACAGTTGAGTGCCGAGCCGCTCGTCTGATACACGTTCACCCAAGGCGTTTCATTGTTTATTGAATAGTCCATGTACAATTTTTACATGGACCAATAGGTACCGACCTGGTAGGGTATTTTGTAGCTGGGAGACATTCTGGTCAAAAGTCCTAAACGCTTTAAAACTAGTATTTTTGATTTTCCGCAGGCGGGAATGTTTTGTTTTTTGAATATTCAGGATTTGCCAATCACATTAATAACTTTACGTAACTTTATAATATTATTTTATTACTTGATGTTTAAAGAGCCTAATTTTTCATCATCAGGACCTAGAAAATCAATTTATCTACACCAAACCCTATCCTATAAAAACAACTAATACAACATGGCAGCGTTTCACTGGCAAGCTGTTGAAGCCGTACACTTCAAGAGCTGTCAGCTATTGCTATCCTCGACTAGGAGCAAGGAAAAGAAAGACGGGAAAAGTCAACGATAGAAGGGGAACAGATCGATCCCCACCCGGAAACTAGGGTAGGTTGACCTACTAAGCTCCTTCCCCCTGCACGTGTTCCACATTCTACTTCGTTTCCATCATAGGGTAGGTACCCTATTCATGGCATTCATGTAATATCCCACATACCAACCAGCAACCTCACCAAGTTCCCAGCTGTGTCTTATTCGCCTTCTTCTGCTTTTATACCTCCAGCTTAATTCGAAATTCCGCTGACAACGGAGTCTTCCCATGAAATGGAGAATTATCTTTCAAGGACTTTCTTCCCCCAAGTGGAACTATCATTCAACTCGAATTAACACAGTAATGGTCTTGGGGAAGTTGAGAAAAGTCATGACCTGTCTGCTAACCGGTTTACAAAATGTTGAGGAAGTACCGACCTACCTATTGATTTACCAAACTATTATAGTTTAAAACCAGTGGTGTTTAGATAGCATACAATACTTCCATATTTTGGTACGTAAATATTGAGCACAATTTGATTATATTTTGACAATTTTGGAGGTGGTTTTTTATAAAAAGTGTCGAGAAACTCACTCCAAATTTTAAAATTCGCCTGAATTAAAAAAGCAAATTTTTCTTATGTGTTACTTTTCACATCATGACGCCAATCCTTTTTTATTCGAGGTGGTGGTCTTATCGACTGATGTTTTCTGATATATTTTATCCCGATCCATTCTCGCCATAGAGGCACCTGGATACATAATACAAAGACTGGGTAATCTTTGCACTTAGGTCGCATATTTCGTTTTAGCTTGGTTTTTCCACTAGGTATGGCTTTCGTCAGATCATCAGTATTATGAAAGTGCTATAAAATTTTTATAAATTTTTATATGGTTTTATAAAAAATATAAATAGCTCATAGTTAGGTAAGGTATAGGACCAGTCTAATCTAATGTGGCAATGCTTGTAATTATGTTTTCTTTTATTATTACGTAATTAGGCTCTGTTTCTGGTTTAGGAAATAATTCCACTCACTACAAGAATAGAAATTTAATTGAATTTTTTGTGATTTTATTTTCGACGTTCATTGTAAACGGATGGTGTAGACAGATGAAGGCACGATCAAGAAATAGGAACCGGAAAAAGTTGGTTTAGAATACCGGGAAATCAAGCGAGGAACCTGGGGAAATTCTAGAAAATTCCAACGAAGGTTGAACAATCAAACTTAGAAAAAAGTTGGGAACCCGAGTAAGTAATTGGTTTTCTCCGCAATTGTATACCTACCTATTCCCACGAACCGATTTCCCAATACCTCTCGCAGGCGTTTCCAGGAAAAGCCTTCAAGGGCGTGATGGAAGCGATGTATCTAACCGTTGGTTGGTTCGTACTTGTTTATCGGATGGCGTTTGCGCATTTACAGCGCCGAATAGAAGGTCAAGGTGGAAATGTCAAGGGTAACACGCGTAGGGTACATGCCCAGACTCCCTTCAAGTTCAAGGGCACCTGATGTTCGACCCATCGTAACTGCGTAGCAGAGCAACGTTGAATTCGTAAATGCTCGAGGGAAAATGCTGAGGCCTTGTCAGAAACTGATATGCTGCCTGAAAGTTTTACTTGCGCTGACGCGACCATTCAGCTGAACATAATGTAAGGAGAACTTGAGAAGTTCCAAGGGATGCGTAAATAAAAAATCCTCATTTATTCTGCATGACATCTTGGGCCCAACAGCCATATATTCCCCTTGAAGATTATTAGGTAAATGTACCCGTTATATAAGGCCGCTTAAAGGATACCCCTTGGAATTTAGATTCTACCTACCCTAAACTAGGTACATCCGTAAATTCGTGTCTGGTTAAGAGTTTATCGACATACCAACCTATGTAATTATTTTAATAGGTACCTACCCTGGCAGAATGTTCGTGTACTGCTTCAATCATTCCATTCATTATTTAAAATAGGATCGGACGTTGACTGTAATTTGTATAAATGGCACAATACGTGAAACCATTTCTTACAGTTGTGGTATTCTGTACACGACTGCACCCTTTGTATTTGGTCTCGAATAGCTTCTGTTTCCGGCAAAACTGGTACAGGGGCTAGAGAGCTTATTAGAGTTTTACGTCATGCTGGCGGTTATGGGCAGCTTCGAAATTTATGGGCCCAAAAGAATTTTCCTTCTTGTCTATGAAAATTTTTTATTTTCGGCTGCTGTGAGGCTTATGGTGGATTACAACATCCCGGATTAAATTTTAGCGCAACGGATAACTAACAGGAATTGCTTAAGTCCCTCTTAACTTAAATCCAAGATGGTAAACTAGGTATCTGCTCAAATTCATGATGACGACCATAGGAACTAACATGACAATAAATATACCAGAGATGATTACTTGAACCAAAAAACACATCAATGTCCCAGAGATCTCTCTATGTTTTTACTTCTATATTTAGCTACGTAGAAAATTGTAAACCTATTGTAATCGTCATAAAATCAAAAATTAGATCGGAGATTCAGAATCTACTGACAACAATATTCAGAAAAAATGTTCACTTATTCACTTCTACTCATAATCACTTCCAGAACAAGTGCGTCTGTGATTCCATAAGCAAAACATGTGCACATTAGTTTTCTGTGTATCCGAAAAGGGGATGGGGATTCCGAGTGATAAACGAATTTTGTAGCTGTAGTTGCTTTTGATCTATTAAGAATTGGGGAAATTTTAAAAACTCAAAAATGTCACACTAAAACTTCGATATATCCTGAACGGTTGAAGCTACCGCCTTGGCGATGGTCTCATTCGATTCAGCATCAAAAAATCTATAGAAAATAATACCTCACATGCCTACGCTGCAAATTTCCAGAAAAACGCTAATTTTTTAGATCTTCAACAGCTGTTTTACTGGCCTTAAAATTAAGGTAGGGTTCTGTCGAGACGTTAGGACCAAATAAATACGGAACCTAATTTTTGGTGAAAATTTCAAAAAATTTCGATAACTCCTTCCCCCTGGAAAACCCCGGACGGCGTACGGCGGACGGAGAAGGAATTTTATTGCAGATTCGGATTCTACACCCTTTGACACTTAAACCAACAAATTTTCAGGGGGTGTTAGAAAAAATTTTCCTGGCCAATTACAAAGGTTCATGATGTTTTGAATTCTGGTGATCAATAATAATTATTGGAACACATGCGATGCCTAAGTATGCAAAACCCGCAGGACCTTGCTGCTTTGCGGTCGCCAAAAAAATCACCATAACGTCATCTGCCCAGTTGGCAATCGATCATGATTATTTTATTGATGGATTTCAGCGATCAACAACTACTGACGAAACGGTTAACATTTAACAGCCCTAAGGGAAAAACACATTCATAGCTGACAAACGCTAGGTTAAAACTCATGTCAGAAACACCCGCCTCTTCGAGAATCTAATTTTGGTCCGTCTCTATTCCAAGAATAGCGCAAGTTTCTAAGCCTGGCTCAGCCAGACTTCCACGTGTAGGGCGTGGAGATTGCGGGGCTGCTGAGATCAGCCACGGGTTAGCGACCAAGCGTCTACCTATGACGTAAGAAAAGGATCGAACTCGGATGTGAGGGGATGTGAGAGCGGGATGGGGATTCCAGCCTCTGTAGGCCCAGCCCAGGGCCAAGTCAATCACCTCGGAGGCCCTCAGCCCGAAGGGCGAGGTGAGAGGGTGCGTTCAACTCGGCCCACCCCAGTCCCTGTTGTCAAGAGGCTCCGATGCGAAACGAGCTGGTCACACGTACGAAGTTGAAAGCAATTTTAAATAATATAGAATATAAGTATGAAAAATTATGTACCAAAATCGACTGTATCGGGGGCCAGCGTAAAAGAAGCATCTTGGCTTTTTAGCGTCCGTATGCAACGCTGATTATTCCGGCGTTTTTAAAGGTTCTTCATATTATTTTGAAGGGCGATTCTTTATGATCACGATAGTCGTCTCGAGTTATTTTGATTCCGATTTGGAGACCACAGGAGAAAAACGGGGAAAGTCAATTTTTTGTGAAAATAGGTCTAGGTTGGCAACACCTTCCACACGAGGTCTAGTTCTTTCTGGATACCATGAAACAGGGGAAAAACGAGGAGAATACTGTTTATAATGGCAAATCTGGTTTCGAGTTCCAGGGGAAGAACGAGGAAGTAAAAAAACAGGGGAAAGTTGAAAAAATTGTCAGAAACAGCAAAACTGGACTTTTCCCGTTTTTCCCCTGTGGTCTTTTTTTGTTATACTCCACAAAATATCCATGGGGGACTCTGGCGATCTTTTCACTAGTTCCGCTCGACCATTGACAGCTGGTATCCTCTCGTTGATATAAGCCTGTAGTCGCGGACTGTGGAGTAACCAAGGTTCAACCTTGCACTTTTTGAATTTCTTGAAAAGGTGACTAGTGAAATTTCAAGCTGCAAGTATTCAGAAAGCACCCCACCCCTAGCTTGCTTGGCTGGATAACTAAATGAAGACAGAATGGAGACAGTACGTCATTACTCTGGAGGTTAACTCAACCTTCGATTAGGGGAGCCTCGGAGCTCAAGGAACACCATGAATCCATAATTTTGGTCTTGCAATATTTTTCCTCTCCATGCCTGCCAGGCATTGCCTGGAGATCAGTCTGCATATCTTCGATTCCCACGCTGTTTCGATCTCCCCAACACGATCTGCAGAGTTAGCTGCCATTCTGAATAATGTTCTTCCACGTGTCGTACATCTTGCAGGACATGCCCTGTCTGCATGTGATTACACAGCATGGGTGGGCATTCAGGCACAGTAGGAATGAGCCGCTAGGCTGCAGCACGATAGTATCAACAGCCTTCCAGGCCTACTCAGTATCAGGCCGACCTGACAAGCTATCCTGGTTATCAAGGCGTCTCGTTATAACTTCTGTTTACTGAGGATCCCAGAACCTGAATCCTTTGTTTGGCCGTTCAGAAACGTCATCATCTCAGTAAGTTGGTGTTTATTTTCATCGCTTCGGTCCAGGAGTTTACTTCCTAATGCTAAATACATGGATAGTCACCTTGGCCGGAATACCGCCAGTGGGGTTTGACCCATTTTGTGTGGATTGGCTGGCCCTCACCCTCTGAAACCGTGGGGCGGGATTTTCACCCCACTAGCCTGCTTTTCCTTATTGATTCCTCTTCTGGGGTCTCAGGGGTGGATTCCTCGTGGAGAACGACCTATTTTCCCTGAAAACCTTCATCCTCCACCTTCCCACTCATTCCGGGACCGCCCTGACCCTTGTATATAAAGGTGAAATTTTCCATTTATTAGGTCACTTGCTGTAGCAGCTGTTGGTGAAACTGGTCGTGCTACATACCTGCGAGCAACAATTTTATTATAGAATTTCTCTGCAATAAAAGTTCAATTTTTGTGTCTTCGATTCAGATCGACGATGGAGTTAGAAACGCACGATGAAGATATGATACCGTACAAAATCGTTGACGTCACCAGAGAAAAGCGATTTGGCATCGTCGCTAATTCTTTGGAGTCACTGACCAATCGAGGTAAGGCAACATAAACTTATTGCTTGCTTTTAAATCTATGTTGGCCTAATATGTGAAGTGAGGGTTAAAATAGTTGTTTTATTATTCTATAATGGGATTCTTGAATTTATATTGTTGAATAGATTATATAGGATAGAGTCGCAATTCCATATTATTATTTTTTTAGATTTTTGTTTGAGTTCTGCAAGTTTTATGTTGATTTTTGTAGTTAAGCGCGTACGTCACGGAATTTATGATTGATAGCAGAGGTCCTTAATCTGAATTGCGTCTTCTGGGAGTGCAGCACTATTCAGTATATCAAGCTGATCACTACTTAGTGTTAGCCAATTTTCTGAAAATTTTCATTTTCTTGTGTTTCAGCTGTGAACAAATTGGGCATCGTCGATGAATCCATCAAAGTCGTTCTCGAGCAAGACGGCACAGAAGTGGATGAAGAGGATTATTTCAACACTTTGGAGAAAAACACAAGCCTAATGATCTTGACACACGATCAGAATTGGGCCCCACCGGGGAAGAGGTAAGTCATAGCGATTAATTAATTCAATAATTAATGGCGCTCTTCACATTTTTGCTAGGCACTCAGTAAATAATAGACCTACTATGAAAACAATGAGAAGATTCTCTGACCCATAATTCGAGATGTTTATTTACTATTGTCATTAATTCGTGATAATATTATAGGGAATTTCACACAATTATTTTAAATTGTGTTATCTGGCAAACGAAACGTCTACTCAACAAGCAGAACAGTTCAATAAATTTTTAAGTTACCGGTAATTCAGCAGTTTGGTTCAATTATTAAAGGATAAGCGTATACGATTGGTAAGTATCTAGCTCCCGTTATCAAATCATCATTTGAAACATCGGTCAGTATATTAGCTGATCTCACCATCAGGATTTCATGTTTGCCTATACAAGTCATGTAATACATGACTTGTAATAGCGTTTTTTAACAGGATCAAGGGTTATGAGGAGTAATAGCATTATAATGTTTTTTTATTTATTTATATAATGTATAACACTGTGTATTATATATCTATTGGTGGATCCCGCACAAAAAAAACATTATAATTCTATTACTCCTCATAGCCCTTGATCCTGTTAAAAAACGCTATAATTATTAGGTAGGTAGGTCCTTATTTAATATGCAAACGTAATTAAGAAGAATGCACTAGTGTCTGGGTGCCTGAATATGACAGTTGAACTCACAAAAAATAAGTATTTGTTTGAAAACTCATAAGTACTTGTTTGACACGATTTGTATCAGAACCTCATTGCGATTTTTCCAACATACTTCTCAGTACTTCTTTTCTTCATACTTCTTTTTCAGTACTTCTCGGACACATCGTCCTATTTTTCATACCTCACTTCCATGTGAATTCTATATTCTTCACCATCCTTCACACCAAACCTATGTGAATTACAAAATGCGAGTATTTTTCCAAATGGAAGAGGGTCTAATAATGATCGGTAAATTCCCAACTCAAAATCGCAGTTAAGGTAGCATTGCTAACCAATCTTTCAGAGCTAGGTAATCGAAAAGAACTTATCTCCAGATTGAAAGATCAATGATTGGTAGACTCATAATAACTATAATATTATTATAGTACTTTATTCCATAACATATTTGATCCCTCTTGAATATTTTTTTGAACTCATAAAATCAACGAGTAAATGGCTGTTTTGTGCAAGGCATGAGCAATGTTCGCTGCAAATTTATACGAGCTGGCATTTAGTTTTAACTGGTGGTTCTGTTCAAATGAGCTACAAACAAATCGTCAAGCTTCTAACCATTTCAATCTTTTGAAATTCAGAACTTGCCTGGCCTGCAACGAATGTTAGGCATCCTTACGCCAGATACCAATTAATGACTTTTTCAGGATTCATTATTCGAGGTAAAATCGAGGGGTTGGGAAACGAAAATTCAAAGTCGGGGCTGGGGGGTCCCTTGAAAGTTCGGATGCTATGTCAAAAAAATTCAAAATTACCTGTTAAATTTAGGAATCTGTCGATAGGTAGTTCATAGTACGTTCATTCATCGTAAATTATCCCAAAAAAAATTCCTCATTGCTCAATGGTCTATTGACTTTTTCCGAATTAAAGTAAGAAGTCAACTTCGACCGAAAATTGTCTCCTGCTTACTCCTCCAAGAATATAAGTTTGTCTGTGCCCCAAGGGTCGTGCCATGTATCTCATTTGAATTCTCATCAGTGCGCTCAGCTCTTCTATTCCACACACCGCCTCACCACTGCCTATATCCTCGTAAGTACGTTTTCTAGGAATGCAGCTCTCTATCTCGTTACGTCATTTTTTGATGCACATGCTTTTTTAGACAGCATTTTGCCCAATCCCTTTTCGTTCTCGAAACACTCGCATTTTGTACCGGCTCGTTACGACGATGAGTAGATGGACGTTACCTTTACATGTTTTATCCTTATTGATTACTCCGAGACTGAGATTGGGGTGGGTAGACGATATTTATTTTCACGCATTTTATGGCCTCTAACACGGGAACTTCTCCCAACACTCCTTCAAAAGTTGTATTTTAACCGATCAGAAGTGCGTGAGTGCAGAAAGGGTTTGTTTCATCCTCCACGCCCATCTTGAGGTTTTTTGAAAGAAAAAGATTTTACAAAAATTTCCTTCTCTGTGTGTGTCTCATTCTCACAAAAATCAGATCTATATTTCGTCGGTTATTGCTTGTTGAGCTGTTTTCCATTCACGAAAATTAATTTTTCATTCCCTGCCGAATTAAACAATTTCTTGGGCTAAAATTGATTGCTACTTCGTTTCATGGAAGTGTCTCTTCATTCTGGTGTCTATAAACATTTTAAATTGATCGGCTCGGAGCAGATGTATGAGTAGTGAATGTTCTGTGTGAGTCAATTTAATTTTTCGACTCAGCGGCCTGGAAAATCCCCATCAGGGTCTTTTCGTGACAGGATGGAATTATTTTGTTACTTGTTCTAGATTCTGCGGTATGAAGTATTAGTGCTGGGTTAAATTTCCAAATGGACCCACCTATTTTCCAGAAGGGTCCCCCGCTTTTAGCTGCTGAAGATTGACAATTATTCAGGCGCCCTGTCACTCGTATAATTGCCGCTTTTGTTTCCTCTCGCCCACAAAACTGAACCTCGACAGAGATGGAATTGTTTCCCTATCCATACCGAGTCCTATTGCTTCCATTCTAGTTCCTTTTTCATTTTGAAGGGATTCAATCTATGCGAAATTAATTGTCCTTTCATCCTCAGTAATTGATTTCCCTTCTGTGAAATCTGTGTAACGAATTTGCTGCGATTGAGAGGGCTCCATTTCTGTGAATACCTATTTTATACGTATACATGGCACTTCCTTGAAATTCTACCCCCAATCCGCAACCCAATTTTGGTAACACGAAAAATAGCTCGGTAGGTACAATAATAATACATATAACCCGTTTACCAATCGAATGAAGCAAAGCCGTCGAGAAGAAACCGAATCTCAAGAGAAATTTGGGAAACCCGCAATTTATTATTGTCGCAATTTATTATTGTCGCAATTTATTATTGTCCGCAATCTGTGGTCGTCCCGAATCACTTCCAGCTTGAAAATGCGCAGCCATCAGTCATTTGTTAGGAATAAATAAATCTTCTATCTAGGGGCCTAAGCTTGACATCGAGATCCAACAATGTGGAGTTCATCAATCATGTTTCTCTTAAATCTTCATCAAGAGAGAGAAACATTGTATGAAAAACGGCATCCCGAAAATCCGGTGTTCATCAATCGAGTTGCTTGTCTCTGAAGTATCCAAATCTGAATTTTCAGAACCCGATACCAAAATTTTTTTATCCCAATTATTCTTGAGTGATAAATAGATTAGGAAAACACTTTTTGCGGTTACTTTATGGTGTTTGTGTCTGGAACATTGATGAAGGGTTGATTGCGGCCGAAATCCAAGGTATGAATTTAACCTAATAATTGAAAAAATCCTTTATAAAATAATAATTGAAATCTCCTATAAATAATTTTTCTGGTCATTGCAAATTAATATACCAGTTTAGAGTCAGAGCGAGTACAAAGACTCGCTTGTAGCTCCTGGTCCGACTTGAAGAAGTAAAATACCTTGCTTTTTTCTGAATAAAAACTCAAAAAATGAGAGAAGAGAAATAGTCTAAGTATTGAACTATTAATTTTTTTTTAATTTTAATAGTGGAATATACTGTTTTTTACTTCCATATTTACAGAGTAAATGGAAGTATTGTGATCGTCCTAAAATCGAGAATCGGAACGGAGCTTCAGAAAAAACTTTTTCTTATACACATTTACTCAGAATCACTTCCTGAACAAGTGTCTGTGTGTCCGTGTGTCCGTTAGTCCGTTAGTCCGTCTGTGGTCATTTACAAAAATGGCCATAACTCCCTCATTTCTCAACCTTTTTTCAAATTTCTTGAACTGAAATGTTTGTCTCGGCAAGACCTAACACCCTGTTTAATTGGAATTTGGATAACGCACAGTACTTCCGAGATATTTGCATTTTTAGTGTTTTCTATTTTATTTTTTTCCGGCCGCAAAAATGAACCGATTTGAGCGTTCTTGGTCTCAAAATCTTTGTTTTACCTTGCAGAATATGTGGATATTTTTTACATTCCGAAAATGTAGCGTTTTTTCATTTTGGGCGAATTTTAAAATTTTAATACTGAATTTTTTGATGTTTTTGACCTAAACACTTTCAAAAGCAGTCAAAATATGATCAAATTGTGTCACAATTTTACGTTTCAAAATATGGAAGTATTGTGTGTTATCTACGCACCACTGGTCTTCTCTTATTTTTTGGGTTTTTATTCAAATTATGGGATTCCACAATTTCTCCGCGAGTGATTTAGTATCTATTGCTTTTTTTCAATTTTTTCTAATTATTATACGTCCTGGAATAGCCAAGGTCAATTAACATACTTCTCTATAATACAGAGAGTATTATAATATAAAGGATTATATTATAATCCTCTATAGCCTAAGAGCCTTCTAGCAGCTGTACGTCACTTACAGAACTCCCAAAAAGTTTTTTGCGAGGTGTAGTTTTTCTCAAATTAGATACATAAAGCTCATAGTTATTATTAACTTACTGAATGTATTTTTACTTCTGTAGCAAAAATACATTAAGTAAGTTAAAAATACATGAGGTAAAAATAATGAAAGGCACACAAAGCAGCAACAGCATCTTGAAAAAACGAAAACCTCGCTTGAAACGGAAAAATCTCGTGAAAAGGGAAATCCCGAAAGAAAGGGGATAAAAAACTCTGAAGTTCTTGGAAACGGCAACCTCTTTTCGTTTCATCTTTCCTCAGTCGCAAATATTTAACCCGAGCAAAAAAGGCACTCGAATTTTTAGTTGCGCACTATTTGAATAAAAGACTCTATTCATAGAGCTTGCTCCAATTCAGACTACCTCCATTGTTCGAATTACAAGTGCAGTGGGTACCTAATTGTAATGATGAAACGAAAACACCAGGTTTTCATTTACGGATGTAACGACTTATTTTGAATAGATAGTACAACAGGTCTTATCGCTCAAATAGAATGGCGCTCCCTAAATTTTGCCGGAGAGAATTTCTATAACCAGCGAATACTCGAAAGCTTGATTTGGATTAGATAGTACTGGGAAATGCAGTACTGGGAAATTTGCTGTCCGATTGACCGCAAGGGCTGGGCTGGGTGGGTACCACCTACTCCCCCACCCCCAGACGTCTCTCCATTATTGTGCCCCCTCCCCCTTCCATCACAAGCCTCCATAATATACCCTACAACTTCCGAAGAATCCATGTTACAACTGATTCTCGATGTTCTTCGTTTTTCCTAATTTCAAACAAGTCATTTCAGTAATATTCCATTATTTTACGAAAACCCAATACAATTTGAAATGTTGTTCTCACCCTGCTGATTGGTGCATTGCTGTTTTTACCAAGATATTCTATTTTATCATCGCCAAATCTGACCCCATAACCTCTAATCGGTGGTAATAACAGCCACCAATTTCAAAATACCGTCAATGTTACTCTGCCTAATACCAAAATCACACGATCAAAGACTTCAAACAAGACAAATTATTCAAATACATTTCTAAAAATAAAAATATCCTATTTTGTAGGATCGATTCAATCAAGTTATGGAAATGACATTAATACTGGAATTATTAACGATTGATGATGCGCGGTGAATTGAGCAAATATTTTCAATATGCCAATTTAGCATTTCTGAGGTGTGCATGAGTTTCTAGTAGTCATGAAGCCGCTTAATTTTCATGCGGTGCTAACATTTTTATATGAATGTGTATGTTAGACGTTTCAGTGTACATATCCTGAAAGGCCGTCCAAAAGTAACGGGCCGATTCGAAAAACCAATATAACATTTTTATTTTCAGAATGAAAAGTCAGGGCCTGTCAGGAGGGGCTGGGGTTTGCGCTAAGATAAAAATTAAAATATTGGTTAAAATAAAATTCAGACAGATGTTGTAATGATTTCTGACAATAAATAGCGCCTCCACGACATCCTAGCACAAAACGAAAAATTTACTTTATCAATCGAAACTCGAGGTTGTGGTAAACGACAAATTTTTTAAGCCTCGAAAAAGTAATTTCATAATATGAAATAGTACTATATTATAGTACTAGGTATCTAATCTACTTACAGGTACCTATTGCAAAATTAATTGCCTATTCCTTATTTTTGGATATCATATAGGTACTTAGTGGGCGTACAAAAATCTGTTGTCCTTTTCGAAGGAAGACCCAAGGGAAGAACGAGCTCACTTCCGTTTAGGCAATAAAGAAGGCATTTTTTGGTGATAATATTTTGATAAGCTAAAAAAAGTTCTTCGTAGATGCCACACAGTACTTCCATACTTTGAAACGTAAAAACGTGACACAATTTGATCATATTTTGACTGTTTTCAGGGGTGTTTAGGACAAAAATACCAAAAAACTCACTATCCAAATTTTAAAATTCGCCCAAAATAAAACTACGTTAATTTGTCGGAATATAAAAAATATCCATAAATTCTGCAAGGTAAAACAAAGATTTAAAGACCAAGAACGCTCAAATCGGTTCATTTTTTTGGACGGAAAAAAATAAAATAGAAAACACTAAAAATGCAAATATATCGGAAGTACTGTGAGTTATCCAAATTCCAATTAAACAGGGTGTTAGGTCTATCCGAGAGAAACATTTCAGTTTAAGAAATTTGAAAAAAGGTTGAGAATTGTGGGAGTTATGGCCACTTTTGTAAATGACCACAGACGGACACACAGACACTTGTTCGCTAGAATAGGGGATGAAGTTTGAGTTAGGATAAAAATGGAAATGAAAATTCGAGGTTGGGGTAAACGATAAGTATAGCCTGCAAACCGAAGCGCTGATTATCCTCACGATTTAACGCCTAAATCATGATGGTGAGATGTTTCCAAAAAATGAGTGAAAGGTTGCATACACCTACCATAGGAACTATGCTTGGATTGTTGGAGATCCACTTCTGAACTCATCATAGGTAAATTTCAACACTGACAGATGAGAAAAGGGCACTGTAGCGTTATTGTTTTATTCTGTTCGCAGAAAAGTGCAACAAGAAGGCTGTTGCGACGAGACTGACGGAGGCCGCGGTATACAGGGTTTGCTCCACAGGCTCCAATCTGACATCGGCCAGGTATCATTACTGGGAGGCTGTGAGCTCGAACTTCTCTCGGACATGGACCCTGACAGTCTCACGGACATCGTCCAAGACAGGTGCGACATCCATTATCCATTATACCCATCAATCAGATACCGCCCCTTGGGGCGAATCGACGCTCCAAACGAGTAATCAGAGCCGCAACTACCTAACAGTCTGATGAACATTGCATTGCTCTGTATACAACTAAGAGAATTCCAAAAGGTTGTTTAGGTAGTGCGTGTTATGCAGTTTTCAAAAATCTAGGCCAGTTCTTTGAAAAAGATTCATTTCACGATTCAATCTACTTTTAATTTATAAACTGTGCGCCTCCTATTCAGTCTTGGCTTTGATGTGCTTTCGGATATGGACCCTGCTAACCTGACGGACATCGTTCCCGACAGGTAGGTTTGTTGATCTCACTCGGTCCCTCAATGATAGCACCCCCGAAAGCAAGAATCGATATTGGTACATTATTTTTCATTGTGGGTTCCATTTTTTTTTCAACCTTTCATCGTTTTTTCACTCAATTCCTGTCGATTGCGATAAACTCTCACCTCCACCTTTGCGGTTAGCCTTCCCATGATAGAATGATTGTGCCGCATGTGACTTCCTGCAATGCTGTTTGGCCTCAGGAATTTACAAACCCCGGTTAACGTGCAACAGATCGCCGGCAAGGGGGGTAGCCTAGGTGAGAGGTAGACCCCTGTTCCAGAATAATGAGCTTCGTGCTTCAGAATGCTGTAAGCCGCCTGATTACCTGACTGCTAGAAATCCTCCAATGTTAATTTTGGGTTTCCAGCCACTCTTGATCCATCGGTAGGACACGCTCGCCATTCGTAAAATGAAAGTCCATGACAAGCCATATTTTGCGATTAAAAAATGGATTAGTCGTCTTGGTTAGCACGTAGAAACCCCTTAGTCCATTACTCACACCTCAAGCTCATACCTCAAGCTCATACCTCAAACTTATACCTCAAACTCAAACCTCAAGCTCATACCTCAAAATCAAACCTCAAACTCATAACTTAAAGTCATACCTCAAACTCATAACTTAAACTCATACCTCAAACACAACTTCGAGTTCAAACTCAACTTCGAGATCAAAGTCAACTTCGAGTTCAAAGTCAACTTCGAGATCAATGTCAACTTCAAGATCAAAGTCAACTGCGAGATCGAAGTTAAATTCGAATTCAAAGTCTACTTCGAGTTCAAACTCAACTTCGACTTCGAAGTCGATTTCGAGATCAAAGTCGACTTCGAGTTCAAACACAACTTCGAGATCAATGTCAACTTCGAGATCAAAGTCAACTTCGAGTTCAAAGTCAACTTCAAGATCAAAGTCAACTTCGAGATCAAAATCAATTTCGAGTTCGAAGTCGATTTCGAGATCAAAGACAACTTCAAGATCAAAGTCAACTTCGAGATCAAATTCAACTTCAAGATCAAAGTCAACTTCGAGATCAAAGTCAACTTCGAGTTCATAGTCAATTTCGAGATCAAAGACAACTTCGAGATCAAAGTCAACTTCGAGTTCAAAGTCAACTTCAAGATCAAAGTCAACTTCGAGATCAAAATCAATTTCGAGATCAAAGTCAACTTCGAGATCAAAGTCAACTTCGAGATCAAAGTCAACTTCGAGTTCATAGTCAATTTCGAGATCAAAGACAACTTCGAGATCAAAGTCAACTTCGAGTTCAAAGTCAACTTCGGGTTCAAAGTCAACTTCGAGTTCAAACTCAACTTCAAGATCAAAGACAACTTCGAGATCAAAGTCAATTTCGAGATCAAAGTCAACTTCGAGATCAAAGTCAACTTCGAGTTCATAGCCAATTTCGAGATCAAAGACAACTTCGAGATCAAAGTCAACTTCGAGTTCAAAGTCAACTTCAAGATCAAAGTCAACTTCGAGATCAAAATCAATTTCGAGATCAAAGTCAACTTCGAGATCAAAGTCAACTTCGAGATCAAAGTCAACTTCGAGTTCATAGCCAATTTCGAGATCAAAGACAACTTCGAGATCAAAGTCAACTTCGAGTTCAAAGTCAACTTCGAGTTCAAACTCAACTTCAAGATCAAAGTCAACTTCGAGTTCATAGCCAATTTCGAGATCAAACTCTACGTTGAGATCAAACTCAAACTTCGAGATCAAACTCAACTTCGAGTTCATAGCTTAACCTCGAGATCAAAGACAACTTCGAGATCAAAGTCAACTTCGAGTTCAAAGTCAACTTTGATCAAAGTCAACTCCTGGATCAAAATCAATTTCGAGCTTCGCATCAAAGTCAATCTTTCAAAGTCAACTCGATAGCCAATTTCTGACTAAAGACAACTTCGAGATCAAAGTCAACTTCGAGTTCAAAGTCAACTTCGAGTTCAAACTCAACTTCAAGATCAAAGTCAACTTCGAGTTCATAGCCAATTTCGAGATCAAAGACAACTTCGAGTTCATAGCCAATTTCGAGATCAAAGACAACTTCGAGATCAAAATCAACTTCGAGATCAAAGTCAACTTCGAGATCAAAGTCAACTTCGAGTTCAAACTTAACTTTGAGTTGGCACTGCTTGAAATCAATCTTTACATTACTGGTGCAAAAATTCGAGTTTCTTTCATACAAACAATAAGACCCTTGGCTTGAAACTCATATTTACATAAATGGTACCAAAGGTTAAAGATCTTCTATACCAAAACATGAACACTTTCGAGTTCGAGCAGCACAATTCTTCCTCTGTGGGTTTAAAGCTGCAAAAACACTTTCTGGCCATTAAAAAAAACCTCTGAAATCCTTCTGAAAGTCTCATTAAAACCTCTAGAACAAGCCTCATCTCAAGCTCATACCTCAAACTCATACCTCAAACTCAAACCTCAAGCTCATACCTCATACTTAAATTCAAAACTCAAATCTCGACCGCCAATTCCAACTTTCAACCCGCTTTCGCCCTAAACTAAAACCGTAATCTCAACTTTGAACCACAACCATAACTCTGCCTCTAATAGTTAACTTGATTTTTCTAATTTTCTAAAATATTAGCCCTAAACTAAAGTTTCAACTTTAAACCCAAATTCCACACTTATACATTCAACTTCATCCTTGAACTAGCGCCTCAAACTTCAACCTCAAACGTGTGCCCTTGACTAAAACCACTCGACTCTAAAACCCTGATGAAGGGAATGCCCTTGATTCAGAATCTTGAGAATTTGAAGATTCTCAAAAAAAGGCAGCATTTGAAAAATGGACCTGGGTAATTTCGTAAAAATAATAATACGTAATTATCCACAGAGGGTTTACATGCAGCAGATGTTGTTTAGCAGGCTGCTTTCTTTAATATAGAATGTTATTATGAAGCATGCTCAAGGTGTCACTATGCTTAAACAACAGTGGCGCCATAATGGAGAAAAGACATTACTCCTGGAACAACTCCAAAGGTTCTCCCAAAGGGCTATTGGGAAAATATCCCTTGAGGGCCGTAAGTCCTCGGAAACTACCCTTGCAAATTGTCAGTAAATAGCAGCCAGCCAGTTCGGTGTATTGCACTTGGAATGTGCATGACTATTCTCAACCAAACATTGAATTTATCAACAGTTTATTCCGTGCATTGTTAATATTTGTGATTTTTTGGAAAGTTCATTTCATTTCAGATAATGTACATTGTCTTTTTCAGATAGCTACTAAGACGTTTTTACTTCTATATAATTACCAATTAAATAAGAGTATTGTAATCGTCCTACAATCGAAAATCGGATCGGAGCTTTAAAAAAAACTTTCACTTAATTCACTCAGAATCACTTCCCGAACAAGTCCGTCTGCGGTAGTTTACAAAAATGGCCAAAGCTCCCTCAATTCTCAACCTTTTTTCAAATTTCTCAAACTGGGATGTTCGTCTCAGTAAGAGCTAACACCTGTTTAATTGGAATCCGAATTACCAGCAGTGCTTCCGATAAATCAGCACTTTTTCTATTTTACCAGCACTTTGTCTTCTATTTTTTTTCTGGCCACAAATATGAACGAATTTGAGCGTTCTTGGTCTTAAAACATTTGTTTCACCTTCCAGTGGGTATTTTATACATCCCGGCAACTGGCATATTTTAATTTTAGGCGGAATTCAAAATTTGAATAGGGTTTTTTGAAATGTTTGATCATTAGTCAAATTAGTCAAAATCAAATTACTTGGTTCAAAAATTCACGCCTCTGTGTTATCCACGCACCGCTCGTTTATCATTCAAACAACCGAAAATGAAGATAAAATTTATCTTCAGGTATTAATACCCTGTCTCCAAGCATATTTGTACCCTTCCGGAATAAAACAGTAGCTTGACCGGGATTTTTTGTTTGCAGGGTATTCCTTGACCAGTTGAAAGAAGCTTCAGGACGATTTCTCAGCGACAAACGACAGGCTCAAGAAGCCATGGATCTCTTGAAACTTTACCATCGCCAATCGAGTGGGATTGTCGAAACGAAAAAGGGTAAGGCCCCAGAAAGAGCTCAATTCGAGGAATTTCATACGAATAGAACAATAATTTCAAAATTGATTTATCAAATCGACACATTTTCAAATAGGTACATTGGCGCAATGAGGGTGCACATCCGGCGCCGATTGCGCCAAAGAAATCGACTTGGTGCCCGATGATGACCGCCAGACTCTTCAGACCTACAAGTTCTTCCCTTGTTTCAATCGAATTTTTTGTTTCTAATTTCCTCTGTTCGTTACGTTACCTATTTTTAACGGCTGCTACTTTTCTGTGTTGATAATTTAATTTCTCGATTCCCTTTGGAATAATTTGATCTCAATTTAAATCTCGTGCAGCCCTCAAATTTAATTCGCGGTAATCTCAGTTCGTCTAAATGTGTGGCAGAAACTGTGACGCTCGTGAATGTTGATAATTTTTTCATTTCGGAATGATGGGTGAGTGGATTTTTGAAATAGTCATTATAGCGCTCTAATCGTTTGTGGTATAAGTAGTCTTTCAGGCATAACAACAGAATAGGAATTTTAAATTATCTTAAATGGTTAATTACAACGTTACGATGTTACCCTCAACTGCCCCTAACGGATAAAAAGTTAAAGTACTGAAAAAGATGCCCCTTTGCACTTCTTTAGACATAGATTAGGTATAGATACTACGGTAATATATTTGTAAGGAATTTTATATACGACGGCTGCTCTTGAGCTTGCCTTCTCGTCAACAGGAATGAGTGTACCTTTTTTCCCCCCGAGAATTATAAATTTTAGATGTACGAAGAGTACATTTCAAGCCGAATAGTTAAGTTGAGCTTTCGATTATGCTATATTTTAGAATGTTCCTACCGTATTTCATAAATTTCGTTTGTATTGAAGTGATATTTTATCTGCGTTTTTTTGTGAAAGTGCGTTTGGAGATAATTAATTTCGAAAGTAATGGAGTCAAGCAAAATATGATTTTTACTTCCATATTTACAGAGTAAATGGAAGTATTGTGATCGTCCTAAAATCGAGAATCGGAACGGAGCTTCAGAAAAAACTTTTTCTTATACACATTTACTCAGAATCACTTCCTGAACAAGTGTCTGTGTGTCCGTGTGTCCGTGTGTCCGTGTGTCCGTTAGTCCGTTAGTCCGTTAGTCCGTTAGTCCGTCTGTGGTCATTTACAAAAATGGCCATAACTCCCTCATTTCTCAACCTTTTTTCAAATTTCTTGAACTGAAATGTTTGTCTCGGCAAGACCTAACACCCTGTTTAATCGGAATTTGGATAACGCACAGTACTTCCGAGATATTTGCATTTTTAGTGTTTTCTATTTTATTTTTTCCGGCCGCAAAAATGAACCGATTTGAGCGTTCTTGGTCTCAAAATCTTCGTTTTACCTTGCAGAATATGTGGATATTTTTTACATTCCGAAAATGTAGCGTTTTTTCATTTTGGGCGAATTTTAAAATTTTAATACTGAATTTTTTGATATTTTTGACCTAAACACTTTCAAAAGCAGTCAAAATATGATCAAATTGTGTCACAATTTTACGTTTCAAAATATGGAAGTATTGTGTGTTATCTACGCACCACTGGTTTTAATAGGTACACTGGAGATGTAGGAGTGAGAGACAAAATCACTATCCTCGACTGAATGCATCATGAACAACCTATGCTTATCTGAGAGTGAACATTTGACGTTGAAACTTGAAATGCTTTTGTGTGAAGAAATGGTGGATCAGAAGTGAGTTTAGTTGGTGAGTCGAAGTGGAGAAGACAAATAATCCAGTGCAGTGCAGGAGAGAATCGGCAGGTTGTCTGCTTAAGACCCTTCAAACCATCACATCCCCATGCTTCAGTTCTGGTTCCTGAAAAGGGCAAAATAGCCGAAAGCGCTGGGAAAAATATGAACAATTCTAGAGCACATGTGGTGTGAGGATACTCGAATAGTAGCCGAGGATTGCCATCGTAGGCAACGTTTCCTGTTCCCAAGAACGCTAGATCTTCATTCCGTTTTTTAGGAATTGAAAGTTTAACTATTTAAGCACTTTTCGCTTGAATTGCATACTTTCACATGGTGTCAGAATAGACTTGAACCATGCCTAAAAAGTCGATCTCCAAGCGAAAAACGCGCACTGCTCGAAGTCACGACGATCAGTCATCCATTAAAGTGTGATGGGCTCCGTTTAGTCCAGATTGGCCTATGCCGACCAGTTTAATTTCCGTCGCGCTCTTATGGATTGGGAAATACTCACACCCGTTGCGAACCTCATTCAGTCTGTGTTTGAAGAGGTTCACGAAGGAGAGAAATGGTGCGGCCATTCCCCACCAATGGTCGCGATTGTTGGGATTGTATGTGTAATGCAGATCGTATGTTGCAGCCAACGCCTTGATAGTGGCTTTGAGGGTGTCCACTTTGAGCTTGATGGTCTTACCATCCGCTCCTAGAATGTCCTTTAGTTTCTCACCTATCTTTCCTCTGCCCGCAGGATTTGCCTCTTGGCGCAGGGCTGTATGGGCATTGGAGATGATACTTGATATGTTGGTCCACTTTGTCAGGTCCGTTAGGTCAGTGACTTCCAACATATGGCCAACCATTAAATGGGCATGGACTAGAAATGCCGCAACTTGCTTTTTCAATACCTACTTGATTCGGCAAGTATTGATTTCGCCTGACATCTGGTCGCTCCTCGCTTGGATCATCGACGTTGACGATCCTCTTGGTGGGTGAAGCAGCCGAAATTGCTGGGAAAAATATGAAAAATTCTAGAGCACATGTGGTGTGAGGATACACGAATAGTAGCCGAGCATTGCCATCGTAGGCAACGTTTCCTGTTCCCAAGAACGCTAGATCTTCATTCCGTTTTTTAGGAATTGAAAGTTTATTAATAAAACTATTTAAGCACTCTTCGCTTGAATTGCATACTTTCACATGTGGCAAGACGGTTCTAGCCATCGCTAGAAACTGTATGGATGCTACACGCAAGTCGAAATACCGAAAGCGGCAGAAATATAGAAGCGTTCTACCAAAGGTCTCAACTGAGAGAGAAGGCTGTCATTAGGAAAGAGAAGAGAGAAAGGATATAGACAGTAAGAGGGGGAAATTAGAATAAAATCAAGTTAACAATGTTCAACAAAGAACAAACCGCCCTCCATACTGCACCACCGATGGATCGAGACAAAAGGGTGGATACAGCTCAGTGCAAGGTCCATAACTACTGGCCAGAGTCTGTTGCTGCTGGAATCAGTAGGATGGACTTAACAAAGCAAGAGCGCATTCCTATCAAGCTACAAAGTGTAAAGAGTCGAAAAAATCGATACATTCGAGTTGGAGTACTCGACTATGGATGCATTTTTATGTTCGAAATTTGCCGATCGAAGCTTTACCACACTACAGAGAGCTCATTCGATTGGTTAAAGCGGGAAACACATCGGACCCAAGACTGATCCCTGCAGTGCACCATTGGTAAGAATCAGCACACCTGGGGGTCTATTTTGAAACTTTTCTGTAGACAGTGGTCAGCCTCCGGGAAACTTCTACTCGTAGGCTTTCATCTCGAACGAAGTTTTACAGAATCAGTCAGTACACCGTAACATCCAAGATGGCGGCCCTCATTCGCGACTTAGGTTGCAGAATTCGTAGAAATCGCTGTCTCTCCAATCTCCCATTGACTGTTGTACAGCTCAGTGCCAGGAAGGAAAAATGACTGAAAATCGTTAACACGCGAAATACCACCAAGTCGTACTTCAGCAAAACAGCCCCAAAAGCGACTAAGGACTGCTTAGAAAGAAAGCAAACTTCTTGAAGAACTGGGACTTTTATTAAAAAAGAGGCATTTTCTCGTTCAATACGAGCAATTCGCAAAAGTATTGCAGTGTAATATCGACCTTTCCAAATGTCTGAAACTACGGCCAAGTTACCAATTAGTAAAATTATATTACCTACTATACATGCCTTTTTGACCTACCTGATGGATGTGCGAATGAGTCAAGATTTTTGCTGAGCCGAAATTTTTACATTTTACGCATTTTCTTTTATCCCGCGTTGAAAAATAGTCGTCAATTATGCTGTCGGTTTCGTCGAATTTTACATACACTGGAAAATGCCATTAGGTTCAAAACAGAGCTTTGCCGGGAAAGCAGTCGAATAATACCTGCCTGAGTCGAATGTAGTGCGTAGACTTGAAATGACTAAGGGTGAATCCCAAATAAATGAATCCAGATAAATTAATCTAGGTATACCTAAATTTGGTAACGCCCTCACCCCTCACTGCCAACATCGTTGGACCAACCATAAAATCGTAAAAAGCAAATAACGGTAAAATAATAATTGCAACGTTACAATGAAATTGTTGAGGTGAATGATTTATGTTCTTACTAGAGCCAAAATCTATTCAAATACAATAATCTAATTTCTTTGAAAATCGTTCACCTCCAGTTAAATTTATTTGGCATGAAATTCGTAGAGATCGTTCAGAAAAAAAGTTTAATATGCACCGGCCTCCTGAATCCTTCCATTCACGTTCACGATAAAAATGTATCGCTCGGAAAATTCCAACAAACTTACTGCCCCAACATTTTAGGTCAGCATCAGAGAACATGATTTCAAACATTAGTTTCGATGGTTCTAAGTTTAAAAAATTCCTTACCCCAACATGGGCTAACAAGTCAGTTGTAGCAAGAAAATAGCTAGAATTCAATCTACAGGTATAGTTTAAGATATATCTTCATATATTTTAGTTGAAGTAATGATGAAAAATTGCACCCGAAATCGAGATCAATTAGAGAAAAATTATTATAATTAGTAACTATTTATCAAGTAGGTATCTATGCTGTTATTGTATCCAGAATGTTCGAGATTTTCTTCGGCTGGGTCATCTGTTAAGAAAATATTCTCAAATTCCGGCCTAAAGCTGAAATTTATTCAATATCGAAATCAGATTTCCCGAAATCGTGTTGAAACTCAAAAACAACATCTGGTGAAACCAAGTAGAAAATCTCGACCATTCCCATGCTAGCATAAAGTACAAATAATACTTTACATTTTATACATAATTTATACTTTGATATGAGTTTTTCGATCGCAAATGTAAACCGAAAATGGCTTACACGGTAATGGCATTGAAATATTCTACAGCGATTTCTCTTCAGTATTGTGTGGTAGGTATTCTTGTTTGTTGACAATATTTCGAATAAATTGCTCAAATTGGCTTACACATTTGAAAGGCTCTCAGAAGACGTGCATAATTGTTCTCTCTATTTATTCAGCATTGCAATTTTTTCAAACGTATCTACTCAGATTGACATCGAATTCGAGCATTTGAAAGTTGACATCATGTGCTGAATTCTCAGAAATACTCTTTATTGCGGTCCCTCACCTTTAGCAGGACCCGACCCATAGGCAAACCTCCACAATACTGCGAGCATATTTATGCTGCTACCACACCATTTACACCAACACCTCCACCATGCTCCACACCAAAATTCCAACAGAACAGGGATTGCTGCAAAACATCAAAGATTTAAAAATCTCAATCCGCGGCTGATCGTCGAAAATGCGAGGCACCACGTCTCAGGGCAAAGCTTGGCCTATTTCGACGTTCTGCCGCGGATTGAGATTTTGACTTTATGAATCCCGACGTTCTGCACAACCAGAAAATATGCCTCGTAATTTTCCCCAAATTTCGTGTCTTCAGGCTCCTAATTATTTCCTCGAACTCACTTTTATTTATCGGTAAAAGTTTTCAGCCATTTATTACCGCCACGAAATTTATTTTTCTCCTTTCATGATCGTTGTTCATTGAAAAATTGTTCAATCCATGCTTATCACTTTTAACGGAAAGGTATTAATGGCGTTTGGTGTAAGTTGAAAATCGCTCAAGCCGTTATTACGAATACTGTAATGAGAATATATTTATGCCATTATTATGTAAAAATAACCGTGCATTAAAGTTAATAAACTGTAAATGTATGCGATGGGTTTTATTTTAAACAGTAACTTATTTCCTTTTTGCTCCCGTGTTATATAAAATAAATTCTATTTATTAAATCAAAACGAACTTGAGCTGGTTCTTTGCGTTGGAAAATTGAAAATAGGTGCCTTCTGTGTGCGCATTATCGACATTGCGGTGTACCACAGGGAGGTTTTTTGGGTCCACCTCTATTCCTTCACAAAATCCTGGCGAATTTGGCTTCCTCCCCTTAAATTGCATTGTTTTAGGTCAAGAATATGTATGATTAACCGTAAATTAGGGTTACTAATAATCATAATATATTAGGTATCATCATATATCATTTAATTTATCATAATAAAGAATAAATATTTTGCTTTACGTCAAGATTTATGACCACAACCTGGCATAACATGACGAAATATATATCATATTATATTAGGTTAACCGTACATATTCTTGACCTAAAACAATGCAATTACCTAAGGAGGGGGAAGCCGAATTCGACGGGATTTCCTGAAGGAATAGAGACGGATTCATAAAACCTCCCTGTGGTACACCGCAATGTCCGTCCCAAATTTTAGGTCAAGAATATGTATGATTAACCGTAGATTATCGACTGTAGATCCTTCTTTTTGATCGGGTATCTCTTATGCTGTTGAGGCTATTCTAAGTCTAGGATACGTCATCGTTTGTTCCTCCAGCTGATCAGTTTATGGTTATGGGATGAAGTACCTTGAGTAAATGTCGCAGAACACTCCGGATGGCGCAACGGACTAACCGGCGCAATTCACGTCAAAATGAACCGAACATTAGCAAAGTGGGGGTTAACGCATAAAATCACACGAACATAAAAACAGTTTTTTTTTCAAATTTGAACGCTCACAGTACAATTAAGTATCACAATTTAAGAAGATTAGCAGAACTATTACTACAATGGGTATTAGGAGAAATTGGTAAACATGAGTTTGACGATACTTATCGGATAAATAAACTTATCGATTTGTTAAGTATCTCAATCGCACTTGAACGAAAACTAAGTTAACTACGTATCCCATCAAATAGCTTGGAGGATCGGTAATCCAAAATACTCACGCTTGCGATATAAAAATATTAACATTATAAATTTGTGGCTATAGAATTGATGAAGTAGTCGGAAAAGCAGGCTCGTATTCATAAAACATTGGTTCGACGAATACACTCCCGTATCTTGACATTAGTCACTTCATTATCTCCTAATGAAGCAGCGGATCTTGGAAATACCGTGATTAAATTTCACGAGTAATTAATTTAAAATTAATGCTCAGGAGCGTTTCTGGGACCTCGATTTACTCAACGGTGGGAACGGGTCTGGGCCAACCCCTAAATTGTGAATATTGTTTAAAATAATTATATTCAACTATTTACAAAACGCTAACTAGAGGCGATACAACCATAGTCAAGCCATTGCAGCCCTCTGGCAGGTTTCAATCCTGATCCTGAATAAGACACTTTATACTGCCGTCCTTCAGAAAAATCGTTTAAAATAGAAATATTTCAATATTATCCCTACAGCGATATGTATACGTTACTCAGCAGACTTTCGCTTGCTTTGCACAATTTTAAATTCCGTGCCAAACCGCTAAATTCTTCATGCACATTTATCAAGTCGAACTACCTATACGGCACTGGAATAATTACCTGAAAAAGCAAGGATTCCCGCATTGCTAATTAAAGCACCCTATCTGCCCCTAGTTAATCCTGTTCTTAAAAATAGAATTTCATCGAAAAATATACAAGGCCTCCATGTTTGATATGTCATGTTATTGCGCGGACAGAGCGATTCTAATTACTGTACACATAGAAGCGAAGTTTTCACATTGGCCAAACTCTGGCAACGCCGTGCTTCCTACTAAGCAGTTGAGCAAGAAGATATTGAAACATTTAATTGATACATGAGAATTTGGCTTTCATGACTAAGTACATTTAGACATAAACGAATAAGATTACAATGGAAGAACGTCATTTTTAGTTATTTTCTAAGAAAGTTTGCCTTTTTTGAAGCAGTTGTTTTCAGTGACCGTGTTGGGTAAATTATTGAAGGCGAATTTTCATTTCCTACCTACTTTAGATCTTACGATATACTTATACCAGATATCCATTATAATTGAGGCGTTGATAGCCAGAGTGGACCATTCCACAAACTGGCCGAAAATGAGTTATACAGTGCAATGTGTCTGTGGTTGCTCTATCTATCGAATTATTATTAAAATTTGACTCGTTCTCGAATGTGCGAAGAGAGAGCGCAACTTTTCAAATGGTCCGTCTGCAAATTGGCCGCCGATTTTGATGGCCAGAGTGGACCTTGTGGCTTGTAGAAATGTCCCTATGGTTCATGAGTCATCTGTTCACCCAAGAATGCTTGTATTTTTTTCTTCAAAACACCATAACAAGGCCCTTAATCAATAACATGAAATTAGTGGAAATTTTCAAATGCGATTTTCTCAGTTCAACACCTGTGTGGAATGGTCCACTCTGGCTATCAACGCCTCAATTTGCCCCTTGCACTCGGTCGTTTTAACTATTTCTCATTCTTGCACGCCTTACTTTCTCCGCCAAATACACAAACTAGTTTATCAATTCCTGCAGCAAATATTGCGCTAATCTTCGGTTTGGCATACAAACCACGCCAGCGGCAACAACCTTTGCTGCTAGTTTAATTCATACAGTAGGTACTTAATAACATTGCTAAATAATTTGGCACGAAATAAACAAATTAAGAAAACGGCGATTGTTGAATATTGTCAAACTTATTGATGTAGTACAGGATTGCACAAATTATTAAGAAATGCAATCAATACATCCAGTCAATTCTAAATACAGGCGAAATGCACGATCAGAATCTGCTCATCAAAAATCCTAGGGTGGATTATTGCTGATAAAGGAATAGCCATAGTTTTAGACAATTGTAGGTGTGAATTGTTTCTAATTAAAACAAGTCAGGGTTTCAGGCACGATTTGAAAGTTCAGAGAGCAATCCCGCAAAGAAAGTTTTGGGGAAAAGTGCCTATTCCGAGGTTAGAGTACTTACAAAGTAATGGGTGGATGCCGATAAATTTAATCGGGCAAAATTGTCAGCAGGATAGGTGTGTAATCGGGTCAGGGATGAAATTAATCAAAAAGACAATAATACTGATTTTTGTTTCTAAACGGTAAACTGGCAAGTGTTGAACGTGAGCATATCCCAATAGTTATATTTTTTCAATAACCTAGTTATTCGGAAAAAGATCCTTTCATTGCGAGAATGGCGATAGAAAAGTGGTTTCCACTGCGCACTGTTTGCTACAGGTAGTGACCAGTATGATCCACTGCGCACCGTTTGCTACGAGCAGTGACCAGTGTGATCCACTGCGCACTGTTAGCTACGAGTAGTGACCAGTATGATCCACTGCGCACCGTTTGCTACGAGCAGTGACCAGTGTGATCCACTGCGCACCGTTTGCTACGAGCAGTGACCAGTGTGATCCACTGCGCACAGTTTGCTGCAAGTCATAACCAGTGTGATCCACTGCGCACAGTTTGCTACAAGTAGTGGCCAGTGTGATCCACTGCGCACCGTTTGCTACGAGCAGTGACCAGTGTGATCCACTGCGCACAGTTTGCTACAAGTCATAACCAGTGTGATCCACTGCGCGCCCTTTGCTACAAGTAGTGACCAGTGTGAGCCACTGTGCTCCAGTCGAGTGGATCCATTCGTGGTTGATTCGCCCAAGGAAAAATGTGGGAGGAACATTTTCATGCTTACGATGTTGATCTGATAAATTTCTACGGTTTTCAAAATTTAAAACAAATTATAGAAATTCAATTTTGCACGAATAATTTGGAGTAAAAAAATTAATTGTTAACTACCATGACTGTAATGGTTTAAATGCCTGAATGAATATCCGCGATTGAGAATGCAATGCTCAATTATTGTGAATGGAAATTACCATATTAGTTGGTAAATACACCACTAACTTCCCGTATGTTCAGGCACCTTCCAAAACGTTGCACAGAAAATAATTATTGCCTGATTAGTATAGCTAATGAAGTCATATTATTGCCTTTTAAGTGCTCTGTTCACCACCATTTCTTATTCCTGAACACCTCTTAACGTTAGGAACAATTATAGTGAATAGGTAGCTAAAAATAAGTTGAACGAATTTGAACACGAGAATTGTGCAATTTTATCGTAGTCGAGTAAATTAAAAACCAGTTCAAGGTTAATTCAGGTTTGAGGCGCAGCTATCAGTTTGTTTCGTTATCACCGATAAAGACGGTGCTTTTGTGTCCAATTTCAGTCCAGGATAAAACTGGAAGCGTGCAACGATTTCAATCCCTAATTGCCGGTTTTTCGGAATAGTCTGGAAAATATAGGCCTTACCTAAGCACAGATTACCTTACGTTCGCCTGCTTTTCATATGTTTGTCTCAAATAAGGTGAGTAGTGCGGCTATAAGCTCGTCCACCTTTTCTCACCAAGGTTTTCCTGCTACGATTTATTACGAGCTTCAGCCTCTTCTTTTAACCTTCTTTCCCGTCGATTAAAAAATGGAGCTGCCAGCCAGACGGCCGCGCCAGTGATAAGTGTAATACCTAGGCCACTTATGATGGCCTTATACGATTTGACGCGTTGGAAAATAGCACCGCATATAGGCGGACCTACCAGCTGCAAGATGCCGTTGATGAAAAGCGAAATACCGTACGAAGAAGCGAGAAGTTCTTCGCCCAAAATATCGACCATGACGACAGTCGTGATGCCGACGTACGTCCCGGACGCCAGGCCGAACAGGGCGCAGACGGCGCTCATCGCTCTGTAGTCGTTGAACACAGGAAGGAAAGTCAAGCATAGGCCGGAGACGAGGAAACCGCCGATAAAGTACACCTGTACAAACACAAAACACGGAATAGTGAAATTTTTACACTATCACTCAGACAGAAGAACAATTTACGATCTCAAATTGCCTACCTTTTTGTCAAGTTTGAGGAAATCTGAAAGAGCAGCTCCGCCGATTCGACCGATCAGATCGGTCATCGAAATTATCGACAGAAGATAGGATGCTTTGTTCTTGTCGAAGCCCAAATCGATCGCATAACTGGGCACTAGAATCGTAAAATTGACGTAGCCGATGGCATTGGTCGCGTTCGAGATGAGGACCATGATGTAGATGGGATTCTTCAGTAATTCCAACGTCACACTAGGCTTTTTCTCCTTCTGGTGGCAAACGAAAAATACGAAAATGAAGGACGAACGGAAAAATTTTCGAAAGCCAAGATGGGTTACACTTTTTTGCCTAATTATATCATCAGTGAACCCAAAATTATACCTTAGTCGCCGCATCCCCATCGCTCTTACGGCAGCAACTGAACAGCGAGAAAGGTTTCTTCTTCTTTTCAGTTTCTTTGATTGCCGTATTTGATGAGAAATCGTGGTGTAAGTTCACCAACGTGCTACCATGGAAAGCAGTGCTCACGTATCTGAAACATGAGAGCATATTTTCAGAGATAGGCCACCAGTACAACCAAAACCGAAATGCTGGAATCGGGGCCAGAGAATCAACACGGCCTGGCATCTCAGAAGTAAATGAAACGCCTTCAAGTGCTACAATCGAGCTGTCTGAAGCCGAATCCAAATCCCAAATTTAATTAGGTAATTTATTTGTCACCGCGCAGCAAAAAGGACAATTGGCAGTAATCGATTGGGCCCCAATCCCTCTGATTCAGGAGATAACGACGTCCAGCCTTCAAAAGTTCTTAGAACTGATTTCGGCCCATAAGGTCGGAATCTTATGGTGGCATAAGAATGGTCCTCAGCTGCTAATCCTTTTCCCCGAAGCCCTCGATTGAGTCTTGAGATAGTCAACAAAACTTATAATACGACTATCTTCATTCTTCACAAATGAAGGAGGTACCTAATCCGGCAAATTCTTCGACTTTCTTGATTAGGCAGAGAACAGTTTTCACTATGTATCAGCTGCTTTCATTATGAAAATTAGACATGGAGCCCATTCAGGACTTTTCTTGGCACGCTTCAATACAATTTCCAAGTGGCAACTAGGCAGAAACGTACGTATCTATAGTATAATTTACGATAAAGTGCATATAAAACCTTGAGAATGTGCGATTTAGATGCAAATTCGTGCAATGCAGTGTGGGCATGCGCAGGTCAGACCCCTCTCAAGCATCAAGCCCTCCAATAGTTTATAATGACTTCTATGGAAAATATGAAAGAGAGAATCCTCCCTTAAAAGATTATCACCACTTTCTAGGTAATAGGTATACATAAATGTCATAGATATTCAAAGCCCACTTGTGCCTCTACCTATTAGACAATCAGGCGATTTCGTGTAGGTAATAATGAAATATAATTAGTTCAAAACAGAGAAAAAGAAAGTAATTCTGAGGGCAGGGGGTGACATTGGTGTGGAGTAGGTAGGTGCATTAATTTAATTCATTCCGAGGAGTCTCTAGGAGACATGTGGTATTTTTAAAAGACCGTAAAAGACAACAACTTTGAAAAATACGTTGCTACATCGTACACTGGTTTGTCATGTTGAATAAGTAATTAAATTTTGTTAAACTTCCAAAAACGCTAAATTCATCCTATGCTTAATGCCATCGAATTTCTCATTTAGGATAAATGTATCTATTATTTCACACTTTTACGGTCTATAATGCGCTTATTGAAAAAAAAAAACTTGAAATAGGTCGTGAAATAAATTTTCCATGTCGAATTAAGAATTTTCCGAACCAAATTGAGAATAAGACAAACCGGATTGCCAGAGAAAAGTCTCAGTTTGGCTTGGGGCAATCTCAATTCGACTTGGAAATGCTATCTGTTGTCAGAAACGGAAATTTAGGCAAAGATGGAACTTGCAAATGAAATCAGCGATCGCTACTCATTCCTACATACGGAAGAAACCCTGATCTTTTCGGCAGACAGCGGCTGGGCAATGCGAACGGAATACACTCAACGTTGACTCGTCGGCAACCTCGGACGGGAACCTCTCCCGACAGGCAGCTAACAATAAAACGTATGGGTCACATCAGACAATGAATAATTTGCATGAAGTTTTTACTTCCATGGAACTATGCATAGATACGAAAGTCAATGGAAGTATTGTAAGCGTCCCAAAATCGGATCGGAGCTTCACAAGAAACTTCTTTACGTGCGTGTCCGTCTGTGATCATTCACAAAAATGGCCATAACTCCCGAGATTCTTAACCTTTTTTCAAATTTCTGGGACTGGAATCGTCGTCTGAGCAAGACCTATCAACCTGTTTAACCGGGATTGGAAACCTTATTTAATAGGTACTCTCAGTACTCACAATGACACAGATACTAAAATTCATAATCGACATTAAAGTCAAACTCACAATGAAACAGAAACTCAAACTAAAATTAAACTCAAGATGGCGCAGAAACTCGAACTCATACTCAAACTCGAAGTCGCCTCACGATGAAACCGAAACTCAATCTCATAATCGAACTTGAAGTCAAATCACAATGAAACCGAAACTCAAACTCATAATCGAAGTCAAACTCACAATGAAATCTAAACTCAAACTCATAATCGAAATCGAAGACAAACTCACAATAAAACCGAAACTCAAACTCATAATCGAAATCGAAGTCAAACTCACAATGAAACCGAAACTCAAACTCATAATCGACTCATAATCGAAATCGCCTCACAATGAAACCGAAACTCAAACTCATAATCGAAATCGAAGTCAAACTCACAATGAAACAGAAACTCAAACTCATAATCGAACTTGAAGTCAAACTCACAATGAAACAGAAACTCAAACTCATAATCGAACTTGAAGTCAAACTCACAATGAAACAGAAACTCAAACTCATAATCGAAATCGAAGTCAAACTCACAATGAAACCGAAACTCAAACTCATAATCGAAATCGAAGTCAAACTCACAATGAAACTGAAACTCAAACTCATAATCGAAATTGAAGTCAAACTCACAATGAAACCGAAACTCAAACTCATAATCGAAATCGAAGTCAAACTCACAATGAAACCGAAACTCAAACTCATAATCGAAATCGAAGTCAAACTCACAATGAAACCGAAACTCAAACTCATAATCGAAATCGAAGTCAAACTCACAATGAAACTGAAACTCAAACTCGTAATCGAACTTGAAGTCAAACTCACAATTGAACAGAAACTCAAAATCATAAACGAAATCGAAGTCGAACTCACAATGGAACCGATACTCAATCTCATAATCGAAATCGAAGTTAAACTCACAATTAAACCGATTTGACTTCGATTTCGATTATGAGTTTGAGTTTCTGTTTCATTGTGTGTTTCACTTCAAGTTCGATTATGAGTTTGAGTGTCTGTTTCATTGTGAGTTTGACTTCAAGTTCGATTATGAGATTGAGTTTCTGTTTCATTGTGTGTTTCACTTCAAGTTTGATAATGAGTTTGAGTTTCGGTTTCATTGTGAGTTTGACTTCGATTTCGATTATGAGTTTGAGTTTCTGTTCCATTGTGGTATTGACTTCAAGTTCGACTATGAGTTTGAGTTTCTGTTCATTGTGAGTTTGACTCCGATTTCGATTATGAGTTTGAGTTTTGGTTTCATTGTGAGTTTGACTTTGATTTCGATTATGAGTTTGAGTGTTGGTTTCATTGTGAGTTTGACTTCGATTTCGATTGTGAGTTTGAGTTCAAGTTTGATTATGAGTTTGAGTTTCGGTTTCATTGTGAGTTTGACTTCAAGTTCGATTATGAGTTTGAGTTTCAGTTTCATTGTGAGTTTGACTTCGAATTCGATTATGAGTTTGAGTTTCGGTTTCATTGTGAGTTTGACTTCAAGTTCGATTATGAGTTTGAGTTTCGGTTTCATTGTGAGTTTGACTTCAAGTTCGATTATGAGTTTGAGTTTCAGTTTCATTGTGAGTTTGACTTTGAATTCGATTATGAGTTTGAGTTTCTGTTTCATTGTGAGTTTGACTTCAAGTTCGATTATGAGTTTGAGTTTCGGTTTCATTGTGAGTTTGACTTCGGTTTCGATTATGAGTTTGAGTTTCGGTTTCATTGTGAGTTTGACTCCCACCCCCTTGTAGCTACCATATTGGCTAAAATCAAGTTGCTTGGTTAAAAAATGTGACAGAAGTGGTAAAGTCCCATTGGTTTGATAGATACGGACTCCTACTGCCCTATAGGAGCCAGAATTGTCCCATCCGATAATAATAACCGTAATATAACTCTGAATGACTTGTTTGAGAGCATAGTTCATTGCATACTTCAGCAGCATGAGCATGCGGTTTGAGCCTTTGTTGCACTAATCTTTGTCAATCGTACCTACCCCCTCTTGTGCACTCGTGCTCTTTGGACTGAATATTGCTTAAATTTGCATAACTTCTAAAACCAAAATTTTCAATTAGCCGCTGGATTGCAAATTCAGTTCTGGGTGCATGATGCGATGAGTTAGAAAAACCCAGTCCTACCCCAGATGCAGTACGTCATCAGTACGACCATTGTGCAGCATATTCAGTCTCGGATTTCAGGATTAGTGAAGGAATACAAATATAATGCCCTGCAATCAAAACCATTTGACGATAGGTGCTTAAGAAATTGTAGCAAAAATGCATAGCAGTAGCGGCACCTTCACCGACTTCAGACAGATATGATGAACTTGATTGAGGCGGATCTATGATGAATTTATTGTTCGGCGCAAAAACTGTTTCGTAAAGGAATAAAAATAGCTTCGGCATAAGTTAAATGCGAATATTACGATGCAAAACAAGGCGACCTGCGATGATTCGTTATCTGAAATTGAATGATCTTAGTAGAGAGAGGTTTGCGAAGATGGAGAGATGATTCGAGATGGAGATGACACCTACTTTGTAACCGTCATAGGCGCAGATGAGAGGAAACTGAAATCACAGGCCGAATGAGAAAAACGCGTGTTTCCAGGCTGGTATCACGGGAAGGATGAAATTTTGGGCCTGCACAATACCAGCCTGATGAACTCACGCATTTTTCTCGCCTCCTGCTGGATATGGCGAAAGAATTATCATGCCAATATGTCCAGCTCCTCATTCCCCAAAATCTGCAGGTTCTTCCAGAAGTCCACACCCACAGCTCAGTCCAGCAGAGATTGGATTGATGGCGATGAGTATTCCGCACCCTTGTCCATTCCGATTTTACCTGAAATGGCCTTGCGCGGACGAGTTTTCGAAAAGCGATTCCAAATTTTGGACTTTCAGTTCGACGAAGGTCAGTCGTTTTTTGAAAGGACGACGGAGCTCGAAATGGGCGACTTTTGTGAAAGGCCTTGAATTATATCTTGACCTGACAAATAATTGCGTGCCCACTTTTTCACTGAATTATTTTCAAAATTTATACGTAGGTAGGTACCTATATTGCCATATCGGTCATGCATTTGGAGATTTTTCACGTCGTGTTGTAGATATCCGATAATATCATATTATGTGACCACAAAAATTCAGCTAGCGCATAATAAATAATACAAATAATAAATAAATGGGAATTTCGGGTGAGTGTACGTGGGTGGGATGAGACAAGTGAATTGTTCGAAGTGAATGTGGATTGTGATATTGAAAGATTGTGCAAATGTGACGGTGTAGATAGGAATAAGATTAAGTAATTGTTTCAAATAGTACAAGTTTAGAGAGTTCTGGAACCCCCAAATTTTTTTGACATAATTCTTCCAAAAGAGTGAACCCCTCGATCCATACCTGCATCATGTTGCAGTTAGGTATCTACAGAATTTCATTCCCAAACATTTTATACGACTTAGTATACAGCCAGATAAAAATAAATCATAGGGGAAAATCTACAATAATAAACATTTCACCAACCTGAAAGATGAGCTCGACATGTTAGAAGCGACACTATAGTTACGAGTCATTTGACCCGTACTGCCAACATTGTAAGGACTCGCGTACGCGCTGGTTTTCCGGTTGATCTGGCTCGAACTGCCGACATTGTGCATCCGTCCAGCAAACGAAGAGCTGCTGATCTTCCTCACAACATTGTAGTTGTCCAAATTGATGTTCGATCGCCGGAAGCCAGCGCTCAGCTTCCTGCCGGAATGTTCCACCAATAGAGGCTGTTCCGATTCTTTGTCAGGCTTGGAAGCCGGTTGGGACGGCTTGGTCGCAGAAGATGGCGCGAGCTGGTCGTTCGGCTCTTCGGAATCTTCAGTCAGAGGAGTGATTATTTCAACTGGCGACTTCTCCTCAACGCCGTTCTGGAGAGGGTCTAAACTTTCAGGGTCTCGAACCACGCGAACTCTTTTCATGTGCATTGAAACAGGATGGTACATGAGCGCTGCTACGATCACATTGAACGTCATGCCGCCCAGCAGGAGTACGGCGCCTCTGGAATCAGCGATAACCAGTTATGAGTAAAGCTTAGATAATGTTTCATGAAGCCAAACTTTTTGCTGGAACTCCAAGGATGAATCGTAAAAAAGCTCAACCCTCCTTAGTTCAGCCAAAGTAAGCACTGCCCAAACTCAAACAATGAGCAATCTCAAAAAATTGAACAGGCTCAATACAATAGGCATTGATTAACCCAGCTTCAAAGAACTGCTACCAAATATCATAGAGGATCCAGATTCTCACCTGTAGCCGTAGTACTGTAGAAGGAACTGTATCAATGGAGGGAAGAAGATCGACCCAATGGCACTGCCAGATATGGCCAGTCCATTGGCTAAGCCTCGGTATTTTACAAAGTACGACGTCACGAGGTAGATCCCAGGAGGGAACGAGAGGCCGGCTCCAAGGCCGACCATAATACCATAACTGGAAAAGATGAGTATCAGCAGCTACGCACAGAGAAAAAACAAAGAGTTAGCAGCTTCGATTAAAAGGTTACCCACTCACAAACAAACCTATGCTGATAATATCGAACCAACCTAATATATAAATAAGTGACGGAAGTGGCAAAACAACTGAGAATGTATCCGAAGGCGGCGCTCAGACCGCCGGCGATTGTCACTGCTTTGTAGGAAGTCTTCATCGAAAGCCAAGCCGTGAAAGGGCCTGCAAAAAAAATTAATTGAAATTTCAGGAAATGGGAGAGAGAAAATTCCAAAACACAAAAGCTACGCTTTGCACAATCTAGACGTCTTAGTTTGCGGATGATGACATTACCGAGAGAACAGTATAGGAAATAGCAGAGAGCTGGAATCCACGCGGCGTCCACCGGGGTGGAATGGAAGACTTCCATGAATTCGACGAAGAGGACGCCGAACGATTTGATGGTACCGGGGATGAGCATGTTGATGAGGAGAGTACCCCCTAACACCAACCAGCCCCATCCTCCGTCCGGTGGCACCAGCTCCCATTCTCCTTCGTCTTCTTCTGAAACACGATTCCAGGGGAAAATATAGTTATTCATCTTCCAAATAATATGCGAACGTGTATTCATTTTTTCAGCTGCGGGTCACCCCCTTTTACCCCAAAATTACAAAGCATTGTAGCCGGGAGAAAATGATGAATGAGGATTTTTTAAACCTTGATCAATGGATCTGTATTTACTCAGGGCATTCAAAACAATGTTAGGTAGCAATAAAAATTGACTCGCGGGAGAGCATGGTGGGGTAAGATATACATAACAAAATGAAGATGTATGGATCGAAGATTCGACTGAGGAATGCTTCATAACGCGGCCTCCGACCTAAGTAAGAGTGAAAGGCCAACGCCTCGCCACTCCTGCCTAACACCCATGAGGTTCTCCTTACGGTCCGGTTCCACATCACCTCAGCTCCTATATCCTCGAAATTTCAGGTGCCTACGTGTTTGTTGTCATTCTTTTGGACAGTTCGTAATTTCCTGACGGGATTTCACATAATTTTTCTCGGTTATACGGCCACCATGGAAAAGCAGATAAAATAGGTAAGATGGATTAATTTTACCAAAAATATTTCGATCAAGATTATAAGGGCTTCTTATGGTTTGGGAGTAGGTAAGTACCTAATTTACCAAAATGTGATAAATACGTTCTGATTGGAATAAATTAGTAGTGTTTAATGCTTACCTTTATTTTACTTATTTAATATATAATGATATTATAACATCTTTATTTATTATCTATATTTTATATCATCTTTTATATGTTGGGTACCTTTATATTACTTGATATATAATAATATTGTACTATCTTTATTTATTAGGTATCTAGGTATATTTCATAACATCTTTGTATTCTCCATATAATACTTATTTTCGAATAGGTTTTCTCGTTAGGTTGTTACTAATTGAAACTCATCGTATTCACGCTCATTAAACCTAACACGATATTGCACCTATTTAGACAAGGTAGTTACAGGCGTTTCGGCGTTATTTCCTCTAGCACCGCATTTCCTTTTCTGAGAATTTCATTTGCATACACGATTGCATAATTTCCATTTCACTAACATCTAAACGAGGACAACTCGCCGGTGCAGTACGACTGAGAAAAAGATCACACAACCGTATGAGACTGCACATTGAAGATTGAAGACAATCATAAGCGAGCAGATATTTAGGCATTTTTGTGGTTGGGTAGGTACTCAGTAATTCGCAAGTGACTGGTGAAACTTTCCAATTTCTGTAATAGGCAAAACGCCATTTAGGTTATTATGTTCATCCAAAGTGAACGTGTGATTTCATTCGTGGAACTCAGGTCGTTAGTGCCAAGTGACTAAGGGCTTTTCAATTTTGGACTTCTGCAGGATTCAAACGTTGAAAATCGTGGCTGAAACGTTGACTGATTTTTAAAATTATGTATAAATGCCGAGCCTTCTTTTATAAGCGTTTCTCTGAGTAGTTAGCTTTAACCTCTGTAGGAAATTTTATCAAGATAACAAAATCCAAGTCTGAAAGCCAACGTTTTCAATCAACTTGAGTTGTCGATAGCTAAACCCATAAAAAAAAGCAACGTTGTTGCGTGACGTCTCTATTTTCGTCCTTGCAGTCGATCAATGTCTTATGTCATCGTTGCTTTGTCATCTCAAATAAGAAGATACTTAAGGAAAATGAAAAGGATCGGCAGTTCCTTCGCAGAGTCGGTACAAAAAAGGATTTAAAAACATTATATTGATAAGTCATACATAGGTATTTTGCTGTGAATCTCCAGGCTTAAAACGTACCCAAAACAACGGAGATCGTCGGGTGTTTTTCATTTGGGTACCCAAAACGAGCAGCAAGGACAACGCGTAGTTTGGCCCTCGAAATTGTTTACGATGGATTCAAGTCTTAAGTGAACAGTTCGAGTCGTTTTTCAACTCAATTAGTGCGACTTACAGAATTGCAGACTCTCAAGCGGAATTGTTAAGTTCGGCCCAGACTGTCAGTTCTATCGCTTTGGCTGGTTGTTTTCCATAGTTAACAATGCAACAATTTCTTCAGTCTGCGGCTAACTTCGCCTCAACTTCTCTCAACTCGAGTTATAGCTCAATACGGCACAAAAAGCCTGAAAGTTTCAACTCAACTTGGCATTGCACTGCTACCATTTGAAAAGTATAATAATGAGAACAATAACAAAACTCGAAAGCAGAGGTAACATAAATCATTTGGAAGGATAGATAAATTTCCAACAGAAAATTATTTCTGTTGACACAGTTGTTGAACAATTTTCGAATCGATTCAGAAACATTAGTCGGTAGTTTCGTTGAAATGATACAGTAAAGGCTTCACTGAACACAAAAAGTGCACCATGATGGTGGGAAAAACGAATTGTTCGCGAAATGCTTCAAGTACAGAATCGCTTCAAATTACGAAGCAACGCTCCCGGCGGGTAGTTATTAAAAATTAATTTGATTCTTGAAAAAACTTGGCGTGAAAAATTGCTTCCGTCGGAACGTGCTAACGTTTAGCAAACTCGCTCAAACTCAACGCAAGCATACCCTTGAAGAAGAGATAGGTAGGTAACACCAGTAAAACCCAATGCAGCGACTGAGTTCAACATGAAGTTATGACATTGGAACCTTAACCAACATTTCAGCTGTATTCCTGAGTTAGTGTAAACTGAAGTTACTTAAATGTTTTGTTGTCAATGATTCAATAATAAACCATTGTAATCGCCCAAGAAAAATAAATAATCACACCCCCTGAATTTTTTCTGGCAATTGCCGAATGTGATGCTGATTGTCCCGGCCTTAGGGAAGGTATATAAATTTATTTAAAGCTAGATTTAATTTTTTTTGTTTGAATTTATTTAGGACGCTCGAATCAACGAATTTCCAAGAAATTTTCAGAATGATGGCCAATGGAAATGTGTCATTGATGAAATGTAGTGCAAGCGTCATTAAATAGCTTCAAATGAATTGATAAACCGGCCCTAATTGTAAGCGATCTTTATAAAATTGCACGCTGGTATAAAATGTTCTCTGAATCTTCGATCAGATTTTCATTTTTACCCAATTATGTAAAATTAAATTATTAATTTCGAATTATCAAAAGTATATAATATATATTTTTGATAATTCAAAATTATACATTACATAACAATTTCTTTTCGTTCTTATCAAGAATCGAATAAAAAATTGTATCGAGACCCCGACCGCTTCAGACCGACAGGACAGCGCAGGCTCGACGAAAGTGAAAGCAAGTCAGACAGGTTACACCAACGCGAAACGACGTCTCAAAATCCAATAACGCCCGACGTCATTCAGTGATGACTGCTTAGAAATCCGAAACGTCACCAACCAAGCGAAGCGGCTCCCATTCCAAGCG
Source organism: Nesidiocoris tenuis (assembly GCA_036186465.1). Lineage (NCBI taxonomy): Eukaryota > Metazoa > Arthropoda > Insecta > Hemiptera > Miridae > Nesidiocoris > Nesidiocoris tenuis. The sequence continues at coordinate 14,702,520 of AP028912.1, forward strand.
CAATGCAAAATAAACTGATAATCGAATTACAAAAGATTGCGAAGGCAAAAAGTGTAATGCGCAGTTCGGTAAAATCGAAAGCCCAGCAAATACCTTTGTCATATTATTATTGTTTAGTTAAACTTGTTTTCAAACAATGAACCTATTTTAGTTATTTTTTTGCGAGCCTTTAATTCAGTTGCTAAAGTCAGGATTCCGCTGTTCGTAAAACGCCTCATAAAAATTAACCTTATTTTTTGTACATTGCGGGTTAAGGATTTTTGGGGTGCTGACTGAAAATGAATTTTTTTTAATATTCCGAAATCCCAAGGAGCTTATTTTAGAAATGAGGAAATTTCATTGTACCGATCAAAAAACATTAAATCGCCCTCGAAGGGCGAGGTGTCAATAAAATAATTTTTGACAGTTTCGACTCGCAAAAATACGCAAGACATTTCACCCTGAAAACACGCAACGCAATCGAAACTGAATTCAGCATCTCTAAGCTTATTTTAGTGATTTATCAGAACGGGCTTGAGCGAACTTAATTTTAGGATGGTTATTGTGAATAAGGGCAGGTTTATTGACAAAATGTATCCATCCGATATCCAAGGAAGCTTTCGACATTCGTTTCCAATGAGATTTTCACTTTCAAATTCGATATTAATACCACCGTGGTGAATTTTATCTGATGATTCCTTGGATATCGGATTGATAAATTTCGTCAATAAACCGGGCTTAAGGTAATCCAAGCGCAGTCTTGCGTGGAACAAGATAAGAGGGGGGTTTGGGTCGGCTCATCAAAAATCGATCACCTCGTAACTTACACCGACTAACAGCTGCTTAACCTGACAGCAGCTGCTCTAATAGGCACAACAAACATTACGCCGAGATATTCCGTACTTCGAACCGACTCTATTTTTTACTTCCGTAGTGATCGTTCAAACATTGAAAAATCGGCTATCTGGCGGGAGGGGGTATGTAATAGTTACTCTACCACAGTGGAAGAATTATGTTCATTCGGATTACCCATATAGAAAGATTACCCATTTTACGAGAGTATTTCGAGTGTCCCAGAAAATTTCAAAGTCGTCAGAATTATGGGAAGCGGTTGCCTGCGAGCTGCAACTGTGAGAGCAATTTTACAACCAACAGTGAACGGCTTTGTTTGGACTGAGTTGGAACTAGGTAATTACCAATTTGTGTGAGCGTCTGCTGTTTCATTTGAAGATAATACGTTATCAAGTCAGCTCAGCTAACGTCCCACTCCGAACGGAATGGAGAGACATTTAGATAAATTCGAACCCCTCATCACATCACACATGAGTAAGTAGGAGGGACAGTTGACCTTGACTGGCATTGGCCCACATATTTCTCTAAGACCAACAAAATGCTACAATATATTACTCAACTAGATACATGGGGCCGTTAGTTAACAACAATCATGAAGATGAGGAGTAATGCGGGCAAAGAATCCATTTCAATTTCAGGCGTTTAAAATTTGCATAGTGAGTTTTGCGATATTTTCTAGCTAAAGAGCCTCAAAAACTAAAATTAGGTCAAAATATATTCAAAATGTGTCAAAAATTTACGAATCATGGAAGTATTGTGTGTTACCTATGCACCATTAGTTTGAAGTTGAGAGGGGGCAAGAGAAAACTTGCGACTAACTCTTTTTTCTCATTATTAAATTCTTATTATATTATTATTAAATATAAAACTAATGTATTTACATATATGTCAGGGTTGAAAAAAATTGAAAGATCCAAGTGGGTACATAAATTTGTTCCAGGACTCACTGAGTTATTTGAGGTATAGGTACCTACTTGTTATAACATATTCACATACTTGACTCGAATTACATATTTCATTCTTATGGTTTATTATCCAATAATGAACAATTGTAATCACCCGAAGAAAAATTTTTTTCTAATCTACCCTGTATTGGTTATGGCTGCAATAAGAAAAATCCGTCCATCCGCCGTGAACACTTTTCCCCCAATCAGCTGCAAATGTTTTTTTTTTTTAATTTCCAGAAAAAATCAGCCTGGGTTCGGGACAGCCTCTATTCGTTAGCCAAGCAAAAAGCTTATTTTTAAGGCTTTTAAAAAAATAATTGACCAATTGAAAAACTTTTGTGTGTTACCTACGCACCACTGGGTTTAGTAACGAGCCGCATCAACCGCCGGTTCTGCTCGCACCTTAGGTTCTATTCTTCTTGTTTGCAGAAAAGAGCCGGGAATGCGGATGACCTTTCAGAAACTTCCTTCAACGTAACGAGCACTTAACAGTAGTCCGATGTCACATAGGTAGCAAAAACGTTGATGATTCACATCGCGATTGCGCACTGGCCGCATAAAAACGATAGCGTTTGCTTCTTATTGCAGTTTTTCCACGAAAAATTGCCTCGGAACCTCAGATTATTTCAACTTGAAGATTGTGGCGATGCTAAGTTTACAGAATTCCATAACCTCAGATTATCCTCTCAGATTGATGCCTTCAATTTTTTCAAGATCGCCTTTTTCTGTGAAAATCAGATAAAATAGAGCCTATGGGCATAAGGTCGATTTACGACTAAGAAAAAACATATTTCTTTAATACCTTATTTATTTTTAGGTGAGTCGACGAAATTTCTCAGCTTAATTAAGCTTAAATAGAAAAGTCGTTAGCGTTCATACACACATAATAGGTGCATTAAGTCAAGAACAAAAGGACGTTTATCTCTCCAGAATAGGACGACGACCCTCGAACTCCTATTTTATTCTGGATCGATGACTCGTCTTTTCAGCCATAGAGATTGAAAAAAGTCCATCGTGCAAAACTTCATTTGCCAATTCCATTGTAAGCGGCGACACCGAGCAACAAAAGCCGTCTGTCCCAAGGTGCGACGTCACACGTCACCTTCGACAATTTGTCTATGGTGAGCGGATTTTTTCGAGCTCCCGTTGTTTCGATAGAATCTTTAGAAATTTACGCGTATTACGTGGCAGTCTGATTATTAATAAGGATTATCTCAGTCTATATTGCAAAACCTAATTATTGCAAAACGCCAGGAACGTGAAACAGCACCAAAAATAACATTTTCCTCTAAACAGTTTCAGGATTCAGTTTTAATTTCACGCAAATTTGAACTGAATGGGAATATATTCCCATATGGATCCATATATGGAGATTGCCCTGAACGTTATAAACAAACAAACAATATTTTGTCCGATTGCTGATTTTATCCCATCTGAATTGAAAATAAGCATTAATTTGGCACTAATAAGTTTTTAAATTTGAAATAATATTTAATGTTGCTTCTTGACGTTTTAATGAAGATGGGAGTCATACGAGCGGCTCAGCCTTCAACCGCCCCCTTGCGACAGTAGCCGGGCGGCTGGCCCGTTGGCGGCACACAGTCGCCTTTGCGGTTCCGCCGTACGTTCCGTGCGGCACTCAGCCAATCAGAGGCGCGATCGCCACGGATGGCCACGCCCACTGACGGCTCAAACTGACTTTCGAATCTTTCGGACCGACCCGCTGCGTTTGGGTGGTGCTGGTTGAGCCGTTCGTCCGATGCGGCCTTTAGAACATTTTCTGAGAACGACCCCGACTAGAAATAGGCAAATACCTAGGCACTCTGCGAATACAAATATACCAATAGATGTTTTGGACGATTTTGACATACAGTACAGGAAAAAATCAAATCGACGCAAATCATCATGGTAATCCCGATGTCCAATCGCACGTGCCATAGACATTGTTAAAGTAATTGGAAAGAGTACAATTTTTTCAAAACGATCATTTTTTCCTTCAGATGGGGAATTACTCAAAATATTCTCGGACATCTGATGTAACATCAGATAGGAGTCCTCGTCGAGATTGGACCAGTTTAAGATGGATTTTCCCATTCGACTCACATGATCTCATCTCCCGTCGATAGATTCCAGTTTAGCTAATATTTATCCTCTTCTAGCCGCTGTTGTTTGTTCTGAAAAAGTCGGCCAGATCGATCGGGTGATTATTTTAGAGGACCAGCGGACAACAGTAGTGAATTAGTGACATTTTTTATTCGCGTCTGATGCTGGAGATTATTTCCTCTTTCACTCTGTAATTGAACAGCGGGCAAATAAACGGCCAAGGTCGACCGAAACTACGATTTCCTCGTCGACAAATCCGGAATGTAAAGCGTTGGTTTTTCAATGGGGAACAGACGTCCGATTTTAACAGTTTTTTCGGTCAGTTTAAATGAGATATTTTTTAAAACAGTCGCACCTACTCTATATTTCAATAAACTAAATGCCTACGCTCTATCTTAATTAATGTTTGAGTAAAATACATCCGTTTTCCGGCCTTTTCAGAACACAAATTAATGTAAACGTTTAGTTTATATTGGAATCAATTTTTATAGAAAATTTGACGAGTTTTCAAAATGGTATTACAAATCTCCGAGAATGTTAGGCCATATTCTCAATCGTGTTTCTGTTGAAGGTGATAGGTGCTTTAAATTTTCAATATAATACATTGAATATATATAGGATATATTATATCCTACTTACTGGTTTGGCGAAAAACAAAACTTTCTTTAAGATTTCAACAAATGTTAAAAAATTAATTCAAATTTAATTAACTCATCAAAAATCTTGAAATTAAGCAATTGCATTGGCTAAAGAGTTAGGATTTTGCAATTACGATGCGTTTTTTATTGACTAGATAAGTAATAAACCGAAATCTGATTGAACTAAAATTTCGATATCAACAATTTTAGGACCGCAAACTGCTAGGATTGCACAAAATGGCTTAAAATTATCCATGAAAATCACAAACTGAAGTGTGTGGTATTATGCCAAGATAAAACGTGTATCACCAGTTGTCAACTTGAAGCGAGACACCGAGACCTATTCTAATTAATCTTTGCTTAAAATCTTTTCTTTGGAATAAATACCATATAAGTAATCCAATTTTGTTTATCACCTCGAGTGAGCACTCGAAAAAATTAATCTCTTAATACGCCCGCATTGGTTTCATTGCGTGTACGCCATGCCGAAATTAATCGGCTTGGAATGAATATTTCAGTCAAAAATGAGGATATCTCAACAAAAACTAATTTTCCCATGTTGATTACGATAATATGAAAATTGCACATTTGCTCTAATACCAGGGCCAATAATAATCAAAAATCAATCATAAAAGTTTAAAAAAATTAATACCCATATTTGTTACCCCCACTAGCCTGCCTATTTTAACTCAATCATAATTTACAAATTCTCTTTAGGGAAAACGAAAAAACTCAGTCTCTCACAAGTCCATTATAAAGAAGGAACCCTACTAACACATCGTATCGAAATTTGTTTTCAAAATCTTATTGGCAACCCAGATTCCCCGAATAAATAATAATTTCTGACTAGCGTCATCGAAGAGAGACGGCCAATCAATTCGGCTAGGAACGGATCCCATGTATTTCCTCTTGGTTCGTTAAACTCATGGAGGAAAAAGGCGAATTTCAATTAGATACTTGGGGTATCCCAGTGGCGGAGACGGAGACAAGTCGAACTGGTTCTACTGGGACTGGACAAGGAAGTGAACGTTTTAAATTGGTATGCCCGCGGCAGTGCCGAATGCTTTTACTTTTTGGCTCGATTTCGCAAAAAACGTTTTGTTCAAACATTTATAGCGTTATTAGTGGATTATTATTTTATTTTTTGAAAAATATCGCCCATAATATTTAACATTTGGATATGTCGAGTGATGCGTCGATCATATAATATACGACCTAATATTATTAGGTATATGACATGGGATACTACGACACATGTGGCAAAAATATCCCAAAAAGCTGCAACCGCCCACTGGGTACAAATACCACTAAAAATACTCGAAAAATTGTTCGAAATCCTAGCAATAGCTTGCGATGGGAAATCCACGCATTTTTCTCTGCAATAAAATTTCTAATTCGAATCATTCCCGGGGCAAATTGACATTTTTCAAGGCGCTAAGCCCGCTGCGTCAGGACGGCTTATATTTTGACGTAAATAAAAACTCGGGCGATGCCACAAAAGTGTTTCCCACTCGTTGGAAACCTGCCCGAAATTCCGAACAGGCTAATTCGGTTCAAATCTGGTACGAAATCAAGTCTGGAAAAGTTGGCTGGGAGGGAAATTATTTTCGGAATATGATTTGAACACTTTGAAAATTTTAATTCAATGTAATATGACGTTTATTAAAGTCATAACGTTGAGAAAGCTAATGTTTTTTACTTACAAACAATTTTCATGTAGGCAGTTAGGGAACATTCTATGTATTCCAATTCAAGGGGTCAAAATTGTATGTTAATATTTTTAGAATCCCAATTCGATACCTATTATAATAAATACAGTTCGAGATTTCTTGTTATTATATTACGTATTACTCTAAGATGGATCCAGATTTCTACATCAACATTTATAAATGCAGATTTTCTAATGAAAATTCCAAAATTATTATAAAGTTTACAAAAATTCCCATTGATACTTCAGTGAGAATACGAAGAAAAATTTAAGTCATAAATTTGAAAATCTGCCAATCACCTAGTGCTCGAGAAAAACGTAAAACTCAGAATCTTCCGCCGCATTCAGAAAAAAATTTAAAATCAAATTTTTTTCAATAAACCCACATGGATCCGCTGCAATAAAAATTATTAGGAATAAATTTGAGTTCAAATAAGTTGATTAGAAATTTGAAAATAGGATCATCGGTTTTCGAGAGAAGCTTAAAGGAGAGAAAGTTTTCGGTATCTTCTCTAGCATTAAATGATGAATTTTCCAAATTTTGGAAAACATTAGGTAGACTTTACATAGATCGTGCGCACTAACAAAGGAAAAAACATTCCAACTCCACAACAGTGAAACATCAAAATTTGATGCTTTTCATCATTTAATGATCAAATTTTTGAGGGTTTATAGAAATCGCTGAAGGAGGTATGAAATTTAGGATTAGATTAAATTAAGTACCTATTTAAATGCTCATAAGTATTTAATTTTTACTTCCATATTTACAGAGTAAATGGAAGTATTGTGATCGTCCTAAAATCGAGAATCGGAACGGAGCTTCAGAAAGAACTTTTTCTTACACACATTTACTCAGAATCACTTCCTGAACAAGTGTCTGTGTGTCCGTTACGTCCGTTACGTCCGTCTGTCCGTCTGTCCGTCTGTCCGTCTGTCCGTCTGTGGTCATTTACAAAAATGGGCATAACTCCCTCATTTCTCAACCTTTTTTCAAATTTCTTGAACTAAAATGTTTGTCTCAGCAAGACCTAACACCCTGTTTAATCGGAATTTGGATAACGCACAATACTTCCGATATATTTGCATTTTTAGTGTTTTCTATTTTATTTTTTTCCGGCCGCAAAAATGAACTGATTTGAGCGTTCTTGGTCTTAAAATCTTTGTTTTACCTTGCAGAATATGTGGATATTTTTCACATTTCGAAAATGTGGCGTTTTTTCATTTTGGGCGAATTTTAAAATTTGAAGAGTGAATTTTTTGATATTTTTGACCTAAACACTTTCAAAAGCAGTCAAAATATGATCAAATTGTGTCACAATTTTAGGTTTCAAAATATGGAAGTATTGTGTGTTATCTACGCACCACTGGTTTTTTAACGGAATAAACAAAAAAATTAAAGAAACTGAATTTAAAAAAAAATTTGTTAAATTGAATATAAGTATATAGGTATGTAAAGGTGTTTCGACCCCTAATGGTCCGCTCACCCATGATTTTTAATTAAATAAAATTTAATTAAATTACTGTAGTATTTAATTTAATTGCTATTTCCCAAAATTTAGGGTAGATAATTTGATCGTTTTTAATTATTAGATAGGTACCTATTTATTATTCAATTATTATAGGTACCTACATACCTATTTTTTAAATAATCAAAGAGGGAATAATAAATTAGACTAACTTTCCTCGTCCGCCGGCGTCCGCGGTGACTCGAGTTTGCTGTCGGCGCTCCGCGTCATTGGCACATGTTTTCGACGACGGGCCTAAGGTATCGACAGAGGCGGCCGCCAGCGATGCGAGCCCGGAGCGTTTCGTAGCGGACGACAACAAACGAGACAACAAACGCGATGTCGTCCCGTCGACTGTCCACGCACAGGCCAAGCTGACGACCGCGAGGCCCAAGCTGACCCAATTGTTCGAGCGTTGAGCGTGGACCTTGAGGAGGGGGAGGTCGATCAGCTGACTTTGGGGAAGGCAACATGGCTGTTCCGCGAGCTACTGCGCCGGACCGCCACCGCAGGACTCCACCCGCCCGGCGAAGTTTCGATATCGGCGGACCGGTGACGACATGGGCGAAATTTACGGGCCGACGCCACGTGCTTGACGCTTGTGAGGCCACCGAGAAGAATTTGAGGGCCAAATTTGGAAAGATAGGTTTTTGAAACCGTTTCTACCGTTGAATTTAGAGTTGATAAATTGCGGTAGAAAATTTAATTTGTTTGCAGCTCCTGTAAAATTTAGGATAGAGAGAACGATTAGCGAACCTCTCTATAACTAATAATATTTGACAAATAATATTTGATAGATTATATCAATTTTAAGAAAACATTTGTTTAGTTTGTAGAGTTACGTATCTAACTACTTGATTGTTTGTAGGCGTAATAAAAAACAGACTTTTTTTATTACCCGCCCCCTAAAAATTTAATTTGTTTGCAGTTCCTGTACAATTTTGAATTGAGAGAACGATTAGCGAACCTCTCTAAAACTTAAAAAAATAACATTCAATAATATTGAAATTTTTTCAAATAAATATAATAATATAATCATATAATAATATTATTATAATATTATTAGGTATATTATATCAATTTAAAAAAATGTTTTTAGTTTGACGAGTTACTTACTTAATAGTTTGACCTCGAAGCCCAATTTTCGATTTTTGAAAAAAAAATTTTTAATTTTAAAAAAGTGAAAAAAGTGAATTTTAAAAAAGTGAGTTTTTAAGTTTTAAAAAAGTGAAAAAAGTGAGTTTTAAACGTGAAAAAAGTGAATTAAGTGAAAAAAGTGACAACACGGGCACACGGGGGCTAAGGGAAGAGAGAGAGATTCCTGCGCTATTCACTTATCTGCATTTTCTAATTTTTTTGCACGGGCAACGCCGGGCGGGTACAGCTAGTAGTAAAATAAAATTTAGAGTTCGAGCTTAAAGATGGCTAAAAAAGCAAAAAAAATTTCATTTTAAATAGCCGAAATTGCTGAAATTGGGTCAAGGAAATACATCTGGCATTTTTTACTAACTCATATTTTTCAGGGTTGAAGGTCAAAGGACAAAGGATCGACCCGACTTTTCTCGGGTTAGATACCTACGTGACTAAAGCGATTTTTAACGATACGTTCTAAAATTGCAAAGCTTAGCGTGATACATATTAATGTATTTTTTACATTCTCAAGTAGTAAGGATGATCGGTATGACCAACAGGGGTAAACTCAAGACGAAAAGGCGAATTATCTTCGGCACGATGACAGCAAACCAGGACCATGCATTAGTTATTCTCGCTTCTTCGTCCGCATCAAGCTTGAAGAAGCCGATCATACAATTCCTGCATTTTCCGCTGGGCATTGCTCGATAAAGCTTAACCTGTTTTTCCAGTTCGACCAATTTTCCAGTTTCAACGAAACTGTTTCATTATTGTTTGAAATTTAGTTGCTTGGATCGGTTTAGTTGGGCCAGTCGTTTTGACACTATAGGCTGCCATATTGGAGGAATAATTTTTTTCAGAAATGCATCGTTATTTTGATTTATTGACCTTCAGGAAGAGGAGAAAAATTTTTTTTTTTACGAAAAGCTCCAGTCAACTTGTAGTAGCGCGACGACCAGGACATCAAATTCCAACTATGGGTATGAATAAAAGTGGTATTACTTTGTTTCGAGCTATGGAACAAGTTTATGTCAGTGTCTATAAATTTATCGCCCAAGCGGGATCACATTACCCTCCAGAGACAGAGCCCATCCGTTGATCAGTGACCATCACGCAACGAGGCGTCAAATTAGATATAATGGAAAGGAGTAATTTTACATTCAATTAAAATTATTGAATAAAACACACAAAAATCGTTCGTATCCCTAAACGTCCAACGCCCTTCAGTAGGGAGGCAAAAGGCGAGCAATAACGTGAATTTTACAACTCTTCGATTTCGGAGCTCTTGAACAAAAATTTTGTTCTAAATTGGTGAAAAATTATGAGTTATGTACCTTAATATCTAGCTCACAATTTTTCGCCTTCAACCCTGTTGCATGCGTTAACATGCGATCGGAAATTCTCTTAATCCCGTAATGCAAATGGTAAATCACACAAAAACGCTATTTGGCCATTCATGAGTGCGCACTCGTGCGAAATTCGACAAAAAATCGACACAAAATACTTTCATCCTTTTACCCTTCATTGGTAAAATCCATTTTGTCAGCGTACTCCCTATAATACTTAGAACAATAAATAAATTTCAAATCGGACCAGCCGTTCGGCCGGAATTTGTCATCAGGCACAAACTCAACTCCGTGCTGTGAAGGCTGAAGTATTGCAAATACCAATAGTTCAGTGCCCACGAAGACCGTGAGTTGCTATGGCGACTGCAATTCAAAATAAACCGCCAGCCACGAACACCCCCTCCCCTTAGCGGGATTAGCGATATTTTACACCAGGTTAGACCGAATTTGTAGATTAGTAGCGATCCGTAACAATTATGGTCCAGGGTGGCTCGAAGGATTGTTTTTGAGTCAACATGGAATTTCCAGCCGAGAACAATGAAAACTGCAACGCAAGGTCATTTTTCAAAGAGATTTTTACTAACAATTTTTACCACCAATTCGCTTCTCAATAATCAGAAGTAAAAAAGACGAGATAAGGGAGCGAGAAATGGAAGAAGACAGAATGGATGAATGGTGTTTTTATCATACAAATTTAACGTCAATTATTTCTCACATCTTTTATTCATATTGAATCCTCAATTTATTCAAAAGACGCTTCATTCGTTACAGGCCAAGGCTCATCCAAAATTTGGATTCGTGCTTCGAAGTTGAATCTTCTTGCGTCGAATTGATATTTGAGGTATGCACAAACCAATAATATTGCTTCGTATTTTTATATTTATTTAGGTAAATAACTGCCTAATTATTTATTTATTTATTTTTTTCTTGGTTTTATACATAACTAGAAGTTTGCCACAGAAGGCAATGTGTCATTCCCTCGAACAAAGCAGCGCCCCTGAGTTTTTTTTTCAAATTTTTTCCTTTTTTTTTTTGTTTACCGAGACAATCCCAAAAACATAAGAAAATTATCGACAAAACCCCCACACTAAAAAAAAAGCAAATCATCAAATCGTGAGGAAAATATGTATCCGAACGAAATTGACGAAATCATTTTCAATTATTTCAATAATTTGATTCGTACGCACAAAATACGGTGGTTCAAGTATCTTGGGTTGCTATTGAGGTGAAATTAGAAGTCAAATATGGGAATCATGGGCATGGGAAAACCGCTCAATGGAAATACTTTTTGGAGAAAATTGGTTTTGCAATGATTGGCGAACATGAAGGCCAGAAGTAGGTATAACAAATGGGTACCTACGTCAAAATTTGACCCTTTTTTAAAAAGGTCAACAGGTAATACAGGCCAACTCATTTGAATTATGATAGGTATTAATTTTCAAATAAATTTAATTTCAGTTCCTAGATTGCCAAGGCTTCGAAAATACGAAAGAAGCTTTCAAACTAGAAGCAGCAAACGCAGGGTTTCCACTTTTGAAAATTCGACGTTTCGAAAAAGACCGAATCAAACGATCAAGCGCCCTTAAGCTGTTCAATGGCATCGAATCGTCAGAATGCCCCGCATTTTTCAAGGTATTTGCAATTTATGTATTTTTTTAGAATAATTCACCATCGAAAGACGATAATTCCAAAATCGTGGAAAAACGTTTCGCTGAGGAAAAGGGTTTAACCAAAATTCGAATTACTCACAGTACTTCCGATATACTACAACTTTTTTATTGTCCTGGCCACAAAAATGAACCGGTGTTAAAATAATCATTTTACCTTGCAGAATGCGTTAATAATTTTTATATTCCGATGAACAATAGAATATTCCAATATTCCGTCCGATCTTGACGTATTTTGATTTTAGGCGTGTTTTAAAATTCGCATTGTGAGGTTTTTGACATTTTTTGCCTCAAAAGTAGTCAAAATTTAATCAAATTGTGTTAAAAAATCTCGTATTAAAATATGGAAGTATTGCGTGTCATCTACGCTGCAAAGCCGATATTTTTTTTATTGCATAGCTGCAAAATACCTACGTTTGAATAATGTTAAGCTCAAACAAATGCGTAAAAAATAAAATGAACCAGTTCTGGGGGGGGGGGTTCAAGGCCCGTCCGAAATGAACATGATTATCAAGCCCTTGGAAAATTCATCATGCACGGCAGTTTTGAACTCAAATATTTCTCAATTCTAGGATTGGGACGAAATGGTCCCTGCGAACATCAAAGCTCAAACGGCCTACAAGAAACTGACTATCTACCTGTACACATATTTTTCCACACACTCAACCGGTGACGCGCAGACTCAAAATTATGTGACCAACGACAATACGCCGACTGACTCTGAGAGAAAGGGGCTGGGGAAATATTCGGCAATTTTGGATCAAAAGGGGAGCATGAGCGAAAATGAGGAAAAAGACCAGCCTGAAGACTCGACAGTTTCAGCAGGTAAAATTTGGAAGAATTTCACGATAGTGTGTTACCTATTTATCGGCAGTAAATTAACGTACATAGCCTCCAGCAGGGCAAGATCAAGGACCAGCAACTGCCCTACCTCAGTCGCTCGATCAAATTACAAAATTGAACGGAACATTCGTTCTCGAAAAGCCGCTTTTCAAAAGCATTCCACGGATCGAGGCTGACGGCATCGACGACACGGAACCGCCGACACCTAAACGGTAATAGAACGCACTAATTCCCTCGAATTATAAGCACCAAGAGCGTTCTTGAACATTTTTCTGGGAGGCATAATACAATTTTGCATAATGTAACGTAACGTTGCTCAAAATTTTTCGAAAAAGGGAAAGAAGCGAATCGAGGGATTTTGAAGTCGACAGTTTAGAGGACTATGGCGAAAGGCGAAGGAACAGCAGTGGCTTCAGCCTTGCAGGACAAGAGACCAACCAAATAACATCTGCTATGGCCATGTTCAAACTTTTTCTGTCCGAACACGGCGCCGAATTCGCATCCGAGCCGGAATTCCTGCCATACTTCGCTCTGCCGTTCGTCGAAAATCCAAAAGAGCATCCGACGTTCACGAAGGTTTTTGAAGTGAGTGAAACGGTTTATTTTTCGAAGAGTGCAATGCATGAAAATCGAGTTTCGAACCCCTACCGCCAAAACTCGGTCCAAGTTTCAAAAATCGAGTTTGCAGAAAATTCATGATTTTTCAGGAAACCTGGATCGAAAATCTTAGAAGTAATTTAGCCGATTTCCTAATCGAGCACAGCTGCGGAGAACAGGCAGTGCCCGAGTTAGTCAGCATGTACAAAACCGTGGCAAAGAATGAGCTCAAAACAGCTGGTAAAATTGAAGAGAAGAAGAGCTACAAGGAGCTGAAAAGGAGGATGCATAAGCTGAAACGAGACCACCAGAACTTAGTAGGCGAGTATTACTTAAAAGGAGCGAATAGGTAACAAAAAACTGAACCAATTTCAAACAATATTTTTCGCTATGGCTGAAGGACAAAAATGACAATTGGAAAGACGACGAAATAACGTCAAAATATGATGATGATTTTGAAGATATCATCTTCCATAACTCGAATTTTTCTAAAAATTCCATTTGCGAGATCAAAAATGAGCGGTTTTTGTTGATCTAACTACTGAAGGGATCGATTTCAGCATTACAAAAGTTGTTCGAGGAAAATAAAAAAGGGCGGTCTTCATTTGAGTAACTACAGGAGTGTACCCAACCATTTCGATCGTTCAAGGCATACTAAATTGTCTTCAAATCCCCTCCCCTAGACTTAGTCCAACAAAAATCGAAATTTTTCCATAACTTAAATCATGGACATGAAATTTCTCAAAAACCTGACTTTCCGAGGTGATCTTGACGTTACTGGAGAAAATTAAATCATGGTGCGTTCATCAATTCAGATTATTCGACGAGTAACCTCCACTCTCTGAAAACAATTTTCCACGAATACGTTGACACGGAAATTTTTAGGCTACATTTCCAAGAAACTAACTATTCGATGAATAATGGATATTTGATTAATAAACTGAATTGATGAACTCACCCTAAGATGAATAGGCACAACAAAGATGATATCTTTGTTATTTATCATATTATGAGGGTCCCAACCAACAGAAATTATTCGTTTTCAAGGAGTCGCAAACGAGTTGGCTTCCGCGCTAGAAAAATCCGTGCAAGGCGAAGCCGTCGACCTGAAGCTGACGCTGATGAAATGCGCCAACATATTTCCGGATCTCTTCCCCACTCATTTACCGCCTCATCATAAAAAGGTGACTTGATCCCATTTTAGCTAATCGCATCACCAATGTATTTCCACGAATAAATTGCGTAAATTTACAATTTCTTCGCTTTAAAGGTGTAGCTACTAATTTCAAATACCTTATAAGGAAAGCTCATGGTAAATTTACTTTTTTATTATTTATTATTTATTATTTATTTTTACAACCGCGCAACAGTGGCATTCGCCAGATAGGTACAGCGTGAATAAACGAAATCAAGTACTCGTCGTCGACTTGGACGTCAAGAAGATAAAGCACGATTTGAATGAAGGCAGCGTGAAGGCTCAACTGCTTCTTCTGCAAGCTCTCAGATGGGTAAGCATAAAGATATTTTACCTCTCGAAGCAATAAAAAATTAACGCGAGGATATGGAAAGTGAAAGCTGGCGCGGATCCTCCCCCACCCCGCCAGCGGCCCACCCTATGCTTGTATCCATTTCCGGCCTTACGCCCAGACTATTTGGTTTTGTAAAAACCTAACGTCGGCAGAATTTATTGATAAATACGAAGAACTTTGGGCTGAAAGCGATTTTTCGAAAGTTCCTATAAATCATCGATTTTTCAACCAATTTGAGGGCATTTTTGAGAAAAAGATCTGGGGCCGTATGCAGAAACGATTCTTTGCATAGGAGCCGTCCGATGCGCCAGCACTTCCTTTGCACATTTCATTGGTCAAATTAAAAAAAAAAAAAAAAAAAAAAAAAACATTCCGTTTCCATAAAACTCACATGGTATGGAGACGAGCACAGCAATCTAGGTACTGTCAATCGCAATCACGATTTTCGAGGTTCCAATTTTAAGGTAGAAAGTGAGCAACCTTAAAGAAACTTGAAATTGGCACCTCGAAAATTGTGGTTGCGATTGACAGTACCCGGGTTGCGATGATCTTCTCCATGCCATGCGGGTTTTATGGGAACGGAATGTTTGTTTTGTTTTGAAATTGGCCAATAAAATGAGCAAAATCTATTTGGCGCATCCCCTGGACAGCATTTCCTTTCGTGCTACTGTGAATCTATCTTGCATAGGATCTCCAGAGGAGGCAAAAATCCTCGTCACAAACTGTCAATCCTTGGCAAAGCCCGACGGGCATGTCCGACGAACTCGGGACCAGTTCTAACCGAATAGGTTCAACGCGTCGGATCCTGCACCTCTCCACTCTAGAGGGTGTGGTAATGAGTAGCCGCGGTAATGAGTAGCCGTATATCGCAGGACATAAGTGCTGTGAGGCTCGAGCGACATGTCCTTCCTAGTTCCAACCCTTTCTCTGAGGGCGGCAGGGCACGCCCGGGACAACTTCGGTCATCGGAAAGCCAACGCCTGGAAGGCCAATTTACTTTACTTTTACTCTCAAACGTTTCATAGTGTGAACCTTCTGTACCTTCATCTGCTGTACACCCCATTTTTCACAGATGCTGACAAAATCGAAAAACGACGACAGAGGGGAAGTGGTGAGGTGGCTCTGTAAACATGACATACTCGGATTGAAGGACGGATCCGTCAAAGAGTTCCTCGCACCAGTAGTGACACCCCATCCGATACAGCAGGCTGTCACGCGCGTTATGAATGCTCTGTCATCCCTCAAAGAAGGTCGTAAATATTTGGAAAGCTCAGAATCCGCCATAGACCTGCTCGTAGACTTGACCAAACAGAAAGAACTGGATCCCGTCACGGAGGATATGCTGATAGCCGTTCTTCAGAAACTCAGCATACGGTAAGTGAACATGTTTTTGAGACGCAAGCTATTTCAAAATTCTATCACGATTCAGTCAACTGGACTTCGTAATTGTTCGAACAGGAAAGAACGGGCTGACATGTTCGTCAAGCGAAACCTCGTTGAATGGATTTTGGAAAAATTGGAGCACCAGCCGCAGAAGATATTCACTTTGGAATACTCTACATCCCTGCTGATGAATTTGGCACTCACCCTTCAGCCCGACTATTGGAATTCCTGCGCGGAGAAAATAACCGACGTCCTGATGTCCCTGATCGGCACTGACAGACAAGTAAGATCTAAAGTAAGGACACCGCAATCGAATGCAGGTATCTATAGCTTTATATACTACCCTTTCACTCTTCCTCGAGCAATTCTATCGTTGAGGATTTCGTTTGATTCCAAAAGAGGATGAAAGAAACGCTCTGCAGAACCCCTCAAGGCCGGGGAACGTGTGTGTCTGATACCTATGTGATAACACTTGTCTGATATGAAAATGGATGACCGTCCCTCCAGACCGATTCTTCGGTAATGTTTACATGCAAATTCATTGATAATTTTTCCGAGAAACAAGGTTCCATAGATAATAAATAATAAACATTAAATGCATACATTTTATGCAGGTGCGCAAAAGTGAACAAATCCATATTATCAGCCAATCAGAGAATAGGGTCTGTGTCTGTACTGATGAGGGGGACGGACGGTCTGAAGTCTGATATTCAGTGCGAGAATGTCAACACTTCAATCATGTAGATCCTGTTACTTGTGCAGGCGTAAAAATCATTGCCGACGATTGCATTTCGATTGATAAAGCGATTATTTTACTGCAGGCCCTCGAATTCGTCTGCGGATCGCTTTGCTGCGCGCTGAGGAACGACCGAGTCAACGAATTGTGCAAACGGCGGGGCTTGAACCTCAAGTTGTCCTCGAGTCTTGCCAATTATGCAGGCGATCCGGTCATGCAGAAGCAGATACAAGCGTTGCTCAAAATACACCAAAGGATCGCCAAGCCCGAAGAGTACATGAACAGTATCAGCACTTACAACGATGACGATCTGATGGTAAGTCCATAAAGAACACCACATTAAACATTAACGACATTATTAAAGGTCCATAGCCTCGAGAAAGACGTACAACAATCAGTTCGAGAAACACAGTGAAAAATCTCAAAGTGAAAATGATGCAACTAACTTTGTCAGAAACTGATAAGCAGAAACCGAACTCGAACTGATGCTCGAACTGAATTTCAAACTCAAACTCGCATTGAAAATCAAGCTCAAACGGAATTCCGAAGTCAAATCCAAACTGAACCTGAAACTCGAACTGAAATTGAAAGTCAAATCCAAACTGAATTTCAAAGTCAAACTCAAGCTGAACCAGTCAATCAAACTGAAGCTCAAACTTAAATTGAAACTCAAACGAAATTCAAACCAGATTTCAAACTCAAACCGTAAGTGAACGTGAAACTCGTCTAAAGTTTCATTAATTTAGTTAATTAGTTTTTCATTCGTTAAGGACGCCTTCCTATGCTTTCAAGTCATAAGGCTACTACTTTTACAAATTCTTTTGATGGCAGGAGGATCCAGATGACCTCGATCCGGAAATTGACGAACAGGACCCGGTGACCGGATCGCCGAACGGCTCGGATCTGCTGCAGCAGCAATATTGCCACGTATTCAATCCACCAAGTAATCGATCGACTCAAGTTTGATACCGATAAAAAATATGCCGCTGAAAATTTTTTTTTTGAAAATAACCTCGTAATTTTTAGGGGTTGGCCGGAGTCCTGCGAGGCTGCATACGATTCCTGCATCCCCAGTGGCCATATTACCAGCCTGGGCTCAATATGCCCAATGACAATAGTTTAGGTGCGATATTACATAGTTAAGCCAACCCTTCGTCTCCCTCGTAATATAACTATTTTACTGTTCAGAACGTTGATATTTTAAAATAAAGTTTACTTCGCCAAAGTGAAGTTCCTTAACCCGATTCCAACACACTGGGTTGGACGTAATGAACAAAATTCGTTATTTAATAACCTCTTGTTTTTTTCAATTCGATTAAAAATAAGCAACCTTTCCTTCCATTGGTACTTATAGCTTTGGTACCTATAGCATGATAAACAATCGAAAATCCAAAATCGAAAAAACTCGAAAAACTCTACAAATGTGACTTCACCGATCGATTCGCTGTGAAAAATCGATTAAGAAACTATCAAAAACCCAAAATGGTCAAAATTGAGATAGCTGATGTTGCCACACGAGCGTCGAAATGTCATCTACGCACCACTGGTTTTAATTAAAAAACAAGAATTACAATGATAAATTATCATTAAAATTGATCGTAATACGGTTTTGGAGAAAGGCTAAAATATTGCTGAAAAGCGGCCTGAAACGAGCTGTGAGTAACAGGGGATTAGAACTTGACAGGAGCTTCGCAGACGCCTGGGCTGAGACACGGACACGAAACCCAACTGACACGCGGCCACAAGACTCGGATAAGAAACCCGGCCGACACGCGGTCACGAGGCTGCTGAAGAAATGTTGCTAAAGGTGGCTAAAACGAGCTATGAGTAACAGGAGATTAGAACTAGACAGGAGGTTCGGGGACTACTGGTGAGACCGGGCCGAGACACGGATATGAAACCGGGCCGAGACTCGGAGACGCAGCCAAGACACGGATACAAAACCTGTCCGACACGCGGACGCGAGGCTGCTCAAGAAATATCCTAAAGGCTAAAGGCTAAAACCAGCCATGAGTAACAGGGGACTAGAACTCGAGAGGAGCTTCGCGGATTCTGGTCAGACCGGACCGAGATACGGATACGGAAACCGGCCGACACGTGGTCGCGAGACGCAGATACGAAACCCGGCCAACACGTGGTCGCGAGGCTGCTGAAGAAATTGCTGAGAAGCGGCCTAAAACGAGTGAGTAACAAAATTGAACCGATTTGAGCGTTTTTGGTCTTGAAATCTTTGTATTACCTTGCAGAATGCGTGGATATTTTTTATATTCCAATAACTTGACGTATATCGATTTGATGCGAGCTTTAAAATTTGCATAGACATTTTTTATCCAAACCGCCTCTAAAGTAGTCAAAATATGGTAGAATTGAGTAAAAAATTTACATATCAAAATATGGAAGCATTGTGTGTTATCTCGTTTTGCTTAGCAAGCTTGTCAGCGGACTGTTGGAGCCCCAGTTGAGAAAGATATTCAACCTATCCGGGTCTTCACAATAAAAAAAGCGAAATAGATAGCGTCACTATTTTTAATTCCATCTCACAATACGTACATCTGACTACCAATTTGACATTCAAAAAAAAATATTACACTCAAAATGTGCCGTACACTCTACGGACCAAGGTTCAGACAATCTCGGGCATGAGATGATTTTATTTCGCCGATAAAAATTTCCGACGGGAAATGAGTATCCATTTTGAAAAAAGTGAAACATACGTGGAACTTGGCGATTATTTTTAGTCACTTTCAGATCCGGAACGTTTCCCACCTGAAATTGACAGTGGATAATGTAGTTTTTGAAAGGTTAGAAAAATTCACAAGGGAATTTTCTACATTGCTGGATTTTCCTCAATGTGGAAAAAGTTAATAAACTTACCAGATTCGGCGTCAGAGCCTGAAACGGATTTTCTTGTCTCGGGAGAAGGCGATCTAAGAAACCACAAGGAAAATTAACAGAATCAATAACACGAAATCAGTTTTTAGCCAAAATAAAAGCAACAGTAAGGGTTTATTTCACTTGAAAAATGTCTCGGTCTTAAAATCTTTGTTTTATTTTGGAAAATACGCGGATATTTTTTGTATTCTAATAACTTGGAGTACATTGATTGTAAGCGAATTTTTAAATTTGCATAGTGAATTTCTTGACAATTTAAACCGCCTAAAATATATCAAATTTCTACGTATCAAAATATGGAAGTATTGTGGCACTACTGGTTTAATTTAATTTTTTGTTATCGCTAGTAGGGTAAAGTAATAAAAGTAAAATTTTGACAAATTTTAGAGTCTTAACTATTACATAGGTAATTTATTTTCAGCGCAACAAAGTCAAAATTTTTTTCAAATTCTTAAAAAAATTGACATGGTGAAAAAAAAATAATTAAGTTTTCGCAAATCCGGTTACCTGCTTCTCGATCCAGATGCGCTTCGGCTTCTCGAGCGGCTTCTGCAAAACAAAATCGAAAAATGGAATTATTCCATCGGAACCTATTAATTTCAAAAATCAATTCTTCAAAGATTCAACTCACCTCGAACGCGATTTGGATTTGGACCTGGACCGAGAGCGAGAGCCCGATTTCGATCTTGATCTCGATTTCGATCTTGATCTCGACTTCGATCTGGATCTCGACTTCGACCTCGATTTAGACCTGGACCTCGACTTTGACCGGGACTTTGACCTCGACTTAGACCTGGACCTCGACCTTGACCCGGAGCCGGACCTTGACCTCGACTTCGATCTTGATTTGGAGCGCGATCCCGACCTGGACCCGGAGCGAGAGCGGGAGCCCGACTTGGAGCGGCTTCCCGACTTGGAGCGACTTCCCGACTTGGAGCGGCTGCGCGACCTGCCGCTGTCCGATGAAGCGATACGCCGCCGTCCTCGAGGGGCACCGTCGTCGCTTCCGCTGCCGCTTCCGCTTCCTCTGGAGCACAATATTATTGAAATACACGGAGGCATCGACGTTCCGGTAAGAATCTTGGTAACAGTGGCCTGGTAGTCAAATTTTGTTTTCCCATCTTCAATGGAGGCGTTGAGGATCAAAAGCGGATAACTCCGAAATTTCAGAAATCGATTTTTTTGCATTTTTCACAAGTTTAGATAGGTAACTATTTGAACAGCACGACGTTTTGAAGCCAGATTTCTCGCGGTTCCTTTCTGTTTTTGATCCTGAGGTTGAACTTGTGAAAAATGCGAAAAAATGAATTTCTGAAATTTTAGAGCTATCCGCTTTTGATCCTCAACGCCTCAATTTACCGTTATTATTATTTATTAATTAAACTGACCCGCTAGCGATTTTCAACTTGTCGCTGTCACTGTCGGATTCGCTAGTCGATATAACGGCCTTGGAGACGACTTTGAGCTTCTGTTTAGCCGTCAACATTTCCCCGACGTTTTCCTTGCGCTTTTTGATTCGACCGCCGCCTTCCTGCGAAGAGAAACACAAACATCAGCTGACGTGTTATCATTATTTGTGATATTGACCGTAAACGACGATTCCTTACCTTCTTCCTCGGCCGTTTGGATTTGGGCTTTTCGCTAGCGCCGCTATCACTATCGCTGCCAGCACCTTCGCCCTGCTTGCTCTTCTTCTTTCTTCCACGCTTACGCTTTTCCCCTTTCTCTCTGTAACATGATGGGTATTCAAGCCACTCATTACCTTCTCATTTCCGTACGTGGTAGACCTACTGCCGGGGTTCTTATCTGCCCTTAGATTTATCAAGAGGAGTCAGTTTTCAGCATTCAGATTCAGTTTTGGCGAATACGTCCGTACTTACCGTCTCTCAGTCGGGCTCCTCGGTCGATCGACATCGCTACCCGAATCTGACAGTATTTCCCCGTCTTTGCCCCCTTTCCTCCCCCGGCCGCCTTTGCTGGGTCTTTTCTCCGACGGCATGTCGCCGAAAACAAGCGCGTTTTTTGTTTTTTCCTTGTACTGCTGGCGTTTGAGTATCATCTCCTCGAATTCCGCCTTGCGTTTCTCCTCTTGTTTTTTCTGCAATAAAAAAACAAAATTTAATATTTTTCTAATTTTTTTCATTATTTATTAATTTTTTATCAATTAATTTTTTTATTTATTTTTTATTTACCTATTTAATTTAATATTTTTCCAATTTTTTACACATAGATTATCATATTTCCCAGAATTTCCCAGATTATTTTATTTATTTTTTATTTACCTATTTAATTTAATATTTTTCCAATTTTTTACACATAGATTATCATATTTCCCAGTTTTTCGTAAGAAAAATAGCACGAGAAATCGACGATTTTATGTGCAGTAGGTACCTGAAGTTCGAGTTGCTTGAGGCGGAATGCGTTTCTCTCTTCTTCTTGCTTGGCCCTGAGTTCTTTTTCTTCTTTGTCGGTCCTTCGCGCTCGAGCTACGTGATATTGAGCCTGGGACAACAAGTCTTGGCACTGACGGGCCTCGTCGCCGGCTACAGTAACATCGTATTTCATCTTGTCACCGTAGACCGAAAGATAGTGGAAATATCTGTAATTCGAGTGCAAAATTAGGTATATTGATAATCATGTATAAAAGTTATTTTGTTCTGACACTAAATTAATTAATAATAGTCTTTTTCCTAACGCGAGTTTCTGGTCCAAATTGATACGATTAATTTTCAAACATAAATACATCAATTTTAATCAATTTTCCAATCACTTATCATTTTCCATGACTTACTTTTGCGATAGAGTGAGCTCATGCACAGCTTGGAGAACCACGTCCAATGACGACTTGTCGTCTTTCAGAATTTGCATGGCCAATTTTTGCAGAACCAAAGCAATATTGTAGAGTATGATTGTATCCTGTGGTGCCACACGTCTCGCCTTAAAAAATATAGTTTGAACGATCATTAAAAATTTGAAAAAATGTCCAATTTTGTATTGAGGATATTTTTTAAAATTATTTGACCGGCATTCGATTGGTTAGAAATTATTGGTACAAGGGCCGGTTTTTCCGATCCGTGACCTGATTTCTAGCCAAGGTTACGGGCCGCGATAACCAGCGGACCGCGAGAGCAGACAGGCCGCGGGACACTAGTAGGGTAAATCAGTCGATCCCGCTTGCGAACCGCCCGGGAAGTGGTACGCTAAACGCCAAAGTGAGCGTCAGACGCCCCAGACGCTCCATCCTCCCTCCGAACCGCCTCGGCGGTCACGACGCTCCATGCCATTGAAAAACCTAAAAGAGCTATAAAGCTAGGTCTACACGGAGAGAGCTAGAGCGAGACTGATTGCGTAGAGCAGTGTCAGCCGCGTCTACACTACGAGCCCTGAGAGCGCTAGAGTGAGTTTCTGAGACCGCTCTCGCAGCTGCTCTCGCTCGTGATTGCGAGAGCAGTTGCGCGTGCGTCTACACTACCCCCCTTTCTTCGGAATTCTTCCCCACCGTCGACCCGAATTCGCCATCGCTCTCGCAACTTGTTTCCCGCAGGTGAAACTTCTCGAGACTGATTCCGAGATCGGTTGCAGTGTCGTCCACACGTGGAGAGTGAAGGGGGAACGCGAGAGCCCGAGAGCACCACGAGACTGCTCTCGCAACTACTCTACGGGCCGTCCACACGTCTCTCGAGAGCTCTCGCTCTACTGCAATAAGTGTCCCCGTGCAGGCTGGCCTTTAAAGCTAGGTCTACACGGAGAGAGCTAGAGCGAGACTGATTGCGTAGAGCAGTGTCAGCCGCGTCTACACCAGCCCTGAGAGCGCTAGAGTGAGTTTCTGAGACCGCTCTCGCAGCTGCTCTCGCTCGTGATCGCGAGGGCAGTTGCGTGAGTGTCTACACTACCCCCCTTTCTTCCGAGTGGTTTTTGAAAACGAAAGAAAAAACTCGAAAAATTGTGGCCATCCGAGTTGTGGCTCCAAGTTGTGGCGGGACCTGGAAGCTGGAGCTCTCGGATACAGCTCATCTGGCCTTTGGATCTGTACCTTTAGTGACAAACTTATGCATAAGGGCTTTGAGTGGGGGGTGCCTTTACCGCAACTTCTCCTCTCCCCGCAAAAACTCCCCCAAACCAACGCCCGAAAACCACTTATAAATGCAGAATGCTCTCACTTTCAGCAGTATGTCTTTGGCTTCCCTCAATTTTCCCGCTTTGTAACATGCTCGAGCCAGGTACTGCATAACTTCAACGTTGTGGTACTTGAAGAACTTGCGAAGACAATTCTCGTACTGCAACAGGTCAACTCATTATAATAGAAAGTCGAATTCTGACAATACTTTCGGATTAGCTAAAAATGAAAATTTACCATTTGAATAGCACTGACGAATTGTTTCTGCTCGACGTAAATGTGCGCTATGTTCAGCCACACATCGCAAAATTCAGCCGTGGCTTCGCGCACTTGGGCGAAAATGTCCCTGGCTTCGTTCACGAAGCCTTTCTGAGCCAGAATGGCACCTGAAACAACAGCAATTTTTAGAGCAAAAAAACGAAAATATGTTTTCAAGCTATTCGATCAACTTGAGGAATGTTACTTACCGATACCATTGGTAGCCCAGATGTTTCGAGGGTCGTTCTTGAGAACTTTGGTGTAAAGGCCGAGTGCCCGGTCCATGTGGATCTTCTCCTTCGCTTTGTCCTTGGCCGGCTGAAGGAACCATACGTTGCCGAGGGCGACCTGCGAATAGGCGTCATTCTGCGTCGACGGGCACTGGAAAATACAATATTAGCGAATCAAGGCCTGTAACAGTATACATTGGTATCGTTAAGATTAGGGTAATAATGTTATTCATACTGTTAATTTTTTCGTATTTCAAGAATGGGGCCATTGAGAATATTGGGCACTATTGGAGACATAGGTTATCTGGTTGTCCCAATCTGCTCGTACTGTCCATACATTTCCATTGGACATTAATCGGCACCCATTTCACAAAGATCTAGGTACTCATTGGAGAATCAAACCATTGCAACTTCCAGGAAAGCCCTCATCAAGTATTACACCTTGAAGCCGATTCCTGGGGAACCAATGTAAACATAACCTAAAAAAATCTACACGGTTTTGACCATTCAAGGCTCATTCTTTTGTAATCCTTCCCATACCCGTACCTGAAACTAAGGATTTTTAGCAAGCTGTTTTAGTACATTTTATAGAAAACCTCAAAAAACCTACTTTTTCAGGTTGAATGTGGAAGTATCGACCCGCAACTTGATGTTAATGTCAGCTGATCGGGAATGGGGTCAAACCAGAAACAGACAAACAGGGCAAAAGAGGCGTCTGTTTCTGGTTTGACCCCATTCCCGATCAGCTGACATTAACATACTTTTTCAGGTTATGTTTACATGGACTCCAAAGCTCAATTGAAGAATGACCTCGCATTTTTTTGTTTCCCACAAACAACTTTTGACGCACTGAACAGATTTCGAGCATTCAACAAATAATTCTCTCCAAATAAAACCCCTTGAGATCGTAGATCAGCAAAAACAATAATTACAACAATGTCCATTAAATTTCTTGAAAACCTTTTTTTTTTTCGAGGTTATATTTTCCTCAATCTCACTCTCTCACACCTTAGCATAAAAAATGACCACCTTGAGTATACGCTCGAATTTCTTCTGCCCGAGTCCCCATTCGTGCTTCGTTAAGTGAAGGTTGCCGAGCAACGACCAGGCGTCCGGATGATTATTGTCGATTCTCATCGCATCTTTGAACCAATAGGACGCTTCGTATATTTGACCCTTGTCTCGAGCCATGCACCCCAATCTTAGATAGCCTGAAACAATATTCCAAAATATAGGTATTCAACTCAATTTATGATGTCGAACAGTGAACTTTCAAATTCTCCAACTCACAATCGATGTAATTGGGATGCTCTTTGATGATGTCCTTATAAAGTTTTTCAGCTTTGTCGAACTGACAGAGAGCTTCGCTCAGTCGGGCCAAATTGTACGTCGTTGTGACAGCGATCGAATTGTAATACTGGAAGTCCGATTGGGCGTCGACTTTTGACCTCGCGAGCGAATCTTCAAAATACTTTTTGGCTTCCTCGAGATTGTCCAACCTGATAAGCAGGATACATGATTTCAAGTTTCCAGCCTCTTTTTAATAAAAATAATGAATGAATTTAACAAAAAATAAAAACAGATATTCTCACTCGAAGCAATCACCAACAGGAGAGAAGGAAATTTCGGACCGCTCAAACATTTGGAGTTTTGAAATATCGATTTCACGCACCTGTAATGAAGGCAAGCGACGTTGTTCAGAATTTCCGGGGGAATATCAATTTGCACGGTTTCCGTCAGTATTTTCATCGCAGTCGTATATGCTTGCAAAGAAGCCTGCAGGTCGGACTGCTCCAAAATCTGAGCCAGTTCGATCCAAGCTTCAACATCTTCGGGGTACTGCTCCGTAACCTGAAGCGCAAAAAGTTAACGCTATACGGTTATAAGCTTATCAGGTATAACTAATGAAGAGATTGTTGGGACTATCGAATGTACCTTTCGAAGATGATTTTTGGCAATGTCCCGTTTCGATTGGCTCGACGAATTGGCATACAACGAACCCAAGATTTTCATTGTTTCGTAATTTCCCGGCTGAACTTTCAACACTTTTTCGAAGCATTGGGCGGCCTGGAAGAGAATATTTTAAGATAAATCACTTTTGCAATAATTTTAATGAAAATTAAAAATCATTTTTCAGGCCCTTACATTTTCGGAATCCTCTCGGTAAATGTACATCTGACCAAGACCGAAATGCGGCAGGACAAACGATGGTGGAGCGAATTGAGTCGCTTGATAGTAATATTGGAAAGCTTGATCGTAGTCTTCCTGGAAAACCCAAAACGTTGATAATTATTCAATTATATTCTTCAAGTCCGTGCATTGAAATCCTCATAACAATAATTGATAACTTATCCATTACTTTTATTCAAGAAGCGAAATTGGCGTCATAAAAACCAAATTCTTCCCTTCAGGCGGACTTACTTGAACGTGATAAGCCCGAGCCAGATGATAACAACTTTCCGCTCGCATCGCTTCATTTTCCGTGTAGTGGAAGGCGTGCAAAGCTAAATGCTTCACTTTGAAATAATCCTGGAAGAAAATAGTGGTATTTCGTTATTGACCCCGTATTGCTTATCAATTATTCTGTCATACGCAAAAATGCAACTAACCAAATCACAAAATATAGCAAAAAACTTCAAAAATTAATTTTGAATTTTCAAAGAAGAAAAATTGAAATTTAATTGACTAGGTAGGTGGTTAAATTTAAACGAAGAGACTAACGAACCTTCTTGAAGAAGAAATGGTTGGCCAAATGGTTGAGAACCATCGGATTTGACGCGTCGATCGTATAGGCTTTTGAAAGCATTTGAACACCCGTTTTGATGTCATCGGGCTGCTGCTTGTTCAGTTTCAATATCGCCAAACCGACAAGAGCGCCGACACATTTTGAATCCAGTTCGAGCGCTCGTTCAAATGCCAATCTGCGAAAGCAGAAATTTCATCCGAAAATAAAAATTTTTCTCGTTGTAATTTCATCAATTTTTCCGTGGAAAGAAACGAATCTCTAAGCTTCACTCTCACCTGGCTTTGTCTTGGTTGCCCAATTTCATGAAGCAATGTCCCATCCCTAGTCTGACAGCGGCCGGACAGTTAGGATTGGTGCGAAGCGCTTTCTTGTAAAAGGCTAGAGCTCCGCGATAATCCTGCAATTTTCAAAATCCATCGTCAAGCGGAGGAATTCTTTGAAAAAACGTTCAATATTCCATCGAGTTTTGTCATATTCGTATCAATCGAGTAAGCCAGCGCATGCGCAATGGGGCTTTTTCTCAATCTCCCACCCCGCCGAGTGTACGCAACTTCTACATTACCTTTTTATTGTAAGCTATGCAAGCTTTTCCCAAAAGTGAGGGAATATTGTTGGTCGACTGATTGAGAACGAAGTTGAACTGAGCGTCGGCTTGTTCCATTTTTTCTCCTTCCAACAGACAGAAATACGCACGCCCGAGGAGATGGTTCTGAAATGTAACGAGAGAATAAATCAGAAGAGACCGAAAACCCTAACGAACCCTTAAAGGAAGGATAACGAGTTTCTGTAACTTCCAGATTGCATCCATAAAATTCAAATTTCACCAGGTTCTTTGGGATGCTTTTCAATTCTTGTACCAGCTTCGATTTCATACGAGCAGCGTATCAATTACAAACAAACTTACCTGGTCGTACATGATGATCTTGTCAGCTGTATTGTATAGGTCGGTCGCCTTGCTGAACAGCTCTCTTTTCTTGTCCTTGTTCTTCTCTCGATTGGCCTGCTGTACGTAATAAGCGGCTAGCATGTCCAACGTTCTCATCTGGTCTTTCTCGTAGTCGCGATATTCGGTGTTGGCGTCGATCCTCGAGTCTTCCAGCATTTTGAGGAAGGTTTCGATTTTCCCCTGTTTGTAGTATTCCAGCTGAAACAGAGCATCGATGAACGGACTGATCCTCAGGCACAATAGGCAGGATTGCAAGCAATTGCAAGCTGAGGCTGCTTACCGCCAACGCCACCCACAGGTGAAGCTGGGCGGACTCTTGCTTGAGAATTCCCAGTACTTCATCTCCGTCAGGCAGCTGTTCGACGTCAAGTTCGATGACCTGAAAATTTTAAAACGCCGAGGAGTATTTTTGCGAATTTGTGGGAAAAATGTTTTTCTTACATTGGTCTGGGAGAACAGACAGTAACCCATACAGGCCATACAGCAATTTGGTAAGGTGGGGTAAGTAAGTGCACCCCAAGCTGCAGCAGGTAAGTACACCCCAAGGCTGAAGGCAGGTACACCTCCGGTGAGGATAGGAGGTGTGAATAAGATCAATTTGTCTTTGAAGGAGGCCAAACAGGAGAAAACGCAAGAACGAAACAGTCAAGAAAACGTCACTCGTTGACTTTCTGGGCCTCAAAATCCACAGACTGCAGTTTAAATCTGAGGGTCGTTCACGTCGTTCGTTCGTTTAAGCCGTTCGCCCATCACTCGGCACCCGCCCAACATCTTATTCGTAATTATTTTTACACATAAATCACTCCACTAGCTTTAAAGCCCTTTTCATTGATTACCAAAGAAGCACGATCAAAGTTAAAAAGAATAAAAAGTCTAAATCACCGACCAACTCACCTCATCGCTGTCCCGCAAGGGAATTTCAATCGAGTTCGTCATCGCGATGAATTAGGAGCGATTTCAGTCGAGCAAATAAAATCACTGGGAGCAATTTACATCGCAAATAAAAAACTAATCGCGTCTCAAAACAAATGAAAATCCGTAAAAGCACGACATCGTGGGACACAAGACACAGGGGCAGTGGGACACCGATCACAAACCTTCTACTGCAGCAAGACAAAAACAAAAGCAAACAACAGCGTTGCTCCAGGAGCACTACATTTTTGTCCACGCTTTGATCGGGGAGAACATAGGGTGAAGGCACCAGTAATTGACTTGGACCCAGTAATTGACTTTTCAACTTTGAAGTGCAAAAATAAGGCCCTCAAGCGCTTCTTGCGGGGGTTCTGGTGTGCAACAGCTCGGAAAACTATCTATTGATGATATCGTGAAGTAGGAAATTTCTGGAATCATCTGAAAAGCCTAGGGAGGGAGATTTTTGGCAGCGCCTCTAACTCTCGTGTTGTGAGTGTCCTGATCTAGAAGAAAGTGCTAAGCTAGTGGGCTCCAAATTTTTCGTCTTTCTGCTTATTCATACCATTTTTTCTACCGCCCAAGCTTCTTCCTACCATCATTTTTACCTGCTGAGTTCATTTTTGACATTATTTTCCTCAAAAAATCATGTTAAAGGGATGAAATCTTCATTGTCAATTACTCATCCTATTATCGAGCAATTCACCAGTGTTTGACAGCACTTCTCGTGTTTTCTATTTTATTTTTTCCTGGCAACAAAAATGAACCGGTTTGAGCTTTCTTGGTCTTAAAATCTTTGTTTTACCTTGCAAAATACGTGGATATTTTATATAACCAAATAACTTGACGTATTTTGATGTTAAGCGAGTTTCAAAATTTGCATTGTGAGTTTCTTGACATTTTTTATCCAAACAGCCTCAAAAGTAGTCAAAATATAATTAGAGTCAAAAATTTGCGTATAAAAATGGAAGTATTGTGTGTTAACAGTGTGTGAACAGTTCCTATTCATTTAAACGTGATGATATAATACAATATTTCAAGTTCCATGGTTAGTCGAGGGTGCCATCGGACTGCCAGCATTTCGGCGACCCTCGACTAACCGTGGAACTTGAAATGGTCTACAAATTTTAGTGGAATATGATCGTTTTTCTAGGAAACAATGAGTAGTTCGCGATTATTTTCGTGGTTTGAACATTATTCTTGTCATTATATCGATATTTTTGAAGCGTAATTAAACGACTGGCCACTAATAATATGATATTATACTCTATTTTGAGGCTGTGAACCTATTTATTTTCATGAATACACAAAATTCGAGAAAGTACAAGCCTAATACTCTGTGTCAAACACTGGTTCAAACTCCTGTCAATCATTGGCGATTTTCAAAATTGAGCTGTCATACACTGGCGCAAAATCTTGTTTTCGTAAAACTGGTTTTTGTAGCCTAAACCTTGAGTTTTTGGGCAATTTCTGAATTTGAAATGATTCTTAATAATCTGGTGCATCCAATGAGATAGAAGAAAACTTTTTAAGTGAGGAGAAACCCCCTTTAATGCAAATCCAAAGTCAAATTTTTCCTTAAGGTGTCAAACACTGGTGTCTTTACCCTATTAGTTTTTAACAGCAAGCCGGTTTTAACATACTTTACTTACTAGCATCATAGGAAAATTATTTATGGTCAAAACATTTAATGAATGATGGTCGAAACATTTAATGAATGAAAAGAAGAGAGTACAAAGGGCAGATAGGTAAGGTAAGTAACATCATGCCATTCCCATGGCCAACCAATTTCTCCCTTTCAGGTACTTAGGCCGATTAGATTGATGTACTTTACAACCATAGTTTCATTACAGCCGCAGTTAAGTAAAGTTACAACTGTATTCTGTAACCAGTAAGTACAAGGAAAACAGCTGACGGAGCTGTTCCATTCCAGTTCCAGTCACAGCTGTACATCGATTTTTCCACTGGTTACTGAATAGGGCTTAGCTAATCAGAACCAACAACCAAAGCCCTCATCACAGCCCCCTCACGGGCAAAATGGAGTTGCCAAGACGAGCATCGAATAATATTTCGATTATTCGATCGATTCAGCTCACTTCAATACTCGATTATCTTGAACCTTTGCCCAAGAGAATCAAGATGTGGAAGGCACGAAAAGAGCGTGGACATTGTTCCATGAATTAAATTTAGAAAAATTAAGCTCAAAACTGCGAAACCCCAAGGACTATAACTGTACTGGATTTCTGGTTCCAGTTTGATTAGATGTCCCTGGCTCGCTTCTTCAAATTTCTGAAAATTCTTCACTCTTTTCTATTTTTGAAATTTTGGACGCACTAATTTAAAATTTTAGCCAACCGGCTTCAACTACAGAATGATCAAAAACTTGAGAATGGAAGTTCGAGTGCTGCTAGCTACTATCGATGTCAGTTTACCATCGTTCGATATAATCAAATCTTAGCTCATCCTTACCTTATGATGGAGGTCGGAGGTGTGTGTCAAATTTCTCCCAATCGTTCGCAGTGGTGAAATTATTTCCAATCCTTTCTTTTGATGGTAATGGTATAATAGGTGTGAAAAGTGGACTATTCGGTCGTTAATTTGTGATTATGTTGAATGTCAGCGACCTGCTGAGGGTTCGGTGTTCGATTACTAGTTCCGAATTGTGAAGTATGGCTGACGTCCCCGTAATGGGTGTTTACAGAAATTGTGATTAGCTTTCACTGTTTTCTTCATTCGAAATGACTCCCGAAATAATCTGCGAAGCAGGTAAATAACCTTTCGTTTTTCAACTCTTATATTCGCTCTTCTTCGTTGATTTCCTCCCGTCCCTGTGGCGAATACGAGTTATAGGTAATTCTATGATCTTGTCACTCCATCGACTGGCGGTCGTTTCATCAACCGGATGTGGAGCAAAAACTACTTGCTCGTTCGTTTTTCAAAGTTTTTTTGAGCTGCGTAAGATAAATTACACCTTTGTGGTCAGCTCACCTCTTGCGTTCTCAGTCTGGTTTGAAGCTTTGATTCCAAATAACTGTTTTTGTCTCGTTCGGGTCTTTCTCCGGAATGTTGACATCAGTTCTGAGTCTTAGGTAATTCATCCGGACTGAATTCTTGCCAGCTTGAAAACGGGCCAAATTTTTTAAAATAAAGTCTCGGGGGGGGGGGGGGTTGGAATCTTTACGTTTTGACAATCATGTTTTACTGCTGTAGTCCGATTCCGAGGTGTTGACAATCGTGTTACTGATGTAGCCCTATTCTGGCCTGCAGGGTGTGTACCTACGCGAAGTAAAAGCCGGGATAGGTACATTTTGACGCCGTTTGAAAATTTATTGCACACCACGTACGTCTAGTGATGCAGCATTGGCTAAATTTTAGTCAAAAGAGGTCGAGGTTGTGTAGGTATTCTAGTGAGAGGAATTTCCCTTTTAGAATGACGTTTGACGTAAGCAAATCAATCGCAGTCTTGAGCCTCAGGGTGACCAGGCTTGGCGGATGTGGTCAAATTTGCTTCAAAGCATCGGGAAGGGATGAAGCAAGGGTTCCTCTGTTGACCATGTCGAGTTAGATGGAAAATTTTACATTCTACAATTTAATCGTGCCAGTGGTTGCTGTTATTGAGGGCTCAGCGGCCAAAAGATTTTCATATCCAGACAGAAATGTCCGTTGTACGTTTCCTATGGACTGTATAATACCAGAGATGAGGAAATATCGTTAAATTAAACGTCGTATATCTAGGATGATCCCTGTTTGCCCGGGACGCCTCCACCAGTTATGTCTCGATCGAAAACTATTATTTTCAGCGACAAACGTGAATTTTTGCTGCAGTAGCTGATAGAGGGGTATGAACGTTGTTGGGGCCCTGTTGCCGTGCGTTGCTGTTGGATGTTGGGATGCTCGTATGACGGCGAACACAATGGGAGCTGGAGCTTCATCGCCTCCGCCTGGCCTCACTGATAGCCCTTCGCCTTCCAACACCACGGACCAATTCGCAATCGCGCCTGTCAGGTTGGTTGACTGGTAAACGTTTACTCTAAAAAATACCAAAACTTTTAAAGCTGAAATTTTGACCAAGGATATTTTCAGGGAAAGGAAAAATCGCAAGTTGACCGGATTCGCGACGTTGCGGAAGAAGTTGATGAGGAGGCGGCGGTCGTCGAAAGCATGCGACCACGGGCGTGTAATACGCGAGGCTGTGAGCGATTGGAGCGGTCTCGAAGTGGCAGCACTTCTTGAGGAATATGAGGCGTTGGCGGCCCTGAAGGATCTGTCTGTACAGGCGGAGCTGGCGCGGCCTCCAGCTGCTACCTTCAAACAGGATCTCTCCACTCTTTTTGACTTCAAGTATTGTACGGATGTGGACCTCGTCTTCCGCGGTGCATGTTTCCCCGTCCACCGGGCCATCCTGTCGGCTAGATGTCCTTATTTTCGAGATCTTCTCGCTGGATATCCTGGGTATGATGAAGCTATTTTTCAATGTTTTTAATTGCTGTTTGACACTCAGGAAGATGACGTTTGGAACTTTGTTCCTCAAGATCGCTTCATACCAACTCACTACTGCACTCCGCTCTTAGTCTATGCCTTGATGTGAACAAATAAATTGTTTTGGGCGTACTTGATGGTCGTGTATTCTGCAGGTACGGAGCGAGAATATGCCTCGAACTTCGAACGCCTGGTGTTGACATAGAAATGTTCTCCGCCCTTCTCCGATATTTGTACACTGGGGATTTGGGCGGAGGTGGGACCAAAGTGGACGTCGGCCTTTTGCATCGTCTGAGTGAAGAGTTCGGCCATCCTAGCCCACTGGAGCACGATCTTCGATACCTTCTTGAAACGGGTAAGTCTATAATTGAGCGATTACGCCATTTTTTGCAGTGTCTCTTTGCCTTTCTAACGTTTTCATTTATTCCGCAGGCGATTACGCGGACGCGGCACTTGTATTCACGTCTGAAGGTGGTTCGGATTACCACAGACCGGACTCCGGTTGTTCTGAGTATGGTTTCCGGCCGAAATTAGAACTACCTTGCCATAAAGCGATACTGAGTGCTAGGTCGCCGTTTTTTAGGAACCTCATTCAGCGCAGAAGCAGGTCGGGCGAAGAACACACTGAAAGAGCTCTTCATATTCCAACCAGGTGAGCCATCGATAATAACCTAATACATGCGAATCTAATATATTTTCTTTGGTGTTTTTATTGATTCCAAATTTATTGCCCCGTAGGATTGTTTTGGACGAAAGTGTGATCCCCAAAAGGTACGCTCGAGTCCTCCTCAACGCCATTTACCTTGACACTGTCGATCTTTCGCTCATCCTGCGAGGAAGCGGTTGCGGCAGCAGTTCAGGAAGCTTAGGAGAGGTGAGTGAATATCTGGAATTCAGTCAAATTTTGGCTGGGCCTCCTGCCAGGCTGCCCGGAAAATCGGAATTCAATCTTTACTCTGGGATTGAATGTAGCGTATTCGTTTCCAGGTCGAAGCCCTGACAGTAACCGGGCGAGCGAGACCAAGCGCTCTTGAGGAAGCTATGGAACTCTACCAAATCGGAAGGTTCCTGGAGCTGGACATCGTATCTCAAGGCTGCGAGGACGCGATTTTGGAATGGCTCACCATTGAAAATCTACCAGGTTTGCGCACTTACCAATTATGGCATTTTCAACCGCAATCTATTGCGCATGAATACAACTTTTATCTTTGTAAATTCAGTCGTCCTTCGGTGGGGGAGCCAGCCGCACGGATCTTCGTGGGTGCTCCGCCAAGCTCGTCATCTTCTTCGTGAGGAGTTCACGTCAGTCGCTCACTCGGCAATGCTCCACCAACTCGACAAGACTGACCTAGCAGATGCTCTTGCATCCGATTTCCTCCAGGCATCCGAGCTCGAAGTTCTGCAGGCTGTGCTGAAATGGGGTGAACACCAGCTCGTCAAGCGCATGGAGGATAGAGGTATGTCAAGATTTTTGTTACGATTTTGCGAATATCGACTGTCGTTGCCGGTTTCGGTTGGTGTTGGCAGCAAGAGCTTTTGGTGTAATCTCATCGTTGGCAAGGCTCTTGGAGACATGAGCATAACATCTTTTGCTTCTTTTTTCAGAACCTAATGTTGTGAGTCAAACTGCCCATTCGGTGACGCGCAAAGGCGTCAAGAAAAGAGACCTCAGCGATGTGGAGTTGCGGGAAATTCTTTCGGAGTTACTCCCCTTGGTCCGCATGGATCATGTCATTCCGACAAGTTCCGAAACTCTGATACAGGCCATCAGGAGAGGACTCGTTTCAACGCCGCCAAGTCACATGATCGGATCGGATCGGGGGGAAAGGCTCAATGCTTGGGTAAATTTTACTGATTTTCGTTTCTTAAAGATTGATGATTAATTCTCAGTTTTCTTGAAAATCAGGCTACAGCCAGATAAAATAATGTTTCTCTATATTTTTGATAGGTGAGATCCACCAATACTGGTCTGTTCGTACGACCCAGACTGTTCATGCCTTATTACGAGGAAATCAAGGCTCAGGTTGAAGATCAACTTGTCGGCGAGGGTGAACTGTTGAGGCTTAGGAGAGCAAGGTACGTTCGATTCTGGCACCATGTTTGATTATTTAGCTGTGTTGATTTAACTGGTTTCCTGACATTTGAGTTTGCCATTTTCAGGTACATACCCGACATACCCGATACGCTTTACATGGTCGAAGAGAAGCCCCGCTCTGCTCCAGGCATTGACATTATTGCACAAGCTATACCTGGTGAGCATGGAGCATCATTAAAAAAATTTACAAACAATAATTGTTTCAAATGGTCAAAATTCGAGATTTAACTGCACGGTAAACATACCTAATCATTTTTATTTTTCATTTTTCTAGTACCTGATACAAATACGATGAGCGCCATGTTGAAGAGGGAACAGAAGCTGAGATCCGCCCCAAGCTGCCAGAGAGCGATCGCTCTTCCGCTATCGTCGAGACATGAAATCAACCGACAATTGCGGCTCAGAGTCGTTAGAGAATTCAATTTACCCGACGCTGTGGCGCATCTCTTGGAGGTAAACCTATTTTAGTCGCTAAAAAAATGGGTTCTTAAAGGAGTAACACTGTAACGTCTCATTATTTTAATTGATTTCCAGCGCTTTCATCAACAACGGTCTCTTCCAGGGATGAAAAATGTCAATCTCCCTGTTTTCCCTAAAGACCAAACACTCCATCAGGGTCCCCTGGAGAGGCCAATGCCAATGAATATATATATCAACAGAAATAACGAGGAACATTTTGTCGATGTCTCACCCTCAACGAATCTCTTTGAGCAAAAGCATTAACCAAATGTCTAACTTTACTCTGTTTAGAGCGCCTCGTGCTATCGGATAGAAGAGGACGAAGATGTTCTGGCTGATGCAAGAAAAGGTGCAGTCGGCCATCTGGGGCTGGCCAACGTTGGAGGAGCGCTGGGTAATGTAGGAGGAGCGATCGGTAACGTGGGCGGAGCACTCGGTAACGTCGGGGGGATCAGTTCGAGCGGTGCAACGCTACGAGCCCCGCCATTGGCCCACGTCGGGTGTCCGAGAGCGATGACTTTCCCCCGCCATCAGCATAACCTTCTACCGGCTGTTGTCACCGAAGGCGACCATCTAATTTCGCCGTTTAGACCCCAGGTATATTTCGTATAAAAGTTTACTAGAATTCCTTAAAAATTAATTTGCCCTTACGACCGCTCGGCAGCAAGCGATTCTGGAGTCTTACGTTGTCGTTGTTCTCATATTTTCATTCCGACTTCGCAGCCTTGGGGGCCTTTGGAGCGAAACGGCGGCGAAGGCGGAGGACAGTTGTCGCAGGTGATGCCAGACGTCGCGATGGCGACAGCTGCTATGGCGACAGCTGCCATGGGAGACAGCAGCGACTCGGAAGAGGACGGCTCCCAGATGGGCCTCGACCTCGGCGACGGAGCAGCTCACACGGAGCTCAGCCTCCCTCGACACCGACGGGCCTATCCTCCTCCACCGCCACCCCCGCACCGATTTATCTAGCATTCGAGGTATGTTCTTATTTTATTCACAGTTCAAGGAAGAAGAATTACCTTCACTCGCTCGGAAGGAGCAACTACTGACGTGTGCGATTAACATCATCGCGATTCACTGCTCATCCTAACTTGATTTCGAGCTCACTATCAAGAACTGACCGTTTCAAAAATGCTGGATATGAATTTGAAGTCAAATCATTAGAATACCGCCTTTTGGGTTTGACAGATAGTCAAACTCAAACTGAACTTGAAACTCCAACTGAAAGTTGAACTCAAACTGAATTTCGAAGTCAAACTCAAAGTGAATTTCAAAGTCAAACCCAAACTCAAACTGAACCAGGAACTCAAAAAGAAAGTGAAACTCAAACTGAAATTGAAACTCTAACTGAATTTCAAAGTCTAACTCTAACTGAAAGTCATAGTCAAACCCAAACTGAGACTCAAAGTCAAACTGAAAGTTGAACTCAAACTGAAATTGAACCTCAAATTGAATATCAAAGTCTAACTCAAGCTGAACCAGAAAATCAAAGTCAAACTCAAACTTGAGTTGAAACTCGAACTGAAGCTCAAACGAAATTCAAACTGGATTTCAGACTCCAAGTCAAACCGAAAGTGTACCTGAAACTCGAACGCAAACTGAAAGTCAAACTCAAACTCAAACTGAAAATCAAACTCGAACTGAAATTCAAAGTCAAACTCAAACTGAAATTGAAACTCGGACTTAAACTCAAACTGAATGTCAAACAGAAACTGTACTTGATACTCGAACTGATGCTCAAACTGAATTTCAAAAGCAAACTCATGCTGAACCAAAAAATCAAACTGAATTTTCAAGTCAAACTCAAACCGAAACTGGAACTGATGCTCAAACTGAAATTGAAACTTAGCCAGAAATTCAAACTGAGTTTCGAAGTCAAACTCAAACTGAATTTCAAAGTTGAACCCAAACTGAAATTGGAACTCGAGCTGATGCTCAAACTGAATTTCAAAGTCAAAGTTAGACTCAAACTGAAATTGAAGCTTAAACTGAAATTCGAACTGAGTTTCGAAGTCAAACTCAAACTTAACCTGAGACTCCAAGTTAAACTCAAAGTGAAATTGGAACTCAAACTGAATTTCAAAGTCAAACTCTTAGGTACTGAAATTGGAACTCTAACTGATGTTCAAACTAAATTTCAATGTCAAAGTTAAACTCAAACTGAAATTGAATATTGAACTGAATTTCAAAGTCAAACTCAAACTGAATTCCTACTCAAAGTTAAACTGAAATTGAAAGTCGAACTGAAACTCAAACGGAATATCAAAGTCAAACTGTACCTGAAACTTTAAGCCAAACTGAATGTCAAACTCAAACTGAAATTGAAATTCAAACTAATACAGAGCCTGAAACTCACTTTCTTTAATCTGGTTTTCCCAAAAAGTTTTTCGCACTGAAGCACGATGGGTATTCTCATAGGAATCATTTCCATTCATGTTGGAATTTTTGGACTATACCTTTTTGATAATAATCTATCTGCGGGCATAATTCCATTCAAGATTTGCTCTTCCAGAATCTCAAGGCAGTTCAGCTAATAGAAAGAAATTCTAGCGGCTTTGTGGGAGCTGTGAGGCCTTCGAGCTGCTCCCATAATTCGCGGTCGCAATCATCGCCCTCGTTATCAACATTGTGCCAACCATCAATGGCGAAAATATCTTTCGATGAACGCCTTTTCGAATTATGAATATCGATTCGTTCCACACGTAGTACAAGAAAACGGTTTTTGCGAGATCGATCAATTCCTTATCTCATTATACGTTATGGATAATGGTGCATCATCCATCACCTTATCATTTTTATCGCTTTAACTCTCATGAAATTTCACCTTCCCATCGCGGAATGTCGCGTCAGGCCACCAGCAGTTAAAAAGGAGTTTTTGCTGTGACTTTAGTTAGTTGTTGTACTTGCATTTCTTGGTCCTGTAACTTGGTTAAAAGTGCGCAACTTACCAGGATACTATGCTTTTCTCGTATGATTTTCTAAGATGCGTAATTTTTGCTAAGCTGGAATATCTGGAAGTGCAATCCAAAAATTCTTCAACACCTCAAAACCCTGGGTCACAATAATTCTAGAATTTTCGCGACCGACAAAATCGTTGTTGCTATAGTTGATGAGAGAGTGTAAGTTAACCCATGGAAATTACGATGTTTGTCGATCGCAAAAATTCCAATCCGATTGGAGCTTCTTTTATGATATTTGCAAACTAGTAGTATTTTCTTGCTAACGATTGTACCTTGCATTTCTGCATTGGCGTCTCAATACTAGTAGTTGGTAAAATATTGTGAAATTTGCTCCTCTAAGGCGGTTTTGGGGAAACGTTTGGCCATGAAAATAGTGTTGAATGAAGGTACAGAATGAGAATCGTTCAGTGACATTAAAACGCGCACCACAGGCGTGCGTACCGGAAACATTGCTGTTCTAGACTGAAAGCGTATTTTTATTTACGGATTTTCCAAAGTTTTTTTACCAATCGTGGTGCTATTTTTGTGGCCGATCGTAACACCTTTTCCTCTTGGACGTCGGGCATTTCTGTTCTGTTGCGTCTGTCACCGATTCTGATCAAATCTGATCGCAATGCAGGGTTTCAAAAATTTATTCAAGCTAGCTGTTACCTACAACCCCATCCCGATATTAATGTACTTACTCGATAATGTTCTCATTTGCGCCCCAGTATTTCTTTCCGCTGGTTACTTTGAATGAATTAAAACTGTGATATTCTTTATAATATGTACCTAATCTTATACTTGTATCTAAAACTTAAACGTTCTCGGATTTAATTGTATTCATCGAGCATATACAATTTTCTCCCCTCACAAAAACTTAAACTTATTGATATGTAAATAAAATTTGGGTGAATGAACGTTTTCTGTGTGCTTGGATGGGTCGCCCTCATTGTTGCTTGCGGTTGTTAATAGGTTTCCAAATAATATGGTGAAGATTGTGCGTATGTACCTTTGTAAGTACTGGTTTCTCTGTTCCGAGAACAATTGTAAACAAAGAAGATAGCCGGTCGGCCAGAAGTTCTCGAGCCGATTCCTCTGTCAAATTTCTAGCTAATAATTCATTTGCCAACTTCTACCAACTAATGGGAGCGAAAGCATTGTCTGAAAATA
Organism: Nesidiocoris tenuis; assembly: GCA_036186465.1. Lineage (NCBI taxonomy): Eukaryota > Metazoa > Arthropoda > Insecta > Hemiptera > Miridae > Nesidiocoris > Nesidiocoris tenuis. The sequence continues at coordinate 14,742,727 of AP028912.1, forward strand.
ATCGACTGTTGGCGACCATTGGAAATACCGCATTTGGACCATTAAATAAAATTCAACATATTGTAGTTTATACTAGGCGAGGAGAAATTGAGCCGTATTGCTCAATTGTCTCTTGGAAAAGCATCTAACGACGGAAAACTCTAATTATCCCCTAAGAAGTTATTATTACGACAGCCTGATTTTTCAGGTCTATATGGTAGCAAGTGTGCGATATTGCGTATAAGTAGCTTTTTCTGCGTTGTCGATTTTCATTTTTTTTCTCGATCCCAAAATTTGGATGCTGATTTCGAGATTACTCCTCAAATTTATGTCAGGCTCATGCCGAGGATTTTTTGTTAAATTCCCATGCTATCAGTATTCGGGTACCAGATCTAACTATGTAGTTGATAAACCGCTAGATCTATAGATATTCACTTTTTTTAACCCAAAAATCAGTTTTTCGTGATTTTTTCAAAAATAATTTGTATTTATTTTTGTAAGTTTGTATTATTTTTTCACCTACCTGCCGTAAGATAGGCTTCCCATGGATTGTCGGCAAGGGCGCGTACGTTTCATTAATTCTGCTTGTGTGCATTAAAAAATTCCAAACTATGGCCAAAATACTTTTTTTTTTTGAAAATGAAATCATATCACGTTTATAACGTTTTCAAGTAATGGTGCACAGGAGTTTAGGCTTAGTTTGACATAGAGGGCAACAAGACAGTGAGCTATTTAAGATGAACTACGTGGTATAAGTTGTTAACTTGGCCCTGCAGTAACGTTTTATGGGCCATATCCGAGGGAAATTTATTCTTTGTTTTTTGGCCGATTTCGAATTCTGAAGGGCAATACAAAATTTCAGGTAAAAATACAAATTCGTGAGTATTAATCGCGGATATTTTATTTTATTTATTTTAATGTAATATTCAAAATGAATGTGGACTCGACTTTCAATGTGGATTTGTTTTGGGATGATTCTGGACTCAGATATAAACTTCACCCCATCTCCTGCTCCATCCCTGCCCTTGTATAAATTTTGTGTCCTTGAAATGAAGTAATAGTATCTGATTCCAGTATGCGTGAACTTGAATTGATAGTTTACAATTTAACGAAATCCGAAAGGCAGGAATATCGATAACTCTCCACCTATTTGTTCCTCTTCATTTGAGATATTCTGCTGTTTGTAAATTTAGTGGCCAATAAAGCGCTTGTGTGTTAGTGTAGGTAGGTATATTTGTATATAAAATACGTACCTATTCCTATTGAATGAATTGATCGGCGCAATTCTCGACAGATTTTCTCCTAATGATGTACCATAAAATTATGAATGTACAAAATCCTCATCTAGATATTACTCAACGGGGTAACGATAGCTATGTTACTTACTCATAATTATTCAAATCGATCGGCCAAAATTTTATGAGCCGCTAATGTTTGGCGTGTACGTATTATCCGCGTTCTTTTGTATCCAATGCGTTTATCATTTGTTATTCCGGTTTTCAACAAAATAATCTATTTATTTTTTCCTTAAAGTGTATCCTCGTATTTGAACGAGTTTCTTCTTACCCTTGTGAATGAAAATTGTGATCTACCCTTTGTATTATATTTTTTACATATTTATTTATTACCATCGTATTACCGGTATATGCCGAAAACTTTCAGTTTTTAAACGCTCTATTTTAACATTCGAGTGTAATTACGGTAAAACTCGAGGTCTTGAATCTGAAGTGTACGAATGGATAGTAAACAATAAATCGTCTTCTTATTTCTGAGCGATCTCTGATTTCCCCCATTTATCTGCTGTTGTCAATAATCAATCTGTTGTAATAATCAATCTATCCCCGGACAGGCCCAAATTCTTCGCTAGTCAGCTTCAAAGGCCATAAGTTTTGAAAAACAGTAGTAAGATACAGAAAAAAATCGTCTCTCGTAAATCGTCCATTTTCTACAGATTTTTGAATATTGATTCGATTAAGATCAATCCCGAGATGATTTAAATCGTAGTTAATGAATTATAACCCCCATTTTTGTAGCGTAATATACGTTGCAGCTTATTTCTCAGCGTATGCATCATCCACTATCACACGTGAGTTTGGATAGGATTGAAAAATTCCGAAATATAAATCGAGAATAATTATATTATTTCTTCGTAACAATCAAAGGTCGCAAATACAAACTATACGCATCTTCTTGAGAGTTGAAAGCGGAAAAAATGAAAATTTTAACGTTTTCTGGTTGAAAAATGGTGGAAAGCTAATTTCTGGATTTCTTCTTGGATCCGATAGCGACTCCTCTTTGGGCTGCTTTGAGAACATTTTTCAGACTCCCCATGGCCTTCATTCGCTTCCTCTTGTTCAGGGCATCTCTCCTGAGTGGAAGGTAGGCGAACGGATCCGGCTTTCCTTTGCGTTTCACGTCGCCGCGGCCCTTCTTCGATCTGTACTCCTCGCCGGTCTGCACGTAGGGGTTGGACGCCTTCTTCGAGGGTTTCCCTCGCCTCGTAGGGCCGCCGAAGTTGGACGCAGTGATCGGCCTGTGGATGCCGCTTCCGCCGGCTTGGTACTTAGCAGCTGGCGCAGCACTGCCGGCACTGGAAATGCTTCTCGCCCTCTTTCGGCCGTTGGTTGAATCGCCCGCCGTCGTCATCCAGTCGTCGTCCACGTCTGAGAAGTCGTCCGAGTCCGTATCTTGGCTGGGAATGTTCACCCCCGGTAGTACAGTCTTCTTCTTTCGGACTGCAGGTGTCTCGTCGTCGCTGCTGTCGTCGTCGGCGATGATGAGTCGCCCGTCTGGAGCTGTATTGAATGTTGATTTTTTGCTGGTCTTTCTGTAGGCCTGGCTTACGATTTCGTCTGTAGGTTTGGTGCCGGTTATATTCCTCGCTGCGATTCTGCTATCTGTGAAATCGATGATGTCATCTCCTCCCTCGGTGATCCAGGTTTTGTTTTTCTTCTTCTTGCCTTTCTCGACGAATTCCTCTTCGTCGTTGTCCATGTCGAGATCATCGTCCACTTCGGCCAGGATTTCTTCCATCGTCTTGTGGTGATTGGCGACTGAAAAAGTGGTCATCGCTGTTTTACCAGTAGACTGCGATGCACGCTCGGATTCACGCTTCCTCCTTTTCCTTTCGTGGATTTTGGCCAAGTTTTTAGTTCTCAATAGCAAAATTTCGTCTTCCGGTGGAACGCATTGCAGGACTAGGTCACCTCCGAACCATCGAACAAGTCGAGCGATTATGTCTCGCGTGCGGTTACGATTATGCTTCTTGCAATCTTCGTTCATCGCGCTGAACAATTTCATCAATGTAGGCACATACATACCAACCTTATCTCTCGGTTGTGAGGTGATGTAAATTTTGATGAAAGCCATCGAAGCCGAGGCGATTTCCCTGGAATTCGAGAGCACGAGGAGGCCAACATTGTTCAAAATCTGTTTTTCGGTATCGTCTGAAAGTTTGTCTTTGCAGTGGTAGATGAGTGAAGCTAAGGCAAGAACGCTACAAGACACCAAATCTGGAGAACCCAACAAACCAGCGAATATGGGCGTAACTATTTCATCGACCGGTTGTTTTTCGTAGATGGTGGCTAAAACCTTGTGAGCTATACTCTTAGTCTTGCTGTTGATATCTTTCAAGCACAAAATCGCTTCAGGTAGCACGCATTCAACCATAGCAGACACGTCTTCCGATTCGTTTAGGATCTTAGCAATGCAACTGAGCCTGGCGCCTTTGCTGTTAGGCATAGTCGCATTCCTCGATTCCAAAACCGCGTTCTTCACCCTTTCCCAATTGGGCATTAAGCAGTCTCGTAGTGCTTCCTCTGATAAGAACACTTCCAAAAGCTTGTAATATTTCTTCTGCTCCGCCGGTTCACTCAAGTGTGGGATAACCAGATCGAGCAACTGCTGCCGGTTTGTAACGTAGGGGACAAGGAGTCGCAACAAATCCAAACAACAGGCTTTCATGAATTTGTCGCAATCGTCAGATTTCACTTTTTCCAAGGAGCGGTCGAAGAAATCAATGCACAACTTCGGCTCAGTCACTTGTAGGTAGACTTTGATCGTTTCAAAGGAGGCCAACCGAACGCCTTCTTCGTCTGATCTCGTCACTTTGGTAGTGTAAATGTTGAAGAGAATAGGCAAAAAGTTCTTGCCATACCTTGCCATTGTACTCTGGTCCTGCAATCTGTTGTTGTTCGAAGCATTGTTCGCGTGCACAAGCAACTGGCGAATACAGGAGAGTACGATCAACCGGAGATCATTGCGCGTATTGAGGACTCCTCCCAGAGCCTTGGCCATGCTCGGGAACGTCACGGTGATATCAGTCGGCTCATTGGCAAACGAGGGAAGCAGAGACCAGATCTGGGACTGGAGCAGATCATAACTGAGTGCTCTGGGCCGGTCGTTCAATGCGTTATACTTTTCCGCCTGGTTTTTGCAGACGGTCGTCAGAGGAAGAAAATAGTCGATGAAGCATTTCAACGATGAACCTCTCACGTTGTCTTTCAACAGGGGAAGGATCCAAGATCGCTTGAATTCTTGAGTAGGATCGTTCACGAGGAGAGGCAAAGCTTTGATGATGACCTCAGGTCCAAGGCTTCTAATGGCAGCGCCAACAGCATTTTCAATTTCCTTGGGAAATAGAGACTCACTGGATTCTCTGAATTCAGCAAGCGTTTTTACCATAGGCAAAAGAAGATTTTGATAGTTTTCACCAAGCGTTTTGAATAGTGCTGTTATCAAGTGGAGGACTTGATTGAACGATTTGAAATATTGGTAAGACAAGAGGGAATGGTGGATTTCGATGATTTCTGAAGCGTATGGGAGGAAAAGGTTCGACTGAGGTGCAGCAAGAGAAAGGCACTCCATGGTAACAGACTGGAGAGCAAGTGTCAAACACGCAGAAGTATCCATTCGTTCAATTAGGTAGAAATTGGTAATTGTGCGGTACAGTTTGGGTAGATTGAGGACGCAGAGGCGCAAATCACCGTGAGCCAGATTTATATGAGCTTGCTGCATGAGAGCAATCCATGCCTGGATCGGCTGTGAGTCGGTCGGCGGTGGCTGGTAGTCGTACAGTGCGTTTATCAGTTTAGCTCCGAGAGCTGCAGGAAGTTGGTCGGGAGATGCCGAGGAGAACAGCCCGTGTAGAGCCTGCATAGAGCAAGAGTTTATCAAAACGTTGTTCAACGTCATGATTTTGAGTATCGCCTCACAGCACGCCTTCAGGTGTTTCTTGGGGAACGTATGTATGACGTCTTTGAGAAGCGTCAAAATGTGGAGTGTCGTGGTGACGCCTCCGGTCGACGAGACGGTCTCCACAAGATGAGTGCAGTGAGATGCGATTTCCGCCAGCCCGGCCAATGTGATCTCGCTTTGCTTGACTACAGATACGATGCTATGCTGAGCGGCTTTGCGGATCTTAGGCTTTGAGAAAGTGATGAATGCAAGGATAGCGCGGAGAATCTGCAGAGTCGAGGAGTCGGACCAAGCTGCTGAGTCTTGAGCCCGGAGTAACACCGATAGGCACCCCAGGATAGATCTAACCAAGGAGCACCTGTCCGAATCGGAGTATTTGTTGAGAAGCTGGAGTAAAATAGAACACGCGTCGGAGAACCTCGATCTGAGGACAGCCGGCGGCACAGATTTGATGCCCATTGCTAGAAGGTTGACAATTGCCGTGACATGGTCGTCATCGTATTCGGCAGTCATCAAACTTGTGAGGAGAGCGGCGAAATACTCCGTGGAGCTTTCGGAGCCGCCGTTCTCTTTTATGACTTCGGTGACAGCAGCTAGGACAGCCAGCATGTCCTTGTGAGCTGCTGAGTCAGGCCGGAATTTGGTGATCAGCCGAGAAAACGAAACGTTCGAGCAGGCGCTCCAGTCACTGGCAAACGTGTCGAACGTCTTGTACGTCGTTGTCGTCCCGCCGAAGGACACCTGGTCGTCGTCCATAACGTCGTCGTCGACGTGACTGTTTTGACCTTTTATGTTAAAAAGTTCGAGAGCCTTGGTCGTCAGGTTTGACGGCTTGGTCGAATTCGTCGGTAACATCGGTTGGAAGAATCGCGAACGGGCGTTTTCCCTGAATTTGTGGCTGTTTGGATTCGAATCCGAACTGTGGCCGCGGGACCATTTTTTCGCTTTTTGAGTTCCTTTAACCCGGGTCCTAAATTTAGCCATTGTATACTTAGATCTGAAGAGCGAAGAGTTCAATAAATCCTTAGTCGGAATCGTCAGCAGAACTTACGAGCATTGCGGTTTTCTCGAAGACATCTTACTCTTTCTTACTCAAAGTGCCCAAATTTAAAAAAAAGGAACGCGTTTTTACTGTTTTCGACATCTACACGGAAAACACACCAAACGCATGCCCGAAAAGCATGAACAGTAACGTGGTAACAAGATTCGAGGTAAGGTTATATGTAGCAGCTGTTGAACAGTGTTACTTTTGGTACTGGATATATCAACAAAAGACATTCTATGTTTATATACTTCTATGTCTACATCAGCCACACTGGAAAGAAGAAGAAGAACTGAAAAAGAAGAGAAATGAAAAAACAAGTTCCTCCTTCACTTTCACTGGGGAGGAGAAGCTTGTGGTGAAAGCTGTACTTTTTTTCCTTTAAAATTCGTCTGAAATTTATTGGAAATTATTTCCCTTTGTTTCTAACAATTCTGAACATTCAGCATGGCTATACGGAACGCATCGCACGCCGGTAGTTGGTATTCGGACTCAGGTAAGTTTCCTCAAATTATTGATCCCGACCATTTTCATGCGCTGGGAATTAATTGTACGCCTCATCCCTTTGTTCTTTTGTCTTGGTAAGAAAGTTGTAAAATATGTATCAGGTACTTAAGCAGGTAAATATAGAGGTTTGAAAAATTTTAGTGTGCAATTCTATGTCTTTTCCATTTCAAATGCCTTTTTGGAATATTGTAATTTGTCTGACTAAATTAAACCAAAATTATTGAAACGGTTAGTTTTGGCAGAGTTGGGCTTGAATCAGTCCTTTCAGGATTAGTAATTCTGACGGTACCGAATATGTCCAGGAAACGGGCCAGTTCCTATTTGATAGTGTAGGGTGGAGTGGTGCCCTATTTTCCTGTGAACCCCCTATTTCCAGGGATTTTCCCACCCTCCATTTCCACAGGACTCCCAGCAGTTGCGCATGCGCACTTGGAAAATCCGTTTTTTATGCGCATGAGCACTAGTTAGGGTTTGCATGGAACTGGATGACCGAAAAATCAGTTCTGTTGAAGTAACGTTGATAACCTTCAATCGGCAGGTTAGGGGATGTGATAGAGATTTTGAAGCTGGACAGCCAATCTGAGGGCAGTTTCCAAGTGCAGTTCACGTCCAGCTTCAGATCACAAGAGGGATAGTCCCTTAGCCTTCCAGTAGAGTTCGAGTTTTAACCCCCCATTATCGTTTGGCTTCACCCTCTTGGTCGGCCTCTCTCTTATGAAGTCCCTAAGCATTCCGCCTCCAGAGGGCTGGGAAAAATGTTCCCAGTATATATGACTAAAATCACGTCGTTATCAAGGTTATGTCGTTATTATTGGGTTGGTCCTTCTGAGTACTCTTTTTGATGACAACTGGGCACAGCTTCCCCAATCAATCACGGTAGTTATTTTAACTGTTTTGCTCTATTGTCGTCTTCTAGTTCTCCAGACTTTGCCTTGATCACGTTTTCATAGTTTGAGTCGCTTTTCTCATTCATTTTTGAAATATCCCACAGCCAAGGAACTGAACAAGCAGCTTGACAATTGGCTGAATTCGGCTGATCTTTCCCATGGCCCGGCTCGTGCTATCATTGCTCCGTAAGTGAATTGAGAACTTGAGTATTATCTAGTGTTTTTTCAATGTGTTTCTCCTGATTTACTCAAGAATATCAATCGTTTCTTACTGTATAAATATTTACCGATTGCATTGTTTGATTTTTTTGTGACCATCTCAGGCATGCGGGATACCAGTATTGTGGTGCTTGTAGCGCATTTGCTTACCGCCAAATCAGTCCGGTAGTCGTGTAAGTTTTTATATTTTTACTCATGAATGAACTCCACTAAAATTATCTTGATGTTCCTTATGCAATTCATTGATGATGTTATACAAAAATGTAATTTCTCCAGGAAACGCGTTTTTATCTTGGGCCCCTCACACAACGTGCGGCTGAGCGGTTGCGCCCTTTCAACTGCCTCCAAATACCGCACCCCTTTCTACGATCTCACCATCGATACGCAAAGTACGATTGTTCGCCTCTGTTAAATTTATGTAAAAGTATTTTTACTTTTCTTCCCCGTTATAATGAGGTTTTCGTCAGAAAAGAGATTGGGTCAATTATTCAAATTTGACATCCAAGAGTTACCATTTTTTCGTTCAGTCCGATGATTAACCATGTTTCTGATCCAATTGAAAGGATCTTCCTCCTTTTCAATAGGTACTTTAGTTGGTTTTCTGATCATTCGACCCAACCGTACACCCTCCCATGGATTTTTGCTTAGTTCGCATCCCTAACCCCAAAAATCGTGGTTCTTTTACGATTATTATGGTTTATTATTAATTAGGGTTCTTTCATTCAGGTTTTATTGGAAAGGAAAGTTGTCATCATGACACCTGGTATATAAGCAGTGTAATTATATTTTTCTCTCAACAACATTAGGTTTTTCTCTCAACAACTCACGTTAGAGAGATCAATGTGTCCTTGATGTTTTCAGTTTATAGCGAGCTCGACGCCACCGGGCAATTCGAGCGGATGGAAATGGACGTCGACGAAGAGGAACATAGCCTAGAAATGCATTTGCCTTATATCGCCAAAGTTATGTCCAGGTAGAGCGAATTTTGACTTTCGGTTTTTTAAATCGAACTAGGTACCCCAATGAGCATCCAGGCCTAGAAGTCAGAAATTGTCTGTAAACGGTGATAATGAATTATTCCCGAAAATTCGTGCATGCAATGGTCATCTTGCATCGTTTCCACAGTTTCAAGTACAACTTCACGATCGTGCCAATCTTGGTCGGCTCGCTCAGCACTGACCGAGAAGCTCAATACGGCCAGCTGCTCTCCAAATATTTAGCCGACCCGCATAATTTGTTCGTCATTTCGTCGGATTTCTGCCACTGGGGTCAACGTTTCCGCTACACTTACTACGACAGCGAGTACGGTGAAATTTACCAGTCCATCACCAAGCTGGATGAGAAGGTGATTTATTTGCGAGACTTGATGATCTTTTATGTTAGTGGGTTCGATAATACTACAACAGCATTGTGGGTACTCGCTTGCTTCAGGGTATGGACACGATCGAAACTCTGAACCCTGCTTCGTTCACGGAGTACCTGCGGAAGTACGGGAATACGATATGCGGCCGCCATCCGATCGGCGTACTTTTACAGGTATTTGTCAAGTATAAAATACTATAATATAATATTATATATCGACGATGAAACAGAGACTTCCTATATCTCAAAAACAGCAACTTTCAGGAGAGCGAAAAAAAGGCTTATCACTTCTTCTTCTTCCCCATTCTGAGTTATCGGAAACTTTGAATTCATTGTTTTTCCATTTCAGTTAGGATTTTCATCGTTGTGAGCGTTTATATCGGTAAAGGACAGCCAGAAGACGTCATAAATTAAAAAAAAAACCGAAAATGCCACATTGTGAGTTATAGGAAGTCCCTGTTTCATCGTCGATATGCTGAGTTTAGGTTCTGCTCGAGCACTAACACGCTCTCTTCCTTACTGCGCCCGGAGTATCTTGCGTGACGCACAATTTCCAAGAGGAATTGCAAGTTTTGGCGTTGCTGGTTGTTTGAAGTGAAGCCGCAACCATCTTTGGCGCTTGTTCACTTGCTAAAATCCTATTCCTCCAGATTTGATAAAATTCTGTCGTTTTTACCCCGAATTACAATGCATTACAAGTTTATCATGCGTTATGTTCTGTATAAAACGTTATCCTCGACGAACAGGCGGCCCAGCACCTGGCCAAGGGTGGTCAGCATAAGATGTCGCTGAAATTCTTGAAATACGCTCAATCCAGTCACTGCCGCAACATGAACGACTCGAGCGTCAGCTACGCATCTGCCTCGCTTATCTTCGAATGAAGGATCACCATATTTCGCTGTTGCCAGGGCATCAATGGGTCGTACAATACCACCAGTAACAGTTAACGGTATTATTCAACAATCGTGAAGATGACACGTGTTCAATTGAGCTTGAGTTTTTCAATAATACGGCTTTTCTCGATTGGTTCTCTCCCTCGATAGATCTTACTAATCATGTGTACTTAAAAAAGAAGTACAACCAGTACTTATTGCGGAATAATCGCGAATGAACTTGGCTAATAAACCCTCTCGATGAACTGCTTAGATTGCCCAGAAGCGGATATTTTCTGGGAAATGTACAAAATCGAGGCATCCATTCTCGCCATTTTGAGATAGCCGAGGGCGAGAGATTTGTTGAGACTTTCTCTTTTGACTCTCTTTTGAAGTTCTGATTTTGAGAAAATCAGAAGAGACAAAACAGATCTCTTGCCCTCATCCTAATTTCCACGGAATGTCAGCATCAACCGTCAATTTTGAAATAGTAAAAACAACCATCAAACGCTCTGTGAATTTCTGCCTGACTTCCTTGGCGGGTCGAATGGGCCTTAGCCCCCTTTTCAGGTCAACATAAGAAACACGGGAGCCTGAGAAAAATAGCCACCGGATCTGAAAATATTTTAAATAATAGCCATTAATTTTCAAAAATTAATTAATTTTTGGTAAGCATTAATTAACAATTTAATTATGGTAAGCATGAGGTTTGTATGTTAATTTTACAATAGTTTACCTCTCATCCGGGTTTTGGACCGTTTCCTTTGGTTGCATCCATATTGTCCCACTCCATGCAGAAGGGCGAATGTGGAAAAATCGATTTTCGGGTTATGCTTGAATCTTAAAGGTTTTCTCGCGGGGAATTCGAATTTGAAGAGAGCGGGACGATCTGAACAACCAGAAAGAAGTTATTTGAGGAGAAAGAGGAGAGAGTATGGGGCAAATGTAGATCTCGTACTGCCAGAAGGGCAAAAGTGGCCGTTTTTGAGGTTCCACCTAACCCAGAAGACACAGGTTCGTGTATTTTTGAATGTTTTTGAAAGCTAGGAAAGTAGTAACAACAAAAACTACACTTCTCGCTGCAAAAAAACGCGATTTCCCAAAACCTGCATTTTCCACTTCTGCCTGGACTGGGACGATATGCACATGGGGTTTGTGTCTTGCCCACGTGGGACGTGGGTTAATGATCGCCCATCCATCTAGAGCTAGCTCGGGAAGGCACTTAACTCCCTATCCCAGATCCAGTGGATAACTATCTCTTCCTTACCATCCTCCTATTATAGATTTCTCGCGCTCAATCCTGTGTATCTAATGTTTATCGACCTCACCACGGTTAGGATCTTTGGAATTTCATTTTTCGACAGTTGTGGCCAAGAGCACTCAGGAAAATTGTTGGTTTGAACTTCTCATACGACTTTTGATTTCTGGGCGATTTTTCGCTTCCTTGTCGTCAGGTTCAACAAATCTGCAATCTGGCCGGATTACAAATTTTTTGTCTTTTGTTTTCCAGAAGATCCGATCCAACTAGTTGAATACAAATTCTTGTCACCCTCCTCAACTGTTGAGCGAGAAGTTATTCAATATCATAGCAAAAGCTCAATATACGGACATGGGAATTGCTAATTCACCTATTGCAATTTATTAGCTACCAATGTGTGTGCATACGATTCCCTGTGCACATATTGTACGAGCCCAGCTCAGCCCTTTGCAATATCACCATTAATACGTAAGTTTTATTTAGGCCCTGTTCGGTATGGTTTTTATATGAATCGAATTTTTTTGACTTTCAAGATTTTATACACGTATTGTTAAGTACCTATATGCTTTAATTTTTACATCTCACTGAAAACTTGGTTTAATATCAAGTTTCGACTGAAATCCTTTCATGAGTCAAATAGTGAGATTTATCATCGTTGTGCTTGGCTCATTTATTTTATTGAAATTATTAGTTTAATATTATGTCAAATCTACCTATGGTTCTCATATTACTCAATCAGGTTCGGTCATACTCACCACTATCTGTTTCAAGGTTAATTGTAAAATTACTGATTGCACTCTCAAAATTAAGTTATCAAATTTTGATTATCAAACATAAAAATCTATCATTTCAATTTAGTTTAGGCAAGTAGCTTAATTTGACTATCACTTAACTTAGATACTAAATCACTCGCGGAGAAATTGTGGAATCCCATAATTTGAATAAAAACTCAAAAAATGAGGGAAGAGAAATAGTCTATTCCACTTATTAAGGTATAATTGTATTTTGTTGTAATTTTGTTGTGGTAATTGTAATTGTATTTTACAATTATACCTTAATAAGTGGAATAGACTATTTCTCTTCCCTCATTTTTTGAGTTTTTATTCAAATCACTTAACTTATTTCAAGAGTGAGTCTACCAAAAAAATGTCATAAATAGGTATAAGGATTCGATATAGTTTACTTCGAGTATATATAGGTTGTAATTTGCCAAGGTATCAACTTTCTGTCACTTGAAGATAACCAATTGAAATACAGTGGGGCACCATCCTTGAAACGAACCATCGATGCGTCAAATTTGATTTTCAAATTATTTAAATTAAAATATCGAAATTAAATTTTACTCATTTTCGTTTTCATCCAGACGATTTTGGAGCACTCTGGCCGGGAACAGCTGCATCATTAAGTTAAATTTTCTTGTGTGGCCATGAATAAAAAAAATTTTCTCCTACGTGAGAATTCGTTTTTGAGCTTCACAAATGCTTGACGCTCATTTTCTGCACCGGAGAGTCGCTGTTTTGAACATTTTTCCGATTGGCACAACAAATCATTATAGGTACCTACCCAAATTCAGAAAAAAGCTGAGATAATAATTTTTGAGCTTTGGATATGTATTGGATGCAATTTGAATGGTAACCATTTTATACAAGACTGTCGAATCGTGCTTCTGGATCAGCTCCTCAGGGTTGAAAATCTATGCCCCTTCTAAATCTGTGGTCGGAGGTGAGGCGGAATGTGAAATTTTATAATTCGTATCACATCGTACAATACCGTAAGCCGCAAGTGCTTGTGAATTTTATGTGTAATAAAATAAAATACCAGGTGAACATTTAATTGTCAGGCGATTTTTTGTCCTGATTCGTTATTGACTTCGGTCAATACACCCCATTATGGTACAAACTGAGAAAATCACGCCAGAGGCGGCGTGGATTACGTTCGTCCATTTGGAGAAAGTTGTGAATCAGACCAACCACGGCACGGCACGCAACCGCTGACCGAGTGGCCGCCTGCCATGCAGCACTCAGCCTCCCTGCGGAGCGGCACTCAGCCCGCCTAGAGGGCCTTGTGTGAAAGGGGGGACCAGAACGTGCGGCACTCGGCTGAGTGTGGCTGGCGCGGCTGGCCCCGCCCCTGACGGCTCAAGCCGCCTGATTGATTTCTCGAATGTTTAAGGCCAGCCTTGGCTGAGGTTGAGCCATTCGTCTGATACGGCCGTTGCTTACTCTACCATACCCATGAGCCCTTGAGCAATGGAAAGCATATAGAAGTACTTTCGTCCACCTTGAGGCAAAGGGTTCAGTAAATAGGCCTAGGCAATAATCAGGTCTTTATTGTTACTACAAAATATTACGCTCAAAATCAACATCGAGTATTCTATCAAGTACTACTAAGGTACAACGCGTGAGTAGTGGCGAAACATGAGAATCTTGCAATAAATCGAATTCAGTTGACATTTATTTTGCTAATAAAAATTAGAATACGATCCTCGAGCAGGAAACCGAAGTATTGCTCCAGTTAGAAAAAACATACCGAACAAGTCTTTATTCAATTCGATAAATAATAAATAAATAATGCAGTCACTAATCGAGATAAGTCTTTTGAAGTACGAACGAAACGAAATTAACAATAGATATATAATCACGACTGGTTTCTTCCGCAACACAGAAAATAAACATGCACCATTCGGTCGTTAGAAATTAATCCATACCAAAAACAATTTTCGCAGGTGACAATACATAAGTACCGTAAGTAGCTAATTATACCGATTAAGTACAGTTGCACAACGTGAGAACTGAAGCTGGGTAATTTATGAGAAAAAGTAAAATCCGATGTTCGGAGGCGTAACAATTGTGGTTCATTTGCGATGCAATGAAAATTGTACCTGGCAAAAAATACAGGTCTTCTTATTTGGGCCTCCGAAATATTATCGAAACCTATTCGAAACCATTTAAGGACATACATTTCAAAATCTGCCACTCATCTAGAGCAGAATAGATAAAAAACCACTCACGACTTGCAAACGTGTGATCAAATCCATTGGTTTTCTACCCAGCGGGATCAACTTCAGTCACACTGATAAGTACGCGGGAGATCTACGCGATCGTCTAACATTTACAATTTGATAATTCGCGAATTTTCATTATAAATTCTAACGATAAGCAACAATTCAATAAGCAAATTCTATAACAAATCTAACACGATAATACATGAAATTGATCCAAGTTTGGAAAACGGGAGCGGAAGTTTTCATGAAATTTCAACGCCTCAAATATTGAACAAATTCGCAAATGGTGATCTTGGTGTCTATCTTACTACAGTTGAATGAGACAGCTCAATTTATCGGTTAATTACTGGCAGCAAGATGAAATTAACTGTTGAAGATCAGGCTGATCATTTTAACGATTTTTGACTCTTGGTTATCAGGAAACTTGTAACTTTCGTGGAACAGACTACTTCAATTCCCTCAATTCGAGTTTCCATTCTGATACTGTAAGCGGCTTTTATATGGTGTTGGCGCCGATAATTGGAGGCGTGACGAGCAGATGGAGTACCATTGACGACGATCAGACCCAGACGCCGTGTGGGTTTTTACTCGTCGGTACGGCGTTTTCCAGCTGCCGCGGCGACCCAATCATTCGCCGAACGCTGCCAGGCTTGTGGGGTCCTGGACATGGGAACAAAATTTGTGTCAATTTAATCGTGTCTAAATATACTCAAAAAATCCTTTGAATAGGAGGTATTTAACTTTTTGAAATTCTGATCGGTAATTTTCAGAGGTGGCAGTTTGAACGGAAAATAATTTTTTGCTCCACGTCAATAACGACGTTCATCGGTCAAACAATTTTTCAAAATCAATCCACAGAAGGTAGGCAAATACTGATAATGTTTACGACCGACAAACATCGTTATTGCGATGTAAAAACCAATGGCAATCGATAATCAATCTCAGAACCCTCCAATAGGTTACATCCCAAAATCAGTTGTTCCACTAGCGATAAATCGCTATAAATTCGTTCCCGAGGGATAACGAGGCGACGAACATGAGCCAAGAATGTTGGCCAACATGCACGAATACTAGAAAAAGGGTCAAAGATGCAACAGTCGCATGCCATTCTCGCAAAACCACCAAGTCCACCCAAACCGAACAAATTTTAAGAAATTGAATAAAAAATTAAACTGTTGATATTAAATGTGTAAGAATATTTTCTGTAAGAGTACATAAAAATGTGTAAGGTTGTTTTCTGTGTGTAAGTTATTTTTATTTTTTTTTAGTTTAATTTTATTTTTGAAGGGTGTTTTTACTTTTGTACGAATTGGGGATAAATAAATAATCAAGGGAGGCTCGATACAGAGATGAGGGTAGTTGTACTAGCCTGCGTCGGGCAACTCGGTCCAGACTCAAATGATTCGGTCCCAGTAGGAAATCATGAAACTGAACGTTCATCAGGTGCCAAACGGCCGCTTCGGTCGAACGGATCAACCCGCAACGCGACAAGGCGGCATCGTCACTTTCGAAGGTTGAATCTAGCGGCTGGAGCCGTACGAAGTTACGCGAAGCCGGAGCGATCGTGTCTGACCGGCTGAGAGCCGCACGCTCCAGGTACCCTCTTTCACAGCTCCGCCGGGCGGGCAGAGTGCCGCTTTACCGGGTGGCTCACCAGAGCCGCGCAAGCGACGTTTGTTCGGTAAAGGCTAATCGGCCGATCATGTTTAACCGGACCAACTTGACAGGTTGGGTGGTGGGACCGCTTTCACTTGATCGGACCGAATCGAATATGGTGAGATGAGTAGGCACATGCTACTTTTGGCATTCTATCTCAATTTCCTCCAATCATGATATTGAATTGTTTTGAAAATCGACCGTTTGTTTCCATCCTCAAATTGAAAGTCTATTTAAAAAACACCAATCTCCTCCCTCAACGTTCCACATACTCAAGACGCTAAAGGTTATCTCAAGCAATGTCCGAGAAACAGCGAGGGAATTCTGCGAACCGGGAGGAAATTCCGTTCTTGCATTGAATCTTACCCAAACAAAAAGTCGATCCTGGAGCATGAAAAGTATGCAGCATTGAGATAACATGGCCTAATAAACTTCAAAATAAGTTAGCAAGACCGTTTCGAAAACTTTCTTTACCTTCGAGAAGAAGCTTGAGCTCTTCAGGAGGCGCGGCAGCTAGCGATTGAAGGTTGGCCTCTTTCATTTCGGCGACCAGCCGCTCCACTTGGCGTTTCTTATCACTGATGGCACTTTCCAATGATATCACCTGAAGGGGAAATGGAAAACCGGTTTTACATGATTAGCAAGAAGAATTTTTATTGCCGGCCCGGGTAATTTAGTCCAAGCATTTGATATGTTAACGTGGTTCGATCCGGACGAGTGCCCACCTGAGATCTGAGCGATTCAGCCGAATGCGAAGTGAGATCAGCCCGGGCTTTCGCCTGTTCGATGTCTCTCTGAAGTCGTTCGACTTCAGCCATCAGCGCCATTTCTCCTCGCTGTTCCGCTACCAATTCGTCAGAAAGTTCCCTGTACGAAAATGCCGGTTAAAAATTTTCCAAATCAACTTCGATAATTGTTTAAATTGTTTCATGATTTGATTTTTTTCACAATTCTGCAAAAAAGTTGGCAAAAACTTCCATATTTACCTGATCTTCTTCTTGCACTGCAACAATTCTGTCTCGCAGTTAGCGAGTTTGGATCGGAGTAACGTAATCTCCGATTTGAGGGTTCGCTCTTGCTGCTGGACCAGTTCTTTTTCCTCCTCAACTGACATCAGAGCCTTGAGCTGAAAACGGTCAAAAAATGCTAAATAATGAGCAATGCCATTGCAGACTAGAAAAAAATATTTCTACTCAATTTTTTTAATGTGAATTATGAACGTGGAAAAAACATAATACGTTTTTCCAGTCAAAATTTTGTGCTTTGAAAATAATATTGAGCTAGTTAATGCATTTTTTCTTACCATTTGCTCGTTACTATTTGCAACTGCTTCGTAGTGAGCAAATTCCTTTGAGAGATATTCGATTTGATGATGCTGCTCCCGAGTTTTGCCTTCCCAAAACGCTATTTCAGCGTCAAACTGTTAAGATTTGAAACCATCAATTTAAATCACAAATATTTGTATAGGAATGATTGAAAAATTTGAAAAATCCACTACATTTAGAAGAGCCTGGACATTTTTAATAATAATGAAAATACAATACAGGTATTTTGTATTTTGCAAGCAGCGATACGCACCTTTGTAAGTTCCACTTGCTGAGCAGCTAACTTTTCCCTTTGATAATTGACTAATCTGACTAAATCTCTATACTGAGCATTGTACACGACTGTTTCCTCTTTAGCACCGTTGTACCCCTGGAAACACAGCATATCTTAGTTCAATGGTTTTTATAAATATTTGACCGAAACCGACTATTTTGAGGTTATGAGCGACTCCCGCGCCATTTTTAATGATAATAGCATCGACTTACCCGAATGACGTTGCCGTTCTTGTGATCTGGAGACGAGCTGTACTTATTTACAGGCAAGGCACTATATTCTCCTCGATTCTTCTTAACATTCTAAGACAAAAATTTTAAAAATTAATAAAACGTTTCTACAGATTTAATGAAAAAACTCCCTGTAACTAAGACAAAGCCAAGAAATAAGTTTTCAGAGAAAGTATTTCCATTTCACCTGATGACTAGCAGTGTCAGGATGAGGACCTCCTTGATGCTTCACTTGGAGGCTTTTTTTGGGACTGTTGCTGGCAGTGGACGCTTGGATCTTCCTGGGTGAGTGGGAAGAGATCGGGCCGCTCGAACTAATCGGGCCGCTCCCACCTGTGGTCGACGATGCCGCCGAAGTCGACATCGGTGACGTTGGCGACGTCGGCGGAGTCGTCCAACCTCCCGAACGCTGTAGGATCAGTTGGACTTCGCTGCTGTACTCGCCCCATTTCGTTACGACCTTAGAACAAAAATTCGATATTACGCGTCATTATACGATTTTTTATTAGATTTGTTCAATGACTTTACTCGTACGTCGATGTAATGGAAGGTTGCAGAGCATCATAGCATCAACAAAACATCAATCCATACAGTTGTTGATAAATCACGTGCACCATGCTGATATAAGCACTCGTTTTTACCTTCAGCGGATGTTCTTGAGGAGCCAGCAGGCGTTCGTTATTCCTCCAACGCTCAATCAGAGTAAATCGACCTGTTTTACCAGTAGCATGAGCCAAAGCGTAGACTACATCCTGAAACGTGAAGAAATTGAATCGTTAAATGTGCGAGGCTTGGACCTTCGGAATGGTTCGGATAAGGACAACAAAACGGAGTTAGCTGCTATTTTGTTCAACTTTGTTTTGCACTCACCTGGCAAGTGGTGGTTTCAGTGACTCCACAAACAATGCGTTGAATCCCCTCAACCCAGACTTTCAGCTCCATAGCAACAGACCTGCCGGATACGCACAATTACGCAAAAAGCTGCCGGCAGTCTGCCATTTCGGAGAGCTGGAAAGCAAAATACAGCATGGAAAATGCTTGGATTTGGATGGCTACCTACTCAAGTAAATCTAGTATACACATATCAAAGCAAAATTTATCGGACAATGGCTGGAATGCCAGAAATTGAAGCAAAAATGCTGTACTGCAGTATATGCTTCGATTTTCATTAATAAAATTTTCATTAATCGTTTTTCATGAATGGAAATTGAAGCATCACTGTAATTACTGGAGTAAAAGCAAAATAATATTATGCTTCCATTTTTCGCATACTAGTCACTGGCATTGGCCCTCTTCTAGAAAACATCTAGCAGCTATTCCTGGAACCGATAATCCGATTCAACGTTTTCGGTAATTTTTTTCAATTTTCTATAATTTTCTCCGATAAGATGGAGACCAACCTCTCAAAATTTCCACGCCCCCAAAACAAGAATCTGGCAGATATACCTTTCGGACAAAAACCAATTTCAGGATCTTAATTTCCGGAAATTTATTTTCGCTCTTCACGGATCAAAAACCGCATGACTCGCACAAATGTTACGGCCACAATATCCGACAATGTTCTCAACACGATTGCGAAAAGCTCCTCAATGAAGCGGAAACACGGAATAAACCTGTGTAAGCCAGACTGGCCCCTTGACTGAGGGCTAGGGCTGGCCAATGACAGTTTTGTATTCATAGCAACGCGACACAACTTCCGCAGGAAAGACTTGACAGACGTGCATTACAGATTAACCTTCGATTCTCTGCTCGTTAACCGCATAAAAACCCCAAATGACCCAATCCGTTTCTCAAAACTAGGAATTATGAATAAACTAAGCGAAAATTGCGATAAACTGCTTATCGTAATAAGGCAGAGAGAAATCGACTCCCGTGTGTTCGGGTAACATCGACAACGTATTTACCAACAACTTATCGGAAGAATAACAAGAAATAGAATTGGGCTTTTACATCGTGGAATAGCAAACGATTGATGAACAGGATCATTTTCATCCAAAGAAAACAGTTCCGAATCGATAAAGCAGAATGTTAGATTAGACCATGTCATTCGACTCCACCTACACGGCCAATCAGCATTTTAACAAGTTATCTTTCAAACTAGCGATTCGACGGATTAAAAAATATAAACCTCGATTTTTCGTTAATACGACTACCAAAATTTCAGGATAGTCACAGCGATCATTTACAAAAATAAATTTTATGCGGTGGTCTTACGACTGAAATGTTCTTTATCTAGAAGCTTTTACTTACCAACGTTTTTTCGAGCACCCGTTACCAGTCAGCGCCAGTCCTTCATACTGACTCAAAGCCTCCCGAACTACAAAAAGTTCCACAATTAACGAATGAAAAGAAAATTTAATTTATAACTGGCGAACAATAAACATTTTGACTTGACACCTCGGCTAATCTACTCGCTAGACAGACACAGGCACGGCACAGGTGGCAGGTCACAGGGACACACGGACACGGACGCACCTCTCCGCTGCGCCATGGGCCTGCGCAGTCGGCTGCTGCAGACCATCCTTGGTTGGTCAAACTGCGAGCATCGATTTGAGTTCTTTCAGATTCGTAATTTCAATGTTTCACAATTAATTCGTTTTTACTATTAGTAGGTGGGTATGAAGTATATAGATAAATTAATTTAAAATATATTGGGGAAACGTATTTATCCAGATCTGTCTTGGAGCGGCCCTTGGTCGAAGTAGGTAGTTGCTCCTTCTCTTCCATGTCACCAATGTGAACGTCACTTGGAGAAGTGAGAAAAAATGTGAAACATTTTGGTGGCAAATTTTTTGGTAAAAAATTGGTGAAATATTTAACAATTCTAACCATCACTTTTTCTTATTTCTAAAAAAAAAACAACAACAACCTTATAGATAATGTTATCATCGAATATCTTCCATCTCACTCACACCTTCTCTCTGTCTCCGCTCACCAGTCTGTCAGTTTCACGATTTTGACGTATTTTGGTAATATTTGCCTACGGGCCGACTCAAGTCAAAGATTTGCTTTCGGTGCTTGAGTTTCATTTTGATTGACCGAGGGAAATATAAATAATTTCAGATAAAGAATGAGCTTTTAAAAATTGATCGGTGCTGTTACAAGTGACTAATTTTTCCCAAAAGGTGAGGAGTGTGTCGCCTGATTTTCCTTTCCAATGTCTATCCCACGTTTCTCCTTATGTCAATTAGCCAAAAAACGAGATATAATTTTTGGATTTCTCTCATGTATGCCTCAGATGCAGGACAAAGGATTGAAGCTCGACGGTCAAGGAAATGTGCTGGTTGACGGCAGCACATGCGCCGGTGTCCGTGCCGATTTGAAGACCTGTTTATTAGAGAGCGATTGCGTGAAAAAGGCAAGTATGCCATGACATCGATACCAGAGAGCAAGAATGGCGAATCTGCTATTTAGGAAAAAATGTTGAGGCAGAATGGAAAAAATGTACTTGAAAAATCTTTTCCCGCTTCAGGAACCTAATGCAGAAAAACACATTATTGGCCAATCACAGTAAAAAAACAGGATGAGTCAGCTCAATACATTAAACTGTGTTTGGTGTTTGCAGGACAAGAAAACTCCTCGCGAATGTCTCCGAATCAACGACGCCACTGTTCCAGCGCAATGTCAAGTTCTACGCAATCTTTTTTTCGAATGCAAACGTTCCATGGTGAGTTGAGAATGGGAAAGCTTTCTTAGTTTTTGGGACATTTAATAAACCGCCTAGGTTTACTTAGTCCAACTCAGCCATGGGGCATCCTGGCCCGGTAGCATGAACTCTGAACTTGAGGCCCCAAAGCCCAGCAACCTCATGGTCCAGTTGCCCGCGACTGCCATTTTGGCCCAAATGAGGTTTCGACTAATTCCTATATATAGGACTATATATATAGGACACTATATATAGTGTATGGGACCATTTGACATATGAAGGGTAAGGGGAAGGAACGAGGAATGTCACAAAAAGTACTTTTAGAGAAAAAGCAGGTTTTGTATTTTAAATTCTATGTTTTTTCCCCTTACACCGAATCTTTCATTGCTTCTCAGTGCGACATTTATACTTTTTTCCCCTTGGAGTTTCACTATACGGTTAGTACCTTTGAATTCCTACAAAATGCGATATTAAAGCCCCATTTAGACGGGCAACTAAATTGCCGAAACTTGAGCAATTCTCGGCAATTAAAATTGCCGGCAACTCCGATCAATTCGGCAATTTTTCCCTGTTCTCTTGTTTGAGAAAAAGCAATTAATTGCCAGCAATTTATTGCTTGAAAAAAATGGAGCAACTCCAGGCAATAATTGTTGCTCCATTTTTGCGTTTACACGGTGAACGGGCAATTAGTGTTTTCTTGTGAGCTCGTGATGTTGTTATATAATAATAAAATAAATAAAATAATATAATCAGGTAATAAATATGATGTGTGTGTGGGTGTGGGTGTGTGTGTGGGTGGGCGAATTGTCAGCAGAGGGCATTTCGCCATTTCCCATACCGCTCGTCATACTATACTGAAAATTGGTATGCAGCCACAGAGGAGCCCTATCACGAGATTTTGAAAATTAATCACGAGGAAGATCACGAGGAATGTCTGATCAGCAGTGGGCCCAATGACACCAATTTCCTTACCGTTGGTCGTAGGATGCTGAAATTTGATATGCAGAATAAGAGGAGCCATTCAGCAAGATTGGCAAGACCAAATTTCCTCCTGATCAGCTGAGGAGCCCATGGCTCTGATTTCATTACCGTTGGTCGTAGGATGCTGAAATTCGGTACACAGCCTCAGAGGAGCCTCTCAGCAAGATTGGCTGGGCCAAAATACGTCCTGATCAGCTGAGGAGCCAGTGGCGGTAATTTCCAGTGGTCGTATGATGCAGAAATTTGATATGGACCCTCGGAATAGCTCCTCAGCAAGATTGGTAGGGCCAAAATCCTCAGCTGATCAGGAAGAACTCAGGTCTTGCCAGTCATGCTGAGGGCAGTCTTGGAGGCAGCATACCGAATTTCAGTATCGTACGACCAACGGTATTGGATTTAGCGCAATGGGCTCCTCAGCTGATCAGGAAGAATTTTGGCCTTGCCAGTCATGCTGAGGGACTCCTCTGAGGCTGAGTACCGAATTTCAGCATCCTACGACCAACGGTATTGAAATTACCGCCACTGGCCCCTCAGCTGATCAGAAAGTATTTTGGCCTTGCCAGTCATGCTGAGGGGCTTCTTGGAGGCAGCATACCGAATTTCAGCATCGTACGACCAACGGTATTGGATTTAGCACAATGGGCTCCTCAGCTGATCAGAACGTATTTTGGCCCAGCCAATCTTGCTGAGGGACTCCTCTGAGGCTGTGTACCAAATTTCAGCATCGTACAACCAACGGTTTTGAAATCAGCGCCATGGGCTCCTCAGCTGATCAGGAAGAACTCAGGTCTTGCCAGTCATGCTGAGGGGCTTCTTGGAGGCAGCATACCGAATTTCAGCATCGTACGACCAACGGTATTGGATTTAGCACAATGGGCTCCTCAGCTGATCAGAACGTATTTTGGCCCAGCCAATCTTGCTGAGGGACTCCTCTGAGGCTGTGTACCAAATTTCAGCATCGTACAACCAACGGTTTTGAAATCAGCGCCATGGGCTCCTCAGCTGATCAGGAAGAATTTAGGCATTGCTGAGGGCTTCTTGGAGGCAGCATACAATAATAGTAAATACCTACAACAATAAATAAATACAATATAAAAATACAGATGTTTTCCATCCAATTCTGTCTGTTACGAAAAAATTGCCGAAAACAAGCAATTAAAACCCACGGGCGATGGGTTTCAAAAATTGCCTGAAAATAATTGCTGGCTTCACGTCAATTCCCGAAAATATTGCTCCACACGGGGCAATTATTGTCGGCAATAATGAGCAACTTCCAGTAGGGAAAAAGTTGCTGGAAGTAGGGAGAAAGTTGCCGGACGTAGGGAAAAAATTGCTCGGCAATTTTTTTTTGCAGCCGGCAATTCAGTTTGAGCAATAATTGCCGTGAAAAATTGCCCGTCTAAATGGGCCTTAAGCTTGTTTTTGGGAAAAATGGACATTTCCTGTTCTTTCCCCTTACCCTTCATACGTCAAAAATACCATATAAATACCACTGATGCATTATTAACATGGTTGACAAAGAATAAGAATTATTTTTCCCCTCCTGTAGGCATTTTTTCATCAATAAATCATTGTTCATTGGGAGTTCAACTATAAAATTTCCGTTTTTGTTACAGCTTGATAACCGGACTCGATTTCGCGGCACAAAAGGCTATTGATTGGTGGTTTGCTAATACCTTAATTGTAGAAGTCGGTAGGGATGGTGTCAACGATTTAATTGCCCTCAGTTTTGGATATTGGTTCGTCAATTTGACACCACATTTTGTGGACACGTACGTGTTTACGGCGTTACGTGCTTATTTTAAAGCTTCACCAATTCACAGTTGATTGAAGTTCGTGTACCATAGATTGATCTTGCAAGTTTAATAGAAATGATTGTTTATTGATGCCTATTATTGCCTATTTCCCAAACCGAAGGCCGAATCACCTGGTACCTTCTTACACACAATAGGACCTACTACAAAGGTTTCATGGCAGCTTTGGTACCTATAGCATGATAAGCAATCGAAAACACGAAGTCGAAATCGAAAAAACTCGAAAGTGGATGAATACAGTTTTGGAGGAAAACTCTTCAAATAGAGTAGGTACCTACTTCCTCTGTAAATGAAAATGTCGTCGTTTAAGAACTAACACGTGCTATCGCAATTTTCCCAACTTTTCAGGAGAGACTTTGAAGTTGACTTTGAACTCGAAGTTGACTTTGATCTCGAAGTTGAGTTTGATCTCAAAGTTGAGTTTGATCTCGAAGTTGAGTTTGATCTCGAAGTTGAGTTTGATCTCGAAGTTGACTTTGATCTCGAAGTTGAGTTTGATCTCGAAGTTGAGATTGATCTTGAAGTTGACTTTGATCTTGAAGTTGACTTTGAACCCGAAGTTGAGTTTGAACGCAAAGTTGAGATTGATCTCGAAGTTGAGTTTGATCTCAAAGTTGACTTTGATCTCGAAGTTGACTTTGATCTCGAAGTTGACTTTGATCTCGAAGTTGACTTTGAACTCGAAGTTGACTTTGATCTCGAAGTTGAGTTTGATCTCAAAGTTGACTTTGATCTCGAAGTTGACTTTGATCTCGAAGTTGACTTTGATCTCGAAGTTGAATTTGATCTCGAAGTTGACTTTGATCTTGAAGTTGACTTTGAACTCGAAGTTGACTTTGATCTCGAAGTTGAGTTTGATCTCGAAGTTGAGTTTGATCTCGAAGTTGACTTTGATCTCGAAGTTGACTTTGATCTCGAAGTTGAGTTTGATCTCAAAGTTGACTTTGATCTCGAAGTTGACTTTGATCTTGAAGTTGACTTTGAACTCAAAGTTGAGTTTGATCTCAAAGTTGAGTTTGATCTCGAAGTTGAGTTTGATCTCGAAGTTGAGTTTGATCTCAAAGTTGACTTTGATCTCGAAGTTGACTTTGATCTCGAAATTGACTTTGAACTCGAAGTTGACTTTGATCTCGAAGTTGAGTTTGATCTCAAAGTTGACTTTGATCTCGAAGTTGAGTTTGATCTCAAAGTTGACTTTGATCTCGAAGTTGAGTTTGATCTCGAAGTTGACTTCGATTTTGAAGTTTAATAGAAATTTGATCTCAAAGTTTATTGATGCCTATGAAGTTGACTATTTCCCAAACTCGAAGGCCGAATCACCTGGTACCTTCTTACACACAATAGTTTGACCTACTACAAAGGTTTCATGGCAGCTTTGGTACCTATAGCATGATAAGCAATCGAAAACACGAAGTTCGACTTTGAAAAAACTCGAAAGTGGTTTGAATACAGTTCACTTTGATCTCGAAATTGACTCTTCAAATAGAGTAGGTACCTACTTCCTCTGTAAATGAAAATGTCGTCGTTTAAGATCTAACACGTGCTATCGCAATTTGATCTCGAAGTTGACTTTGATCTTGAAGTTGACTTTGAACTCAAAGTTGAGTTTGATCTCGAAGTTGAGTTTGATCTCGAAGTTGAGTTTGATCTCGAAGTTGAGTTTGATCTCGAAGTTGAGTTTGATCTCGAAGTATACTTAGAACTCGAAGTTGAGATTGATCTCGAAGTTGACTTTGATCTCGAAGTTGAATTTGAACTCGAAGTTGAGTTTGAACGCAAAGTTGATTGATCTCGAAGTTGACTTTGATCTCAAAGTTGACTTTGATCTCGAAGTTGAGTTTGATCTCGAAGTTGAGTTTGATCTCGAAATTGACTTTGAACTCGAAGTTGACTTTGATCTCGAAGTTGAGTTTGATCTCGAAGTTGACTTTGATCTCGAAGTTGACTTTGATCTCGAAGTTGACTTTGATCTCGAAGTTGACTTTGATCTTGAAGTTGACTTTGAACTCGAAGTTGAGTTTGATCTCGAAGTTGACTTTGATCTTGAAGTTGACTTTGATCTCGAAATTGACTTTGAACTCGAAGTTGACTTTGATCTCGAAGTTGAGTTTGATCTCAAAGTTGACTTTGATCTCGAAGTTGACTTTGATCTCGAAGTTGACTTTGATCTCGAAGTTGACTTTGATCTCGAAGTTGACTTTGAACTCGAAGTTGACTTTGATCTCGAAGTTGAGTTTGATCTCGAAGTTGACTTTGATCTCGAAGTTGACTTTGATCTTGAAGTTGACTTTGAACTCAAAGTTGAGTTTGATCTCGAAGTTGAGTTTGATCTCGAAGTTGAGTTTGATCTCGAAGTTGAGTTTGATCTCGAAGTTGAGTTTGATCTCGAAGTTGAGTTTGATCTCGAAGTTCACTTTGATCTCGAAGTTGAGATTGATCTTGAAGTTGACTTTGATCTCGAAGTTGACTTTGAACTCGAAGTTGAGTTTGAACGCAAAGTTGAGATTGATCTCGAAGTTGAGTTTGATCTCAAAGTTGACTTTGATCTCGAAGTTGACTTTGATCTCGAAGTTGAATTTGATCTCGAAGTTGACTTTGATCTCGAAGTTGACTTTGAACTCGAAGTTGAGTTTGATCTCGAAGTTGAATTTGATCTCGAAGTTGACTTGGATCTTGAAGTTGACTTTGATCTCGAAATTGACTTTGATCTCGAAGTTGACTTTGATCTCGAAGTTGAGTTTGATCTCAAAGTTGACTTTGATCTCGAAGTTGACTTTGATCTCGAAGTTGACTTTGATCTCGAAGTTGAATTTGATCTCGAAGTTGACTTTGATCTCGAAGTTGAGTTTGATCTCAAAGTTGACTTAGATCTCGAAGTTGACTTTGATCTCGAAGTTGAATTTGATCTCGAAGTTGACTTGGATCTTGAAGTTGACTTTGAACTCGAAGTTGACTTTGATCTCGAAGTTGACTTTGAACTCGAAGTTGAGTTTGATCTCGAAGTTGAGTTTGATCTCGAAGTCGATTTTTAAATTATATTAAAAAGTATTATCTTGTTTTCCATGTTTAGTTAACATAAGGGCTACTGTTATGAATAGCCTTCCACTAGGTTGCTGACGTGATTTAAGAGGGGCACGTGGCGTAACGTTGTTATTGTTTGTCAGTGCTTCCGCGTGCCGCTATTTTGCGATTTGCCTTCTATTGACTGTACTATACCCATTTCATTTTTTAAATTTGCCCCAGATTTTCTCACAAATTCAGAATTGAAAAAATCGTTCCCTACGAGACGAATAAGAACCCATCTGCTCGTTCAATGGTTGGACTCCTAACAAACTGATGTTGGGCTGAGTGGAGTTGTTGGACTAGTGGTTACCTACCAGTTTTCAATAGAAGGAATAGCTTTATCAAAATGGATCTGGAAGTAGAAAGTGATGATTTCGTCGGATGGACTGGTAGGCCGATCAAATGCGAAATTAACGTTCTCAGCAAACCCGAAGGATCTTGTATTTTTTCACAAGGTAAGTAAACATCGTACTTAGTTGTGGTAAATTGATATTTCAACGAATTTGATTCAATTATCGCCACTTTACGGTAAAAACCTCTCTCACCCTCGTTTTCCCAGGGTCTGGCGCGAATTGTAATAAATTATTTCCAATTCTAATCTATCTAAACAATGAGTAATGCGTTCTTTCAAGGAGGGACAGTTGTAATGGCAGCGCTGTACGGCCCACACGAGATTAAGCACGGAAAAATCCAAACGGAAGAAACGCCAGCTTTCCAGATGAGCTATAGGTCGAAAAAGGGTCCACCTAGTAAGTTGATGGATATTTCAGGCCCAACAACGTTCAAATAACCTTAGATTGAGATATCTATCTAATGCGAATAAAATCTAGACTAGCCCCATAGCTGACAGTAAATACTGATATTAAATATTACTGTAAATTTTACTGAATAATTGCAGGTAACGAGTCTCGGTCGCTGGAGGAGTTGATCAAAACCGCTTGCGAGTCTGTCGTTTTCACCAGAACATTCGCCCGCCATGAATTGACTTTGGTTGTCCAGGAAATGCAGAATTGCGGTGGAGTGAGTAAAATTCTCAAAAAGTATAAAAAGTTGAATAAAATTTTCGAAAAATATAAAAATCGACCTTACCTAAGCGTACAAACGTTCTATTTATCGATCGATTTTGATATTTGCATCGGGAATATAATTTTATTTGTTTATTCTTCTGTTTTTCAGATCCTGAGCTGCGCGATCAATGCAGGCTGCTTAGCGATGATCAATTCAGGAGTTGACATGCAGCATCTGGTGTTGGCTGTTACCGCCTGCCTTACCAACGATAATCGAATCGTTGTAGACCCGGATGAAAGCCAACTAAAAGTGAGTTTCAATACTGACTTTTTTATAGCTTAAATAAGTTAACTATATTTTAAGTTGAAAATTTATCAGCAAAAATCCGGGTTGTTTCATCTTTTGTTTTTTTTTCCAGTCTGCCAAGATGTCGATGGAAGTTGCATTCGACAGCGAATTGTTCAACGTCATCATGGTGAACAGTCAGGGGACGAGTTCCGTTGAAGAGTATCAAAACACAATCGGCAAGTGTCGTGAATCGGCAAGGATTCTCAAGGAGTATTTTAAATCGGTAGTCAAAAAATATGCTGAAGCGCTACTTTGATTGTTAAAAATTCAAAATATTTTTGCTCCTGCCATTTTGAATATGTTGCTCCATGTACTTCATATTGGTCATTTAAGTTGTTGAGCATCCGTCGCTACGTTAAGGGTCGGGAGTTGTGTTGAATTTCAAATCAGTTGATTTGAGGAGACAGGCTTTAAATTGCCATAATCGGTTAAGCAGTTTGAGGGAAACAATCGATTTCTAAAAAATATACTTACTACCTACTTACTTACCGGTACTAACTTAAAAAGTTTCAAAACGGACTTTTTGTGTTAATAGTTTACATGCCATTACTTTCAGCCAATTACAATCTTGCATTGTTTTCTAAGATAGTAAGTATCGCCTTGTACCTTTTTTGACACGTACTCCAAGGCCATTTTACCCATCGCAGCAAAACAAATACACAGATATGCGATGAAATCGACGGTAATGTGGATTTCACCGTTGCAACTCCCTTCTTCCTTTATTTTCCCCAATATTTCCACCCTGCATTTTTTTGAATGGGTATTAGCCTCCTAAGTTCATGTTGCCCATGCCTCTGAAAAAAAAACTTGAGTTCATCTCCCTGGCTGTTCAAGCCTAAAGCAGGCTCTCTCAGTCATCAGGAGGTGGCAGGTTCGAGTCCCGCCGGAGGGTTTTGCCATTCGCTACTGAAATAATTTATACGTTACAAGCTGGATGCATGGGCGCATCGCATTGACCGGGCGCATCGCGTCTCAGTACTGCGAATGCTTCGGATGCCGATTTTGTACTGCGATGCGGTGCCGCCCCTCGTCTGCGGTGTATCAACATTTTTGCGATGCGACCCGACCCGGTCATAGTGTGCATTAGCCTTAACTGGGCAAAGTTGAGCCGCAATGTCGGCTGCAGGGCCGCCCGACTGGGCAAGGAATAGGCGGCCAGTTACCATGGTCGGACCTGTGAGAATAGAAAATTGGAAGAGCCGCTACGTGCTATTCAGCCTGCTCCACTAGCGATACCGTCTGGCGGATATGCCGCTTCCTCTGCTGTTAGATTTCTGATCTTCCAAGGAATTTCAATCATGAAATTCTGAATCCACGGTCGTATTTTTCTTCATTTATTTTGCTTTGAAAATGTGAAAAAACTAGGTAGGAACCTACTCTTTCAATTTAATTTTTGTAAACCCCAGTTTGAAAAAATCGGCGATGCTTACTTTTCAAATCTGGCTTAAGTAACTCCTCAGAATTGAAACGAAATTTTGGGAATATTGAGAAAACCATCCAGTTTTTCCAGGTACTTTAATATTTATAATATTGGTATATTATGTAAACCAATGTACACATTTATACCTACTGTTAACTTTTTATGACGAAAAGGAAAAAAAAATTGAATATTACTGTACATCATGCCGGTAACCATTTCAACTTTTGGTACATAAAAGAATTCCAATATGAAAACAACGAAAGAGTTGAACCGAACTCCGAATTTTACGCAATAAATTATTCGGTATTTTAAACTATATAAATCATCAACGTCCATTGTTGAGCGTTGGAAATCGAAGTAAAAATAAATAAAAAGGCAATGTTTCTCTTCGGAGATGGTCGACATGTCGAAAATGTAAATTATACGTACATATCAAATTTATACAAAACGAGAAAAATACACTGACCCTACTGCTTATTTGGGCAGGGGAATCAAATTTTCTCTTCCTTTTTTTCCAACCTTTATGATAAATACTTTTTCGTAAAGAAATTATTATTGAAAATTGTCAAAAACGCTACAGCTACCACTCATGCCGCTACCGAGATAACGTTCAACAATCTTTTAAATTATATCTCAGCAGCCGAATTGCATAAATATCACAGTTTTATGTTGTTAATTTGTGTAAGTTTTGCTCGGGGGAAATAATGTCTCTGACTTTTGCCTAACGTTGTTGTGTCAATAATTTTACAATTTTTCTATCCGAATAATCACCGCGCGGGGAAAATCAAAGGTAAAGGTAAAGGAAGAAAAAAATTCGTTGTCGAAATGAACATTAATAATATCGGGGATCGTTTATATACCTTAGCTTATAGTCCAAGAATAAAAATCTTACTGCGGGTATCCACACAAAAAGCGATTCAACTTCTAATCATCTAGACAGTGAGATTTTAAAAAAATTTAATTTTTTCCATTTTTTAATTTTTTTTGTCGTTTTTTTTTCAATTTTAAAACTTTTTTCTATTTATTTATAAAATTTTACATTCAGGAAAGACGAGGCCTTCTAAAAGGTATAAAAAGGTTTTTGTCGTGATACAACTGAATGTTTATTGAAACAATCATTCCATTCATCTGTTTCATCGGGGGAAAATCAAATTGAATTTTTCACTCGAATACTGGGAAATATTCGGCAAATAAATGGCGATTTTTCAGTAAAACCTTGCAGGGTGAGCAGGGAAAATATCGTTGTACAAATCAAAGTCGAAACTTCCCAATTCGACGATTGGAATCAAGTTTGTTTTTTGAGTTATAAGCAGTCTTATTATACTCCCCTCCTCAAACTAATCAATAAATATCACAATAAAAGTCATAAATAATCGTTGAGAAAATAAAATAAAAATACGACAGGCAAAAGAATAAATGAAATGTTTCTGCTCACCCGTTGAAAATCGAGATTTTTTTCTTTCTTTGAAAAATTCAATTTCTCCAATATACGTGAATCATTTATCGATAATTTTTACTTCATTACTAGGTATTCTTGTGGAAAAAATTTGTCCCAAAGTCCAAACTGGGAGGAAGTGTCCTCATATATAAAATATATCTATGCGTTTACATTTAATAAAATAATACTCATCTAAAATACACTCGCTCCCTGGGCACTTTCAAGTGTTAACAAATAGACAATTTTTGTGGTTTTTCTTTTTCATTTTGTGTGGTTGTCACATGGAAAACTCGAGATAGCAGAATGCCCATTTCTCCATTTTTATTCGACATAGACAATTTTCCTATCGAGGTGTCCGGTATTCCCGCATCAATTGCACGATTCGAGCTGTATTTGTAACGAAAAATAATCGTATATTCACTACGGCTTGTCGAGCCGGGAGGTATCTACAGGGAAAAATCTATTTACATCGTGTGAGAACAATTTACCGTGCATCAGCCTAATTTTATAGGCGGGTATTAACAATTATACATCATTTATGCATTTGACGAATTTCCTTCAAAATTTATCATATAATCAGCTTTATCTCTCTGTACAAAGTTCATTGACAGTTGTGGGCAATTTTGTGCCGGCCGCCCTGGAATTTTCAATTCAAACTGCAACAAAGGGCGACACTGCTTGGCTTTTTTGATTAAGGATGTCGTTGATTTTGCATTGATTTTGTTTCAAGCGTTTTCTACAGCTGGTTATAGATTTATTTGGGAGAAAGGGATTTCATTCGAAGGCCTTGAGATGAAAATGCGATAACACGGCGGTTTTCCAAATATTGGCCGCAGTGTCGATGGTTTTTCACCTCTGGAGACTTCGATTTTTTTTCGATCAGTTAAATTTCCTATAGGATTGGGGAAATCCTGCATTATAATTCGTTGCTCGAACGAGTTTTTCTAAAATTCTACTGACAGTATCGCCCAGAACTGTATTTTCCGAATAAATGAACCGTTTCCAGGGAAATCCGACTTTTTTCCATTGGTGGAATCTCCGAAATTGAAAAAGCGACCTATGAAAGACGTTGCTAGGGATTCCCCACAACATGAAGTCGTTCCATATTCCACATAGTATTTGTTGACTTGATGGTTTGATACCTCGGACCATTGCATCGCTTTATTTGAGGATTTGAGGAGTTATTGAACAATTCAAACCAGTGCCAAAAATCCACCTTGCCCAAAAACCCTGCTTTTGACTCCAATTCCTGAAGAAGAAATCGAAATCGTGGTTTTATTATAAGTATGCTGCCCACCCGTTTCCCACCGGCAGAATATGAGTCAATTTGAGGTACAAAACCCAAATTTCGCCCATCCGTCACTGTTGAGTTACCCTTTTCCAGCGCTACAAATTCCAAAATCACCTATTCCAGATAGTTCCCAAACCGCACCATTCCAGGTTCCTCCACCAGTCCTAATTCCGTTGAAATAAAATCGAAAAAAATCGAATTTGAAAGACATCTTGAACCACGACTAAATTTGGCTCGGGGTACTCTAGTCTCAACGAATACGACATTTAAAATAGGCACGTGCTCGTTAAAATTGTCATAATCACCCACAAACTGTCATATTTTTCTGTTGTCACAACATACCGATACAATATATACAGACTAATGACTCGGATAAGGCAGTATGTGCTACGTTTCGAGCGAGGCTATCAGACTATGGTAGACGACCGATTGCAGTTCGTTAAACATGGACGAATGGCCGCACGAAAATGTCGATTCTTTGAGGCGATCGGCGGCGCTCGGCTCGGGCTCGCACCGCGCTCTCTTGGGATCCGCCGGGCCGGAAGAATCGAGATCGACGACGTTGATCTCGTCGTCGTCGTCATCGATGGACGTCAGCATGCGAGGCGTCAGCGGCATGTAGAACTGGCTGAGCACCGCGTGGACGTCGCTCTCGTCGACCTCCTCGATCGAACGTTTCCTGGATTCGACCGTCCGGCGGTTATTGACGTGCGACGACGTCTCGTCGTCTTTCTTGTTGCCGGGGAGGTTCGTGATGTCGGCAAGTTGGTCGGCACCTCGCAGCGGCTCGACGATGTCGGCGTCTTTGAGGAAATCGGACGCGAAACATCTGGAAAAGAGAGAGAAAATGTTGAGCCGACGTCATCGACAAATCCGCCATTGATAGCCAATGTATCTGGCATACCTATATGAGCATCATTTCGATCCGATACGGCTAACGAATAAGGTTTTTTGTCGCATAAAAAATTTCGTAAAAAATCCTCACCCGACGGATTGCTGTTTTTGGAGTTTTTCCTCCCGCGCCTCCTTCTGCAACCGTTTCATCGTATTGTTGATGAGGACGGATCGCCTCAGGCTGCTCTCGGGATCTTCGATCTTCTTGAGCTTGTTGATGGAGATCTTCAACACTTTCCGCCGCTCTTCTTTGGCCCGGTATTTGGCCGAGATCATAGTCGGCCGACTCCGGCAGAAGCTGGTACCGTAGCTTCGCCCGAACATGTCGTCGTCATCGTCCGTGCTGAAACTCTTGTTCTGATTGGACAGATGGTTGTTGTTCGTCGAGAGGTGGTTGTTGTTAAGCGTGTTTTGGTTGTTGTTGGATTTCATGCCGGCGGTGGAAACCAGCGCCGCTCGGCTTTTCGGCTCGTCACCTCCGCCTCCTGGAACGGAAAATATTGGTAAATTAGTTTCGGAAAGTTGAGTATACATTTTTTGAAAATGCGCTGGCCAGTGTTTTTGGGACAAGAGTTTAGAAACTTGAAAATAAATGTCTCTAGGTTTGGCCTCTCAGAAGAGACGTCACCGGATTGCTAGAACTAGCGATCCCCAGCGTTTGGTTAATCAATTGTTCAGCGGAATTCGTCGTGGATTGCAGGACGAGTAATTACCGAATCCTGCCACTAATGCTGAACTTCGGGAAGGACCACATTGAGGTATTGCTGCATTATGGACTGGGTGGGTGATACACGAATTTTACCACCTAACTTCGAGATTTGTAGACTGAATGGGCGATTCTTGATTTTTACCACAAGTAACAAACTCCGCACCAAGGCATTGCGGCATTTACGGACTGAATTGTCAATTCTCGAATTCTGTCCCCAATGCAAGACTTTGGAGAAGACGTACTGAGGCATTGCTGAATTTATGTCTGGCATTGTACAGCCACATTAGGAAGGAAGGTGCCTGTACAATACCATCTATGCTTTGAAGGCGAGGCCTATGAAAATACAAGCCCTTCGTATAGAAAGCGAGATGAATCAGTTTCTTTCGGTTTGTCCGACTCGTAGATAGATAATTTTTCCTAGGCCCGACAACTCAAAGATCTTCCGCCCTTTACTCTTCCCCGGTCTCTCCTTCGACTCTGTCATTACTGTGATTAACTTTTCTGCCGTGACCATTACGTCGAAGTGTGTCTGCTCCGGTGGGGGGCCAAGTCTCGAGTGCTTGCGTTTACGTGACCGCCGACTCGTACCTAGGGAATCCTCCCCTGTGGTTCGACCTGTTCGCCGCTAGATGGCTCTGGCATGGCCTCCCGAGCCGAGAACTCCTCCCGCTCACCCTCCGCTCACCTCCCGCTCACTCCTTCGACTCGGTTCGTGTGATTCTGATTTCGCACGTGAGCAAGAGCCCGGCTGACAGTTCCACGGCAAGGACAAGCGGTCACGAGACTCGCGCGGGGACGAGTTTCGAAAGCCGTTTAACAAAGGCGTCATTTTCTTTGTTTGCGGTCAAATAATGATTCGACTTGTTTGCCTTTGGGTTTTCCATTGCCTCTTCTCTTTATGATCGTATTTGAGATGAGCCGCCAAGACCGAAATACGTCCAAAAAACGGCAAGTTTAGTTGAATTTGGATTATTAATTGATGAAACCAGTGGTGCGTAGATATCACTCTATACTTCCATATTTTCTTATTATTTTCAAAAGAAAATTGAAAGATTATTACGGATCACTATTGTGATAGAAGAGAGTTCCTATTTTAATTTATTTTTGTATTGATTATTTAAAAAGTATATGACAGAAGTGTATGTGTTTAATTTTTAATGTAGATATAAAATGAAAGGATTGTGAACAACGGAGAAAAATGGACATCATTTTATTATCGTATGTAATAGACGCCGGTTCCTAGCACGAGCACTGCTCATAAGGAACCGTCGCATTAATATAATGGATGTATTGTAATTTTTATAAAAATAAACAACTTGAAAATGCAAAAAAAAAAAAAAAAATTTTGATGCGTAAAGCCTTGAACCAAAGCAATTCGATTTTGACTAATTTGGTGGCTAAAATGTTAAAAAAATGTCAAAAAAACACTATGCAAATTTTAAAAAAAAAGCTAAAATCAAAACGAGTTGAGTTATCAGAATATGAAAAATATCCTCGTATTCTGCAAAGTAGTACAACGATTTTACGACCAAGAACGCTCAAATCGGTTTATTTTTAAGGCCAGAAAAAAATAAAATTGAAACACCTAAAGTGCAAATATATCGGAAATACTGTGAGTAGGCAATTCAAATTAGGTAGTTACCTACCTACACATCTATTTCCAACTCAATTTGACATTTATTTCAATATATGAGGGCTCATTTGGACTGGAGACGAGTAATGAAATTCGGGACGGAAAGACATCCTCCTGGGCAGTGGGTGGGAGTCGGAGGAGTTAAATGCAGTGGCGTCCGGGCGTAGAGGCCGGGGCGTAACTGATTTGATGTGGGCGTGCACTGGGACAATTAACAAAGGTTTTCTTCACTCAAACGGAGACGGCCCGAGTCTGAAAGCCAAGCCGACAAACAAACGAGACGTTAGGTGGAAAAAAGGAGACAAACTGGTCGAAAAAGTAGGCACGGCTGGACCAACGGTGCACCACACAAGTTGCTGTGGGAACTTTACTGGGAGCTTTTTTATTGGAATAGAGAAAGATTTTAGGTACGAATGTATTCCCACGAAAGGAGAATGGTGTATTCCATATTTCCGACCAATCATGGAGTTGAAAACTTAAGTTTAAATTTTTCTAAATAGGTAATTAATTCGAAGTTAGTTTCTGTACAGTGTCCTCTCCTTTGACGGAGGAATTATAAAAGTCTGAAAATAGCAACCATGTTATAAATCAAAGTCCGTCGTATAATACGTATTTTAGAAACTTTTTCCATCTGGCAAACGCCGCTATCGGTCGGAGCTGCCACCTCATTGTTCTAAATGTTTATTCTACCGTAGCACTCGTCGGATCAACTCTCTCTTTAGCCTCCCTCGCCATTCACTTGATTAAAACTTCACGTTTGTTCCGCAAATGGAAATATTGTTAAGGAAGACGAAATCTTTGTTCCCGTCCGGAATTAATTTCAGCCCCGGAGCGGCTGTGAATTGATGATTTTTCACAGAAACGAAAAAGAGATGAGTTTTTCGGAAGGTTTTGTTAAACGATTTCAAAGCCGAGCTACAACTCCATTGTAAGATTGTGTGATGAAATACCTTTCTTATTTCAATAGGCGGTTGTAATGTTATCAAATTATACGACTATCATTAGGCTGGTATGCAATCCGAATTATCTTGCGAATATAATTTCATTTATTTATGGCCTCGAATTATATACGGCTTGAAGGAATGTTCGATTAAAAAGCTAAATAGGAAGCTATGTTTGAATATTAGGTACGAATGCATAAATATTATCCTTCCCGCATAAAGTTATAGCAGGATTCGAGTCGCAGCAGCTTCGATAGGGAGACGAAAAGAAGGAAGTTCTTCCTTTTCTCACACTCGGATGATTATCGATTATGCCGTAACATCACCCCTCCTTCCACACCCTTAAGGGTCTTATTGTCAAGGTGTAAAGCCCTAAAAAAGCTCCCTCGGTTGAAGCAAGGAACCGTTCGACAGGGATTGACTGCCTATGTACATTGAAAATTCAATTTCAGCTACTTCTGCAGGACAATATTTCGAAACGACGAGCTAGTAACGAGA
This sequence comes from Nesidiocoris tenuis, assembly GCA_036186465.1. Taxonomy (NCBI): domain Eukaryota; kingdom Metazoa; phylum Arthropoda; class Insecta; order Hemiptera; family Miridae; genus Nesidiocoris; species Nesidiocoris tenuis. The sequence goes on from AP028912.1 coordinate 14,780,222, forward strand.
GGTTATGGCATAACAGATTGCCGATTACATTATAACGAGAATATCTCTGACGTGTGATAGTGATAGGGCCGTAACGGTATTATCTGCATCACGGAATATCGTGGGTTTGTAATGACGCCATTACAAAACAGCGAATTGGTCGCGAGATTTATTGGCATTGAATTCACGTTCCTGCCAGGATAATCGTTTAGTATATTCGCTCTCGAGTCGGAATTAAATTATCGGAGTTGAATATACGACACGGGTAAGAACAAATTTTTGAAAAAATGACAAGCGATGCATAGATACAGTACCTACGTAATTTCATAGTTGGAAATGTAACAATTTAGGTAAAATGCATATTTTTGGAGCTGCAACAAACCGAAATTTAAGAAAAAACACGCTTCGCAAATTTTAAAACTTCCTAAAACAGGAGTAATATCTTGAAAAAATAATCCATATCTCCAGTCGAAACCAAAAATTCGAGACCTTACGAACTTGAATCGATTTATTTTTGAGGCTAGTAAAACATGCAATAAAACAGTGTGCGTAGATAACACGCTATACATCCATATTTTGATACGTAAATTTTTGACAATTTGATTATAACTTGACTATTTTGGCTTCAGTTTTTTTTCTGAAGCTCCGATCCGATTTTGGGACGATTACAATTCAAATTCCATTCACATCGTAAACATGGAAGTTAAAAAAGGAAACAGATGAAAATAGAGCAGAGCCATTGTTTCGAATTAGGAGATTCATTTTTTCCACGCGTTTTCCCATAGCGTAATGTTAGCTGTGAAAACAAGAAGGGACAAGTGGTTAGGAAAAGGATTGTTTTCAGAATTGAGTGAAGAGGTTCACGTGCTCGTTCGAAAGGCACCCGTATACACAGGGCCGGGTGGGGAACTTCCGAGGAAATGTATGCGCATTTAGAAAAGGTTTCGCTGCACATTACCGACAGCGACAGGAGTCCGAGTAAACCCTTTAGGAAAGGGTGGCAGGAAAAGGAGGTATTATTTTTCTCTACCCTCCCAATACCCCGGGCAGTTTCGTGAGTTTCTCAAGGGGAAGCCGCGTTTTGTTACCAGTGCGAGGCGCATGTCCGAGATGAATGGGCCCCTATGATTGAATTTAATGACAACGATGAGTCTGAAGTTCCGCTTATCCCACGTTCGACCGGATGCTCGGCGGAGAAAAGGTGCTTTGTAGGCATAGACATCGATAGTATCGAAATATCGATGTTCTCCTCCGATATATCGATATTTTTCCATCGATGATGCAAGAGCCGATCGTATCGGGTATCGATAGTTTGTAGCCGAAGTCGTTCAATTGAGTTTCAGCCGATATTTTTTAAACCGATTCGTTAACTCCATAAGTAAGTTCCATGATTTAACATCGCACGAATCCGAAAAATATGTTGTCCCTAAAAATTGAGTTCGTCTGGCTAGAATATCGATAGTCATCCATGGTAATCGATATCAGAGGTTTGTAGGATTGAAAATTGAACGATTGTGGTTGTTGAGGTTTTTTCAAGCTGTGTTGTGTTGTTGTTTGTGATTTGGCGTAATGACTGTTCACAGTGTTCACGGTTGATTTTTTTTCTTTTGTGTTTATTTGACCCACGATGCCTCCCAAAAGTCTAATCAGTAATATCAGAATTGAGATTCTTTGTAGGCCAAGGAACGGAACGGAGAAAAATTAATGTTTAATTGTTTATTTTACTTTCGTTTACATTAATCGATATTTTTCTATAACTATCGATGTTTTAGGTCGATACTATCGGTGGTACATACTATCGATAGTTGACCTACGATACTATATCGGCATCGATATTCTACCACCGATACTATCGAAAATCGATATATTAGGTATCGATTGCCATCCCGAGCGCTCGGATTGGCTTCTCGTATCCAGCACTCGCTACTCCTAGCAAACAATTGAAATTTGATGGACATTTTATGGTTATTAGTATTTTACAACTCATGAACGAGTGTAGGACAATAAGGCCTACACAGTTATGATTGGGCAAGTTATACCTAATTTCAGATATTTCAAGAACCAAAATAATGGAAACAAAATGGTGCTCAGATATCATATTACTTTTACAACATGGAATTAAAATATAATTTTTATGAAATATCATTATAAAAATAAAAATCTTTTATAATATAAAATTTTTTAAAATTTTAAAATCTTTCAACATAAAATTTTTTTATAATTATGTTTTTCACGCGCGTATTGAGCACCCTAAAAACCCTATGAGTCCAATTTTAAATTTAAAAAAAGTGTTTGGAATGGCGACTTTTGTGATGTCCGAAGTCAAAAAATACGAGTAATAATGGGAATTCTTCGGGAAATTTGTTCAGCCTTTCCCTTCGACAACTCGAAATGATACTATTCCAAGAGTGACGCAGCAGGGGTGTAAATTTGGAACGGCCACAATGATTAGGCCATGACAGACACGCGATCAGGAAATGTTCGTGAAGGATCCGCTCGATTCTCAATGACGCGAGGACGATTTTCGTGCGGAGGTCATCCTGAGGAAGTAAACAGGCGCGACGTGTGTAGGCGCAGAGCGTGTAATAATTTCGTTGTGCTGGTCACTATTATTTGCGATTCTTGCGTGTCCTACTGCTCGACCGAAGAAAACGACGGGTTATTTGACGAAGGCAAATTTTTCGGCATATTGCTGATCAAACGGGAATTTTTCCCGCAATACATATACCGATATAGGTATACATATACCGATAATTTTGGAAATTTCAGTTTTCCCCCCATTTTTTGAAATGACCGATTTTTTAATTCCATATTTACAGAGCGGATGGAAGTGAGCACAAACCCCGTACAAAGTGATTTGATAGGTAAAACATCAAAAATCTACACTGTATAGAGCATTTCCGATGATTTCGAAGCTAATAAACATTCTTAAAATATACCTATTCAAAGTAAACTACGATGATTGCATTTATGAAAATTTCTCAATTTAGAATTCCGAATAATTCAGTTTTCTTTGACGCGGGTGCTGATTCGCTAATGTGGCGAAGTTGGCATTCAGCTTGAGCGCAATTTATGACTGATCCTCGTGGAATTATTTGGAAAGCCGCCAAGAATCAATTGGTTTCATCTGGGTGTTAACCTCTCGTCTGTCTAGCGATTTAACGAATTTAAAATGGCGGTAAAACATCATCATATTGATTAAAATTATTCCTCGTGATGATAAATTTGTTATATTTTTAATGCTCGAATTAAGACTTTAACGTCCTATAATTGAAAAATATAAACAAAACCCTGTTATTTCCGAAAATTTTTGAAAATCAACGATTTATTTCGAGTTTGACATTTTTTAAATAAATATTTTCTTCTTTTTTTTTAGATATATCATAATAATAATAATCATATAATATATTGAATAATATTCAATACGAAAAATTATACTCATACACCTATGATTGACATATTATGTCAATATTAGGTGTATGGGTATAATCTTTTTTTGAATATATTGCTTCATATAATATATTGAATGATATTCAATAAAGATTGACACCTAATATTGACATATGTCGGCTGAAAGCTTCAAACGAGATGCGTCTAACAATTTTGTTACCAGGCGCTTCGAGTTAGTCGTATTAAAATATCTTTACACAAGTTATTCTAAATTAGGCAGTTATTAACTCATAAATAACTCACCGTCAATCGGGGCCTAATTATTCGATTATGAGACATAAAAGACACTGAAATAATCATGTATTATACGAAAATACATGGAATGCAATGCAATGTACGGAAGCTGAGAAACGCAGGAGGAGCAGCAGCCAGGTTCATGGAAATCTAGACGAGGGCCGGCGAACGAGTGAGCGCAGAGCAGGGTTGCTAACCAGGCGGCTACGTATTGCCGTACAAGGTACAGGTCAGTAACTGTGGTGACGAGTCGAAATAGTAGACCGGAGACCGCATGATGAGTCGTCACGCGTACACGGGATGATCTTCAAACACATGAGTGAAGCCTTCGTCTTCATCATGAGTAGGTGACCGGAGTTAAGGCGCCTACTGAAGCACGTAGGTGACTAGGTAGGTGGCCTACCTAGGATGGGGGGCCTGTGAATGCTAAAATGAAGTTGTAGCCCATGGGGGGGCATCATACTTTGAAGACCATTTTCCAGCACTCCCTCCTCTTCAAAGTAATAGACCACCAGGAGCGACAACTTCAGGACAACATTGTATTATTTACGAAAATTCAAGCACAATAGATAAATAATGAAATCAAGTAGGTACTTATTTGCCTAGCGTTATAGTTTTTCAGTTATCCTTGATTTTTTCCATATTATCCAATTGTCAATCATGAATATGGAACAATGTCAGAATCAATTAACAGTGTCTAGTCTCAGGACTGTAGATGCAAGGTTCAGGGCAATTAATTCAGTAAATCATCGACCAATCATCGGACCTTACTGAAATGATCAAAAGTTAGGAATTAACTCGCCAACAGATGAATGAATACTTATTATACGTTAGGGGTGATAGTAAGATAGGACAACAAACTTATGGGTAACGATTGGTGTTGACTTTCTTCTGCTTTGCCGCTTCCTCTTCTCTTAACTTCAGATTCGATTCTCCTTCCCAACCTGTGAACATTTTCTAACAACCAAGTTCCAAGAACCAGACTTGAAAATTGAGGAATGAGGAATGTCTCATGGCTGAAGCACAAATAGCTTGGGCACCTTAGTCACATGAGCTGTACCAGCTATGCCAAGCAACCTTCATAACTCCAGGGATTTCCCCTGTCTGTAATTGATCAAAAAAGAGAATTAGATCTCATGCTTTCGTAAGGCAATCAGCAATCGGTTTGCCTCTTGATGTCTACACCAATATAAGCATTTTTATCCTCATCAAATCTCAAGTGGGATGTAATGCACTCATGGCTTAGCCGCAAAGCTTAAGGGTTCCAGAAACATTAGTCATGTCGACGGCAGTTGCTGGAGTCACGTTTCAAAATAGGAAGCTGGTCGACACCAAAAATAAGCATTAATACTAAGTTTGGTTATCCGTAAAGTCACCCTACATGCTTCCAACATAGCAATGAATTCTGCCTCGCATTGAAAGTGTACCGTGGGTTATTTAGTCACAATCGGGGGTACTTTTCTTTCAGTTCCCCAGTTCAAGGTCCCCAAATACTTTCACATGACGACTGTTGTGTCATAAATCAAAATTAGTCAAAATTGATCGTTTCACTGGTTGATCGATGACTTTAGGAGCGTGTACCAATGGTAAAAGTCGGAATATGCAACCATGTCTCCAATCCCAACTGAAGATAATAATATTATCTGATAATGAATATTATTCAGTAATTACTAAGCCCTTGAGCCGAATATGTCGATATTTTGCGGATAGTGGCGAATTCTCAGGCACAAAGAGTGCGAGCAGCACCAAAGAAATTCGCAACTCAAGAACCATAGACATGAGGACCATAGGACATGAGATAGACATAGAGGAGTTATGGTATGCCGGCTTCCGAGCAACGATCAGCAAGGCACCGCCTGACCAGGGTCGCCCTATGAGACCATGCCACTATTTGCGAGAATTTCGAATCACACTATAAATCCGACCTAACTATGTATTTTTAATACTCAAGTTGGAATCAAATTACTAGTTCGTTTTTCGGAACGATTCTTGTTCCTTTCCAAATAATTTTAATAGGCTAATCCAGAAGCAAGTAGCCAATATATGGCACTCATTTGTGATAGCCTCAAAACCAAGATTCTTATTGTTATTATTTTTTCTTCTTTGAGGCTAATCAATTTATAATGGTCTTGCCATCGTCATTAGATGCCAAACGGCATTCGTGAGATGAGTAGGATCAGTAGGACATGCCCACTACCTTGATGCCATTCAATGACGTATGTTCAGACCAAAGGCTTGTTCTAACTTCACGCTTCAAAACCGAATGAACTTTTGCGTTACAAGTTGGATGAGACTTTAGATTCGGAAAGGACACACATATGCACACACGTCTGTCCAAAGTCCTATCGAGTAAGCATTAATTACATCGAACTTATAAAGATGTAAGCCGGAATCTGCAGAAAAAGTTTTACATCACCCAGGGAGCTGGGGCAACATTTTTAGAATTTAATAATGGATTGAGTTGGATTCTGATAAACCATAATTAAAGGTGGTAATTCGATGCTTAAATTAACCAACCATTTTATTAGACCATTCCATTAGGTATGAGTGGCTCAATCTAAGCAAGAGCTCCCAAACACCCATTTACGGAAATGATCCAAGTCAAATATGAAACGCTCCCTCCCACAATTCAAAATCAGGAGACGGCATTGTCTCCTGGTAGGATGAAAGCTTGCCACAATTTTCTGTTGAAAAACGCAACAGCTTCACTTGAGTTCTCACTAGGAGATTATGATCATGATTGTGTTCGGAGCAAATTAATTCAGATTTTTTGCTGGTAAAAAATGTAAATGATGGTTTAATTGTTTTAACCCATAGGGCATCACAAGGAGTGGGTTTAGTTCTCCAACATCATTTAATTCCGAAAACCCCGAATGCCAGGGATGACATGAATCATAAGGCTATGGACCAAATTTTTCATGGCACCTGTGGGACTCGAACCCACAACTCTCAGGTATAGCCTGCAGCTAGGCAGACGCGCTAGCCACTAGACCAACCCGTGAGCCCTAGGAGCTTATGATCATGATTGTGTTCGTAGCAGATTGATTCAGTTTTATTACTGTTATCCACATGGTGTATTAAGCAAAGAAGATGTTTGAACCCGTGGGCAGCCTTGAACCTTTTTGATGGACACCAGAGCGAATAGGGTGTTTTGAAGAACTTAAGTTTTCCATAATCTTAGGTAGGTATAATATTCTCAATTTTTTAATTCCACTCAGTCAGTTTACATAGAAGCCTTCATGAGGCTGACCTGACTCCCGAGTAGTACCTTATCTAACGCTTTCTTTTTGTGTTTTTTGAAGTTTAAAAATTAAGTCCAAGAATTGATTCGAGTTTTTAGGCAAATATTTGTTTAAATTACATTTTTGTATTCATGTTTGATTTATTTTTATATTTTGTTTAAATTACATTTTTGTATTCATGTTTGATTTATTTTTATATTTATATATTTTTTTCAAATCTTTTTTTTTTCGGTTGGGGGAGTTTATACACATTATTTCTCAAAGGGACAGATTCTATCTCTTGAAGACATCAGCACCACATAAACCTCTTTTCCATTTTTCCTAATGCAGGCAATTATACATATAATCAGGAATCACAAGTAACTCAGAACTACAGGTCTAATTTAGGAATTTCAAGGTTGAGGCTGTCCACCATGTTCAAACTATCCACAATTTTCTCCAACTTCTCAGTCTCCCTCCCTCCCAGGCTTGTAGTGGCCACATCTAACGATCTCTGGTGGAAGACCCCATCTCCCTCCCAAATCCATGGAACTACAAGACTGACTCTGAGAAGTTGGGAGGACCGAGCCAAAATTTTGGTCTCCCTAGATCAGAAGTAGCACCTATTCGAAATTCCTTTAAATTTTGAATGAAGTGGGAGTGATTTTCTGGTCAATCCACCAAAGGTCAACACAAAAGATACCTACACGCCTTTTTTTTAAATTTTCTAGAGGATATTATCACAATATCAACGCTGTCTAGAGAAAATACATCGATGTGCCAAGCCTGGTCGATTTTTTTTTTTTTTTTCTTGCAAAAAAGAAAAGGGGTTTTGAGGAAACACATGACAGGTGCATAACATCTCACAGTGTGGAGCGCCTACAGGCAATAAGAAACTTAATTTTGCCACGTTGACAAACTGAGAATGCTTTTGCCTACCCTAGAATTTGGCAAGCATATAAATTGATCTAAGATGTTTATGATGCTGTAAAACATTTAGCACCCACCATGTCTACAATTACAGCGTGACAGCTTTTACACTCAGATTAACAAAAAAGCTTGTCCTGATCCAATTTTTCCCGTATCATGAGTCATTTGAACAATCTTGGCTTTCAAGGTATGCACAAAAGCTCTTCTCTATATTGTTCGAATGGACCGAAATTTTCTCCTCGCAGACTGATCTGCCTCCCAGGAATGTCACCCTTACTCCCTCCTTTCCTTCCACCTTGACCCCAAAAAGATGCAAACCTGCTACGAATTACTCAGTGGGAAATACCAGCCAAAAACGTCAAGTATTACTGTATTACTTCCATCTTTATCCCCATGAGAATGTCACGCATCTCTAATAGGCACAATTCAATTAGTGATTTAATTTCAAATTAATTATTATCACTTGGAATACATGACACTCCCATCAAAAATAACTTATGAATCACCGTAAGTAATTGGGTGTCTGCATGTTAGGATGCACCATGGTCAAGTTGTCAAGATCACTAGTTTTTTTTAAATACCCCTTTTTTTTTTTAAATATTTATTTATTTATACATGGTTGAAGCGGATGGATTCGAAATCACTAACCAACTCTTTTGAGTTTGAGTAGAAGAAAGGCTACAAGTTCCTAGTAACGTATTAAATACTATTATAAATTTTATAAAAAAAAATAAACGCTGAGGTAGCAGCACTTCCACGACCTCTCTCGGACTTGACAGATTTCAAACAAGATCCCGGAAGTACTCGGAGTCGAAAAATTCTAAAATTGCCACCCCCAATTTATTTTGTAGGAAGGCAGGAGGAATACGTGCAAACGGGTCAAGCGAAAATGTGCATTCCTGGGTTTTGTCTCAACTCACTATGCTCCTCCTCCAGTTTCCAAACTGCTCCCCACTTTTCAATTTTTTGTCGGGTGGAAAGAATTTAACTACATCCATTTTTCGAACCAGGAAAGGCTCATCCCTGATGTTCAAAATTCAAGAATGATCGTTCATTCATCAGGCTCATCCCTGATGAACAAAATTCGAGATGGATGTGAAAATAAATTAAACTTGCTAGGCAGAGCAGCTGAAGGACCAGGTGGAGAAGCATTAGCCAAATCATGGGCCTATTTTGATTTTAACGATCAACGACAAACTTATTTGGAGTGAAGATTCGAACTGAATTCTGAACAGCCAGACCGAAATTCGTTTGACCTGCGTAACATACTTGCGGTCCTGGTCCCAAATCTTACAGCTGAATTTGAATAGACTCACTTCCTTCTGATGCTCAAAAATCTTGATGCACCTGGAGAATGCCTTACTCATGGGTTTGGCGGTAAGTGTACGGCGAGTCTAATTATCAGATTCTGTCGGTTCGATTCACCAAACATTCTCCACTCAGTGATAAATCGTCCATGTACGAGAGACTTATCAGAATTGGAATACTCCAATTCGACTGTTCAAAACCTGAAAGCAAATCTCTGTCAAAAACTTGACAAAAAGAAAATATTCTAAGATATCATAGATACTCTATTGTATTCTACAAGTGTCTACTCGATCCAAAATAACAAGTTGACCATAATGTAAGAAAATTATTCAAATACAAGATAACCGTTTCTTGCAAAGCATTTAAGCTGAAATCGATGTACAAAGATATTGTTATAGGCTGCCGGCCGGCGAAGTCTGGTTTCAAGATCAGTCTGTGAACTCAGAAGTTCTTTTAAGCAAGCAATACATGAAAATGCTACATGTCCTGTGCGCTTATTCAATCGTGCATTTCAAAAAGTGCTCAAAAACGCCTTCGTAATTTCTGGTAACAGCAACTGTTCGAACATATTTAATCGATTCAAGTTTAAATCGATTCAATGAAAAGGGTGTGCACTGTAGAGGCCGACATCCGATTTACGTTCGTCCCGACTAACAAACAACGATCTCTGAGCCCAGTCGGCTATAAGTATTCATCAAAACGAGAAAATGATGATGACTTCAGTTCATTTTAATTTTTTTTTGTATTTTTTTTTAAACTTTATTTTATGGGTAGAAAGGTACCCATAACCATGCAATTTCATTAAACAAAAAATTGTCTTGATTTGAGTATTTTCATCTTCACTGTATGAATATTTCTAATTCATTCTCCACTTTTTTTAACTTTATGAGTACCCATCTCCATGCAATCATTGAACAAAGACAGTCTTGCATTTAGTATTTTCATCTTCATTTTATGAATATTTCTAATTCATTCTCCACTTTTTGCAAACTGTGAGTCAGGGATTAGACCTAAGACATGAGTTATCCCAAAACGCCCTGCATCGACGGCAGATATGTAACGGGCATGCCTGGATGTCTTTGTCCCACTAACAGAAGAGGAGATGAACTCGACATGGGGCCAGTCCCAAAATTCAAGCGATTAATTCACATATCTTAGCCTCTTGACTTGTTTCTCTCTCGGTGGCTTCTTATGTAAAAATTTGTCGTTTCTCTGCGCCGGATACGTGATTCGGACGATACAAAAACCATTTTTAAATAAAACGGTCGATACAAAGACTATCGGTCTTTAACTCCGAGGAACTAGGCCCGATTCTGACTTCCTCAGTTAGGTACGGCCCATTTTGGTCCTGGTAGAGTCTGATCCGCGATAATTCGAATCGGTACACAGGCCGGGTACCCTATATGTCGCCGAACAGAAGATTCAAAATGTGCACCATCGATCGAGGTCTATTTGTATCGAAAATAATTTGTGCACACCGAGATCGATCTTTGCTCGACTCGGGCTAGCGTAAACCAAACTCGCTATCTCGTACCTAGTCGCTCGAAACGTTCTGTTGGGATCAGAAACGAACGAACTTCGCGAAACTTACATTGCGCAGGAGACAGAGAAACTTGGATACCGATTCATGTTTATAGGTATTTCTAAAGACAAATTGATCCGATCAAATAAAGCCACCACACAAACTAATACAGCGAACATGGAAACTAACTTCCCAGTATTAAATCGGACCAATTTTAGACTAAACGACGACGATCTACGATGATTTAGGATCGACACCTATTGACCAAGGGAGGAATACCTAATGCGAAACAAGAATGGAACGACACCAGCAATCCGCGCAACGCCGAGAAAGGAAAGAGGAGGAGTACATGTGAACAAATCATTAGGATGGTGAGAGAGAAACTTGTCAAGGCTTAGACAATCGAAGCGATCGTGTTTTGATTGGGCTTTCGAATGGGATTTCGGATTTTCAATCTTATTTTATTCAAGCTCGTTTAAAAAGCGTAGTATAGCCAGGATCCTACGATATCGTGTCGGCTGAAAGCTTCAAACGAGATGCGTCTAACAATTTTGTTACCAGGCGCTTCGAGTTAGTCGTATTAAAATATCTTTACACAAGTTATTCTAAATTAGGCAGTTATTAACTCATAAATAACTCACCGTCAATCGGGGCCTAATTATTCGATTATGAGACATAAAAGACACTGAAATAATCATGTATTATACGAAAATACATGGAATGCAATGCAATGTACGGAAGCTGAGAAACGCAGGAGGAGCAGCAGCCAGGTTCATGGAAATCTAGACGAGGGCCGGCGAACGAGTGAGCGCAGAGCAGGGTTGCTAACCAGGCGGCTACGTATTGCCGTACAAGGTACAGGTCAGTAACTATGGTGCCGAGTCGAAATAGTAGACCGGAGACCGCATGATGAGTCGTCACGCGTACACGGGATGATCTTCAAACACAAGAGTGAAGCCTTCGTCTTCATCATGAGTAGGTGACCGGAGTTAAGGCGCCTACTGAAGCACGTAGGTGACTAGGTAGGTGGCCTACCTAGGATGGGGGGCCTGTGAATGCTAAAATGAAGTTGTAGCCCATGGGGGGGCATCATACTTTGAAGACCATTTTCCAGCAACATATTATGAATATGCATTGACAATTCTACAACTATTGCTTACTCAACTCTCATTTACCGCCGGCAAGGACAAGCCTAATGAACATTGCCCCAACATGAGAGTGGCAATTGCATTAAAAATTTCGTCTCGTGTTGCATGCTGACCCCACTTTTTCCTCCCCCTGGTTTTGAGGTCGAGGCCGCAGCGAGGGAGCGTTCTTCGTGACGGCGGTCTAACCAATAATTTGTTATACGACGCCATTTGAAAATAATGCACTTTTTGCTGGGTTTTCTGGTGGCTGGGTTTTCTTTTTCGATTTTATTATTTATATAAATATTCGTTAGGTATCCTTGAGTAGGACCATTGATAAAGATAAAATTATGTAGGTACTAAACTGCTACGGTAAATTGTAGATGATCGACCCGTTATTGTCATTAAGGATCATGCTAACTCTAACACTGATAATTGACTACTATGAACTGCAACACTTGAATACGCGATGAATAATGGCAAAAAACATTAATCGCGGTTAAACGCATTAATCGTTATACAAATTCAAAGAATCGCCCGACATCTGTCTCGATTCGAATTTTTCCATCATCGCTAAACGATAACCGACTTTTCAAACATTGGCCGCAGTTTTCCCGCCGCTTTACGCGATGAAGAGAAACCGTAGATATTCCTACCGCTCGCGAGAGAGACGGAAATTGAAATATCCGACGTCATTAGCGGAGGAGAGGCCAAAGTGGGGAGGGATGTGGCGCCGTCGACAGCATTGTTAAAACGGCTGCCTCTCTCTCGATTTTATTATGTAACGATCTGCTTATTGCAGCCGATGGCTGATGGAAAATAGCGGAGCTCGATTTTTGCACGGCGGGTTACGCGATTCGCTAAATCTGCCGCAACTTCCGGCCCGAAAAATGTGGGTAATGTTGCCCACGTGGTTCTGCTGAGGAGGACATTCGGTTTTGGAGCGTTTATTTCAAAATTTTAAAATAAAAATTTCCTACGGCACTCACTGAAAATCTCACTACAATTGACAAACTATTATACGTATAATATTTTAAATATGAGAATATCCTCAAATATCGTTTGTACAATGACAAAATATACCAATGAAGTGGGAAATAATTACGGTACTTGGGTGATTCTCCGAAAGCAGGGAAATTTGACTTCCATTTTCTCAAGTTTGAAATTTTCTATTTTTAATCAATTTTTTGTCTCATTATGTTGAGTACATCCTCTAGGATGATAATTCTTGAAAAAGTTACGAAAAATATTCATATTGTGTCCTAAAAAGCAAATTTAATGCAATTTGGCTGTTGAGGGTCTGTTTACGGGTGAGGGTCTGAAAAAAAGCCGTTTGGATGTTTATTGGACGTATAATATATGTATGGACATGTAATATATGTATGTTGGATATATAATATATCATTTTTACTTCCATATTTACAAAGTAAATGGAAGTATCTATTGTAATCGTCCTGAAATCGAGAATAGAAACGGAGCTTCAGAAAAAACTTTTTCTTGAACTCCTTCTTACGCATTTACTCAGAATGACTTCCCGAACAAGTGTCTGTGGTCATTCACAAAATTGGCCATAGCTCCCTCAATTCTCAACCTTTTTTCAAATTTCTTGGACTGAAATTTTGTCTCGGCAAGACCTAACACCCTGTTTAATCGGAATTTGAATAACTCACAGTACTTCCAATACATTTGCATTTTTAGTTTTTTCTATTTTATTTTTTTCCGGCCACAAAAATGAACCGATTTGAGCGTTCTTGGTCTTAAAATCTTCGTTTTAGCTTGCAGAATATGTGGATATTTTTCAAATTCTCTCAACTTGGCGTATTTTTATTTTAGGCGAGTTTTAAAATTTGCATAGTGAGTTTTTTGATATTTTTTACCTGAACACCCTCAAAAGCAGTCACCATGGTACCACCCTCAATCTACTCAAAAATAATAGGTATCGAGTGAAACTTTCGTAAGATAGGTACCTAAATTTTCGAACTTCGTGCAAAAAACTGACAATTTTGAATATTTCGTGCCGCTAAAGCTCGCAAATCTAGAGCACGATTTGAAAACCGCGGATAACTGAAATTCTCTTTATTTGCCAGGGCTGATATATTGTAAAATAATTAGCTTGCACGACGAATGTTTTCGACAGGAAGGAGACTTCGAGACACATATTATTTATATCAAAGCTCCTGACGTGCTCGTAGGCGTCACAGCGATAATTACCATGAAACGCGATACGTTTCAACGTAAAAGGAAAAAGTGCGAAACAAAATGAAAAGGAACGATTGCAAGCTCTGATACGGGGTATTAACCAGACAGACGAATGATTCCCGACGAGGTTATTAATATTCATGGGGACGGGCCTTGCTTAGGTTAAAGCCGCCGCTAAATACACGAAACCGGGGGCCTTCTGTATTCGCATTTTATTTTCTTGGTTACTTTTCATTGTTCTGGATGAATTAGTTGGATTAAATTTAGAAACAGATCGTTTATGCGCCTAAACGGTACATAATTGATCGATTGAAAGAGGAAATAACGGTAAAATATTTTAATTTCCACCGAAGCTACCGATCTATCGAACGATTGGATTTATCGGGAATCAATTTGAATTTTCGGAAACCACTTGTTGAATTTCCAGCGGATTTTTATTAATGAATATTTAATGGAGTTTCCACAACATAGGAAATCCGGGTCGTGTCGAACAAATCGGTCTAAGGACAGCAAACTTCAGTTTTGGAAACGGTCCAAAAATATCTTCAGTTCTAGATATAGCTTGGTGAATGCAACGAGATGGCCCCGCTTAGTCGTTCTTGTATTTGGGTTGAGAATAATTGAAGATCCGGGGAGAAAGAGCCACTTTTGTCCTATTTTGGTCGTGGAAAAATTAAAATTGTCCTGTATTTATAACCTGATGGGTAATGATTTGTACACAAAATAAATTAAGTACAAAAAAATACGCGTGTTTTCAAAATGTTGAATCCGCGTTCACATATTTTGAGTTATTGAGAATTGAACTTGGTCAGTGGCTATTAGATGGAAAGAAGTGGCTTATTCGATTCCATACAGATTCTCAATTTTTCTTTTCATCATACATTAAAACCAGCTAGATTTAGTTGAAGACACGTTCAAAAAACGAAGCAGACCGATTTTATCAAATCGTCGTTTAAGTGGATACATCAGCTATCTCAGTTTTGGCTACTTTTCAAGAGAGCCAAAAAACTTCATTGTACTCCAGTGTATGAATTTTCTTGCGAGTTTTCCACGATTTTATGACCACTAGGCGATTTCAGACTATTCCATGGCTATAAATCTGACTTCCCCAATCGATTCGCTGTGAAAAATCGATTAAGAAACTATCAAAACCCCGAAATGGTCAACAATAATCTCAATTTTTGAGATAGCTGATGTTGCTACTAAGGGGACAAAATTCTTAAATAAATCCCTCCGAAAGTGGGAAAATTTGGACCGAAACGGGAAATTGTGACAACCCCGTCGGGAAACAGCTGCCAGCCCTGCGAAGCTATGTAATTTTTCCAAACGGACAATAATGTCAATAATTGGACGCGCTAATGAAACAATAGCGCCATAAAAGCGGCTCGGATACGGCCTTCTCGGTCGGGATGCCGCGCGGAGATGCCGGGCGGAGGAGGGCGTATTACGTGCGAAACATCGCCGAGGAGGCGCGCGCTGCGAACGAGCGGATTCGATTGTGATGTACCCAACAGGACCAGATTGCCGCTCTCCCTCTCCGCCCGCTTTAAAGAGACAGAAGAGAAGGAGAGTTTACGGCCGATAACGACCCGTTCCGCCGCCGGCGGCCCGTCCTCCGCCGCAAATCTTCCGCCCCGTTTTCAATCGCACCTTCCGCCTGAAACTCGGCCCGCTTCTTCACTTCTATCCGAGAACTTCGTCCTGTCGGCTCAACAGTTGATTTATCGTCGACTTTCATCCATCGATAGTTTACATTATCGATTATTATATTACGTTCGACGTAGCTTTTTTTACTAAGATAACAGTTTGTTGAACTTTCTTCGCAGTTGTGTAAGCATTTTCGAACTGTCACTGAAGTAGACGCTATTTTTATTTGTGCTCAAAATTTTATGAATCGATTAAAAATTGGAAGAAGTTTTGGGCGCTGAAATTTTTTGACCAACTTTATTAGCAGGCAGGTGGTCGGTACCTACATTTTTGAGTGAATTTAAAATATTTATAATAACCTAAAACTTAGTCAAAACTGGGTTTAGTGCGTGTTTTTCAACTCTTTTTATCAACCGATCGATTTTCTGCTAAAAATGCTAGAGAAAAATACAGTTTTTCAAAGAAAAGTGACGACGATATTTTTTGGAATTTTCATATTTGTCAGCATTCTTCAGCTAAAAATTCGCTTTTTCCTCAACTCGAAAAATAGAAAAATTCGAACTGTCTCATAACCGCTGGCGACAAGTTCATTGTTCCAAGGCAAGGTCTCGAGATGAGAGACGAACGAGTCTTAAAAGACGCAATAATCATCTCGTCGCACTAATGGGCCCATCCGGGACGCAGAGCTAACTATTCTTGATCATTTTAATCTAAACATCCCTAAACTTTGCACAGAGGAGGACAAACGATAAAATTTATCGACTATTTAATAACAGAATATTGTATTTAAAAAACAGTAGATACTATCACATTTTGTCAGGGATGAGTTTTACATCGATTTTAGATAGAGAGATGGTAGGCAATTTATTTTTCAACATTTTGCGTCTGCTGTTGAAATCTTTTCCTTAATGTTCTTAAAAATGGTTTCTGAATCCAAAAATTGTATTTTTTGGCAATTTAAATAGACCTTTGCTCTGTAGGATAGAAAGCATGTCAAAATAACATAGAATTTTTATTTAATATTGATTATTATACTTAATATTGGCATTTTTTACCCACAAAACAAAGAAACTACTCGCCGGGAATAAACTGAATTTTTCGCAGCCAAAAAAGTCTAAAATTTCAAATCCGAAAATGGCGCACTGATGGCCTTTATCGTGCGAGAGTGACTTGTAATTCCGACGAGCCTCCAAGGTCTTCTTGGGCACCAGACGTATAATTTTCGAAACGTGGATTTCTCCAGTCGAATCCGTCGAATCAACAGGTAAAACAAAATTTAAATCTTATATCAATTAAAGGAAAAAATGCCCCGTTTGTTGAGAAAAACGCTGCTAAGTAGATCAGTGGCATACGCAGATTAGTTTTCGCTATGTCCGAAGAACTCTGCAAATTTTGCACAGGGGTTCATTTTTCGATTGCTAAGACAAACTTCACGATATATCGGTACTCCTTAAACTCAGAATTTAGTTGTTATTATTCTATAATTTCAGTATAAATTTGTATTTTAGAGGGGGATTTAGAGAAACGTTTTTTCAACCCGGCAAAAAATAATCATCCTCTTTGCTTGATAATTACTTACCTATCTATCTTTTCAACGCAGCACATCGTTTAATTCCGTTAAATTCACCATTTAATCTATTCTTAATCACCTTCATTATTAACTGAATAATAATAATTATTAAATTCTCTGAATAATGAATGAAATCAAAAATGCCTCAGAGCCATTGTTAAAGCCTGACTCGCTTTCATGTTGCCAAGCGCAACTGGTCGTAGTGTGAGTGCGTCACCTTGTTGGTGTAATAGGCTAGTGGTCGTAAGTAGATCAATCAACCGTATCTAAGAGCCGAGGCCAAATTCTCAAATTTTTTCGATTTTTGTTTTGCTGATTTGTGTAATGCGACCAAATTCTTTAAATTGAAGATATCGGGAGGACAGAAGTTTTTGTCGGGATTCCAACGAGTGGAAAACGATTTTTGTGGTTCTAGTCGTTTTCGAGTTATTCAGAATTGTAGAGATTTTAAAAAACTCAAAAATGTCTCACTAAAACTGCAATAACTCCTAAACGGTTAGAGCTACCGCCGTGGCGATGGTCTCATTCGATTCGGCATAGAAAAATCTATAGAAAATGATGCGTCACATGCCTATGTTACAAATTTCCAGAAAAGCACGAATTTTTTACCACTTCAACAGCTGTTTTCCTGGCCTTAAAATTAAGGTAGGGTTCTGTCGAGACGTTAGGACCAACTAGATACGGAACTTGATTTTTGGTAAAAATTTCAAAATTTTTCGATAACTCCTTCCCCCTGAAAAACCCCGGACGGCGGACGGCGTACGGCGTACGGCGGACGGCGTACGGCGGACGGCGTACGGCGGACGGCGTACGGCGGACGGACAAAAAATTTTTATTGCAGATATGGATTCTACACCCCTTGAAACGTAAACCAACAAATTTTCAGGGGGTGTTAAAAATTTTTTTTTCCTGACCGATTACAAAGGTTCATTTCTTAAGAAAAATGAACCAAAAATCAATATTCTCAATTGCTCCTTTAAACTTTTGTTTTAACGAAAAAAATGTCGAAATAGCTCTCTATCGGCCGAAAACGAAAGAGAAAGATTGCGTCGAAATAGAAACATCACTGAGTCACTGTCCTCCAATTTGCTTTCGTTCCTTTTCTGCGCTTGATCTCAATCGGTGTCGTTTTGGAGCGATTCCAAATACCGCGAACGCCAACAATACACGCGAACACTCGTTTCGTCGCAGCTTATCAGCTGGCGACGGCAAAGATAAATCGTAAATTCCACTATTCGAGCCGATTTTCAACTTTACGAAAGAATGAATAATAAATTGTTAGAGAAGTTTATTCATTTCTAAAATGTCGAGTTTTTTGTAACGGAAAATTTTCCGAGAGTTGGATTTCAGACTAACAAAGATACCTACTGATTTTTGCTGAGAGAATATAAGAACGTAAAAAAGCCAAATTCAAGATCCAAACGCGAACTATATTATGTAAAACAACGAGAAAAATAGTTTTTTGACAGAAATGGCACTGAGTATAGTCCAAGTTCATCGGAAACTGTCAAATTGTTAAGGAAGAATCCGGAAGACATCAGAATACTCCGAAACGAGGCCGTTCCAGCGCCATAAAAACGTTCTAATACTTCAATGAATTCGTATAGGCGTAAGAAGGTTCTGGGAAAACTCGGCTGGAAAAAAGTAAAGGATGTCAAGACAAAGAGGGTGGAAAAATAGACGAAAAGGGGAAGAAGTAGTCTCTGTTGAGTAATGGCGAGGCGAGGAATGGCCTTTTAAAGGGAACGAGGCAAAGGCGACCTTGCGGATGCGGAGAGCCAGCCGAGGCAAGGTCTTCTCCCCCTGCATCTCCATCTCCGTCTCGCTCGCCTGTTCCTGTATTTCCATCCTCCTCGCTCCGTTCTCTTTCCCGTCTTGGCCGCTTCGGTATTGCCAGTCTCCTCCCGATTCTCCTCAACCTTCTTACCCGTCCGATATCTCGTACTATCGATTGTTACTTGTCCGTAGGCATTTTTCAATGCGGAGATACCCGATTTTTGAATTTTAGTAGCACCGAAGGAACGCCGAGCAGAGGGTAGCATCGGTTCCCCTGGCGACGGAATTGACGACGGTTTCCGTGGAAACTGCCGCTCTAGAGGAGTGCCCTTAGATTGAATGGAGCTAGATGGGTTTCCATGCCAACGAAACGCCTTAACAGTTCCCGTGGTTACGGTTTCCATGGAAACTGTCGCTCTAGAGGGGTGCCAATAGATAGAGAGGGGCTACATCGGTTCCCCTGGCAACGGAGTGCCATGACAACAGTCGCCGTGGTGACGGTTTCAGTAGAAAGACACGCTGCAGAGGATTGTTCGTAGGTTAAGAGGCGCCACGTCGGTTTCCATGACAACGAAGCGCCTTGACAACCGTTCCCTTGGTCACGGTTTCCATGGAAAGCGTCACTCTAGAAAAGTGTCATTAGAGTAGGATCATCGGCACATGGTAACGGAATGCCTTGACAACAGTTCCCGTGGTAACGGCTTTCTTGGAAACTGCCGCTCCAGAGAAGTGCTCGAAAATTGAGAGCGGCAACATCGGTTTCCATGCCAACGGAGCGCCCTGACAACTGTTATCAGTTTTCACTACCGTGTTTCACAGTTTCCACATTTTCACTACACATTCTCAACGTAGCAAAAATATTGGAATGTAAAAATAAAATGAATTTCCTAGAATATTTGATTCAAAATAACGAGGAAAAATTCAATACTTAATCAAGCCCTCCTCATATCAATCGCTCTAATTGCAGGAATTGCTTGAAAAACTTGAGTGACGAGAGGTAAGAGAAGCACCTGCTTCCTGGCCCCACCAAAAATCAGGAGCCACGTCGGCCTCGCTCTTCAAAATACTACAAATTTGAGTTTCAAGTCTCTGGGAGGGGGTTAATCAATGCGCCTATTTTCCAAAAATTATATTCAACCTAAAATGGAATTTTAACTGCTTCCAATACCCGGCCCAACCGTCTTCGTTGTTCGTCTGTTGCAGAAAATGTTGATGTAACCCTTCAAGCCTTTCAATCTCAAGCCTGCGAACCGCAATGCCAGCCCCAGGTCGAACAAAGCCTTTGTTCGGTCCCCAGGAGCCCCCCGGTCCATCCATTCATTTAACCAAAGGTCAAAACTCGAAGCGACTTGTTAATTCGGTCGTTAACCTAATCGACGACTTATCTTATCGCGGGATTTCAGGAAATATTGAGTAGGCTTTCGTCGTTTGACACTTCAACATTTCTAGATAGCTTGAAGTCATGCATCTATTATCGATTATGACTAACGTCACTGTTTCCTGAGGAGCCAAGGGAAACCCAAGATGGAACTTTTGACCTACAATTCTCGTTTAGAGCGAGTCATCAAAATGTTGCGGAGCTATAGTTTTTACTTCCATATTTACAGAGTAAATGGAAGTATTGTGATCGTCCTAAAATCGAGAATCGGAACGGAGCTTCAGAAAAAACTTTTTCTCATACACATTTACTCAGAATCACTTCCCGAACAAGTGTCTGTGTCCGTGTGTCCGTCTGTGGTCATTTACAAAAATGGCCATAACTCCCTCATTTCGCAACCTTTTTTCAAATTTCTTGAACTGAAATGTTTGTCTCGGCAAGACCTAACACCCTGTTTAATCGGAATTCGGATAACGCACAGTACTTCCAAGATATTTGCATTTTTAGTGTTTTATATTTTATTTTTTTCCGGCCGCAAAAATGAACCGATTTGAGCGTTCTTGGTCTTAAAATCTTTGTTTTACCTTGCAGAATATGTGGATATTTTTTACATTCCGAAAATGTGGCGTTTTTTCATTTTAGGCGAATTTTAAAATTTTAATAGTGAATCTTTCGATATTTTTGGCATAACACCCTTAAAAGCAGTCGAAAAATGATCAAATTGTGTCTCAATTTCACGTTTCAAAATATGGAAGTATTGTGTGTTATCTACGCACCACTGGTTTAGTTTTATGAAATGTCTGCCTTGAAACCAAATTTTTGATGGATTATAACGTATTTTAAGTCCATTCTCAAGTTTCTGTGTAGGGCGGTCGAGACAAAAACTGAAAAATCAAATTGTCCTTTAATTACCGCTCTTCTCTCGTTGACGGGGGACGACATTGATTCTCACTGCTGATTAAATGCTATCGTGTGGATTTCGGTCAAAAATCATACGAATATTTCGGATAGGAATAAATTCCGAAAAAACGAAAATTAACTCACCCCAAAAAACAGACTCTTCAAGAACGAAATTCTCCTATGTAAACCAATACTTGTCAATGAACCCTTTGCTTTAATTTCAAGACGGGACAGTCGGTATAGTGTGAATTACTAGTCAATTTAGCAGCAGCTGTTGTGCCCTAACGGCACTAGCCGAGTCAGTTGCTACTAGAGGGGACACCGGGCCCCCACCCATCGGCCCCCCACTTGTATCCACTGGCTCCCGGTGTTGAACGAGTGAAAGCCGATCCGTAACCGGATGGAAGTGAACTCTATTGTTTTTTCTGCCGTTCGTGTCGCTCCTTCAACTTGTTGTCCGTTCGTTTCATCGATATAAACAATTGTAGGGGCGTAAATAGCGAAGAGCACGTCGAGGTGTTACTTTTCGAGAGGACGAATTTTTTTAACGATTGGCTCGTAGGACAGTTGGTGCGCTTACGATTTCCCAATTTCTAATTTGTGTCGAGCTGCTCACAACTTTCCCTTGCCATCTCTTGGTCAGACCATGGAAGAGTTCTTCTGGAGACGTTCTTCCATGGTCAGACTGAGCCGAGGATTTGACAGTTTTTTGGGATTTTTATACCATTATATCGATACCTTAATGCACACAGGGCATATGTCCCAAAATATCAATTTTGAGATTTCGGTACCGAAAGAATCTATAGATTCTTATATAGATTCTGATTAGTATACTCATTAGAACCTATCGATCGCTCCAAGAATCATGATCCTTTTATCTATTTTTGGGCCAAAAAAACGATATAATAGAAAAACGACAAATATTTAATGAGCGTTTATTTTGGAAGGGTTAAGTGCTACCAAAGTTCTGGTTAAACAACTTGGACTTCTGGTTAGATCTTGGCCAGACAAACATTTTTTATGTAGCGAATTTTTTTACTGGAATTGAAAACTATGGGAAAAATCTTCATTTTTGTAAATTGATCAAAAACTGATTTTGCATTTCTCTCATTATGCCATTTTTGGACAAATGCCCTTTGTGCATCAAGGTATCGATATTATACTTGATTGAATACGTAAAAAGGAAAAGAACAGTCGAGAATACGATTGATGGGGCAAGCTGATTCATAAATCATGCCACGAGCACTTGTAAACTTGCTTTGACATTTTTTCGAAATTATTTATGATAATTTAATTTTTAACGTATATTCGTCATTCAAATTCTACAAAAATGCTACAGTCCCAATTAGAGTCCTTGTCATGCGAATATAAAACGAAAATATGGGCGGAGTTTTAAAAATGAAATTTTTCTCAAGCGCTTGGCAGCCCTGATTAGGGGAATTCTGAATTGAAAATAATATAACATATTGTTACAGTTGAAGGGTAAGCGGAAGGAACGAGGAATGTCACAAAAAGTACTTTTAGAGAAAAAGCAGGTTTTGTATTTCAAATTCCATGTTTTTTCCCCTTACACCGAATCTTTCGTTGCTTCTCAGTGCGACATTTATACTTTTTTCCCCTTGGAGTTTCACTATACGGTTAGTACCTTTGAATTCCTACAAAATGCGCTATTAAGCTTGTTTTTGGGAAAAATGGACATTTCCTGTTCTTTCCCCTTACCCTTCAGTTCAATGTAGCATGGGTTACAATAGTGACCTAAGTTGAACTGTAACAACATGTTATATGATTTGTAATACGGAATTCTTCCGATGAGGGCTGCCAGGGCGAAAGCGCAAGAGAACATAATGCCAATGAGAGGAGGTCGACTTCTATCTCTCACCATCAAAATGGTTTGGAATCGAAAACCGTTTTCTATCATTTAAGAAATTTCCATATTGAATGGTTCAATTTGACCAATTTTTCAACACCGATTTTAGTGGAGACTCCATCATGACCAACGTGGAGAAGTGGGACCTAAAAGAAATTTACCATTGGTCTAAACTGGGAGTCGATGCTATTTATGCAATGCCATAAGGTTTCTTTTTATTGATACATTGGTTATTGAAATTCCCAACAATGTGGAAATTTCATGGATGCTCGAGAACATCGAATGTTTAGTATTTACAACACGGATTTTTCGAAGAAGTGCCGAACTCATTGATAAAAATAGCCCGCAAAATATTGGCACGTCAGCTGTCAGAAATTAAATTCGACCCGAGGCCACATGCGGTAAAACGGTCAATTTGTACTCGTTCGAGCGGAAATTGAGCATTCGGAACGGCGATTTTATATAAATTTTACGCTCTGTGGCCGACCCGAACAAACCTGGGGTGGTTTTGCGGGTGGTGCGGAAGAGGGTGGGAAAAGGGGCGGGGCCTATCGGTATGCGAATAATTAATTTACCCGAGAAAGCTCGACTACTGGATTATACCTGGCTCGTGTGAATTACAGACAGATAAACGCACGCAGTACTTGATGATATTGAGAGAGAGGTTTGGAATTTCAAAAGGGGTGTTAAATCCGAAAATTGGAAAATAACTTGAAATCCCGATAAATTTTTGGGTACATGAAATTTTCATCAAGCTGGTAAATAAATGCTTTTCAACTACAAAAATATTAAATATTTATACGACAAATTTTGTCGAACGATCAATGAAAAAAATTTTTACTGATTTTCTTCCTAACATTTTCAGTGTCTCTTATTGGTACCTATTTGAAAAATTGGTATTTGGTGGTTTGAACGCAGGTAAATTTTCAAAGGTATTTAAAAATTGAAAAAACTTGACCGAATATGATGGCATATTTATTACCCCGACACTTAATAATAAAATTATTACGTTTTGGACTTGGGCATCTATAAAATCAATAAATTAGTACCTAGGTGAATTATAAAAAAGTTGGCGGGTAATTAGGTACCTAGGTATCTATACCTAATGATAACTTCTGGTTATCATTTATGAGGGTTTTCATAAGAGTTGAATATTGGAGCGATACATTGATTGAAAACACTTCGTTTTGCAATATCCCTCGAATAGGAAACAACTCAACCGTTAGTTATTATTTTGTACGCCATTATTACACTATCTATAGTTAATTGTTGCATTTTCGTAAACTCCAACCGCCGATTGGCCGTAATAGCAAATTGGCCTAATCTCGAATTCAAGGGCACGGAAATGAAAGAGTTTTTCCCCGCGATAGAAGTTTACGTAACGACCGATTGTGAGCCGCTGCTGCCCTAGATACGATGGAGATTATCTGCCATTCGAACAAACAAGGGGCGGGATTACCTATTTAAACTGAGAAAAACGTATTAGATCGTATTACGAGAGTTAGAGCTACTTGATTTTTACGAGGTAGACCTTGAAAAAACACGCTCGATGATTGGTAGAAACATTATTTCAATAATATTGAAATATTATTCTTGAAATTTGAAATATTATTCAAAAAATATTATTTTTGAGATTTGGATTAGGTAAGAAAACAATATATTGCTAAGCCGAGGATAATTTTGAGGGGTTTCTTAATAAATTCATGCGGATAAACGCTACTCGGCCGCCGGGGGTAGGGCTTGCGAGAAATCCAGACACCTCTGATCATTAATCATTATATACCTACGTTAATTCTATACAACACGTTTAAACTGGAATAAAACGTAAAAACGTGCGATGCACTTGACATGTCACCAATAGCAACCGTAAGAAAAATTCGAATTAACTACCAACGTGAAATTAAATTTTTATCTCATCTTTACGTATGTGCAGTACAATAAAAAGACGTGAAGAAAACGCTTCGTGATCGAGGCTTTAGTTGTTGATCGGATAAAACCATGGAAACGGCTTAATGGAAGTTGAGACATCAAAAGTTAGTGGAAAACGCCTGTTCAGGCAGTTAATTTAACAGAGTGCGTTAAGACTAAACGCTCTAACGATTCATTTTAACCGCCGGATGGTTCAGTTAACCCGGTAAGGAATGATTTTTCGTGACAAACCGATAATGCAATTAGTCAACCGTGATGCGCTGTCAAAATGAATTGACGAACGTTTGGTCAGTGACAAATTCCATAATTGGATAGAAAGCTCAATTTTACCCCAAAAACTGAGACAAGCGTAAAATCGTCCAGAATGTAGTGTGCTAATCTCCGAAAAAATAATGTGAACTACTGTTTTCACTCATCTGTGAAAAAATGTCCTTGAAAAATTTTGCAAAGAAATTGAACGAACAGGAAGTAGGAATTGGATGAGGGGGGAAAATTTTGATCGAATTTATTCGAACACAAAGAGAGCAAATAAGAATTTAGTAAACTCGGGCCAGAAATGGTAAACCTTTGCTTTAAATGAGTAGGTAGGTATCTAATGAGAAGAAAATCAATGTGATGATCTTCGTAAAAATTTGTCATTCTTGTGTACAAACGACTCAAGTTCAATAATGGGTTTTGAATTATCAAGTACAGCTGTATGAGTTTTTTTAGAAAACGGGGTACCGACCTAATTTTTGGCAAGTCAGTAGAGAATTTTAATACTCTACGTTTGTCTCAGAATGTGGGGGATTTAAAAAAAAAAATTTAATTACCCGCAAATTAATTAAATATTTAATTAAAATTAATTAACACTTACCGGGTCATTTAGTTGAAACTAGAAAGTAATCCAGGCCCTTTCTAGCTCTGTGCAGGAGTCGCTTTGGAGAACCGGCCGAATAGAAATTGTCGAATTTTTACGCCGGGCGAACTCGCACAAAAAATCACTTGACACTGACTGTTCTCGGACGTTATCTCGGCTTGCGCTCGGAGTAAATCGCGATCGCGTCTCTCGGCGTTCGTCTGCGATCGTGAAGCGAGGAAAGCTGTCGAGTGACTGACTGGCAGGCGCGATGCTCGGCGGCTGGAGGGGAAGCTGGGGAAGCGCAGGTTGCGGCGGAGGGGTGGGGGGACTAATCTACTTCCCCTCCTGCGGCATGTCATCCTCGACACGGGAGAGAACGTGGGACGAGTCGGACCGTTCGACTTGACCGCGGCCGCTGGGGCCGGAAAGTCGTCGCAATGAGGAACGTGCATGGAAAAAAAAATAAACTGTTTTTTCGCCATAATATTCCTTGTTAGACTTCGAAAATGGTGTTATGGCAAATGACGGTTCGGAAAAGAGGTAATTAAAAGAGGAGGGAGGCTCAGTGAAAACCGCAGATTTGAAGTCGAGCGGGAAAATGGCCAGCCGCAAGGTTACACATCTTCCCGTGAACACCAGTGCAACCTCATCTGTTGTGATAGTGATAGGACGGCGATAACGGATTTTTTGCCGTTACTTTAACAAATTGCGTACAGTCACGTCCGCGCAGTGACGTCATACGGCTCACCCGCCACATTCAAAAGGGCCTTTTTCATTAGCATTTTACACCAGGAAAAATGTTGTTTTTTCGTTGTAGACCATCACTACATCATTTTTGCATCCTAAACAGCACCATTCTTGCGGAAAAAATGGATTTCGTTTTTCATGCGTGTTTCTCATTGATACCATTGACCGTTGACCAATACCGTTGATACCGTTGACGGATACCTTTTTTTTTGGTCATATATCAGGGGTAGGGCCTCAAGGGAAAACTGTCTCCCTCGTAGAGCTTTCGAAAATTTATATTTTCTTCATATTAGAGACAGGTCTATTCAGTCACATTATGATCACTGTCTGATACTTGGCATTGAAAATTGAGTTGTCTACTCGTTTGAGGCAAGATTTCACAAAAAAATTCAAATTTCGATTACCCAGCTCATCAATGGAAATTGTCGGTTATGGTAACGTCGTTGACAGATTTATCACTAGATTAAACGTCTATGTTCGAGGCGTTGAAAGTCTGGTAAAATCGGGCATCAAATTTGACCAAACGTCAATTTCTCTCTTTTTGCAAGCCAAATGGCAATCAAAATTCAGACCAAAGAAGAAAATCGCTGAAACCGGATCTTCGCAATTTTGAGATGATTCCGAATTGATTTTTCTACTAAATACCCAAGCCGTGTGTATTATAACAATTATGGTAGATTAATTTCTTTATAATTTCAATGGTACCTACTTTGATGGACATTAGGAAATTTTTTTGCAATGAATTGATCATGAACAGATACAAGTTCACCCAATAGTCAATAAAGTAGGTACCTATAATGAATTTATAGCACTCGGAGGTTTAATACTAATGGAAAAATCCCAAAAAATACTTATTTCCCCCCCCCCCCCCCTGACACCGAAAACGATTGAAACCAGTGGTGACGTATAAAGAACTAAAATTTGTACGATGCATAGAGGCCCAAGTCAATAAAATGGTTGATTCAGCTGCTGTCTCAATAAAAAATCCCAAAAAAAACACTTTGTCAATTTGAAAAAACTTAGCTTTTCTGGGTTTTTTTTTCGTATAACTAGAGAACGAAATGCTATTGAGCAACTTCCTCTTTACTCGATTTTCCCGTTATTGGTGGTGTTCACCAAAAACAGCTTTTTCTGCCACCCTCAACTAAATTTTTAAAAATTGCCTAATTTTCTGCTACAAAGGCCAATTCGTTGGAAAACCAGTGGTGCGTAGATAACACACAATACTTCCATATTTTGAAACGTGAAATTGTGACACAATTTGATCATATTTTGACTGCTTTTAAGGGTGATTAGGTCAAAAATATAAAAAAATTCACTATTAAAATTTTAAAATTCGCCCAAAATGAAAAAACGCTACATTTTCGGAATATAAAAAATATCCACATATTCTGCAAGGTAAAACAAAGATTTTAAGACCAAGAACGCTCAAACCGGTCAATTTTTGTAGCCGGAAAAAAATAAAATAGAAAACACTAAAAACTCGATTATATCGGAAGTACTGTGCGTTATCCAAATTTCGATTAAACAGGGTGTTAGGTCTTGGCGAGACAAACATTTCAGTTTAAGAAATTTGAAAAAAGGTTGAGAATTGAGGGAGTTATGGTCATTTTTGTAAATGACCACAGACGGACAGACGGACAGACGGACAGACAGACAGACGGACAGACGGACGTAACGGACACACAGACACTTGTTCAGGAAGTGATTCTGAGTAAATGTGTATAAGAAAAAGTTTTTTCTGAAGCTCCGTTCCGATTCTCGATTTTAGGACGATCACAATACTTCCATTTACTCTGTAAATATGGAAGTAAAAATGAATGGAGACGTTTATTGGAAGAATCGCCTTTCGTTTAAGCCGAAATCAAGGTTTTTGCAATTTCTGTGATCAATCAGCATCGTAATTTCTTTTCGAAAATCGAATCGAATCATAAACTATTGTAAATAATGAATTACTGAAAATAAAAAAGGCAATCGACGGCTTTCTGCGCCAAGCCGGGAACGCCGCCTTGTCCGAGCGAGCGACACCGCAGCTCCGCAAGGCTGGTAAATATCCCGAGCGGGAAAAGCCCCGCGGCTCCTCAAGGCTGGTCAAGGAAACGTGTGCGCTACAGGCTCCTCATCCTCCGCCCGTCCCCTGACGCGGGGCGTAAGCGTACGTCACTGGGCGTTTTGATTGTTCAGAGCCGTCGTCACTCGCCGCCGACGTCTCCGTCACTTGCCAACTGTTGCGTCGGATCGGGGAAACGAATGAAAAATTCCGATAAAACAAAATTGACATTTTTTAATGAGTTGCAAATTACGAGCAGTTTTGAAGATTGGGAATTGCTTAGTTTATCCCTGTCACCGAAGTCGGATAATTTGAAAGTAATTTGTCAGAGCCGAGTCAGAAGCAGAATTTTCAATAATTTGTTTGAAAATATAAAAGTATTCTAGTGCACGAAAGGCACGGAGTATTTTCATAATTTGAAGTGACCGTTTTAGAACCAAATTAACGATATTTTGACTAGTTTTCCAGCTGCTATTAGGATAAAAAACTAATAAATGTGCGTTGAAAATTTAGAAACGTTTCATCATAGAAACGTTGAGCCATAAAAATCGTATACCTCCTGTAGACATAATTACACCCGAATTGACAAGTTTTTGGCCCGGTAAAAAATAAAAAACTCGAAATTATCCTCAGTTTGTACCGATATAACAAAACTGTTGAATTTTTAGGCATTGCATGCTTTTGAATAACGAAAAACCTCAAAAAACAGTTTCTCCTTTGTATAGCGGTATTAAAAAGTTCCAAAATCAATAGACATTTTTTAAATCGATTCGAGAAATTTCTTAAATTAATTCAAGCAATTAAAAATTCAACTCGAGGAATTTTTAAATCAATTTAGGAAGTTTTTCAATTGTTTTGAAAATTTCTCCAATTTTTCCAAGCTTTATGAAGAATTTTCAGTGATTTGGATTATTCTCAAATTGAATTTGGAGAATTCTCAATTTGACTTGGAAATGATATTATGCTTGTAACATGAACATGTTTCAAGGCATCAGGAAAAGTTGAACCCCTCGAGTCGGCCTAATATTCCATTACGTGTCGATTTTCGCTTATCAGAGGACCATTAGCAAACAGATAAGATTATTTCTCCTCTCTGAGGTCTTCCTCAACAATAACAACTTCGTACTAACCTTTCGAAGAATATCCAGATTCAGGACATTCCTTCGAATCGAGTCAGTTCAAATTCGTCAAATGGAAGTACTATGTGTGCTATCGATGATCTCAAATCTCGGTTCACCGTGGTAAACGTGTTATCGACTTCCTCACGTACAAAGGAACCAAAGAGAGGGTCAGATTAGACAAAGGCCGAACAGCACCTGCGATCCCGAGGGAAACTCAACCAGCTGGCCACGGTAGGCAACTCGTCTATCGAAACTGGTCATGTACACCTTAGAACACCTTTTAGAACATATTTTTTCGTGGGCAACTTATATGCTTAATAGCAGGATTCAGCAGCAGATTTTGTGGTTTCAAATTCGAAATTCATTCTACTTAATTCCAAAAATACCATGTTATAAATTTAGAAAAAGTTTATGCAATTATAATTTCTATTTATTTTGGGATTTCTAACAAAGAAATATCGAGTTATCATTTTTTTAAATGATTTGCCAACTTGTCTCAATTTAATTTTTTACATGCTGGAAAAATGAATCGATTCGAGACCTCAATAATCGGGTAGGGCCCTTTTTGAAAAAATTGGTTCAAACTTCTGCGCATAGAAATTCGTATTTCTTGAGTCGTTGGCCCTGTTTTGTGTTATACTGACATTTCCCAAAATTTACAAATTTTTGTTGTTTCTTCGTGTCAGAAAAACGGAGGCCGCTCAAAAAACGCCTCGTCCGATATTAGCGAACCGCTACGTCAGCCTTGTCATTCTAGGGCGGGCGCTGGAGGTGGCGCTCCTCGCGGCCGGCAGCCGTAACTAATGACGGGAGGAGAGCAAATTAGCCGGAGAGCGCCTTCCACTATCACGTATTTACGGGCTGGCAGAACAAGCTGCGCTCAACGTCAAGGGGACGCGGGGGGGAGGCCTTTACCGAGCCGCTTGTTTCACTTCCACCCGCTGAACTGAGGCTCGTATCGGTACGGATAGGCATGTCACCGGATGAGCTGGGTGTCGCGAAATATTGCGGGGGCCCTTAGCAACTAGATCGGAAAGGAACTAAATTGAGGCATATAGTTCCGAAACCGGCTCGATCGAAACTTGAAAAATTACCAAGAAACGCAAAAACATTTTCACCTGAAGCATACTATCGGAGCGAAACCACTTTTCCGGAAGGAATGGAAGATCGACCCTCAAAGTTTATGGAACTCAGTGATCAGGATAGGGGTCACGACAGGATAGGGGTCCTGTTTAAGTTGTTAAAATTAAGCCCGGATGTTTTCGATTTTATAATTTCCTTCAACCTGCAATAGAAATTGATTTAATTGGTTTTTTCACAAGTGACGACGGCGTTATGCCCATGCCTTGAGTCTCCAAGCCCTGGGGAAGATAGAATATACTATCAAAAGCTCGGCAAAGGCCTATTCTGTTGTGACCTCTATCCTGATCACTGACTTCCACTTTTCCGGAAGCGTTTCCCTATCGGGTTGTGCCGGATTTGGATTTGGGTGGTCGATCATGAACTTGAGGAAAACGGAAAAAAATTTATTTCGAAAAAACATGGATTGAGGATATCTTTAAACTCAATTTTTTCATGTCCATAGTCATGTTTGATACTATAAAATTGATAGAGCTATGAACCGTGACTCTCGCGAAACTAATTTTTTCATCAGCCTCTCACGAAATGCTGATGTGAATATTCATCGCGGAGTGATATAAATGAATGTCCAACTTCCTCAACTACCTTTATGACTTTTTGAACCACTGCCATACAATACTTGGCGTATCGTAGACTCGAACCCAACGCCGTCGTCACTCGCTGCTGGTTTCCCGTGTCCCCTGTCGCCTTCCCCTGCGTTGACGGCCGCAGCCTTCACCTCGAGAGCTGAACTGCCTCCGATCCGCATAGAACAGCTTACGAGACGCTATATCCCTCTAAACAATTTATTACGATCTCCATTATAGTGGAGGCAGCTCTAATTGCGAGCGGGGCGAAATTGAAATTAATGAAATATTATTCGTCAACTACGAATCGAATGTAATTCGTACGTGGAAACACATTTGTCAGCTCAGTTTTGTAAAACACCAAATCGGTAAATCCGAAGAAAATTTCAATGAAAAAAAATTAAATTAAACAGGCCTGATAGAATTTTGCGAAATTACCTTTTTATAGAACTTCTATTTTTTTAGGTCAATGTTTTTACGGTCATTGATATGCACTCGAACAAGTGAATTTGTTCGAATGTTCAAGAACTTGCTTATTATACAAAAATAATTATCTTACCATCATGATGGATTAGGTACTCAGTGGCCCGACGTTTTACGGCTATTCGACACATTTCCGCGTGTCGCAGATGCAGGGTCGTTATTTAAGATTGAAAAAAATAGTTTTATCGACAAAAACTACAGTTTTTAACATTTTATGTCCGTGACATTTAATAAAGGTAACATATTCAGCAACCAATTCCTGGTCGATAGGCTCTTCAATCGATTACATCAGCAGGAATTTTTCTGTTCTATACCAACTGCACATAAGCGTGGGTTTTTCAAATACTGATCAGATATATCGTGACTGCAATTCATTTTTTAATCAGGGTATTTGCGGTTAATGATCAATGTCAGCGGACTGGCACTCGAACCGATCGCTGAACAAGATTCAACCGGTACTCGATCGATAATTTTATCTCGAGTAGGTAGGCCTATCCGCGAAAGGTTCGAGAGCCGCAAGGTAATCATGGTTAACCTCAATCTACGCAAGCTTGGAATGGAAAGCTGCGGCTAACTATATGATGTTGGAATTCTGAATAATTTGATTATTAATTTTGAATTGAAATTACATTTATGTTCAGAATAATTTTACCTCACAATAAAACCGTAACTCGAAGTCAAACTCACAATGAAACTGAAAATCAAACTCATAATCAAACTCGAAGTCAAACTCACAATGAAACTGAAACTAAAGCTCATAATCAAACTCACAATGAAACTAAAACTCAAACTCATAATCAAACTCGAAGTCAAACTCACATTGAAACTGAAACTCAAGCTCATAATCAAACTCACAATGAAACTGAAACTAAAGCTCATAATCAAACTCACAATGAAACTGAAACTCAAGCTCATAATCAAACTCGAAGTCAAACTCACAACCAGTGGTGCGTAGATAACACACAATACTTCCATATTTTGAAACGTAAAATTGTGACATAATTTGATCATATTTTGACTGCTTTTAAGGGTAATCAAGCCAAAAATATCAAAAAATTCACTATTAAAATTTTAAACTTCGCCCAAAATAAAAAACCGCCACATTTTCGACATTTAAAAAATATCCACATATTCTGCAAGGTAAAACGAAGATTTGAAGACCAAGAACGCTCAAATCAGTTCATTTTTGTGGCAGGAAAAAATAAAATAGAAAACACCAAAAATGCAAATATATCGGAAGTACTGTGCGTTATCCAAATTTTGATTAAACAGGGTGTTAGGTCTTGCCGAGACAAACATTTCAGTTCAAGAAATTTGAAAAAAGGTTGAGAATTGAGGGAGCTACGGTCATTTTTGTAAATGACCACAGACGGACAGACGGACAGACGGACAGACAGACAGACGGACAGACGGACGTAACGGACGTAACGGACACACAGACACTTGTTCAGGAAGTGATTCTGAGTAAATGTGTATAAGAAAAAGTTTTTTCTGAAGCTCCGTTCCGATTCTCGATTTTAGGACGATCACAATACTTCCATTTACTCTGTAAATATGGAAGTAATGAAACTGAAACTAAAGCTCATAATCAAACTCACAATGAAACTGAAACTCAAGCTCATAATCAAACTCGAAGTCAAACTCACATTGAAACTGAAACTCAAGCTCATAATCAAACTCACAATGAAACTAAAACTAAAACTAATAATCAAACTCGAAGTCAAACTCACATTGAAACTGAAACTAAAAATAATTATCAAACTCGAAGTCAAACTCACATTGAAACTGGAACTAAAACTTATAATCAAACTCGAAGTCAAACTCACAATGAAACTAAAACTAAAACTCATAATCAAACTCGAAGTCAAACTCACATTGAAACTGAAACTGAAACTCATAATCAAACTCGAAGTCAAACTCACAATGAAACTAAAACTAAAACTCATAATCAAACTAGAAGTCAAACTCACATTGAAACTGAAACTAAAGCTCATAATCAAACTCACAATGAAACTGAAACTCAAGCTCATAATCAAACTCGAAGTCAAACTCACAATGAAACTTAAACTAAAACTCATAATCAAACTAGAAGTCAAACTCACATTGAAACTGAAACTAAAGCTCATAATCAAACACACAATAAAACTGAAACTCAAGCTCATAATCAAACTCGAAGTCAAACTCACGATGAAACTAAAACTGAAACTCATAATCAAACTCGAAGTCAAACTCACATTGAAACTGAAACTAAAAATCATTATCAAACTCGAAGTCAAACTCACATTGAAACTGGAACTAAAACTTATAATCAAACTCGAAGTCAAACTCACAATGAAACTAAAACTAAAACTCATAATCAAACTCGAAGTCAAACTCACATTGAAACTGAAACTGAAACTCATAATCAAACTCGAAGTCAAACTCACATTGAAACTAAAACTAAAACTCATAATCAAACTAGAAGTCAAACTCACATTGAAACTAAAACTGAAACTCATAATCAAACTCGAAGTCAAACTCACATTGAAACTGAAACTAAAGCTCATAATCAAACTCGAAGTCAAACACACAATGAAACTAAAACTGAAACTCATAATCAAACTCGAAGTCAAACTCACATTGAAACTGAAACTAAAGCTCATAATCAAACTCGAAGTCAAACTCACATTGAAACTAAAACTAAAACTCATAATCAAACTAGAAGTCAAACTCACATTGAAACTGAAACTAAAGCTCATAATCAAACTCACAATAAAACTGAAACTCAAGCTCATAATCAAACTCGAAGTCAAACTCACGATGAAACTAAAACTGAAACTCATAATCAAACTCGAAGTCAAACACACAATGAAACTAAAACTGAAACTCATAATCAAACTCGAAGTCAAATTCACATTGAAACTGAAACTAAAGCTCATAATCAAACTCGAAGTAAAATCACATTGAAACTGAAACTCGAACTCATCAGTTTCATTGTGAGTTTGACTTCTAGTTTGATAATGAGTTTTAGTTTTAGTTTCATTGTGAGTTTGACTTCGAGTTTGATTATGAGTTTTAGTTTTAGTTTCAATGTGAGTTTGACTTCGAGTTTGATTATGAGTTTTAGTTTCATTGTGAGTTTGACTTCGAGTTTGATTATGAGTTTTAGTTTCAGTTTCAATGTGAGTTTGACTTCGAGTTTGATTATGAGTTTTAGTTTCAGTTTCAATGTGAGTTTGACTTCGAGTTTGATTATGAGTTTTAGTTTCAGTTTCAATGTGAGTTTGACTTCGAGTTTGATTATGAGTTTTAGTTTCAGTTTCAATGTGAGTTTGACTTCGAGTTTGATTATGAGTTTTAGTTTTAGTTTCATTGTGAGTTTGACTTCGAGTTTGATTATGAGGTTGAGTTTCAGTTTTATTGTGAGTTTGACTTCGAGTTTGATTATGAGTTTTAGTTTCAGTTTCAATGTGAGTTTGACTTCGAGTTTGATTATGAGTTTTAGTTTTAGTTTCATTGTGAGTTTGACTTCGAGTTTGACTGTGAGTTTGGGTTTCGGTTTTATTGTGAGTTTGACTTCGAGTTTGATTATGATTTTTAGTTTTAGTTTCATTGTGAGTTTGACTTCGAGTTGATTATGAGTTTGATTTTCAGTTTCATTGTGAGTTCGACTTCGAGTTTGACTATGTGTTTGACTTCGAGTTTGACTGTGAGTTTGGGTTTCGATTTCATTGTGAGTTTGACTTTGAGTTTGATTATGAGTTTTAGTTTTACTTTCATTGTGAGTTTGACTTCGAGTTTGACTGTGAGTTTGGGTTTCGGTTTTATTGTGAGTTTGACTTCGAGTTTGATTATGATTTTTAGTTTTAGTTTCATTGTGAGTTTGACTTCGAGTTTGATTATGAGTTTGATTTTCAGTTTCATTGTGAGTTCGACTTCGAGTTTGACTATGAGTTTGACTTCGAGTTTGACTGTGAGTTTGGGTTTCGATTTTATTGTGGGTTTGGCTTCGAGTTTGACTATGAGTTTTAGTTTTACTTTCATTGTGAGTTTGACTCCGAGTTTGACTGTGAGTTTGGGTTTCGGTTTTATTGTGAGTTTGACTTCGAGTTTGATAATGATTTTTAGTTTTAGTTTCATTGTGAGTTTGACTTCGAGTTTGATTATGAGTTTGATTTTCAGTTTCATTGTGAGTTCGACTTCGAGTTTGACTATGAGTTTGACTTCGAGTTTGACTGTGAGTTTGGGTTTCGATTTTATTGTGGGTTTGGCTTCGAGTTTGACTATGAGTTTT
Organism: Nesidiocoris tenuis; assembly: GCA_036186465.1. NCBI lineage: Eukaryota > Metazoa > Arthropoda > Insecta > Hemiptera > Miridae > Nesidiocoris > Nesidiocoris tenuis. Next base: position 14,816,480 of record AP028912.1, read on the forward strand.
AGTTTTACTTTCATTGTGAGTTTGACTCCGAGTTTGACTGTGAGTTTGGGTTTCGGTTTTATTGTGAGTTTGACTTCGAGTTTGATTATGATTTTTAGTTTTAGTTTCATTGTGAGTTTGACTTCGAGTTTGATTATGAGTTTGATTTTCAGTTTCATTGTGAGTCCGACTTCGAGTTTGACTATGAGTTTGACTTCGAGTTTGACTGTGAGTTTGGGTTTCGATTTCATTGTGGGTTTGGCTTCGAGTTTGACTATGAGTTTGAGTTTCTGTTTTCCGGCTCCAGTCGATTCTTCGAGTAGGTATATTGCGGAATGCCTCGCATAAAATAAAATGTCAAATTTCACGCGAGAGGGAGGAGAATTTGCCTTTTCAATCCTGTATCGCAAGCGGCGGCTGTCATAGCGAAAATTCGGTTAGGTCTCGATTCCTCGTTTGACCGGCGAACATCCTGGCTTTGTTGTTATGGTAATCGAGTCGGATAATGAATAATGAAGTGCGATCCCATCGGAATACGTGGATGCACGTAATGCATTTGTAACGCACTTCGAGAAATGCATACGCTGCACATCGCGAATTAGCCGTATTAAATCTCAACTTCGGCGTATCGGACATCTCCGCCGCGGAGGGCCGGCCGGTTGGAAACTGCCGATTTCAACACAATATGGGTTAATCAACAATGGACGGGGGGCAGAGACCCCCGCGAGAGAGCGATTTTACCACCTAACAGAGAACATTGGCCGCCAAGCGATGGACTACATCCAGGGGGACGGGGTTCAGGAGCCAGCACTTTCGCTAGATGATCGGCCGACCGTCTAAATCCTGCGAATGTTGTCGTAGCAGAAGGAAAACCGGAAGGCCGTTATTATAATTTTCTATTTTTATATTAGTTTCTTCTATGATAGAAGACCATCGATATTTTCAGGATGTATCCAAAGCAAGGTAAAAAGTCGAAGATCGAGTCGAGAAAAAAGCGTATTAGTGTTCTTATTTCTACTTCGATCAACGATTCCTCGTTCTATAGATCAAGGAAAAACTTATTTTGAGAAAACCCCTCTATAGTAGCTTAATTCGACACACTCATCAGTCAAAATGCAGATGAAATAATTGCTGAACCCTGGTGGCTGAACCCCATGACGAAAAATCAACGTCCCTATACGATTTTCCGAAAAAACTTTTAAAAATTGTATCTTGGAAACTGTTTGAGATAGGAAAGTGGGGTTATTGGCGTCATTTGTTCCACTTTTGGAAAGGTCACCCAAATCATTTTCTTACACCAAGTTTGGGACACCCTGTGCAGCGTTCTCATGTTATTCATTTTCCATATTATGGCCATTTTACTGAATCTGAATTGAAATGATGAAAACAAAAAAATTCGAATTTTCGGTGATACGACAGGTGATACGAATTCGGTGACTTTGAAACCCACGATGTATTATTCAAAATATCGTGTATTATTTTTGTCATTCCTGTTTCTTAAACCTGCGTTCAAATTATAGTTGCCATTCAAGTTTATAACCATTCAAGGCTTGATCTCATCAGATTATCCATCACTCGAACCAAAAACAAATTGGGTACGTCTAACTTAATGTTAATTTTTATCCAATTTGTAAAAACCCGAACTTTTTGGATCCTCATCGACTCTGCCTCTTCAAATAAAGGGGTAAGCAAGTTTGCTTAATAGTTATTTGAATATGGTAGTGCAACTGTCCCTCGTTTGTATCCCTCCCCCTTAGCTGATTTTGGGACAGGTAAGTACAAAAATGTTTGCTTTCTTAAAACTGATAAAAAAGTGTCAATTATTCGAATGTGAAAATTGGACTAGAAAATTACGAGTTTTAATAAACCCAAGATAGGCATAATAGATGATTTTGTCCTATCGCCGCGAGCATGGATTCGGAGAGCATGGCGTCAGACCTTGCATGGCTACGGCAAAGGCAACAATCCGTTCGCGCGATTTAGTTCACCGTCAGGTTCTGATGCCAGGAATGTTTGCATAGCTAAATGCAGCCAACGCCGCAGCTTTCCCGTCTCGCTCCGAGCTGAGCACATCCATGCATCTTCCGAAAGCCAGCATAGTATTGGGCTCTGTTTATTTGCACTGTTGAATTGGGTAGAGCAAGGAGGTTTGACATGTTGCTACCATTAACCCTTTAAAGGCAAAAGGGAATCAATACCCCGGCCATGCCGTACCCCTGTTTCACCCTTCGGCTCGTTCATAATAGCCTTTTCTTCTTTTTCGGCCTCCTCGTTCACCCCTGCGGACGCCGTCGAACGTCGAGGGTGAATGATGAGCTGCTGAGGGTTCCAGTGAATAGAACCGGATCGGTTTAAGGGCGGACGGATGAAAAACAAATCCACCGCCACCGAATGTAAAATATTCCCAGCGGACGACGATATTATTTCCGATTCGGTCGTTGAGGTTTCGGCGAGGCGATGAGTCAAGATTATGACAAAAGCGGTTGATAAATCGAGGCAGAAATGTCGTTTTTATCTTGTTCTGCGACTGCTATCCTATGCGATACCTAGTTGAGTCATTGTCTGCCGAAATACGCAGGCGTGTAAATCTCTATTACTTTTGGCCAGACCCCCAAAACTGCGTGGAGGCAATTCTTTCGATAAACTATCGAGAACGTCGAAAAACTAGCAGTAATAACATGCGTAAAAAGCGGCTACAAAAAGGCTTCATTATTCGACGGACCGTTAAATCGGCTTACCATGCGACAAAGAGGAATCCCGTCTAGTATTACCTAATGCTCCTCGGGCGTAACATTTCAACACAAGGAAATGACATTAGACAAGTAATAGAAAACTCCAAGCTGACATCTCTCATGTTTTGGGACGGGTTCTGACTGTTTCAGGCTTCGAAAGTCCAACCTTACCTGAGGTCCATGAACCTTGTCTCGGGCTTGGAGCGAACTCCTCGCACTTGATATTCCTGGCTGCTCTTTCTCGCCCTCCGCAAGCCTGGCCGGGTTGTTTACCAGTTTCTCCGCTTCCTGCTGATAAAACTCGGCTCGCCCGGGGAAACAAGTGAATCGTTCGGACGCGAAGGGAATGGCAGAACAGGTATTATGGTGATGTAAAGTATCCGATTTGAAGTTGACAATATTCGCGGGGTGTGCTATTATCAGGCTAAGCGAGTACGGGATACAGAAATCTCATTAGGGGTAGGGGGGTACCCTAGTCGACGAACGGCTCTCGACTACAAATCCAAACAGATGTCGACTTCCTCCAGGGATGTATAGGAAATATACATGAGGAGATGAGCTGCAAAACTTGTTCGTCCCTTTTTTCAAGAAAATTGTCCCAGCTGTGGAGTCTGAATTTTTTTTTCGCTTTTTCGAAAAATGCTATTGGTTTGGACCAAAGCTGTTTAGATAGCATGAAAACAGGCCCTCGTGAAACCCTTTGTTTTAAAATGCATTGGGATGCTCAAGGTTGTCCTTGATTTCTGCGATTGCATTTTCCTGGAAAAAGAGAGTTTTTCAGCTCAGCTCTTCACATGAAAATGCCGTCAGTTTTTGGCCTCTTATCGCTTTGGCTCTGGGTCTGGGTCTGGGGTGTCACTTGGGATTTAGGAACGTAAACAGGCATAGGTACCTCCCATCCAAGGAAAACATATTCTTGAAGGAAACAGACATTCGTCTACAGTTTTAGCCTAGGTCCAGGCATCTATGCTTTCTCTGATTTGGATGTTTGGAAAACCTTTGAAAAATTTGCCGTTCTATGGTGTGCAAACCTAGGAGGCAACCTAGGTAAACTGAAGTAGGTCGATATAAGCATAACTTGTTGATGTAGCATTTTCTGTCAAACCATCTTTTCGTTTCGTTTTCCAAGTACCAACTGATGACTCAATCTGCTTACAGATCTTTCTAACGGTCCACCAAAAACTGGGAAACGTTATCGGGTGAAAGTACGGAGGCAATGTGAGCAAAGGGCGTTCTCTCTGTCTCTCTGGTGGACCATTATCTATTCTTCGAACCTGACTTATTCGAGGAACTAATAGCTCATTCGCACGGATTAGATTGTCAAGATCATCTATTCTTCTGTCTTAGGTGTCACTTCAGCTTATTAGTGATGACTCATCGTTCGAATATTTCATTTTTGAACGGGTCGACCATTGTGGAATATTTTTCGAAAGCTCATTTCGACAATGCAGTGAAAAGCGACGTTTGAGTTTGTTCAACCTCGTCCAATGTCGGGGCAGCGCCCTCAGTCAGCTTTCACTGAATATTCTTCTTCGCCGTTCCCAACTCCTCGTTCGCAGTTCCCATCCAGCGCAATCTGAGATAATACGAGCTCATCCCGATATATCCCTCTCTACTGAATTGCTCACGCTATCAAAACTGGCGTATGTTTTACGCCGGTAACTATTGCCATAATCTCATCCCCCAGCTCCAAACATGTCCATCTCTGCAGCCAAAAACTCTCAAAACCATACAAAAAATTATTTTTGAAAATTCGAAAATTTGTATCTGACAGCTTTGGTCATTATCTAACACTATTTCCCACTTTTTTCAGAAAATTGTGTTTTTAGGTGGTATTTCCTATTTAGGAACATGTTGCTCAAAAATGTTTGATTTCAATGATGATTTTATGGGGCTTGAATTTTTTGAGCATTTTTTTTGGGTTCCTCGTTTGATTTAGGGGAAGTGGGGGTAAGATGGCGAACCTAAGCTTCTAAGATTTTTTCTAGGCTCTGTGAGCAGCCAGGCGAGTTGTAAATGGAACTATTCGTTTTAGTAATTACCCGAGTACAACATACATTTTTTTCAAATTTTACATTCAACTGAAAGATGTCAAAAAAATAAATTTTCGGAAAAATGTAAATTTCGCCATCTTACCCCACGTTGTGGGTAAGATGACGAATGGCCCGGGGTAAGATGACGAATGGGGGTTAAGATGGCAAATTGACAAAAATTTGAACGGAAATCATACAAACTTTACTCAAAACAGAAATTTAGACGAAGTAGAACTATAAAATCTTCAATTAGGGGCGCAGAAGTCACATTTCCACTGCTGATGAGCGGCTTCTTCTCGTTCCAACCATTATCGGTTTTCAATCGATCCCTGCAAGACAATTAATTATTAAGAGAAACAGTGTGTTTAGAATGGTGTAAAATTGTGATTAGATACATAATTCACAATCGAAAAGTAATGTGGGGGTAAGATGGCGATACCCCAAACCTTTCGTCATCTTACCCACACAGAAATTCGTCATCTTACCCCAGCCCACCATATTTTTTTGAAACTGGTGCATCAACATGCAGCTTAAAGCAAACGACTTCATTTTCCAGTAAAATTGTAGCTTACGAATTGTAGATTTGGAATATTGAAACGTGGAATTCAAATGACTTACCAAAAAATCGTAGTCGCCTAGGAAAAGTGGAGCAAAAGTTACATCACACATCTTCGAAATCGAACTTTGTTGTAACTACCATGTTTCGAGACGGGGGCGCGAACGTCCGCCGTTGACTTACGAGTATTACCACTATAGGTCACTGGTGACGCTGGAACGGTGTCTCTAACTATTTTCAATCAGGAGAAAATCACAATTCGTCATCTTACCCACCTCGTCATCTTACCCCATCTTCCCCTACCATAGAAAAGGGTGTATTCCGGGAAAAATTCAATAATTTTTTCTCTTTGTAAAAACCGAGAAACCCAAAAAGTGAGAAATGAAAAAAATGTCAACAAGAAACAAAACCGACTCCAAAAAAGCGTGAAAAAGTTTAACGGTTTTATTTGTTAAAAACTTCTAGTCCAAGGGATTGATAAAAAATTAAAATTGATTTTCATTGATAATAAGCTCATTTTATGGTGAGCTTCGGTATCGATGATAATTTTTGTAAACGGTTATTTTCTGCCTGGTCGATCTGACGTTAAAACTGCGGACTGCCGGCCTAACCGAGCTGCGCATTATTGAAGACGTCATTGTTGACTGTTTACTTGTTTCGTCCAAGGCCAGGTGGCCAGGTCACAAATCATCGTCAGAGAACCTCAATTTTCAAATCACCGACTCAACCATTCTGACTAATTGTCTCCTCTTTGTTCAGCTTAGTGCCTCCGGCGATTTCGTTTCGCATTATGTTCGCTAAAATTTGAATTCCTTTCTCAATCCTAACTCAACTCTGACGTTAAAACCCTCACTAGTGACAAACCGATTCTTAGGGGTTATTTGTCTCTCGGATCTAAGAAGTCTTTCAACTTCTACCTACCTAGTTGGAGAAAGGGGAAACGAAAAGTTTTAAATAGACCTTGTTGACTCTGTTGGGGCTGTATCACTGTTTCAATCACATATCACACGACATGGGACAGGGGACAGCGCCTGACTATATCTCAACTCGTCCCCCAGTTCCCTGTTTCTTTCTATTTCTTCGTACGAACATCTGCTCTCCTTCGGAGGTTTTTCTCTATCGCTTCAACAAACAGTTTGCTCCTAACCTCGATAAGACCGCCTAGTCAAGGGATTTGGTCTGAAATCGGATACAACAACGACAGCGGGTCATGCGAAAAATCCGATTTCTTCGTTTTTGAGTTTGCAGGGTTCGATTCGAGCAAACTCGCGTCAGAATTGATGGGGAATTTCTAAGTCGACCTCTACAATAACGATGGCTATTCTGCCCTGACCTATGCCCTGTTGATAAGCTAGGTAACGTGAACTGGGAGTCGGAGGGATACAGCAGGACATCGGGAATACAAGATGTCCCAAACTTGGTAAACAAAATAAAGCAAAAGACCGCCAATCGCTCTTTTACATCTCAATTCGTTTCCAAGATACGATATTTTAAAGTTTTTTTCCAGGAAAACCGCGTTTTGCTATAGACCTATGTACCTACCTGTACATAATCCCACTTATCATCTCCTATTCAAGAAATTTTTTCCAACTTTTGTGGATATCTGGATTTAACGTTAAATATCCAATACTTCAAGTCAAAAACAAACTCCTGTAAACCGCAATTGCAGTTCCTACATCGAAAATCGTAAAAATCGTTACAACTGAAAATACTGAACTGAAAATATTGAGCGTTAACTAGATTTTTAGAATAAGTTTCTGGAGATGTCAAATTTCAGGTAAATTCCATTTAATCAGCTGTCTGATGATGCGGTTGACTATCTTTCGATTAAATAGTGAGGTAGGTATATAGTGAATACTTTGAAATTCAGGGGTAGGTATAGCATAATAAATACGGCGAACCATTTACCTACTTACAGTCTCAGATTATCGACACATTTTCCTCAGTTGAAATAAGAATCGAGAAATCTGAGGATTTTTTGAATTTATTTTTCTCCTTTGATCGAATTGATTAAACGTTGCACCGATCACCGCTTCTCACATTGCCATTGTCAGTTTCTTTATTCAAGAAAAAATGCGGTTGATGCGATGGACTGTATCGGGGGCTATTACAATAATCAAATGCCCTTGCTGAAATCCGACTAAACGGAGTCATATTGGCCGGGATGTCCGAGCGAATGTAATAAATTAACAACCGTTCAACCGTTGAGGCGGAGAGCACGTTGAAACTCGTTTCACTCGCAGCTGGCCATGAATTGTTTATTTTGTCAGATACGGACTCGGTTTATTGATTGCCAACCAACGCACGGAGATAAACGCAGAAAATACCGAGAAAACATTCGTTCTGACCGCAGTTTTCAATCCATTCGAAAAAGGGTAAAAATTTTCGGGTAAACATTCGACTAACGAATCAATCCGCTGATGGACGATTTTGTTTTCGCACAATTTACCGAAAGTGCAGAACGATCGCGTTTGAGCTTAGTTAAAAGACTTCGTCAATAAATTAAGGGTTAAGCGGAAAAGTGCGACCGGGATACGGAAATTTTAGGATAATTTTGCACTAGAGATTATACTTAGTTGACATTTTTTTCGTGATTCGCATTTTTATTTTTTGAACATCAACCTGAATAATAGCTGCATTGGTGTAGTCAATGGGTAGGGTTTCCTACCAAAATTGATTTGGCATTGTATCCATTTACAAAATAACCGCCACCATTAGAGCATCTGGAAGCGTCACTTTTGACCGCTTTAAATGCCTCTTTAAAGGGTCGTACGGTCAATTTAAAACGGCTCCTTCGAGGGATTCGAGATAGGAAAACGTAGGTACGTAGCGACATTACCTGACTGCACGAACAATTGTTCGGGGCCTCTTGCTACCTGACCTGTTGTACTTGGACTTGGCCCTTTCACGGATTGTCAGCAGCTGCTACGTTGTCAGCTCTATTTAAAGACTATTCACTATCCGGCTGTTGCTGCCGCGGTTTGTCCGACAGGCGTTTTCTCAAAGTCAAAGGGAAGTTTCAGTTGTTTGAACTGGTGTTCAGCAAGTGAGGAACTTGCTCGCTACTGGGGGTGGGGCCTGGAACCTGGAAGCGTCGCTGCGGCGGTATGAGAAATAACTAAGATTTATTGGATGGTTTTTGTTCAAAATTTCTAGGCACAGGAGACTGCGTTTGCTGGTGACTCTATCCCTGATACACATAGTATAACATTTCGAGGGTCGATCATCCACCATACACAAAAATTCTACTGTCAGTGATACGGGATTTTTGCAGATCATAATAATGTTTAAATTTCCAAGTTCAATTTTATATCGATAGTAAGAGTGTAAAACCTCCTAACTCTCAATTTTTGATAAAATAAAAACTTGAGCTTTATGGGTAGTGTTTGAGCCGTAGATCCATCATGTGAAGCCGGATGCCTCCGTTTTCGTCTAATTTCTCTCTGTGGCCATGTGCAATAACCTGTAAGTCAAAACCTTCCAGAGGTACTTATTGCAAAAACTAGCTCGTTTTTTAGGTAATCTGACAAATTTCTGAATTTGGACTTACCTACAAGGATTTACACTTTCACTGTCGATATTAAGGGCCATTACAAATCTAATTAATGCTAGATTTATCCAAGGACGCTTGCACTACATTTCACCTAGGAAATATACTGTATGTCCTAGGTGAATAATTCACAATACAATAATTGTAGTGAAGCGAACAAGAAGAATGCTGAAATTGGTTTATTTGTGTAACCAGAAAAAATGAAATCGAAAATCGAAAAAAACACATTATCTTGGGATTACTGTGAGTAGACAATCTCTTGAGTTGGTACATCAGAAATTCGATTTGATTTCCCCCTAAAATTTCGAAATATGTGATTAATGTGTAAAAAAGAATAAAATATGTTGTTTGGGTCAAATATAAGTGAAAGAGTATACAACATGTTCAACAAGTACAACAAGCTCAAATAACTCAGTAGGTAAGTCCTGAAACGTATTTGGGTACTTGAATCTTTCAATAATCTTCAATCCTGATAAATATGTCAATAAATAAAAATCCTTTTTATCTCTTTTTATATGATATTTATTTATGTCCCATTTATATAGAATTTTTATCCTATTTATCCTATTTATTTTATTGATCTTTATTTATTAATAAAATCGAATTAAAGGACCATTGGCTGTTGAAAGTACAAATGAGAATATAATTTTTGGCAGAAAAGCTCTGTCTCAGTTTCCTAAATATTCGTTCAGGGCTCCTTTGGGCTTTGTTCCGTTTTGACTGGTGGGTGGCAACGGTCTTCATTTGGTAAGTTGGCCGACAGTTTTTACACACTCCCGTCGGCCCCCATTTTAAAAGACCCAGGTAAAGCTCAGTCCGATACGATAAGATGTCTGTCTCGACAAAAGGCGCAGGGTGTACACCTTTCCAAACATAACATTTTATTGAAAAGGGGGAGCAGTCTGGTAGACAATGAAAAACGGGCCGCAGGGTTTATTCTGTGAAAGAAACCGACCAACGACACATACTCACTTTTGGAGTGGTTACGTTTTTCAAATGCCCTTGCAGCCAGTTCGTGCGCCGTGAGAATATTGGAACATTTGTGGGCGATTTTATTCATATAATTTGAATAAAAAATTAGGTACATTCATATTTATGATTTCTATCTATCTGCCTACCTCACGGCAAACACGAATGATGGAAAACAAAATGCACTATGTTACAATGTCACAAGATAATCTGCTATAATCTCGCTGATTCTGTTGGAAATTTCAAATTTGAATATTCGAGATAACCAATGGCGTCAATTTCGCCACTCGAATAGCCTAATGTTGGAAAAGGGTTCGCCATCCCAGTGTCTAGACGTAATTCTTCCATTTCCTCCGTCTGGATCCGGCCGGGAGTCTGGATCCTCTCGGGCCTTTGCCATTTCCTGAACAGACATTTCATTTCCATGGCCGATTCTCATGAGAAGCGATGCCGTCCATAAATATATAAAGCGTTATGAGAGGCTGCGGAATTCAATTTCGAGTCAATCCTTACGGTACGAAGCGGATCGTCCGTAGAACTGCTATGGAGAAAAGGCTGCCAAGTTTTAAAACGGTTGAAACGCTGCAATCTAATAAATCTACAGAAAATAATTATACATGTTATGATAAGGTTTGCTTCCACCAAAAAAGTTATTGAACACAAAAAAGGCTGCCACACACTATCCTGTTGCTGGCTGTTGGAGAGGGGATGGACATGTGAAGATGGCTCGTAAACCCCAATTAAATTTATTGGATTCAACGCCTAAGCCGCCTCGACCAACCAAAGGAATACATTTTCTTACCTTCTCCTCCATCATTTGGGTAGCCGACTTTAGTGGAGGGGGTAATAAAATTGCTATGCTTGGTCAAGGTGGCGTCGGCGTTGAACCCAATAAATTTGATTGGGGTTTCCGAACCACGTTCCCATGTTCATCCCCCCCTGAGACAGCCAGCAATCGGATGAGCCCGTATCGAACGTCAGACCTTTCTCCTCCCCATCCCACAGACCATGCAGACCGATTCTTTGGTAATTTCGACATGTAAATTCATTGATAATTTTTCCATGAAACAAGGTACCATATATAAACAATAACCACCATTGATGCAGGTGCGCGAAAATGAACATATCCATAGGATCAGCTGATCGTAGAATAGAGTCTGTGTGCCAGTACGTGGGATCTGGAGGGGAACGGTCTGACGTCTGATACGGGCCATAGTGTGTGGCCGACTTCAGCGTAAATCTCGATCTAAAAAAGCCGAGTCGAGTTTTTGCACCTGATTGGCAGAAAGTGTGGAAATATTCCAAAAAATTCAGTTTCGATCCAAATCGCAGTTTATCTGATAGATGGAGTTATTCATCTGATATATTTAGATTCATCTGATAGAGTTCAAGGTACAATCTCTGAACTATTTGAAATAGTTTGATGCTAAGAGCCCCATGCCTAGGTTTTCGGGTTCAATAACTTTTTTCCCTGAGAACAAACCTTTACTTTCGTATGCTTAGTTCATACTCCATCGGTACGAATTTTTGCAAATGAAGTTGGTTGGGTAACCCTCGATTTTTTCGATGGCTCTAAAAAGGAAGCTACTTTTGCGTACTTTTTCACTGCAGGTTAGTGCCCAATAAATGCGAACACGTTCTTCCTTCCTGCCCAAGTAAAAACGACCTCACGGGGGCTATTATTGTTTCTGTTTCTTCGTCTAATTGGTCCCCCCAGGGTCGATGGACCCTCCAGTCCGCACCCAGTCGCTCGCTCCCCGCTGCGGAGATTGTGCGCAGCTTGATGGGAGAAAGTGTGGGAAAATAGGACAAACAACAGATACGTACTCTCTTAACTTCCTCTGTTTGCTGTTCGGGGCGGGGGGAGATATTGAACTGGACGTTTCGAACATGAAGAAACAATGGATCTATATTAGCTTCCTCCATTCCCGGCCACCTCGATCCTCTGACGTCATCCCGGGATCTGATGAAGCTCGCAGAGTGCACGACCGGACTGGAAGCGCCAAGCCTGGATTTTGTTGCTTAGCGTACGAATTTACTCTGCTCGAAATATTGCAAAATTAGCATTATTGAATTATTGAAATATTGCATTGTTGCATATGCATTGAAATTATTGCATTATTGAAATATTGCAAAATTTGCAACTCGTATTTAATACGAGTCTTCATTTTCAACTTGATCCATTTTCACTGTAATTCTGTAGTCTAATCAATCATTTCTGTCGTCTAATGCTTAGGAATACTACCCTCTCCCCTCAACTTAAGCATGCTATTTCAAAACAATTATCCCTTTTGACCCTAATTAAAATTAAGAAAACAGAATAACGATTATATTATTCATTCGCATTTTTCCTTCATCATACTAAAATCGCACCGTGACTCATAGAAAGTGTCGAGCTGTTACATCTCAGTACTATGCAAAAATGAAAGCTCTATTGATCTTTTGAACTCGGCCGTTGTCGAGTGGAATTTTTCAAGATGAGTGGTCTCGGTCGCAATCTTGACGAAGGCTCGCAGTTTATCTTATCAGCAAGTTCACTGATCCCAAGTTAATCTCGAATGTTCGTTGGGAAAAACACGACCTAGTCACACGCAACGAGGCCCTCGGTGATTGAAAGTTAATAGCTTCTTATGAGTTCGAAACTTAGTTTAAAATCATCGTAGGAGATGTTAATATAAAAAATTTGGGAGTACCTGCATTTAATTATGTGATCATTTCAGCCATAAGTGAAAGTAAACTTGTAAATCTTTTATTGGTACATTATTTTGGTTCATTTTTCTAAAGAAATGAACCTTTTTTATAGATATAATCGAATTCTTGAATTAAAATCAATCCATCAGCTCTAGATGAATCAAATTAAATAAACTTGGCTTTCAAAATTGTAATAAATTAGTTCAAGGATTTTATAATTCCTTTGAATTGTGTGTACCTGTCTAATGTATGACTCGTAACAGCACCATACATTCGTCATTTTTTCGACGAAAAAGTAAAATTTGTTTATAACCGGTATCTACCCATAGGGTGAAGGCACCAGTATCAGACACTTTAAGCGGAAATTCTCAAGTTTCTTTACACCGCGAGGCATGATTTCATCAGACATTTATCAGGGGGGCATAATTAGGTGCCCCAACTTCTTGACAACCCACCAAGACTCAGAAACCGACGAATTTATGGTTTTTTATAGATTTTAATCGGTTTTTTCAAAACCATGTTTTTGCACCAGTGTCAGACACGGAATATTTTGGATGGCGCCAGTATCAGACGCCCTCCAGATCCAAAAACAGACACTTCAATAAAACTCCAATACACATATTTTATTGCCCAAGTACGTACATTTTTATTTGGCATTTGGTTTTTTTCGAAGAAAGTAGAGAGCAAACCAGTGGGGAGTAGATAATGCACAATACTTCCATATTTTGAAACGTAAAAGTGTGACACAATTTGATAATAATTTGACTGCTTTTGAGGGTGTTTAGGTCAAAAATATTAAAAAACTCACTATTCAAATTTCAAAACTCGCCTAAAATAAAAATGCACCAAGTTATCGGATTATAAAAAATATCTACATAATATGTACTACAGAATATTATTCTGCAAGGAAAAAAAAAAGATTTTAAGACAAAGAACGCTCAAATTAGTTCCTTTTTGTGGCCGGAAAAAAAATAAAATTGAAAACACTGAAAATGCAATAATATTTGCATATTATATAATATATTATGTATATTATATCGGTATTACACTTGTTCGGGAATTGATTCTGAGTAATGGCTAGTAATAGGAGCTATAGCTAGATACTTCATATTACAGTAAATAAATCCCAAACAATGAGGCCTTAAAATAACGGGCCAAGAGGATTCACGAATTCAGATCTGATTTAGTAAAAAATCATTGAATTAATCCAAAGACGAGTATCAGACATCATTCAGTACCAGTATCAGACACCCCTGTCTGATACTAGGTTCTGTGATTGGGATGTCTATAACCAGTATCAGACACCCACTGTCTGATTCTAAAACTGGCCCCAATTGAAAACCAGTATCAGACACCCTTGGAAATCAGTTTAATTTTGTTATTCCGAGCAAAACGTCGCTATCTACCAATGTAGGACACTGACATGAATGATAAAACCGAAAGTGGTAAACGGGATGAGAAAAATAGGGTAAATATGGCATGAGAAAGTTGTCTACCTCTTAGCCATTCTGTCTAGTAACCTTGCCTGATGAGAGCCTGATGTGGAAGCGTCCAGCAAGAACCGCCACCAAGCTGGCCATAACCTTCTATGAGCTCGTAATTTCACTAGAACCCGCTAAATAGATCTGTGTGCATCCAGTGACACTTGAAAAAGGGTTGAAACCCGTCGAGAACTCTTATTATCTAACTTTCAAGTTGGAAGTGTCTGATACTGGACCAGTGTCTGAAACTGGTGCCTTCACCCTACCTATTATTACCGTCTACCTATCTTTTTTGGTGGCATCACATCAGTCTGCAAAAATGAACTTAAATGTAAAAACCGTATGGAGATGGGTTGAGATACTGACGAGAATCTCAACATAATTTTCCTGGATTCTCGTCAATTGACAAACAAAGTTGACTTTTGCGGTGCCTCATACGTTTTTTGTGTCATCCTAAATATCGCAAACAAACGTGGCAAGAGTATTGAACATGTTTGATGTCCATTTCAATAAATTAAATTTAAAAAAAGTTTGATGGATATCTATTCGCTATTTTGCTATGCTTTTGTAGACAGAAGATTATGACACTTCTGCCTTTCAGAACATCACATTCACGGCCACTACGATTTCACATCCTTTCAACGTTCAACGGGCCAGTGAGGACACGGGGAGAGCAGGCGTTCACATGCCATCACCACTAGGTGGATGCTAATTCTGTTGCGTAATGCTCCGCTTCATGACCTAATCACCCTTTTTCATTATAGTTGTTCCCACATTTACTCAAATAGTCCCCCTGCAACTTAGTGTTGCGCTCACTCAGATGCATCGTCTAGTCTGTAATGCAATTGAGGATACAACATGAATATAGGTTGGTATTCATAGGTATGTGAGTCGTTAAAAAATTTCCTGATTTTCCAGTAATGTAGAATAACTCTGGTCGTTCAGCCAAATTGTAGGCGTAGGAAGCTCCAGATTCCTGGTCCCGCCGCATCGTCGCCACATCGGCCTAGCTCCTCGAAAGGAACGAAATACTATCCAATTTACTTTGTCCAATGAGGGATGGATATTGATGAAACAAATTGACAATGTTTGATGATTGAGGTTTGATGTCAGTAGGAGAAAAAGGGGGATTTGGCGTATCAGTTCTTATCACTGACGTCATCCCCGCCCCTCCCGTCTATGGGTCTTCAAAGTGACGTCATCCCCCTCCCCTCCCGATTATTGATTCCTGGCTAGCCTACTGATGTCTGTTCGAGTGTTTGGTGTTAGATATTTTCTAACGAATAAGTACCTGAATAGGGAAATTTGTTGGTTCGAAGGTACCAGGGATGGATATTGATAGAATAAAGTGACAATGTTTGATGATTGAGGTTTGAGCTGTTTGTTTGTTCGAGTGTTCGATATTTTCTTACTAATAAAATAGTGAAATTTGCTTCAAAAATCTGGGCCGAGGAGTCACCGAATTTGCGATGAAATCAAGAAAATCTCGCGTACCTACCCCAAATTTTTTATCTAAGGCCAACGTCAGCTCCAAAAGTTTTGACATCGGTATGGATATAGGTTACCCACTTTTTGCAATATGGTCCAGTAATATCGCATGCACCAATGACCTCTAAAACGTCTGATCGGCGGTGCGAGCATAGCGGGCGTGGGCGACAATGGATCGCCAAGGAAATGGGCCAGGAATTTGGGCCCGTTTTGGCGATCAGACGGTGGAAGGGGGAGGACGTAACGGTAACGGCCGGCGCTGGAGGTCCTGTGCCACCGCGCCGTCGGAGAAAGTGAGTTGGGCGAGAATTGCACAAGCTTCGAGTAGTTCAATCTCAGCTGGCATCGGTTTTGGCTACTGTCAGAAAGTCGACGATCTATCAGATAAATGACTTGGGGAAAATTGAACCAAATTGCAACACCGAGTTCCTTAGAGGATCCTTGGAGGATTCCTTAGAGGATCTCTTTCCGTTTGCCGATACACTGATGTTGATGTACCCTAGGTAAATGTAGATAATTCAGCTTGAAATGCCGTATATAAATGAAGAAACTTTAGTTCTACACGAACTTATATTTTGTGGATGGCCATTTCAGCAGTTACGCCATCTCCAGTGTGAATTTGATGAAAAGCGTACCTAACTGCCGAAATGGCCATCCACAACATATAAGTTCGTGTAGAACTAAAGTTTCTTCATTTATCCCATCTACGGTATGGAGTTCTACTCAATCAACCGGGCCAGCGATTCTAAAATTACTCTAGCTTAAAATAAATTGATAAACTGGCTCTGAAGCCAACGGTTTACATTATCGATACCTTAAAGCACAAAGGGCATATGTCCCAAAATATCAATTTTGAGATTTCGGTACCGAAAGAATCTACTCATCAGGACCTATCGATCGCTCCAAGAATTATGATCACTTTATCTATTTTAGGGGCCAAAAAAGATACAATAGAAAAACGACAAATATTTAAAGACCGTTTATCTTGGAAGCGTTAGGTGCTACTAAAGTTCTGGTTAAACGAGGTTGTAGATCTTGGCCAGACAAACATTTTTTATTTAGCGAAATTGTTTATGGAATTGAAAACTATGGGAGAAATCTTTATTTTTGTAAATTGATCCAAAACTTATTCCGCATTTTTCTCATTATGCTATTTTGGGACACATGCCCCTTGTGCTTTAAGGTATCGATATATAAATCGAACAAAGTACCCTCAAGTCCCCCGGCTGAAGATTCAAAATGATAGGTGGTGTGTTTACTCGTAAATTTGTCTCAATCGGTTTTATAGTTTGCTCTTATTATAACGAACGTAATTCGAAAGAAAAGATAACGGGTTTTCTGCGACCCTTCGGTAAAGAATTGTAGGAAATTGCTGTTTGCTCGATATGAGTATCAGAGGATTCCCCTCTACCGTTTTCAAAGGAATTTGCTCCAGGCTTCGGTAACATTGTCTACAAGACCAGGCCAACCATTCGTTTCCCGTTGGGGTTTTCGTGATAACATGCCTTTGTGAGGAGCACCTTTTCAAGCTGGATCCCTATCGAGGGATACCTTTCAGAATGACAATGCGTTCGGATAGATGGAAAATTTTTTCACCCCTCATATGTTTGAGGTAGACTCTTCAAAAAACGTTTGGGAAATAATGATTACACGACAAATCAAGAGCATAAGAACGGTGGGTCGTACCTTGAAATTATCATAAATTACAGTAGGTCAGTAGTCATCGATTTTTATGACACTCAAACCGACGTAATGATTAGTACGTGCCTGCCTATGTC
This sequence comes from Nesidiocoris tenuis, assembly GCA_036186465.1. NCBI lineage: Eukaryota > Metazoa > Arthropoda > Insecta > Hemiptera > Miridae > Nesidiocoris > Nesidiocoris tenuis. Next base: position 14,833,737 of record AP028912.1, read on the forward strand.
ACTGACATTAGGTCTTCTATACACGTCTCATCAAATATGCAGGTTTACACATCCTATTACAACTATCAGATCCAAATTTGTAAAATTAGCCCTTTAAGATTGGTATAGTAAACGGTATAACTACTTTGTTTAATACAGATGCCTTGAAACAAACCACGTCCTGCCGATTGCGGAATCAATTTCGAATAATACCACCCTTCGTTTCCCAGTTGGTCTCGTCCGTCCTCGATTGTGGAAATAAAGCCACTCTGTAGGTGGTCTAACGTTTATTAGGTGTAGCCACAAATTGCAGGTTAGCTGTGGCCTGAAATGCTCGAGATTTTCCGTCCGGACGGCGATCCCGTTTGAGAACTAATAATTACAAGTGAAAACTGGGGGTCGGGATTTTTTCACCATGCATACCAGGCAATACAACATTCGGCCAATGAATACAAGCTAGTGAATAATTAGGTAGAAGGTATTAGGTAATACTTTCTGGAGGAAATTGAAAATGTCACCTAAATTATAAGCGCATGCTCAATTAACATGACTTTAACTGGTCGATGTCTTTGCGCCTACAATTGCAGAATTAGTAGAAACGGACCGACATCCTGTGACCCAATTGACTGGACCCAGCCAGCTAATTGTCCCTTATTAATGCGACAAAAGTGGATTTGAATGTTTTTCGACCCAAGTGGACATTAACAAACTCAATATCATATAATAGAACATCAAACATGAATTTTGTGATTTTACTCCTGTTATAATTGATTATGACATTCGACGTTCCTGAGGGGCTATTGCCCTTAGTTTTCAAAGAAAAGTTAATATCCTGACTGGAAGTAATGTTTGAATTTTAATCATCCATGAAAACAGCTTAACTACACACATTGTGCTTAACCTTTCCATTTTCTTTGAAGGTGGAAGTAACAACAATGACAGTTAAACAAAACTGTGAAACAATGCAAGTTATCCTTTCGGAAATTGGCCTGGGGATCCTTTAAAGGACCTTTCCAGGGGCACAACCTATGCAGCAGGTAATCTCGGCTCATATCGGGCGTCTGTAGAGCAAGGCAAAAGGTTTCCAAACACTTTCCCCTGAGAGCAGCTCTGGCAGTATTGGTTCCCCTTCTCCGCGCCACGGCACAAGAAACCATGTCAATGCCAGATCCGCGGGGCCCCGTGACTGCCCTTGGCCGGAGGCCACATTTCGTATCGCAGATTCGACGAAAGGTTAGAGAGCCTCTCCAGCGGTGGCAGTCGGATTCCTCGGAAGTCGAAATCCGACGAGAAAAGAAGAGCGGAAAATGCGATAGAGAGGCCTTTTTTACCATTATTTAATACCTCCTACGACTGATTCACCCTAACGTTCCCGAAAGAAAGAAGAAACGAGAAAAAGGAATTTACTGAGAAAACCCCGGGGTGATAAATGGGTTCCTAGTAATCATTCGTATGAATGATGCTATTAAATCAATCAAACGAACCTAATAACGAGTTGGTCAACTAAGTATATGAATCCCATCACCGTAAACCTTAATTAGGCTGAGTAAAAGCTTTTTAAATAATATTGGGGGAAAATGCTTAACGCATTATGAATTTATGATAGCTTTCACAGACTGAGATATTGCGCGTTCACGGTCAGATCACATTTTCGAAATTTTTTGTAATGATTATGTCTCATAATATGAATTATGTCTCACAATTCATATTACGAATCTATAATGCACCGATATTTTTATATCTGTTTCTCGAACAAACGAAACATTGGCTTTTGTCAAATAGGTATTTTTGGTATGTCAAGTGTCAGTGGTCGCTAAAGACTCTTTTGTAAAGAAGTCGAAAATGTGAAGTTAACCAGATTAATACCTATGCCCAGTGACGATATATCGTGATATATCACCTTTTATCAAAAATAAAGTTCTACTTTCACAACCTGAACGTAAAATATACTTAATTTGAAAATACGGATTCCTTAAATACCAATATTTTTAAAAATAAAAGCAGACAAGTAAAAAAAATCCTGAAATTCTGAGTTTTTTTGCCAATTTTTGTTGTGAAAATTTGAATCCAGCACCCCAAAAAACATATAAAACCGTGGAGGAATCTACTTCAAATTTTTTTCCCACCAAACCACCTATTTAATGGACTAATATCACATTTAAAAAAGTTTTACTTCCAGTCTTTCACAAATTTAACGTAAAATATAATCTAGAAAATGAGATGGGGGTAATGGCTTGAGTGGATGCGTAGTGGAGAAAGCTGTTCAAATAAAGTGTTACTACTCATAAGATGTACCTAATTTCAAAAAACTCAGCAGAGACGCGACTTTCTTTTTTGTCTGATTCATTTGACTGGCTTCAAAATTGAATTCTTCATAATATTATTATGGTATTCATGATCGTCATATTAAGCAGATTGATAGAAAAACATCGATTTCGTATGAAAAGATGTGTACATAGTCAAAAGGACCCCAGCGGGAAAAACTGCGGCAGGGATTCCATAAGCGCCGAGACGAGGAAAAAAACTCGCCGAGGAAGCGGCTCTGCCTGCAGACTCGGCGTTTTCAGCCTTTAAAGGCAGAGAGTTTGGGCGGGAGGTGGCAGGCGAACAGCAATTCAGAAGAGCTCAACAGTCACGCGCAGCTACGAACCACGAGACGTCAAGCTGAGCCGGGTTCACACGCAACGCTCGAAATCGACTGCGATGACCGACTTCAGCTGAACGAGTCAGAAAAATAATGTATCAACATTAGCGAATACTTTCGAAAAAAAATTGAACAATAGGCCATGAAGTTAAAAAAGGCCATTCAACAGTTGCCAATATAGCGAATTAATTATTTTTTCTCGCGCATACTTGCACTGATAAAATTGCTACTTATTAGTTACCTATTTTATAAATTCATTCTTAGCATTATTTTTTTCCTCCTTGGACAGATACAATTTGGAATTGCCATGAGGAATTTCTGGCTCTTCAAGTCAAAACACGAGTCTATTTACAGAACTGTCTATTTATAACCGTTTCATAATATTCATAAATCGTATTTATACCCTTATAGGGTAGACCTTTATAATTTAGACCCTTATAAGGGTACAAGTAAATTTATATGCGCACAGTAAGAGTAATAATAAATAATAATAATTGATAAACCGGCCCTAAATCTATCACACTGAACCTGTTTAGGTATTATGCCTAATACACTCCACAGACGATGAAGGATAATCTTGAAACATCGATTTTGGTCTTGAAGCAAAAATAACCCAACCGGGAAAAAACGAACAAAAATCCTCAAGGTTATCTCTAAATTCCATGACGACTCCATCCGGGTTTCCACACTACAACCGTTAATTTAACGTGATAACAATGTTGGCGATGGCAACGCGATTATCAATTTATCTGTGACCTGCAGATAACAGTTAAGTACCTTACGCCAAATTATTCAACTTCCCAAATCACTCGTTTTTTTTTTAAATAACGGCTTAGTATTTTTATGCTTGCATTCTTACTTGGCAAGTCGAACAATCTGACAGTCCTGGAATAATGAAAAAGGTGGCCGTTTGTGATTCACGATGTCACTTTTCAAGATAATTTTATATTAATTTAAAATGATAATTTTATTATAATTTAAATTATAATTAGGTATTTAAATTATAATAAAATGATTTAGATTATATTATAATTTTACATCTATTAATTTAAAATCATAATTTTAGGATTAGGTTTCAGGTATACTTCTCCTGACACGCTAGACTATACTGGCTAGGCAGAAAGGTCCATGCCAAATCTATCTTAACCCTTTTTATTTTATTATGGCGTATTTTAAAATTTGTTTTTGAGTTTTTCGAAATTTTTACCTAAACACCCTTAAAAGCAGTCAAAATATGATCAAATTGTGTCACACTTTCAGGTTACAAAATATGGAAAAATTGTGTGTTATCCAACCACCACCGATTTATTTCATTGTTGAACATGAATGTTCATTTTTTCGAATAAATATTCAGTTCAGATACCGGATGCGTGTGAAACTGCCGGGGGAGGCTGCTGAGAGTCACGTCTGGGTCGGCCACCTCCCCAAGAAGGCGAGCTCCGGCTCACTGCTAAGCTCCTGATCCGCCGCTCGCCTCTCCCAATTTCGAACAAAGGCGCGTTCTCTCTCCGGCTCGCACCCTTAACAGCTGGCCCGCTCACGCACCCGTCCCGCCGGCCGACCGCCTCATTCCACCGGGGGCGCTTCCTTCATCTCCGGCATCATGGGTTACCTTTCATCCCTTAGCCTTGGCGGGGTTTTAAACTAATTTCCACCCCCTAGGAGGGAGTCTACTTACGATTCAGCCACCCCTCCGTACTCATCCTGTTCACACAGCATTGACGAGTTTATAAAGCCGTCATTGATAGGAACTAGTATACAATTGTAGGCGTATTTTAGTACAAAATTCTGGGGTTTTACAGATTTCTCAAAAAAGTTCAACTTCAGGCAGCGAGGCCTGTGCCGAATCAGATACCTAAATAATTTCAACATCTTTTGGGGTTAATATCGTCGAACTGATTAATCGATTACCTACCTAAATAGCTGACTGATATGTCTCCAACACCAATTAAGCACAACGTCAAACGTTTGGTGAAATCGAGCCTAATGCCATTCACAGCCTAGTGATAAAGGAATCAAATTGTAAAGCAGTGGCGGCAACTTGAAATTTACGAGGCTAATCGATTCGTTATACTTGATGGCTCCTTGACTGTTTATTGGCTCTTGAGGGTATTATGCCATTTGTACAGCGCCGGGTTTGGCGTGCCAAAACTAATGATTCGACAGTTTCGGGGCCTCAGCTAGTACGTTAGACCTCAAGCTCAAATCTAGGCCACTCGTCGATGCTGACCCACTTGCTTGCTGCTGGTCGCTTCCTCGGTCCGTTGGCAATTCTTCGTAATCGACGTGTATCATTCCATTCTGTTTCTACTTCCTTATCCTTTACAGGAGCCAGGCTCGTGGAAGTCCATTGAAAAATATCGGGTAGGGGTTTAAAAACCGCTGCTCACATTGAATCGAATCATGAACATTGAATGGAAATCCTCATCTAGCTCTAGTTTCTGAGATACTCCTTGCCGAAGGCGGAAATTTTCGATTTTCGGATTGGCAACACTGATTTTTGCTTGCTGAGGGAAACTGTTATTTTTGGTTAGCCTGATTGGCAACACTGCTACTGATAAATACATTCATTCTTCTCTATGCGCAACAAGTGTCCTGGCAATTATTTCTTTCTCCCATCGTACTATTTATTTTACTTTCGATTGCAGTGCAATTAATTATTAATAACTTCAAGGAGAAGTTATTTCAGTGGCGACGAGGATAATTTTGGATTCATCGATTCGGTTTTAACCATGCCAGATCCTCCAGTGCCTGTTTCGCCGACGCCGGTGATACAGTACCGTCCTGCGGTTGGAAATCCACCAACTTTCGATGTGGGAGAAAAATGGAAGTCATATCTCGAACGGTTCGAGGAATATTTTTCGGTGAACAGCAGCCCCCCCGGCCCCGGGGCTGCCCTGTCCTTCAGGGACGCTCTTCCATAGCACCAGTCTCCCAAGCACCAATGTCACCGGTGTCTGAGATCGGGGCCGGGGGGGCTGCTGTTCCGCCTCCTGCTAGCAGACCTCGCAGGATGGTAAAACCACCTGAACGCCTGACATATGACTGACGTAACGTGCCGCTCTGCTCACTAGACACAGATTTCTTTCTTTTTTAGACCAGGACAGTGGTCTGTATCCGTTTTATATTTGTCTTGAGCCATTTAATTTACTAGAAGTCATGTATTTGTGCATCTGGACTATCTATTCGCCAATATGTACCTATGCATATGTTTTTTTTTTTTTCTCTTTCACGATCTGTACTTCAGAAATAAGTATCGGTTCGACTTCTGTACCGGGAAAAACATTCATTTCCACAGCACCAGGCAAGCGGCGAGTGATATTTTTGACGGGTTCGGAACTGTATTATCAGCGGCAATATCGGTCGTAAGATTGTTACTTTGTTTTCTTTTTTTTTTTTCTCACAATTTTGTAAATTACCAACTTAGGGGTGAGGATATTGAGGGAAACTGTTATTTTTGGTTAGCCTGATTGGCAACACTGCTACTGATAAATACATTCATTCTTCTCTATGCGCAACAAGTGTCCTGGCAATTATTTCTTTCTCCCATCGTACTATTTATTTTACTTTCGATTGCAGTGCAATTAATTATTAATAACTTCAAGGAGAAGTTATTTCACTTGCGATCCGCGAAAATTCGTACTGCGGCTCACAGGAAGCTGGGCTTTGTTGAACAGAACTATTTTACTATCCTCATTTGCTTCAATTTACTTCCAGTAGTTCGGTTTATGCTTGCTCGTGACGTTATACCATCATTCTTTCAGATACCTAACGTATTTATTCCGTTGTTGAGCCAAGCAAAGGAGAAACGTTCCAAATGAATTTCAGAGTAATTAAGTGTAATTGAATGAGTTTAGATACAATTCTGTCGAGTAAAAAACATATTATGTAAAAAACTGTACCCCGAATAACGTAGTTTCCTGAAGTTGATGGTAATTGATGAACCTATCTCCAGAACCATAGATAATAAATGGTTTCGGAAGAAAAATTCGGGTTCCTTATATCAAAATCAGTTTAATGAAACATTTTTTCATACACACCAAAAAATTTTTCTGTAGAGCAGTGTTACATTGGTAAATTATTTCAAACATGAGTTTAGAAAATTGACAATTACACTCCTGGTCAAAGAGAACCTCGAACTAAAACTGATATACAATCTCAAACTGATTATAATACTCAAACTGAACGCAAACTCAAATTGATACTGATACCCAGGCTCAAACTCAACTGATACCAAAACTCAGACTCGAGTGATGCTTCAAGTCAATCAGGGAAAGAAATGTTAACTCAAACTCAAACTTAAACGCAAATTCAAATAGATACGATACTCAAACTCAAAGGTCAAAAGAAAGGTAAACTGAAACTGAAACTTGACCAAACTTCAACTGAACCTGAGCTTCAAACTGAACCTCAAACAGAAATAGATTCGCAAACTCGAACTAATACAGATACTCTAACTCAAACTGAAACTCAAATGAATGAGTTTCGGTGTCAGTTGCAGTTCAAGTTGAATTTGAGTTTTTGAATTTGAATTGTTTTTGGATTTTTGAGTTTGAATTTGAGTATCAATTCTAGTGTAAGTTTTAGCTTCAGTTTGAGCCCGCGTATCAGCTTAAGTCTCTGTTTGAGTCTCAATTCGTGTTTTAGTCTCAGTTTCAGCTTAAATTTGATCCTGAGTACCAATATCACTTTTCTTTTGAGTTTAAATTAAATTTTGACTCACATTTTGAGTCTCAGTGTGACTGTAAGTATCAGTAACATATTGAGTTTGAGCTAAATCGGGGTTTCACAAAATTATGGGTCATCTAGTATAAAATAAAATGAAGGTCGGTAAATATTCGTGCGAGCTGAAGCCACTAAGCCGATTCGTAATCGTATCATGAGCGTTAGGCTAGTTCAACTCCATGTTCGATAACACGCACTCAATCCTTATCGTCAACTTGTATAAACGTTTGCAGGTTATCGAGGCGGTTCGGGTTGTTGAACTTTTGTTTCCCAGGGCAGCTGGCGGTGACTGTATTGAAATTCGCCAGCCTCGGCCGGTGTTTGTCAGAACAGAACGGTCTCTATACCTACCGGTTTGCCGAAGGGACCAGAAAAGGTTGGCGGAGAATCGATGGGTTTCGACCTCAAATATACCTTGTACGTTTTGCAAACTTGTACAAACGATATTTTCTCGATTTCGTGCTATTTGGCGGGTCCGAAATGGAAATGGGTGGGAAGATCAAATTTTTCCAAGTAGTTACACCAATAAATGCTTGTTCTAATAAGGGTAATGAGATACTAGATCGCTAGTTGAGAGGAAAAATTGTAAAATGCTTGACTGCATTATTATTAGATGTGAGATGAGTATCCTTGAGTGGAAAGTTAATATAACTATTATGCAGGCGTGTCATAATACTGTGGGCAAGAGTTGGTCTCATTTTCTGCAGCGATGGTTTCACTGGCAGCAGTTTCCTATTGAGGAGAGCTTTATCAAAACTGAACATCTCCACTTCTGGTCAAAATCCGTTTTTTTGCTGTTATGGGCTGTGATTGGATAGTTGGATACTTGGAATGATCAAGGGACACAACTAAGGGATGTAAGAAGAGTTTGTTGGTGGTTTGACCTGATTTTTGAAGTTCACTCAGCCAGCGGTACATGTTTTTGGCCATGCTAAAAAATTTCTGAAGATGAAGATGCTAATTTTCGATATACCCCCTCCTCTACTCTTTCGGGCAGACAAGAGATAAATCCCGGACAAACTTTTATTTCCGTCATGGCATTTTCAACGAATACCTCGATGGCTGACTCACCTTACAGAACACATTAACGCTTAACCAGTCTTACCGATCCTTCCAACAATTCACCGACTTGGTGCCTCCAAAGCGGGGGAATCCCCCGAACTGAATTCCAGATGCCTCGACAACAAGCGGTTAGGGTCTGGGATAAGACAATTTGCCGAGTCGAAAAGTGAAGAGTGATCCTCTGGTATTTCGTCGTCCTTATCTCGGGTCATTAGAGAGTTTTTGCTTCTTTCGTTATGCAACAAACCGAACACGAAAACGGCAACGGAAACGAACTTCTCGTTGATAACGAAACTTCTTCCTCTTCTTTTTCGCCCTTGGCTCGTGTTCCGAAACAGTTAGCTCCGGTTACGAGCTAAGGACGTTTTTCGTTACGAATCAGCAGCTCGATTTTCGTAACGAACCTAGCACTGTCTCGTAAACGAATCATCTAGCCTAACCTTCTCGGAAGATAAACATGCAGTGTTTTTCGTCTCTTGGCGCCCCGTGGCAGACAACAGGATTCTCCAACTAACTTTTTAGATCGCGTCAAATCCACTTTCTGCCCCGTGGCAGACAACAGGATTCTCCATTTAACTTTTTAGATCGAGTCTAATCCACTTTCTCAGCGGTTCTGAATTTCTGGTTCTGCGTCTTTATTCGTTGTAGTTCGATAAATTTAACATTAAAAACGACTCTGAATAAAGAATTTCGAATATAAGTAATGCATAAATTCACTGAACCTCACGAATTGAACTGAAATGTTTGTCTCGGCAAGACCTAACACCCTGTTTAATCGAAATTTGGATAACTCACAGTACTTCCGATATATTTGCATTTTATTATTTTTCGGCCACAAAATTGAACCGATTTGAGCGTTGTTGGTCTTAAAATCTTTGTTATGCCTTGCAGAATATGTGGATATTTTTTATATTCCGATAATGTAGCGTACTTTTATTTTGGGCGAATTTTAAAATTTGCACAGTGAATGTTTCCATATTTTTGACCTAAACACTCATAAAAGCAGTCAAAATATGATCAAATTGTGTCACAATTTTACGATTCAAAATATGGAAGTATTGTGTGGTATCTACGCACCATCGGTTTCGATTGATTGTTTTGTGTAAAACAAAAATTTCAGTTCCCCGAGATTTCCGGGTTCTATCAGAATAAACATATGATTAATTGTTGGTCGAGTTTATAGGTAGAATTTCATTGACCGAATCTCAGGAAAAATTAGTTCCAAATGTGTGTAGCACGGAATTCTGAACGGCCACACACTATCCGTTTGCTAGCTGTTAGAGTAAGGATGAACATGGGAACGTGGCTCGGAAAACCCAATGAAATGTATCACATTCAACGCCGACAACTCTACCAAACACACCAATGGATTTTCTTACCCCCTCCACCAGCAATCAGATGTGTGTGGGGTCGACTTTAGGGTCTGTTCGATGAGGCCAGTCCTGGACTAGTCTGACAACGCCAAGCAAATCCACTCAATCACCTGGCTTGAATTTGTTTTCCGCCAGTAGGTACTCGCCCAGGACTGACCAAGACTGGCCTCATGAAATAGACTCTTGAATGTATTAACCGGCCCTTATTCTGAGAATGTCTAGGGAACTGTAAACTCAAAGCGATATGTCTTTGGAAATCGATATTAAATTGCCATGCCAAATCCAATAACAATATCTGCAATGAATCGACAGCGATTACCAACACATACTGCTTCAAATTCACAGAAATAATGCTACCTGTAGAATAAAACAAAATTCTGTGGAAACTAAATATATTTCTGCATTTTTCGTGGTGAATAAGTAACATATGGGAGTGCATAAAGCTCTTCTTAATCTTCTTGCCGGTGGCAAAAATTCCTGCAATGCACACGAAAATAACGGCGGTTTGGCTGCCGTTAAGTATGGAATGTCAATTCGTCAAGATGGTCGCCTTCTCGGTCTTGAAGGAGCAGCTTTTGATTTTTTGAAAAATCAATGAAGGCAAATTCACCTGGAAAAAATCAGGAGTGTTGACGCTTTGTACTGGACCTGCGGAGAATCGCACCGTACTTGTGGTAAAAAACGCAACCTGATTAGACCGACTCACCTTTTGTGCCCGGAGAAATCGTTTTCTTGATCCACAGATGGCCAGCACATCGGCCGGGCTGTGCCGTCAATAAACCCCCAGCAGTTTTCGAGGGGAGCTCCCTTTCCATGAATGCCCTGTCAAAATTTAGCACTCATTCACAAGTATTCACCAATACAGTAGGTAGGTATCAAAGCTATGAAGTACATCCTGACAATTACATGGCGGAACATACCTTAGCGAAGTACTGCAGTTTTCCTGCATTTAAGTACGCAGGTAAAGAGTCAAGCAGATGGCCAAACCGATCCATTAAAATCTTCGTTAGGTACGGGCATATCGTCGACAACGCTGGCCCTGACAAACCGAAGATCCACTCCAGATCGCTAGTCGGTTAGGATAGGCCAAGCGACGCAACAGGATGCTCAGAGCAGTCTTGCCCGTACACGGTAACCCCTGCCTGTAACAAAAGGAAATCTCAGCCCTCTCCGAGACGACTTGTGCGATCCAGCAATCGTGATCTATAGGGGAAGTGGGGGTAAGATGGCGAACCTAAGCTTCTAAGATTTTTTCTAGGCTCTGTGAGCAGCCAGGCGAGTTGTAAATGGAACTATTCGTTTTAGTGATTACCCGAGTACAACATACATTTTTTTCAAATTTTACATTCAACTGAAAGATGTCAAAAAAATAAATTTTCGGAAATATGTAAATTTCGCCATCTTACCCCACGTTGTGGGTAAGATGACGAGTGGCCCGGGGTAAGATGACGAATGGGGGGTTAAGATGGCAAATTGACAAAAATTTGAACGGAAATCATACAAACTTTACTCAAAACAGAAATTTAGACGAAGTAGAACTATAAAATCTTCAATTAACGGCGCAGAAGTCACATTTCCACTGCTGATGAGCGGCTTCTTCTCGTTCCAACCATTATCGGTTTTCAATCGATCCCTGCAAGACAATTAATTATTAAGAGAAACAGTGTGTTTAGAATGGTGTAAAATTGTGATTAGATACATAATTCACAATCAAAAAGTAATGTGGGGGTAAGATGACGATACCCCAAACCTTTCGTCATCTTACCCACACAGAAATTCGTCATCTTACCCCAGCCCACCATATTTTTTTGAAACTGGTGCATCAACATGCAGCTTCAAAGCAAACGACTTCATTTTCCAGTGAAATTGTAGCTTACGAATTGTAGATTTGGAATATTGAAACGTGAAATTCAAATGACTTACCAAAAAATCGTAGTCGCTTAGGAAAAGTGGAGCAAAAGTTACATCACACATCTTCGAAATCGAACTTTGTTGTAACTACCATGTTTCGAGACGGGGGCGCGATTGTTCGCCATTGACTTACGAGTAGGACCACTATAGGTCACTGGTGACGCTGGAACGGTGTCTCTAACTATTTTCAATCAGGAGAAAATCACAATTCGTCATCTTACCCACCTCGTCATCTTACCCCATCTTCCCCTAATATAGGTCACTCATACTATAAGCTTTATCAATAGTCGATTACCCAACCAGTGGTGCGTAGATAACACACAATACTTCCATATTTTGAAACGTACATATTTGAAAAATTTTGATCATATTTTGACTGTTTTTAAGGGTGTTTAGGTCAAAAATATCAAAAAATTCACTATGCAAATTTTAAAATTTGCAAAAACAAAAATTCGCTACATTTTTGTAATATATAAAAATTATCCATACATTCTGCAAGGTAAAACGAAGATTTTGAGACCAAGAACGCTCAAATCGGTCCATTTTTCTGGCCGAAAAAAATAAAATAGAAAACACTAAAAATGCAAATATATCGGAAGTACTATGAGTAATTCAAATTCCGATTAAACAGGATGTTACGTCTTGCCGAGACAAACATTTCAGTTCAAGAAATTTGAAAAAAGGTTGAGAATTGAGGGAGCTATGGCCATTTTTGTCAACGACCACAGACGGACACACAGACACTTGTTCGGGAAGTGATTCTGAGTGATTGTGTATAAGAAAAAGTTTTTTCTGAAGCTCCGTTCCGATTCTCGATTTTAGGACGATCACAATATTTCCATTTACTCTTTAAATATCGTCGTCTGAGGCGCAGCATGGCACATCTAACAATTTGGCAGTTTTAGGTAAAACAGAAAATCATGTTTACTCTCTGTGCCACATCACTGCTCGGTTTCAGATTCGCTAAATTCGTCGTGGAACCCACTGAAATATCCCTTAGATACGCTTGGATACCTATGTTAATGCATTCGAAAATAATTGATTTTTCCTTTTTCCTGAAAATTTGCCAAATGTTAGATGTGCCATGCTGCGCCTCAGACGACGATATGGAAGTAAAAAATCGTAGCTAATCTCTTGGCTACAAATTTCTCGGAGACACAGCCTATGCGCAACCACCCATAAAATCACCCTGAAATTAGTGGCCTGGTGATTAGCTATGATTTTTTGGATAATCGACTATTGATAAAGCGGCCCTAAGTATAGTAGAATGCAGTAGCTACAGTACAACGCTCACCTGGAATCGAGATTTCGTCGGGAATCAGCAGGGTTTTTTGCAGGACGGCAATGTCCTCCCGGCGAAATCGGAAGTTCAATCGCACATCCTCGTCGGTAAACTTATCGAGGTCGAACTTTCCGTAAAACTCAGCTCGTCGTCGGGGCTGTCGCCGGCTAGGCCCAGGCTCGTTCGACTCACCGTCCTCGGCTTCACAATTCGAGACAAACAATTCGAGGGCTCAGGAGAGCTCCACCGATATGAGCCCGCATTCCAACAGGTCCTTCGCTTCTTCCAACGATTCCATCAAATCCACAGTACCCACTCGGAGAAACAAAACTCACAAGTCACGGATGGATGACTGCACTTTGGGTTTAAATACTCCCAAGGTCCGGCAAGCAAAACAATCGGTGAAAGGCTGGATCCCGAATTCCGTTCACAGCCCAATTTAACACAATGGACATCCAGGTAGAAATACCAACACAATTCAAGTGAAGGGCGAAAGTTTGCAAAGTTCGGTCGAACCAAAAAGTTAAAACTACAAAATAAATTCAGCCTCAATTGCAACTACCTATCAACAGTCCCTACAGCTGTGGAAACTTGTTTTCGTTTTGCGTCACTTCAAAACTTCACCGCAGCTAGCGTCACTTCAAATCTTATACGCAGTTTCGTGCCGAAACTAGAAACGAATCTTCCAACCCGAACTTATTTCTTATCACTTCTTATCGTCTTATCATAATTAGTTTCGTGCTCAGTTTCGTTTTCACTTTTGCACCACGAAAGAAGCAAAAACTCTCTAATAGAGCAGCAAAAACTCTCTAATTATCTCGATATTCCAACGGCGGGCGGGCGCCCGAGACCCGACGCGATGCCGACAGCAGCTTTAACCTGGAACTATCATCTTCTCTTTCTCTCTTCAGCTCCCTGGCCATCGTTGACTCACTCTGGTTAGGACTGCTTGCATTGAGAACATTTTTCGTTATTGGTTCGATTGACTTTGGTAAGTTCGATGAAAACAGTGATTTTTCAAGAACGTTTCTTCAATATTGGAGAGATGATTCCTTCCGCAGCGCCACTTTGACCGAGGCGCTTTTTATCAGGACCGTTAAATCCGCAAACCCTTATCTACTTCCAGAGCCATGCAAACTAAAATATGGGTTTGACTATTTGTTACTATTTCTTTATTAGGTACCAAAGCGAGCCCATGTAAGAAACCAACCTCAATAAAATGTCTTTGAAGAATCCAGTAACTTATAACAATTAGGTATACAGTTTGTAACGACACAATCCAAAGCGGTTCAGATAATTCATTGAATCGATGGGCCCATAAAAATGTGGGCACCCTTCATAAGAAAATATGCGGGTTTCACGATTCCGTCTAATGGCCGTTTTCTATGTCCAATCATAACTATATTGTTAAATGTTAGGTTCATTAGGTACCGATTTGTCTTCCCTTCGAATCTGTGAACGTGCGCTAGCACACGACCTCGGCCATAGAAAGTGAAGGGGAAAGAAATAGGGCGACTCTACCTGAGGCTCAGACCCGAACACAAGACATTCTGCCTCTTCTCTACCTACAGGGACTGGTATTTATTGTGTTCAGTCATATAATACTGCTTGTAAGTATGTTACACTCGAACTAGAAGCTCTGCAGTTGGAGTTTGAAAAGGAACTGCTTTTACAAATAAATCCAGTTCGTGGAAGGAGAATTGCGTCGCACGTTGTGATAAAGTTGAATATGACTGGGTACATTGATGATATTTTGTTGCCCATTATCTGTTAAATAGAATAGGTATAAGCAACGACAATAATTCTAAATCAACAACAGCCCGTACTCAATAAATTATTACTATCAGACAATTAATTTTTTATCGTCTGTTGAAATCCCTCAGTGTTCTGGAAACTTTTCTACTTGAAAATCCAGCGTAACCGGAAGGGTGACGATTATGGAAAATTTTCCTCTCATTTTATTCATTATAGTGGCTCAATAATTGAATCAAGAATTCTATTGAATAATCAATAATTGAATTCTTTCACATTGACATTCTTCCTTCATTCTTCATTCTTTCTTTGACATTCTTTCTTGCCACAAAATCCACTGATTACCCAAAAAACTCTGATCAACTCATACAGGAAGCTACGATTTTCCTTGATAAATCACCAGGATGTATGTTCCTCGTATAATGGACGATTGAAATAAACTCGATGACCACACTCTATTATTAGAGTTTGAACTGTTATAGCATAACACACATTTCAGACTAATGGCCGCGTTCAAGCTGCCCAGAAAAGGCTCGTAACAAATCCTGCGAAGAATGGCAAAAGTGGAGTCGCTCGAACCGCAGAACAAAGGACAGGAAGGAAGGTGTCCCATCCGCAGGAATTCCACGAGGCTCCGACACGCCAACGGCTGCAGAAGCGAAGGTAAAACAGCCAAGAAGCAATTTCGAAGGGAAATATTCTTGTAAGAATATCGAGACATATTTACTGTACCTAAGTTTTCTCATTCCGTCGGGGAAGTGGCTCAGTCACCTATTTAGTGTTCTGCCTCAGGGAATTTAGCAGTAGGTATAGTAAGCAGCAGTAGTCGTAACCATTCGCGACTTATTGGATATTGATCACTTCCTGTAATTTTTGGAAATTCATTTGGAGGCCTCTACTGCCACAAATCAAAACTCCCGCATTGACACACAATTGACTGATTAAATTGGATATAATTGGCACACTCTACGCAAGTGATTACTATATATTTAAGGCAAACATTTTAAGACAACACCTCTCTACACCCATCTGCTTGCCGGTGTATCCGTTTGTTGGTGTACAAACTCTTCGAACTCATTAACGATATGATACAAACTAGTGATACCCAAAACAACGATTGATGTTACCTTAAAATAAAGTGTGAAACTTCCAATATCAAGAAGACTATACGAAATCGTTGGGCCGGCTATCGGTTCTGTTTATTTGGTCGCGGGCTATTTTCGGTTCACAACGTTCGGGGCCTTTAGTAGGTTTACATTGGGCGGTCGTTAATTTAATGTGCTCCCCACAGTCGGTCTGTTTGAATATTTTCGTTCGTCGAACCGCACAAAGTAATCTTGTTTTTCCACGTTTGGAACAATGGCAATTAGAGTACCCGTTTCTGGCCTCATTAGTACGATGGAAGTTGACACCAAACGTCGCTGTTAGAGGCCGACATTCGAATATCATTTTGAAACGCTATTGAACTCTCTGAATCGTTTCGCTAATCAATGTCCGTTAGGGTGAAGAATTTATTTTCGTATAAACGAGCAATTGTCGCAGGATTTTTCCTTTAGATACCTTTATAAGCTTTAAAAGATACCAATATTATGACTGAAATGAACAAAAATTATATCTATTAGGTAGACCTATCGTGCAACCAAAATTTTATCATACAATAAAACAATTTGAGTCATGATGGTCTAAAATTAACACCCTGCAAATGTTAGAAAAATACATGGAGCTTGACACCGATTTATGTCCCACAATACGAAAGTAGGTAGGTATTTTGCGTTATCTATACCCACCGCCGGTTCGTTATCAAGAAAGATACCTAAAGTTCACAAAGTGATACTTTTCTGAAGTTGGAAGTAGCAGACATGAGAAACTTCTTCAAGAGAAAGCGGACGCAGAATGGCCTGCTAGTCGTCTCTTATCTAGCTGGCAGGAAACCAAAATCTTGCGAGCGTGCCTGACTAGTTCCTGGTCGGATATTGCCGTCTTTCTCAATTTTTTTCCTCCAACAAAACACGCGTTGAATATTTAACTGGTTTCGAAGGATTTCGGAGAACGGTATGAGATTGGCGATAGAAAGTGGAAGTAGAAACGAGAGGAAATATATTATGACACCAGCGGTGTCGATGGTGAAATTTGAATTTATTGTAGGTACGTTAAGGACCTGTGAAATCAGTTATGAAACTATCAGGGACAAATCTACAGTACTGGCGGCTTGAGCTAAACAAAGAACAAGTTTCGCTTTTCAAAAATGTTAAAATTTTCATGATTGATTTTTAAAGTGAACCGAGTTTTCTATTTTATTTTTTCAGGCCACAAAAATGAACCGATTGAAACGCTCTTGGTCTTAAAATCTTTGCTTTACCTTGAAGAATATGTGGATGTATTTAATATTCCGATAACTAGGCGTATTTTTATTTTAGGCGAGTTTCAAAAATTGAAGAGTGAGTTTCTGATATTTTTGACCTAAACACCCTCAAAAGCAGTCAAAATATGATCAAATTGTGTCACACTTTTACGTTTCTAAATATGGAAGTAGTTATCTAGTAGATAATATCTACGCACCACTGGTTTTTCGTTCATTGATAACTGGAGATACTGTTCGATTTTTTGGATTCATTTCCAAACCCAGCCGTTCTCCATAACCGTCAAGAGCAATAGGAATATCTCGTATGAAGGTGCCGAGGCAGTTAGTAGGCCGATGAAAAGTCTGAGCTCGTCTTGACTGGGTGTATTATGATGGAGCATTATGGGACTCAATGGACTCGAGCCTCATATGAAGAGGTAAGGTAGTGCGTCGCATTCCAGCCGGTTCCTCGTTCCCTGGATCCCTCCCATTCTCGAAACTCGGGGCCACTTATTTCGTTGGCCATGAAACCAGCTCAGTCCTTCCTATTCCGATCCAAGTTGACGCAGACGGCACCACGCACTCGTCTTAATTGCTTTTCCTGTCGGCTAATCCCCTCGCCCAACTGGTAATGGCCTTTTTCTCTATAGCACACTAAAGCTGGGTTCACATGTGCGTAAAAGTCTGCGTAATCTGCGTATGCGTAAAGTGCGTAATGAGATCTGATTGGCTCGCAATTTTACGCGCGCGCAATTTACCTGGTAAATTTACCTGGCAGCCAATCAGATCTCATTACGCACTGTACGCAGTACGGAGATTACGCAGACTTTTACGCACATGTGAACCCAGCTTAACAGCCTCGGAACGGAAGTTTGCGCACTGGGACAGGTAAATTGTGCAACGGATCTTGAAAAACAATCTACTTCCATCTCGGCTGATGCTTTTAAAATCCCCAACTTGAACGTTGCTAGGCGCTCATCTTGAACAGAACCTGGAGCTGGTTTGATGGTCCTTGAACTTACTCGACTACCTGCCGGTCGTAAATGGGTTAGAAACTAACCTCTGTTCTGCATGTTAACTTTCCCATAAAGAAAGGGGAGGAGTTGAGCCTAAAATCAGTGGATTTTAATTTTATGACGATTCTTTATGTAGGTAGTAGAAACTGTAGAAAATGAGGAGAAGGAGGAAGTAGTAGGAGGAGGGGCAGGAGGAGAAGGAGGAGAAGGAAAAGGAAGAAGAAGAAAATAATACAAAGGAGAAGCGGGGTTTCTGCAAAATACAAGGGTCTTCTAATTATGAAAGTTTCATCAAACCAGGAGCGTACCCAGGCGGAAAGGCCAAGGGAGCCCTGGGGCCCCCAGAATTATCTGGATTTCCTTCACATAAGTAAGTAAGTACTCCAGACATTATATATTTTTCATTATCAAACTGTCAAGTGTCAAACTAACAATAAAACAAAAACTCAAACTCATAATCGAAATCAAACTCAAACTCACAATGAAAATGAAACTCAAACTCATACTAATCAAACTTGGAGTCAAACTCACAATGAAACTGAAACTCAAACTCATAATCGAAATCAAAGTCAAACTCACAATGAAACAGAAACTCAAACTCACAGTCAAACTCACAATGAAACAGAAACTCGAACTCATAGTCAAACTCGAAGTCAAACTCACAATGAAACTGAAACTCGAACTCATAATCGAAATCAAAGTCAAACTCACAATGAAACTGAATCTCAAACTCATAATCAAACTCCAAGTTAAACTCACAATGAAACTGAAACTAAAACACACAATAAATCTTTAAGTCAAACTCACAATGAAACTGAAACTCAAACTCATAATCGAAATCAAAGTCAAACTCACAATGAAACAGAAACTCAAACTCACAGTCAAACTCGAAGTCAAACTCACAATGAAACTGAAACTCGAACTCATAGTCAAACTCGAAGTCAAACTCACAATGAAACTGAAACTCAAACTCATAATCGAAATCAAAGTCAAACTCACAATGAAACTGAAACTCGAACTCATAGTCAAACTCGAAGTCAAACTCACAATGAAACTGAATCTCAAACTCATAATCAAACTCCAAGTTAAACTCACAATGAAACTGAAATTAAAACACACAATAAATCTTTAAGTCAAACTAGCAATGAAACTGAAACTCAAACTCATAATCGAAATCAAAGTCAAACTCACAATGAAACTGAAACTCGAACTCATAGTCAAACTCACAATGAAACTGAATCTCAAACTCATAATCAAACTCCAAGTTAAACTCACAATGAAACTGAAACTAAAACACACAATCAATCTCGAAGTCAAACTCACAATGGAACTGAAACTCAAACTCATAATTGAAATCAAAGTCAAACTCACAATGAAACAGAAACTCAAACTCATAATCAAACTCGAAGTCAAACTCACAATGAAACAGAAACTCAAACTCATAATTGAAATCAAAGTCAAACTCACAATGAAACAGAAACTCAAACTCATAGTCAAACTCGAAGTCAAACTCAAAATATAACTGAAACTAAAACTCATAATCAAACTCGAAGTCAAACTCACAATAAAACTGAAACTCGACCTCATTGAGTTTCTACTTCATTGCGAGTTTGACTTCGAATATGACCATGAGTTTGAGTTTCAGTTTCATTGTAAGTTCGACTTTGAGTTTGACTATGGGTTCGATTTTCAGTTTCATTGTGAGTTTGACTTCGAGTTAGAGATTCATTTTCATTGCGAGTTTGACTTTGAAATTGATTATGAGTTTGAGTTTCATTGTGAGTTCGACTTCGAGTTTGACTTCGAGTACTATTCTGAGTTCGAGTTTCATATTCATTGTGAGTTTGACTTCGAGATTGATCATGAGTTTGAGTTCCAGTTTCATTGTGAGTTCGACTTCGAGTTTGTCTATGAGTTCGAGTTTCAGTTTCATGGTGAGGTTGGCTTTGAGATTGACTTCGAATATGACTATGAGTTCGAGTTTCATTTTCATTGTGAGTTTGACTTTGAGATTGATTATGAGTGTTAGATTCGGTTTCATTGTGAGTTCGACTTCGACTTTGACTATGGGTTCGATTTTCAGTTTCATTGTGAGTTTGACGTCGAGTTTGACTTCGAGTTAGAGATTCATTTTCATTGCGAGTTTGACTTTGAAATTGATTATGAGTTTGAGTTTCATTGTGAGTTCGACTTCGAGTTTGACTTCGAGTACTATTCTGAGTTCGAGTTTCATATTCATTGTGAGTTTGACTTCGAGATTGATCATGAGTTTGAGTTCCAGTTTCATTGTGAGTTTGACTTCGAGTTTGATTATGAGTTTTAGTTTCAGTTTTATTGTGAGTTTGATTATGACGTTGAGTTTTTGTTTCATTGTGAGTTTGACTTCCAGTTTGATTATGAGTTCGAGTTACTATTCCATCGTGAGTTCGACTTCGAGTTTGATTATCAGTTTCAGTTTTATTGTGAGTTTGGTTCGCAGGCCGGTGCCCGGGGTGGGGGCCCTAGGGGGCCATGCCTCCCCTAAATGTTCTGGAATTCCTCCACATAAGTACTACGAACGTGATGTATTTTTCGTCGTCAACACGGTAGGTACCTACATCCCACCTATGAATAGGTTGTTTCATAATGTTGATAACCTAACGTTCTTTGTTAAATGCGATTTAATTTTTGGGCTTTAGCCCCCTCAAATTAAAATCCTGGGAACGGGCCTGCGCCAAACAACAAATTTTTTCCAATCCCCGGTAAAATTTTCCTAGCATCCTTATGAATATGGCGATCATCACAATTTACGTTGTTGAGAATCCTCAATAATTTCGATCCCCGCACTGAATCGTGGAACTTTAAAGTCGAGTCTAATTTGGAAGATCGCTGTTTTCAGCGATTCAAATTCCTAGTTTGAGACGTCGAAACTGAGTTGATTAGTACGAAGTTCTCTCCCATCACTGGAATCATTAAGGAGTCGTCGTTACCAGATCAGTGCATACGTACTGTGCGGATATTCTAACCAAGTCGCTGTCATCAGCAGCAGAATTATACATGGCCTCAGCCGACCCCGTGTTGAGAGGAAGTTGAGCTGCTAATTGGACTATGCTGTTACCTGCCTCTCGTATACTTGTTATCGTGTTTCATACTGAATACGTACCAGTCGCATTTGAAATTTTAACCTTCAGTATTGCAGAGGTTAGACACAGTCCTGTAATTGAGACTGAAGGAAAATCTGAGATGAAGTCCAAGAACAATTTTTTCTTACATTCTATTTTTAACAATGTTTAAAAAAATAGGTAGCAAGATCCTCTGTTATTAAATAATACAATATCAATATTATGTCATCAATATTATGATGTAATATTATTAAGATGGAAAACCGCATTCGTATTCACTGATTGCCAGTTCGATCCTGACATACCTCACAGGATAACAGTTATCATCACAGGATAAGAGTTACTCTGATTTGGTTTGATTCATGTGAAAAATTTAAATTCCCAGGATCAGCAGAATTTTAACACATTTTTTCTTATTCTAGCACAGAACCAATTGTTTCAATACAAAATAGGTTTTTTGGTCTTTCTCGGGGTTCTTCAAAACCTATTCAAATAACGGATGTGAGAAGGTCCTTCCTGTTCATGAGGTAACTAAGAGGATAATATGCTGGATGTATCCTGAGTATCCTGGTAGTATCCTGCGGACATATTATGCCAACCTCATTCCTCAAAAATTGCCAAATATTTGGGAGATCTTTGTGATTCAGATTTGTCAGTTGACAGCCAATCTTTGGGATTGGTAGGTAGGTGCCTAACTTGTTGAATAGATAGGTGTATCGAACATGGATAAAGGCGTATGTACACTGGGGCGAACAGGCATCAGAACGGAGATCAGCTTGAGTAACACGATGTGCGTGGCTGGATGGTGGGGCGGAACCCCTGCACCTGGTTCTAGTTCCTGGAGGTGTCTCTTGGTCCACCACCTGGAATCCTGATGACGTTTGAGATCTAAGCCTTGGGACTTGTCTTCTTTTTACCTGTAGACCGTGACTGGAATCACTAAATTAAGCTATTGCAATCGATACCGGATCTTAACGAATGATTAGGGAGTTTTTGAAAACTTCGTTCTTTTTGCCTCTTCGTAGATAACCATTTTATTCGGTCGGTACATAATAATGTTAACATCAATAGGAATAACAGGTTCATGCAGTTATGTATGATTTTTCAAAAATGCCGCAGTTATTAATCACAAAAATTAAATAATTAACCTTCATTACCTTGCGTAAGAATAATTAGATGCCCATGTTTATTCGGGTTAACGTGACCTTTTTTTATGACGGCCCGTTTTTCAAAAATCGATTGTCATATTGTAGGGATTTGCTCATAAATCAATCGAAAAGAGGTTCCAATATAGGTACCGAGCACATCGAAGTCGATGATTCCAAGAATCCCAAGCAAATCTACCGTCAATCCTAGTTCAATCGACTATATGCTAATCAAATTTAGATTTTGTTCCATCAACTTGCGGATTATGGGTAAATCGCTCCGGCAAACCGACGAATTACTTTACTATCTTGTTTTCGAAGTATAGGTGGGTAGGTACATCCTCACCGACACCTAATCGATAATACCTGATGCTGCAATGTTGTGGAGGTTCACGTAAGTGCGTAATAACAGTTGTATCAACAGTTTAATTGATGACAAGAGGATCGTTCAACAGCCGAATCAATTAGGGAGGATCATGCACATGGACAAACTACCTTGCCCTGTATAATGGCTCCTCGAGTCGAAACAGCCTACTGTTGTTTGTGCAATCGCCATCAGAGCCAACGGTTTGATTCGGAGAAAATGAATGAATTAGTTGATAATCCAGCGCAAAGCGGGGTTGAACATGAACTGGAAAACATGAGAGTAAATCAGATTAATCGGATGCGTATTCATTCATTATGGAAAGCGATACAATGAACAGAGGTACAGAGGATACAGTGAGGTACCTGTACCATGTAGGACTATGATGTACACCCGTTAAGGTTGCAAGTTTTACATTTATCTGATTGCTTAAGTATTTGAATCAGTAAGTGCGTAGGTAGGTAAATAGAAAATTAGAAATACTTATACATATCAACATAGCTGTTCAAGTTAGGTGGGTATAATTTCGATACCTTAAAGCACAAAAGGCATATGTCCCAAAATATCGATTTTGAGATTTCGGTACCGAAAGAATCTACTCATCAGGACCTATCGACCGCTCCAAGAATCATGATCCTTTTATCTATTTTTGGGGCCAAAAAACGATAAAATAGAAAAACGACAAATATTTAAAGACCGATTATCTTGGAAGTGTTAAGAACTACCAAATTTCTGGTTAAACGAGGTTGTAGATCTTGGCCAGACAAACATTTTTTATCTAGCAAATTTTTTTATGGAATTGAAAACTATGGGTGAAATCTTTATTCAACAGCATCTAGTATGGAACTCTTTTTACACTCAAGGGAATGTATAGGTTCGAGGAAGCGAGTATACCTGGATCATAATGCATTATGCTTGATAAATGCCTATACTTCAATATTATCCTGCAAGGACAATAAGGAGTGTACCCATAAGGAATGTATGTACGGGAAACGTGTTGGAAATGTTCTTTTGTAACTAACTGGCATGCAGATTGCTTATACCTGCGGTTTTTTCGGTTACAATGACCCTATGTGCCTTCTTCGCTGTCGAGAGTCAAGTGTTGAGGCGAAGAGCGCACGTACACTTTGCCAGCAACTAATTTCGAGAGCAGCGAGTCACCCACACGTAACTTAGCCCCAGGTCCAACCGCCGGCCTCGGGTTTGTTGTGAAAGGAAGATATAAGCCTAATGCTTCCTCCACCTCGTACTTTATCTTTCATACCTCTCGCTCTAGCGTTCGATTCATACTCACGCGGTTAAAGCAGTGAAAATTGAAGTCAGGATCATTAAAACTGATGTCAGGATCTCAAGATCTACAATCTCATCAGTAAATTTGAGAGATATTTTCACCAAAATTGGATTTGGTCGGTGCCATTGGTGGGTGCTTAGGTAGGCATGTTTCAGAAATGAAGGCACCTAGAGTGACTTCGAGGATTGTATCTCAAGCATGAAATGTGATGAAAAAGATAGGTAAATTAAACACGTCTTTTTCGAGTAGGTTTGCCTATTCAATGCCCTCATTTTTTTATTCATGCCAATCGTTTTAACCACTTATACCAGGTCAAATTCTGTAAATTTGAAGCAATATATATTGGTAGTCGCTATCGACTCATTGCTCAAAATGTCATATGCTTGCTATCTTATCATTATACTCTACTATCATTATACCGAATAAGTCACTGAAAATCGACAAGATGCAGCTTTGCCCACCTCACATTTGCACATTTTAATGCGAAAATGTCAAATACAATTAATATCAATAAATCAAACAGCTGGACAACATTGGGGACTGCATCGACTATATTTTCCATCCACCGGACGCATGTGAAACGTCCCGTTTCGTCGACCTGCGTTGGTTAGTTGGCTCTACTGGCCCTCATCCCTTGCCATCCTCTACTATTATACTCGGAGGCTCGGGAAGCATTCTGTCGTCGACCCTTCCCTAATTCCTGGCTCAACTGCTAATCTCCCTCAGTCGTATCTTCTCACCGCTGACTCATTCTCTTTCTCTGTTTGACATGGGGGGGAAGCTTACGAAACATAGAACACCTCTCACACTCGTCGAGCACTCCCCTTCGAATGCATACATCCTATTTCATCCCTTATGTGATCTCCCTTACCAGTATTTTGTAAACGCTTAATGCCTCGCTTTCCTGCTATTGTGATTGACCGCTAATCCGAGCGAGTTGTTAACTCTGTTAGTTGAAAAAATGGCCTTTCAAAGCGTTCATTTACGCCTTTTGTTTGAAGCCTTGGTTCGTATACTCATTATGCTTGGGATCGTGATATGTCGAACATTGAATTGGAACATTCAGGTAGGCGCTACGTGTTTTTTATCCATCGAAAGCGACGTTAGTAAGCGATAAAAGCCGAGTCTAATCTCCCCTCCGCACTAAATGCCTGCGCTGGTAAATTCTGGGAATTTTTCGGTCGACGAGCATATGAAGAAATAACTGCTGTTTATACTCGACGAACACGCAAAAGGCATCCTACATTTTATTTTGTTAGCCTGCAGAGAAAAGGTCAACATTTCAATACTCATTTAAAATCAGCGTTTCCGCCCTTATTGAATCTCGATAGTGACTTGTAGGTATGTCCATTTTGCGAAATGGCCTTATACCATATTGCCTATATTAATTATCAGGTAGAAATGATACACATATCAACCGATGCTAATGGGCCCTCTCGGCCGGCGTGATCCGGTAAGTAGTTGTTATTGTAACAACAACCCCGAGTCTGCAATGCCTCGATACGTTGATATTATACCGACCCCTATAACTCCTCCGCTTTGCCGCTAACCGTTGACCCATTTCCATCCCAGCAGACCGCCATAGAGGATCGAGAGAATGGAGGGGAATAGAGAACTGAATAGCTTAGTAGTAGCTGTGCCAGTTTGTACCACTAATCCTTGCTAGATTGATTGATTTTAGGGCCAGGTGTTATTGCTATTCATACGGCAGGCGTCTAGCTTCCCCTCCTCTCGTATTCTGCAGACACAGTCCGAATACATAATACGGGTGGCAGTCAACATTGCATTAAAGATTCGCCGCCAACAAGCTCAATCACCAGCAGGTCCCATACATTCATAAATAATATTACTCATGCTAAAATAGGTACATGGCGGTTTGTCCCGTTTCTTAACAGATCAAGTAAAACATCAAACAAGTAAAACAGTAAAATTGAGATATGTACTTTATACATGACTTTGTATAACTGTTGTAACTTTGAGATATGTACCACCAATAGTTACAATTTATCTTGTCCCCGCAACGGAGGACGACGACTTCATAAAATATTTGTGCTTACTGCAAACAGCAATTATTGACATTGATTTATTGACAATGATTTCATGATTCTTGATGATAGTGAGTAGAAATTAAACCAGCCACGTGAACAATGAACTCCTGTGTAAGAATTTGCTGCAATTCTTTCTTGCAATAAAGACTTTTTTTAAGATGGTCATTCCTACCGAATGGAGTTAGGGATGCGGGAGTGGAGGAATGGGGGTGTATCCCTTCATGAAGAAAAAGTCGTCATAAATTGAGTGAAAATATCTGGTAGGATGTTGAAAAATTTCGCCTATCTTTGAGCCCACGTATCTTGGCTTCTGCTCGAACCAGAATCAATTTTGACTAGTTCGATATGAAGGAAACTTTGTCATTTTCAATTTCAAATAGAGTCGCGATCTCGCTAAAACGCTTATTTTTTGTGTTATAGCTAAAAAGCCGTAAGAACTCCGATAAAATCACGTTTTTTTGGCCCTCCTGATGTTAGCACTAGGTTAATTTGGCTCCATTTTTGGGTATAGCATCCCTGGATGGGTAGTTATGTCATGTTGGGGATGATTTTCACGTCTTTTTCTGCGTTATTTCAACAAATAAACTCATTCATGTAACTCGATACTCCATCGAATACTTGATGCACCTGTCTAGACCTGGAGTGACCTACCTCGAATAAAAAAAAAATAAAAATAAATAAATATCCATACTTATGGGTATATTTTTTTAGATGCGCACCGAATACGGTCTCGGTGAAGAATCTTTTTGCAATACATTTTGACTTCCTTACGACCGAAACTTTCGCAAAATCGTCTTTGATGGGACGTTGCAATTTAGAATTTCCTCATGCCAGATAAGAGCTTGACAGTCGGACGGTCTTGGTCGTAATTCTATTTCCTAAATGACAGGTTTTAACCGCAGCCAACGTCGAACGGTGGAGGGGAGATAGCAGGGATGCCTGATTGCCTTCGCTTCCACACGCGTCAAACACTAAACGACTCATCTGGTTAAACGAGCTCGCTCGCGGTGACGGCAGATATTACAAACACAATCGACGACGACGATGGCAAGAGTGAAGATTGCGTTCAGGTTAACCACCTGCGGTTCTATTGGCAATATCATTATTTTATTAGGCTCTTACGCAAATAGCTCACTTGCAACGACTTTATCCACGGATGATCGACGTTCGTTGATTGAGCTGATGACGTAGTTCGCAGGTTGTATTTTAAATGCATTCCAATTGAATTGCTTGATTAGTTATGAAACAATTTAAGAAGTTCTGAATATAATAATCTTCTGAAATTTTTTTACTTCCATATTTACTGAGTAAATGGAAGTATTGTGATCGTCCTAAAATCGAGAATCGGAACGGAGCTTCAGAAAAAACTTTTTCTTATACACATTTACTCAGAATCACTTCCTGAACAAGTGTCTGTGTGTCCGTGTGTCCGTGTGTCCGTCTGTCCGTCTGTCCGTGTGTCCGTGTGTCCGTCTGTCCGTCTGTGGTCATTTACAAAAATGGCCATAACTCCCTCATTTCTCAACCTTTTTTCAAATTTCTTGAACTGAAATGTTTGTCTCGGCAAGACCTAACGCCCTGTTTAATCGGAATTTGGATAACGCACAGTACTTCCGATATATTTGCATTTTTAGTGTTTTCTATTTTATTTTTTTCCGGCCACAAAAATGAACCGATTTGAGCGTTCTTGGTCTTAAAATCTTTGTTTTACCTTGCAGAATATGTGGATATTTTTTACATTCCGAAAATGTGGCGTTTTTTCGTTTTGGGCGAATTTTAAAATTTTAATAATGAATTTTTCGATATTTTTGGCCTAAACACCCTTAAAAGCAGTCAAAATATGATCAAATTGTGTCACAATTTTACATTTCAAAATATGGAAGTATTGTGTGTTATCTACGCACCACTGGTTTCTGCTAAGAATGAACAACTGAGGAAAGTTTTTGTTTCTAGATTGATACCCCCCCCCCCCCGGAGGACCCATAAAATCAGCAAAGGAGACGGTACTTTCATGCAAGAACTTATAGCCCTGATTTGGCAACTTCAACACTTCCAAGAACCGATCTTCCATTAATAATAAATCAGGATTTCGGTTCGTTCAAGCTACTCATGAGCGGAGCGTCGATTTATCCCCAGAGCTTTAAAGACCTTGAGACTAGAGTCTCAGTTTGTTCGAAAGTGGCCCTCAAGCTGAGCACCCACTCGAACTCTATTACACAGCAAAGAAATTCAGTTGGTGCAATATTTAGGTGCGGGGAACGAGGGTGGATGAGGCAGGCGGGGGTAGGAGGTGGCTGAGCTGTGTATCCTTGACACACTGACCCGCTCTGTTGGTAACGCTTGCTCTCGGGGACTGGCGCTCAGAGGAGCCGAGCTCATGTCGTTGTTGCGCTAGCTGTGCCAAGAGAAGACACGGGATCGGCCAAATTCATTACGAGAAGCCGCTAACTTCCAAGGTGCTCGGATCGAGTTGAAATACAATTCTAAATTATCGTATTGGGGCTGTAGGTAGTATAATATAGATGAACCATCGTCTGAGCGTAATGGCGCATCAAACGCGATCCTTAAAGGGTCGTCATCGTTATTAAATGCTCTAATTTATGTTTTCATGATACCTTTGCTGTTTTTCTACTCCAACCAGTTTTCTGATTGATACAGACACACAACTACAAAACGACCAAAATAACCTGCATACTTTCACAAAACATATTTTTCAACGGCGTTGTCCATCGATGGGAAACAATTTTTTACTTCCATATTTACAGAGTAAATGGAAGTATTGTGATCGTCCTAAAATCGAGAATCGGAACGGAGCTTCAGAAAAAACTTTTTCTTATACACATTTACTCAGAATCACTTCCTGAACAAGTGTCTGTGTGTCCGTGTGTCCGTGTGTCCGTGTGTCCGTCTGTCCGTGTGTCCGTCTGTGGTCATTTACAAAAATGGCCATAACTCCCTCATTTCTCAACCTTTTTTTAAATTTCTTGAACTGAAATGTTTGTCTCGGCAAGACCTAACACCCTGTTTAATCGGAATTTGGATAACGCACAGTACTTCCGAGATATTTGCATTTTTAGTGTTTTCCATTTTATTTTTTTCCGGCCGCAAAAATGAACCGATTTGAGCGTTCTTGGTCTCAAAATCTTCGTTTTACCTTGCAGAATATGTGGATATTTTTTACATTCCGAAAATGTAGCGTTTTTTCATTTTTGGCGAATTTTAAAATTTTAATACTGAATTTTTTGATATTTTTGACCTAAACACTTTCAAAAGCAGTCAAAATATGATCAAATTGTGTCACAATTTTACGTTTCAAAATATGGAAGTATTGTGAGTTATCTACGCACCACTGGTTTTATTTCCGTCATTGGTGGTGGAGGTTCAATGTTGAGGTGAGGGAGAGAGTGGTGGCCCATCGTACACTCATATTCTTTATTCTTCCTAGCGCTTTCGCCCCCCTGGGCCTCTTCAGGAATGGACATTTTTTAGGGTTTTTTCCCACACAAGGAGAGACTTTTCTTCACGAGTATCACCCTGGGGCCCCTGAAGAGGCCAATCGGGGCGAAAGCGCTAGGAAGAATTAGGAATATGAGCGTACTATCACTCTTTCTCTCGCCTCAAAAATGTTTTTTTTTAATGTTTCGCCCAAAATATCATGTGCACAGAACTAAGTAAAAGGCTATTTTTTTCATGAACTTTTTCAATCGGAAAAAATTTTTGGCTTAATATTTTCATGCTGAAAACTAAACCTTACCTCTCATAACGGGATGGTACCGGCCTAAATTAAAAATAGGGAAGTAATACATAATTGCTTAACGTGCCTGACGAGATTTCTCCGCTCAGTTATAGTTATTCGGATGGCAATCACTTTCGATGTGAATTGTAATATCGTCGAAAGTGCTACACCACTATTAGACATGAGTTAACCCATAACAGGTAGTGTACCTTCACGACGAGGCAGACTTGTTATATAGGCAGACTTATTATATTAGCCGCTGTCGCCTGATGCAACTTTAATACCAATTACCTAACTCAGGTATTAGGGCCTAAGTAGTGGCTGTAATAATTAGACTGATAGAAAAATGAAAGGGGCTCGATTTGATAGGATTCACACAACTCATTAAAAACCGAACCCTTGCGCCGGACTAATGTTAGTGTTTTTTACTTGTACAAATCACAGGTATAGTTAAATATCATACCTGCGCTATTCAATGTGCCATATTAATTCTAATAGATTTTTTGCTCGCATCGCTCAAAAAAAGGAAAAAAACTATCAACAGATTTCTCTTTACAAGTCTAGGAACACCAGGTAGATAGGCTTCGATTCAAAAGCCTTGCCTTTCACCTCGTCGAATAATCACTGTAGCGTCGACCGCACGTCTCTGTGTTTCGGTTTCAAGGAGTTTCGTAAGGTTTCAGTGAGAACTTCCAAGTTCCTCGGCCCCTCGCTCGCCTCTTTTCTCAACTCTTGAGATCACTTTACAGCTCATTTTGCAAGGACGTCCTTCGGTCGGCACGCCGAAGGCATCTCAATAACGAAAATCGAACTCGATTGTTCTCCTCTTCGTTTCTCTAGATACTTCGATCCTTCGAATTTCAAGGGGAAAACCAAGGTATGCTGTTAATATAGAGGCACCAGTGGCGCGCAGAAAAACACAATACGTCCATATTTTGAAACGTAAATATTTAACAAAAATTGATGACATTTTGACCACCTTGGGGGCTGTACCAAAAATGCCATGACTCACTGTGCAAATTTTAAAACTCGCCTAAAAACAAAATACGTCTGGTCATCGGAATGTAAAACATATCCAACCCTTCTGCAAGATGAAACACAGATTTCAAGACCAAGAACGCTTAAATCGGTTCATTTTTGTGGTCAGGAAAAAAAGGAATCTCGAAAAATGCTACTATACCGGAATTACTGCAAGTAATTCGAATTCCCGTCAAATAGGCTGATAGGCCTTACAGAGACAAAACATCCCAGTTCGAGAAATTTGAAAAAATCTTGAGAATTGAGAGACTATAGCCACTTTTGTAACTGATAATTTTTCAGGAAGTGATTCCACGTGAAAGTGTTCAAGAAAAGTTTTTTCTAAAGATCCGACCCGCTGGAATCTCAAGGTTCGGCAAAATTAACTTTTTCAATTGATTTTCGAGCGATTGAACTACCTCTCGAAAGTTTTCGATACTTTAGGGCTAAATGAAATTTAACACCCTTTCCAAAGCTAAGGTATAGACATAATGCGATTTTTTGAAAACATTAAGGGTCGAAACCAAGAAGAAATTTGAAAAAATAGCATTTAGAGGCGAGTAAAAGAAAATGCGTGACTTTTGTGTGCCTTTTTTGGAAATCAGCAATATAATCGAATTCCTACTGGTGTTTTGTTCCTCTGGTTAACAATTATATGTTACGATGAGCCTTCGTTTTGTTCGTAGAAAGGTTCGACGTGGGAAAGTATATTAAAACGTTTAGCATATCACACAAAATGGACAGCTGCGGTGGACTAATTCTGCTAGCCGACAGGAGTCCGAAGAGGTTGATTCTTCCCTTGGCACTTTCCCTCGGCAGGCGATGAGTTCAGCTCTCGATAATTAGGGTAATCTGGTTACGGGAGATGCCTTCACCATCCGACCACTTTCCGGGTCGATGGTTTCTTCTCCGTGCTAATAGCTCCTCTTTTGCTCCATGTTGTAAAACATTATTCTTCAACACATTACACGACGATTGATAGCTTTATCTTAATTGCTGTTTTTTTACTAACCAGATTTTCAGCTTGAGGATTCACAGACTGGGGAAAAGGGTTGGTTAGAGCAATTTATCACACCCGATAAAGACAATGCAGCTCAATGGTTTCATCTCTAGCTTCAGCTTAGTTAATAAACGATTAGAGGCGTGTAGTTTCAAAACCGGCTCAATCCGAATTTGAACATTTTCCTAGAAACACAACACTGGCATACTATTGAATTGAGATAGATTTGGTCCATAATTGCAGGGTGATAGAATGGATCATGAACTGGGTAAAAATGGAAAAAAGTTCATTTCGGAAAAACAAGGATTGAGCCGGTTTTGAAACGCACGCCTCGTTCACAAAGTTGCATTTCCCGTCATTTGACGAATCTCTAGAATAGTAGAATTAGTCAAGTCACATTTCTGTACTCCAAATATCGCCAATATTTTCGACCCGTCAGAAACCGACGAATTCCCCCACAGACGAAAATTCGATTTACGAAATGACCCAGCAACAGCATTAACGCTACATCAGTTCTTCATCCATAACGTACCTACTCGTTTGAGGCTCCACTGGTCGAAAATCTCGTCGTAAAAGTTTATTTTACGACGCCTCGGGATATTTTATACTTCAACTTCTACATAATAGCCACCAGCGTGGCCTCTTACATTAGGATGGAAGAGGCACCCCAACGGTTAATCTTGTAAATGGAAAAGTGGGCTTCCTTGGTTTTACGACCCGCACGGGTCAACATCTTCGGGAGTTGACCCGAAACATCCACCTCTCCTGAAGCAAACGCCTGGCCGTAACTCGTTTAAAAAAATAATTTCGACTTTTATCGTTCATTTCTACAGTTCGCGGCTGTTGGGGTTTCATCCGACGACTCGCCAATAACGAAACTGCACTCGATCCGGGAATTGGAATTGTTGTTCGTACGAGCCGTCGATATTGCGCCCTTTCCACAATCCGTTCGGCAGATTTTGCCCATCTTCCACCATTTTTTCTCTCGCAGGTCCCCCCTCTCTCTCTCGCTTTTTTCTATTTCTCTCGCACGCGCGCAGCTCTCCCTCATCAGTATACACTGGGCGCGTCGCCTCTTCGAAGCGCAGATGAAGAGCCGAGCACATGCTGAGGTGCTGCAAGGAACGAGAGGGAGGAGCCCACATCGATTTCCCATTTTGTTCTACTTCGTGTCTCTCAGCCCTCGGTTTCCTCAACAGCCGCAGCCGCGTTCACGCAAGCCCTTTACCGAGCGTTTAAACTCGCCCTACCTTGCTCCGTAAGGGATTCACACTTGGCGGAAATGACGCGGATTTTCCCGACGATTTTCCCTTCGACGTAAACCGACTCATCAAGTGCAAGATGATAAGATGCGCAAAATATTGGATTCATTATGATTCCGAGCGAAAAAGTATTTTTACTTCCTTATTTACAGAGGAAATGAAAGGATTGTGATCGTCCTAAAATCGTGAATCGGAACGGAGCTTCAGAAAAAACGTTTACCAATACACATTTACTCAGAACCACTTCCCGCACAAGTGTCTGTGCGTCCGTGTGTGGTCGTTTACAAAATGGCCATAGCTCCCTCAATTCTCAACCTTTTTTTCAAATTTCTTGAACTGAAATGTTTGTCTCGGCAAGACCTAACACCCTGTCTAATCGGAATTTAAATAACCCGCAGTTCCTTTAATATATTTTATATTAAAGTTTTTTCTATTTTATTTTTTTCCTGGCCACAAAAATGAGGCGATTTCAGCGTTCTTGGTCTTAAAATCTTTGTTTACCTTGCAAAGTACGTGGATATTTTATATAATCTATTATTATATTATAGATATATCATGATTGGAAACATGATCCATGGTGTGTTTTTTCATGCCTAAAAATATGAATTACCTACCCATTATTTTTGAGATTTTTACTAGGAACAGGAAAAATGTTTTCCGAAATTTTGATCAAAAAGGGTCACATCCTAATTATAATTAGCTGAATCTCCTTTGGTTTTCGGGATTGGCTGCTCATGTTTTGGGATGTCATTTCTCGTGGTTCACTGAGCAACACTAGATTGAAAACTAAATTTAAATTCCAATCAATAACTCCTTGAAAGTTTTTTCACTTCCTGACATTTTTCCGGAAGTGGATATAACCCTGTTTGAAAGTAAGCTCCTCATAATATGATGATATCTTGATGCGTTTTGATGTTAGGTGAGTTTCAAAATTAGGATAGGAAGTGAGTTTTTTATGGTTTTGATTTTAACACCCTCTGGGTATCAGTATACAGAATCAGACCTTACAGGGTATCCCTATACAGAATCGGGACTCACGGGTACCTATACAGAGAGTTGAATAAAAATTCTTAAAAAATCGTCGGATGATTCTGATTTGGATAACTTGCCATAATAACCCAGATTTTAACAACACGCATCTAAATCTAGACGCAAACCTTTCTACTCGCTCTTCATCGCAATGTTTCATAAGAGCATTTTCGCGATGAATTTCGGATTAGTGTGAATCGCCTCGGCCTGTCTCACTGTTCGTTCAACATATTGAAGAGCCTCCAGTGCTTCTAGAGCTGGGTTTATTTTCACCCGAAGACCGCTACAAACGACCCTGCGATTGTCGCTTCCTCTCGGCACCGCATTCAACCGATAAATAGGCGTCACTTGAGAGATTTCTCTTGTTATCACATAATCTCACTTAGCTGTAATACCTGTATCGCTTCGGTCACCTCGAGTGATCATGATCGATCATTTTATTTCACGTTCTTTTCAGTTGTTTTCTTCTACGAAACGAACGCTGCTTTTAGAAAAACCCGAGGAAAAAAAGTTGCCTGTCCCAATGGTCTTCAAGTTGCAAACCGGTTTCAGTGTTTAGGCCATCTGACGACACACATTAACCCCTGTTTAACAAAGTTAACCAACCAACCAGTTTTTGCATCCATTCGATATATCAGGTATACCTGATTATGCATAATGGATTTGATTTTTTTTTACAATCCGATTTTGGGCTCGAAATTTTTCAAAATTAATTGAATTTCTGTTAGCAGCTTCCACTCAATGCCCAAAGATGTCGTGGGCTTAACCTGCTGCCGTCAAAGGGATTGTTGTTCTACGATTTTATTTATATCCAGCATAATCAGCATTTCCGAGACGTCCCACGTGCATAGCGCCTAACAACGCAATACGTCGCACGTCTACAATTCAGCCACCAATTAAAAAACCATCGAAAATTTCGACTTTCAAGACAGCAAATTAGAGTAACAGCTGCTAATCGGACTTCGGTATTTGGCATTGGGCGGCTCAGTGGGTTAGGCGGTAACTAGAACGCGGACCAAATGTCGATAGCGCATGCGTAACGTTTTGTCGGTCTTGCCTCCCCTGGCCGAGCCGAAGGTCCTTCTAATCTAATGCGAGCGCTTTTGTGCGCTCTTGCACTCGAACACTGGACTTACCGGTCTTGACCGCTAACTCACAGCCGATCGACCTCCTCCCAGCTGCGCTATCCCTAGAACACGTTCTACAATCGGATTGTGCAAGAAGCGAGGGAGGCCCACTGTAGAATTCGAGGTTAGCTGATACCGTTTTGCAAAATTGACGATAAAGTCTCGCACTTGGAATTAGTGCAAATGCTTTTTTGAGTGAAACTTCGAACTATTTTGATCTACTTGAACTTGAAGTCTTGCAATCTAATCCTTGGCCATATCTATACTACCATAAATGCTTGATAAAAATTTAAAAACCTCAACCTCGATAAACCCTAAAAAGCTTTTACCCCTTATATTAGTTTTGCAATATTTCTTGGTCTCATTATTAAATATTTTTGTCATATATTTTGTAAGTAAATAGACAAATTTTGTCTTTGCCATTTCCCACTTGATCTTATCTATGCTTAATAGCATAAGGGGGCTAACGCTCGAGCGAAGAGTTCAATATTTCTTAGTTATCCACATATAGGTGACGTTATCTGCTATGTTACTTCATTCAAGGGGTTGATTTCCTACCTAATTAGAAATTAGAAGCAAATATGAGCATTGAACTTCGTTCCTCCCTTTCCTCACTTAATGAAACTCGATTAGAAATGCTTCCACGCACCACGAGGTCAAACCCGGGTCATCAACGTGAAAGAATCGACCCCTCACTTACTGCACGCAATAACGTGCTTATAAAGGAAGAGAAAAATTAAACTTCGCCGTGCTTATGTACGAAAGGTTGAAAACAAGCTGTTGGATTTGGAATAGTAGTCGTATTTTCCACTCGAGAAGTTCCGACGGCCATAAACTGGGCGAACTCATCGCTCCTCCTGAAAAAGTCAGTAGTTTTAGCCCAAGAGCTGGCACGCACCAAAGCGTTTTACGGTCCCGTCGGTCGTTTAGACCCAACGAAAGAGTGAATGTATAACGAGATTGAGAACTTTTGTCGTTCGCCAGTTTTCAGAACATCAATTTTCTGTTTCGTCTCCACTCAACGGTAATAGATCTTGTGCCGGACTTTTTAGTTTTATTGACTGCGATGTACAGCAGATGATCTTTGAAATTCATTAGGCCGGAAAACATTTTATTAGTCAGATGAAGCGGATACCGGATACAGTGTTATGCTGATGCCTTTTTGATCTAGAGAGGACTAAGCGCTTTGATCTTGAATCCAAGATTAGGTAAGGATATTATGTTTTGACGATTTTCTTACGTAATAGGTCCTTCCGCGTGTTGAGATACAAACAACACACGGACGTGGAGTGAAGGGCTTCACAACATCGCACCAAGGTTTGTTTGACAAAATCAACAATGAACCGATCTACCTACGACCGAAAGTGTTGGTGAGACAAATAAATAAATTCAATTTTCACAAGAAATAAGTGTGATCTGACCGTTTCAGAGAATTGGGATTGAAATCACGAAAAAATCTTGAAAATAAAAAAGCAGTATTTTGAAGCGAGTAAAAAAATGTTAGAGGTAGAGTAACTTTTGTTGGAAATTAGTTGTAACATCGTTTCCCTATGACGGTGGCAGGTTCTTCGTGTTGATATCTTGTATAGACAATCAGTCTGTCCAAGGGGTACCTATTGCTCCAGGCACTTCAAACCATACATATTCATTTTAAAAGAACATGACATATAAATTTGAAAAAAAAAAATTAGGAGCCCTTCCCTAATACACTTAAGTGCAGAAACGAACCTTTGAAGTTTGAGAAAGGAGCGCCTTGGTAACCAATTGCGACGATGACGGACTCAAAAGGCGAGTCCGAGGTCACTCCTGCCGCTTCGTTAGTTGGTTCCGTTGTGCATCGTCGGGCCTCGCAGAAATTCGTGCCATGGCTTTAGGGCTGAAAATTGAACAATAGGTCATGTTGCATTCCGAATTGAAGCCTTGCAATCCGAACGAACGGCCCATCCACTGAACTATGAAGATCAGAGGGCATCCCGAGTGACCTGAGTCCACACGGTGTTTAAAATGGGTTCCAATCAATTGATTAGTATGAACAGTTTTTGCTACCTACACTGTCAGAAAGGATTTTCAAAAACATCTTAAAATTAAGAAGTTTTTCATCAGAAACAACTGAATTTCGAGATAGTTGTTATTTCGCATCATACTTTTGAAAAAGCATCGTAATTTTAAGATGTTTTCTGAACTTTACTTTTTTTTTAATGCATTTTAAACTTGGCAGTCATGTGGTCGTGGTCATGGAGCTCGCTGCCTTGGTTCCCTGAATACAACAAACTTTTTTCACAAACGAACCAGAAATTTTTTGGTTGTTGGCGAATAGTGGTAATGTGTTGTGAGCGTGAAGGTGATTGAGACGAGATGATTTCTATCGCATCAGAAGTGGGATCTGATCCCATTCCCGGCCCTGTGACTTCTCAACCAGTTGCTGAGGGATCTGTTGACGCCGAACAGTTGTTGACAAAAATGGCTGAATTAGGACCAGTTTTTGACGAATCTCAAATCGGATCTGATCGCGTTGTTGGAGGCCCAGAATCAACAACTGGCTGCTCAAAATAGGTAAGCGAATGGTGCAAAGTTTCATCTCCTCGTCGGCAAAAAAAAACTTCTTTAATGATCAAATTACCGGAATTCGACCCCCACAGCGATGCGGGTGCTGGCCCATCATCAACTCTGCCGTACATTCGTCTGCAGGGTTATCACCGACTCGCCTCTTCCTTGGTAGGGAAGTCACCCCTCTTATTGCGATGGGACATCAGTTGCTCCGACCACCAAAACCAAACCGCGCAGACGGACATTTGGAAACAGGCATTGGAGATTCTGAAAGCAGCTCTCTCACGAATGAAATGCCAGTACGACAACACTCACGCCAAGGTAGAGTATAATATTGACGACATATTGAGTATAATACTGACATGAGTATAATATTGACGACGATATTGAAGGTGCTCATCGAAACCTATATATTATCTGACAAGGCGAAACAAAATTTGTTGATTTAATCAACCAAAAACGTGCTTATAAGTATTCTGACCCGTTCCTGTGTGTTCCCGACCATAGGATGGAATGTATTATTATTTTCTTATTTAATAAGCAACGCCAACCCGAAGTTAATCCACTCTCTGTCCTCTGCAGAATTGCTAGCGCCCATCGGTGGGACATGTCCGTGACTCCAGGCAAGCAGACACCAGAGGCAAGCAGGGCGACCCACACAACACTCCACCGGAACCTCTCTAGCGGTCGTTTGCGAATTATATTGTACAGCTTTTTCTTCAACGTTTGGCACACTCACGGATTTCTACTCGGGCATCATCTCGTCGGCGCTCAGCACGGAGCCCGTCAAATGCGCTAATCTGGCCCTGGAGAACAACTTCTTATTCTCTTTGAATTATCCGCTCCTCTCATGTGGAGCGCTTCGGTGAGTGCACACCTCTTTTGTTCCTCATATTGGCTCAATTTGTATCTCTCGAGCCCTTCACTGCTGTCTATCTAAACGAAACATCACAGTAGCTATTGATAAGCAAAGCCAACCCGAAGTTGATCCACTCTCTGTCCTCTGCAGAATTGCTAGCGCCCATCGGTGGGACTCTGCATCCACGGCGGGACATGTCCGTGACTTCAGGCAAGCAGACAACTGTAGCAAGCTGGGCGACCCACTCAACACTCCACCGTCATACACTCACCACGGCTAGTTTCGGCCAGTTTCGACCACCGTGATACCTTCATCCGACATTGTCGCGCTTTTCCTGGAGGAGGGGTAATGCCACGGAGTACTTCCGCTCATGCAAGATGATCGAGGGCATCAATCCACCCGATCGTATATCGTGTCGATATATTTCTTCGAGGCGGTCACTTCTCCGTTCGCAGAGTCTCGGCCTACACTCACCTCTCTTCTCGACTGTCCGCCTCTTTCTGCCAAAAAGTCAAAATATAATAAATTATGGATATTTTGCAATTCGCTCAGCGACAATTCAATGTCTATTTTTCAATTTTTAGTTCTTAAGTCTTTGAATTATCCAGCTCGCACTAGCGTAGTTATTCTAGCATCTAACTGATTACTTTGTGTTTTGCGTAGACATATGAGTTTGATGACATTTTGTTTGAATCTTTAAATTTTACTTTGCTTTCGCAATCTAAAATTTAAAGATTCGAACAAAAAGTCATCAATCTTATTTATGCAAAACACAAAGTAATCGGTTAGATGCTTGAAAACAACTGGATTCCATGATACCTAAAAGTAACTGAATTTTAAGATACTTGTTAAATGTTTTAAAACATCTTAATATTAAGATGTTTTATTGCATCTTCGATTCGGGGACAGCCGGAAACATCTTAAAATTAAGATGTTATTTTTGACAGTGTACGTAAAAATGAATTTAAAGAGATACATAATGCATAATATGCATGTATTATGTGGTAAATAATTGAACATGAATCTAACAACGAGCAGACATACATGGATGGCAAAGATGGACTTACTTGACTTCCAAAAATTTTAATGATAAAAAGTCGAAATTTCGAACTTGAAAAATTGGTTAGCACTTCCATGTTCTTTACAATTGCTACACATGAGTAGAAAAATGGGTTAAAAAAATATTGAAAAAATAAGGGAGCGAAAGAGAAGTGAAAGGTTTGTTACTGAACAACAAACCATAATTCTCCAGATCGGCGTTTTACCTTCCCTTTTATTCGAGTAATTTATCAAAAACATTTATTCATAAAATTCGACCTGCCTTCATGAGGCTCGTGCGAAAAAATGCATATTTATTACAACGTTATTCACATCCTCACTTTTGAACATTTTTGAAGAAATTAGGAAATAAAGCGTGAGGGAGTAAAATTTTCTTTTCTAACGTTTTTTTGAACTTTTCTGGATACCCGCCCATCCATGAAATTATCAAGACCTGACAACAAAATTTCTTCTTCCGCTCTTATCAGTTCCTCGAACTGATAAAGCCCGGTAGTTTCATGAGAACTCGAATGCACTCTTTGCACGCGCTCTCAACGGGACCGTTGAGAGAGGAAAATATGAGGTTGAAGATGAAATATTTCCCCGCAAACTCGTTATCCAAGGTATATAAGCAAGCGGTATGACAGTATTATACGTTATGAGAAAAGGAACTTGCAGGTACACTTCTTCATGAACATTTTATTCTCGGAATCGACAGACGAAACATAACACCGGCCGTGTTATAGCCTTGGCACGGATATCTTGGCCAGACAAAAGGAAATCCCCTATGGCCGAGTCATCTCATCCTTGGAGATAAAAAGCAAGAGGGCAGGACATTTTTCTCCCAGGATCAGGTGCAGGCCAACTGCCGCGGAGAAGACGGCGATTCGCAGTGTTGCGCAGGCTATTTATAGTCGGAAAGCTCTGGCCAATAGAAAAAAATTTATCGCGTCATCCTTGCAGAGGTTTGACTATGAGGTGGAACGCCTTATAAGCCTTATACAGCAATCCCAAAATTCGACAGGATGATGATCGCTTATTTTCACTGAAAAAAGCTAAAAAAAATGATTTAAAAATTTCTCATGGGCTAACCGGCGAAGAATATCCACAATAATAAAAACATTAACTCAACTCGGTATTAAAGATTACCGCTAGTAATATATATTAGTAACTAGATATTAAAGATACCGCGAGTCATTAAGGTTAATAAAATCAAAATGCTTCTGCTGCAAATAATCATTATAATGGCAGGCACAATATTATTTTATTTCTTCAGTACTGTATGTCGGCCCCGCTCCTCAATAATACTGAATAAATATATTAGGTATGAGTAATAATTTATTACATGATTTTCATGATGAGTCATTCAGCAATAGGTATCACCAACTCGGAATTTCACTTCCAGAATTGGTTCCCAAGCTAATCAGTGCAATCATCACGTAGTTAGTACTGGTTCAAGATAGATACAGTATTAACTGCTGGCTATCATCTCTTAGTGAAATCTGCGTGCAATGTGCAAGGCTTCATATTACATAATGGCCAACTGTCGGCCGCGCATGCGCTTGAGCTCTTGTCCGGTTATCTGCCACGATTCATCGCGGCGAATTAGAGAGCGGAGACGTGCTGACATCGAGTTGTGATCGTATAAATGGAAACTATCGGGGGTCCGCACTGTCTTACTTTCCTGGTGGTTTTTTATGGCAACAAAATAAATCTGAGGTGGCCATCCTTTTGGCAGGGTTTACAACTAGAATTTTGAGAAAGCGGGGGAAATTGAATAACGAGAATTAATTTAGATCAAACGCCACTCTCTTTGATCCAACTACTGATTTTTTAAAACGCCAATTACAAACAAGCCTTCAAGTATCAATCCTTTTGCTCGTGTGGAACCAGGATAGTGGGTCCAATGTACAACATGTTGACGATGAAACGAGGGCTAAGCAGACTGGAATAAGTACTTTAACCATTGGTCACTTTGATCATTCAAGTACAAGACACGCGAATCCGGTGCGGACTTCCACGCCGAGGAATCCGTCCTAAATGGAACGACGAACATCCTGTCTGCTACCCACTCCTGTTTTTGGCCCTTCGTATTTTGCTCATTATCTGATGGGCTGACCATCGGCCTGATATTAGAGGAGCAATAAATCCTGCAGGAATGCCGTATCTCATTATTGATTGCAAACGCAAATATTGGCCCAGAGAGCATCCAGCTGTCAAGTGATTTATAAATATTGAAAAATAAGAAACTGTTATAAGTTTGCATCGATGATGGAAAATGTCTTAGAACGTGTTAGGGTATACAGACGCTAAAATCAAAGGGCAACTGCACTCCTGGAATCACATGATCGGGGGGTACTGGAATAAAATCTCCACCCTGGTTCTGGTTTCTGGAGCATAATGGGAAAAAAAGACCAACCATTAGTTCATCCGTTCTGGCAATTAGAACTCACATTCCAGAGCATTAAAAATGTCCAGTTTGTTCAACTCTGACAGTGGTTTAGTCGTTTGCAACCGAAAGACAGTTGAATAAATAACTCGCCGACAAAGTGGGGCTGGACGGGTTTGAAATCCTGGTGTCCGAGCTGAGATAGAATGGCTGGAGATAGAATGAGCGGTAGAATGGCCGTGAGGAGAATGAGGAGGTCGGCGAAGACGAGCGGGTTTCTCGACTCGCGTCACGTACAAGACTTCAGTCCGGGTAGGGAAATTATATTGCGTTTCACCTCTGGCGAGCCACGAGCTGGCACCGGGCATCACAGGCTACATAGCACGGACTAAACAGCTCGACCCTGTAACAATACCTACCACTGATACCGTGAAGCTTGACCCTGCGAAATATAGGTACAGAGGAGGAGGAGGAGGAGGATGAAACTGAGGAGAAGGAGGAGAAAACTGAGGAGGTGGAGAATGAGGAGAAGGAGGAGGAAATTGGAGTAGGAGGATGGCAAGAGGGAAGGAGGACAAGGAGTAGAAGAAGGAGAAGGAGGGCGAGGAGGAGGAAGAAAAGCAGGAGAATAGGGGGAGGGAAGGAGTAGTAGGAGGAGGCTGAGGAGGAGTGGAAGAGATGGGAGGAGGAGGAAAATGAGAAGTCGAAGGAGGAGGGAAATGAGATGGAGGAGGAGGAGAAAAATGAGGAGGAGGAGGAAAATGAGAAGGAGGAAAACGAGGAGTAGGAGGAGGAGGGAAATGAGATGGAGGAGGAGGAGGAGAAAAATGAGGAGGAGGAGGAGGAGGAAGAGGATGAAAATGAGGAAGAGGATGATGATGAGGATGAGGAAGAGGAGAAAGAAAATCAGGAGAAGAGAGGAGGGGAGGAGTAGGAAAATGAGATGGAGGAGGAGGAGGAGGGAAATGAGGACTAGGAGTAGGGGGAAAATTATGAGGAAAATGTAGTAGGAGGAGTAGGAGGAGGAGGAGGAGGAAAATGATGAGGAGGATGAGGAGGAGGGTAATGAGGAATGGACGGAGTGGCGGGGATGGGGGAGGATGAAAATCAGGGTGATGAGGATGAAAATCAGGATGATGAGGATGACGAGGAGGAGGATGTTGATGAGGGGTGGGGGAGTAGGAGTAGGAGAGAGATGAGAAGAAGGGGTGTCGAGGTGTAGAAGGGGAGGAGGAGGATGAGAAAAGGGTTGAAGAGAGGAGAAGGGGGACATGGAGTGGTGAAGGGGGTGAGGAGAGGAGAAGTGGGGAGAGGGAGGGGTTTTAACATTTTCAAACACCTCACTGCATTTTGAGGGATTCGATTTCAGATTTCCTACACTGGGAGTGCGTTCCAGAGACGCAAAATTCCCTCAAATTTGAATTTAACTCGTGGAGTCGAAAGGCTCATGTTTTCTGAGTATGCTGAATAACGGAGATTCTTATATCGATTCATCAAAAGCAGACCATCGCTCGATTTACATGCTAGAAATGGAATATTACCGAAAATTTACTCACGTTATTTACTCGGATATAACAGCGAGTACTTCAAAAGGCAGAGAGGAAAAAACAAGGATGCGGACGCTTCCTCAGTTACTCGATTCGCAGCAGCCTTCGCCCGTCATGGCACTATAATCGATTGCACGACGGTCGGATTCGATACGCCCTCGCTCTCTGGAGCTCCCCCGGCTCCCTCTTCTCCTTTGACCCAATTTTCCCTTTTCTCACGCGGGAGTTTCGCAAGTATCCAGACCGTTGACAAAACGTTTCGACAATGAAAACCTTGAAGTGACTCGCAATGGAATGGTGGACTGTTACACCGAGTGAGTCAAAATCGGTTTAAGAAAATTGACTATTAGGAACGTTCTTCCGTCGTGCGCTTGAATAATGTTGTTGGTCTGCCAAGCAAAAGGTTGTTTTGAATTCTACTCTATCGGCCTGTTAAACAAAATACAAGTTTGGCGTAGTTGTCGCTTTCAACTTGTGGACCTTTGGGTCCGATGATTTGTTCAGTGCCGTTGAAGATTGGAGCTGCTGAAGACTGCATGTGTGGCGAAGTAATAGCTGTATGGCATACAGTTGTGTTAAAACATCCATCGTTAGGATTCAATAGAAATCCGTTTAAAATGAATAACTCTAGCTTGGGTACATCAAAAAATCGTCGTTCAAAGACAAGTAAAAATTTGTTGACTCCTGATAGTATTTTATGCCTAATATTTATGAGTTACCCCTTCCGAAGGTTCGATACTGCTTCAGATGAGAGGATGATCCATCACTGTCAATTTAATTTTGTTTGATGGGTGGTGGCCCCAATATCGAGTTAGAACGCAACTTCAAAGAAACTTCGGGTATCAAAGGAGACAAAGGGGCCGCACCATGGCCTTATTGAGGGTATGAACGAA
This sequence comes from Nesidiocoris tenuis, assembly GCA_036186465.1. Lineage (NCBI taxonomy): Eukaryota > Metazoa > Arthropoda > Insecta > Hemiptera > Miridae > Nesidiocoris > Nesidiocoris tenuis. The sequence goes on from AP028912.1 coordinate 14,878,215, forward strand.
TTACGGAAAACATCGATTAGTGAACGTCACAATCTGATCGATGAGTGGAGAGATGAAATATTTCATCGCCGGTTTACTCGTCGCGTCGGGGCCTATTAACGACCAGTTGATCAAGGAAAATTACAAATGACTCTCCAAAATAATTTCACAAACTCCCGTTAATAAGTCAGTTTTACAGCAAGTTTGGTTGCCGCACTTGGCCAATTTCAACGTTGAAATTTCATCATCAACCGCGTGTTACGGATTCCGGAAAATGTCGTGCCTTATCGTAACTAGGCCAAGATCGGCGTTCATCTTCAGGGATTTGGAGATAAATCGACTCGTATAACTAACAACAACGTAAACGTACCGTTCCTTCCACAAATACCCAACGTATTAGACTAGATGGGGGTTACTATGTCACGGTTAAGGATGAGTAATACCGCCCTCGAGATACGGGTTCGGCTCTTGCTAGACTCAGCTCGGATTGACCTAGCTCCGAATGGAACATTTCACTTAACTGATTACTTTTCTTTTGCGCATTTACATTTTCAAATCACCTATTAACCTACCTAATTTGTTCGCAAAACAGAGCTACCTATTCTCTCAGAGTCCTTGAAAACTGCTCATTTCTATTCTTGCGGCTTGGAGTTCGTATTTTTCAGCAGACAATGCTCTCTCAACATGAAAAACAATTACTTATTTTGGATGACTGAAGATATATCTAAAACTCCATTCTGTGGATGTTTTTCCAAATTAATCTGTCAACGATCTCACCTGTATCTGCACAATAACATAATTGGGTAACCGCCATGCCTGGCGATCAGCTTGCAATTTACCTCACAGTCATTATTGTAATATCCAATCAACGTTAGTTTTTCAGTTTGTGCCCATCACCAAAATTGGAGAAGTTCGTAAAAACGTATGCGCTTGGACCAATCGTATACCTCTTACTTGACATTTAAGATCCTAATGTTGAGCTGAAGTGGTGTATAGCACGGATAACGTGACATTTTGTTGTGAGCTAAATTTAACTATCACGCCTTACGATCTAATGCATTTTGCATGCTAATCCCCGGAGAAACTGCAATTCCTATCGTGCAAATGGAAATCCTTATCTAACTGATTTTAAAATAGACCGGGTCTTTTCTTGATTAAGTTATCTATATTAATTATCAAGAATTTGAGAATAAATTTGCTATTTTTTGTCTTAACCATACTAGCGCCTGAAGTTAATTTGAAAAAAGTATACCGTTTAAAAGCGGATCGACGCGTACATGTTTGCAGCATGCAAGAAACCTTTTCACGACTTGGCACTGTTTAAAATTAGGCATTGTAGATTGTTTCGAGCAGATAATGGGCTATTTAAATGAAGCAGCTCATGCGGTCTCATCACGCACATTATTATGAACTTTTCACTCCATTTTGGAATTCTTAAAATGCTGAATCCTTTTTTCCTTTTCAGGAATTGCAGCTGAACCTTTTGTGTCGTTTGGGTGGTTCATTTCATATTACGATTCATTGATATTCATGGTGTTATACTCGTATAATATACTGATGGTATGCTGGATTGAAATGATATTATTAAGATAGACATATGGCGCATCCAAAAATTTTCCGATTTTACGGTAAAAACTGTGTGGGTTGTTCCTAGTCTTGTAATTCATATGATCGAAAAACTTGTGATCGTTCACGGATAAAACAGTGAAATCGGAAGCCGAGCTAACCGGAGTTCACCTTTCAAAATGAAAGGGTTCGGTTCACCGAGTAAACGGCCTTGGCTGTTCCTTTGTGACGCCTATGTATCCCCTGTGAGATGGATATGGTTTTTTTCGATTTAGGCATACAAATCAGGTAAGTGTTCCAAATCAATAATGTTTAAAATTTTTAGAACGTTCTATTAGAATATGAATTTTTCCAGCTGCCCTCAGGCCGATGGGTTCCTTACCTACCAATTTTGAAGCGTCGGTATATTTTCTTTTATTGTTAGTGGCCAGTAATATTATAATATAATATTATTTATATTGTGATATGATATATCAAGGTGCTGGTATGGCTTGGGAAAATCGAAATTCTCTGATTGCATGAAATAAATACATGTTTATGCGACCATCACATCATATTCTGATGATCTCCGTTCGGTATTGCATGATATAATTGGTGACTACCTATTATGATGTCTCAAGTTCAAATTGAAAGTTACCAAATTGATCAAAGTATTATTAGATCTTAGGTAGTACAGCGCAGGTATTTATCGATTTTTCTCTCAATTTAGTTTGATTCCAATAATAAAATGACAATAAATTTTTTAAATAAATAAATAATAATTCAATAAAAGTGTCGGCTGAAAGCTTCAAACGAGATGCGTCTAACAATTTTGTTACCAGGCGCTTCGAGTAAGTCGTATTAAAATATCTTTACACAAGTTATTCTAAATTAGGCAGTTATTAACTCATAAATAACTCACCGTCAATCGGGGCCTAATTATTCGATTATGAGACATAAAAGACACTGAAATAATCATGTATTATACGAAAATACATGGAATGCAATGCAATGTACGGAAGCTGAGAAACGCAGGAGGAGCAGCAGCCAGGTTCATGGAAATCTAGACGAGGGCCGGCGAACGAGTGAGGGCAGAGCAGGGTTGCTGACCAGACGGCTACGTATTGCCGTACAAGGTACAGGTCAGTAACTGTGGTGACGAGTCGAAATAGTAGACCAGAGACCGCATGATGAGTCGTCACGCGTACACGGGATGATCTTCAAACACATGAGTGAAGCCTTCGTCTTCATCATGAGTATGGTGACCGGAGTTAAGGCGCCTACTGAAGCACGTAGGTGACTAGGTAGGTGGCCTACCTAGGATGGGGGGCCTGTGAATGCTAAAATGAAGTTGTAACCCATGGGGGGGCATCATACTTTGAAGACCATTTTCCAGCAAAAAGAATAATTGTTTAACCCTATAGCTACTATAGGTGGTTATTTATTTAATTTTCACGATTTTCAAAACGTTGTGGTGCCTCCTCAAGAAAAACTCTCTTTAAGTATATCCTCTGTTTTAGAACGTTCAAATATTCGTGGCTCGCAGGAGAGATTTGTATTCAAAATTTTCTCTTTTCTTGAGGCCGACTATCAACACGTAACACTCGGTCGATCCTCCGTTCTTTATTGGTATTCCTGACTACCCAGTAGGTACCTAACAAGTCTTTGTCCGCTATAAGACCAGCCGCAGCAAACGGTGAGTTGTTGGGAACAAGAACAAGTTGCGTAACTGGTAATCCAGCGGTAATTTTTCCGCGTTTTCAGGTGGCCTAGTTCCGTGCAATGCTCTGTTGGCTCACAAGACTGGCCTCCTCTTTTCAGAAGAAAGTAATACCCTGTTCACTCATCTTTTCATTGATCTGTTACCATGGTAATTCTGCATGCAAGTTTTAAAGATGTTCATACTAGTCGGAAATTCAAATCTCGACACAAATATAGTCGACCTTACCTAATGTATTCACATGTTGTATACTTTAATAAATAAATGAAAATCCGCATGATTTAGTCGATTGTTTCATGGCACTGAAGACACCGCGCAAAAATATGCATTTATAAGGTAGGCGCTGCACTTCATTGAGATCATTCTCACCTTTTTGACCTAAAGGCAGTTCTAATTATAAAAAATACATCTTCTATCTTAAAATCTTCATTGATGAAAATAGCTGCTGACATTCGACCCGATCTGAGGGGGTGGAACCTTGGATGATTTTGTTCCGGCTGCGGACTCGACGTGAAGCTAATAGGGGCCAACCTTCGATAGATGGTCTCACCTTGGCAATTGCTCGCCAGGTTTCCTTGACAGAGGCCTAGAACTTCCTTGAGGCCAAATCTCAGAGTTCCTAGAACGTATCTCGCTCGCCTGTTTCACTTTGGCAGTATTCTCGAGCAGATGAAAGTTGGAGTTGACCTGATTAGGCAATCCATCAGGTTGATGGCGTCTGAATATGTTGGTACACTTTGTTTTTAAATCGAAATCTAATCTTTTCGAAATTCAAACGGTTCTATCAGACAGCCTTCAAGATAGTCACACTCCTCAGAACGACCCGATTGACTTCGGAAAACCTTGATTTATTATCATTGATGCATACATACCTACAAAAACTAATTTCATTTTATTTATTTACTGAAATTTATCCTGATTATTTTTACCTATTCTATTTTATTTTATTTTTATTTATTAAAATTTAGATTTATATTATTTTTGAATTTATTTATTGAAAATTACCTAATTATGCAATGAAACTATTAGCAAATTTGTTATCATTATGATCTTTTAATATCGAAACCCCAATAAGAAATAATAGCTCAGCGACAAAATTATTTAATAATTTAACCGACACTCATGATTCAGATGTTTGACGAGGACAGTTAACCCCGGACATTTTCAGCCGAAAGGGTTATGGACTAATATCAGTAAGCGCTGGGGGAAGTCCTACACTTTAAAAGGGGAAAAGAGAGAAAAACATTGCAAGGTTAATGAAACTTATAATTTAATCAAATTAACGAGAGCACAGTGTGGAACGTAGAAGCGACAGTCAAATAAGCGATCACGCCAAGAATAGCTGCGAAAAAGGCCGGACAAGAAGAGAAAGAGGGGAGCTAGATAAAATGCTCCCTTCGTCCATCTCTCCTTCTCCCTTCCGCGCGGAGATAGGCTATAAAGGAGAGAAAGAGACGGAGGTACGACGAACTTCTCCGAAAGGGGGTAAGGTTTCATTAAGTTAACTCCTTTGTAGAATGGAGGAAAGGAGGAGGAAGTTCTGCGAGGAGGGGGACTGAACATCCGCTCATTTCTCCCGGACCTCATTAAATCCGAGTGTTGAAGGCGGAGAAACTGCGAGGGTTGAGCTTCTCTTGGAAAAGGGGGAAAAGGGAATGATAACGGATCGAGAGAGAGGGAACGAGCGGAGGAGTAATTCAGGGAAAAGAGAAAGAGCGATGGGGGAGGGTTTACTTTGGAATCCGCAAAAGAGGTCTAATACGTGCATGGGTTATCAGGCTTTCGCAGTTCTACTGTAACACAAAGCAGTAAAAAAGATTAGAAGGGCCATATTGAATGTTTACACGAATACTCAGAATTACGGGGAAAGGATTGTGAAGTAGCAAACGCTCGGAGTCCGTTACTGCCTAAATACACACCAGAGAAAGTCTCATAGAGGCAAAAATAGATAATTTTGTCTGAAGCTAAGAAGACGCCTTTCGGCTTCTAAAGGTGTCCATCAGTTTTTCGGAGAAAGTATTATCATGATAAGTATTATCAAGTCTGCAGACTTGAATAATATTCAAGTTTATATAATATATATTATATATTATATAATAATATTATTATATAAACTTGAGTTTAATGTGAGTCAAGTATTAGCTGTTGTTTCTAATGTCGGATACGGCATAGCAAATACCATAGGGTATATAGTAGTAGAGTGGTTAGTTGTAGTATGGAATAGGAATCTAATATTTCACATAATTAAGATAAAAAAAACCTTAAATAAAAAAATTGTGAATGCACAATGTGTACGACTGTCTTAATTACACGTTGAACTTGCATTTACGGCCGGGATATTAGGTACCTACTGCATAACCGTACGCACACATGGTCAAGTAGCAGTTCTCCGGCAAAAGGGGTTGATGGCATTGTTCCATCGCCCCATCTACTTTCCGCCCCTCCGGTTTTGGTTTGAAAACGCGTGTCAGCCGGGAGGTGGGACGACAGAAAAACGCGTCGAACCCCACGTTAAACGAGTCTGTTCTGTCGGACTGTGTCTGATCTGAGGTGATTTCAGTAGCGATAAACCGGTTGCATGTCAGCGGTCACGCTCTAGCGACCCAAGATAGGAGTATCTCCTCTTCGCATAGTTTCAGCTATCCCATTTTCCACCGTAAAATTGAAAATCTAGTTACTATACCTACTATGATAGTAGTACTATCAGCGTTTCCTTATTCCTCCTGTTGTTGCATCCCATCAATGGGGAGGAAAATATCGACATAATATGTATCTACCTACCTATATTTTTTCATCAATGCAGCTATATAAGCTGTAGGGTATTTTTCTTTACCAAAAGGCCGGGATAAACAACGTTTCCACAAAACACAGGTACGAACAATGGTGGTTATTTATACAAATTATTTTGTCTCCGACAGTACATTATGAACCTCTAACTGTCCATAATTGCAATACCTATTAATAAATAAAAATAAATTGATAATTTAAAAAGGTTTTTTCAAATTTTACTATTTATTTTTTTAATATTGCTATATTTTTGCTATATTTCTTCAAATATTGCATCTAGTATGATTGCATTGGTTTCTGATGCTCCCAAAAACTGCTCATCCAGAAAGAAGTGTTTTACAGAAGTGTTATAGCTCTGCGAAGAAGAGACAAACTATTCCGACTAGCGTACGAGTGGGCGCTACGAGTGACAAAGAGGACGTAAGCAGAAGAATGGAGGGAACGAGAAAGAAAGAGGGTTTGAACTCGACTGTAATCACTTGAGATAAATAAGGGCGCTGAGTCAGTGACACGAATATTAATTTACTTCTTCCTCTTCAACCTACTATTGCTCCTTGATCTCCCTTTTGAAACACAACTCTCTAGCATGCTAGTGTTATACGCTATTATCTGAGTATCCAATATCAAAAACTACTGTTCTGAATTGGCAAGGCACCGAATAACTTGGGCATGGAATAATTGCCGGTTTGGGTTTATTGCTCAATAATAAATATTGTAATCACTCAAAAAAATGACTTAAAAAAACACATTTTCCAACCTCCCCTGGATTTTCATGTTTCACGTTCCAAAGGGTATGTAAAATCTAAATCTGCAATTAAAAAAATCCGTCTGTCCGCCATGAACACTTTTTCGCCCGAAATGCTGAAGATTTTCTTACAATTTTCAGGAAAAATCATCCTTGATTCGACTCAGCCTCAATTCTTCAGCCAAGCCAATAGCTTTTTAAAACTTAGAAAAAAAATTTATTTTGTGATTTTAAGTAAGATGTCCCAGCGTCAGAGACATTCCGTTCTTTTGATATATTTTTTGATGCTAAATTGAATGAGATCATCGCCAGGTCAATAGCTTTCTTTGTTCAAAAGTTAAAATTTTTTTGATTTCGCTTGTTTCATTGAAGTGTTGAGTTTCAGAACAGTTCCAAACCAAATTTCATTCTTTTACTTATCTTTGTTTTGTTAGAAATGATCGATTCGTGTTTCCAATGCCAAAGGGTTTGTTCCAGGAGCGTGAATGTAGGCATTAGGTAGCCAGGTTTGTCAGTCAACTCCCCAGCTACGACACGTGAGTGAGGCTCCTGAGCTGAAGAGTTACCTCAAGAAATTGTTTACCTCTTGCTCACACTCACGCTCCTGGAACAAACCCAAAGTAACAGAATGGTTACTATTTATAGTAACTTATAAGTATGGGCCTTTGAGCACACAGATACCAATACCGAAATATTGGAGTTTCTTCAATGTCAAGAAGTTTTATCGAGGTACATTACTCGTCCAATTAATCATTAATCTTGCATTCAACATAACAAAAATTAACCCTCGTTCAGGGACGCAAACCGCTTGAATTATCGACCCCAGTACTAGCATCTTCTTATATACGAATTCATTGATCATGAAACTTCAAAAGTAGGTATTTTATACCTGTACAAGCGCTAAGGAAACTACGCTCCTCAACAACGGCACTCATGGGGGAACAGTCTAGTAATGACTAAGCGTCGATTATGTCGTTTCAGGAGACCTTATGAGAAGACCAAGGCCAACCGGCCAACAAGGGCTTTGGAAAGACTCTCTACTTGGGTGGTTAACTCATTAAGACCCGTAATTAATATCCACTCTACCGTCACTTCACCCAACCTTCAAGATTGATGTTTTTTCGTGTTTTCGCCCAAGAACGAAGTGAGGGAAGAAAGAGGGTCCTCGGCACGGACAGGTCGCCAGGGAACAGACTCGACCCCAACCCCAACTACGCCTTTAAGTTCGCCTTTAACTTCACCTGAAGACGCTCTAGGGCTCGATAAAAAGGGCCCCCGACCTCTCGAGACGTTGTAAAAGCGGATGACGTTGTTTGTTAGCGAGGGAACCTCCACAACTACAGATACATTCGCCTGTAAATACATTCCTCTACGCGCGACTGCCTCTTGTTCCTATAATACGTATAAGCCAATTCCACACACAGAGGGGAGGTTCACATGTTAACTCGAATGCGGAAATTCTGACAGCTTTTAAGCGAAATATTGGCGAGGTTTTGGCTGCGACACAGCGCTCTCCGATACAGGCAATTTATGTCAACGTTTTTGTATCAGTGGTAGACACAGGGGGCCGAAAGTCAGCCATGTCCCCCCTCCCAAAGCCCCGAGGTTTAAACTAGATAGAATGACAAATTTTCCACAAACATTGAAGTTCTCAGAGTTGTTTAGGATTTTTTTCAACCGTTCTGAAGTTTCAGGACTCTACAAATGCCTATTTCTAGAACTTGCCTGTTTGTCACTTTTCTGACCAAAATAGCATCAAGTTCACTCTCTATCCTTATTTTCAGAATACGATTCTTTGGGACAGTTTATCAGCATTCTCTTTACTGCGTAGGTAAATTTTTTCTTTCGTCCTAAAAATGACAAAATCCAAGTTCTGGGAATTGCCAATTTTTGAAATTCTTTCTTTCACGATCGGATAAGAATAAAAAGGATCTGAAAAATTGTTACTCTTAGGAAATTTCATAAGCTTTTTTTTGATGTGCGGACTTCTTTTCTGGGACTCATAGTTTTTACGTTAAAAAAACTACAAAAAAAGTACAAATTCCAAGTCTAAGGTGTGAAACTTTTGGTATTTTCACCTACTACCTACCTATAGCATTATATTCGTGTCTAACAATACCCCTAACACATTGCTGAAGAAAATATTGCTCTAGTTTTATAATTTGTTTACTGGTCGACTTCTCCCCCACAATGATATTTCTAGATCCGCGGTGGTACATTTCTTATTCCAATGAAAAGGTAACTAAATCATTATGAACATTGTGTGCCAATGAATCTCCCACGCCACAAGGCTTGAGAATGGATTTTCCTTCATTTTCATGATAAATTATCTGACCGTTGATTATTTCTCAATAAAAGAGTAATGAATAAAATATCGCTCGCTTCTATTCGATTATTTATTTTAACAAAATCATGGCACGTGCAATAGATTATCAAGAATCGAGGTTTTCGAGCTCATATATCCACTCAATAGGTACTAATATGATAATATGGCATTTCTAGGTTGGTAAGTAAACATTCTGATTTAAGCGTGTGAAAAAGTGGCTATAGGTATATTGCAAAGGTAATTTCCGTCCGCACCGTGTGAACCAGTTGAGAAGCATCAACCGTCTGAGGGGAACATGCGTTTCAAACTGTTGTTGCCAAGTAATAATTTAGACGTAATACACTCGTACGGCGGCTGCGTCTTGGGGATTATAATAAAACGCGACGCGTTCCAGGCATTTACCTACTCGCGTTTACGTTTTATTGATGTACCCAACTGCAGTCTTTCAGGAAGGTTTACTTCAATTTGGACCGCTATACGCTCTCCCTTGGAGATTGAGGGAATTCTTTACTCGTATGCTGTAGATGAGTATGAGTGGTACGTACTATATCGACGATGAAATTGCAATACTGCCCAATTCAAAGCATCGTGTCTTTTGGGGGCGTCTGGGTTGCCTACTTCTCAAAACTTGGATTGGTGGCAACTTGGCAAATCACGCGTCCATAGATTGCATGGCAAACGAATTGGGCAGTATTGATTCTACATCGTCGATATAATCAATATCTGAGTATCTACTTAGCTCATTGACAATCGAATCATGTTCTCACGATACAGGTCCGTATGAGAAATTAGGTTCTCGCATTGGGATTTAGAAAAACGTTTTTTCAACCCGGCAAAAAAGCTACATCATCCTCTTTACTTGATAAATACCTACCTACCTACTACTTACCTGTGCCTATCTTAAAGACACAGCGCATCGTTGAATTTTGTTAAATTCACCATTTAATCTATTCTTATTTACCTTTATAGTTAACAGAATAATAATTATTATTAAATTCTCTGGATAATGAAATTAAAAATGCCTAGTAGAAATTTAAAAAAAACTCAAAAATGTCTCACTAAAACTGCAATACATCTTGAACGGTTTAACCTACTGGCGTGGCGATGGTCTCATTCGATTCAGCATAAAAAATCTTTAGGTAATGATGCCTCACATGCATAATATGCAACATATTATGTTGCACTTTTCCTGAAAAGCACGAATTTTTTCCCACTTCAACAGTTGTTTTACTGGCATTGAAATTAAAGTAGGGTTCTGTCGAGACCAACTAGATAAAGAACTTGATTTTTGATAAAAATTTCAAAAATTTTCGATAACTCCTTCCCCCTAAAAGCCACCGAACGGCGGACGGACAAAAAAATTTTATTGCAGATTCGGATTTTACATCCTTTGAAACGTAAATTAACAAATTTTCAGGGGGCGTTAAAAAAAATTCCAGACCGATTGCAAAGGTTCATTTCTTAAGAAAAATGAATATATTCTATGTGTTAAAAGCGATAAAAACCGTCGAGTGTCTTCGAACCCGAAACCGAAAAAGGGGATTCTTTTTTTGAGAAGGATAAGAAACGAGCTCTTTAGCTTCCCCGACTCTAGGCAATAAGGATTGGGAGAGAAGACTCTGTTGAAGAGAAGCGACGGAAGAAAGAAAAGCGTTTTATGTCAAGATCAGCGGACCGGTTAATGCAAAGGTCCACTGCACTCTCGGCGAGTAACCCTAATAAAGCGGCCAGCCTAGCACGGAGTACAGGACTATCTTCTTCGCTCTGGAGACAGTTATGTCCTCCGCACAGTTATCTACATTGTGGGACACTTGGCCTCCGCTTGGCAAATCTTTTTCAGTTTCATAGCTCGGCGGAAAAGTGCCGCCGGAGGAATGGAGTCGAGCATGTCACTTTATCAGCCGCATGTTTTTGACGCCCTTCAGATTTCGTGGCAAGAAGGGAGGGAGGGGGGTGAAACGGTAAAAAAAATTATTAAAAATTATATTGAAAAATTATATCACTTTTAACAATCAACATTAGGCCTCTAACCTGTCTCAGCTAAATTCCTGACGTTCGAGTTGTATGCTCTGTGAAGACCTGAAGACCTAATTTCAACTTGGTCACAAACAATTCAAACATCAATTTAAATATCCCTAGAGTCTTTGTTTGAGTTTTAGTTCAAGTTTCAGTTTGAGTCTTAGTTTGCAGAGCAATCGTTTTTCCGAGCAAAAAAACGATGTTAGGGGTGTATAGCGCTGCGTCTACGCGGCCGTGCGTCGAAAAAATAGTCCGCGGCAAAGCGTCGAAGAATTCTTATCAGTCCTTAGCAGACATTTGGGTCAGCCCGTCTAACGATTAAAGATATCATGACGTTTCTATCGATAGTGAATTGAACTAGTTTAGCACAGGAACGCGATATAACATCGATTTTTGCGGAAGACATTTTTTCGACGCACTGCCGCGTAGACGCAGTGCCGCACTCCCGATGTAGGCATCCTGGGGTTTTTTCAATTACCTAAAAAGGTGTTCAGAATGAGTGTAGTACGTAGCTTATAATTTTAAACCACCCCTGAAGATCAACCATTTAACTGAACATGAAAAAGCGATTTTCTTCCATGTCCGAGGAATCATTTTCCACTTTTCACTTAAAAGGCGTAGCGTCGGGCGAGTCAGCCCCCGGCCGAATGGGATCCCGACGGGCGGCGCCGCTTTGCGAAAGACTGATACTGATAGCATCAAGAAACTTTCCTTTGAAAACTTCACGTCAACCACTTTGCACTGGCTCAAACTTTCATTAGCCCTTCAGTGCCATCGCATGGCCTGAGACGTTGAGTAGGAATGAGTAGGTCGCTGAGGATTTGCCAGGAGCCAAAATCAAGAACTTCTCATACCAAAAATGCCTTCATCGAAAAAATGCATCCAACGTTATGCAGATTTATTCACACTCTATTATCTGGTACCTTCGATATATTGCTTGAAACTTCTTTGCTCATCATCAAACGCGGGGGTAATTTTTGAGTAAATAAACACGTTAGCGGTCGCATTACCAGCATGATGCGTTAGCAATAGTATGAAAAGGGCGGTGTTTGACTCATTGTCGACAGGGCCGTTATCACACGGAATACGTAACGACGTGAGAGCTGACAGTCACGATCTAAAGGGGGTGACAGTGGTTTATTGGTGGGCAGGCGGGGGGTGCGCTTGCTGTCACATGAGCAACAGCTACGCCTCCCATTTCACACAAGTCCGGTTGCACTTTTGGGCAGTTAATAGGCACCTGCCTATATTGAATCTCAGAATATGCGATTATATTATAACCTCATCTTGAATGAGCATGAAGGTCCAGTAACGATTTTGGCGATTCCGGATATTTAAATAATTTCTTATTGAAAAAATCAATGTTTAATGGCCCACCTATCTAATTTTGCAGGCTTTGAAGATTCTTCAATTTAACCTGACGTAGAAAATATGCATACTGAGGTTAAAATATTATTGAGGGTTTGTTTTTATAAAATACCTCCAATAAACAACTTGAACCAATATGAGCTTTCTCGATCTTAAAATGGGGAACTTGGCCTGTAAAATAGGTACACTTGGGTTTTTTTACTTCCAGCTGCATACTACCATGGAAGTATGCATATTTACAAAGTAAATGGAATTATTGGAATCGTCCTGAAATCGAAAATAGAATTGGAGCTTTAGAAAAAAAATTTTTATTCATCAACTTACTCCTACTTAGAATCACTTCCTCAACGAGTGTCTGTGTTTCCTCCGTTTGTACGTCTGTCCGTCTGTGGTCAAAAATGGCCATAGCTCGGTCAATTCTAACCTTTTTTTTCAAATCCCTTGAGATGGAATGTTCGTCTTGTCAGGGTCCGGAATTTGAATAAATCACAGTACTTCCAATACATTAGGGTGATTCTCAAAAAAAAGCAACTTTTTGGGTCGAGTAAATTTTTAAAATTTTGTTGCTCAGAAAAATTTCAAACTTTTTTCTAACATTGTTACTCGTTAGTAGATCACATTTAAACACTCGGTTGAGATCAAACTCATCATAGGAATAAAATAACTTGATTTTAATAATAAAACCACAATAAGATGGTAGGACTGGGTCGTTTCTGATTTTTTTCCCTCCGGGCTTTTTTCCGGAGCCTTCTACGCTCCTTTATTTCTGCTGGAGTGAACAATTTTGGTGGAGCCATCGACGTAGCTCCTGAATAAAACAACTTGAAATAATATAGGGGTTCTCACATCACTCAACAATCAAGTACCTACGCTATTTTCAATTCAACTTAAAACCATCAAAATCTAAAAAACTGCAATGATACTGCTGATTTTTCACTCCCATGTCCTTACCGTCGGCCCCACGGCCACATCACATTATCAATAAGGGCATGGGAAGGAACTTGATTGGGACATGGAACTGAAAAATCGTTCTTCAATCCATTGTATACTACTGTAAAAATAATTTAAGGTGCTAAATTGAATTTTTCTTGATGGTAACAGACGAGTAGAATGCGTTGAAAGCAAAAAAATTAGCATGAGCGTCGAATTAGAATTGATTCTATAGGGGCATGGAAAGGAATGGAGAAAAAACACCCACGCGTTCATGTTCACCTCAGGAGCGCTGGCGGAGCAATGAGAGGTGTAAGCGCTGTGCAACTGTAGGGCCATAGAGGCGAACAGTTTTGCCAACTACTGATGCAGTTTCCCGGCTTTTGTCCCTCATACTCGATGCGAATGGACACTTTTTTGATGAAGCCATGGAACTGAACTCAAAATCATGTACACAAGTTTGAGGTACCGTGGCCGACTAAATTCGAAAGAAATGTTGATATAAGCTTGCAAAACATAAAGAAGAACTAATTCTGAATCGATTCAAGGATTTTTTTTCAAGGAAATGTGCTGATTTCAATCAATACTTACCTTTCGAATCTTGAAAACGTATACTGCTACAGGGCACGGAACTGAACATTCGAACGTTTGATTAGCAATAAATAACTTCCAATATCCCCCTCCCTTATTTTTTGGGTTGGATTACGTCAGCGGCCGCCTAGTGAACAGATAGAAAAAAAAATCACGAGTCTCAGATGATTGGTTCCCGAGTTATGGTCGATTAACATGAAAGTTGCTTTTTTTTGAGAATCACCCATTAGCACTTTTAGTTTTTTCAAATTTATTTTCTTCTGTTTTATTTGTTTCTGGTCACAAAAATGAACCTATTTAATCGTTCTTGGTCTTCAAATCTTTGTTTTGCCTTGCAAAATACGTGGAATTTTTTATAATTCGGTAACTGGGCGTATTTTGATTTTAGGCGGGTTTTTGCTCAGCGTGTTTTTTGACACTTTTATCTACTCACCACTGATTTTATTCCTGTAGGTGGATGATTTGTACGTACTAAAATACTGAAACATGTATATAAAACACTAAAACGTACTAAAATACTAAAAACCTTGATTCCAGGTGGTGCCAGATAAATTCTGGAATCTGACACACACTAACTATTGGAACAGTTGCATAAAATCCTGCTGCTGAGTGCACGTTTATGCTGGGTTAACTAAATTGTCGATCGAGCGCTGAAAAAAGACAAATAATATGCTTTCCAACACTCAAAATCTGCATGCCGGCATCATTGGCTGCAATTTCAAGTATTGTCTCGAAATTGTCTTCGATACAAATTTTTCTTGCAGTGCTGAAATGAATTTAAATCGCCTTCCCAGCCCCGGATACGTGTGAATTGTGTTTTTCAGCGCTGGAAACGTTGGTGTCACGTAAGCAACAGCTAACTTGAAGATCGTATCGGCAGGGCGATGATCAACTTCGCAACGTTGAAGCGTCGAGTCAACGACGACAGTTGATGCGGCTCCTGTTCGGAAGGGCTGACATTGATGCGGCGCGTACGTGCGCGAGGGAGACGGTCGATATTGAAATGAACGCGTCGGACAGAGAGGGATCGGAATCGAGATGGAGTAAATCAATACACTATATGTACGGGGGAAGGCAGCGAGCCGCGAGGGATGCCATCCAATTACCTAACACGCACACTATTATTACCGCAGATTCTCTCGCCTAGTACGAAATACTCGAATTCCACCCCTAGCTTATCCGTCGGACATTTGCTTTCCTCGCAACACTATCAATATTGGCTCGAATTATCGTGATATTTCATTAAATAGACGATTTGGATGCCCCCGATTTCTGATGAGAATGACACCCTTCAAGCATTACTAGTTGGTAGACATGAGGCTTGTCATTGTACCGAAAGAGAGAAAGATTTTCGGCCATAATTGATAATTATGCAAAAATTTCAAGCACCTAATTCAAGGTGTGATCCCGCAACCCTTTGATCCGCAAGCGGATGTCTTAACCAGAGGACTACCAGGAGACCGTCCTTCGAATTGTTATTTTCCCGAGGGTTTGATTGGAGGCTCAGGGCCGCTTTATCAATAGTCGGTTATCCAAAAATTACAAACCGATCTCTTGGCTACAAATTTCTCGGAAACACAGCCTATGCGCATCCACCCAAGAATCACCTTGAAATTAGTGGCCTGGTGATTTGTCTATGATTTTTTGGATAATCGACTATTGATAAAGCGGCCCTCAGTGTTGGTCTTTCTGCCGACTCAACTTCTAAAATGTGATAAAATAACTTATTTATTCAACTGAATAATATGTTCTATAAGTACCTACTTGCCTACACTACAATATGCTCAGGGTCTTTTGATTCAAATATGCCTCGAGTTCTATTTGTTTAGCACTTTATTATCGTTCAGTACCCCCAGCTACGTTAGTTTCCCCAACATTCTGTATACCGATTTCATTGTTACGAGCCTATAGGGTAAGATTTGAACCGCTGCGGACAATGAACGCGCAGGTAACAAGCGGGAGGCTGAGGCGCAGGAGGTAACAACCGGTTGACGGAAGTTGACGGAGTTCGAAGTTCATTGTTTGGGTGTGACCGTTAGAAGAGGGAGCACAATGTTGAGTATGCAGTGTGTGACCAGGGCCACAAGTTCTTGCAGTCCTATCCGGCTGCGATTCCCCAGCCCTGGACCTTGGCTGTCTGGCCCCTTCTAGGGCAGACCGCCCCTACCTCGGGCAGTTCGTCATCAGCCTTGTAGACAATAGGAGTAGACCCTGTCTATCGCTTTTTTTACTCAAAAGTAAAAGTTAATTTTGCGGAGGGTGCGTCCTCATGATCAAATAATATCTTCTGGATATATAACTGGCGCAATATAATTTTGATCCACTATCTGCGAACTGGTGAGCCAATTTATTTACTTCCTCCTATCACTTCGAGCCTGAGTTGGCGCAATAGGCATCCTACCTACAATAGGAAAATTTTTGGTCGCGCGTACGTGCCCCCCCTCGCCCAGCACCTATTTTTCGGGCGTACGTCGCAAGTGCCTTGTCTGTAGGTGGATTAAAGGAACCCTTCGACAGGATCCTTTCGACGTGGAGGAAAGAAGCAGCGCGTTTCGTACCAATTAACATTAATGAAATTTTTTCTTTTTTACTGGAAAATATCTGATTGATAGTCGTAATAAAATATTTACATTTAATCGGTACTAAGATATTAATAACAAATTAATATCCCCCGTCGATTTTAAGGCCCGATTTCACCGACGATTATAAACTAGTTACTTCCATATTTACGGAGTAAATGGAAGTATTGTGATCGTCCTAAAATGGAGAATCGGAACGGAGCTTCAGAAAAAACTTTTTCTTATACACATTTACTCAGAATCACTTCCCGAACAAGTGTCTGTGTGTCCGTGTGTCCGTGTGTCCGTGTGTCCGTGTGTCCGTCTGTCCGTCTGTCCGTGTGTCCGTCTGTGGTCATTTACAAAAATGGCCATAACTCCCTCATTTCTCAACCTTTTTTCAAATTTCTTGAACTGAAATGTTTGTCTCGGCAAGACCTAACACCCTGTTTAATCGGAATTCGGATAACGCACAGTACTTCCGATATATTTGCATTTTTAGTGTTTTCTATTTTATTTTTTCCGGCCACAAAAATGAACCGATTTGAGCGTTCTTGGTCTCAAAATCTTCGTTTTACCTTTCAGAATATGTGGATATTTTTTACATTCCGAAAATGTAGCGTTTTTTCATTTTGGTCGAATTTTAAAATTTTAATAGTGAATTTTTCGATATTTTTGGCATAAACACCCTTAAAAGCAGTCAAAATATGATCAAATTGTGTCACAATTTTACGTTTCAAAATATGGAAGTATTGTGTGTTATCTACGCACCACTGGTTTTTCCTTGATCTTGACGGTGATG
Source organism: Nesidiocoris tenuis (assembly GCA_036186465.1). Lineage (NCBI taxonomy): Eukaryota > Metazoa > Arthropoda > Insecta > Hemiptera > Miridae > Nesidiocoris > Nesidiocoris tenuis. Next base: position 14,895,585 of record AP028912.1, read on the forward strand.
TCGTATTTTGGATCAAACGAAACCTTGACATCGAAATCGTTAATTTTGCCCAAACTAGGTTTTCATTGTTGGTGAAATTGGCCCTTAGTAGGCACTCTGAGGGCCGGTTTATCAATTCCAAATGATGAACTTCTAAAGCCAATCTCACCAACAATGAAAACCTATGTCAACGGAAATAAACAATTTTGATGCCATGGTTTCGTTTGTATCAAGATACGACATCACCACCAAGATCAAGGAAAACTAGATTTTAATTGTTGGTGAAATTAGGCCTAAATTTTAAATCTAGATTTATCCAAAAACGATGACACTAAGACAATTCACTTAAGACACATTTTCATTGATCGTCATTCTGAAAAATTAGGTTTAAATTGAAAACTAGAGGTTTTAAGGATAACAGTGCTGAATCCTGAAATTAATTCAAACATATGAAATTCCTGCATAGTCAATATAATTAATAAAACGATGAAATGTTATCAAATTTCATAAAAATATAAATTTTTGTCAAATTTCATAAAAATATGACATTTCGTCAAATTTCATAAAAAGGTGAAATTTTATCGAATTTCATAGAAAAGTGAAATTGTATCAAATTCCATAAAAATGTAAAATTTTATCGAATTTCATAAAAATGTGAAATTGTATCGAATTTCATAAAAATGTAAAATTTTATCGAATTTCACAAAAATGTGAAATTTTATCGTACCTATTTCATAAAAATGTGAAATTTAATCAAATTTCATGAAAATATGAAATTGTATCAAATTTCATAAAAATATGAAATTGTATCAAATTTCAGAAAAATATGAAATTGTATCAAATTTCAGAAAAATAAGAAATTTCGGACCTTCGCATTCATTCCACCGCATCCATGGGTCCCGTTATCTACCGTTAGCCTATAACATTCGACCAAGTTACGGTTAAAAACCGTGACAGCTAGTTCGACCATTGAAAAGGAGATAAAATGTTTGACCGAGTTTCATTCTCAGCATCAACGTGTCACTCTTGCAAGTTTCAATTGGAGAAAAACTTCATTTCGAACAACTTTGTCGGTATGGGCGCGGAGACGAATAAAAATGAACGCTCGCCCACTCCTCATACGAGATGAACACGACCAAATTACCACTAAAGGTCGCCAACACGAAAGCCTCTAACTTTACGGCTGCAGACGGCCATCCACAAAAAGGCGACCCCTATTTCACTTGTAGCCCCGGCCTGTGGAAAAAGCACCCCAACAGCCCACCACCCGTTCGAGTCGGCCGACATACAAATAAAAAGAGAGCGCTAACATAAAAAGCGAACCCCGGCACCCGCGGCAGCGGCAGGCGCTAATTCAAGCGCATCAACTGGTATACTCGTAAGACTAGGAAACCACTTCTTTTAGAAGGGCCCTCCAAACGCTAGTTAGCCGGGTAAATACTGTTGAGAGGGATCGTTATTTTTTCTCACTCTCTTTTTTCTGGTTTTTCTTCACCAACGCCACTGCATAGAAGGTTTAAAGCGGAATCGATGAGGCTCTGCGGCGAGGACTGAAGGGTTTATACGAGTTAAAGTCCTACGTTCTAAATGGTTGGACTTTCAATAGTATGGTGTCCATTTCATTCTCAAGTTAGAACAAGGTATGAGAACCCTTATTACATGATTGCTAACTGTTGCTAAACAGAAGAATCCAAGGATCGTACACAAGGATCGTAATCCTGGACGAAGTTGATCTGATCTGCTCCGAAGAGTAGGCTTCGAAAACTTGGTAGATACCGTTGGCTACGTGCCAATTCGTTGACAAAATTTTCTTTTATCTGGACAGCCGTCAGACAAGATGCGCTTTCTCATGCCACTACCCAAAAACTGTTTCTATTAGACGCCCCGGGAGGCCTCAAAGTCTTGGACAGGACAGGTCCATGACGGATCGGCTCATTTTAATGAATTTCCGACCTGAAAAAACTGTAATAATGTGAAAAGGAAGATGGCATATCTGCATGAATTTCTATGGAACCATACAAATTTTCGAACGAGTCGAAAATCATTATAGGGTGGCAGCAAATGGTCCGAACATCGCTTCTGCACTTTTCTCTGAGAATGGCCCTTATGATTGAGGAAATTAATTAATTCGCTCTAAACGCCATTATATTGATAGAACTGGTCGTTCGTTTGTCGACTGCAAATCAGGGATAGGGTCACGCAGTGAATCCCTGTCTCTTTCGCAGAGCTTTCAATAATTATCATTATCGGGAGCCTACAAACATCGTAATGAAACATCGGTCCTCGATTTATTCAATTTTTCACCGTCGTGTTTTCAGATTGGAAGTCGAACACAGTCGCGAACGTGCAATACAATGTTCTCAATGTCTTACGAGTTTCATAGCAAGAACGTAGAAGCGTCACGATGCTATGAGTTGTGTTATATCTGAACGTGGGGGACTTTGTTGTGTAGTTGTGCTGAGCGGATTGCGAACGGAGCACAACAATGTGGAAGTGAATAGACCCAAAGGAGGTTGAAGAAGGAGCAGGAAGGTGCTGCCAGGTGTCAGTCGGGAGACCCTTTCTTTGCTCAGTGCTAGACCCCGCGAATGGCTTACCCTTTTTTGGAATGGGCCGAAGATTAGCCCCAGCAAGTATAACACTCTCTCGCGCGCCTCGAAATAATCAATCTTTGTGTTTTGAGGTGCTGAATCCGAATACCGTTTCTTCACGTGACGTCCAAATTTTCGAGTTTGTTGTTGAATGTTCCGTTTTGTCGCATTTTTCGTTCAGGAAATTGTTGATAATTGCGCACACGCCCAAAAATGGACCAAAACTCTCTTCTTTCAGGAAATTTATCGCTGAATCCGAATATAATAAATAACTTAGGGTCTATACCCACATAAAATATATCATTTTGTTAAAAACGCTGAAAAACGTCGTATTTTCAAAAAAGTACGTCTTTGGCACTTTTTTCCCCTCTGGCGTTAAGCTAAGACCATTAAATAATGTTCTGGCAAAGTCCTGTAGGCAGACTTTTGGCTCAAATGAGACCATCCTTCCAACCTATGATGACCTGATGACCAACCAATATCTGATCTTTTACAGTGAGGGAGCTAAGATTTTTCAAAGTTCCCCCAGTTGGGTTTATTGGGGCAAATTCTGAACGCCTGACTCCAATCATGGTGAATAAACCAACATTCAAATTATGGTTCTTAAGTTACGAATTGGCAAACTAACTCGCGATCCTAACTGAGGAATCGCCGCTGGGCGTCACCAGCACGCTAAAAAAGATATACCTACCAAGATTAGCGGTTTCTATATACATAAACCTGTGATAACCATCATAAATCACAATATCATATCAATGAAAACAAAAAGTACATAGGCAATAAAAAAGTTTTGTTGACAACGGTTAGCGGGTCGCAGCAAGTTTCCTCGCTAGAACCCACACAACCACAATACCGCATTCACTAGGCTCGGCGGCTTCAATATCGTTCTCCAGGTCTTATTGTCCGTGAACCGGCCACTAATTTGACCCCTCGGTGTCAGTTGTTCCGTTCTGGTCTTTGGCTTTCGAGTCGACCGGTCCTCATCTGGCGGCTGCGCTCTTGAATGTTTTGATTTTTTACACCGCCCGATCGATTCATTCTGTGAAGCATAATTATCGAAGCATCAATTAGGCGAATCTATCGTTCAGGCGGCAGACTGAATAAATTATTGGTGTACCTTGTTATTTTTATGTTTCTCCGAAGCCATTAGGACCGTTAAATTCGAGGGAAATATTTTAAGCGTTTTATTATCGATACTTATAATAACAAAACTAAGTAATAATGATAAGTTTCAGATAATGTATTGCGTATGATTACTTACTAGGTATGATACTAGATATGGTTTTCTCATAATATGAGAAATATCTAATATTATTAGGTATTTTTAGGACAAGTCATTTTCGCTAAGTTGCTAAAACTCATAATGAATTTCGAAGTCAAACTCACAATGAAACAGAAACTCAAACCCATAATCAAACTTGAAGTAAAACTGACAATGAAACATAAACTCGAACTCATAATCAATCACGAAGTCAAACTCAAAATGAACCCAAAACTCAAACTCATAATCAATCTTAAAGTCAAACTCACAATGAAACTTAAACTCGAACTCATAATCGATCACGAAGTCAAACTCACAATGAAACAGAAACTCAAACCCATAATCAAACTTGAAGTCAAACTGACAATGAAACAGAAACTCAAACTCATAATCAAACTTGAATTTTCAACTGAGAAAACTCACTATTGTCTCTTTGAAATTCTTTCTAGCAATTATAGTCTTTATTTTTGGCCATCATGGATTTTCGGCTTTCTGAGTTGAAGACTCAAAAAAAAAAAGTCAAACTAAATTTTCATTTCAAATTAATTCTGACCAGTATCAGTTCGTGTTTTAGTTCACCTTTTCCGACCTTTGAGTTTTTGTATAAGTTAGAGTTTGAGTCATGTGTCACTTTGAGTCTCAGCTTCAGTTTCAGTTTGAATGTATGTATCAGTATCAGTTTTAGTTTTAGTTTCAGTTTCAGTTATAGTTTCAATTTTAGTTCCAGTTTGTGCTTTTGCACGTGGTCAGAAATGATCTTTTCGGAATCGAAATCAACTGCCCGTTGTCCACTTTCTTGTTTCTTCATTCCTTCCAGTATGAAACTAAGAAATGAAGCTATCAGTATATGTATATGCCATCAGTCGATGATAGAAACTGATTTCCAGGATGAAAATTTCCATCATAAGAGTTAGAAAAACGCCCGCCAGCTCATCGGCCCCGAGTGGGAGCCGGGAAAGGTCTCGGAGGCAGCACAACCGATTGTTGCGGTCGGCGTAGATTACTGCTGAGTCCCCCGAGCTTAACGGCGATCGGTGGCGTTCGTATCGCGAGTCAGAAGTGCCCATTTCGCTGGGAAACCGATCCATAGTAGCTGGCAGTCCAGGAAAGCAATGAAACCTAATGATACGGTCGTCTCGGGGTAAAAGACCTCGAGCTATCTTCACGGTGGAAATGGAAGAATTCGAATCTAACTTTCTGCGGTAAAGATGGTTTCGCCGATCGCTAACAACTGCTCTCAACCGGCACGTAAATGTCGATGCGTTGGGACTCCGGTAACAGATCGTTAATGGTACCTATACTTGAAACAGTTGGAAAGTGACTTGTATCGGTAGACGGAGACGCGAGAATATAGAGAAGGAATGATGGTAGCATGTATGATGGTGAGATTTTCACTATTTTATAAGTTAAGCCCCAGAGTCTCACATAATAGTTGGATAAAATTGAGCTCGGGTTTTAGTAATTAACCTGAATTTGCGCATTACTTCCAGGGGTTCGATTCTGCAAAATTGAAGCAATATAACATATTGCTCGATACACAAATTGTCAAAGGTTTTTATTGGATTTTGCATGGCAATTCGATATTGATTTCCGAATAGGTACATATCGCTTTGAGTTTACAGAATAGCCCCCTGAACAATGAAACTGTCTGTGTGTCCGTCTGTGGTCATTTACAAAAATTGCATTAGCTCCCTCAATTCTCAATCTCGAGCAGCCAGAAATTCGAGGTTTTCAACTCCAGTAAAATTCTGGGTTTTCGGAATAAGAGGTTTTCCAGAATAACTATCGATATGATTCGCTCAAATAGCTTTAAAACCAGTGGTGCGTAGCACACAACACAATAGTGGTGCGTAACACACAATACTTTCATATTCTGACCGATTTTGGGAGTGTTTAGGTCAAAAATATCAAAAAACTCACTACAATATGAAAACAATAGAAAACACTACAAATGCAAATATATCGGAAGTACTGTGAGTTATTCAAATTCTGATTAAACAGGGTGCTAGGCCTTGCCGAGACAAGCATTTCAGTTCAAGAAATTTGAAAAAAGGTTGAGAATTGAGGGAGCTATGGTCATACTTGGAAATGACCACAGACGGACACACAGACACTTGTTCGGGAGTAAATGTGTATTGGTAGGTAAGGTTTTTTCTTTAGATCCGTTCCGATTCTCGATTTTAGGACGATTACAATACTTCCATTTACCCTGTAAATATGGAAGTAATACGGAGGTTATCAAGTTGACTTGTCAACGGGATTTTTTTAACGTTTATTCTCTATTAAATTGTAGATGATCTTAGCAGTAGGTATCCATAGTCATATAGGGCATTAAAAAACGAGGAATTCCCAAATACCGACTTCCTTTCGAACTTAAACCGTTTAAAGTGATACGACTTTTTTTTTCCTGCTGCCTCTCGTAAATTTGAGCGATATCCAAGTCCTACCGGAACATCCATGTCGTATTCTCGCTCGGCGGTGAGTCTGGTTTTTATTAGCATTCCGGTCCAATCGGACTCCAGCTGGCTCTAACGGAATAAATCAATTGCCAGAGTCGAGCCTCACAATGTCACGCAAAAACTCGTTTCTCACCCGCCTGTATCACGACCGTTCAGCGCAGCGCCCATGACCATCCGACCGTGACGAATGACGGCCTTTTTATCTTTTCCCTCAATATGCTTCCGATTGGAATGACAACTGTTTCACGGGTTTGAACTCGTCCGCTAAATCGACAACTAGATTTATGTAGAAGTATAGAGGACTCTAAGAGCGAAATTTATCCGTCCGCTATCCCCGGGAATCTTCCGATACACATTACCAGTTAGATTTTCACATTTGACGTAAATACCTCCGGGGTGAAGTTTATCCGAAGCTTCCTCGGATAAAGGAGAGATAAATTTTGTTAATAAACCTGCCTTGTGATAAAGGGATCAGTGCTTGGTAGAATCGAGCCTTTTTCAGTAAAATAACGCTCAAATTAATTGGCAATTTTTCTAAGAAACAAGACCTCATAGATGAGTAATAACAAACATTGATGCAGGAGCGCTAATGCAGACATTGTAGGATCAGTCAATCAGATTTGGTCTGTGGGATGGGGAGGGGAACGGTCTGGCGTGTGATAAGGTCACAGGCAATCCGATTGCTGGCTGCCGGAGTGGGGATGAACATGTGAACTAGGCGAGGACACTCCAATCAAATTTATCGATTTCAAAACACCAATTTAAGCCACCTCGAACAATCACAGGCGGTATATTCTGTAAACTAAAAGCAATATCTTTTTGGAAGTCGATATCGATTTGCAATGCGATATCGATATTGATTTGCAAATTTAAAGACGAGCTAGAAGACGGAGCCCTACTTCCTCGGCTAAAAATTCAAGGAACATCAACCACAGCACGGAAGATCAACTTCCTCCCAACCAAAGCAAAAAGTTTCCTGATTTCAAACCATTCAATCACGGATTAGGGCTGGAAGACGAACATCCTGTAATATGCCCATAAAAGTGTTCCTGCAAAGAAGTCGAGCTGCCTGAATGCCCTGGTAGAAGAGGGGGCAGTCGTCGAAGATGCTTCATCTGACTGACCAAGACCAGGACCACACACAGCTCGAGCCAGTCGCACGGCACCGCGTCCCACGTCCCACGCACGTCTCTTCTTTCCTGAGACATTGCTTTACCAACAAGTCTCCTCTCCCTTCTAAACAGGTTGTTAGCTGCAGGGGGCTGGTGCCCAACAGCATTACCATCGGCTGGCGCTAGCATTCGAATAAAGCTACCTCTGCAAAATATCTGTACCGTACCATTTAATCTGTAAAAATCAGAAAAATTCGAATACCTATTTCTGGCCAATAAGTATCAATCCGGATAGTCCCCTTCATTTTATGACTGCCTCTCTCAGACGATTCACCTCCAGGCTGTTGACCTCATATTTACAACACGTTAAAATTCGACCTTTTTTATAAAAAAAGGGTATACCCACCTATTTAGGCCCCATGTTCCATAACCTTGCCAGCGTGTCTCTATTTACAAACGCTAGTTTTGTCCAGATTACATCAGCAAACGAAGACTTATCAAAGCATTCTATTGTTTCGGAATGGGTCACTGGTCAACAAGTCATGAAGTCACAAGTCGGTCAGTGGATGCGGGTAATCGTGGTTTAACCATTGATATACGAATAGCGGGGGGTTTGGCTCTATGGTGGCGTGAGTCAACAAAATAAGGGCTGCTATGCACGCCGTTGAAATGGGAATGGGATGGGAAACAGCTGGGCGATTCAAATGTTTGGACGTATTCAAACTGAACCCCACCCCCCTCTCTACGTGTCGTCAGTCGCACGAAACAATGGAAGCCCCATGCTCTCGACCCACGACCGGATTCAATTTCCTCGTACAACATTCTCTCCTTTTTCGCCTCCAACGGTCAATCGATACGAAAAGGCTCTTGTGGTTATTAAACTCGAATACTCCCGTCAACAGTTGGAACGAGGCTAATTTCATAAACCTAGGACGAAAAGAGTTTCTAAATTAGTTTAGGGAATACCTCCGATTATTGCTACGACACGAACACTGATTTTAAAATTGAAAATAATTCATTCCGGGCCAGAAAGTTGAGAATTAATGAGGAAATGAGGGTATTATGGACAACCATATATTTTTTTTCTATGATCCTATCGCCGTACTAATAGCTTGTTAATAAATTGTTTTCGAGGGTTCTAATATGACATATTAGAACCCTCGAAAACAATTTATAAGCAAGCTATTAGTACGGCGATAGGATACTTCGTACTAACCAATTCAAAAATTTCTATTAGGTATTTACTCAAGTAATAAGAATTTTTGCAACTGGATCAAAATAATGATTGAGAAAATTGAAAATTTGAGATCAAACCCAAAATCAGTACAAGTCACTGGGTGAATTATCAGGATTCCGAAGTTATCAGTTCAGAAGATTGGCGGTTATCGTGGACAGCCCAGTGACAGTAATAAGGGAACTGCACATTTTTCGCCAAAAATTATTCCTAGGTTCCTATTTATTTAATTTAGGTATTTAATCTTTCAATCCTGATTTATAATTAAGGAACAAAGTTGAAATGTAACCCTCCATGCTGCAAAACCTGTAACCTCCACATTTTAGTTTATACCCACGGAGGGTTACAATTGACCACGGAGGGTTACAGTTGGCCATAAACCGACCATGGAACGTTACCAGAATTCCATGGAGGGTTACAAAGAGATTCATTTTGAGTAATTTTGATCCTTTTGACCTGAAAATTTTGAGGGTAGACTCATTTGAAGTTTAGGATTATTACATTTACTGCTTATTTCTTGGTAGCAATGCCAATAATTCTGTACACGCCAATGGTGTAATCCTCCTTGGATTCTAAATATTCAAATTCAATTAAAAACTCAAAGATTGTGATTCCGATCTTTTTCTTGATTTTTTTCAATCTTAGGAAAGTCCTGGGAGCATGCAGGAATTTTTTCAAGATTTTTCAAAGAGGTGAAATTTTAATTTTTTCCCAAATTGAAAATTGACAGTTATTTGGGAATCAACCATAAGTGATACATGAAGCAGTATTTTGACAAAAACAACCCATTTGAATTTACCTTAAAAAATGTTTGATCTGCAAAAAAAATCCTTAAAAGTCAACTTGAGTAACCTCTTTTTTCAAAAAGTCGGTTAGAAAGGATCAAACACAAAAACCAGTATCTAAAGCCCATAAAGGAGACTAACTGAACAAACTGACCACGACCAAATCCTCAGTATGGTCAAATACCTAAGTGAAGTTCACAACTATCCGGCTTGTCTGGGCGGGGGTTACAGGGCGGACCTCAGTCAAGGTACCCACAATACCAGCAGTGTCCATTTCCTCTACTAATAAATGGCTTTCAACCCCAGTAAGTACGTAAATTTAAGTTCAAACAGTCAAATAATGGAACACTCCTAATGCTGATGGAATTTTCCAATAATCACGCAAGTGAGGCCCTCCGGTGATACGTATATCCCAGAATTACGTATCAATAGCTATCAGGTTATTGTCATAATCAATTTTCTGACCTACGGGCGATTGAGCATTGTGGAAGGGCACTGTATGCTTGAAGGGGAGAGTAGGGGAGTGACGTTCTTTCATCCGGATTCCTTGACCGGTGAAAGCTGTCGGCCCTCAAGCTTCGAATGTGGGTCGGCTCATCCGAGTTGCCAAGATTACACCTGTTACAAGAGATGCATGGGCTTGCACTTTTGTTAGGATACGATCCAGGGTTTTTTAAATTACACTACATTTACAGTAGGTATACCAAAAAGAGTTCGATCATGTCTTACACACAGGTACAATAGAGATTGAGCAGGAATTAACCGTATTGCACAGAAGCATGTTCTCAACATTCAACTGGAAGAAAATTACAAAAATGATATCGGAGGAGTAATGTGTTCAGAGCGAAAATAGTGTTCTCGACGAGTGGCAGAACATGATTCTCCTAAGTAGGTATGCCTTATCACAATTATTTAACAGATTTCTGCAATATCTGGATTGCCTCTCCCCGGTATCCAATTTTGGGATCGATCGTCGCTACCTTAGCCGGCCACCTTTTACCGTGTGAAGCCCAACGAGCGGCTCTAACTGCCCAATTGAGATTGACTGGCGATTTGAATAGATCACGCGATCGTTCATAGCGACTTCAGTGCCCAAGTTCGCGGGTTGCAACGGAAGCGGAGATTCTTGATCAGGACCAATTTTCCACCGCCCATTACCTTAAATTATAGTTTTCACCCTAATACAGCAATCTTGAGGTATTCTAGTCGATGAACGTTCTTTTGTAATAGGGGGCGAAGAATTATGTAAAACGAAGCTCATGTTTTTATTTCATTTTACTAAGCTGATACGTTAATATGAGTTAATCTCTATATATTTTGTGAAAGTGTGTTGGACAAATTTCTGTGAAGAAAGTTATCGGAATCATAAATTCTATATTTTCGCAATAAATCCTACCAATGCTAAGATGGCCACATTATTTTTTGCTAGATTTGTTATGTACCTTCCTGTGAAATGGCCGGCTTGTGCTAATACGCTCGAGTGACGGTTTGCTCAACTGGCACCTGATTGAAATGAAGGTCAGGCCCACTAGTGAAGCATTGGCTGAGAGCGTCAAATAGCGCTCGTGATTAGTGCCCAGGCCGAAGGTAATTTGCCCCTGTGTGTAATGTAATCGATGAGAGGGAAGAAGGGGGTGTAGTTTGAATAATACTGGACGTAGAGAGGGATTGTGTGTTGTAGGAGGGAGGACCAAGACAAACTTGGCATTGTTGTCGCGTTGAAACCGCTGGTTATCATGTTCTTAGCGTCTAATTGGACCTTCCTTCTATACCGACCTCTCCTGCCTGTCGTGCAGTATTCCACTTAATGATCGAGCTGCTGTATAGCATAACAAATAGTCTATTCGCCTGAAACAGGCGAACGATAGCCACCTCTCTGGCCATTCGAATTGTGAAGGAAGAATCCCAACTCTCTTGACCATTCACTGATTGATTTCGAAGGTTGAAAAGTTGAATAGATTCTTATCCACAATTAACGGGAACCAAACCTGAAAAAACGCTACTCGATTCTGAGGTAATGTTTAACCAGGAATCATGAAAATCTAGTATAAAGATTTTATACTTTATAAAAACGAAGATCATAGCTATTAGCTACTACGGACACTCAAGAAAACGGTCAGAATGAACAGAATATCGAACTCACAATAAAACTCGAAGTCGAACTCACAATGAAACAGAAACTCAAAATCATAATCAATCTCGAAGTCGAACTCACAATGAATAAGAAACTTGAACTCATAATCGAAATCGAAGTCAAACTCACAGTGAAACTGAAACTTGAACTCAGAATCGAAATCGAAGTCAAACTCACAATGAAACAGAAACATGAACTCATAACCGAAATCGAAGTCGAACTCACAATGAAACTGAAACTTGAACTCATAATCGAAATCGAAGTCAAACTCACAATGAAACTGAAACTTGAACTCATAATCGAAATCGAAGTCAAACTCACAATGAAACTGAAACTTGAACTCATAATCGAAATCGAAGTCAAACTCACAATGAAACTGAAACTTGAACTCATAATCGAAATCGAAGTCAAACTCACAATGAAACTGAAACTTGAACTCATAATCGAAATCGAAGTCGAACTCACAATGAAACTGAAACTTGAACTCATAATCGAAATCGAAGTCGAACTCACAATGAAACTGAAACTTGAACTCATAATCGAAATCGAAGTCAAACTCACAATGAAACAGAAACTTGAACTCATAATCGAAATCGAAGTCAAACTCACAATGAAACAGAAACTTGAACTCATAATCGAAATCGAAGTCAAACTCACAATGAAACAGAAACTTGAACTCATAATCGAAATCGAAGTCGAACTCACAATGAAACTGAAACTTGAACTCATAATCGAAATCGAAGTCGAACTCACAATGTAACAGAAACTTGAACTCATAATCGAAATCGAAGTCAAACTCACAATGAAACAGAAACTTGAACTCATAATCGAAATCGAAGTCGAACTCACAATGAAACAGAAACTTGAACTCATAATCGAAATCGAAGTCGAACTCACAATGAAACTGAAACTTGAACTCATAATCGAAATCGAAGTCGAACTCACAATGTAACAGAAACTTGAACTCATAATCGAAATCGAAGTCAAACTCACAGTGAACTGAAACTTGAACTCATAATCGAAATCGAAGTCAAACTCACAATGAAACAGAAACTTGAACTCATAATCGAAATCGAAGTCAAACTCACAATGAAACTGAAACTTGAACTCATAATCGAAATCGAAGTCAAACTCACAATGAAACAGAAACTTGAACTCATAATCGAAATCGAAGTCAAACTCACAATGAAACTGAAACTTGAACTCATAATCAGGGCCGTCCAGAGGGGGGGGCAGGGGGGGCAAAATCCCCGGGGCCCGGGGCCCATGGGGGCCCGGGCCCGCCCGTGGGCCTTTTACGTACTAATATGCAAATTAGAAAAAATGCTTTTATTGACCGGGGGGGGGCCCGGTCGAGTCTTTATCCCCGGGGCCCGGCTTGGCTCTGGACGGCCCTGCTCATAATCGAAATCGAAGTCAAACTCACAATGAAACTGAAACTTGAACTCATAATCGAAATCGAAGTCGAACTCACAATGAATAAGAAACTCAATCGAAATCTAAGTCGACGTCAAACTCACAATGAAATTGAAACTTGAACTCATAATCGAAATCGAAGTCAAACTCACGATGAAAAGTTTCTTTGTGAGTTTGACTTCTAGTTCGACTGTGAGTCTGAGTTTATGGTTCATAGTGAGTTCGAGTTTGATTTTGTGTTTGACTACGAGTTTACGTTTCTGTTTCACTGTGAGTTTGACTTCGTGATCGATTATGAGTTCGAGTTTGAGTTTCATTGTGAGTTTGGCTTCAAGATTGATGATGAGTTTAAGTTTCTTATTCATTGTGAGTTTGACTTTGAGATTGATTATGAGATTGAGTTTCTGTTTCATTGTGAGTTCGACTTCGATTTCGATTATGAGTTCAAGTTTCAATTTCATTGTGAGTTTGACTTCGATTTCGATTATGAGTTCAAGTTTCAGTTTCATTGTGAGTTCGACTTCGATTTCGATTATGAGTTCAAGTTTCAGTTTCATTGTGAGTTCGACTTCGATTTCGATTATGAGTTCAAGTTTCAGTTTCATTGTGAGTTCGACTTCGATTTCGATTATGAGTTCAAGTTTCAGTTTCATTGTGAGTTCGACTTCGATTTCGATTATGAGTTCAAGTTTCAGTTTCATTGTGAGTTCGACTTCGATTTCGATTGTGAGTTCAAGTTTCAGTTTCATTGTGAGTTCGACTTCGATTTCGATTATGAGTTCAAGTTTCAATTTCATTGTGAGTTCGACTTCGATTTCGATTATGAGTTCAAGTTTCAGTTTCACTGTGAGTTTGACTTCGATTTCGATTATGAGTTCAAGTTTCAGTTTCATTGTGAGTTCGACTTCGATTTCGATTATGAGTTCAAGTTTCTGTTTCATTGTGAGTTTGACTTCGATTTCGATTATGAGTTCAAGTTTCTGTTTCATTGTGAGTTCGACTTCGATTTCGATTATGAGTTCAAGTTTCAGTTTCATTGTGAGTTCGACTTCGATTTCGATTATGAGTTCAAGTTTCAGTTTCATTGTGAGTTCGACTTCGATTTCGATTATGAGTTCAAGTTTCAGTTTCATTGTGAGTTCGACTTCGATTTCGATTATGAGTTCAAGTTTCCTATTCATTGTGAGTTTGACTTCGATTTCGATTATGAGTTTGAGTTTCGGTTTCATTGTGAGTTTGGCTATAACTTTGAGTTTCTGTTCCATTGCGAGTTTGATTATGAGTTTGATTTCCTGTTTCATTGCGATTTTGACTTCGTGATTAATTATGAGTTTGAGTTTCTGTTCCATTGTGAGTTTGACTTCGAGTTTGACATTGAGTTTCTGTTTCATCATGAGTTTGATTTCGAGTTTTATTATAAGTTTTTGTTTTACGGTAAGTTTGTCTTCCTGGGCTCGTACCCGGTGGGAGGGTGGGCCAAGGGCTTATGCGCCATCCAGAATTTTCTGGAATTCGTTCACCTTCATCCCACCTGCATGTAGGTTGTTTTCTAATGTTGATAACCTAATGTTATCAGTTAAAAGTGATTCAATTTTTGGGCGTTGCCCTCCCCCTCACCCAAAACAAAATTCTCTGTTCGGGCCTGGAAGATGATTAATTCCAAATTGAATGCTGTGGTAATGTGGGTATACTCTAGTTCAAACAATGCATTTCCATAGCTCCTGTTCTTTTTCACCGATATCTTCTTACCAGTCTAGTTCCTACTTCCCTGGATTCCCAACTTGAATTGCTTCCATACATTGGTAACTGGCGTTCGATGCTCGTCTGCGGCAGAACGCACTAGCAGATCTCGGTTGAATCTCTCAGACCTTGTGAACTCCTTCACCTACAGCGTCGGTTGCGGTCGTCCAAGCCCTGGGACCGTTCCTAGCGGCCCTCTAGACCGGTCTTCCACATCTACTGCTCCCTTCTAGCAAGCGAAAGTGCCCCTGTTCTTATTACTTATGTTCGCCCCCACAAAGGATGTTGCTGAACAAGCAGCCACACTTGCATTTCGTAGCTTGAATGTCGAAGGTGATTTTCCGCATTTTCACCTAGAATGAACTATGATTTCAATTTAGAATTGCTAACATATATAACTTGATATATTATGGTTGGTAAGATGTTCTTATTTGATATACTTTGTTTATGAGTTCCACGCCGAGTTACCCGTCAGAGCGATGTGCTCACTGCATACACACATACAGGAAAAACATGACAGAGACACATAGACAGGAAAAACATGAAACACGCAGCAAATGCGTTACGCCCATTGAATTCAAAGATGCAGGAAAAGGCCACCATACACTGAGAAAAATCGTCGGTTAAAAATTTTGAAAATATGCGGTTAATGACGAAATGCGGTCAAATTTCCGACATCAACAGACTACGAAAAACCGAGAAATGCCGAGATGTTGAAAATGCCGCCCCCCAGGCCATTTTAACCAACTATCCTACAGATTTGACCGACGTTTGTCTCGCGGCAACCGTAAAATGCGGTCTAAGGATGACCTTGAAACACTAACCGTATACAAAGGTCTGTCAAAGTGGAAAATATTTGCGCCGAAACTAAGAATAGGTGAGGTTAGGAAACCAGAAGTCGGTTACTGTTCATACTTCAACCGCGTATGGGTTGTTCAATTGACCGTTCAAGTTGGTTAATGTGCCGTGAACACGGTTAAAGAAACCAAGTCAGTTGTTTTACATAAGTTAAGTCGGTTAAAGCGTACTGGAGCCCAGTCGGTTAACCCATACTTTTGACCGTATAAGTCTGTTATTGCACCCCATTGCCGTCAATTACGGTCAAACCACTACAAGAAGCCGGTTGTTTTACATAAGGTGAGTCGGTTAAAGCATACTCGTGTATAGTCGGTTAACGCATAGTTTTGACCGAATTCGTACCAACACAGGTCTCGCCGATTGACATTAACTTGAACCTTGCCCCACTCCTCCAGCTTATAGTCGGTTATTGCAGTACTTTCACCGTATGCAATACCGTTGAAACATAGCAGTAACAGAGTAGAGAGGCGCCCTGCGCATGTGCTCCCCCTCCAACTTGTAGCCTCTACTTGGCTGTAAGGAGAAGTAGGGATCTTTCCTCTTTCAACCTCGGTCGTAGTTAGAACGTTTGTGCGTCCACCGTTTTTGAGAGATCTACTCCCATCACCTCTGCTTCATCAGCAACTTATCCGTCATTTATTCCGGCTTTGACTCGCGCGTTTCTCGGCAATCGGCTCTCACGGATCGGATATTTCTCCCTTCGGCTTGACCTCGGCTCTTCTCTTGATTCTTCCTACTTCCTGGCTAACACGGGTACGCCTATTTTTGGACAAGAAAATGGTAAGTAATTGTGTACGTTCGGTGGATGATTTGCAGTAGGTATATTGGTTGAGGCTGTGTGTGCATCAGGCTGTCTTTCTGATTTTTTTCCATTTAGTTCTGAGGAACTGACGGACGACGCCTGCAGCCAGCAATAAAAAAAAGGAAGATTGAAGACGTGATCGACGTTGAGGGTAAATACTATTGAATGAAGAGAGATTGATTGTCAGGTTCATTGTGCATTGAGCATTTTTTTCACGATCTAACAAACGTTTTTCCCAGAAATAAAAACGGCTCTTCTCGACGACCCCGATTCTCAAATAGTGCAAGAGCTAGGGGCGCAGGGCGGCGCTGAATCATCTACATTCCTCGAATCTTGGAAGAAAACGGCCGGTAAGCAAATAGCTTACGCAAAGGTCGCGAGTTTTGAAGACTACCTCGACACGGTGATAATTATCGGACTTCCCATAATCGGCCATAAGCTGGTGAGAAACTAATTTTTTTTTTTTTTGAGTGGTACTTGCTCGGTTGTAATTTTTAGCCCTCAGATGTATTAACAGTGTTTCGTGTTTGGTTTCTCAGCTATCCCTTGATTTCCAACAACTATACCCGGCACTTGACAGTATCGCCCTGCCGAAGAACGTCGCCAAGTTGAAAAACGCTATATTGAGGCTCACTTATAGTTACCATTATTGTAAGAATTTGTACAAATAAAAAAACATATGTAGGTACCTATTGACTGTATCATACAGGTTTAAAATGTTTTATTAGTAAACGTATGTTAACAACTGCATCCATCACATTTATAACTTAAAATGTTGAGATGTTCCTGTTATGCTAGTCAAATTTTATTTTTAGGTCGCATATTTGGAAAACAGTTATGTACCATGAAGAATCAGGCCCACTTTCTCATTATCATTCTAATAATATGTATACCTAATTCGTTTTTATTAAACAATATATTACCAAAATGTTACTCAAATTTCATTTTCAGATCACATGTTTGAAATTCCATTTCAAGTGGGCTGCATTAACCGTATTTCTGGTCGGTTGATGTACTCCACTGTGGAATGCGGTCAATGTAGGAATATAACCGAATAGGTATGCGGTCAATGAAGTACCATGACCGACTAGGCATACGGTCAATGAAGTACCATGACCGATTAGGCATGCGGTCAATGTACGAATATAACCGAATAGGTATGCGGTCAATGAAGTACCATGACCGACTAGGCATGCGGTTAAAGTAGAACTATAACCGACTACGCATACGGTCAATGAAGCACCATGACCGATTAGGCATGCGGTCAATGTAGGACTACAACCGACTAAATATACGGCTAATGTACTGCTTTAACCGATTAGATGCAATGCAGGTTTTACCGACTTTTCTTAGGGTTTAACCGACTATTAGGCGGTTGCTAGCCATTAACCGCATTCACGTAAATTAACCGACTTTTGTATTAACCGACTTTGGCTGGGGGCGGCCCTACATTAACCAACTCCGGGGGCGGCATTTGTATTAACCGACTTTTGACATTAACCAAGTTGCAATGCGGTTGCTAGCCATTAACCGCATTCCCGCAACCGACTTTTGCCCTATTTTTTTTCTCAGTGTAAAAGGGAAATATTGCTAACTTGTGAAATAACGGTCGGAAAGTTGTAAAACATCATCCGACTTTTCCAGCAGCCCTGAGCTTGACTACCACTTCAAAGTTTCCTTTTGAAATCCCAACTGCAGAGCACCACTCGACTTGCTCTAGTTTACCTAACTCTTTGAGCTTGGTATAACAAAGTGAGTAGGTTTGCTATGCTATAAGAGAGCCTGTATATTCCGGAATGCTCTTATCTCCTTGGGTTTACATCCCGGACAGGTTTACTTCAGTGAGAATACCTACTCTCGGTCTCTCGTCTGTGGTAGAGATGGGTATACAGCCAAGTATACTGTTTTACCTCGTAGCTCTAGCGTGACAGTTGAGCGTCTACCGATGAATAAGCAAATAGTCTCCATCTACCTTTCGAGCAGAGCAACGGAGTGTCGGCAATTCACAATCTTGTTGTTGACTGTCAGAAGTTTCAGAACGTTTATAACTCGCGAGGATATTGGCAAGTTTGTTGAGCGTGTTTGCACCATATCAGTTGCAGCTGTTCCAAGAGCTACAACATGTTCGGTCCCCAATGTTAATTGATGAATTATGATTTCTCCAAAAAATCAACAATCAACAAAAATGCGTTAAATTGGGTACCAGCTTTAATTTTTTCCTTCGGCTCAATTCAGCTTATCACCAGTGGCACACCCTGAATTATCGGAAGGTATGGAGATTGCTCTGTTGCATATAAAATCTCTGACATTGCTCCTGGAGAGGGCTGTACTGGAGAAAGCGCTGGAGTTCCAATGGATATCGTTATGAGAAAGGAGTCACAGCCCTCCTGCCCTCAAATGATTCAGAAAACATTTTTTTCTTCACTTTTTCCCCTGGCTTTAATCCTTAACGCTCTCGAGCTTGAAGATTCAGGTAAGAAAGGGCCAGTATATGGGAAGTAGTGTACTCGTACCTTATGAACCCTAATCGCTTCTGTTTATTCCGGTGTACCTATGTCGCTCAAAAAGGGGACACACATATACTGTCCCTCCTCTCGCCTAGGTTCTGTACCGACGTTCAAGTAATTTTGAAGTACCAAGTTAAAGCCAAACCTGAGATAAAGCAACAACCCATTCGTCTGTAATATTTAAATGAGGGCTCCGAACCAACCTCCCTCCCGGGAATCCCTTAATCCAGTTCAAGGACTGGTAGCTAAAGCAATGGGCAAAGTGTAGAGCTACTGTCAAGCTCCCATGGAGCTACTCCTTCCCCCGAACAGGAGCAGGAGCCAGGAGCCAACCCTTTCCACGCAGAACTCAATTATTCATTCCTTCCCCGCAAATTCCTGGAAAAAGCGCGTTCGCAAACCTTCCTCGCCCCCACTTCTTGCACATTCTCCAGCACCGCTCCTTCCCCTTGTTCCTCTGTATCATCCAAACGGCTTTCCCCCGTTACCTTGCGAACCATAGGCAAAAAACCTTGGAAGGGCTTTGTGGGAAATTCGTCTCTTTTTCCGCCTTCCCTCCTTTGAAAATTCGCTTTCCAAAGTATTATTCCGAGTAAACAGAGGAAACGGAAGCGGTAATCTTACTCTTCTGCGTCGGTTTTCTAAGCGATCAATCTTTTTTCCTCTTTTCTAGCAGTTTACGTATTCGCGGTAATTGTTGAGCGGTATGGATTTGCTTCAGAAGATAACCGAACGTTTATTACAAGAAGCGTTTTAATGTTATAATTCGCTTGAGAAAAGATACCCCTCTTAATAAAAATGAGCCTGCTATGCAAGAAAGGAGGATCAATTGACCGATTTGTTTGCCAAATATTCTTGTTAAAATTTGTTCACGCTAATTATTAGTCCATACACTAATGAAATGACAATTATTCTTTGTGCACGATGTATAGAACATGGGATCGTCTACACACAAACCGAAACTGGTCGACAGCAACTTTGCACTTTCAAGGGCTTTATTTGTAAGCCCACACTTTCTGCACTTCGGCTGTTTGAAAGCTACAATATTACCATCATGTTTAACGCATGGATATTTAACGCCTTTCCAACGGTTTCCTCATTTTTGTCATTTCACTAAAATATAAGAAATTCATGGCCGATTTTAGAAATTGCAGCGAAGAATTAAGTTTTTCTGCATTCGAACGGCCATTTTCTCAAAAAAGCGAGATAAATTAGAAAATGACTACGCTTTTAAAATGCTGACATTTTAGGCCAGTTTCTCCCGGAAAATTTGCGGGAGTTTTCCAGTTTTACTCATCACAAAAAAACGTGGATAGCAGTTTTGGAAAATTGAACATTTCCTGACTTTGCCATAATTTTTTGCTTCCTTAACATGATGTCAAAAAGCTGAGGATTCCGTGAAATTATTGGGAATTTAACGCTCTTGCAAACGGTTTTTTCATTTGTGCTCTGGAATTTGCCCAGTGAAATGGTTAATTCACAGCGTTCTAGCAATAACTGGGCATCCTATAATGAAGAAGATGCCCAATCGGCCGTACAGCGTCGAGTTTTCTCAGAACCAATAATTCGTCTGTTAGGTTGTCATCACGAACATTTCAGGCACCCCATGGAGGTCTAGAACTTTCCGTCCCAGCAAACTGTAGCGAATGTCGAGAAAAGCCCAAACAAACAAAAATACTGATTGGCGCAACCGACGAAGGAGCATTAGAAGAAGAATATTTTTCTTTTTGTAAGTGAAGTCAGACGTTGCCTCCAAGGGCCATTGTTACACCGACTTGAATTGTTCACTTATTCTGACGGAGGTTGACATCTTCTGTTATCAGTGCCGGTTTTCGTTGTTCTCTTGGGACATGCGCTGATGTGGAGCCCCGGCTCGGTGGTGGAAACTAAAATTCGTTCCACACCCGAATACATCACAGGCTGTTAATTTTGACCAGTGATTGAAATGGGAAGAAGAGGGTTGAAGGCTCACCAACTGAGCAAGCTTTTATGTCCAAAATTAGTTACATCTAATGGAGTTGAAAATTATCACCATTTTTCCCATAGGTTTGGCCAAACTCGAGGCAGACGTTAGTCATTTTTGTTTATTTGAGGTTTGCTTGCGTATTTACTGTCTTCCTTTTTTTTCAGGATTGGTGAATTTTTATGGAGTTGAAGTATTCAATTAAGTAACTACCCTTTTTAGTGAAATGACAATTTTAATTTTCCTCCCCTCGGAAAGCTTGTACTCTTCAATGTCTGCCAATGAGAGAAATAGATGCATTTTGGCCTGATAGGATTCCGTCTCAGAAGTTTCACTTTTTGCAAAAAGCTGCTGCTAAACCAAGGTGGTAATTATTGCCAGCAAAAGGATCTGCCATAAAGTAGGTATGTGTATAAAAGAAAGGAAAAACTGGTTTTTCATGCTGTCGTCTAGGATACACTCTTGTAGGCCCTCGGGCAGGACGGCATTTACTTTGGAGACGTCAACTACCGTGCCTAGTCAAAAACAGACATTTTTGTCGTCAGGAGAACATGCAATTATTTTCAAACGAGGCCACACGGCATGCAAGGACACCCTTGAAGGTTCTGACTTTCTAAAACGTCTGAGATCCTTACAAGTTCGCTTAATTGACGTTGTACCGACTGCCTACTTCCTAATCGCCAATGGTGTGCACGCAGTTAATTGCTGCTCGAACGAGAATATCAACAGGTATTCCGGCTAAGAATAGATGGCCTAGGCCGAACTTGTGAAAATCTTGAGGATGGATACCTTACTACGCTCAGCACCAATAAAGTGGGTTGTTGGGGATTTAAATGCCACTTTCCTCGGAGATTAGCACTCAAGATTTGACGAAGTTATTGTAGAAATTATCTAATGAGTAAAGCACCATGTATCTTCGATTGAAATTTGCATGTTAGGTTTTCAACAGATAGGAAAAATTGTTGTGCCTCGTCATGGATCTTTCTGTTTAAAAATCCACATCCATATTTGTATTGGCCATAATAGCATTCACATCAGGATTCTTCCTCCTTCAGGATGCTTAAAAATTGGAAATTTAATAATCACATTTTGATAGTGATTCGTACGTTTCAAAAGGTTATAACCCTGTAGAGCATCGATGTTACACATTACTCAATGCAGGTAATACACCGGTGAAATTGCACATTCCCTGCGAGTTTACTAAGGCTCCACTGCCATTATGCCACATTGCGGTGAGAACGCCAGGCCTGTCTCAATGGAGCAACGGCTCAGCCTTTAGCTACACTTTCCTCTTCAAAACGCTACCGTTAATCAGACCATTCAACCCGACAGTGAATTCATTTCAACGAAGAGGACCAAAGTACTCGAGGGGTTTAGACTTGTTTCCAACTTCTGAATGTCCTTGGACCCAAACAGTTGATACCTGAGTTGCTTAACAATGTCTGCCTTCACCCGGGCTAGTGAGCCTCACAAAGATCGAAGGAATATTGACTGATAATTCGATGTTCTTCAAACCCTCCAAAGGCGATGGGGAGTGTTTTTTCAAATTTCAAAAACCACTTTTATTTCATAATTCACTCACCACAAATTGATGAAATTCGAAACAATTGCCAATCATTCGACATTTAGGGGTGGCACTCCGGTTCCTCAAGGCACTGGAAGGGCAGACCACCAAATAGCGAATTAACGTATCTGAGAGATACCAAATTATACTTTCGAGAAAACAAAATTTGTTTAATAATGTATGCACCTACCTAGCTAAATTTATTTATGAATAAAAATTGAACTTAAAATGTGTTTAAAAAAGCAAACAGGTGTACCGGAAGGTGCCTAAGAAGGTTTTCGCAAGTAAGATTATCTTCCTTGAATGGGTCGATACTTTAGCTCATTGGCATCTGTTTTTGGTATTATAAGCTTGTTTGTGAGCGCTAAAAAAGTACGTTCTTTTCGCTATGACGTTTGATTTTGAGTTTTCGACTTACTTTCAGTAGAAAAGCCATAAGGTCCTTAAAATTTGGAGTAATTACAAAAATGAGGATACCCTGCTGGAAAGGAATCCGAGAAGGTAAACGATCAACGTATTTATTTGCTCCCAGTCTGAAATATGTTGCGAGAAAGTTGAAATTTGTTCGAATTTGTTGGGGTAAGTACGGTACCCACTTACTACATACACCTTTCCGAAGTTCTTAGCGTTCTTTGTGATAATTGTCCTAGAAGGTGCATAGTGCAAGAGAAAGAGTTCGAGAAATCCTGCGGTTTTGCGTCGGGTGAAATCACTGCGGGATCTAAGAAGTTGCTTGCTTGATAGAGTACACTGCTCTTCCAGATTCACTTTCGTGTTACGGCCACTTTCACTATTATTTTTGCAACGTTTTACCGGTCTTCCTTTCAAATAAAAATGAGAATATTTTTCAGTTAAAGAAAAATAAAAAGAGAGCCTAATGGTCAAAATTACCGACTGTTTAGACCTAACATTACTTTTTGTCAAGATTCGATCAATATAGGTTCAACGCGTAGAACGTTATGCAATGGCCGGTAGATACAATTTAGGTTTTTTAAAAATTTCCCTTTTTTCAATTAAAAAAAATTGATAATTTCGAACTTTGCAGGCTTCCGAGAACTCGCTCGGAGTAATTATTCGCAAGCAAATTAGGTGATGCCTTCGGCGAAAAGGAATTTTAATTCGATCAGTGGCATCATCTTCAAAAGAGGCGAGGGGAAAGTTGAGAGTAAACCAATCGCGGCGAAGTGACAAAAGAATTCTTCAGGCCGCAAGGTTAGCTCCAGTCCATCGGGTAGGATCTAATTTTTCTGTTACACGTCCGTGATCCCACACTATCCGGGACAGTGCGGAAAACGCTCAAGTAGGAAGAATTTCAATTCTACGATTTGTAGAGCCATAGGTAGATATTGAAAATGTCTTGCTTTTACTATATTGAGTCGCTGTGAAAGGCAGGTGTTACAGAAAGGTTGAGAATCACTCTGAACTTGGAAGTTTTTCGTTTTTTTCATGACGAAATTTAGTATTTAGTAATATTAGTTGGTGGTAGTATTTAGTCTCTTTAGAGTTTAGTAGTTTTTTTTTTATTTCCGTCAACGAAATTCTGATATCTCCATAATATTTCATCTGCGTTTAGGCATTTCTCGTGGATTTATTACAAAAAATATAAAGGAGGTTTTTTTAGCAAAAGGCGCAATTTTCGGACCTACAGTACGATCGGCAAAACCCAAGCGAGTACCTAAATGAATACGAAGCCTCCATACCTGCATCTTCCTTCAACATTGAACAAATTAATCGAAGCGATATATATTTCAATTGAATTGATCAGGGCTTAATCAAATGGCTGTACTATGTATTTTTCAGCATCATTTCACGCGAAGGACCTGACCCCTTGTAAAAGCTCCGCTAATAGGATTAGGGAAGCCTTTTCCCCATTAGGAGCAAGCAGGAGCAGCAGCAGCAGCAGTAGCAGTAGCGGTAGCAGTAGCAGCGTTATAAATGATGCGGAGGGTGTGATACGCCCCTCTCCGTCCCTCCCGAGCTCAACGGCGGCCCAGCAACTCTCATTTCGCCTCCCTCTGCCTCTGCCCGGTTATATGCGACCATACGGGTCGATTAACAAAGTTCTCCTATCGTGACGAGTACGCCACCCTCGCTCTGTAGCCGCTATCCTAACCCCCTGGGTCGTGTCACACGTCCGACTGTTTTCGGGGTTTCTGGCTCTACGATGCCGAGAAGATTGATCGAGTGCCGTTTAGAGTAGTCGGCCTAGGAATGTTTTTGATTCCTTTGTAATATTTGGCCAGAAAACACCAACGATATGGGTCAGCTGATCGAGGTTGGTGTCGAACTGAACAAGACTCCTCTTTTGACGAGCTTTCGATTATTTATACAATGTTCATCAGGGCCTAAAAACAACAATGGTGCAATTAACAGATGGCAACAAACTAGGGGCACTGCTCATTATAGAAAAAATGCTGCTAAATGGATTAGTGAAATGGGAACATCATTAAATGATCATGGACCATTACTCCACAAATGATATGATGATAACTGATACTCCAACTATTTGAACTTTATTCTCTGAGATACCCAGACAAATTTTGTCTAGGTATATCAGAGAATAAAGTTCAAATAGTTGGAGTAGGTCGGTTTATCATCATATCATTTGTGGAGTAATGGTCCATGATGAGCTCGCTCAATGATGCTTAAATGGTACGTTTTCACAATGATGAATAAATAGCCATAAAAAGAACATAAGCGTGCCCCCCACCCCTCCCGGGATTCAACCCTCAACAGCGCCCGGCACCCCTACCCCTCCCAACCGCTCCTTACAACATCCGTCCCTCCCATACCTCGCCCAGGATCTACCTGCACCTTACCTACTGGTTACGGCCGGTTCATTTCTTAATTTCTGACGAAAATTTGAACAAACAAGAGCTTGAAAAGCACTACCTGAAACCCTAGTCAACCCATACACTGTTGTAACATATATGCAATATCTGATACATCAGATACATACCCATCAACTATTGGACTATGAAAAATATGACTTTACTAACTGACATTGATGACTGATGAGTAACTAACTTTACTACAAGTAAGAAACCAATTTTTATTTGAAAACTGCAGGTAGAACTGGGAACCTAGTAGTCAGCTTGTCAGGAAACAATGATTGACAAACACAAAAATTGATAGTAAAGATGAAAACAAAGAAAAATCTATAGATTCAACCATCTACTTATTCATTATCCACCGGATAGGGATCAATTCTAATTTCCAACAAAAGACGTAGCACAATTTTTTTTTTACTTGGTTCTGAATGCCACTTTTTCACTTTTAAGATTGTTTCCGAGAGTTCAATCTTAATTCACTATAGCTTTGGAAAAAGCGACAATTTTCTAATCGCCCTACAAAGTCAAAGGGTGCCCTACTAGTGAAACACATTTTTTCAGGTAGTTCGATTACTCAAAAATAGCTCGGAAAAGTTAATTTCGTCAAATCTCGAGAACCTCCGCGTTATTCAACTCCGTGTGAATTTGCGGGAAGCAAATGCTCTCCTTAATTGTTAATGGTGACTTAATCTATTAACAAAATTGCTATTATCAATTATTAAGCTCCACGTTAAGCTAATCATGATGTTGAAAGTTTGGTAAAATTGGACCTTAACAGCATGAGGGGGCTAATTCTCGATCAAAAGGATGGGGTGTTATACTGTTTGTAACGATTCTGCCTCCGTCGGTCGTGTGATTCGGGCGTAATCGGCTACTCCCAGCTGATACCACCTCGTGTACAAGGCTACTGCGGAGTCGATGAGATTTGCGGGCAGATTTGTTGATCGGTTCTCAGGATCGGGTGTCCTTTGTATCATCGGTATTCTCCCGCCTCGCCGTTCCGGGGAACTCCAGTATGTAGTACCTGCTCAGTGGAATTTAAATTTGTGATATTGCTACCCAAACCAGCTAAAGTATGTATACCTACCAATAGAGAATGTTCGTACTTATACAGTAGGCACAGTTTTGGTTAAATTTGTAACTATGAGAGAGAATTTTATCCAAAGCAGTAAACTATTATAATGTAACTAATAGTTGATTCATGGATATGATTCATATTATGATCGATTTGTATGATGTTTATAACAATTTGAACGAATCAGGGCCGTCCAGAGGGGGGGGCAGGGGGGGCAAAATCCCCGGGGCCCGGGGCCCAAGGGGGCCCGGGCCCGCCCGTGGGCCTTTTACGTACTAATATGCAAATTAGAAAAAAATGCTTTTATTGACCGGGGGGGGGGGGGCCCGGTCGAGTCTTTATCCCCGGGGCCCGGCTTGGCTCTGGACGGCCCTGGAACGAATGTAGATGGACGAAAAACATCATATTGAGCCAACTCAGCTTAATCTACAGGAAAGCGTGTGACGTTGACCTGGATATTCAAAAATTTATCTATCGCATTGCGATTCCTGAGCCTCGAAAAAAGTCACGTTCTGCTGATTAGAAAAACGTGTTTCCAAGCTCGGGACGCATTCAGTGTTACCCGAGCTGACGTGCAAAACAAGGTTTTGGATTACTCAGGCTCATCACACCAGATGATAGCTGCTGAAAAATGCGATTGTCGCATGTTCATGATGCAAGATCATCTGAATTTACAGTTACCCAAAAGCCAAATTAAGGCAGAAACTCGAAAATAGCGGGATCACACTTCCAAAAGTTTTGGTTCCGGCGACGGCCGAGATAATTTATGCGGAGACAACTCCGACTGACAAAACATTTGAATTTTTATCACGCTACGATAAAAAAGCGCAGATACTTATTGTTCAACAGAGAAAAAACCTTGGCGAGTCCTGTCAACGATTCACTTCTCGCGCGAGAGAAAATTCAAACGAGCGGAAGAAATAATTCTAATAAAAGGCAACCGGTAGGAAGGCGGAGGAGAAAAAAGAGGAAAAAACTCCGAATGGCTGAGCTGATATTATTCAACGTTAGCACTGGCAGCTGGATCGTCGTGCCAAGGTCTCAGGTCATTTACACAATGCCACCACCTCATACCCTCGTCCGCCTTCTGACCACTTGTTCGAGCTTGGAGTATCCACAATAAACTCACTGTCACTGAAACCCATTGTTTCCCAATATGGAGCTTCCATTTCCCCTATTTCTGGTGGCAACTGAACGTGTTTCCTACACTTTCTCATGCATTATATTGTACAGTTAATAATTATTACACTCGTCAATTGTTCGGATTTCAATCCTTCAGATTGACATTAGCTCACATCCTTTGTTAAACCGCGAGCGCTTACCTCGTGAACGCACATAACAATAATCGGTTTGCCAATTGTCCTAAATGAAGAGTTTTCCTCCAAAACTACATCCATCCACTTTCGAGTTTTGTCGATATCGATTTCTTTTTTTGATTTTCAATTGCTCATGGGTACCAAAGATGCTATGAATCGAAATCGAAAAACGAAATCGATATCGACAAAAATCGAAAGTGGATGAATGCAGTTTTGGAGGAAAATTCATCAAATGTTCACATATTATGTTCCCATATTCATAAATCCAGTTCCAAAGTACCAGCAACTACTAATGACAACATTAATATGGATGCACATATAAAAAAATGCTAAGTTGAAATAAATCTAATTTGAAAGTAGCTTCGAAACAAAGTTCGACAGCAATTTTCGGGATGATCAGGAAGCTCACCGGAGGAACCTTTCGACTGAATAGCTCAGTATCAAGGACAACTCCTGACTCCAACAACTCACTTTGAAGTCGGTGCCTTCACTAGTATAAGCCACATATGATGAAATGAAGGCACCGACTTCAAAGTGAGTTGTTGGAGTCAGGAGTTGTCCTTGGTACTGAGCTTGTCCAGCAGAAAGCGTTGAAAGTTACTTGCGTCAATAAAAAACGACCTCTCAAATGCAAAATTTCGAAAGAGATTTCAAAAGTTTTTAACAGATTTTTGGCTGTAGCGCCACCAATACCTAAAAACTGAAATAAATAGAAGTGCTTACCAAATGGCTGCCTTCTCGACATTCAAATGAAATATTTTTTCAAACATAATACGTTTAATTATAAACAACTTATTATATTATAAACAACTATTGTTTATTAATATGTTTATATTAATACAACAAGCATCAAAAGATAAAACTCGCGACGTAAACCTCTCGTAGATATACGGTAAGGCACCAATTCTTCGAATAGGATAAACAATGGACTCATCTGATCCCAAATCTCACTTTTCTCTGGTAAACTTTTTAACATCTCTCGCCTTGATTGTAAATAATAAAACGCTATTTCTACGCATCAACTTATCTTCGTCAATTTTTAAAGCTTCCACTTGCGGCGGTCCTCTCACACGAGTTACCTCCCAGTCCGGCCGAATGCCTCACCCTACCAACAGTCCAGCCTCGCAATTCTCCTTTTGTTCCTCGCCCATCTCATCCGCAGCCCTTCGGGCCAAATCAATTGCCTCGTTCCATCGACATTGCTTTTAGCCCCTGTTCGCTGGGCATTTCATCGAATCGGTTTTGCTGGAGTTGAAACCTTCGTAAATATCATTCACAATACCGTTATATTTTCGTTTAGTGCTATCAACGTGGATTGAAGAATTCGGTGGAAATTTCCCAGCCAATATTACTTTTTTCATACGTTCGATTACAATGCTCCGAGCGTCGTACTATTCCCACCGTCAAAATGGATTCGTCCTTTTTTTAGCAGGGTTGAAAATTCACCGGGTGCATAGAATAAAAAATGCGTTATAAGTTAGCGAGGATTAGCATTACAAAGAGTCCTGTTGCCGTGTGCGGGAGCTCTCTGAAGAGGTTACGTGAGCGTGGCTCGAGGGATTCACTCTTCCCCGAGAGCCGTTCCTTTGAAAGAGATGAATAGCAAACGATAGCAAGGGTGCGAGATTCAAGAAGAGAACGCCGCGTATAATGGGAGACGGGAAAAAAGACAGATGCCTGCATTTCTGTAGTAGGAGTTGGAGACACCAGGGGGAGCCAGCAGGTAGGGCAGCTCAACTTGGCTCCCACCCGACGATCCAATGAGATGGGGCCCAAGACGATCAGATGTTACCTTGTTGGTGGAAGCTGAGCCACTGCGGTTTCTTACCAACACCTCAGCGCAAAGGTGCCCTATGTAACCGCACGTTATTTTCAGCCTTCACAAATTAATGTTTCAGTCAATATGACCCAAAAATCCCAAAATTTGGATTTTCATTTTTTGGTATTTTTTTCTTCAGGTTAAGCTGTATTAAACCTGCAGGCTCCTTTTTGGTCTCGAATTGAAGCTGATAAGATTTACAAGTTCTATGGAGGGGGTATCATATTTTTCTCATTTTGAAAACGAGCCAAACTCAAACAATACACATAACAATTTTTTGAGAAGCCATATCTCGGAAGCAATTTGAGCTAGAAAGCTGCGGTTGAGCTTGAATTGTTAAAAAATTGATCATATTTAACAATGCTGATCATATGTTCATCTTGAATCCAAAGAGTTTCAGAGATATAAGCAATCGAGTAAAACGAGTCCTATATTTTGAGGAGGCTGACCAAAACTGTATAAAACCGTTGAGAGGGCACCATTACTTTCACGGTTTACCTACCTGTAAAACACAAACAACGATATAGGTAAGTCGAAATAATATTTTTGGACCAAAAAATGGCAGGGTGAGGGCGTGAATTTGAACCTATCGACAGTGAATCTGAATAACTTCGTACATTGAGTTTTCTTCGGGATGTTTTGAGCTCTTTTGGTAAAACAACCCTTTGCGCATCTCCTCTAGTCAAAAAAATGGACTCAAGCTGCTTTTTAGACTCTCATCCAAAACTCGCAGGGTCGAGACCATTCAATGGGAGACCATCAATCCATCAACCACCATCAATGGGGTCGAGGTAGCTTCGAAGTTGGAACCATCAAAGTTCATTTGCGTTTCTAAGCACCCATGGTCATCTCCATTTGCGCATGGTTTTGCAGATTTCAACATTCTCTGTCACCATGCCGCTGTAAGTGCCAAATAGAAATCCCCCACGGACCGTTAGCTGCAGCACTTCACACACTCGCAGTAAGCACCGAAGAGCAATTTCGCAGCATAATGTCAGTGTGGGCGTGGATGAAAATGACAACCGTCAATTTCGGCTTGAAGAATGCCGATATCGTGGAATTCAAAACATTCATTCAGCAGGACTGCAATCGCATCAAGTTCCCCTAGATTTCGAAGACATACCTCGTTAGCAGGCAGCTCGAGGAAACTTAAATCGACTTAATTTATTCTGCCTACAGGCCCATACAGGCGGATGAGCGTCCGTGCTCCTTCGTATCCGCCTACCCGAACCCGAGACGCCGTCGGGGTCACTCACCAAGAAGGCAGCCTTGTTCTGCTGTTCTGCACTGTATCCGGACCGGTTTTCCTGTCAACGGCAGAAGAGCAGGGAGGCAGTGGCAAGGTGGCTGGGCTGGGGCATGTCCGTCGGGCCCGCTGCTCAGCCGCCTAGTTCCCACGGGGCGCATCATTCCCCTACCTTCGGGTTATACAGAGTTTGACCTGCCATGCTTCCGAGGCAAACCGGCGCACGATTATCACATACTTACGAGCAATGCAAAAAGAATGATAACATGTTTACTTATAGGCAAAATAGTTACGGGGCTAGACACCGAAGATGAAATGTTTTTTGGATTTTTTTTTTTTTGAGAATCGCCTTTATGAAGGATTGCCCAATGTGTTTTCAAAAGCGAATTGGCGAGGTTAATATTGACGTTGACTTTTGGTAAACAAATTTTTTCAGCAACTCTTCTTGCAACTTTCCTGGAGACCTGGGTCTTCCGTGCTCATGTTCGATTTCCACCAAAGTCGAAAACTTGACGTCGCGTCGTCAAAAATACATTTTTAAGAATTTGTAATAAAATAGGAACCTTAGCTGAACGTAAAGTGACTATGCCATTGATTTCAGGGGCTTCTGAAGCACAATGATTGTAACAGCTTTGATGAACAGCTTTTTGTTAAATGCCGCCATTAAAACACGCTAATCCTGCGTGCTGGAGCTTCTGGTATTTTCAGGATACCAGATAACACGCATGTTCTTCTGATTGACGATAGATGGGCTTAATCAATGACATAGATATTCCCCCGCATTAAACGGAAGGGTGATCACGTAGCAGCCATCACGTAGGCCACGCTATATACAGATACACCATTTCCACCCTTCGGCCTACGCCCTTCTGTTGACGGTGATCAACTCTCTCTTATACAGTTAGTGGGATGTCTCTCCCTCGCCCTCATAGTTAGTGGATCGCCCTCTCCCTCACATGTACCATCCCGCAAGGCCGTGGGATCGTTCTGGGTTGAGGGCGCAAGGGATGAACTTGCAATATGAATTCAACGACCTCGCCTCTCGTCTTTGATGCTTGGAGGGAGGTATAACACTGGAAACACCTCCCTCAGTTAGGACCCTCGGAGGGTTCTCTTCAACTATGTAATTATAACTCTCGACCCCCGACCACCATCCGAAACTGAACATCTTCGAAAACTGATGTTCACCCCCGCTGAGAAACGAGAACTTAGTCAGGACGTTTTCATTGGCTAACGCAGCACCTTTCTTTGTGATATAAGGGAGATATGTCAAAAATTACGTTCAAATCATCATATTTAAAGCGATTGGACTGAGCAAACCGCCGTTCCAGGCATTGGATCTCTGCGAGATGAGTGAAGTGGTCCCGGGTGTGCCCTGCCGCCCTCAACAAGAAGGTCGGAACTAGGGAGGACGCTCCAGTCTCACAGTATCTCGGCAACGAAATGCATGGCTACTCATTACCTCGCCACCTTGAGTTATGGAAGAACAGGACAGGATCCGAGGCGCTTTGCTTCGTAGGTCCAGGATCGTTGGCCAAGCCAATCGGACCTAGCTGAGGATTATCAGCTCATGCCGAAGATCTTTCCCTCCTGTCATGCCTGTGCTGCAGGATATAGGAGCTCTCCTTAGGATTTCCCCTAAAGTTCATTGCAGGTTTGACAGCGTGTTTTATCTTGTGCGATCTAACCCAGATGGTTCAACATTGTTTCATACACCTGTTCGCTGTGTTGTGCATCTTGTAGATCTGCCAATCCCGACTCCCATTCCGTGGGGAAGATTTACCGTTCTGTTGCACTCTTGGCGGCCTGAGTGACACGACCCATCCTGTTCGCAGGGGATCGACAATCGATTCCACAGTCGGAAGGTTGTTACAAGTCAAAACGAAGGTAAATATTTTAGCATCGGGCTGGGGGATGAGTCGTGCCGAATGAGACGCCGCTTCAGCGGGGGCGGCAGTTCGTTAAGCACCCGCCCCCTCCTTTCCTGAGCCGTTAGTGAGGCAATGAGGTCGGGCGGGTTAATGCAGTTTAAACTGGAAACATCGCTTCAAATGAAGGTTCTGTATAGCCAGTGTGCACTAGCCGACTGCTGCAGAGAGAAGTGAAGCTGTTGAAGATTAGAGCGGGTAGGCATTTCCTTTTTGCAGATTTTTGGAATTGAATGACTGGAAAGGACTACAACAACGCCAATTGCATGAAAACTCTCTCATTGTGACGTAAATAGGTATTTTTACATCCATTTTAACGAAGTAAATGGAAATATTGTAATCCACCTAAAATCGAATCGGAGCTTCAGAAAAAGTTATTCACTTACCTATACACTTTTACTAAAAACCACGTACTGAACAAGAGTCTGTGTGTCCATCCGTGGTCATTCATGAAAATGGCCATATCTCTCTCAACCTATAACCTTTTTCCAAATTCCTCAAACTGGAAAGTTCGCCTCGGCAAAAACCCATCGCCCTGTTCCGACCGGAATTCGAATTACTTACAGTATTCCACCAGGCATATTTGCAAGTTTAATGTTTTCAATTCTTTTCTGGCCACTCCATAATCAAATTGTGCTAAAAATTTACAAATCAAAATATGGAAGTATTGGGTGTTACCTGCGAACCACCGGTTTTGAAATTAAGTAGAAAGCTATATTATATGAATAATGAAAAGGTATAAATGGAATGTTTCATCCAAGAAGTAAACCCCCCAATCCTGTGGCTTTTTTTGTATGAACCGATTCAACTGTGATCTGACACTTTTTTGAGCCATAGCCCTTAAACTTTCAAATTACAGAGAACAAATAAAAACATTTGCATAATTTACTCATTATTTACTTAATTACGTAGCATTAATTACTAATTTACAGAATTTGCTAATTTTCAATATTTCTTGTACTAGTCATTTTTTTCTAGCCATTGAGATGTCTCTACTGACCACACATCGAGTTTATCTTTTTGATGCTGTTCTCACGTCTTGTTTCTAATTTTACAGCTGATTTTATGCCTGTTTAGATAAACTGCTTAGGGTGAAGGCACCAGTATCAGACACTTTAAGCGGAAATTCTCAAGTTTCTTTACACCGCGCGGCATGATTTCATCAGACATTTATCAGGGGGGGCATAATTAGGTGCCCCAACTTCTTGACAACCCACCAAGACTCAGAAACCGACGAATTTATGGTTTTTTATAGATTTTAATCGGTTTTTTCAAAACCATGTTTTTGCACCAGTGTCAGACACGGAATATTTTGGATGGCGCCAGTATCAGACGCCCTCCAGATCCAAAAACAGACACTTCAATAAAACTCCAATACACATAGTTTATTGCCCAAGTACGTACATTTTTATTTGGCATTTGCTTTTTTTCGAAGAAAGTAGAGAGCAAACCAGTGGGGAGTAGATAACGCACAATACTTTCATATTTTGAAACGTAAAAGTGTGACACAATTTGATAATAATTTGACTGCTTTTGAGGGTGTTTAGGTCAAAAATATTAAAAAACTCACTATTCAAATTTCAAAACTCGCCTAAAATAAAAATGCACCAAGTTATCGGATTATGAAAAATATCTACATATTCTGCAAGGGAAAAAAAAGATTTTAAGACAAAGAACGCTCAAATTAGTTCCTTTTTGTGGCCGGAAAATAAAATAAAATAGAAAACACTGAAAATGCAATAATATTTGCATATTATATAATATATTATGTATATTATATCGGTATTACACTTGTTCGGGAATTGAGTCTGAGTAATGGCTAGTAATAGGAGCTATATCTAGATACTTAATATTACAGTAAACAAATCCCAAACAATGAGGCCTTAAAATAACGGGCCAAGAGGATTCACGAATTCAGCTCTGATTTAGTAAAAAATCATTGAATTAATCCAAAGACGAGTATCAGACATCATTCAGTACCAGTATCAGACACCCCTGTCTGATACTAGGTTCTGTGATTAGGATGTCTATGACCAGTATCAGACACCCCCTGTCTGATTCTAAAACTGGCCCCAATTGAAAACCAGTATCAGACACCCTTGGAAATCATTTTAATTTTGTTATTCCGAGCAAAACGTCGCTATCTACCAATATAGGACACTGACATGAATGATAAAACCGAAAATGGTAAACGGGATGAGAAAAATAGGGTAAATATGGGATGAGAAAGTTGTCCACCTCTTAGCCATTCTGTCTAGTAACCTTGCCTGATGAGAGCCTGATGTGGAAGCGTCCAGCAAGAACCGCCACCAAGCTGGCCATAACCTTCTATGAGCTTGTAATTTCACTAGAACCCGCTAAATAGATCAGTGTGCATCCAGTGACACTTGAAAAAGGGTTGAAACCCGTCGAGAACTCTTATTATCTAGCTTTCAAGTTGGAAGTGTCTGATACTGGACCAGTGTCTGAAACTGGTGCCTTCACCCTAAGGGATCTAGTACCTTGCCTACTCTTACAATCTACGTACTTGTTTAGTAATTCAAACCAAAGTCAATATTCGATTCAATAAACAGAGCGTTTTATTCCACTAGCCGAGAGCGAGAAAGATTTTCAGCAAAGCGATCGCACGGATTGGCGGCGGATCGTCGATAATAATCCTCGTAAAATGCGATGACGCGGCTATTTCCTATCACGGCCAATAATAGGATGAATAGGGATAGCAGAAGCTCAAAGAATTCACCACACAGCGATGGCCGATCTCTTTTAATCCAGAACCCGGCGTCAAATAATGTTTTCAATCCCGCTTTCTATGAGGATAAACTCACACGCGGACACTCGTAACACTTCGAACCAACACGAGGACGACCCCATCTATAACTTGACGAGATTTCACCGACCCCTGAAAAGGACCCTTCGTCGAAGCGTCGCCGCATAGCAGTTTTCCTGATCAAAAGCTTTATTAGAAGAACAAGAGTTAAAAGCGTTATATGGGAGGCCGGGGAAGTTCAACAATCAACTTGGCCCCCCCTTGGTCGATGTGAAGAGCTCCGGCCATCTGCCGACCCATTCAGCCAACAAAATTGAAATCTACCTACTGGCCTCTGCTGGAAAAAGGCGACCCAGACTTTTTGTGCTCTCGGGAGTCACTTAAGATAGGGGAACGTGTTATCTCAAGAATTGATGCGATAAAGGTATGTTGAAAACACGTGAATGGTAATCGTTATGGGGTAGCACTGAGTTCGTTTACAACGGTCTGATTTCTTCTGTTTCAGCAGTAAATTTTATTTCCTTGTGTCAACGATCGAGATTGAGGTCTTTTTCGGGTTTGAATTAAACCCCTTCATTGCCAAGCTTTTGATACATGATATGCATAATAATATTATATTATAATACCATCCTCAGGGCTCGAAAGCAATTATTTAAGGTGGTACCATCCCCTCACTCGATAGGCCTAAGTAAGATCGCTGTTATATGTATGGCTATGAGCTAAATTTAAACCATAATTAATATGTAAACATTAATTAGGCAGTTCCAACGATAGGTAGGTAACACTAAATATATAAAGCTCTATCAAAATTAACCATCTTGATGGTTTGTTTGAAACAAAAAATCCCGAAAAAAGACTCTAATCCCGATTGTTGACACAAGGACTAGCAAGTAAGGGTCAATCTTCCATTTCAACTTGAATTTATGTGCATGAAATTTATCGACTCAGTTCGAAAGTTCTATCACCGGAATTATTTTTTATTATTTCTTTCAACGCAGGTACCTAATGCAATTTTTGTTTTGGGAATTCTGAATTTCCGGCTTATTGAGCGTTGAGAGAGGGGTTTTGTGTTGAATTACCTGTTGAGGGGAAATGTCAAAGTTAATAGTTAAAACCTAAGAGTTCTATGGAATAAACACTCATTTAATTTGGGCTACTGCTCTATTAAGATTTCCTTTTGTAAAAAATCATAATTATTAAAAAAATAAAAAAAATAATTATTGGATCATTGGATTCAACGACATTTCGTCCGTTGGGTATTGGCGTACCAACATATCGACTGTTTTACATTTTTCCCCCGTATCAAATCGTTTCAGGTTGAATCCGGGAAGGCGTCATTTGATCCGAATCAACATGCAATGTTCGAGAAATTGCACGTTAAACTCTGCGGTGAACTAACTGTAGAAACACAAGTTCGAGATCGTGTTAAAACGAACTTGTTAAAATGAATCCGGCGTCGCTTCCGGCAATTTTTTATCTCTTGAGGTTCACCGTGTTTTAGATTGAAAGCACGTATTTATGAGCGACGGTCGTGAGAAGATAACTGTTTCGGTTCCACGTGACCGCAAACCTTAGGGCCAAGGAGGTGCAAAATATCCGTAACCCAATCCAGCTTGAAAATTTGGATCCGTGCGGTCTATAAGTCAATGCCATGTTTCATACAATGTTTCTTGATAGTAAGATTATCCCAGGAAAATTACTCCGAAATCTACAGTTCCTAGCCTTTTTAGCCAAAATGAGAAGCGTTCATCGTTCATGCGATAACTCAAAATGGGTTAAACCGTCGGGAGTATCCAAAACCGAGAAAGCAGAGAGCGTTGATCGATCAAAGGGCTGAACGAATTGGAGCAAAAATACTTCTCAGAATCAGGTCTCTAATTGTAGATATGCTTAGTTGGTACAGGTATATAATGGGATTTTCTTTTCATCTCATCCAAAATTTTTTCAACCCCAAACAAACCTCTTTATAAATGAACGCTGAACGAAATAACCACACATGTTCCCAAACACAGGCACAGGTAGGGACGTTACGATACTTCCGATATATCGGAGTATCGATACTTTTCTTCCGATACCACCGATATTTGTATCGATATTTTACAAACGATATTATCGTGGTATCGATACCTACTTTTTCACGATAATATCGAAAGTATCGATATTTTGTGACCGATCCCACCGATATTCTCTGCGAAATTCGAAAAATTAACAATTCTGTATCCACCATAAAACCAGCCGGTTCCGACCGTTTTGCGGCACATGGTGATGCAGAATAAGAGAATAAGAAGAAGTGGGAAAGTTTGTAGAGCTCTAATTGCCCTTAGCTCAAGACGTTGGGTCGGAATTTCGAGGGGGAAAATCCCATGGTGAAAGGAAAACTCCCCCACGTACTGGCTGCACTGAGCCCGTGGTCCGGCTGCCCTGAGTGTTGATAGTTATTAGTGATCTCTGAGCCTCGTTGCTTTCTTTTTTGCGAAATCATTTCGATCGTTCTATTCAGCTGCTTGTTCCGCGCTCAGCTATTTTCAAAAGGACGTAAGTAATCGAGTTACGAGTGTATAGGGGTTTTTTTCTGTGTTGAAATATCTTGATTCCCTATCAGCGTGTTCCCTATCAATAATATGTTAATACTTCATTTCCCTTGTAATACCTAACGAATTTTTCCCCCAAGTGTAAAAGTATCGATAATATCGGCAGTATCGATATTTTTGATCCGATATTATCGCAATATCGATACTTTTTTGCCGATAATATCGGGTATCGATACTCTACGAAAAATATCGAATCGGAACGAGTATTGATACTTTGGTGGTATCGTAACGTCCCTAGGCACAGGAAACATAAAAATAT
The DNA here is from genome assembly GCA_036186465.1 of Nesidiocoris tenuis. Classification (NCBI taxonomy): domain Eukaryota; kingdom Metazoa; phylum Arthropoda; class Insecta; order Hemiptera; family Miridae; genus Nesidiocoris; species Nesidiocoris tenuis. Next base: position 14,933,822 of record AP028912.1, read on the forward strand.
GTAGACTAGCTAACAGACGGTCCAGTGCAGTGTTGCCAACTCGTCGCCTTGCTTTCCCTCTGTCGAGCACCGAAAAAACCTCTGAATTCGACTAAAAACCACTGCCTTTCAAAAAGTTGTGTTGTTAACTCCAATATTAAAATACAAATATAAAATGATCAAAGTCAACTTGGAGATAAAAGTCAACTTCGAGATCAAAGTCAACTTGGAGATAAAAGTCAACTTCGAGATCAAAGTCAACTTCGAGTTCAGTCAACTTCGAGATCAAAGTCGACTTCGAATTCAAAGTCGACTTCGAATTCAAAGTCGACTTCGAATTCAAAGTCAACTTCGAGATCAAAGACAACTTCGAGTTCTAACTCAACTTCGAGATCAAAGTCGACATCGAAATCAAACTAAACTTCGAGATCTAACTCAACTTCGAGTTCAGAGTCGACTTTAAAATCAAACTCAACTTCGAGATCAAAGTCAACTTCAAAATCAAACTCAACTTCGAGATCAAACTCAACTTCAAAGTCGACTTTGAACTCGAAGTTGAGTTTGAACTCGAAGTTGACTTTGATCTCGAAGTTGAGTTTGATTTCGATGTTGACTTTGATCTCGAAGTTGAGTTTGAACTCGAAGTTGACTTTGATCTCGAAGTTGACTTTGATCTCGAAGTTGACTTAGAACTCGAAGTTGAGTTTGAACTCGAAGTTGACTTTGATCTCGAAGTTGAGTTTGATTTCGATGTTGACTTTGATCTCGAAGTTGAGTTTGAACTCGAAGTTGACTTTGATCTCGAAGTTGACTTTGATCTCGAAGTTGAGTTTGATTTCGATGTTGACTTCGATCTCGAAGTTGAGTTTGAACTCGAAGTTGATCTTGATCTCGAAGTTGACTTCGATCTCGAAGTTGACTTTGATCTTAAAGTCGACTTTGAACTCGAAGTTGAGTTTGAACTCGAAGTTGACTTTGATCTCGAAGTTGACTTCGATCTCGAAGTTGACTTCGAACTCGAAGTTGAGTTTGAACTCGAAGTTGACTTTGATCTCGAAGTTGACTTCGATCTCGAAGTTGAGTTTGATCTCGAAGTAGAGTTTGATTTCGATGTTGACTTTGATCTCGAAGTTGAGTTTGATTTCGATGTTGACTTTGATCCCGAAGTTGAGTTTGAACTCGAAGTTGACTTTGATCTCGAAGTTGACTTTGATCTCGAAGTTGAGTTTGATCTCGAAGTTGAGTTTGATTTCGATGTTGACTTCGATCTCGAAGTTGAGTTTCAACTCGAAGTTGACCTTGATCTCGAAGTTGACTTCGATCTCGAAGTTGACTTTGATCTTAAAGTCGACTTTGAACTAGAAGTTGAGTTTGAACTCGAAGTTGACTTTGATCTTAAAGTCGACTTTGAACTAGAAGTTGAGTTTGAATTCGAAGTTGAGTTTGATCTTAAAGTCGACTTTGAACTAGAAGTTGAGTTTGAACTCGAAGTTGACTTTGATCTCGAAGTTGACTTTGATCTCGAAGTTGAGTTTGATCTCGAAGTTGAGTTTGATTTCGATGTTGACTTTGATCTCGAAGTTGACTTCGATCTCGAAGTTGAGTTTGTTCTCGAAGTAGAGTTTGATTTCGATGTTGACTTTGATCTCGAAGTTGACTTTGATCTCGAAGTTGACTTTGATCTCGAAGTTGACTTTGATCTCGAAGTTGACTTTGATCTCGAAGTTGAGTTTGTTCTCGAAGTAGAGTTTGATTTCGATGTTGACTTTGATCTCGAAGTTGACTTTGATCTTGAAGTTGACTTTGATCTTGAAATCGACTTTGAACTAGAAGTTGAGTTTGAATTCGAAGTTGAATTTGATCTCGAAGTTGAGTTTGATTCCGATGTTGACTTTGATCTCGAAGTTGACTTTGATCTTGAAGTTGACTTTGATCTCGAAGTTGACTTCGATCTCGAAGTTGGGTTTGATCTTGAAGTTTACTTTGATCTTGAAGTTGACTTCGATCTCGAAGTTGACTTCGATCTCGAAGTTGACCTTGATCTCGAAGTTGACTTCGATCTCGAAGTTGACTTTTATCTTAAAGTCGACTTTGAACTAGAAGTTGAGTTTGAATTCGAAGTTGAGTTTGATCTTAAAGTCGACTTTGAACTAGAAGTTGAGTTTGAACTCGAAGTTGACTTTGATCTCGAAGTTGAGTTTGATCTCGAAGTTGACTTTGATCTCGAAGTTGACTTTGATCTTGAAGTTGACTTTGATCTCGAAGTTGACTTCGATCTCGAAGTTGAGTTTGATCTTGAAGTTTACTTTGATCTTGAAGTTGACTTCGATCTCGAAGTTGAGTTTGATCGGACAGCAGAAGCAGGCTTGCTCAAATCCCAGCGGTCCAAGGTTTACACGCATTTTAACATTTTAGTATGCTGCACTCAGAGCCGCGGAGACCTAATTGCTCAACGATTCAACGCTCAACAAACGGCAATCCTTGCTTGTAATGCCCTGGCGTATCAGTATTCCCATCAGTATTCCCATTTATAAACTGCTATACCTAATAAATCAAATACAGACCGTTGGCAAAATAGAATGTAGAATTCTCGTACACAAAATTAAAGTGTAAACAATTTCCTTTCGAGTATTTCTGAGAAGCACGGCTGACCTTTATTTGGAAGAGCTCAGGCGTTACGTGCTTGCCCACGAGAAACCCTATATTTCCAGGAACCGGCGTCAATTTGTAATGAACGTTGTCAACGAAGTGTTTGAAATACTGAATCAGGCTTGTTAGCTCTCAAGAACTCACAAATGTCTCAATGACAGGCCGGCTCAAATCCCACAAATCGATGGAGCCAATACAAATTTGTAGCCCAATTGTCGGCCATCAAATCGGCCAATATTGGAAAGACACCGCCCGCCCGTGCAATATTGATTCAACACTGCGATCGCCCTCCATGTCAACGGCGGTTGAATAATTTAAATCTGTTGGCTATCCGCAGATTTCACGAGTCTAACAAAGTAGTTTCCTTTCTCATTGTTTGCTAGCTGGCACTGCACACTACACTATCGAACCGGAGTCTCCCTCTCATTTTCGCTCATTCTCTCTCCCTCTTGCCCTCTGTAAGCCCGAGTTGAAGCTACATTTTCTTCCCCGCTTGTCCGTTGGGTCGGGGCTTCGTTATTAATTTAAAAGGGAACTCGCTCTCTCGCTTTACCGCTTGGCTCGCTACCCGAGGTTAAAGTCGCTTGGCAAGGCAACTCCGGCTCGAGCTGCACGCAACAACTGTTACCATGATTTCCATGACACTGTGCTATCTCGAATCGAAAGGGCATTAACTCTTGATGATGGAAAAAAGCTGCCTCGTTTTTCTTGGACAAGATTATTAAAGGAATTGCAAATGAACGCTTTGATTGCGAAGGATGTTTACCAGCATAGGTATCCGGACTAGATTACCGCTTAATTGCGCAAATCGTAACAATAATTCCACGTTGGAGTCAGAATATAATTTTACCAACGAGTAGGGTAGCGTGTGGTTTCCTAATAAGAACTCTTCATTAGCCTATTGATTGAATTCGTAATTGTGGCCCACTGTCGGAATACCTGCTATTCCGAATTCAGAAGACAGGTATTATAGGTATATAAGGGAGGTGGACATTTTGCTAAAAACGAAAAGCAGGATTGGAGTTTTTGTGCCCATCGACAAAATTATTATTGGGAAATCATTACCGATGCGGCCAACGAGCTATTGCCAATGCTAAGCCTGGCACTGGTGATCAAATACGTTACCATGATGGTTTTCGGGGAAGTATTCCCAAAATGAGAATCTTCCTACTGTATTAAGTATCAATGTACTGTAACTGTTCATGTTCATTGTATGAAACGTCGGATTGCTCGTACAAATTATCTGGCAGTTCAGGTTTATGGAAGCAATGTACCTATACTATCGATTTGATTACATTTAACAACTTGTTGTTGTTGTGATACTAGAATTAGTGAATGCAGCATATTATTCAATAATACATCATTATATTCAAATATCAGGTAGGTACCTAATCATCAAAGATGGCGTGGACTGGTCACTCTTATTTTTACCTTGCGACACTTGAAACTGTAATCTCTTTTACCCAGAGGAAAAATGAGTTAATAATAATAGTAGATTATAAGGCAGCGCTTTTGAACATCCTCGGACAGATGTTGCGACGTAATGATTCACCAGTCGTCACGCCGGATTATCTGAGAGGGAAACCTCGCAAAGAAGGAGAGGCAACTCAGTATCCTGCTCGGCAATCGATACGGGCTGGAGAGTGTATATTGGAGCGATGGGTGGTCAAAGTACACCGTGCGAATAATATACCGCCGAACAGCATGGTAGGCAAACATGGTTAGGGGAAGTGGGGGTAAGATGGCGAACCTAAGCTTCTAAGATTTTTTCTAGGCTCTGTGAGCAGCCAGGCGAGTTGTAAATGGAACTATTCGTTTTAGTGATTACCCGAGTACAACATACATTTTTTTCAAATTTTACATTCAACTGAAAGATGTCAAAAAAATAAATTTTCGGAAAAATGTAAATTTCGCCATCTTACCCCACGTTGTGGGTAAGATGACGAGTGGCCCGGGGTAAGATGACGAATGGGGGGTTAAGATGGCAAATTGACAAAAATTTGAACGGAAATCATACAAACTTTACTCAAAACAGAAATTTAGACGAAGTAGAACTATAAAATCTTCAATTAGGGGCGCAGAAGTCACATTTCCACTGCTGATGAGCAGCCTCTTCTCGTTCCAACCATTATCGGTTTTCAATCGGACCCTGCAAGACAATTAATTATTAAGAGAAACAGTGTGTTTAGAATGGTGTAAAATTGTGATTAGATACATAATTCACAATCAAAAAGTAATGTGGGGGTATGATGACGATACACCAAACCTTTCGTCATCTTACCCACACAGAAATTCGTCATCTTACCCCAGCCCACCATATTTTTTTGAAACTGGTGCATCAACATGCAGCTTCAAAGCAAACGACTTCATTTTCCAGTGAAATTGTAGCTTACGAATTGTAGATTCGGAATATTGAAACGTGAAATTCAAATGACTTACCAAAAAATCGTAGTCGCTTAGGAAAAGTGGAGCAAAAGTTACATCACACATCTTCGAAATCGAACTTTGTTGTAACTACCATGTTTCGAGACGGGGGCGCGAATGTCCGCCGTTGACGTACGAGTAGGACCAGAGTAGGTCACTGGTGACGGTGGAACGGTGTCTCTAACTATTTTCAATCAGGAGAAAATCACAATTCGTCATCTTACCCACCTCGTCATCTTACCCCATCTTCCCCTACTTATATTCGTTGTCTGGGAATGTTCTTTTATCTTCATCCATCAATATTGCTTTATGGCTGTGATAATTTCAAACTGCAGACTGTCGACAAAATCATACAAATCGCACCCTTGTGCTACATCTCAAAAATGGTCAGTTTTAAGTTTTTGGTATCGTTGGATCCAGAAAAAAAGCTCTATCGATCTCAAAGGAGCGTTTTAAGTTATGATGTGATGATGTATTCATTCGAGTTAGTACTGCTATTAATGACTGAAATTATGAAGTGATAGCGTATTATTTTGAGTTGTTGCGTTATTGACTATCGAAATTGCAAGTGCCACAAAAGGATTTTAATTAAAAATGAGATTAGGTACGGGTTTATTCATCGATAGAGTGTTATGTCAAAATCCATGCAGCGGAACAGTAACAACTCTACACATTAAACACATAAATCCCTGAATGACTCATGAACACAGTTACAACTCAGAAAATTCACATTTTTCATGATTATTAATTGTCGAACAGTCATTCAGATTAAAGGAGGTTTCAAAACTGATTAATAGAGGATATTTTATGCCACGAAAGGAATTCAAGCTGAAAATAACATCATTCCTGGGTGATAACAGTTTTTCGCGTTTCCTGAAAAAAGAGGATTTTTATTTTGGTTGTAATACTATTCTCGCAATGGTGCGAAATCATTAACGATAAGGAGGAAATTCATCGATTTTGTGCCTATTACTCTCGCGATTATCGCAATATCAATCTTGAATATTCGGAATGCTCGTAACGATATCGGATGTAAAGCGTTGGGCCACTCTAGCGGCGAAAACGACCGGATAGCGACCGAGGCAGAGGCAGCAAGTCATGACATGAACCGCTGCGCACTGGATCGAGAAATTGCCCTCGCTCCAGCTGGCGCTGGGCGAGTGGCCTCTTTTGGGTCTGAGGATGAGGAGCCCGACGAGGTGGTGGACTGGGCCAGGGGTGAGGCGCGAGGTGACTCACTTGTTCTCCACCGATGGATTCTCACCATTTACACTCTCGTTCGACGCCCATCGCAATCAAAACACTTGAGGGATGAACACGAAAAGAGCACTCTCACTTGTGATTTACTTCAGGAGTCACCGAACCGATCATTAATTGGTCGAGACCATTTCAACCACTTGATACTCCTGAAACTGCTCGTTTTTGGCTTACAACTGTAGGGGAACAAAATCTTACAGAATTGCCATCAGTCAAAACCCGAAAGCCATTCAATGGACAACAGACCCGGCCAGGAATTCGTGCACCATTTATGACCATAGTATAGATGCGGCCGTATTAATTACCTAAACGTTAGTATACGAGTATGTAGTAGCCATAGTATCGTAGTATGTAGCCATAGTAATTTTAAAAAAGTTCTCTACTCAAATGACTCGTCGTGGCCTGTGACACAGGCCCTGTGTTGTACTTGATTTTGTCGTGTATACCTACGTGGAATCGAAATTCTTATCCAGTTTTTTAGTCGCTTAGCTCAAAAATAAACTCATATAAAAATTTTGAAGCCACGTATATACGACGTCAAGCTGAACACGGGCATTGTTTGAGCAGAGATTTTTTAATTACTATGCATAGTAATTCCATGATGACCATGGTCCTTGACGCGGCTAATTCTCTATTTATCATTGCGCTACACGAAAAATATCATAAAAAATTTACTTTGCTTCGAGACTTTAGCAAACTAGTATAGGTACGTAAAATTGCCGCTCATCATTTCAATACGAAGGCTAATAATTCTGATGTATAGCAACTTACCTTCTTCAAAAGTGGCCTATCCATCCTCACTCACTTCGAGTGAGCAAAACGGACGAGTGAAAACTTTATATAGGTATCGAAGGACAGAGGATTTATGTATCATCGCCGTATCCTATAATTACATAGTTGAAGGAGCCTCTAGGGCTTTTGGAGATTGCTTATTCGAGGGTAAACCACCCTTCGCTTCAATGGGGTTGAATTCATATCCGAGTATTCACCCCAAGAGGGATGAATCCCATCCAAGCCCTTTACAAGCTGGCGCTACCCCTCACCCTGTACACAAAAGGGAGGGTAAATATCAAGCTAATGACGGGCATCAAACACGGGGGGCAACTGTGAGTTGAAAAACCCTCTTCCTATCATCACCGTGATTAAATAACATCAGCGGACATACAACTCACGGTATGCTCTCGTAATTGGTCAATTTCCTCGCTGTCAAAAGAAATCTCGCGATACTGTCAACTTTTTTGAAAATTTAAGCGCAGAATGTATTATTTAAATTTTTTTGTTAATACTGTATTATCGAGAGTTCGGAGTGCGCATTCGTGTATACACCTAACGTACAATTTGTGCAAAAAATAATGTTTTGAAGACCTGCGAACGAAATTGTTGTTTCCCATTCATTTTACAATGGTTAAGGGCGAGAGAATTGAGATGACTTCCTCTTATTACCTTTATATTATTATTAGACACGAGCGCTTTCGGCAAAGTGGCCCTCATCAATCACTAGCACATTAGGGCGTCTTCAGACTTGAGGAGGGGGTCATCAGACTCCTTCGTCAGTAAGCAGAAGGGAGGCCAGAGACACCGGTGATATATTAACGGTGTAGAATCACCAATGCCCAATTCTTTTGCCATGCTATCTATGGATGCGTGGTATGCCAAGTTACCTCTAAGTTTTGAAAAGTAGGCGACCCAGACGGCCCCAAAAGACCCGATGCCTTAAATTGGGCAGTGTTGCAGTTTCATCGTCGGTATCATAATCTTTAAGATTTTCTGGTCAACCCGTTACTTATTAATATGCCTCCTCAAAACCCCCACCTTGACCAGGTCGGACCTTGGTCTCAATTAACGGCGCCTTTACAATCGCAGATTCGGTTCAACGTTCTCGAACAATCAGATGCCACCGACCTCGAAGTTCGAATGCGCGAAGGAGCAAACGAGTTCTGTTGGGCGCGCACCTAGAGGTTATAAATATACAGCCGGCAGCTCTGAGCTTCAAGTTTCAACTTATCTGGTCTTGAGTATCTTGGCCGTCTCTCGTCCCGGTGCCGCTGAGTGTGCCAGCTTTATCGTCGGGCGTTTAACGTCTAGTGACCTTCGGCAAGTTCGATCAACTTGAAGGGGGACTTCGCCATTTTCCAGTGAACCTGTCTAAGCCGTTTATGGCCCTTAAAAACTTCATTTACGACGCTTTTGCCCTTCAACGTTTAGCTGTTGCCATGCTTTCAAATCAGATTGAGCGTCGATTCTCTTAAAATGGGAATCCAGAGAGCGGCTGAATTGTTCGCAAGTCGTGAACAAGATTTATCCTTCAAGGTTAAGGGCTGGATTTAAGTGCACGTTATTTGATACTGTATTATTCAAGGGTTGAAGTGAAAGAATAGAGCTGGTTCTCCTCTGGGATGTCAGTCTTACTCGCAATACAATATTACCCTATTTTAATTCAATCGGATCGTCGAGGACACCCCAATGAATAAAAATTTTATTGCTGCATCCAGGCATTAAAATCGAATATGATTTTATATAATATCATGTGGTTATATTTATGTTGAAGTCCATTCGGGCATAAAGGCATACGAAATGCACACTTTAGGAACTTGAAAAACTTGAGGAAACTTGACATCAACTTAATGAAACTTAAGACGTACTCATGGAAACTTAAGTAGGTTCACTTAAAGAAACCGAAGGAGACTCGGGGAGTACTTAAGGAAACTCTGGGTGAGTACTTAAGGAAATTAAGTATACTTAAGTAAACTAAAGTACACTCAAGGAAACCTTGAGGGGTACTTAAGGAAACTTAAGTAGGTACACTTGAGGAAACCTTAACGAAAATAAAGTGCACTTAAGAGAACTTAAGGAACCGTAACGAAAACCTAACCTTAGCTAGAAGGAAACCAAACAAAACTTGAGTACTTGAGGAAAGTTAAGGAGTGCTTAAGAGAATATAAGTCAACCTTCAGGAAACTTAAGCCAACCTTGGGGAAACTTAAACTTAATTACTAAATTAGAAAAAAAATTAAGATGGGAAAGTTGTCACAAAAATTTGAATAAATAGGGTAAATTTAAAGAAGTCTGATTCGGTATTAGTACGTTTAGCAATATTCGTCTCCAAACGTTGCACATTCGTTAATTTTTACTGACATTCCAATGAACAGAAATTCGACCAATGCATCACAAAATTGATAATTATACTCCGATCATAAAACTTGATACCAATTTTAACTCAACTTTGACGTACCACTTGCTATGAACTAGCTACTAGTTTTTTAGATTTGCGTGCACCTTAGTGTAGTTTGGCAAAAAAGATGAAAAGGTAGGTAGATATAAAGCTACGCATAAAAAGGAAAAGAGAATGTGTTAATTATTAATTATCGCAGGCTTCCGGCAAAAATTATTCAACTTGCTGGTGGCCTGGCCTATTTTAAGAGAAATGAGGCCCTCACTTATACGGAATGGGCCTCAGAAAAATGGAAATATAACGATGTCAACATGGTTCTCACCGGTCTTCTCGAATATGGCACCTCACAATAAAGAAGCGTTCAAAGGGTCAGAGCGGAACCGGATGCGGTATATTACGAGTAATAGCGGCTTTAATTTACACAATCGCCCTCAGGCTAACAGCTACTTCTCTCAATTTTGCCTCCAAGAGCGGAAATAGGGGTACACACCTGCCGCTGGCGATACACCCTGTGGTTGCAACTAGCCTTGTTTCTGTGCGACTCATTCGCAGCCTTCTTAGTTAATTGAAAAGGCACAAGACGAATTAAATGAAGCGATCGACCGTTTCTACCGCAGCAACCGCCTTATCGGTAAGTTTTAGCAATTTGCTCAACATTTTAGGTATTTCATAACGTCACTCAGCTAAATGCTCAAATGAAATTTTTTTTTATGGCTTAGAATAGTTGTAATGTGGGATCACATTTTAACGACACACAATTTCCTAATTGGCTCAAAAAACAGGACAATTTTTGCAGGGTAGATCCGGTAATTTTGTCAGGATTGTTCATCTAATTGACGGGACTGAAGAGGCCGCAATTTGAAGAAGGCAACCGCTTTGAAGTGGCAGACTAGCATTTTCTGCTTCAGAATGAACTAGATTTTCATAATTTGTGGTCAAACCTTATCCTTGGATGAGTAGCGATTTTTCAGGTTCGGCTCCCGCGGAAGGATCTCAAATCGGTTAGGTAAATTCTCAAATCGGCTTGGGAAAAATGCTACACTTGAGCGGAAAGATGGTATTAGCATCCTTGAATACGGAAATCTGTCGGAAAAGCCGCAAGATTGAAAGAAGAAAAAATAAGGTGGAAAGGAAAGAGCGTACAATGCGAGTGCCTATAATTCTTTCCTCGGAGGATAATATTTGGAAATGACACTCTTCCTCTGGGGAGCCGAAAGAAGAAGGGACAGGATACGGTGTCAAGAGAAGGCGAACAGTGATTTTCCAGAATAAAGCGACAAGGCTGCGACGGCGGTGGTGCGTTTGTCGGGAGTTGCGTTTGTCGGGCGAGGTAGGAGTGCGTTTGTCAATCGGAAGGAAGCGCAAGGAAAGAAGCCGAGTGGATGGAAGAGGTTAGCGGTTGATGACGGCGAAAAGACCAGCAGCTGAAAGGGCGGGGGTGGAAAGCCCCTCGCAAGGCTAACAGGAGCGATGCGACAGTCGCGATAGTGTGCAAGTGGAAGCGAGTAGAGACAAGGGTTGAATAGAGGCGAGAGCTGAAGGGTCGGATATGGTCCCGAGAGCTGCTGGAGACGCCGAGAAGATAGGGGAAGCTCGGAAGTGGGAGAGAGGGAGAGGGAACGGCGGCGCGGGAGAGACGGAACGATGGCGCGGGGGAGTCGAGCTTATACCGAGAAGGGGGTCTTCGCTCGACTCGACGTAAAGGGCGAACTAAGGGAAAAGATAGAGGAACGAAGAGGAAGGACATTGTATCGATTGCCAGCGGGAGCGAGCGAGACGGCGGACGGAGCGAGCGAGACGGAGCGGACAAGTTGTAGAGAAGGGCTGAAGAAGAGAGAAAAAGAGTAGCGGGATAGAACGAGACGGAAGGCCGACTGAGCTGCCGAGCTACCGAGAAGAGAGAATTAAGGACAAAAAAGATGCTTCACCGAGATCCTCAGTATTTTTCTCATGGTTACACCATTTAACCTTCTTTCCTCGACGAGAGCCAGTTAACTCGACGGTGACTTTTGTTTGATCAAATTTCGTCATCTTTCCCGTCGAGCGTTGAAAGGGCAGATCCGTTCATTTTGAAAGTAACTACGATTGGTGAGGCCGAAGCGATGATTTAATTTCATTTTTATCCTCCCATGGGCTGGTCTTGGTTTTCTTTGGAGCGCCACCTTTCATTTAAAAAAAAATTTCAATAAATATAGGCGCGTATAAGGTGACCAGGTTCCGACCAACTCCTTGTGGGCGGCAGGGCACGCCCGGGACGACTTCGGTTATCGGGCGAAAAGCCAACGCCTGGAACGGCGGTTTACATAAAGTCGGCCACACACTATCCAATTGCCGGCCGTTTGATGTGAGATGGACATGGGAACATGGCTTCAAAACGCCAATAGAATTTATTGGGTTCAACGCCGACGCCACCTCGGCCAATCACAGCCATCTTACCCCTTCTACCAGCAATCGATAGTGTGGGGGGACTTGACTAAGGTTGACTAAGGACTTGATAAGGTGACCAGACTTTCTAGGACAGCCCCGCTTTGGGAGGGGGGGGACAGCCCCGCTTTGGGCGGGACAGCCCCGCTGTGAAGGTATGTGTCCCACTGTCCCCACGATCTCTCAGGGGGCGGATAAATGCCCCGCTTTGGGAAGCCATCCTCTAATAATGTTTCATTACTAGAAGTTGAAAATCCTTTAGCTGAGGTCAAAATTTTTCAAAAAGTCCTAAATTTGCAAAAAAAATAATTTTTGTTAAAAATTTTCTTAGAAAAATCCTCTATAACCGGATTTTGTTTTATTTTTGTTAATTTTTTTCCATAATAAACTAGTTTTGCCAGAATGAATTTGCCACAGAAGAATTTAATGATGCCTTCTGCTGGATGCTGTGAAGCAACTCTCACTACGTATTCTTCTTCCAAGCGATGCAAGATTGCAATAATATTTTTACGGCGGTTCTGGGACTGTCACGGAGAGTCCAGGAGGTAGAAAAGCGAAGGGGTGCGGAGGGGTGAAGGGTAAGGTGGAGGGGTAAAGGGTAACGGTGGAGGGGTAAAGGTCCCAAAAGCAGTTGTGACAGATGCGCCCTATCTCTTGTTCCCCTAGCGCCCGGTTAGCTTCCACTCTCCCCAACGAATACCGACTCAAGCTACGATTTAGATTCCCCTCCGCAGTAATTACACAGGATCGACCCATACAAGAGGGTGAATGGGTCGAGGTGCAGTCGAGGGGGGCCACCTCTTTATTTAATCAAGACAACAGATTAGAGCGCTGATAATATTGGCGTGATTCTCTTCTCATTCTAATACGACACGCCCGAACGTTCTTCCACATTGTTGCCAATAAGGATCACAACAGGTTTAAAAGGTTTATTGTCATGGCGTAGAGCGAGAGAACAACTGCCGCGGAAGAGGATGAGTAATCGGTCATCGATTTTGAGATCAAAGTGACTCATTTCTAAGAACAATAATTGTTATCCCTCCGTAATACTTTAACCTAGGCATACGAGTATGTGGCGCAGATACGGAAAAGTATTTTTGAGGTTCATTTTATGAACATTTACAATGTAAAATGTCATTTTACAACTGTCCTGCAATAACGCCATTCTTTGGTCGTTTATTATGAATGAATCTTTCAGCTGAAATAAGTCATGGAGTCAGGCATTATCGCGAAAATGCTAGAAACCCAAACTGAAACTCAAAGCCAACCAATAAAACCTCCAGCCAACATAGCCAAACCCATAGTCAAACTGAACCTCAAACGAAAAGTGAATCGCAAACTCAAACACAAGCACATACCCAAACCAAAAGTGCATCTCAAACTCAAACTAAAACTGAGACGAAAAGTGAATCTCAATCTCAAACTGAAGTTAAAAGTCAAAGTCTAAATGGAACTGAAACTAAAAGTGAATCTCGAACTGAAGATCAAACTCAAACTCAAAGTAAAAATCAAACTGAAACTCAAACTAAAAGTCAAATTGAAACTCGAAGTTAAACTCCAACTGGTACTGAAAGGGACTCTCAAACACAAACTGAAATCGAAACTCGAAGTCAAAGTCAAATTCAAACTGAGTGGAAGTTGGTGTTCGAGATTCACTTGTAGTTTCAGTTTGATTTTGAGTTTGACTTTGAGTATGAGTACAGACTTTAATGAGTTTGACTTGGTGTTTCGGTTTGAGATTCAGTTCGTGTTTGGACTTTTTGAACTTTTGGTTTCATCTTGAGTTTGAGATTTACTTTTAGCTTCAGTTTGAGTTTGAGTATGAGTTTGAATCTAAAAAGTAGTTTGACTTTGATTTTGAGTTTTAGATTGTGTTCGAGATTCATTTGTAGTTTCAATTTAATTTTGAGTTTACTTTGAGTATGAGTACAGACTTTGATGAGTTTGACTTGGTGTTTCGGTTTGAGATTCAGTTCGTGCTTGGACTTTTTGAACTTTTGGTTTCAGCTTGAGTTTGAGATTTACTTTTAGCTTCAGTTTGAGTTTGAGTATGAGTTTGAATCTAAAAAGTAGTTTCACTTTGATTTGTGTTCGAGATTCACTTGCAGTTCCAGTTTGATTTTGAGTTTGACTTTGTGTTTCAGTTCGTGTTTGAACTTTTAGTTTCTCTCCTTTAGTTTTTCAGCTTGAGTTTGAGCTTCAGTTTGTGTTTGATTATGAGTAGGAGTTTGAATATGAATAGAAGTTTGAGTTTGTGTTTGAGATTCACTTGCAGTTTCAGTTTGACTTTGAGTTCGAATTCATGTTTCAGTTCGAGATTCACTTGTACTTCCAGTTTGATTTTGAGCATGAGTTTGAGTTCGACTTTGTGTGTCAGTTTGAGATTCAGTTTGTGTTCGGGTTTCATTTTTAGTTTTCAGTTTGAGTATGAGTTTGAGTTCGCAGTTGTTACAGTTTGAGATTCAGTTTGCGTTTGAGATTCACTTTCAGTTTCGGTTTGAATTTGACTTTGAGTATGAGCTTGAGTTTTACTTTGTGTTTCAGTTTGAGATTCAGTTCGAGTTTGAACTTTTAGTTTCTCTCCTTTAGGTTTTCGGCTTGAGTTTGAGATTTACTTTCAGCTTCAGTTTGTGTTTGAGTATGAGTTCGAGTTCAACTTAGAGTTTGAGTTTCAGTTTGTGTTTGAGATTCAGTATTCCAGTTTCCGTTTAAGATTAATTTTCAGTTTCAGTTCGAGTTTTGTTTTGGTTCGACTTTGAAATTGAGTTCGAGTTTGAGCTTTAGGTTCAGTTCCCACCAGTTTCAGATTTTGGTTTTACTTCGAACTTGAGATTTTCTTTCTAGTTTTAGGTACTCTACCTATCTATGGGATTATCAAAGTGACTTGCGCCCTTTTTACTTCCATATTTACAGAGTAAATGGAAGTATTGTGATCGTCCTAAAATCGAGAATCGGAACGGAGCTTCAGAAAAAACTTTTTCTTATACACATTTACTCAGAATCACTTCCCGAACAAGTGTCTGTGTGTCCGTCTGTCCGTCTGTCCGTGTGTCCGTCTGTCCGTCTGTCCGTCTGTCCGTCTGTGGTCTTTTACAAAAATGGCCATATCTCCCTCAATTCTCAACCTTTTTTCAAATTTCTTGAACTGAAATGTTTGTCTCGGCAAGACCTAACACCCTGTTTAATCGAAATTTGGATAACGCACAGTACTTCCGATATATTTGCATTTTTAGTGTTTTCTATTTTATTTTTTTCCGGGCATAAAAATGAATCGATTTGAGCGATCTTGGTCTTAAAATCTTTGTTTTACCTTGCAGAATATGTGGATATTTTTTATATTTCAAAAATGTATTGTATTTTTATTTAGGGCGAATTTTAAAATTTTAATAGTGAATTTTTCGATATTTTTGGCCTAAACACCCTTAAAACCAGTCAAAATATGATCAAATTGTGTCACAATTCTACGTTTCAAAATATGGAAGTATTGTGTGTTATCTACGCACCACTGGTTTCCATCAGTTTTAAATTTTAGAAATCATCTTTCAAGAAAGGCAAACGTAATATTTCCATGATTTTTGGTTCGGTAGGTACCTACGATCTATTTGATGATTCGTCTAAAGGCTGAATACGGTTGTTTGGGAACCAGTTGAGTTCTGTCGCCTTCGATAGGCCCTTTTTACTCAACATTTCATCCTGACCCTCACCCTATTTCACCCTATAACACCCTTACCCGATCTCCCCCTCAGTTGTCGAAATGAGAAGCCGTGACATTCTGTGGGCCGACGGGGCTCGTAACGCTTCGATTCTTGTTTATTGAATGAATCAATAGGATTTAGGTTTTTCTTTCCCCCTCGCACTCTCTAAAAAATCGATTGTGTCTAACAAGCGTTGATAACCAAGGTTGTACTATTAGTCGTGGGCTGGTATTTATTCGACCAATTAGCGGAAACTGTGGGGCGTGAAGAGGATGGGTGTAAATCTTGCCGCCCACGTTTTCTGATTAAAATTCGTCCCTCCGGTTCCTGGGAAGCAACAGCTGTCTCTAATTAATAGATTTAGAGATAATTAGATATGCGTTATTGCACTAGGTGTGGAGAGTAATTGAGCAGTCGGATTGATCAACGTCCCAGCGACGTACCTGTCCATGGAATTGAATCTCTCTGATTATGCCCAAATTTCCATTCAGAATTTTAGCCAGGGTTTTGAATAGTATGGGGGAATCAATGTCCTCTTGAGTAATTACAATATTAAACTATATTCCGGTGAAATCGTTCGGAAGACATGACTCGACAAATTACCAAGTTTTTGCAATTTGAGTTCCTAAAATGTTGTTTGCGATCAATCGAAACTCACATTGGGAATCACAGTAGGGGGATGCCTCAATCTCCAATGCTTACCTCAATGTAAAATTAACTAGGATCTACGTTATTGCCCTTCAATTATCAAGGCAGCTATACAATTTACCTTCTCTCTCCTCGCAGGCTATCTTTCATGCCCCTGTCGCGAAGAACATCGATCGTTAAACAACATGTATCGCATGATTCGTGGCACTGACGTAGGCAATGTATTCGACTCGACCATCACGAATTGATCGAGCACTGGGAGCCTCGCCCATAGCAAATGGACGATCTGATTATTTAGCCAATTGATTGGGTCAGGTGATTGGCAGGGGTAATGCCTCAATAATTGGACTATGATTGTCGAAACGGGTTAAACTCGACTCCAACTGATGTCTTCGAATAGGTAATATAAGAAAATGGTACGATATAGTACATCGTATTACGAAAATGTGTGTATGGTCCGATACTTTGGGTGTGGAAGGTATACACAGTTTTTTTTTTACCACAGCAAGTAAATTTGAAGAGTTTACCTCCAATACTGCATTCATCCACTTTCGAGTTTTGTCGATATCGATTTCGTTTTTTCGATTTTCGATTGCTTATAGGTACCAAAGCTGCTATGAATCGAAATCGATATCGACAAAACTCGAAAATGGTTGCATTCAGTTTTGGAGGAAGACTCTTCATTTTGGGTAGGTACAGTTCGATTGTTCTTCCCCCAGAAAAAGGCCTTGTGATGCTCTATGGCGGAACCCTAATGACTATTATAGCCATAACAATAATAGTTATGAGCTTAAAAAAATAAACTATCATAGAAATCATTCAAAATGTATGGTTTTTGTTGGCCGATGCTCCTAACGGCTGATCAAAGGATAGGGACTGGTTCATTATTAAATAATGAACTGAATAGAAATTTTCTAACAATTTCAAAGGAAATTAGGTTTTTACTATAGTAGGTTGCCTACCCATTGAAAATCCAATTGTTTTTTTGCATAATTTTCTAATTATTTTTCCTGTACTTACCATCCGAAAAAAATGGTAAATTAGCACCAGAAATTTTTTCAAAAATCAATTTTTGTGACATTGTGAAAAACATGCGAAAAACTGATTTGTGCTTGTGATTGCGAATTGAACAGCAGTGAATCAAAGATCAACTAATGAAGAGGGGGCCTATTTTGTAAACTCAATGCAATGTGTCTTTCGAAAGTCGATATCGAATCACCATGGCTAATGTCAACAAATCGTCGCTTAAGAAGCAACACCGCATACCTAACATTTTGGCAGTTTTCAGGTAAAACGGAAAATCATGTTTACTCTCTGTGCCACATCACTGCTCAGTTTCAGATTCGCAAAACTCGCCGTGGAACCCACTGAAATATCCCTTAGATACGCTTGTATCCTATGTGCATTGGAAACAAGCTGGTTTTTCCTTTTTCCTGAAAAGCTGCCAAAAGTTAGATATGTGGCTAGATAGTTGCTTCTTAACCGACGAAATGACAATATCCATTCTTTTTCCAGGTCAAAAAACACTTCACTCCTGAACCGCCTATCGTCGAAAATCGACTTTGAAATGCGATCGATGAAAAATGGGACGTTTAGGTATGAAATTTACCCATACTGGTTTACGCCTAAAGGGCAGAAATGGGGAAAAACGGGGAAAAGGGCAAACGGGCAGCTCGGACACTTGTAGAACGAATATCGGATGGAACGCGGGCGCATAATGCGAGGGTGTCATTTATTTCCTGCGAAGAGTGCGGTAATTAAAACGGGGTAGCGGAGCAAACAATGTTAGAGGGGCGGCCCCGGCGGGGTGTAGGGTTGAGATAAGGGCGTACAGTCAACCCCGGGTTTATTCCGCTCTCGACTCCGCACTTCCCAACCCCAAGGGGTGAAGTTCGCCGAAGTTGCCGTCAAAGGGCGCCTGTGTGACTGTACCTGCCAAGAGCAATACCTGGCCCGCCCTCGTCCTGTCCCGCCTCCTGCCCATCTGCTCCCCGCCCGGCCAATCTATCCGCCCCCCGCTTCATCCTTAGGATCTACCACTTTACAGGAAAAGTTGTTCCCTTTTTCAACCCCTGCTCCGCTGTCTCATTAGGTTTGTGTTCCTCTCTCTATAAACAGATATCGCCCTCTATCTCGCCCGCATATCAGCTAAATTGAGTCCGAGATGGCTCATGAAAAAATCCCTAGGTACTAGAACAATTTTTACGTCATTAAGAACAAAACTCGAAAAGAAAGTCGAACATTGGTGACATGAGGACTTGATTAATAATATCAAGTTTTTGTGGCTTATTTGTGGGCGCATCCTTGATGGGAACTGGCACCGAGCAAAGAAAGTACCATTTTACGTCTGGTAGGTACTGAATATACAACGTATAGTAAACGTGAGGAAAGTACGTTATAAATAAAATGTTCTGCCGGGAAGAAAAATGATTTTTGCTTATCCCAACGAAAAGATTGACCGCAATTTGTCCATTAATTTGTCGACGACACGAATTGAGAAAATCCCTCTGCTCCTGATACCGTTAATACACTTTTCCCGTTTTCATCAGATAGTAGGAGCTATCACCTGGATCCCTTGGCAGGCGTTTTGCAATCCCTCGGAGGCGCCTACGATCCGTTCATTAAACTAATGAGTTTTGTAAAGTCGGCTGAAGGGGCGGAAAGGAATTCCAACCCCCGGCCCTCAAGGGTGGAAAGTTTCATTTAAAAAACCCCGCGTTCCAGCAATAAAAACCCCCGAGCTCTCGGGGTTGGCGCGGAATTAAAGAGCTCGCCCCCCCCCTCCCCGCAGCTCCCATCGGGGGAAAGAAGGTTCAGGGCGCAGCTGCGTCCGCCCTTTGTAAAGGAAAAGGCGAATATCGGAGACGGCGGGTTTCCTTTTAGGGCGGTGAACTTTTATCAAAAGGGAGCCACCAAAGGGAAAAGAGAGACGGAAAGGTAGATCTCTTTCTACAGAACGGCGGGGAGTAATCAAAAGGAAAACTTACCTTCGCCGAAGTGAGGACGTGGGCGGGGTGCGGGTTTTCCACGGAAAAACGATCGTCCGGGGAGTAGCGGGGGGTAAGGTAAAACTGACTGGCAAATTATCGCCCTTGATGGGCGAGTCTGGAGATGCAGGGGAGGTTCACCCCCTCCCCCTGAAGAGGGATGCTTTACCTTTGCTCAACCTCGACTCCATCTTTATCTCGGCGTTTTCTCGGTCGCCGCCGCGGTATTTCTCTTCTCTTCCGAGGAAGGTCGTTCCCTTAACTGAAAAGGCGCAGGAGGAAGCGACGGTGATTAAAATCGCTTTCGCGCTTGTTTTCCCGCCCGATGAGCTATGAATGGAGTCAAATTGGATAACTGCCACCCTACCGTCCTTACGCCTAATTGGGACGGTTGTTGTCTCCGTTGTCAAAACTCTTCACGTTCCTTCAGATGACGCCCTTTCAGACTAGCGATCCTTGAACCGATTTTACGGCACAAGTCAGTTGATCAGGGAAAGCTTCATCAATCAAGCTTGTTTCATATTGATTTTTCTAGCCAGTGTTTGGCCAATGAGGGATGTTGTTTTCCTTCTCACGTAACTGATCATGTTGCCCGGCATTTTTTACTTCCATATTTACAGAGTAAATGGAAGTATTGTGATCGTCCTAAAATCGAGAATCGGAACGGAGCTTCAGAAAAAACTTTTTCTTATACACATTTACTCAGAATCACTTCCTGAACAAGTGTCTGTGTGTCCGTGTGTCCGTTAGTCCGTGTGTCCGTTAGTCCGTCTGTCCGTCTGTGGTCATTTACAAAAATGACCATAACTCCCTCAATTCTCAACCTTTTTTTCAAATTTCTTGAACTGAAATGTTTGTCTCGGCAAGACCTAACACCCTGTTCAATCGGAATTTGGATAACGCACAGTACTTCCGATATATTTGCATTTTTAGTGTTTTCTATTTTATTTTTTTCCGGCCACAAAAATGAACCGATTTGAGCGTTCTTGGTCTTAAAATCTTTGTTTTACCTTGCAGAATATGTGGATATTTTTTATATTCCAAAAATGTATTGTATTTTTATTTTGGGCGAATTTTAAAATTTTAATTGTGAATTTTTTGATATTTTTGGCCTAAACACCCTTCAAAGCAGTCAAAATATGATCAAATCGTGTCCCAATTTTACGTTTCAAAATATGGAAGTATTGTGTGTTATCTACGCACCACTGGTTAGGGCTGGTTTTGATCTTGTGACATTATCATCTTCCAATCGACGGGCCCCCAATTATTAATGAACAATCCTGCCCATTTCCATTACTCAAATTTAATCCATCGGAAACATCTCCGAATGCGACTTCTGAAGTTGACATGACGTCGAAAGTTGAAGAGTTATTATCAATTTATTATTTTTAATGAGAGGTTTCAATACTTGCGATGTTATATGCTGTGCAGTGTCCATCACCCGAAGTGGTCGTCTCGTCTTTATGACCTGGAAAGTCGTCAACTATCAGCATTCCATCGTTTTGCTTCGACCGGTCTCGAAGCCTCGGGAGTTTCGAAGAAGTGGCCGGTGAATCATCGCGTTTTCGAGTTGGCTGGGTGCCGACGGGTCTCATCATTCACACACAGTGTACCAAAGAGCATGGAAATGGCTCATCAATCACCGCAATTTTGAAGTTTTTCGGAAAATACGAGACCACATGAGGTATACTTACCTATTTGAAGTTTGATTTCAATTTCATTTTCTGTTTATTCAGAAAATGATTTTGAGTGAAGAGCAGATGTTTGATTTGGGGTAAACCATAGTCTCAAATATACTGTAGAAAAGGTAGGTAGTAAGTGGAGGTATGGAAGTGAAAATAAGATGAAAAGAACTGTATGTTCGCATGATTCCTGAAGAGGGCCCTTGGGCATGTAATATCCATGAACTATCATTATTTTAGGTTCATGCAGGTTGGGTAATGGCATACTTATGTTATACTCAAGTTTTGCCAATTAGTACAGAAATATTCGAATGCAAAAATTCGGTGAACTGCTTTACCATCAAGGCTAGCAAATTATCAAGCCATTACTGAACACGAGTTATCCATGTCCATGTATAAGTACTAGGTAATTTCCATTCGAATGCATTACAGTCAGGTAGTTATAAACATAATGAGTATTCTGATCTTCGGTGAAAAACCGCCAGACTCTACCGCAGACCGATGGAAAACATCAAGGTTGAGAAGACTCGAGAAAAGTAATTTCTCCGATGCGTTACAAAAAAAAATCCCAATGCGCGGGCGAGAGGGAAACCTCTTTTATTGAGAATCGTATCAACAAGCTTTGTCAATATCACTGCGTAATGTAAGCGGAAAAAAGCTTTCATTTGCCTTCCTTCTTTCCTATCCGATATACGTACTAAGGGCACCTGAAACCTGATACGGCATTCCACTTTCGTGCAGAGAAAAAGTATTGAAGCGGTAGGGCGATGTTGGAATACCCAAAGAGAAACAGAGATACAGGGAGGATTGGATAGGGGCAGGAGGGCTTAACCCCCGCGGGGCAAGATAAATAATTCAGTTGCTGTTGCGACTCCTTCAACGTTGATCGATGTGCTCGCTCGCTTTTTCTCCCTCGCCCCTCCGCTTTCCGTCTCTGTCAGTCGACTTTGACGCCGTTGACGTCTCGTATGCGACGCCTCTTGTTTCTGCTTTTTGTCGTACATCTTTCATCCGGGTCCTCCCTTCGGTGAAGTGGAGCTGCTTTTTTGACCGGCCAGAACCGCATGTTTCAACTGTGTCATTTGATGGGCATTTCATAGCTTTCGTTTCTTCATCAGTCACCGAGTTTATAGGGATATTGGGTTAAACGAATTCTTCCTCGCGGTCTACAGTTGTTTTAAAATGTCGAAATGAGGTGTATGAGATAGAACACGATAAACGGATGTACACCTGTGCGGAAACCCGTATATTTCTTCTAGAGCCAACAAAGTGGATGGTTAACGGACGAATAAATGCTTCAATATTAACCAACAATTAACCAATGTCCAGAGGCGTCGTTCTTCGCATACTTCTCTGGCCGCACAATTTTGAAGTAGCAGGAGCAGAAGAAGAATTAGAAGAAGAACTATGGGGAGGAGGAAGAGAAGAAGGGAGGGAAGGAGTAGGTGGAGGTGGAATAAGAGGAAGATGTTAAAAGGAAGATGAGGAGGAGGGACTCTATTGCAGATTTGGATACAACTGGCGTGAATTTGTGAGTTAACATGAGTGACTGTGTCGTGTCAAGTGGTCTTAATCGTGCAAAGCGATTTTGCGTTAAATGCTAAAACAAATTTTGCTTTTATAGTGATTTTCATCATTGTACTGAAAGACGTTTGAGAAGAGCTGATTGTCTTTTTTAGAAAAGAAATTTCAGAAAAATCCGAACTTGCAAGAATATATCACTAAAAATGCGTCTCAACTCACTTTGAACAACCCGAAAAACACACAGAATTTCCTATCCAGACTATGGAACAATGGAAGTATTGTAATCGTCCTAAAATCGAGAATCGGAACGGAGATTCAGAAAAAACTTTTACTCGTACACATTTACTCAGAATCACCTGGAAGGAAATCCTGTGTCCATCTGTCCGTCTGTGGGCATTTACAAAAATGGTCATAGCTCCCTCAATTCTCAACCTTACTTACCAGTACTTTTAATATATTTGCATTTTTAGTGTTTTCTTTTATTTTTTCCGGCCTCAGAAACGAACCGTTTTGAGCGTTTTTGGTCTTGAAATCTTTGTTTTACCTTGCAGAATATGTGTATATTTTTTTTAATCCGATAATGTGGCGTTTTTTCCATTTTAGACAAACTTTAAAATTTGCATAGTGAGTTTTTTGATATTTTTGACCTAAACACCCTCAAAAGCAGTCAAAATACGAACGAATTGAGTCACACTTTCACGTTTCAAAATATGGAAGTATTGTGTGTTATCTACGCCAAACTGGTTTTACATCAAGGAACTTTACCGACAGAACTATTGAGTGGGCATTAAAAAAGTTTCGCTTTCGGCATTTCGATCAGGACATTTTATCCGATCCCACGTCCTTTGGCACCCTAAAGAAGCCATGATTTTCCCCGATCGCCGACCTTCCCTCTGAAATTCTTCCAGAAAGAGGAAAAGCCGGTTCTTCAACCTCGACGAGCTGAGTGGATTGGTTGAGAAGCTCGGATGAAGGACTGCGCGAGGGCGAGGGGTCGATTACTTGTCACTTAATCTACAGTTAGAGAAGTGGAAACTGAGCCAAGAACTACTGTTAACTTTCCCATCCGAACTTCCCTTTACCGAACGGGAGGTTTTAAGCTAAGCTCGGAGGAGAGTGGAGGTTCTTGCCACAGGTCGAATCAACCCCCTCCCCCGTTCAGACGCCAACTTCGACTCCTAGCCGCAATCGGTTCCACCGATATAGCCCGCATTAGGGAGACCTTTGGATTGAATTTATATTCGCTGCGATTTGATTAACCTTGATGAACTTCTCAGATATCTGGTCGATTCTCCTATTTCTACAGCTCTATTCGGTGTAATAACGCATTTATCAATATCACCTTTCAGCAGCATGTTTGGCCAGTTTTCGACTGTCAAAACCAACAGGTTTCATTATTTAGTTATAACTAAATAGTCTATAATTGACTATAAATAGTCTTTGATGTAGACACAAGACTTGTGTCACAAGTAGACATTTAATGGTAGGCAGTTAAAATAGCAAAGATAACGTGATAATACTCACTATCCGATCTCTGGCTGCCAGAGTGGAGATGGTCATGGGGACGTGATTGATAACGCCAATAAAATTTATCGAATTCAACGCCAATGCCACCTCGATCAATCATTTCCTTACCCCCTCCACCAAAAATCGGATAATGCACGGTCTCCTTAATAGAATGATCATAACATTTGTCCACTAATTTCAGTGCTTATCTGCATATGGTAGCAATTCAAGAACTATTAAAAATCCCCTATCCTCATGTGCAGTCTGAAAGAACTCCAGCTTCTTGGCCCCACCGCTTCTTAACGTCGCACCATAATATTGCAAATTATATTTTCTGCCCCCCATCCTCCCTCAATAATGGTAAATTGAGAATTTTTGAACTGACGTTAGATCCAAATCAATTAACATAACGAGAAAAAATATCTTGCATTTGTCTGAGATAACTCGAGGAATATAAACGATTTGCTGAGCGTTACATAGAATTAACGACGTAGTAAACAATAAAAACTGTGGGTGCTGGGAGGCTCAAGGGACTACCAGGTAAGGATAAGTTCAAAGACGGACTTGGAACCAGCGCCCTTCTTGGAGTCTTCGAAAGAAAAAGCTACAAACTGGTCATCATTGTTGTTTAAGGTTAATAAACCTATGAAAGCCGAGAAGAGACGTCGGGGATGCATGGGTGAAGAGGCTGATGAAACTTTATGTTGCCCGCTTGACTTATTTTGTCTTGGGAAAGATAGCGACGGCGATCATATTATGCGGCCACTGTACAACATAACCATCGAGATGACGACGAAATAAGCAGGGGAGCAGATCTTTCGATAAACCCCGAACCGCGGATTGAAAAATATGCTCGAAACTGTCACCAATCGTTTGCCGACTTTCTCAATTTAGACTCACTGCGGTAGCCTAGTGAGCACACGAAGGATGAGCAGGAGCACGGGTGTTACAGGGCTCAGACCTCCTCCCGGCTCGAGCGGCCTTCCAGGACGTTAACCTTCACTCTCCTCTTTAACTTCTTCTATCTCACGTCCTAAAGACTCGAAGGAGTTCGGAGGATAAGAAGCAAGGAAGCGGTCTCCTGCAATTCTCTCCCCCACCTACACGAAACCAGACGCACACAAATGCTCCGAGGATTCCTTCGAAGGTTCCCCCTGTCGCGTCGGCCTCCTCAGGGACTCGGAGTTATCGGGCCTTTATCCGTATTAATTGGTAAGAGGGGAAGACTGAGAGAAAGATATAAGGACGGACAGGCAGAAAGAGAGAAAGGGCCGGGAGAAAGAACCCTCGGCGATGCTCCCACTTCCAGGATTGTTTTCAAACCATCGGTGAAGATGCAGGGGAACGAATCGCACAATAAAGACAACCTTTCTGATCGATTTGGGCTTGTTGATGATAGGGCGACAATCTACTACCTACTACGTTCCGAACGGATGCATTTCCAGTAAGATCTCAAAATCTGAAATCTGAAAATTTATTTTTCTGCCCTTCGACCACCGTGAAATGTTTTTATAACTTTTGCAAGAAGAGCGTCCCAAAGATCTACAAAATAATAAATGGGATTAACCAATTTATTTTTAATTTTTATTTACTCTGATCTCTAATCATACATCAGAATCTTCCCAGCAAAGGCCGTAAACGATTCTCAAAATTGATGAGTGAACTGTTGATTTTTAATATTCCGTAGAAATCGGTTTATGGCTCTGAGTAGGTACCTATCACTTTTACCAAACTTATCGTTGACCCAGAATGAGCACTCCCTTTCATACCATTTCCTCGAATGAAGGTAATACAGATATTATTGTTATCTCACCTGCTTACATGTCAGGATTCACTTGAGACTGTTCAGGGTAAAGAACATACGGTGTGTAAAATAGACGTGAGCTGTTCGTACAAGTGCAGTCTAGCGTGAAGTGTTTCAAGTTCCCCCATTCGGTAAAAGAATAACTTGGCAACCCTCGTACTCTTGAGGGCTACACAACACAACATGAGGGGATGTTTGATAGGGTGATAATGGCAGAAAAAATCGAGTTTGGCGGAAGTTTGACGCCTGACTATGGCATGACGCAAGGAATCGATACTTAAGTGCCTTTTTTCAGCGGTGCAACGAAGGATGATATCCAAATGAATCCATCTAAATGAAGTTCGATAATAGGTATCCATAGGGTTTGCACCTTGGATATTGGAATCGTTCGAATAAAAATCAAAGGTACAAAAACTTATTGAACCCAGCTGTATATTGGGTGCTTGGGGTTAATCCAAAGTTATATTTGTAACCAGTAACAGTTTCTTTTGATAAGTATAGGTATCTATATGCTTTGTACAAAAAAAGAAAAGCTTAGTAAATATGTACCATGTGAAACGGATGCAGGTAGGTATCAACTACTAAGTTTTGTCATCATCGATGTTCGGATGGAGGAGCATAGCTGAATCCTTCAGAGATGAATCCTCGGATCGGAGCTGTGAGTGGGGTGAATCAATCAGGCTGAGACTTTAAAGGCGAGGGCTGATGGGAGGGTGAAGCCGATTTCACGAAGTCGTAAATTAGTTGCTGCATTTTGATACGTAGTAGAAGCTTGTCTGCGGGTGCAAGAGGTCTAACGTAAGGCAGAAGGCTGGTGAAAAAAGCCTCATCGTCATCACCTTTTTGGGACTGCTTTTGGTTGGTTTCCAAAAAATCCAATCTTCTCTCCAGACGAAGCATGGATTGCTCAATTTCGTCAACAGGTAGCTGACGCTTACGTGTGCCAAAAGTTACGCTGCTGTGATCTGACATAGGTGCCCTGGATGAATCTTGAGGAGTGAAATCTTGGCTATTTTCAACGTTGTCTGTCATCTCCAACTCAAATGGAACAACTGATTCCGTTTTCAGTTCAAGAAAACTTTCCGCGGAAGATTTCGCGGTAAATTGATCTTGCAGGAAACGAAGGCTCTCGAAATATCTCCAGCTGGATTTCCACGTTGGCTCTGACCCACCATTACCGAAAGGAGGGTATGACTCCTTCTGTAGTTCTTTGCGGAAATTGTCTCGAAGCGACTTCCATTTTTTTCTCACAACGTCACCTGAAAATGAGAAACAATTTGCAAATTTTAAGGCCGGTTTTTCAATTAATTTTGGAGTTCTGCCATCCAGGGACATCTCTTGAAAATATTGGTCTGGGATTTACATTGTCTGAATTTTCATAAGAACATCGTCGATAGTGAAATTAGTAACTGATGTGTTGGGCAGTAGCCCTTCAGAATAATAACAATCAGCACTCCCAGCCCTAATCAGAATAGCAATTATTAGAATAGTAATGCCTAATATTTATTATATATAATAAAATAACTATAAATGGAAGATAAAACTA
Organism: Nesidiocoris tenuis; assembly: GCA_036186465.1. Lineage (NCBI taxonomy): Eukaryota > Metazoa > Arthropoda > Insecta > Hemiptera > Miridae > Nesidiocoris > Nesidiocoris tenuis. The sequence goes on from AP028912.1 coordinate 14,961,119, forward strand.
AATGAGTAATAATAACATAACAAATAATTTAGGAAATAGGCGAAGTAGAATGAAAACATGAAAAGTGTAGTTACGGGTTGTATTCATTTCAGCAGCTACTTCATCCCACTGGAAATCCAACACGAACCGATTATGGTGTTTGGGGTCTCCTTGGTCCCACAAAGCTTTTCTTTGGAATACCTCACAAATCAGACGGTCCATATCCATTTCGGCGGCGGGGAAGGGGAATTGTTAAGAAAGAATACGAGGGTGTTTCACGTGAGAGCGGAGACACCAGACTGGCGAGGTTTCGCCGCTTTGCTCTTACACTCGACGCGATGCTCGTTCATCGGACTCTCTCCCACCCTGGCCCTTCGAGCAGCGTTGTTATTTCTTGACGCTTCCATCGTTTCTCGTTGCTCTTTCATCCTTCACTCGGCACAGGCACTGAGGGGTTAAGTAGATATCACAGACTAGATTTTTCCTACCCATTTATGTACAATTACTTGTTTACCATATCGAAAATGGGATCGGAGTTTCAGAAAAATAATTTTCACTCATACACTTCGTAATACTGCTTAGGTACTTCGTAAATATGGAAGCAACAATTTTTGTAATCGGGCATTTTGGAAGGCATAAATCTTGCTGCAGAAGAAAATCTATAGATTTCCATTTATTTGTATCCTTATTTGATAATGTATTTACTAATAGTGCCAAATCAATTATACAAATATTGAATATTTTCAGTTGGGTATCCTCACTTACCAGCCTAGATTGTGCTCAAGTTCTCTCCTTCAATGCATACTATAAAAGCATTTCAAGGATCTATAAATACATCATGCGTGTAAACTGAGATGATACTCATTTCTCAATGCTTGGCCTAACACGGCTAAAGATCCTATCTTGTTTGTGTAACGGAGACAAAAACTCATCGTCGTGTTGAGGAGCTGTTGGTTTTTAAACGCTCGAGGAGGTAACAACTAGAAGTGTGCACCAGTAGCTGCGCCTGTGTGTACAAGTGGCGGTGGTGCCATCTGGTAAGCATGTGGTCCCGTTAGCGATGGCTGCTGCTCAGGTCTCAGCCTCGGAGCCCAGACACGTGTATTTAGTGACCTGCGACCAACAGGAGGTCCTGACTCATTATACCACTTCATGATAGATAGGATCAGTGTGAAATCCATCATTCGTTTCCGCTGATTGGTTTTGTGTGTCAAATAAATCCTCCAACGACCGAATTTTGATTTTTTCTCGGTAATCTAATGAGGGTGAATACAATAAATGATAATTTACCAATAATGCGAAATAGGAAAACTTTAAAATCGGTTCTAAAAAGTCTGAATGTTCGTTTGGAACCAGAAACTCGGTATCTCCCTTATCAATGCTAATGCTAATGGAACAATTCTGAATTCTGAATTTAGTTTTGTAAAATGCCAATATTTCCGGTGTTCAAGTTTTTGTTCGAAGCAGTATCAGGAATAAATTCGGGGCTTTCGTCAATGCCTTCATTCCAGGTTTCTCCTTTTGTCGCCAGTCGAGACCATTGGAAATTCCAATTCCTCGGAGTCATCATACTGTTTCTGCAATGAACGTTGGCAGGAGCATTGTCTCTGGGAACCGGCAATGGCTAATGGGGACGGAGAAAGTGGTGGAAAGCTGATAGCCAAGAGCTGATCGAAGGAGGGAAATGAAACACTTCGCAATCCGACGGCTCTTGTTTTGTCGCTCCATTCAGCGCGCAGGCGCTCCGACTCCCCATTCTTCCTAAGCGTCACTCTTGATTTCAATAACTGCGAATATTATGTGACGCTATGTCGCCTGATGACTGATTATTAGGTAATTACGTTCAAATTACCCTTGGAATTTTGGACTTCGTTCACGTAATAGGTACTTGAATTCGCCATCAGAGCAAACCATAGATACCTATGATTTTCTCTAATCAGCAAGACGTATTTTATTGGAACTTTGAATCAGTCGGGTAATTCTAGTTGACTACTTTCTGACAATAATAAAAAATTGATTTGGGTATGCTCGGCATTGAAAACTTGGTAGGGCAAAAAAAGTGGTAGGTATTGTTTTCATACCTTCCGGTAACTGAATGCGTATTTTTCGAGGCGTTGAATTCGCAAACGGGTTTTTCGACGTTTTTGGAATCATAAGCCACAAATTTATTCAATTTATTTATTTTATTTATTTATTTATTTATTTATTATTTATTTATATTTGAATGTTTTTCACGCAACACCGAGCCAATGTCGTACGTTGACAACAAAGAAGGTCGTCATCTTTTATTAACTTCAACCTGATTCTGATCCTGATCTTGATTTTGAGACTGATCCTGATCTTGAGACCGATCCCGATCTTGATCTTGATCCTGATCTTGATCTTAATCTTGATCCTGATCTCGATCTTGATTTTCATCTTAACCCTTCAAACCTCCTTTACAGACCCTGATTCTGGTGATCATCCTTGCCCTTATCTTAATCCTGATGTTGATGATAATCACGCCACCTTCGCTGATCCATTACCCTGATCCTGAAAATGATCCCATACCTTGGCGGTAACCAATATTGTAGGCATTTAACCAGGCATATGACCAGTTATGATGGCAGTTTGAAGAAACTGCGTTCGTTTTTGAAAATGCCATTGTTCCCCATTATTCTAGCTCGCGTTGAGTGATTGATTGAGGACCTTTACGTCATTAAACCGCCGACGAAGTCAATACCGGCTCAGTTTTAATGCGGCTACAATTCTCCGAAAGCTCTGCACGCTTTTACGACGCGACGCTTCGAACACCGTCAAAGTGGCAGGAGATCCTCACGTGAGTCGATATATTATCCGCAAGGCATTTGAGCTGCGGAGATTATGGGAATCCTTGGTTTAGGTTACTGTAAAGGCTTCTTTGGCCCGGCATTCCACTCCATTCCAGTCTCCTACCCTTCGGTTCGACACGAGGGCGGTTAACACGATTTATTGACGGCCAGACCCTTCGCAAGGAAAGCCTGGTATACGCACACGCTCACTGACGCAGACTAACTCTGTTCACATCCTATCAGAAACCCCATACTTGATCCTCTCGTGTCCTACCCAGTTTTCCTTCGAGTCGCCCTTCTTCCGAACGGCTTTCTTTACTCGAATAGGCATCACACTTCGGCCTAAGTAAATTTGCCTCGGCAGAGCGTATTTTTCTACGCTGGATACATTTGTTATACTCGATGGACGCGGATGTATGAATATTTGGCTGTCTCTATGGACAATATTCAACCGCCTACGACAACCATTAAAATTTTCTACATAAAATGAATTGCCTTGGTTCACATGCTATGAGGATGGGTATTAAATTCTTCTTTTATTGTTGAATTTTTTTTTTTCAAAAAACAAACTAGGAATATAAATTATACTAGGCAGGCATAGGTAGGTACTTATCAGCATAGCATGCGAACCGAGGGCATTAATTTTCATTTTACAAGAAATAATATCGACAGCGAACCTACAGAACCTCGTAAGCTGAGTTTTTGGGAAAATGATGTTTTGAGTTCTACTGGTAAAACAACTCCTTGGGCATCTTCTCGAACCAAGAAAATGGACTCAAGCTGCTTTTTTGACGCTCTTTCACTATACAAAAGCTGGTCGTGGGGTCGGGACAATTCGTTAATTTAATTGGTCGAGGTTGAAACCATCAAATTTCATTGGCGTTTCTATGCCAAGTCCCCATAATCTCCATTTGCGCAGCCAGCAAAGGGGAATTTTTTGACCTCTAAAATTTTGATTTTAAACATACGAGGTTTTGCAGGTTCACTGTTGATACTCTCCATGAACTGAGGGTATAGTATAATTTAAATTCGGTTATTAAAAGTCGCAACTTGGATAGAGCTAATATGCAGAACTTGAAAAAGTACTTAATCGGCTTCTGAGGTAAGGCCGCCTAAATACAACATGCGTTCAGCCTTAAAAAGATACGGAGCTCATTTGTAAGGGGAAAACCGCTTCGGGATAAAGCTATTTCGTAGGGACAAACTTTTCACCTCGCCCGTTACCTGGAATGGTTTTCCTGCCTCCTAAGGTCAACTCAGGACTCACAATGTGGAAAAAGGGCTTCTAAAAACCCTCTCGCCGCTCGCAAGATTTACGATGAAGATAGGGGTCTTCTACGGTTCTTTTACTGCTTCGTTTTCATCAACGTCATAATAACCAGGTTTTGTGAAGCTGTTGGAACATAAACGCGCTTGCAGAGCAAAAATCGGAGGAGCGGGAAGGAGAAAACCATCAGGTTATACGCCAAGTATGTTTAATGTTCCGCGATGGTTAGTCGACTAACTGTAAAGATAGGTTCGAACCTCGCCAATTAGCGAGTGGTGTTCTTTACTTGGGAGCTCGAAGGCTATTGACCTGTACCGAAAGAGACAAGCTCTTCAAATCTACATCTGGCATTCCGACGTCTTCCAGCTGGAATAAGTGCAGGGCATGTCTTAACTATCCAGGCCCTGAATTTAGTTACATTTTTCTTGATTATCACATTACCAACAATAGAATACTATTGATGTGGGTGCCTAATACACCAATAGTCCCTTCGATGGCTTCCAATACTCAACACATCGTTGAAAATAAAATTAAACGCCATTGAAGGGCCGTTTAACAATAAAAATTTTAATCGTCATTATAGAAAAATTGATAACGCTATAAAAGAAATTTAAAAAAATAAATAGGTATGTAGGTACCTAAATGATAATATTCAACCATAATTTTACACCTATCAGCTTATTAGGTATTCAAGAAAAAATCAATGTGGTTGCTTTTTGGTCTTACATCTGCAAGCTAAAATGCTATAAAAGCTAAGCCAGTCTCCCTTTTCCCTCCTACATTGCCTACAACACCCACTTATCTTTTTTCTTGTTTATAATGAAAGTTACATGGCTGCCTGATAAGAAAACACGAGTGACGGATTTTCGTCGGTAAAAATTCTCCTTGAAGTGACGCCCTCGTTCGTTACATGCCAACTATTTTTTGCAACCTCGTAAATCATCCAAGTTGGACTGCAGGGAAATTATGCACAACGAAATTGGGCAAACTACGAAAATCGGATCGCGTGTCGTGGCTCAACAAGGACGTATGACAGCGAACTCGAGGGTGAACACCCTGTGCTCGAAATAGTCGTAGACTAAATTTACCGCCCCATCGACTGTTGATTAACAGAAAGGACGTTTGTCTTTTCCTATTATAGAGGCTATTCTATTGAAGTTGCCTATTTCAGGCAGCAACTGCCGTTCGGTATTGATCACCAGCTCTCCGATTACCATGAATGCGTGATTATGAGAGACACCATATGAGGCGTTGATAGCCAGAGTGGACCATTCCACAAACTGTCCGAAAATGAGTTATACAGTGCAATGGGTCTGTGGTTGTTCTATCTATCGAATTATTATTAAAATTTGACTCGTTCTCGAATGTGCTAAGAGAGAGCGCAACTTTTCAAATGGTCCGTCTGCAAATTGGCCGCCGATTTTGATGGCCAGAGTGGACCTTATGGCTTGTAGAAAAGTCCCTATGGTTCATGAGTCATCTGTTCACCCAAGAATGCTTGTATTTTTTTCTTCAAAACACCATAAAAAGGCCCTTAATCAATCACAAGAAATTAGTCGAAATTTTCAAATGCGATTTTCTCAGTTCAACACCTGTGTGGAATGGTCCACTCTGGCTATCAACGCCTCATATTAAAGCACCAATGGAATATGCTTGATAGGGAATATCGAGGGTTTCAAAGCCACATGTCGTATCACGTTTTCACCAACTTTTCAGGAGAGCCCAAAAATCTAATTGTGACGACTTGTGGCGGGCAGACAATGATACATTATCACTTAAACATCGATTTCGAAATTATCGATTAGAGATATCGATAAACCACTGGTTTTAAACGATGCAAAATCAAAAAATCGATTGATTGCAAAAATAAATAAAAAATCGAATTTTTGATGATACGACGTATGGCTTTGAAACACTCGATGTGACCTGAAACCTGAAGAAGGAATTTTGAGAGTTTGTTGCATCGGAAAAATTCACTCCTAGAACTCATAGATCGGTGTACTGAATTTTATGGCCAATAAACTGTTCAATGCGAATACTTACTAAAAGTGCGATTATCACAGATGTATTGTGTGCTACTTCAGTTTCGGGTGACAGTATCAGTAATACACCTAGTTCTTGTATAGATCTGAAAAAAATTACATTTTGAAGAAAAATTAGAAAAGTAAACATTATAAGCTGTTTTTTCCCATTTTCCCTCTTTTTCCCAAAAAGCCCAAATTAACCAATTTCAAAATACAATTAAATAATAAATTATTGGACAGTCGAATCGAAAGGATGGAAATACTGCGTGTTATTCATGCACTGCTTGTTTTGAGGAGACTCCACGTTCCGACAACGTAGGACGGCATGGCATAAAATCGCCGGCATTCCGATTCGAAGTGAATGCGTCGTTATTTGCGTCTCGTATTTTGCGTCTGCGAACATTCAGCGACGCGTGGTTTTGCGGTCGACGTCGACAAAGGACTACATAATTAATTTGTTCGACCTCGACAAGCATTGCAATTATCGATCCGTAGAAACATTATCTTTCAGACCCTATGTAAAACAATCTCTTATTTACTTAGCTGATGCCCACTGGCATGCCAATAAGTATGCAGTTTAGTTAAAAATCTGTCGTATAGTATAAGGTATGCAATATGGTATGACGTAGGCTATATATAGCCAATACTTTATGTCATACTTTATCCTATATATAGGATAAAGTATGACATAAAGTATTCCACTGGTATGGGTAGATATGTCATAAACATGCCAATAGCAATTCTAAAAATTGCGCAAGTTGCAGAACGCAGAAAAATTAAAGTTTTACATACTTACATCACTGAACTTAATCGATTTCATAGTGAAACAGTAATTAATGTATCTATTAATAGAGAGATAAAGTGATGAGAGCAGCGGAAATCACTAACTGATCCTTCGGGCTAATTTTCGTTAAAGCAATACTAAAAATAAATCATTTTTCCCATCAAGGCCTGACCACTAATTTGATGGAAAAATGTCTAGAGGCAGAAGGGTATGAACCCTTATTATCCCTCTTTATTTTCAGTTTCGGGCTTCGGCATCATTTTTCAGGGGTTTTTACGGGAGATTTTGTTTATGTAGCGTTTTCAAGCCGAATTGAGAACTTTCCAAACCAAATTAAAAATTTCCATTTTCTAAATTTAGCATCAGGATAAGAGAATTAATAAATGCAATGCACTATTCGTATTTATATATACCCTTATAAGGGAGTTTCTTCACTCCCATTCGTGGGACTGTATGGGTGACTACAAGGGCTAATAACGACATCCTCAAGAGCCACAAAAATACACGATGATCGACGTTTTACCTATTTTCGGATTGTCATGGCGACGACCCGATTCGCTGAGTGATCGCATCCTTCATAATAACAGGGAAAAAACCAGTTAAGTCAGAATTTGGTATTGCACACAAAGTTTCACCATATCGATGCCTTAAAGCACAAAAGGCATATGTCCAAAAATGGCATAATGAGAAAAAAGCAAAATTTTTGACCAATTTACAAAAATAAAGATTTCTCCCATAGTTTAAATTCCATAAAAAAATTCGCTAAATATAAAATGTTTGCCTGGCCAAGATCTACACCCTCGTTTAACCAGAACTTTGGTAGCACTTAACACTTCTAAGAAAAACGCTCTTTAAATATTGGTCCTTTTTCTATTACATCGTTTTTTTGGTCCCAAAAATATATAAAAGGATCATGATTCTTGGAGCAATCGATAGGTCCTGATGAGTAGACTCTTTCGGTACCGAAATCTCAAAATTGATATTTTGGGACTTAATAATATTATTACATATTATGTCAAGGTAAAAATTCATTTTTCTCGGATTGCAGCTTTTTTGACATAGCTGGTTTTTTCCCAGTACGATTCATATAAGCTCTCTTGGCAGCGTACTATGGACGAAAATCCCTTAAAATCGAATGGCATGTTGTCACGTGAACGCACTCAATCCACGTAAATCGTTGCCATTCCATCGCTTACGAATTCTCCACAGCGAGCGCCATCTGCTGGCGTCGGTTCGAACCTCGGCGTCACCGCTCGAGGAGCAGATGTGTCAGCGGTGACGTAACGAGCCTGGGGCCCCCCACCCCTCATGGTGCACTCTCAATCTTCACCTTCCTCGGGGCCAGGGCCAGATCTTCGGTGGCACGAGCCTTGCAGCAGATACCCCACCAGGCACTGGAACACGCCAGGGCCAGCAGCTGGGCAGGTGTCCGTCTGTCAGTTCTGTCTGTCTGCCACCTGTTTCCCTCTGCCCTCGAGCTCGTCGTAGCTACAAAGCGTCTTTCATCCCCTTCCGTCTACTGAATACCTGTGCCCCACCCCCTCGAGGGGCTAACCCGATTTTTTTTGCCTTATTTCTCTTCGAGACTTGAATGGGCGGATTCCCCCGTATTGGCCCAGCTCGGTCGGAATTATGTTCACGGTACATCGCATCAACAGACACAAAGGATGCAGCGCTCAAAACTCCGCCCTTTTCCTTCCCTAAAATCGATAACGTCCCTTGCTGCAACTGAAGATTGGTTCCCAGCTAAAGCGAGCAGTTGGTGCTAAGATCGGATAAACATTTCCGTATAACACAGCTGATGTTATCTATTGACCTCGGTTTCTAGAAATTTTTACTTTACCTCCTTGCCTAAAGGGGTACAACGATCGCCCGATCAGTAATCTGTGAATTTTTTCAATTACACCCTCAGGTTTATGAAAAATTAGATTTTTTTCTGAAAAGTCATTCAAATCATCGCCAAAAAAACCAAAATGCTCGGGGAGTAAAGGGGGGTGATGGATTGCTATTGTTATATTCTCCAAACGGTTATTTTACGGCCCAGCATGCTTAATGGGTGAAAGTCAAGATGAAATGGAATCTGCATTGCTGCCTGGACCAGCAAAATAGTGTTTATTCCCATACAATAAATAGGTATATGATATACCTATATATTCCGTTGATAAATTCTTCCTATATTTCACGTGGTAGGTACCTATATTTTAAAACCTATTTCGATAAGAAAAATTTTAAAAACTCGAAAAAAGAGAAATTGTGCGATAGTTGGACCGATAAGTGGAAAATATGCAAAAAATGCATCGCAAAATTATAATCAAGGCTAGGATTTTTATGCCGTTTTTATTTGTCTTGTTTGAAGATAATTCAGAGTCAAGTACACAGATACCTTTCAGGACTTACTGAGCTATTTGATCTACTTTTCACTGTGATATATTACCACATACCTATTTGATCCCAATGAAATATTCTTACATATTAAATAGAATGAAATTTTCATTCTTTTTACATGTTAATTTACCTATTCGAAGTTTTAGGGGAAAACCAGGCGGATTTCATATAGGCATAAGAAAAGTCCATTATAATTTATGATCTTCCTAAAACCGAAAATCGGGATGGCTGGCTCACCAAAAAAATGTAAGAACACGCTCCTACACAAAATCGTTTCGTAAATGAATGGATTATTTCTTAAACATGGCCACAACCGTACCCCTAAATTTCCAACATTTTTCCAAATTTCTTCAACTTTTTAGTGGATTTCATTTCTTTTTTCCTGGTTACAAAAATGAACCATTTTGAGTGCTTCATCTAAAATCTGAACAATGTTGGTTTTACCGTGCAGAATTACGCATACCTATATGTTTTAACAAGGTAACTGAGTAAGTGAGTGGTAATTACCTATGTTTTATGTAGGTACCTATTAACTGATTTTGATCTGGCCGTGACAAAACATCAGGAATTCTTCTGTAGGAAGGAAGGAGCTCGGTATAAAAAGAAACCCCTCAATATTTACAGTCTCATAGAAATTTCAAGCTGTTTCCGAACCCGATTTGGCCCCTTCCCCAGTTCAGAGGAAAACTTCCGTTTCCGGGTTCCAAAGTGCAACGGGAAGTGCACGAGGGCATCGGGGGATGCTGGAAGCGTGCACCTCCTCCCCGTACAAGGGGTGGTTTCCAGAAGCGGGTTGGAACCGACCAACCCGCGCCGCTCGGAGGGGAGGTGGGGCCGGGTGCTAATGTAATGGCTGCTATTGATCGGCCGAGACTCAGTGGCCCTCGATGTTCGGCACTCTTCTCTCCCCGATATTTCCATCCCTTTCCGTCCCGTTCGTTTCGCCCTCGCCCCGTCTCCGTCCGCATCCGGATTGCGGCCCATCGGGCCCTCATCCCCCGATGGTCGCTATCCCGTAGTAACCGAAAATTACGATCTCGCGCCCGCCAACAGGTTACCTATCGATATTATCCTCCGCCTCTTTTTCGCGGCCTCTATCCGCGCCGCTCTTGTGAAAAACTTCCCCCGCCGCTTTTCAACCCTCGGATTTTCCCGAGGAAAACGAGTCAAAACCTATACACGAGTTGGAGCTATTTTCCCGTGTGTTATTGCTCGGTGGTTATGACGAGTATATACGCGCATTATTGGCTTTTATCGCCCCCCGCGGCCACGTTATTGCTCTTGACGCGGCTTGAGCGGGAAAATATTTGACAAAGAGTTTTGGATTTGGCGTTTTTGTCCTTTTTTCAATCGTTTGAAAATATGCGGCCACCAGAAATCAACAGCATTTATGAAGTCGGTTTCTACTTCAATGTACTTGCCTTATTTATACACCTCCGCTCCACCAAAATATCCTTGGAAATATTGAAAAAATAATAAATTTTGCATTGCGTCAAAATTTATGACCTCTAACGGTCCTGACATGACGATGGCGCTTTCCTGAAAAGATTACACTCGAAGGATGCCCCTGCAAGGGTCACAAATGTTCCAGGGCTGAGAGGGGGATTCGAATTGAACATTTTCCAAGTCAAATTGAAAATTTTCCAAATCAAATTGAGAGTTTTCAAAATTAAAACATGGATATATTTCCAGACTGAAAAATTTCCCTGAAGAAAATTCGGTTTGAATCATTTTCAATTTGATCTGGAAAATTCTCAATTTGATTTGGAAAAATCTCAATTTGATTTGGAAAAATCTCAGTTCGACTTTAAAATGCTACAATTCAAGTAATTTTTTTCAGAAAATGTTTATATTTATCTTTTACACTAGATTTTCGGAAATACTAGCTCGTATAGAATTTTCTATCTTTTCTTTCCAAAATGGTCGACGTTTTGAAATAAAAACCAGTGGTGCGTAGATAACACACAATACTTCCATATTTTGAAACGTAAAATTGTGACACAATTTGATCATATTTTGACTGCTTTTGAAAGTGTTTAGGTCAAAAATATCAAAAAATTCAGTATTAAAATTTTAAAATTCGCCCAAAATGAAAAAACGCCACATTTTCGGAATGTAAAAAATATCCACATATTCTGCAAGGTAAATCGAAGATTTTGAGACCAAGAACGCTCAAATCGGTTCATTTTTGCGGCCGGAAAAAAATCAAATAGAAAACACTAAAAATTCAAATATCTCGGAAGTACTGTGCGTTATCCAAATTCCGATTAAACAGGGTGTTAGGTCTTGCCGAGACAAACATTTCAGTTCAAGAATTTTGAAAAAAGGTTGAGAAATGAGGGAGTTATGGCCATTTTTGTAAATGACCACAGACGGACAGACGGACAGACGGACACACGGACAGACGGACAGACGGACACACGGACACACGGACACACAGACACTTGTTCAGGAAGTGATTCTGAGTAAATGTGTATAAGAAAAAGTTTTTTCTGAAGCTCCGTTCCGATTCTCGATTTTAGGACGATCACAATACTTCCATTTACTCTGTAAATATGGAAGTAAAAAACAATAGGCACTCAAAAATTTTAAAAACTGTTGAGTAGTATTAACAGCTCACTAGACGTAGAAATTGAGTTTGACTGGTAATCATCGAAAGAACACGTGTAACTACCGAAACCGCCTGAAGCCTGCGTACCTTCAACCGCCCGGCATCTGCCGCCGAAGACACCTGCCAAGCCGTCCAGTGAATGACCTGTAATGGCAGCAGCTGATAAGCCTGAGCGCTAATGGGGTCTCTCTGTCCGAGTCGTTTGCAGCAAACACTCAATATTTATAGACGAAATTTGACTCTGGATTGAAATATGAATGTCAAATTGATAAAATGCACTATTTTACCAGCAAATTTTTTAGAATCTCTTCTCTAAGAAGAACCTTTTTAATATGCGTTTCTGACATTTTGATCCGCACAGCCTCAAAAGTAGTAAAAATATAATCAATTTGTCAAAAATCTGCGTATCATAATATGGAAGTATTGTGTGTCATCTACGCTTGGTTTGATAGGAAATATCAAAAGGAAAGGAAAAAGGACGTTGGTATTTCTACACACCTTCCTCCAAACCTCAAAACCCTATAGGAATTGTAAATTGAAAGAGGAGAATGGCGGAAACTATGATTAAAACCTTTTATGTTTGTATAGGTGGTGTTGTTGAGGTAGGTCGTTTGACGTTATGTAAGGTTTTTTTAGGATAGATTTTTAAATAAAGTTTTTGAGAAAGTTTTTTCAACTACATAAGGTTCCTAGCCATTATGTTGAGTTTATTGTGTTTTTCCATGTTTTCAAGGCAAAAACGAATTTTCAAGTAGAATCATCACCAATTCATCACACCCTGCCACAGCTGACAGCAGCTAATTTACACAGTAATAGACTAGTTTTATTACAGCAATACTCCGGTGTTAATTGGTATACCTACTACAGCGATATCATATTGATATACAGGGCATTTAACGTTTGTAACTATTTTTAACAGAAACTCTCATCATTCAGGTATCGAAGATGCAGGAATCTTTCTATAAAATAATTTTTCTTCGTCGTTTTCCATGAAAATGACGTTTTGAAACAACGATGATACCTTATTACTCCATGAATGTTTTTAAAGAAAGACACCCCCAACTCAGCTTGAAGGACATCGTTATAAATAAAACTCTCGATTTTGAATTACGACAATCGTCTAATGTGAGAGAAAATAGAATTGAAAAAGCTGTCGTGGGTGTACCTCGTTTAAAGTCGATCCGATTAAAACGCAGTTTTCCACTTGGCCACGAGTGCGAGTGGGTAGCGAAACGTGACGTCAGTTAAGGGGAACGAAAGCTGACGTCACGGAGCCACGCGTAGGTCGTTCCTCCGCCCTCTGGTCCGCCCTCGTGATGACGTATACCCATGCGTCTAACGTCAGCATCTCAACGAATTTCGTCTGACTGGGTTCCTTTTAAATGAGGAAGGTCAAACGTGACCAACCCTTCTAAAATTGGAACCTAAGTTAATAGCACGCGGTAGTTCAAAATTTAATCGAATTTAAAAATAAAGGATGGCATTGGAGAGAAATTATTTGATCAGGGTTTCGAGAGGTAATCTGCAAATTAATAAGATGAGCCCAGATAACACGCAGCAAGTCTATAATGCAGTGCTGAAATTTAACACTTCAATGAATCATACGAAATCGAGAAATCCTCGCATTATGCTCCATACGGGCGCTTGCTGAAAAGGCTATAACCTTTGAGCAAAGCTATCGACCTGTTATTTATTTTCAGGGTAGGTTAGGGGTTTCAGGGGTTAGGGGTTAGGGGTTTCAGGGTAGGTCATGGGCGATTGCAATGGTTGAGCAGGTAATAAACCAAAAACACATTTTCCAAATATTTGAACATTTTTTTGGGAACCTTAAAATTGAGCCATTGGCTTAGTTGAATTGGGCCTGTCCCAGAACAAAGCTCGTTTTTGCTGAATTTTTACTTCCATATTTACAGAGTAAATGGAAGTATTGTGATCGTCCTAAAATCGAGAATCGGAACGGAGCTTCAGAAAAAACTTTTTCTTATACAAAAATGACCATAACTCCCTCAATTCTCAACCTTTTTTCAAATTTCTTGAACTGAAATGTTTGTATCGGCAAGACCTAACACCCTGTTTAATCGAAATTTGGATAACGCACAGTACTTCCGATATATTTGCATTTTAGTGTTTTCTATTTTATTTTTTTCCGGCCACAAAAATGAACCGATTTGAGCGTTCTTGGTCTTAAAATCTTTGTTTTATCTTGCAGAATATGTGGATATTTTTTATATTCCAAAAATGTATTGTATTTTTATTTTGGGCGAATTTTAAAATTTTAATTGTGAATTTTTTTATATTTTTGGCCTAAACACCCTTCAAAGCAGTCAAAATATGATCAAATCGTGTCCCAATTTTACGTTTCAAAATATGGAAGTATTGTGTGTTATCTACGCACCACTGGTTCGAAAAAAATTTCTCGAGCGATTACAATGGTTAGTAAATGTTGAATAATTAACCAAAATTAGACATCTCACCTGTAACCCACCCTCTAATAGGAATGTCGCCTTGTATCTCTCTACCTCGACGACCTCAAAACCCTCAAATCGTCCAGGTATTAAAAGTTTGTCTATTTTAGCCAACAAAGAAAATGGTCACCCTGCAGTCGAGGGATCTGATGGAAAATTTAATAAAGTCCATGTCAAGTACATACTCGGACCGTTTGTATCGCTTCCCAGCTCTTGTTTTTGTGTTCTTGGCACTTTGTTGAGAATAAAACGCATTGTATCACTTTGTGAGTCAGCTCTTTCAGGAGAACGAAACAGAAACACCCACGTCCTCTATTCTCATTTTATTATATTTCCAAGAAATCCGACGATTCCCCAAGTTATTTTAACCAAATGAGTCATTGAATGCTTTGAGTCGCCTTCAATATTTTTAAATTGCACAAAAGACGGGATTCATTTCCAGCCCTAAATACCAGATGAGGGCTATCGCAAGGGCGTAAAAACATGAGAGAAACAGTTTCCATATTTACGACCCTCGGCTATCATATTTATTTGACACGGTTCCCTCTTATCACTCAAGCGTTTTTAGCGGCCAACTAATTATCTTTATTAGTCTTTCTATTAAGAGAGAGGAGAAGGAGAACGAGTGTAGGTTAAAGTGATTTATTCGGCTAAACAACCCCTGCTGGCGATGGAACCCCCTTCAAGTTATTAAAGACAGAAAGCAAGGGCGCGTTCACATTGCTGGCGGGAGGTGCGGAAAAGGGCGATCGTAATTTCATCCTATCTGATCGGAAAAATCGGTATCATTTATTTTTATTCCCTTAGTTTTTCGTTTCAATGGTTGGATAAACTGTTCCCCATTGATTTTGAGGTTTCAATATCGAAAACTACTCATCAGGACCAAAAATTAAAATCCGGGTATTCACTCCGGGATGGAGCCCCTTAGGTATATTATTTTTATAAATATTCATTAGTTCGTACAAAATCAGAGCCAAATGAATCTGCTTGAAGCTAGATATACTTTTTACTTCCATACTTACAGAGATTTAACACCCTGTTTAATCGGAATTTGAATAATTCACAGTAATTCCAATATATTTGCATTTTTACTCAGGGTTTTATTTCCTCAAGCGTGTTTATTAACTTCCTACGAACCTCTATGATTGAATTTTTGTGTATAAAGTCATACCTGACTGATATGAAAAGTAAATTGATTGAAAGGTAGGTAGATAATCTTGCAACGTTTAAGAATTCTCATTACCGCCTGCGCTTCTCATTACCACCACCGTATCAATTTTATAATTCCAGTTTGGAGGCCTAAGATTGGAATTGAGTTGCGTCTTGAGTTGATAACTCTTTTTTATGATCCCACGAAGCTCCGTGAATTTTTTGAAATTTCTTGGAGAAGGTTCACTTTTTCAGAATTCAGAATTTTTTGTTTTAGGTACTTTGCAGAACATTTGAATATTTTTCATAATCAGATAATTTGGCGTATTTTTATTGTAGGTGAATTTTACTATGCAATGAGTTTTTAAATATTTTTGACCTAAACACCCTTAAAAGCAGTCAAAATAATATTTTGATCAAATGGGCTCACACTTTTACGTTTCAAAATATGGATGTATTGTGTGTTACATATCTACGCACTACTGGTTTCTTTTGCGATAGAAAAAGGTTTTAAAACCCAGATTCAGCGGTTGAATTCCAACCAGATGTATGGACGATCCGCATGACCATGTATAACCCTGATGTAGATGTTTTGATGAACCGAAAGCGACGGCTATCAGATCGCAACGCACGGCTGAAGTCACTCCCATCTGACATAACTGGAGGATAAACCACCCTTTGAAATCAGGGCCTTCCGCAGCGATCTCCACCAGTGTAAACCAAGGCTGAAGAGGGTGAAAGGGCGGACAAAGCTGAAGGGGTGAGAAAGTAGAGGCTCGGGTCGATGCTTTCCACGTCGCCGAAACCCCCTCGAATCCCTCAGGTTCCTCACCTATCTCGGTTCCATCCAGTGGATTCCACGCAGATCCCACTTATCCGACCTCGAGAGCCCGCTTACGAGATGTTCAAGACCCGACAGAGGGTTGGATTTCAAGCTTTTGATTTACCGAGTATTAACGAAGCCAATTCATCGGCAAATTGAGACTGTATGAATTTCTGCAAAGCTGGCAAACCACGATGATGAAGAACTTCAAAAATGTTCATTGTTTTAGAATCGTGTACATCATCCCCAAACATGAGACCGTGTTCATAATGTGACTGAATAGACCTCTCTACAAGTAGGTTATAAAAATAACGGTTTGTTAAATAATGCTAGTCTTGTTCTTGTTTTTTTTTTAAATTGACTGACAGAGTTTTATGAATATTGTAGACTGTGACTATCGGTTGTTATAGGCCCTGATGAAGAAAATATAAATTTTCGAAAGCTCGGCAAAGGAGACAGTTTTTCTGAAGACACTAACCCTGATATATGACAACAAAAATTGAATTACGGGTCGATCCTCAACAATTAACAATGATGAAGAACCCTATTTCAAAAACATAAAGAAAATCTGAAATGAATAATATATCGTTGCGCTAGTTTTTTTCCATGCCGGTAACCAAATTAACCAATAAGACCTATGCGTTGTGAAATACATATTTTTTGGAGGAGGGCTGAGGGTGAGAGTTGAGACACGATGTACTCTCTAATGGTATAATTGCTCGGGCGCCTTCGGCCATTCGGCCATCTTCAGGAGCTTCATTCGCAGGGGGTCCCAGTTGGAAAACCTTCCCAAAGGTGATCAGAGGATTTTTTAATCCTCGTGACTCAACCCTTGACGTTCTTTTATCGTTGTAACTTGTTTATACTTTCCACATTTGAGGCACAAGGGCGCGTCTTCGTGCGGCACAGAAAGGTCCAGAAAACACCATTTGAACGCCATTTTTACCATGATTTGATGAACGAGTGTCTGAGTGTCCATGTCTGAGACGAACGTTTGTGATCATTTACAAAAATGGCCATAACTCCCTTAATTTTTGACCTTTTTTCAAATTTCTTGAACTGGGGCATTCATCTAAGGAATACGAATCAACCTGTTTAGCCGGAATCCAAATTACTCGCAGTACTTCCGATATATTAGCACTTTTAGTTTTTTTACTTGACTTTTTTCCCGGCTACAAAAAAGAACCGATTAGAGCGCTCTTGGTCTTGAAAGTAAAATTTTGGTTTTACCTTGCGGAATACGAGGTTTGTCCCAAAATTAAGGTTTCCAGAGACTTTTCTCCGATAGGGAATTTTTGTTTTTCAAATTTGGCCCCACTGGCGTGTCCGTTATTATCAATCAGTTATTTTGGTGAGTCCCGCGTTGCGATACGACCAATAGTTTGCTTCTGACAAAAATTTGAGCATGAGTACCTCATACCTCACTTCCATTTGCATAGTGAGTTATTATATTTTTGACCTAAACAGCCTCCAAAGTAGTCAAAATAAATAATCAAAATGTGCCAAACATTTACTTAACAAAATATGGAAGTATTGTGTAATACCTACGAACCGCGGTTTTCTGTCATTTCATATCGAATTATGAAGGTATTCAAAGTTTTGAAATCGCTTTGGATTTTTAAAATTTTTGAAGTATGATATTTTCAAAAGATTCAAGACCCACTAAACTAACCCGAATGTACCTGGGGCTGGTGAAGGATTTCACCAAATTAATTAAAAATAAGGCAAACGAGTTTATGAACCGTCAATCCTTTGATCATTAATACGCCCAGGTATTCAACAGGCGTTCTGATGAGAGGAGTCGGAGAGGATTACATTTAATCGACAAATTGAGCAATTCCCGCAAACTCGTCCGTTCCAGCCAAATATCAACGTCAAATCCAATTCTCTCACGTCTGCGAAAAAAAGTTGCTCATCCAATTTCCTCAGCGATTTTATGGCGAAAAGTTCGAAATCGGTTCGGTCAAAGTCAATAGAGAACTTTCGGTGTTTCAGCAGGCGCGGTGGCTGCGTTTGCAAATGTATTTCAGATGGAAATGAAATGGCTCCCCTCTTCGGTCGATTTATCCCTAATTGGATCAGCATGATTTGATCCTCGAGTTTCTCACCCTTGTAATACTTGTTTTGTCTCCATAAGTAAGTCTGGCTTGTATTGCGTTTTTCTCTATTTCCATCCTCTCTCGGGAAATTCGAATTGCGAGATCATTCGAGGGGTTTTCCTTGTTTTCTTTTGAACAGAATTACCGGGTGACGTCATCGTGTTATTTTTTAAATTATCAACTATTGCTCTTCAACGTAATCCTCTCTAATATGTCGGCTGCTGCCACCGGCCAGTATAATATACACAATAACATATTATGTTACATGATTTGTGCTATACTCAATCACTTCAGCTATCTGTGGTAATGAGTTAATCACGGTAACTCTATTGCATGCATGCGATTCGATGTCTAGCACAACACAAACATTAAGTAACTTAACATAAACCACCATGGTCTTTTCAAGCCTGCGGATTCAATGTCGGCCAACCCCGTTTGGCCTATGTTTGTCGCGGTCACCATTTTGGGGGTTGGACTTCCAAGCGATTGCTGCGAAGGGCAAAGGACGCGTTGGGATCAAGGAGGAGAGTGATTGAGTGATTGGTATAGGTGCTTGTTACACAGCGATCGATTGTGTCCCTGAACCACCTCCTTTGGCTCCTCTGGAGTCTCCTCTGAACAACCTCCATCACATGATATTACCCCCTTCACCCCCAAAGCTCCCCAAGGGTTTCGACGAACTGCTTCAAAATCTCTCAATTAATTAAACCTTGCCACAACCGAGAAGTTAAGCGAATGTGATGACAGGATGTATGTAATGTACCTAATCTGTTTTCCGAATGGAAATTTTCTTTGCCAAAGAAACTCTTAGGTCGACAGGAAATCCAGTCGCAGAAATTTATGGGCAAGAATAAAAAATGGATCGCAAGATATTGCATCCAACGCATTTTGAGATTCCCATGTTCCATTCGAGAAATAAAGAAAATCCTTACCTAGAAAACGGAATTCGACAAACTCGACAAAAATTGGAACTCAGGCGCCTTGAAATCATGGAATTTCTTAGTTGTAGGCAGAAAATCTGACTTTTGTCAAATTAGGTATTCTGATAGCTAATTTACTGGCTTATACGTGCGCAAAGTTCCTTATCACATTATTTTCAGGAAGGTACCAACTCAACCGAAGGTTGGGTACCTACGTTTTTGAAAGCTGATTTGTATAAAATGTCCAAGTCCAATTGAGTATTTTCCCAAACGAATTGGGAATTCCCCAGGTGATTTGAGAATTTTCCAAATCACATTTAGGATTTCACAAACTAAATGGCGAATTTTCCACAAATTGAACATTTTCTAAAGCAATTCGGTTGGAAAAATTCTCAATTTGGTATAGAAAATTCTCAATTCGGCCTAAAAATGCTGTCTGTTATCCGGAAAATCGGTCTGAGGTTATCACCTACCTACCTTAGAACCTTTAATTCCGCACCATACAAATTTTCAAACCACCGCTCAAGACACCGAATTGCACTCTCTCGCAGGATAATTTTGATACTCAATGCCGAAGAGTCATGAAAATAGTCACGCTATGATCTACCGGTCTTCCAGCATTGAGCGCACCGTATTTCAGAAAGTCACTGCTGGGTCCAGCAGCAATTAAATGTTAGGAAAGCTTCAAACCGCATGTTACAAACAAACCTTAGGGAAATTAATCTCCATTTTGACGCTGCTGGTGGGATAGATTGCCCTATAGGTACGAGAGAGGTTGGTGAGTTTTGTTGAATATCGCCAAAACTGGAAGATAATTGGCCAACGCCGTTCATCATACGAGAGATTCATAATGAGAGAGTTCACGAGCTAATTCTCTCGATTTTCTCGCATAAACCCTTCCTCGACATGCGATCCCATCTCAGTACTGGGGTTCGTTGTTCCCCTGCAAAGTTGTGCTTTCGTATATAAATTAATGAACGAATAAGGGTAGACCACGTGGGATCTGCTTCCTCTTCGGCTTGTGACAACATCATTTATTACGGGTTGGGAGCTCGAAGCTCTGCCGTTACCCCCCACACCTTCCCAACCCTTCCGAAGGATCGCTCCTCTCTCTCTCGCCCTTTCTGTAGCCACCCCTTCTCTCTCAGTCGCCTGCTCACTCTAACCAACTCTCTCATCAGCAGGGGTCCGTGCCTTATCGTCTCGAACCATCGGGCTTCTATCCAGAGAAGCTTACCTTACCACCCAGATATCCATGCTCTCCTTACCTTTGCCAGGGGCAGACCTCGCCGTCTGAACGGGCTTCATCTTGAGCAAACATCCTGGCCAACTCACCGTCGCCTAGTTCGGTTAAGTTGGATGAAAAGTTTGTACTAGCGTAGGTAACCTGTACAGTTTACCATTTGCATTACGACATCGTTTTAACGCCCAACTTTGGAGGAAAATTTAATTTCTTATAAGGGCTATTGTAAAACTAGGGGCAAAAACCTGTCAATGACTCACAGTATCGCATAAAAACGTCTGAATTGCCCATTCTTTCGCTTCGTTACCTACTTAACTTGAGTACCTATTGCATCGACCAGTTAAAAAAACGTGGGAAATGAAATCATTTCCATATTTTTCACGCTCGTTTTACCCCATATTGTCATTGTCGTGGCCTGCAACTGAGATGAGTTCGCAACTTATAGGTGGATTTTTTTAATTCTTCAAGCGGAGATATCAAGTTCCTTCAAAATTCTTGGATGCTCGGCAACATCTGAAGATTCGTTTACAACACTTTTTCAACCTCCCATCAAGCTTCTGGAGTCACTGCACTACGCTTGGTATGTGCAACCAAATTTTGCGTCATTGTCATGGCCCAAAAAGAAAATACTCCCTGAGAGAACGAAACGGGGATTTTTGAAGAAGTCTATGCTGCCATGGCAACACAAACTTATCGCGTAGGTGGCTTGGGGAACTACCTGTTCCTTGATGGCGAACACCGTGAGTCAGGTGAGTATGCTTATTATAAGTCATTATAGTGGCATGAATAGATCGTCCATTGAATTTAATTTCAAAAGCTGATATGTACTCTCTATTCTATTAATATTTCAGTTCACGATGCATTTTCGAAAACTTCAAAATGATCAGTAATGCCAAAGATATTCTGTCGAACGTCCAAATTATCATTGTCGTGGCTTTTTGACGTCATTGCCGTGGCCTCTGCGTAGGGCATGACAATGACACAAGGCCATAACAATCGGTAATCCTCGTTGACCAGACTGTAGTGTTCATGCCAAGTTGTTAGTACAAATTGATATCCAAGTCTTGAAAAATTTATACCTATTTATAATAACCCGTTATTGCATTTTAGCATACGTTTCAGGAACTTTCTCAAGTTAAAATCTTTAAGATGCAATTTCACCAGATTTACATTTTAAATTTTTACATCATAGGTTACAATTCAAGACCTATAGGTAGAGCTAATGTTTGCATGCTGTCCATCCAGGTTAATAAACAATCAGGTGAAATAATTGAACCTAAATTTGGTATTTTGGCACTATAACTGTCTAAATCATTTATGATACTATAGTGGCTGCATGACAGAACGGGTAGATACGTGATATCAATGCTTCTTATTCTTATTCTTCTTCTTCTTCTCCTCCTGATCCTCCTCCTCCTCCTCGTCCTCCTCCTCCTCCTCCTCCACGGGGCATTATGTACCAATATTTTCACTTTCGAGTACTATTAATACTCGATACTTTTAAAATCTACCAAATGAGCGCTAAAACCGATAGAAACCAGGGTACTTACCTACTGTACACCAAAAACCCGTTTTCGCAAAAAACGGAGTTATAACTCGTATACGAGGCCTCAATTCTTCACCGTCTCCCCAAAACTTCTTAAATCGCGGAAATCAATCACTCAAATACCCGACAGCTGGTGAGTTTTCGATTAAAATTAATAAGATTCATGTTATTCAAAGATCGACCAATACCGTCGGCCAGCGGCGAGGGAAAAAATCTAAAACGGCATCCTCCAAGGATCAAAAGGAAGACTATAAGGGGCCGCCGTGCCGTCAATTTTAATGGCTACCTCGTCCTTCGAGTCAAATAAAGCGATAGAAAAGTTGTGAAGAGAAGATCCAAAAGCGAGCTTTCAAGAGACACCAGCGACAGCAGAAAAGAGATCCCGGCCCTTTTCTTTAGTACCTAGCGACCGAATGAAAAAGGAGGCGGAAAAAAAATCCGGTACTTCGAGTATCTGGCAGGGCGGAGGGTGGAAAAGCAATGAAAAGCGAAGAAAGATGAAAATGAGGTGGCCTCAAGGGATTTTTGCCTCTAATTTTGCCGGTCGAAAAACTGGAACGAAATGGGCAGGGATGCTCCTTCTCTTTCGGAACCGCCCTCGCTCGAATACTCGTCGTCTTTCTCTTCCGAAGAAAAGTTTTTCAATTAAGGTTTTGGAGTGGTAAGTGAAGAGGTAATGTACTTGTCATAAGACAACACAAAAGCTCGAGGAGTTCGGAAGTTTGGAGCGGAAAACTTGAAGATTCCAAGCTCTCATTAAAGGCCTCGGCTTGTTTTTCTCTCGAACTTCAAGCTGTACTGAGAAGATGGAAAAAGACGAGAAGCTTTGCTATGATTCGGCCGACCAAGCGGAAAAGCGATACCTTGCGAGAAAAGTCGAGCTCGGTTCACTTCGTTTCGCATTTTTAAATATTTGATAATTGGTAGGTAGTACTATTATTCTTGCCTCAGAAAGTCAAGCGAAACGAGAGATTTCTTTCGATCGAATGCCGAACATGAGACATTTATATTTATCTATAAAATTTATAGTGAATAGTTGAAATTGCGACAGTGAAACTGGAAAAAATCTAGTAAAAAGTCTAGGTTTATTTTGAGCTTTGCTAATAAAAAAAACTCTTTACGCATGTCCTCGAGTCAAGGAAATGGACTCGTGCTACTTTTAAGTAGCCCATCTACTATCCAGAAGCTGACCGTGGGGTGGGGGATAATTTATTAATTTGATTGGTCGAGGTGCCTTCAGAGATGAATCCAAAAAATTTGATTGGCTTTTCCGAACCGCTCAGCCAGCAATTAGAAGTTTTTTCACCCTCAATAAAATTCTGGGTTTTTGACATAGGTACCTACGAGTTTTCCAGTTTTGCGATCGATTTATCGAGATCGATGTTATTCAATTTATTAGTCGGTAGTCAAGTAACATTTATAAGCACATGCTTAGATGCGATGTACACCCCATACCACGTTACCTTCCAATTGTAGATACCTCCCTTTTGAGCCATGACGTTATCTTCTCGCAATCGCAATGCAAATATTAAATTTTTTTATATAGGTACCTATATCAATTGTATAGCCTGCGCATAGTTCGTACAAAGAGAGAGCCCTTGGAGCATTTTTCATTTGTACACAGGTCTTCTCCCCCAACTATTGCCTCCAACAGATTTTCCTTCCTTTTTTCCGTAGTGGAGGAAAGTAAAAAAAGGATTTTTCTAACCGAGAAATTCCCAGCTTGGAAAAAAGAATCGAAGGTGTTGCGGCTACGTGTGCGTCGTATCTGGGAGCGGGAAAATGGCAAACAAGGTCCTGGAGAGCGAGGAAAATATAAAGCGGAGCGAGGGAAATATAAAGCGGAGGAGCAACACAATCGTGTAGCTGTTCCCTACTCTAACAACGGCTCCGGTGGCCGTGTAGCGTTTCCACCCTTCGTCGCTCAGCGGCCTTTCCACTCTGCCACTCGCTCGCCCACTCCGTGACGCCCCCGAAACAGGAAGATGCGATGGCGTCTTCACATGAACTCGGATCTACGAGATTCAATGGGGGAAAACATGTCGATAATATTATATTATCTATAATAATAATCTATCAATATACGCATATTATGTGTGCCACGGCAAGGACGTGTTGGTTCTTCAGGGTTAACGAAACTGTCCCTGGTATCCTGAGCCTTCGTATTCTTCGCATTATCCTGAGCCTTCGTATTATTCGAAAATAATACGATAAAAAATCTGAAAATACTATCCAGATTAAAGAATGGATATTTTATGTCGAAGTTACCTTCATCAGTTTTCCACTTACTACGTAGCTACAGTCTTCATTGACAAACCAGTGATGCGTAGATAATGCACAATACTTCCATATTCTGAAACGCAAAAGTGTGACACTATATTATGTGTGCCACGGCAAGGACGTGTTGGTTCTTCAGGGCGAACGAAACTGTCTCCTGGGCAAAATCTGAGCCTTCGTATTATTCGAAATTGGATAAAAATCTGACAATATTATCCAGAATAAAGAATGGATACTTTAAGACGAAGTTAACTTCATCAATTTTCCACTTGATACGCAGCTACCTATACCTACTGTCTTCCTTGACAAGCCAGTGATGCGTAAATAACGCACAATACTTCCATATTTTGAAACGTAAAAGTGCGACACAATTTGATTATATCGATACCTTAAAGCACAAAGGGCATATGTCCCAAAATATCAAAAAGCTCACTAGGCATGCAAATTTTGAAATTTGCCCAATATGAAAATACGCCGAACTATCTGAATATACAAAAATATCCACATATTCTGCAAGGTAAATCGACGATTTTAAGCTCAAATCGGTTAATTTTATGGCGGAAAAAAATAAAACGGAAAACACTAAAAATGCAAATAAATCGGAAGTACTGTGGCTTATTCTACTTCCGGGGCTTGCCAAGAAACATTTCAATTCAAGGAATTTGAAAAATGGTTGAGAATTGAGGTAGCTATGGCCACTTTGGTAAATGACCACAGACACACGGACAGATGGACAGACGGACGGACACACAGACACTTGTTCGGGAAGTGATTCTGTGTAAATGTGTATGAGTAGAAGTTTTTTCTGATGCTACGTTCCAACTCTCGATTTTAGGACGATTCCAATGCTTCCATTTACTCTGTAAATATGGAAATGAAAAATTCATTTTGAATGTTTTAAATGGTATTGGGTATTTTGCTGAATTCGGATGTTGAAGGTGGGCAGTTAGGTGAGCTTCTTGATAAGGTAAAAACAAATTTTTTTTCGTAACATTTAATAATATTTTGCAAAGTGTAGGTATATGTCCGAAAAACATCCAGACTTCTTTTTTTCCAGTCCCTCACCTCTTAACAGACCATCAAAAGCCAAATTGCATTAAATTTGCTTTTTCGGACACAATATGAATATTCATCGTAACTTTTTCGAGAATTATCATGCTAGAGGATGTACTCAATATGAGACAGAAAAAATTGGTTAACAATCGAAAATTTGAAACTTGAGAAAATGGAAGTCAAATTTCCCCACTTTTGGAGAATCACCCATTTACACAACTGTGGAAGATTGAAATTAGTATATTCTAGTCAACTGACCTGGCAAAACAAAAACCAAGAGTTTCCTCCTGAAGAAGGTCCCAAAGGCTTTTAAATTCCCCAATGCCAATCAGAAAGCACCTGATTTGCCTATGATCTTTAAAAAACAGTTCTTCCGACCTCCACGCTAAAAATGATTGTCTTTTATTTGCTCGTTGCCCAACACCGTCCGTGTGACTCGCCCTTCCTCTGCCGCCCCCGGTGCCGCCCCCAGATCTGACAACAGAGCCACCTCGTAGGCCGTCCGTCTCTCTCCGTATCGCTATCGCCGCCGTCTCCCTCTCGCTCCCTCCCCCGGGCTGCGGGCCGCCTCCGCCTTTACTCATCCGCTCACTTTCTATAAGGAAAGATTTATAAAAACCAATAAGGCCGGGCCCCTGTCAGATCCCTTCACATAAATCTACCCTTCCAAGTTCGGTGCCTTTCCTCTCGCAAACTCTCCTAAGAGAAGTCTGGCTGCTCCCCTAACTTTGTTCAACCCTCGGCCCCCTTGATCCCTCGTATTTCTCTCTCGTCAACGTGTTAAAGGGAGAAAGAATGAAAAATCTGAGGAAGAAAGAGACACAACAGTCAGCCCTCAACAGTCTCTCCGCAATTAGCGCTACTTTTTTCACCCCCATCCCTCTTCCCACCTCAAAGTCTCCCTCTGGTCGTGCCACCCTCTTAATTTGTGCTCCGGGTGTTTAACGTTCCCGAATTACTGCTTTTATTCCGACGCGAAAAAAACGATGTAAATGAAAAACTGCGGCGAATGGGAGGAATGAAAAAACAGGTACGCTCGTACCTAGAGCCGCATGAGATATTAATAGGGGTGAAAGAGCGGTAGTAAAAAACTGGAAATTCATCGGGAGTTGTCAGGACGAATGAAAAAGTTACAGCTTTTGATTCTCATTTTTCTAGGTTGGTAGAAAACGCCACTAGCTCAGGTTGTTGAATTTCAACTTTTCGACAACTACGAGTCAATTTTGGGTTTGGTAGAAATTTGCTCAGATTCGAGATTTTTTGTGCAATGGCGTTATTCCTATCAGAGTTGGGAATAATCATATGAATACGAACACAAATACAAGCGTTAACTTTGAGATTATATGAATTAAGCTATAATTTTGTTATGATTACATTTACAATCATAATCACCGAATATCATAGCGTAGTGCGAATATCATAACGGTCGTAATCGCAATATACGTTATGATTACGATTATATTGTTATTTACAAACTCGACTCACAAACTCAACCCACAAACTCAAAGTAGGTACAAACTTTACCCAAAAACTCAACTCACAAACTCAACCTAATAACGCTTAACACAAACTCAACTCACAACCTCAATCCGCAAACTGAACTCATGAACTCAGCTCACTAACTCAGCTCGCAAACTCAACTCCAACTCAAACTCAGCTTACTAACCCAACTCACAAACTCAACTCACAAAGCCAAGTTACAAACTCAACACACAAAGTCAACCTAGAAACTCAAATTACAAACTAAACCCTCAAAATCAACCCACAAAATCAACTTACAAACTCAACTCACACAATCCACCCACAAACTCTACTCACAATCTCAACTCTCAAACTCAACTTACAAACTCAACTCACAAACTCAACCCAATAACGCAACACACAAACTCAACTAACAACCTCAACCCACAAACTCTGCTCACTAGCTCAGCTCACAAACTCAACTCCAACTCAAACTCAACTCACTAACTCAACCCCCAAAGTCAAGTTACAAACTCAACCCTAAACCTTAAACTACAAACTCAACTTAAAAACTCAACACGGAAACTCAACTCACACACAAACTCAACTTAAGAACTCAACTAAGAAACTCAACTCAGAAACTTCACCCACAAACTCAACCCAGAAACTCTACTCACAAACTCAGCTCACAACCTCAACCCACAAAATCAACTCACTAACTCAGCTCACAAACTCAACTCTAACTCAAACTTTACTTAAATATTCAACTTACTAACCCAACTCGAAAACTCAAGTTACAAACTCAACTTAACTCAATTCACAAACTAAACCCTCAAACCCAACCCACAAAACTCAACTCCCACACTACACCCAAAAACTCAACACACAATCTCAACTCTCAAACTCAATTTACAAACTCAGCCCTAAACCTCTTCCCACAAACTCAACTTAAAAACTCAACACGCAAATTCAACTCACACACTCCACCCACAAACTCAACTAAGAAACTCTGCTCACAAACTTCACCCACAAACTCAACCCAGAAACTCAACTCACAAACTCAGCTCACAACCCAACTCAAACTCAGATCAAAAACTCTGCTCCCGCATTTTTAAAGCTAAAATTTTTATTTTTTTATTTTTTATTTTTATTTTTACGATATTTTTGGTTTTTCATACTTCGGACCGAAGATTCCGTCTTCCAATGGTTCAAGTAGCTTCTGAACTGTAGGGCTTCATCTGGTGGTCAATAAACGGGCATTATAAAGCCACTCTCCTGCCGCATATTGAACGGGCGGGTTCCATAAAATGAAGGTCTCATCGCGCGTACTCCGGTTGAAATAGATTATCTCATATCTCTTCGGGAATTCCATTCACAAGGGAAAGAAAGCAAATTTTTATCATACCTTCTATTAAATGGACCTTATTGTGCTTGGCATTTACAAAATTCCTGCGCGAAACTCGTTTCGTCATTCGGATTCGAGGAATGGAAGCGAGTGTCACAAAAGTGAATTCGTATTGAAAAGGGTAACGGATCTAATTTTACGTAAAGTACGGAAAAAGGCTAGATCCACAGGTCGTAATGGAATCGCAAGAATAGGCCGAATCAGTACTTTCCGTCTTCGTTCAACCTTTATACGTCAGCAGGGCTTTCCGTCTTCGTTCCACCCTTACTTGGAGTCTCTTTCAGCGCCCGAATTCACCCCGAACCATTTACCCCACAAATTCACCTCTACAACCGTTCATCCCCACAAACATCCACCAGATAGGGCCGTAGTATACAGTTTCGCGTGTCTCGTGGTGGTTTCGTCTCCATCGTCTCGGCAGGGACCTTTAGTCGGGCGCTGTATTTTATTTCCTTCCCATTTACATTAATTACGAGAAGGAAACCCTTCTAATGGAAAAAAGAGACATAAATGGGCGTCCGATAAGGTTGAATTTATTTACGAAAAACGGCCCTTTTCGTTTGAGAGACGTCGGTTCTAGTTTTTAGCATCAATACGCGTTTTCAAGTGGCATGAGTCCTCTGGGAATTCAAAATTTCTTAGTTTAGTAAATCGGTTCAATTGTATGAATAGCGAAATGGAAGAAAACTATTCAAGAGTCAACTTCACGCATAATATCTACATATTATCAAAACAAACATATGTGTCGTGTAGTTGCAAACCCGGCCATCTCCAAAATGCAAAATTTTTCAAAAAAGGCGATTTTTTGTCATGCTGAACTAGATAGACCCTAAAACCATTCTTTTTGCCTTCAAGGGCACATAAGGGCTGAGTGTTTGAAAACATATTCTTGAATGGCTTGGGCATGTGAAGGGGGGGAGTTATTCACAATCTTATCTTGGATTTGGCCGTTTTTGAAACTCATTCTGGAGTTGGCCGTTTTTGCAGCAAAATCAAACTGAGGTTTTGCTGAATTGGATGTTTCAAAAACGGCCAAATCCAAGATAATCCAAGAATATGTTTTCAAACACTCAGCCCTAATGTGACCTAATGTGGCAAAAATAATGTTTTTACAGTCTATCTAGTTCAGCGTGGCAAAAAATCACCTTTTTTGAAAAATTTTGCATTTTGGAGATGGCCGGGTTTGCAACTACAAGACACAATTCTGCAACTCTCACGGGTTTGGAGATGGCCGGCTATGAAACTCATGAAAAAGTGGATTTGGCCGTTTCTGCAGCACATCATGATTTTCAAACGCTTGTCCAACAGGGATTCGGCTAGTTTTACCATGGTTTCATAGTTCCGATCCATGGATCATGTGTATTAAGACTAAGGAAGCAGAAAAAACGCGTTTCCGAAAATTAAGGAGTTGGCCGGTTTTGCAACTACACGACACATATAGGAAATCATTTTTGGCTTGATTGTAATACGGCCCAAATAAAACCACGAGCAAGTAGGTACGTAAATCACAAAACTAGATAAAAAATAAAATAAATAAAAATTTCGGAATCGGAATATCTACGACAACGGTTTTTATAACTTGTCAACGAAGACCTGAAACTGATTGACCGATATTGGAACAGGCGTAAAAAATTATAGCCTAATATCCCGGACAATAAATCAGCACTGTATCTTCTCCCTCCCCGATCGTTTTTCTAACTGATAGCACTCTAGAAATAACTGAATAAATTGAAAAGTGAATGAATACAAAATTAAGCTGTAGATATTAATAATTTAAGTTATAATATAATATTTATTACAATATGTTAATTTAGATAATTAAATTGGAAATAACATCAAAGGAGAGCCGCACGGCCGAAAGCGCTCGAATGAATTGAGCGTGGGTAGGTATTCGATTTCTTCCAATTTTTCTAACCGGAGTATTGAACACCGCTGATTTAAAACCCTTGTCACCCCTAACCTATTTTATTACTGAGATTGATGAACTATTGCCGAATTTCTGCTTGACAATCAATTCCAACTTTAGCGGCATTCAGACTTGGCGATAAACGAACGGGCGAACTATGGCGAGGGGAGAGCAACACGCAAGGGCGAAGGAGTGAAGGGAATGCACCCATGGACGGGAGGAGCAGTGGGTGGAAAACAGCGCAGGATTCACACTCATCCGTGTTCGAAAAGCCGTACCTATTTTTTAGGTAGGCACTGCCTCTTTGTGATTTCGGACTTGGAATTTATAAATTACCAAAAAGCTTCACGTCAATGAAAAACTCTTCCGACATTGTCAAGTCAATATACTCAATACTTGACAGTTTTTTATAGTTATCCCAGGATGAATTAACTAGGTATATTTTGAATTTCATCAAAAAATTTCAGCTCAAAAAACCAGGTTACCTTTTTCCTGAGACTTTCAGCTTCTCAAGATATGAGAGCATCGGCCTGATGACAAAAATTTGCGCAAGGAGCTATGGGGTATCAAATGTGTGAACAAAAAAGCCGCATGGTGAATTACCTGCCTTTGAATAAAAAAATAGAAAACAGGGTGTACCTGGTTGTTTTGATCCTGAAATTTGATCCTTTCAGGTTGCAGCATTCCAGTTGCTTCACCATAAATTTGCTTCGGACAAATTTTCGTCCCGGAACTTCAATTCCCCGGTTGCTTGTGAATCGGCCCCAAGATGAGGTTCCGCAACACCCCGAGACTGTTCCGCTTGGCTATTATTCCTTGCTGTCCTTTTCCGCATTCCGCCCCCTTCTTCACCAGGGGGTGGTTTCAAGCAGCTTTCTTCCTTCCCAACCCTACAACCCCGTCCAATAAAGATGGTAATCCGCTCTCTGAAACAACCCTTAGTAGTAATGTCGAAAAGTTGGTTTCACTTCCCTGGCTTCCCTCTAGTTACATTTCGAAAGAGACCTCTTACCTGCGAGAAATCTCCCCGACAAATTATTTTTCTCCAACCTTATTACCACTGCAAGGTTACTTTCATAGTACAGCCACAGCATTCTTGCAGAAAATAGGTCAACGAGTAAAGACTAATATTCTTTAAATTTTGTATCTTCTTTTACCAGGGCCATACGTAAAATGTTGGTTTGTAGTGAAGGATTATCTGATTTCAGGCCCATACCCTCCCCCCAAAATCTCAAGGAATTCCTTCACTTTATTAGGTACCTACTACGATCATGACATAATATGTCACATGAAAAATATTATTTTCATTATCCAACTGTCAAATGTAAACCCACAATGAAGAAGGAACACATAGTCAAACTCACTATGAACAGAAAATCAAACTCATACTGAAATTCGAAGTCAAACTCACATTGCAACAGAAACTCGAATACTTTGTCAAACTCGAAGTCAAACTCACAATGAAACCGAAACTCAAACTCATAATCAAATTCGAAGTCAAACTCACAATGAACCATAAACTTATAATCAAAATCGAAGTCAAACTCACAATGAAACCGAAACTCAAACTCATAATCGAAATCGAAGTCAAACTCACAATGAAACCGAAACTCAAACTCATACTTAAATTCGAAGTCAAACTCACATTGCAACACAAACTAAAACTAATACTTAACTTCAAAGTCAAACTCACAATGAAACAGAAACTCAAACTCGTAATCGAAATCGAAGTCAATCGCACAATGAAGCAGAAACTCAAATTCATTATCAAACTTGAACGCAAACTCACAATCGAAATCGAAGTCAAACTCACAACGAAACCGAAACTCAAACTCATATTTAACTTCATTGTGAATCACAAACTTCGAGTTTGAGAGTCTGCTTCATTGTGAGTTTGACTTCGATTTCGATTACGAGTTTGAGTTTCGGTTTCATTGTGAGTTTGACTTCGATTTCGATTATGAGTTTGAGTTTCGGTTTCATTGTGGGGTTGACATTGAAGTTAAGTATGAGTTTTAGTTTTTGTTGCAATGTGAGCTTGACTTCGAGTTTGAGTTGTTAGAAAAGGTATTTTCCCTGCTTTACTTAGCTTATCTGTAACGCTTTCCTAGTACCACGGCTAAGTCGGTAGTGGGTCTCACTGACTCCTGGGCAACGTCGCTCAAAGCTAGATTACTACTCCTTGAATATGGGCGCCACTCCTCAACAAATATCAGGCCTCCTTCTCAAAAGCTGAGGAGTACTTAGGAGAAGGGTAAAACTAAATCCTTGGTCAAATTAATAGGTACTAGGGAGACCAAATGAAGAACTCGTCACTTTAACGCTTTTTATTGCCTGTGGCCTTCTTATCTCCTAGCCCTACCAATCCCTATGCCACCTCAGTGCCACTAGCCGGAGAAAACCTAGCCTTATACTATAATGAAGTCGTGATGTCGGCTGACGGCGCACTCTCGGTGGCGGGTAAAGGAACGCAAACGTGAGAGAGACTCAAGCCCTGCCAAGAAACCCCTAGGCAGAAGTAATAAAATTCTTATTAGAGAGCTTATTAAATATTATGGAACGGACTTACTCGACGTCAGGCAGACTGTCAACAAGTTTATAACACGTTTCTCTATGGAGCCGCTTGGCCATAATTCTCACCATTCATGAGGTTTCCAATATACAAAGGGCGATTGAGAAGATTGTAGGGACGGTAGGTCCGATCCTGTAAGCGTGAGCGATTAACAGGTTGTGAAGAAAAGGGGCAAGATGCCAACAAGACGAACCGCTAAACTAGCTTAGTTACTTATGCTGCCTGCTCAAGGTTACAGTAACGATAGGTGAAGAATGATTTAGTAATAAATACCTGTGCACGGATTTCAGCACAACAAACGTCACGAAACAGAAAATGAGAAAAAATATAGATGAATATAGGTGACAGAATAGGCAAGCGCCGATATAATCTTGAGTTGGAATTATAGAAAAATCTATCTGCAACACATAAAAGCTGGCTCCCAGCACGCCAAGGGATCTCCACCTCTTGGTGGGTAATACATCAATAAGGGAAGTAGGTACAATCCCGACAGGATCCTACTGCTAGTGGCAGGCTGAGGGGCGCGACCGGCTGGCCCTTGGCTAGCCAGACAAGTCGTCACAGGCTGCAGGAGTGAGGTTCACACATTGGCCACCCTACACCTTCTGCCCGTCCGGTGAATTCAAGTTACAACGTAACATTGCCCCATTAGTTAAAAAAAAAACAGGAAAAAAAAAAGAATTAAGCCCCGCGACAGTGGGAGCATCAGGAGGGATGTGGCTTCAAATCCTTGGTGTGCCAGATGCCGAGATCGTCGCCATCCTCCCCAGCGAGTTGGTATGCCAGATCCGAGAGCTTCCGGACGACCTTGCATCGGACGAACTTTGGGGCGAGTTTGCTGGTGAAGTAGTTAGACTTATCAGACAGAACCATGTTCTTCTTCCAGACGGTGTCACCCTCCTGATATGTCACTGGTCGACGGCGTAAGTTGTATGTCTTCTGGCTGCCCTCGTATGCTTTATCCAGAGCTTGCTTAACCTTGGCGTACACGTCGGGCAATCTGCTGAGCTGGTTTGCCCAGATGGTCCGATCTACGGCGACAGGGACGACATTTGGGTCGGTCTGTAGTTTGCCATCGTGGTCAGTACCCAGCCGTTTTGGCTCCCTTCCGAAGTTCAGGTACGCAGGTGAGTACCCTGTGACTTGATGGACGGCCGTGCGGAGAGCGAATCCGATCTTATGAATTTCCTTATCCCATGAACGCTGGCTACCGCGAATGTAACTGCGGATCGCTGTCTTTACGACTCGGTTGACTCGCTCAGTTGGGTTCGCCTGGGGGTGGTAGTTTGCTGTCCGCCATACGTTGACTCCATATTCAGTCATCTTGCTAGTGAAGACTTGGCTTCGAAATCGGGTGTCGTTGTCGCAAATAATGGTTTGTGGGGGGCCATGGATTAGGAATACCTGTTCCTCAAGAAACTTGACAATAGGGGCCGCAGTACTTGATCTCATGGGGTGAAGCAAGCTGTACTTTGTGAAGTAGTCGGTGGCCACGAGAATATATTGGTTCTGTGACGACGATCTGGGCAGGGGTCCCATAAGGTCGATGCATACCACCTGCCACGGTTCAGAGACCTGTTTCTGGGCCCCGAACAGTCCCGCTTTGGACTCTTGCACTGGCTTCTGTGCGAGGCACACGTTGCAGTGAGCCACATATCTGCTGATGTCTTTACTCATCCCTGGCCAGTAGAAGCTTTTCTTGATCCGTTCCAACGTTTTCCGTACCCCTAGATGGGCCGCCCTAGGATCATCGTGGTGCGCCTTCATCAAAGCTTGCCGTTCTGGTTTGGCGACGACTTCCTTCCATGGATCCTCTGTGCCCAGCAGGTCTTTGGGGCAGCGCACTTTCCTAAACAGTTTTCCGCTATCCGCGATTTTCCACAGCGGGTACTTCGATGGGCTCTGCTGCACCTGGGCCACCATTTTGTCCCACCACTGGTCGGTTTGCGGTGTGCTGTTGGTGGTGGTTAGGATGGCGTCGCAGTCCTCATAAGCTCTTGACAACGCGTCGGCTACGACATTTGATTTCCCAGGCCGATGCTTGATGACTAGGTCGAACTGCTGCATTCGTAGGGCCCATCTCGCCAGTCGCCCGTGCGGATCTTTCAAATTCTGAAGCCACGTCAGAGCGGAGTGATCGGTTAAAACCTGTACTGTAGTACCCTCGAAGTAGGCCCTGAATTTTTCCAGCCCGTAAATTACCGCCAGACACTCCAATTCTGTGGCAGAATACTTTTTTTCGTTCCTCGTTAGGCTTCGGCTTGCATAAGCCAGTGGTTTTTCGATACCCTCTGTCTCCTGGCAGAGTACGGCTCCCAACCCAGAACCGCTTGCGTCCGTCCGAATGATGAATGGCATAGTGAAGTCAGGGCAGGTCATGATTGGGGCAGAGATTAATTTTTCCTTCAGCTTCACAAATGCATCTTCTTGCTTGTCTCCCCACGTCCATGGGTTATTCTTCCTGAGGAGAGTATTCAATGGATCAACCACCGTTGAGAAACCCTCGACGAACCTTCGATACCAGGAAGCCACTCCCAGAAACCTCCTCAACTGCTTCACCGTTTTG
Organism: Nesidiocoris tenuis; assembly: GCA_036186465.1. NCBI lineage: Eukaryota > Metazoa > Arthropoda > Insecta > Hemiptera > Miridae > Nesidiocoris > Nesidiocoris tenuis. The sequence goes on from AP028912.1 coordinate 14,996,464, forward strand.
GGTCGTGGGAAGTCAACAATAGCCTCGACCTTTGCCGGATCCACGTGCAGCCCGTTATGGTCGACCACATAGCCCAAGTAGGAAAGGCTAGTTCGGCAGAACTGGCTTTTCTCCCAGTTCAGCGTCAGTCCCGCCTCCGATAATTTGGAGAGGACTCTCTCCAGGATTCTGAGATGTGTCTCGAAGTCTGCAGTGGCGATGACGATGTCATCCAGGTAAACAAAGGCCTGACCTTCCAATTCTGGCCCGATCAGGGAATCCGCTAGGCGCTGCCATGTAGCTGGAGAATTCACCAATCCAAATGGCATCCGTAGGAACTCAAACAGCCCCCTACCAGGAACAGTGAAAGCCGTTTTTGCTATGCTTGACTCAGAGATCTTGATCTGCCAAAAGGCGCTCTTGATGTCAAGGGATGAGAGGAACTTTGCGTTTCGTAGCTGGTCCAGGATCTGCTCCACTAGAGGGAGGGGGTACGAATCCTTCACGGTGATTGAGTTGAGCAAGCGGTAGTCCACGCAAAACCTGTGGCTCCCATCTTTTTTCTTTGAGATCACCACGGGTGATGACCATGGGCTGAGGGACGGTCGCACTATCCCGTTTGCTAACATTTCATCGAGTTCCCTATTCATTATCTCCAGCATAGCTGGAGATCGCCTCACGTATCGCTGTTTAACGGGACGGTGGCTGCCGGTGTCAATAACGTGCTCTACCCCTTTGGCTAAACCGATCTTGGGCACCTCGACGGAAGAAAATCGTTGGAGGAGTTCGTCGAGGTGGCGCTTTTGGGACTCCCTGAGTTCGTGCCTGCTGACGACTGACGTCTCGGTTGAAGCCGATGCCAGGTCTGCCATCTGGCCAATACGCCATTCCCTGCCAGTGGCCCCTAGACGAATTTTGAATGCCTTCCAAAAGTCGACTCCAAGGATAATATCGCTCTTGATTCCTGGGACAACAATCGCGTTCACAAGCTTCAATGTTTGCCCCAACTGTATAGGTAGGACCAGCGAGCCGATAACCTCACATTGCTGGCCATTCGCCACCGACACAGCCGTAGTGGAATCCCTGCGTAGAACGCCTCGATCACCTCCGATCTTACTCCATCCTGAAGCTCCTAGCATGGTCCTGGTGGCTCCTGAATCCAAGAGCCCATGAAACGTCGTTCCAAGAATCTTCACTCCCAGGTAAGGGCGGCAATCCGATCCTTGCTTATGTTCATGGGGCGAGTCCTTGTGGTCGCAGGCGGCAAGGAAGGCACTTACCCGGCCAACCCACTGAACCCAGGACTTATCGTCAATCGATGATTGAGGGGCTTCAGTGAAAGGGGGGCCCAGCCGACCACGCGGGGGCCCCGTACTTAGTTTAAAGGATCGGTATTGCAATGAGGGCATGAAGGGCGGGTCACGTCCGGGGCCCCACACCTCCAGCAGAATATCTTGAGGTCGTTGACGCAGTCCTGGAATCTATGCCCGGATCCCCTGCAGTTCCAACACACTGATGTTGAAGGTCTGTGCTCAACTTGAGGAGAGCCCCGCTTCTGGGGGGAGGGAGTGCCCAACCCAGCCTGCTGACCTGGCCTGGAGGGTCCTGCGGTCACTGCGCACACTCTGGCAGGGTTTGATCCACCGGCTTGGAGCCTCTCAGACCTTGGACGGCCGGCGTACCCTAAATCGGGTTCTTGCAAATTTTTTAGTGGTGGTTCTTCGAATCGTTTTGCCCACAGCTGGCCCATGTGCAGCTTACTAACCACTCCTTCAAGTTGGTCGAGGGTACGGTAGTGTGTGAGGGGCAGGAGGCGAGTATACTCCCGGCGGAGTCTTTGTTCCACTATCCTAACCTGCTGTTCTTCATCAAGTGGCTCAGGCAGGCGGTCAAACAGGGACCTCATCTTAGCTATGTAGATAGCGGGGGTCTCATCTGCTCCCTGGGTACGTCTTCTAATCTCCTCCATGAGCTGATCTCCGTAGTTTGGGTCCAGGAACGTGCGTTTCAGTGAGTTGACCAAATCGTCCCAATTGCTTAAATTGTTCCTCCTAGATCTAAACCATGTCAGCGCCGTACCCTTGAACAGGTCGCCAGCGCTCAGAAAGAGAGCATCTAGGGGCACCCTCCGGGCCACCCTTCGATCATTGACCTCTGCAAGGAAAGACATCAGGCTCTGATTATCGTCTCCAGAGAACGTGAGATTCCATTTGTAGATCTTGTAGTCGCACGATGGGGTTGCCAGGGTAGCTTGGGTCACCGGAAAGCCTCCAGGGTGCGGCGCTGGTCCGGGTTCCCACCAAAACGGCGGCAGGGTGGATTGAGGTAAGTTCATCGACCAGTCGGTCAGCCCAGGGGCAGGTCGGAAGTGCTGGTATCCACGGGGTGTCTCGAGAGGCGTAGCAATGGGGCGACGTGGGTCAACATGGAAACCAAATTGCGACATCCCAGTGCTGCTATAGATCGGCGGTGGGTTCACAGTGCAGGTAGACGCCGTGGGTGCGCAGGGCGCAATTGAAGTGGAAGCAGTACTTGTGGTGGACATCGTAGAGGTTATTGCACTAGTCATCTCGACTTCAGTTGACGGTATAGCACAGCTTTCAACATCTTCGATTAGTTTGGCGAAATCGTGGCAGAGCTTGGCACGTTGATCCTCATCCACGTCTTCAAATGACTGACGGTTCAGGCGGTTATAGTAATGCCACAGTCGGTTCCTCAGCCGCAGAACTTCGTTTCGATCGCCTGCGTTCATACCCTCGACAGCGTCGGTAAGCTCAAGCACCTTGTCAGAACAGACTTCCAGCTCCTCTTTCGGATTAAGCGACCCGACGATTGCCGGACTGGGGCGAAGCAACTCCGCGTAGGCGACGTTTACCCTCTGTCTCAATTCGCCGACGGTGCCGTCTGCAACAAGTCCACGTATGAGGGCCTCGTGCTTCAATTCATCCTTCAACAGCCTGTATACGTCTGGGTTAGCGATGGGGGCCATGATAAACGCCAGCAAATGACAAACGCTGGGAAAATAAAGGGAAAAAAAATAAACCAAAGAAATGGAGAAAAGGTGTTTGGGTGGAGGGTGACCAAAAATACAAAAATGAAAAGAAAGTTGCAACTGAACGAACCCCAGAAAGTCAGCAAATGGGCCCCACGTTGGGCGCCATTGTTAGAAAAGGTATTTTCCCTGCTTTACTTAGCTTATCTGTTACGCTTTCCTAGTACCACGGCTAAGTCGGTAGTGGGTCTCACTGACTCCTGGGCAACGTCGCTCAAAGCTAGATTACTACTCCTTGAATATGGGCGCCACTCCTCAACAAATATCAGGCCTCCTTCTCAAAAGCTGAGGAGTACTTAGGAGAAGGGTAAAACTAAATCCTTGGTCAAATTAATAGGTACTAGGGAGACCAAATGAAGAACTCGTCACTTTAACGCTTTTTATTGCCTGTGGCCTTCTTATCTCCTAGCCCTACCAATCCCTATGCCACCTCAGTGCCACTAGCCGGAGAAAACCTAGCCTTATACTATAATGAAGTCGTGATGTCGGCTGACGGCGCACTCTCGGTGGCGGGTAAAGGAACGCAAACGTGAGAGAGACTCAAGCCCTGCCAAGAAACCCCTAGGCAGAAGTAATAAAATTCTTATTAGAGAGCTTATTAAATATTATGGAACGGACTTACTCGACGTCAGGCAGACTGTCAACAAGTTTATAACACGTTTCTCTATGGAGCCGCTTGGCCATAATTCTCACCATTCATGAGGTTTCCAATATACAAAGGGCGATTGAGAAGATTGTAGGGACGGTAGGTCCGATCCTGTAAGCGTGAGCGATTAACAGGTTGTGAAGAAAAGGGGCAAGATGCCAACAAGACGAACCGCTAAACTAGCTTAGTTACTTATGCTGCCTGCTCAAGGTTACAGTAACGATAGGTGAAGAATGATTTAGTAATAAATACCTGTGCACGGATTTCAGCACAACAAACGTCACGAAACAGAAAATGAGAAAAAATATAGATGAATATAGGTGACAGAATAGGCAAGCGCCGATATAATCTTGAGTTGGAATTATAGAAAAATCTATCTGCAACACATAAAAGCTGGCTCCCAGCACGCCAAGGGATCTCCACCTCTTGGTGGGTAATACATCAATAAGGGAAGTAGGTACAATCCCGACAGGATCCTACTGCTAGTGGCAGGCTGAGGGGCGCGACCGGCTGGCCCTTGGCTAGCCAGACAAGTCGTCACAGGCTGCAGGAGTGAGGTTCACACATTGGCCACCCTACACCTTCTGCCCGTCCGGTGAATTCAAGTTACAACGTAACAGAGTTTTGGTTTCATTGTGAGATTGACTTCGATTTCGATTATGAGTTTGAGTTTCGGTTTCATTGTGGGGTTGACATTGAAGTTAAGTATGGGTTTTAGTTTTTGTTGCAATGTGAGTTTGACTTCGGATTTAAGTATGTGTTTGAGTTTCGGTTTCATTGTGAGTTTGACTTTGAAGTTAAGTATGAGTTTAAGTTTTTGTTGCAATGTGAGCTTGACTTCGAGTTTGAGTTTCTGCTTCATTGTGCGATTGACTTCGATTTCGATTACGAGTTTGAGTTTCTGTTTCATTGTGAATTTGACTTTGAGATTGATTATGAGTTTGAGTTTCGGTTTCATTGTGAGTTTGACTTCGAGTATGAGTTTTAGTTTTTGTGCAATGTGACTTCGAATTTAAGTATGAGTTTGAGTTTCGGTTTCATTGTGAGTTTGACTTCGATTTCGATTATGAGTTTGAGTTTCGGTTTCATTGTGAGTTTGACTTCGATTTCGATTATGAGTTTGAGTTTCGGTTTCATTGTGAGTTTGACTTTGAAGTTAAGTATGAGTTTTAGTTTTAGTTGCAATGTGAGTTTGACTTCGGATTTAAGTAAGAGTTTGAGTTTCTGTTTCATTGTGAATTTGACTTTGAGATTGATTATGAGTTTGAGTTTCGGTTTCATTGTGAGTTTGACTTCGAGTTTGAGTTTCTGATTCATTGTAAGTTTGACTTCGATTTTGATTATGGGTTTCAATTTTTGCTTCATTGTGAGTTTGTCTTCGATTTTGATTAACAGTTCAAGTTTCTGTTTCTTTGTGAGTTTGACTATGAGTTTGAGTTTTTGTCTCATTGAGAGTTTGATTATGAGTCTAGTTTCTTTTTCTCTGTGGGTTTGACCTCGAGGTCGACTATGAGTTTGTCTTTCGGTTTCATTGTGAGTTCAACTTCGAGTTTGATAAAGAATTGGAGTTTCTGTTCTATTGTGAGTTAGGCACCTATGATAATGCCCCTGGATGGGTTTGCTCCAGCATTTATGCACTTCTTGCAAAGGTCACGCTGCATTTTACTTCCTCATCGATAGGCAGTGCAAGCAGGTAAATGAGACAGGCTGATATCGTTCAAGGAACAGCATTCTAATTAGAGGTCTTAATTTTCTATTGAAAGAACAAGGTAAGTGGTAACGTTAGGTGAAAAAGGTACGTAGCGTAAAACCAGCCGTCCCAAGTTTCAAAGCAGAGAAATACTTTTTGCAAAGGATTTCCGTCTTCAAATTCAGACGTTCTGATTCTTCAAGTACCCCGCGCAAATTAATCTACTTTGCCGGAAAATGTTTTCATTCCGCATAGCAAGTAAATATTATGAGTTGCTGGTGTTGCTTTTTCAGACTCTACGGCGTTGAGAAAGTTGTGTTTGAAGCTCTTTTCAGTCGCTTCGAATAAAACAGTACAAAGACTAACGATTTGCATGCATGGCTGCATCTGAACAAACAACGTTAGAAGCCAGACAATATCAGCAATCTCTAGACATTTTGACTAGCCGACTCATCTCTCCTCTCGCACTTTGCCACAATTTCACCCATACACGGCTTACCTCTCCCTCTCTCTCTTTCCAAGACCTGCTCGTCGTCCCTGTCTGTTTCGCACGAATTGCCCTCTCTATCTCTGTTCAAACTCCTCTTGGTAATGGAATGGTAAATGTATTGGAGCGAGAGGGAACATAGGGCCGAAGGGAGGAGCGATAAAGAGAGGAAGCGACGGAGCTTCGGTTGAGTTATACAAGGGCCATGGAGTTGAAGAGAGACTAGAGAGACGAAGCTGCTACACAGTCAATACCGCTCTCTTTAGTAGTTTAGCACAAACCAGCCGGCAAAATCAGAGAGATCCCCTACCCTATCATTCTCGCCCTTGTCTTACCCCAAGCCCTCGTTCAGCTTCCAACATTCATCACTTCCGCAGATCACTTTATTTAAGTAACTAGTTCAATTGAATTACCCTGAACCCTACACTCGGGAAGCACACGAGGGAAAACGATACATGACCAAGGGTTCGAGTGGAATGCAATTATCAAGCGATCGGTGAATTAGTTTGGCACCCTGCAGTGTACAGGACTTTTACATTAATGAATGAGCGGTATTCGCAGTTAACCACAAAGTACATGATCGTGCGAGGATCGGTTGATTAAGGAAATGTACGTAGCAGTGTGATGCAAGGTGTGAAATTGCATTTTCTCTGATACCCCAGCATTATCTTTGGAGGTAAAAAACGTAAATGATGGTTAATTGTGCTAACACAATGAGTTAACACAGTGTTTTTAGTTCTCCAATTTCGATTATTTCCAGAAACCCTGATTGTCATAGATGACGTGGGCCAAATTTTTCATGCCACCGGTGGGAATCGAACCCATAACTCCCGGACAGCGCCTGCAACCAGGCAAACGCTCTAACCACTGGACCAACTCGAACTAAACCCACGCCTTGTGATACCCTATGTGTTGACACAAAACCATAATTTAATGCTGCCTTCCACAAAATCCGAGTAACTCATCCCCAAAGGTGGATACGGTCCATCTCACAGGACCTACTGACTAAATTCTGGTTGATTTATTGTTCGAATGTCAGCGCCATAATGCCGGAAAATCTGTTAAACGGCGCTACCTCCGCAAGCCTCTCATGTGCCAATCTAGACCACCCAATCCCCCTGTACCTAATACTTTGACTCCTTAACCAAACAAATCTTATCTTAAGAGTTTATTAGAAACCGGACAAAGGTTTGTCTCGGATGCGAGGAAGGTTCCCAAGAGAAGTACTACTTTTCGGAGCTTGGCTCACTTCCGGCAAACCATGTTGATTGTAGAGGGTAGCTACCAAAGTGTTCACCATCATAGCGTCGTCGTCCTCTTCCTCATCCCCTTCTCCAAACTCCTCCGACTCATCCCCAGATTCTTCTCCTAATTCTTCTTCCTCTTCTCGCTTGCTGCTTCTTGTCAAGATCATTGCAGTTGTGCAGATGAGCCAAATAAAAAGAACAATCCCTCCAATAGCAGCGAGGCCGATGGCTGAGTACAGAGCGGTATTGTCTCTGAAGGCTCGACTAGTTTTCAGTTTGATCATTGTTTTATTGCATACCGGGGTCCTGTTTGTCGTTGGCAAAGCCTCGTTCGACGCAAGGCCTCTTTGGTTCATAGTTTCCACGACCCGCATGACTCCTCCGAATCCAGGATACCATCTCTGCAGATCGTACAGATGAGGAATGACGTCTTTCATTATCCACTTGTGGAATGCGAAATTGAAACGAACGACGTCGGAGTAGGTGAAGTACGTCGAATGGAGGCACCTCATTGCGAGAATGTAATATTTCGGTATCACGTTGACGGCTCTTTCCGACATCAAGCTGAAGAGAGCATGGTCTCTTAAGGGGATCGCGATCGCACCTGGGTAACCAGGATCGTCCAGGAAGGGCAAGGGAATTTTCGAGAACCCTTTAGCGCAGTAGTTCCACGATTTAGCCGCCAACGGATCTAAGCTTTGCGACTTGTAATTTTGAGTGCCTCCCGGCTTTCCTCCCGGCTCCGACCTTCTGTTGTATGGCGTCACGACAAATGCGTTGCAGGATTCCTCCACGCGACAAATGTGCAGCGGCAAAGGTGTCACTCTTGTTGGGATCTTGGACATGTCACAAGGACCCGCCCAACCGTCGCCATTGGTATCAAGGAAGCCCATGATTCGGCCGAGAAGCTGATGAAAGTTTTTTACAGTGTGATAGTCGACGTTACCAGCGTAGAATGCTTCGTTCAAAACGGGGATGACGACAGAATGGATATAGCCTCCGATGACGTCGTAAAACGCTGTGAAAAACATTCGTACTTTCCTCGGGCCGGCCAACCTCGACCTAAGCGTGTGCTCGGCCCTCTCGAAGAACCTTTGGGAAAGATGGCACCAGGTATTTAAGAAAAATAGCGCAATAATCTTTTCAAACATGAAAAAGAGGAAATGGCAGTACCTACGGGGAGTCGGGAAAAAGGTAATAGTTTCGTCTTTACCTGTACAGCATCTTGAAATTCCTCGGCAACGTTGTGGGCACGAGATTTTGCATGACACGTCTCGTGACCAGCAGCTGGACCTCTGACACACTCCAGCACGGCTTGTTGGTATCCATTTTTGAAAAGATGACCGTCCTCACGTTCAGCATACACTCTGGTATGCGGATGACTTCGGTAGCAGGGGTCGAAGGCAGAAGTCGAGGAAGGCATTGCCACGCTGAACTGAGTGCCAATAGGGGTAAAAAGCAGACTAGCGCAGAGAGATATTTGCTTGAACTCATCCAGCGAATTTAGCGATCGGCTCTCCGTCGAGGACTCACGTAGCTTTTGAAGTGCAAACGTGGTGGCCCGCCGAGTATGGAAAATTGATGTTGGCCCAAAAGGACCTAATTTGCTCGGTCGACAGCCAATTCAAATGGAAGCTTTGGATTCGCACTGACAGAATGAAGCACAGCATCGGAATAAACAAGCTCATCTGCATGACTACTGTTGGGATTGTGGACGCCTCCAACTATAGTGATAGACCTACTAGTAACATCCAAAATGGGGAACAAAATGTTTCCAATTCGAGGCTGCCACCTTCTACATGTTAGAACTTCGCTATCAAGATGAACACATCAATTTGCATGTTCCTCGGTTAAATCTGTCCTAAAGATAAATAAATTATTGTCCAGAATTCAACGTTAGCGTTCCATACTGAATTAACCCCGATTCGGTTCCGTGTTCATGCAAGGAAGCCTGATAAGGCATACCTATCTATAAAGGAGACTTTGAAAAAATAATTCGGGGTAATCTGGGTAAAAGCGATGAAAGGATTGAACCAACAAAAAGTGTATCATTTTCATACGAGGAAACACCGACCTTTTTCCCCCCTGCGGTAAAAATGGAGCAACTGCAGAAAATCATCTATATATACGAAGATTACTTTAGTTCCGTTTTCACGTCCAACGGTCAATACCACAGAGTATAAAAAACGAGAGAGGTAATACATTTTCCGAGAGAAGGGTATATGAGTGAAAAAGAGCTTCGCAAGGGTAAGAAAGATCAGTAAAAGGGGGTGGTTTTGCAGAGCGTGATAGAGACGGCGGTGGAAGTGGGATACATTCCATTAAGGGGAAGTGAGGGCGGCATTGATCCATCCATCCGCCCCGACCTACCCTCATACCCTGTCCACGTACCTCGTCCCCTGCTCGTTCTCTTTCCAACCTTCAACCTCGAGTTCTCGACTCGAAGCTTCTCTCTGCTAACCAGTTCGGCGTTCAGGGTTGAAAGAGCGAGCGAGAGGGAAACGGAGTCAGGGACAGGGCACCATCCTCTTCTACGGGTGGATCTCCTTCTCCGACCCAACTTCTTTTGCGCCCACACTGTCAGCATACACTTCCTGTAACGACTACACGGACAACTCACACATCCAACTTCTCCGTTCTCGTATACAACCCCTCATACCCTGTTCCGTATCTTCTCTGTGTATTGTGTTTATACCCCCTCAATCACCGTCTTCTACCTTTATAGGGTAATCTCGACGAAGCCTTCTACGCTAGTGTGCCTGCTCTCTGGAGAGGATCGACCCTCGGGTCGGCGGATCATTGCTTCCTTTTCAATACGTTTTCGAATATATCACGCTGGATATGGGAACGGCAATACTTTTCCGAATTCGGGACCTGCGGGGGGGGGGGGTCTTATCGTTCTTTACAAAGTAAATACGCGCGTGTATCACGATATTCTCTACGGTGGCTCAATTTGATGCAGGCGGTAAATGCCCTCACATCCAGACTTCATTAGATAAAATGACGCGTTCAAGAGAGAAGGAAGAAAGAATTTTTTTTCATTATTCAGTAATAAACCATTGTAATCTCTCAAAAAAAAATTTTACACCCCCTGATATTTTCATGGTTTACGTTTCAAAGGGTGAAAAATCCGAATCTGCAATAAAAATCCGCGTCCGTCCGCCGTAATCACTTTTTCACTGAAACGGCTGGAGAATTTTACTTCCTTAATTACGGAGTGGGGATATTGTAATTGTCCTTGTACTTGTCAGTGGTCATTTACAAAAATGGCCATAGGTACCTAGCTTCCTCTATTCTTAACCTTTTTCAAATCACCTGAACTGCAATGTGTGTCTTGGCAAGACCTATCACCCAGTTTAACCGGAACGCGATGAACACCTTTGGATGAGCTTGAAACGTTAGGTGTTCACGCTTGCAGAGCTATGTTTGTAGCACGATTCATCAGTTTCATGAACCGCGCCAAAGAATTCGTCTCCAATTTGTGCTCCAATTGGAAACTGTCATTCTTTCTAGACTTTTTTCTTCGGCGTAATTCCCCTTTTGTTGCGGCCGCAGTCTGCAGAAACTCTCAACAATAAGGTGACGGATGGAAAGAAGAAAGCAAAATGCGGTAAACGTTTGAAAGCGGATGGAGGGGGAGAAACTGCCGGGAAAAAGAGGAAGCGAGTAGAAAATATTAGTGGCTGCGCGCAAGTTTACGGTCGATAGGACATGTTCTACGGTCTTCTACCAGCACCAGTTCCAGCGCCAGTTCCAGGCTCAAACGCTTCCCTTCTCGGAACCTTTTGGTCTCTTTCTCGTTCCCTCTCTTGCTTAATATTCATGAGACGGAAAAGGAAGGAGTGGAGCCGAGGAGTCGGAGCGAAGTGAGGCCGTTTTAGGGGCTGAGGAGAAGCCAGGCTTGTACGGCGCTTGGTATATTAGAGGATGAAGAAGAGAGTCCGTCGTAGGAGTTGGAAGCTGCCAGGACCAGGCGACGGGTGGAGGACGTTAAAAGAAAGACAAAAAAAAACCCACTCCAAAGCCCATCAAGTAAACATTGTCCCCTTTCATGAGGGACAACTTGTGATTTTATCACGACGCCCTTCAGGCGCTTCCCTTCCTCGACCTTCCAGAGGGGAAAAGTTATTAAACAATAAATTAAGCCCTTCGTCATCACCCTAGCGAACAAATCAGCTTTCCATTCGCCACCCCTAGATTTCCATAGACCGTAACTTACTAATCCCTGTCGTGTTTGAATATTGCAGGAAGTCGTTAGATTAATGGGAATAACGACGCTGCGAAAGTCGGGCGGTGAAATGGTTGATCGATAATTCGGAGTAAGGGAGAGGAAATAGGCATATAAATACTGTGATATAGATACTTGAAGGCTGTTCCGTATTTAGCCATGAAACGAGTTATTATTCTCGTGCGATTAGTTTTTGGAATTTAGCCCTCTACCTTTTTACTTCACGTTTGTTTCAATTTGTAGAATTCGAATTCTTCGGGCGACGTGTTACGATGGATCCTTGAGGACAGTGTTTGAGTTCACAATAAATTAGGTATAAAATTGTGTTACTACAAAACATTTTCAACTTAAATAGATTTTTTTCTGCAGTTTCAATCAATGATTATTTCTTAGATAAACTTGGAAAAATTATGAATGACATGCCCCTATGCGTTATCAGACCAAAAATTGCAATAAGGGTGGGTCATAAATCCACCCAATACAATTTATTGATTGCATAGGCAAATTGTAGGTTTTTTGTTCAGTGAGATGAGTTTATCATAAGATTGGATAATCGATATTAGTTTTATAGAATAGGATCAAAGACTGTTTAATTGTGGTGACCCATTATGGACCAAACGTTTCATGCCACCAGTGGGATACGAACCCGCAACCCAGAGCAGCTATGCGGTCCGACTCTGACATTGTAAACACGAGTCCCAATTGTCAGCAATGAGAATTGGGTTAAACCCCAAAATTGACCTACTCGTATATCATAGGCACTACAATAACGCCCGCAGTGTACAACCATAATTTCATATCAGCGTAAGTAGGGGGTTTCTGAGGGTACGGCGACAATTTCTGCAACTTTCGGGAAAAAGGTGTGGTAAACAATCCCATTTTTGAGGGAAAAAAGGGGGAAATGAGGGAATAGATTCCTTGTATTAATTTGTGTTTCGAACATGGAGTGAAACACTCAAGAAGGGCGTAAACAAGACAATACTCAGCATGCGTATGTTTATTAAAGATGGCACTAGTAGAACTATCGCTGTTCAGATGAATAAACAATGAAAACGGTAATGTTCCGCTGTGCCACGCGAGAATCGATAGTAAAAGCCGTGTGTAACAGTTTAAATAAGTAAGTACTTTCCACCTGCTTAGCGGGCGGGTAAGTAGTAGAAGCCACAAGGGAGGCGGCCGGGAGGTGGATGGTTTTCGGGGTGGCTCGGGGGGTGGAAGCCTCACCAGTTGATTACCGAGAGAGCTGTAAAGTGAGACCTCAACCAAACATCTGTGCTCCCCCAGTATCGACCCCTTTACCCGCCCCCGCCAAACACAACCCCGGAAACAGCGGAGGTGGTACAGAAGGCGGGTAAACTATCTTGTATTCGCCTACCGACTCACGGTTGTGCGGAACATTGGCGAGCATAAGGGACGTTCACACTGTCCGGCCGAGGTCAATTTCTCCCCACTGACAGTCATTTTTTGCCAGAAACATTTTTTCACCTTGGGGTACATTTTTATTGATTGTTTATTCGACCAGTGGTCCGTAACATTTTGACGGCGTCAGAGCAAATGACCCTATCGTCATTTTTGCCAAAAATGAGTTATGCATATAATTGGAAACCTCTCTCCAGCACGGATTCAATGAAATTTGAAGTTCCATCGCAATTCCAATAGGATGTGTGAAATTCACGTTTTAGATACTACCGCAAGTGCGATTTTATCACACTGTTTTTATCGTATTTTTCAAAGTTCTTTCCATCCTTGACAACCAGGGTTTTGTCTTTCCTGAAAAGTGACCAAAATGACGGTAGGGGGTGTTGCTCTGACTCCCGCCATTTGACACGTAAATATGTCGATACGTAAATTTTTGAACCAGAGCAATTTGACTTTGACTAATTTGGTGGCTACATTGATCAAAAATGCCGAAAAACACAACCTACCTGAATCCAAAATACGCTCAGTTACCGGAATATAAAACATATCCACGCATACTGCAAGGTAAAACAAGGATTTACTTTTTTCAAGGCCAACAACGCTCAAATTGGTTCATTTCTTTGGCCAGAAAGAAATATTTAAAAAGAACACTAAAAGTGCTAATATATTGGAAGTACTGTGACTAATTTGAATTCCGGCTAAACAGGGTGATAGGTCTTGCCAAGACGATCATTTCAGGTCAAGAAATTCTAAAAAAGATTAAGAATTGAGGAAGCTATGGCCACAAACGGTCATACGGAAGCTCAGACACATGTTCGGAATGAATATTTTGTTGTAGTTGTTTTGCGTTTTTGTGACATCTATGATAGATCATCGATCATCGGAAAACGCTCCTAAAGACGGCTGAGCTGTCGAAAGCGCCAGAGCATTTATCTAGAGGAAATCGTCCTTTTATTCTTGCCCTCGTCGAATGATTTTCATCTGTAGGTAAGTTACCTGTTCTAGAACTTTTATTAGCTTTTATCTATAAGCAATAAATTGCAGCTGCTATTAGTTCGCTTCTCTTTTTTCGGCCCTACAATGTTGCAATACGAATTTCTCTCGCCAATGTGAATCTCACTTGACTTCGGCGACCCTCCAAAAAGCTGACGGTTCGGGGGGTGGCGGTTGAGGCTGACACTCAACCCTCCCCACTCCCCCAGCCTCCGCCTCCAAATTCGAACAATGATCTCCCCGTGTGATCCGCCCTCCGTATTCACCCACCCACGAGCCACTGTCGCCTTATTCGCCACCACGCACCTTATTCATAACCTCCACCTCACCCCCTCACGCCTCCGTGTTTATTAAACCACCGCATCAACGCATATAAAATTCCCTGGAGGTGACAGTTCCCCCTTTTATCCTTCGAATTGGGAATTAATTCATTTATTAGCATCGTGATTAGGATATTCATTGCACAGATAAATATTGACTGAACCCAAGGTAGGTATTATTCGCTTTTTGAAGAATGAGCCGTAATGCGCAATAAAATCTTCGAAAAAATTAATGAATGTCTCAATAAAATCAACCGCATGTGAGTGAATAATTTTAAATTAAATATGATCGACGAACCGCAGTCATAGAGCTGAAACTATGTAGGTACTTCAAAATTACGATGCAAAACCAAATCTTGCTAGTATGCTGGAAATCCTAAAATTTTTAGAAATTAGAAACTAGTTTAGAAATTAGACTACCTAGTGGTCTGCACACCTCCGAAAATGTTCATGACAAAACCGGTGTGTCCGAGCAGTCATCTTTTGTCAGTGGTTGCAGGTTCGATTCCCGCTCATGTCTGGAATTTTTGCAGGTCCTCCCTAGCGGTATCAATATTCCTCATGTCCCTCTCTTAGGTAGTCTTGCATCAAAGCTGATTGATTTAATTCAGTGGGCGGTCCTATGTGGCTGAGCGGTCTAAGGCGCTATCCGCTATCGGTCCACGGCCCCCTCAATTCCAAAGTCCAAGCCCTGGAATTTGGTGACCCTTGCAGGTCCATTCCTTTCAGTACTACCTAACAACAGAAACCTCCTTCTTCATGTGAAGCACAGTTAATCATAAATCTTGACGTGCTGCGCAATTAAATTGTAATTAATTAAAAAAACTTAGCTTTTTTATTTAATTAACAAAAAAAAACTCAAGAGTGAATATAAACGCGATTAAGCCCGTCTTTTGCCCTCATCTCGCTTACCCGCGAATGAAAAAATTTACCTATATTCATGACGTTGCCTGATGGCCTGCTCGTGGAAGTATTACCAAGGCCCTTTTCCTATTCGAAGGGAGAATGATTTATTCCCTTCTTTCCTTCCCATTCTCCATTTACAATTCCTTCTCTTTCTTCCTTATAAACGCTTATTAGATTCCCTCTAATATCCCGCCACTTAATCGAAGCTTATGAAGGATTAGTGAAGTTGCAGAAGCGAAAGGTGAATAAGGACTGAGATGAAAGCGGTGGGCGGAAGGGTAGAACTGGAGTTAGTGTTTTATCAAAGGTTATGAGAGCACCCGTGCACCATTCCGAGGGGGTGGGCCGGGTTGAAGGTTCCGGGGGATGAAGGGTTGAGTCCGACCACCTTGTTTGTTTTATTGATTCACCCTTCCCTCTTCAACCCCTGTAACCCCTCTAGGAGCCTCTTCGTCCCCTATTCATTCAACCTTATTCATCCAAGCTCCTATTTTCCACCTCACTTTTGTAACCCTTAACACCCCACCAGTGGAACTACTCCTCTCCTTTTTTCGCAAGACCTTTTAAAGCTTTTTTGCCTCCCGCGCCTCTTTTTGCCCGTGGAATATTTTTTCACTGGCTTTCCATCTTTTGCTGTTGGACGGCTTTCTTTTTCACCCCATTCCACCCAGCAGCTAATTACCGCGGAAAGCTTTAAAGCGTGTCGATTTTAGTGGATCTCTAGTGGATACTGAACCAAGTGGGATTTGCACAAGGATGTATTAGTTCGAGTACAACCCTATATGCACACAAGTACGCCTGTACAAAAAAGTCAGGCTCTTCCTTTAATAATATTAATAGGGATAATACTGACACTATATTCAATCAATTCCAACGAATGGAACTCCAATAGAGCGCGTAATTGTTAATCATGAATGAATTTTAAAGTGGAGATTGGAATTAGAGAGTCAGATATAACAAGGTCCTGATAGGCTCGGAAGGGTTTTTCTCGGGTTCGGTTGGTGTTCTACTTGAATAAAACTATCATAATTCTCGATAAAATTACGCATCTACATAGGTCAAAGGAGGTCTGGTGGGTGGAAGAAACACGTGACCAGCGTCATGTGATGTTAACTCCACACAGAACTGTACGAAAAGAGCGGATGAAAGACAAAAACATCCTGATAATATCATGCTGGTTATATCAGCATATTATGCTGGTTTCATCCTCCTGATCACACCAAAAGTATCTCACAAGTCTGGAAAAACATTTTTACCATAATTATATGAAAATATCTGCAATTTTATGGGACTAGTTTTCTCTATGCTGAATGTTAAATTATTTTAAATTCGTTTCATAACACAATTTCTCATCTTGTTTGGTAAAATAGAAAATGTCACCTTAGGTTGATATTAATTAGGTACCTAAATGGTAACTCATAAAATTAACTGCGGTACCTGTTTAATAGGTAGTAGGTACCTACCCGGTAATAAAATCATAAAAGTCAACTCGATTCCCCATACACCAATATACCTACTACTGAAATGAAATCGGACTCAAGTGCTCTTGGTGGGGATTCTGACCCCCCGACCCCCCCTCACGGCTCCCCGGCTCGCATAAAGAAACCCTTCGTTCACCCCCTTTCCAATATGGTTTTCTTTTCAAACGGCTCATCAATCAGGCGGCAACAACGAACTCGGGTTTTTCCCGTAGATATCCGAGATTGGCCTCTTGAGCGCACTAAACGGTGTGGAAAACGCGGGAAACCATCCCGCTCTCCGGTCGCCTCTCGCCAGCTCCGCCTCCCGCTCCCGCCCCCGCTGCCTCAATCGATTCCAAAGGCCACCTCCCGGTGGTTTCCCAGCGGACACTTCCGTGCCGAACATCATTCCGTATCCGCTTTCTAGTCGGTGTCTCCCCCGGTTGTGGCTGAAGGCCGCTAACCATTGTCGTAAAATAAAATGCCTCTCGAGAGAAAATTTGTGCATAAGAAAAATCAGTTTTGCAAAGAGACCCTGATTTACGCGAAGAATGGAATTACACTTGATATAAATACTTGAGATAGGTATCTACATTCGATGCGAAAATACTGATATATCGTCAAAGGGCCCCGGACCTAATCAGGTGGGCTGATAGGGTATGAACCGCTGGTGGGGTAATCAAAAAGCTTCTTCTTCGCATTCATACCCTTATACGACTTCCACTTAAAGGAATATTCAACCTACGCTGTAACATGACAGTACACATGAAACGCCTCTATCGTCGAGCTTTTGGTATATTTAATGCCATCTTCAGGACTCAGAAGCAATACCTATTTGAGGTTTAATTGTCAGCTGATCGGGATAAGGGTCTGACCAAAACAGAGCCTCTATGGCCACTTTGGCTCTTTGGCGGTATTTAAGGTTTGCCCACTCGCATGGTTTCCACGCCGTCGATTTTCTTAGTCCTGCAGAAACTAGCAAAAATCGATTTTTTTACAACCTATCTGTAATAACACCAACATTGTTGTTAGTTTTGTTAGTTAAAGAGTTTATTTTCATCGCGTTACCAAATTAGTGTTATTAGGTACAGATAGATTGTGAAAAAAAATGCTATTTCAGATAGTTTCTGCAGGAAGAAAATTGACGGTTCGGAAACCATGTGAGCGGCCAAACCTTAAATCCTTAAATATTGCCTCTGAGCCCAGAAGATGGGCATTAAATATGCCGAATGTTCGGCGATAGAGGCGTTTCAATCCTGCATGACCCTAATCCCAGTCTATTGACAGCATATCAGTTGCAAGTGGGTCAATCATCAAGAATACCTTCAATACAAAGTGCAAGCTTCTGTTGCATGCTTATTGAAGGATATGTCGGTACCTTAAAGCACAAAGGGCATACGCCCAAAAACGGCATAATGAGAAAAATGCAGAATAAGTTTTTGATCAATTTACAAAAATAAAGATTTCTCCCATAGTTTTCAATTCCATAGAAAAATTCGCTAAATAAAAAATGTTTGTCTAGCCAAGATCTACAACCTCGTTTAACCAGAACTTTGGTAGCACTTAACACTTCCAAGATAAACGCTCTTTAAATATTTGTCGTTTTTCTATTATATCGTTTTTTGGCCCCAAAAATAGATAAAAGGATCATGATTCTTGGAGCGATCAATAGGTCCTGATGAATAGATTCTTTCGGTACCGAAATCTCAAAATCGCTGTGATAGGGAGTCGGGATCTTCATATTAGTATCTAGTGTATAAAACGATGAGGGGAGTTTCCTTGACGGATTCCTCATTCATTTGACGAAAAGATCTTTATTATTGACTTATTAATATCTGATAATTGTCTGCCAATGGAAGTACTGTAAGATTTTCCATTTATCGCTCGAGTCCCCTCTTGAATTCCAGCCCTGAACTCCATCTGGACTCGTGTAAAACTGGCAAAAAGGGAGCCTGTCCGGTCAGCATATTTGGGCGGGAACGTTCCTCCCACCCCCTCATTTTCCTTTGCACCCCAACAGCTCTGCCTTCCCAAGTGCATACATAATTTTATCATTCCACCTACCGCTAACTACGGGCTAACAACCCTCCGCGTATTCATTCCTGCTAATGCTCTCCCACCTCCACCGGCTGAAAGTTTTAATCATATCTCCCGCCCCTGAATCCCCTCTTGAATACGATTACTGTATATTATACGCTTCACTAGAGGTGTCCTTCAACGGTAGATATAGACGCTTTTAATGTAGTTCCATGAAATTCAATCGCGTGTTGCAATTCACAACTTATCAATAGTTTAGGTAAATTTCAAACGGTTCAGTTCAGACATAATCGTAACCGGTAACAGCGGAATTCCTCTGGACCAATACGGACCTTCTGGAGGCTCCATTTACGTAGAGCATAGGAACCGTTAATATCCACCATGGGCTCCTCAATCCTCTCACTACCCATCTTGAAGCTCCTTAAAGCCAGCAAGGTACGACGTGAGAAGCTTAGAGCTGAACTTTCCATGAAGCGAATCACATCATGATTTACAAGGGGATTAGTTAATCATGATAACTTGTTGATAAATGTGAACAACTAGGAATATTAGCAGGAGCGTACACAATCGGCGGGAACTGTAGCGTTTTCAGTTTTATCGGTACCTATTTCATCTCAAAGTCAAACTCACAATCAAATAGAAACTCAAACTAACAATGAAACAGAAACTGAAACTCATAGTCAAACTCACAATGCAACAGAAGAACAAACTCATAGTCAAACTCGAAGTCAAACTCACAAACCGACAGAAACACTAACTCATAATAGAACTCGAAGTCAAACTCATCGCCAAACTCACAATGAAACAAAAACTCAAACTAATAAATGATATAAAAGTCAAACTCACAATGGAACAGATACTGAAACGCAAGCTCAAACTCAAACTCATAATTGAACTCGAACTATACAGAAACTAATCTTCGGTCTGTGTTTGAGTTTAGGTTTGAGCTTGATTAGTAGTTTGAGCTGGAGTTTGACTGAAACTCATACAGAAACAAAAAGTGATTCAATAACTCAAGCTCAAACGAAAATTCAAACTCAGACATAAACCCATACTTACAATCGAGCTGAAACTCACACTCATAATCAAAGTCAAACTCAACTCAAACTCATGATAGCACTAAAACTCTAACAAAATCTTACTTGCCCATAATAAAACTCGTCGAAATCAAGTCAAAATCGATACAAAAGTTCGAGTCGAACTCAAACTGAAACTAAAACTCATAATCAAGCTCAAACTGTAACTCATACTCATGATCAAACTCGAACAAACACTTTAACTCATACTCATAATATCAGTCAAATTTAAACTCAAACTCAGAGTGAAACTCATAATCAAAGTCCAACTCATAAACAAAGTGAAACTCATAAACAAACTCAAGCTCAAACTCGAAAAAATGAAAGCGAACCTGAGACTCAAACTCATGCTCATAAATCGAACTCGAACTCAACCTCAAACTCAAAATGAAACTCAACCTCATTATCAAGCTGAAACTAAAGCTCAAACTATAACTGAAACTTAAATTCATAATCTAGCTCAAACTTGAACTGAAACTCGATCTCGTAATCAAACTCAAACTGAAGAACTGCTTGCTATCAGTTTAAGATAGTTTAAGTTTGATAATGAGTTTCAGTCTAGCACTACTTTGAGCTCGAGTTTCAGTTTCATTATGAGTTAGAGTTCGATTTATGAGCATGAGTTTGGGTTTTAGTTCGAATTTGAGTTTCAGTTTGATTGTGGAATAAAGTTTGAGCTTGATAAGGAGTTTCAGTTTTAGTTCGAGATTGAGTTTCAGTTTGATTATGAGTTTGGCTTTGTGTTTGATTTATGAGCACGAGTTGAAGTTAAGGTTTTACCTAGAGCTTCAGTTTTAATTATAAGTTTGAGTTTGCGTCATGAGAAGGTATGAGTTTGAGTTTCATCTACAGATTGAGTTTGATTTACGAGCATGAGTTTGCGCTTGATTATGAGATCGAGTCTGAGTTTCAGTTTCAGTTTGAACATGAGTTTCAGTTTGATGAAGAGTGTGAGTTTGTGGTTTATTTATAGTTTGAGCTCGATTTATGAGCATGCGTTCGAGTTTGAGTCTCAGCTCGGTTTCAGTTTGACTTGGAGTTCGATTATGAGAGTGAGTGTTGGTTGGAGTATTACGATGGCGAAGTGGTGAGATCTCGTATCTCCAATTTCGTACCTGCACGTGCACATTAGAGATGTCATGGAAATTCAATGTGGTTACATAGGGTACCATAGGAATAGTGGCGGTCTTAACAAAATGGAGATACGAGATCTCACCACTTCGCCGTCGATTAATTTGTATATCAGTTCGAGTTGGAATTATGATTATGAGTTTTAGTTCTAGTTAGATTATGAGTTTTTAAGAGTATGAGGTTCAGTTACAGTTTGATAATCAGTATGTAAGTATGAGTTTTAGTGTGAGCTTATGAGTATGAGGTTGAATTCAAGTTGAAGTTTCAGTTTCAGTTTGCTCATGAGTAGGTATGAGTTTTAGTTTGAACTTGGTATAATTATGAGTATGAGCTCGAGATGGAGTTTGATTATGAGTAGGTATGAGTTTGATTATGAGTTTTAATTCGAGTTTGTGCATGTGTTTGAGTTTCTAAATCACTTTCTGTTTTAGTAAAAAAGAAGGGTTATGGCACTAGTATATTATCAGCGTTTTAGGCATCCCAAAACTCGATGGGGCCGCTTTTACCCATGTTGCCCGGGCCGGATAAATCCATGTTAGGTAATCCAGATGCCGACAGCTCGAAGAAATCGGAAAACGTTTTTCTTCGATGAAGTTCTCACTGTGAGCTTTCGTAGACACCTCTGTAAAAGGCACCGGTATTAGGTACGAGTACCTAATAAGTAAGTTACAGTATTCAATTCCCATTGCTCTGCATGTTTTGCGATTTTTCCCACCCTTCCGAACGCGGCTTTGAACAAACAGAAAAAACAGCTTTAGAAAGAAGGTTTTCTTTTACAAGAGAAAAGATCGAGGGTAGCACATTTCCTTGAAGGGGGTTGGAAAACTGCGAGTGGGGTTGGGGAATTAGGAGTTTTCTAATCACTCAGCGTTCTCCCCTCTGTTCCTGCTTTCTCCTTTTTGCGGCTATGCCTCCATTGCAGCCCCTAGGGCGCCTAGCGTTGAACAACGTCTTTTGATTTTCTCTTCGGCTTCTCACATTGGGTAGACAAGAAAAAAAGGGAATGAATAAAAAGAGAAAATAGAGACGAAAAAGTACAGAGCCAGTATATTACAATATACAATGGCTGGAATAACCGCTGCTTTTAGGTGACATTGAAGGGATAAGGATGAGAATGTGGCTTTGCTTGCGGAGAACGGATGCAAACAAAAGGCCCTCCCCTTCAGCTCTGCTCATAGCTCTCGTCTGCCACTCGCTTCTCCCTCTAAAATTAAGGGCCTTTTTGATGTTTTGCATGGCAGACTCTGTGAGCCGAGTACAGAGAGCGCTTTCAAGATTTCCACGACGGAATCGATCGAGCTTGAAATGTTGTTGCACAAGAGAGGCGCGTTGGGATTTGAGAATCCTTTTCTGCTTGACACTATTCAGGCTCTATACTCGCAAAAACAAGGTAACTAGCGCCCGTGTTAGGGATCCGGTTGAAAGCACTATGGTAAGTTACATGTAGTATGACATACTGTGTTAACCGAGAAACCGGTTGGAAACCCCGAGGCGATTGAGTTCTCAATCGCATCTGTAGCAAGATAACGAGTCAAATTAAAAATTTTGGAATTTTAAATTTATATCCAATATTTTTCACCACCAAGATTTCTAGTCAGAGATATTGCATTTTCAAGACAAATCGAAAAATTTCCAGACCAAATTGAAAACTTACTACATTATTTTGGAATATTCAAAATCAAACTAAGCATTTCCAAACCAAGCTGAGAATTTTTTATACTGAATTGGCTTTTACATAAATTTGAGTTGGGGAATTCTCAAGTTGGTTTGGGAAATTCTGAGGGCCGGTTTGTCATCGTACTTGGAGCTAGTTTCAAAGTAGGTTTATTTCCACCAGGCATATTTTTTATATGCTCCCTCATGCAATTGTTGTCGATAGTAGTTGCAGGTACTTTGGTTGACTTTTCAATTATGGCAATTGACAAACCGACCCTCAACCACTCGTGGAAATGCTATAACTCACATACTGTAACTCGTTCCACCCACAGGTCGAGAAAGATTTGAAATTGTAGCAAAATAGGGTAGGTATTTTGGAAATGAAACATACTGCCCAAGGTCGCAAAGTAACTGTATTGCCATTGGGTATTACATTAGAAAATATATTCTGCTTTTCCACAAATTACTATTATTTTGTTATAGGTACATGAAATAAATTGAGTGGCTTTTTCTTCATTCAGGTTCCATCATTTGGAAGTTAGTAAGTAGGTAGCATATCATAGCTAAAAATATAAGCAGCTATGTACATAGTTGTAACGAAGACATTTTTTGTAAAATGTTAAAAACGCAAGTCAAACATTTGGTATCCCATCCAACTTTTGGGCAGTTTTTTAAATTTTCAAAAACTTAACAGCTTTGAGGGTTGTAATGGATCTTTCAAATACATACAACTGTAATTAGGTACTGACGAATACAAAAATCCTCCCATCGAAGGTAACAACAACTTATTGCAGTAAACATGCAAGTTAACATTATCCCCCTCAAGTACGTACAGCGATACTATATCATAAATTTTTCAAGTGAATCTTCAATGCCAGACATTGGATGTACATGTTCATTTGACTATACATTGTAAAACTACGAGGGCAGTGTATGCGTGGGGAAAGCTATCCCCAAGCAACAGGCCATTCAATAGGTACTGCAACTACCGAATTTTTTCACTCAAACGCGAAGAGCTTGCACAGTCCGGAAGCTTCAAATCGCAATTTTTCATTGATGCGAGGATTCATTAAAAAAAGAACTCGTACAGCGTCGAATGTAAGTCAAAGTAATGGAGAATAAATAAATGCAGCGAGCTCTATTGATCTAGTCCTGGTGATTTTAGGTTTGAACATTTTTTTAAATCTGATTTTTTTAAGTTTGAGACATTTTTGTTGTACCCGCATATCAACCCTGGTTCTACCCCGGACAATGCGGTTGTTGGGGGAACAGCAAGTACAAGAACGATGGTTATCACCGTTCCAGAGGTGTTTCAGCCACGTTTTGAACGGAAAGGCAACAAACCGGTCGATTGTGCTGAACCGAATGATTTTTTGCCCCAAGTAGTCATTACGGAAAATAATGATATTTGAGTACCTAACATATGAGTATGCTATGTACGGCCATCGGACTACTTTTTGAAAAATTTCCAAGACTTGGGAATCAGAACAGAAATTCAACTCCCAACCATTAACTCCCATAAGCTAAGACCTGTCATTACTTCAGCTCGAACCAATTTTTTTAAACATAATTAAAATGTCCTATCGTTCTTTACTTGAATAAAAACTTCGCAATGTACGGGGAACATTTCAATTTGTGAAGTATCGTAGCTGAAAAGGTAAGCGTTTCGAAAATTCTTGAGTTCAATTAAACGAGACCGACATTCTGGAATGAAATCCTGACAGAAAGGGATCAATCATAGATAAAATTCCTTAGCAATTTAAATTTACACAGCCATTTTATATCACACGTGTTTTGAGGACATTCAGCTTCGAAGCGAACAAAAACGAAACAATTGGATAGCCATTTTTGTATCCTGACTGTGCGAGCTCTTGGGACGACTAATTTTTTTCTCAATGGGATCAAACCAGTTATGACCGGATGAGTTTTTCCGTGGGGAACATCGAATAGAAAATTCAGAAATTATGGTACGTACTACTAACACCCACTATCGAACTTGAAACCACTGCCCGATGACTGGAGAATTTGAGGCGACAACGGGTGCATGGCCACCAGGGCATGGGCGTGGCCTGCTTAGAAGGAAGACACAATAATTACATGAAAAAAGTCTATTTACAAAGGTAAGAAGACGAACGAAAGCGAAAACTGACTAGAACTCGGTTACGGTAACGTAAGTACTCATTGTGCATTCAACATGATGATTATTTCGTCAAATATAAACTATACGATCAAACGAAACGGATTTATTGTCTTTTGAACTTAACACAAAGACATAATAATCCTCTCGATAAGGAATGACGCTTGAACCCCGTAAATTGCTGGTACCTTATCTCGAACATAAAAATGCCTGCTTACTCAACAGTAATGTCAAATTTTGATTCGACGACCGAATGGCATTGAATGGCAGTCATCGGCCCGTCCACGTTAGGCCAGTAAGGAAATGTCTTCGATTACCAATTGCTAGAACATCGGTAGGGATGTATTTAGTTACAGAAAATGATAACTCGACGATGGTCAGCAAATATGAACATCAACGACAAGTTGGGAGGAAGATGTTGATAAGTCCGTTTGAAACTAAATCAGTCTGATAATCAGTACGCGGGTTGATTTTTCGGTTCAATCAGGCCCGTACCCCAGGATTTATCATAAGCACGGACGCTTAAAAATTAATAACTTTTTAACAATCAACATTCAGAGCTGTCATACGGAATTTTAAGAAGAAAAATTTGAATAAAAATGACAGTGGAAATGTCATAAATTCTTGCTGATTTCCTGGAAAAGTAAAAAAATCACTTTCTGGATAAGGGCGAGGGTCAAATTAAAACCATCGCAAGTTTCGCATGCCCTACCGTTGCCGAATACATCACTCTATTCCGAAATCCAATCGAATTCACCGTAAATTTCCAATAAGCCACTATTAGTATCGAAAACGACTCAAGCAGTGTTGCAGATCAGCCAAAATTATCAGCCAGCAATTTTCTCAATATCTATATCAAGCATTTACACCCGAATTTTATCTGGTCGTTAAAAAATCTAAAACAACAAAGAATGCCTCGTACAAATAACGAAATTGATGCCTAAATATTGGATAGAAAATGTCTTATATTACGCACGTTCGGTTGATCGAAGCCACAATCGAGACTTATGTTTTCCAACATTCAACAGCACCTAACACTATTATACATTTAACAACGGAATGGGTCACATCTTAATATACAATAAATACAAAGGATCTGACCGCTATTTACAATAATGTACTGTTTTCCAAGTATTCCATAATATTGAAAATATTATATACACCGCATATAGTCGACCACTGTATTATAATATTTTGTCCCCACTAATTTTTTGATTAGTTTATTAAAATTATATCATTATAGGTACGCAACTTTAAAATTTGTAGTCTTATCATTTATCTCAACATTCAAAATTGATAATTCTGTACCTTATAGAGTAGAGTATGCTAACTGCTCTATTTTACTCTCTAGGGGGCTTTCGAAATGTAAATCTTGACTGAAGCACTGCGTGTGATACGCTAGGTTTTAAACGTGATTTTTCATCTCATTTTTGTTGTGCGGTAGTTTTTGTTCTTCTAGTTATTTTTGTTTGAAATCATAATCATGAATGTTTTAAACGGAGAATATGGGATTCAGGGGCAGATTCTGCCAGAAGTTCGGGAAGTATTTCAAAAAATTAATTTTTTTCCGAATCTGCAGATTTTTTACTTGCATATTTAAAGGGTCGATGGAAGTGTGCAATCGTCCTGAAATAATTCCAGGACTAATTTCAGCGTTTAAATGGACTAATCTTTTTTCATGGATATTTTCCCCATATTCTTGGATCAATATTATAGCATTTTGATATTTTCCAAAAAATGTATTCCATTATTCTTTTCGATACTACGAAAAGAAATAGGATTTTAATATTATAATTTTGACGTTATGCTGCACTTGATACAAAAACAATTTCGGCTGAGTTCTTCGATTTATTTTTAACTGAAATTTTCTGGCAGAAACTCCCCTGACCATAGGATGAGCTTAACACACAGCAAAAAGAGGTTGAGGTTAGAAGTCGAGGCTACCAAACATATGCCAAGATCGAATATGTTATCATCGAACTTACAAATCGATAGTAAAATAATTGTAGCTCACCAATTTATTCTGTCCGAAGAATCAATAAGCAATATTCATCACCCACTGCTACTCAAATAGGCACATCTTCATTTAATGATAAGTATTATATTAATACGTCGACGCACGCAACGTGATTGTATTTAATCCGGATAACCTTTATCCATAAAAAGCCATCGAGTACAAAATCCGAGTAGATCTTCCCTAAACTTTACACCAACATAGCCAGACAATATATCAATTATCTAGTATGACAAGTACCAATGCGATTCAGCAATAAAACTACCAATTTTTCACCTGTTGTCCACCAGTTTTTCTCCGGAATTTCACCAGGAACAAGCAAAAGGTTACGTACATAATAGATGGTAAATACAATCACGTGGTACTGAAATGATAAGAAAACGTTTGATATATTCATTTCCGTATTAAAGTTTGATTACCATGGTCTACAAAGCTACCAACGGCCGTTCCTTATATGAGAATAACAAGAATGTGCAGGCATTACGGTATCTTGTCTATATCTAACCTTACATTTCACAAATTAAATTCAGAAGAAATGTGGAGTTTCAAATAGTGAGAAAACCGTATGGCTACTTTTCTTAACCCTAATGTTTTTCTTAACGTCGCAAGACTATCCCTTAAAATGAAGTCATTTCTTAAACCACCGATAAAATAATTTGGCCGTATATTTCGACTTTTATACCTTATAGTCAAATGAACCGATAAATTACCTCTAAACTAACCAGGGCGTACAGAACCGTCATGATATATCTTCATACAACATTATCACAGAATCTCAAAATGTTCTGCTAAACCTGGACTATTTTTTTTTTTGTTTGTAAAATACCAAATTTATTTTTCTCTGTTCATTTCGAAATTTGTCATCGATATTTACACGAATAAAAACGTACATATTTTTATTTCAAACTCGAAGATATCTTTTGGAGATTTCTTCTCAAATCGAGAGGTAGCATCGCTGCGATAAATATCTCGATAATCGAGAAATTGATTCATATTTGGTACCATTTTTTGTCTTTGTATTTGAGCATAAGGCTGTGAGATGTCGACTGGAAGTTTTCCGCTTCGTTCATCATTTTCTCCGTGCGCTCTTCGAGTTGTGACAGTTTCTCGCCTCTTTCCACTACCATCCGATGCGCTTTTTGGATTTCGTTGCAAGCCCTGCCTGACTGATCCTGCAACTGGTTGATGCCGGGAATGTGCTTTGCTACCGTCCTCGATGCTTTGCCGCTCTGTTCTCCAACTGAAGTTACAAAATATTGTCAGTTAGAATAATGGTAGTCAAACTAGGACGTATCTGGAAGACTTTTATTGTTTTGGAGAGTTGGCTTACATAGTTCCTCTCTGTCGAGTGATCTTGAACCTCCTCCGAAAAGTCCTTTGAAAAAGCTTTCCTTCGGCGCCTCCGGCATTTCATGCGGCAGGAACAACTCGCCCACCATCTCGCTCAGGCTGGCACTAAGTGAAAAAATACTCGATTTGGTTAGGCTAGTGCTCAAGATTTGATTCCATAAAGTGGAACCACGGTAAACAGAGTTCCTAAATTGATTTTAATGGGGAGATTTCATATGCCGCGATACCACAGTTGTCTACCAACAAATCAAGTACCTGCAATGCTGCGGTTCAAATAGCACCTGCTCACCTTCCCTGCTCCAGCAATCCAAATACTGTTAGCGACTCTAATCTCAATACCAAGTCCTTGCACTGGCAGCTCACATCCCTGAAGCAGACTCAAATCGCTGCACCACCGAATGGTGCTCCCCCACCAACAACCCATCAAATCTCTGGACTACAACTCAAGCCCCTGCATTAGCGACTCATTTCCCTGCACCAGCAGCTGAGGTTCCGGTATTAATGACTCAAGTTCCTGCACCAGCATCTTGAGTGCTGGCATCAACAACTCAGGTCCAGCCACCAGCCACTCAAACTCATATACCAGATACTCACATGCCTACAACAGCACCCCTAGTTTCTGTACCACCAACTCACGTCCCTGCACTAAATACTGGAAACCCTGCACCAGCAGCTGAGGTTCCTGAATCAACAGCTCAAGTCCATCCGCCAGCCACTCAATCCATTACTCCATCCCTGCGACAACACCCCAAGTTTCTCCACTACCAATTTACCTCCCTGCAATAGCGGCAGAAGCCCCTGCATCATCGACCCATATCCCTGCACCAGCAACTGGAGCCCTTGCACCAACGACTCAAGTCGATGCTCCAATGACTCAAATTCTGGCATCAGCAGCTCAAATCTCTGCATAGGCGGCTCGAGCTTTACCACTAGCGACCAAAGTCCCACCAAGAACCTAAGTGCAGGGCTAGCGGTAATCTGGATGTTTACTGTCAATTCAAATTAGCTAAGCACAAAAAACGGAAAAATCGTAAACCCATATCAATGCGGACTCGTTTCTCTTTGCCCTTGACACTCTTGAGCAGATTTCATCGAGAAAAGAGTGACTGGCAAACAAGCCTAAAAAAATAAGCCATTCTAAAAACGAAGAGTACAAACCAAAATTCCGCAGAAACGGTGAACTTCTGTATTTCCGTGGGCGAGCACAAGAACAATCCGTGGCCGTGATTGCTAAATGAAAATGTTCTGGCAATCCTGGAATAAGGACGATCAGCATTAAATGGAGTCAATTTTGAAAAATCGGAACAAAAATTAAACGAATAAGAACAGTCAGATTCTCGAAAAAATATGCCCTTTAAAAATCTAATACAATACGAATTTGTCAATGACGATGTACGAAATGTCCAATCGCTAGTTGTAAAATTTATGAAATTGCCGATACGAAAACTAAAATAGCGGGCCTTGTGTCAGGTGTTTTTGTACGCTGGTCATGGCGTATGTTTGGTCAATTTTGGTGGAATTGTATTTCGATTTTAGAAGAGAAACGGTGCTTAAAAGTTAGCGATGTGCCGACGATATTAGATTTTAGAGAAGAGAGGGCAGCATTAACTGATTATGCAGATCGCATGCGAAATCGCTTAATGGCTCAAGCTTGCAGTATTCGAAGCTGAGAAATCCATGCATTACCTACTCTACCCGTTTGAATTGGGCTATTATTAAATCAAGAATAATAATAATTTATAATACCTACTTTATCTATAAATGAGAAAACTCTGTAAGAGAAATTGTGCTATGGAGAATATAAAAAGCAGGTGCATTTACAGAATTTGGATAGTCGATTAACTCAACTGAAACGACGAATTGAAAAACACTTAAACAACACAGATTTAAAGCTAAAGGTTGCAAATAAGGCAGAAATTTCAAATGATAGAGAAATAAGCGGGGCGAAGGGATTGCTGTTTGTATAATATTCCATATATATATTTATTGTAGTGTTTTGTATGTACAAGTTGCATACACGTGCTAGGTGACTGACTCGTGATCGTGAATTGCTGTAGATATTTTAGTTTTTCGCCTAATTACGAACAAAAACTAATACACCGTCAAACGGGAATGAATTTTATTTACAGAAAAACTGAAGGACTAAATGACGCGATATTGCGGGATAAGGAAAGTCGCGGTTAGTTCCGGATGTTTCTCGATTCGCGAACAATGGAAATACGAAAAGTCCCGAAAATCTCGAATTCACGAAAGTCTCAATTGAAGTTGTTTGTTTTCGGTCGCAACGATATTCGTTGCTTCGCGCGTGGTCCCTAGTTACACATATGTGCGAACTGGTGAAGCCACATCACTCCCCCTTCGCTAAACGACGAAGTCGCGTAACTTGGCAGGGAATTGCACACGACGACCGCTCCGAGTTTGACGCGGAATTTGGTCTGGCAAGATGGGTGGACTGGGTGCTGGAGCAGCTGCGGTAGAAGCTGGTGGCGGAGCAGTCCGAATTCCAGGATTTTCTTCCTGCGTCACGAACGCCGGTTTGAGTCTGTCCCTCGACACCTTGACCCGTCGTGTTCCGATGAGGATGTCGAAGGTTTTAGCCGATCTCTTGGCGACTTTGTGAGGTCCGGTGTACGGTCGTTGGAGAGACGTCCGCACGGTGTCATTCCGCAGGAATACATGGGAACAATAATCAAGCTCCGGATGAGCAAACGTCTTCTCGGAGATGTGCCAGGACGTTGGTGAAGGACGCAGGTTGTCGAAAATCGCGTGCAGTCGCTGTACGTACTCAACTGGATTAGTTTCCGTCGTTGTTGCGCGTTCGAAAAACTCGCCGGGAAGGCGTAACGCTGTCCCGTACACGAGTTCAGCAGGTGATGCTCCCAATTCCTCTCTGAAG
The DNA here is from genome assembly GCA_036186465.1 of Nesidiocoris tenuis. NCBI lineage: Eukaryota > Metazoa > Arthropoda > Insecta > Hemiptera > Miridae > Nesidiocoris > Nesidiocoris tenuis. The sequence continues at coordinate 15,027,188 of AP028912.1, forward strand.
GAGTTTCGCAATCCCAAAAGGACAGCTGGAAGCTCTTCCATCCAATTTTCGGGTTGCGATGAACGAGCCATGAGTGCCGCTTTGATGGTGCGGTGTTGGCGCTCTATCAAGCCGTTGGCCTGGGGATGGTAGCTCGTTGTTTGCCGGAGTTCGATACCGAGTATGTCCGCGACCTGTCGAAATAGGTTAGACTTGAAATTCCGCCCTTGATCTGTAACTATCGTGAGCGGCGTTCCGAAATCCGCTACCCATCCGGCGATGAATGTTGTTGCGACCGTTTCGGCTGTCTGGTTGCTCATTGGTAACGCCTCGACCCAGCGCGTAAACCGGTCGGTACACGTGAGCAGATATGACGCACCGCGCGACGGGGGTAGTGGTCCGACAATGTCCATATGGATCGTGCTGAACCTCTCGTCGGGAAGTAGAAATCGCACCAGAGGTGTCTTCTCATGCCGTTGGACTTTCGACAATTGGCAGTTGTTGCACTGACGGACCCACTTTGCGATGTCAGCTCTCATCTGTGGCCACACAAAACGATCGGCTATCATTTTGGCAGAAGCTCGTGTTCCCGGATGTGCGATCCCATGGAGTTGTTGGAACACGCTGAAACGATAGGGTTCCGGAACGAATACGCGCGCGCGGGCGGTTGAAACGTCGCAGAACAGATCGACACCTTCAATATTGATCTTCCTCAACTGAAGGCTCGATTTTTCAGGGTTCTCTAGGAGAGCGGCCAATTCAGGATCCGATGTTTGTGCTTCGGCGACTTGTCTTGGTGACACTTCGCGGCGAGTGATCGACTCGATTCGGGATAGGGCGTCGGCTGTAAAATTGTCCGCACCTTTCACGTACTGGATATCTGTCGAGAATTCGCTTATGTAGGAAAGATGTCGGAGCTGACGAGGCGAAAGTTTGTCACTCTTCTTTGAAAACGCGTGTGTCAACGGTCGATGATCCGTGTAGATCGTGAAGGGACGGCCCTCCAACATATATGAGAAGTATCGGACTGTCTCATACACCGCGAGCAGTTCCCGATCATACGTTGAGTATCTTTTCTCGGTCGGCGAAAGTTTCCTAGAAAAGAATGCGAGCGGGTATGATCGATCGTTCTTAAGTTGGTGAATCGCTCCACCGATGGCCACGTCCGATGCGTCAGCGGTAACTGTGAGAGGAGCGCCGGGAATTGGATATGCCAAAACGATGTCTGTGTGCAGAAGCTGCTTACACTGTTCGAAAGCTTCTTCCATGACTGGCGTCCAGATGATCGGCGAATTCCCGGTGAGCTGGTGAGACGGGTGCAGGGGCGCTTGCAACCGAGCCATATCTCGATGTAGGTGGTGATAAAAATTTACCATTCCTAAGAAACGTTTCATCTCCTGTACGTTCTTGGGCTTCGGAAAGTTGCGGATGGCGTCGATTTTTTCAGGTAACGGTGAAATGCCCTCTGAAGAAATCTTGTATCCGAGGAAGGTCACTGAAGGTTCGGCGAATGTACACTTGCTCAAGTTGATTTGTAGACCGTGCTGAGCCAAATGGGAAAAGAACACGTCCAGATGCTTGAGGTGTTCCTCCATTGACTTTGAAAAAATCAGGCAGTCATCTATGTACACCTTCACAAAAGGTAGTCCTCTTGTAACGTGGTCCATAAACCGCTGGAACGTCTGTGCTGCTGAGCGTAGTCCAAACGGCATTTTAACGAACTCGAAGAGTCCGAATGGGGTTACGATAGCCGTTTTTGGGATGTCCTCAGGCAGTACAGGTATTTGAAGGTAGGCCTTCATTAGGTCTATTTTCGTGAAGATTTTCGCTCCGGCCATGGCTGTTGTGGCGTCTCGTAGATGAGGGATGGGGTATCTGTCGGGCTTCGTTTGGGAATTCAGCCTGCGGTAGTCGCCGCATGGTCTCCAATCGCCGTTGGGTTTCCTCACCATGTGCAGTGGAGATGCCCATGCACTTTTTGATGGTCGGCAGATCCCCTCCTGTATCATGAACTGAAACTCAGCTTTCGCTGCTTTCAATTTATCTGGCGCTAATAGTCTTGGGCGGGCGAAACAAGGTTGTCCTGTAGTCGGGATATGGTGGAAAACGTCGACGTTCGCGCTCGGTTTTGTCGCGGCGTAGTTACTTGAGTGCATGAGCTGGTGCTTGGTCAAAAGCGCAGCTATGGTCCCAGGTATGCCGGAGTGTGTAGCGGAGATTGAGGGTGATGCTTGATTCGTGACGGTTCCTCGGGAACTCAGTGTTGTGTTGCGATCAAGCAGACGTTGGCCCTTGATGTCGACGAGTAATCCAAAATGCGAAAGAAAATCTGCACCGATTATGGGACGTGATACTGCTGCCAGTGTGAATACAAAAGGAAAAACTCTTCTTAGTCCAAGGTCGATGTGTAGTAGTCTTTGACCGTAGGTTGCTATAGGAGTCTCGTTCGCTGCGAACAATGTGAGATTCGATGAAAATTTTCGGTCTTGCGGTAGGGGTGGAAAGACGCTCAATTCAGAGCCGGTGTCGATCAAGAAAGATCTACCTGACGCTCTGTCCGTGATTATGAGGCGGCAAGACGAACTCCCTTCACCAATCGCCTCTAGTTGGATTGGGGGTTCAAGTTTCCCTGGTCCTTTTTGTAGTTGCAGGGTTGAATGCAGCGGTATGCTTCATCTCCAAACTTGCGATGAAATCGACAGGTTCCGTTCGGGGTTCCGTTGCGACGAGGGGACGCGGACGAGTACCGTGATCGATTGACGTGTCTCCCGCGCGACTGCGAACGCGATCGTTGGTCCAATAATTGTGACATCTGCTGCATTAGCTTGGCGACATCAGCAGCTAGGGACTCAAGTGTCACCGACGACGCTGACGATGTATACGCCACTTCTGGAGCGTTGGCTCTTGGCACTGGAATCGGAAACGAAGAAGTACTCGCGACCATCGGTAGTTGGACCGAAACAATTTTGTCGGCCATCTCGGCTTGTTTGTCGAGTGTCAAATTCTCCGCGACGAGCAGGATTTGACGTGTTTGTGGAGAAAGTCGTTTTGTCCACAATCCGCGGATGATCGCCTGAGGTGTATCCGGACCAGCGAGGCGCTGTATTTCTCGGAGTAATTGGGATGGTGAACGGTCACCGAGTTCGAGTGTGCCGAGTAATTTCTCAAGCTTCTCTTCTTCGCTCTCGCCGAAACGCTTCAGGATAGCCGCCTTGACGGAATCGTAGTTGTTCGTTTCGGGATTCCGTAGTACGTCCGATATCTCCTTTATCTGCGAAGGTTCCATCACGGATAGGAGATGCTGCAATTTCGTGTCCGGTCGAGTGATATTACGTAGCGCGAATTGCGAATCCACATTGAAAAACCATGACTCCGGGTCATAGGTCCAAAACTTAGGAAGTTTCAATGCGACATTCAAACATGACGTCGACGTCTACAGCATCATCGGCATGCGATCACGTCGGGGTCACCAATTTAGTTTTTGCCTAATTACGAACAAAAACTAATACACCGTCAAACGGGAATGAATTTTATTTACAGAAAAACTGAAGGACTAAATGACGCGATATTGCGGGATAAGGAAAGTCGCGGTTAGTTCCGGATGTTTCTCGATTCGCGAACAATGGAAATACGAAAAGTCCCGAAAATCTCGAATTCACGAAAGTCTCAATTGAAGTTGTTTGTTTTCGGTCGCAACGATATTCGTTGCTTCGCGCGTGGTCCCTAGTTACACATATGTGCGAACTGGTGAAGCCACAATATCTACATGAACACCTTTGATTACTCAGCGGTGCGCAAAATTTAAATACATCGGAACACCCTGCAATGGGCCTCAACACCTAAACAATGGCGTTCTACTCGGGTATGCCGTCGCAAGAATTAAAATCGTGTCGATGTTTCGATTTCTCATTCACAACTAAACAAATATGTTCTGGTCCAGAAAAACGTTGACGTAATTTTTTCTGTATTTTCAGGGAGCACGTGTATGCGCTATATTACTGTAGAGTGTGGCCCACTTACTGATCCGTATCCTCATTGACAAACATCTGTTGTCCCCAAATGGACAACATCGGGTCAACGATGCCCGGTTTCCGAGTCTGAAAACTAAACCCAACCTTGGTTATCCAGCCTATCGTCATACCTCGGGGGGATGTAAAAGGAAGTAAATGTCAAGGATGGATTTTCAGGCGAACTGCATGAATCCGAGGAATCGGCAATGGAGAAATCCTAAATTATGCTGCTGGATCTTTGCAAATGATGGTGCTTCTTGGCCCGTAAGTAGTCTTCTGAACCTCTAACTAATAATATCGATTACTGGGGTGCAGCGAAAAGTCCAAAATTCAAAAATCTAAAACCTCAACCAGAGGCGGAACGTCGAAAAAGCGCAACAACTAAAAGAACTTGGATTGCATGTCGTTTAAAGTCAAAGTTCTCTGATGCGCTTCGGTTTTTCGACGATCTGCCGCGGATCGAGATTTTGACGCAACGAATAGTCGACAAATACTGCTTTACGCATCGTTTTCCAGTATGATGGAGTGACTAGGGGAGAATGTGTATGTGTATAGGTAGGTAGGTACCTATAGAGACACCTGTTAGGCATAAAACCGTTTTTGTTCCAGTCAGAAAACGTAAACTCGGAAAAAAATCGCAATTTTTCAAAATTAAGGAGATTTTAAGCAGACCTTTAGAGTTGAGGTAGCTACTTGACTAAAGTACCTGTCCTAGACCAAGATAGAGTTTTCCTGGAAATTTCAAAATTGCTGTCAAGCCATCTCTTAGAGAAAAAGCGTACGGCAGATGGACAGATTCTTTGAATTCAAATTGTTGAGTTTTACATAGGTTTTTTTTTTTGGAGCGGTTACGAAGGTTTATTACATAAACCAAAACGCGCAGACATAACAATTACCTGCCCATTTACAAGACGGACAAATTTCAAGTAATTCGCTACGAGTAATTTCAACTTGCCTAATCTGGAAATCGCGGAAGTGTGTTAGACTGTGTGTACGGGTGAGTATAGAGTACACAAGCTTTTCATTAGAGGGAGTGAGTCGCGCTAAAGGAGCACAGAAGATAATGTGAGAAAGGTTATCTAAATAGGAAAATGGTCAGCAAGCTGTGCCAGAGGGTCGGATATGGTTTCTCAGCGATTGCAAATTCGTCTCTATAGCAACACAGGAAATGGGTGAACTGCCTATATATCACGAGTGCCAGGTTTCGAACACTCTCATGAAACCAAATTTTAAACGCAATGGGCACGCAAAAAAAATAAATTACACACGACAGAACATCAACTACAGGAAGAACACGATTTTCAGAAAACATTATCTCGAAAAACCCCACGATTGCTCGATTGCGCACAGACCTCGTGCACGTGATAGGCTTCGCTTGCCGGCAGCTATTCAAGCATCTTCAGTCAAGAAAACATTCTAGTTTCGTTAAACGGAAGCAGAAAATATCGTATTGTAAATAATGTCAAATGCTCTAAATCTCTACCTGAACAAGATGATAACGAGAAGGGAAAGAGAAAGAAGAGAAAATTATTCCGTACGTAAAATAACAGACTACTCAAGGGCAAAGCGCTAGCACGACTCGATAATATCGAATTCAGAAATAATGAAAAATCTCTTGGTATCTAGCGAAATTATTCAATATATTCTCTTTACTCAAGCAGAAGATAAATGAGAGGAATAAAGGGCCAAACTGTTCATTAGATAGGTAGGTACATCAATTTTTGAATATTTGGCAGTCTTAAGCATCGTCAAGTTTTTGTTGGAAAGGTCGGTATTAACTATAATTATCGTTAAATCGGGAGCTGCTGAAACATTTTTGCCGACAGTGAAAGGAAAAGCAGTTGTTAATGTACATGAAACAAGTTGGAAAATTCTGGTTAAACGGAGAACGTGATCACATCACACCACATGTGACGACTGACACTTAAAGCATCTTTTTTGTGCGTCGATGAACGGCTTGAAATCCACAATTTGATGTGTATACATGAAAAAATAGAAAGACTTCGGTGATAATCGCATGCCGAATGTGCTATTAGACTTGATCATTTCCATGCCATTGTTTCTTTTCTATTCTGGAGGAACACGTGAGAAAAGGACTGGGCGGCAGTCGACACTTACCTCAGGTCGGCCAATGGGAGGAAATCCGCGTCGATCAACGACCGCAGGCTCGGCAGACTGTAGGCACATATGTGTCCGTTGGAGACGTAACATATCAAACAGACGCTATCTGCAACAGAAACGAGAATTCGAAGTTTTGAAAAATTTGAACAAAGGTTTCAACACATGAGCTAAAGAATCGACCCCTCCAAGGAAGATAATCTTAAGTGTGAAAATCCTGGAAACTCGAAACAAAGAAATTTTACCTTTCAAAGAAATAATTTCAGCTTTGACGACGAAATCGACTTCGGTGATTTGAATTTTATAGACAACATTGTGCGATGGAAGAGCGGCGACGATAGCTTGTTTCTCGCTGACGATTACGACGAATTGACGATCGCAGCTAAATTCTCCACTTGTCGCCGAGCCGGGCGGTGACATTCGACTGCTGTTGCTATTCGTTCTCGAAGACCCTACGAGGGACAAAGTCAATAAATAAGATCGGAAAGAGTTTGGTGGAAAATCATCCAAGTCCAGATTCCCCCTGGGCATACTGCAAAGTTTTGGTTGGAATATGAGGAACGGAAAAAGAGAATTTAAAAAATCGGACAAAATGTCCACGCTTGACAAAATCCAAAACCTACTTTGCTTATCTTTGGTGTCATCTCTCCAACTTTCAAAGGTGTAGGGGATAAGTGCACCATTGCAGTCGAGGAAAGACATAGTGAGGATACTTCCTTTCAATCTGAACATTGTACCTGTGAACAGATTGAAAGTAACGAAAATTTTGTAAAACGAACATCGATAGTTTTCAATGTATTTCTCTCAGTTTTAACTTTCGATGAAAGAACAGTACCAAACGGTCCAATCGTGACGGGCTGCGTCGACCGTATATCGGATGAGGGAACGTTCAGCATAATCGTCAACACGGAGCCGAGACTCGTACCCAGCCACAAAGTGGGAAATGTGGTCGAATCTGTAACCAATTTTCAAGTGAATCAGCGCAGTCGATTTTCTTAGATTAACAGAGTGATTAGAGTTACAGACAGGATGAGAAAAATATAAATTACCTATATCTTAATTGATGGAATTTTGACATTTTTTAATTTTGATTTACCGATTTCAAGATTTTGGATATTCACATTAGTTTTTGGATATGACTCAAGAAGTACCATGGGTATGGAATGCCAGTCAACTACTAGGATTGGAAGATCGAATGTTTCGAGCCGGCCGTGGACCAACCATCGCGGGTTGAGCCACTAGCCTGATACGGCTCAATCACGGCACAAGCACCAGACCGCTCGATTGAACGAACATTAATAATGGTTAAATCAAGGCAACAACGATGATTGTCGGCCGTAAAAATTCCCAGAATCGACCTTAATCGAAATTCTAGTCAATTTTAAACCCGTTCGCGCAACAATATTCCAAACCAAAAATTTTTAATTCCAGAGAGATCATTCTGAATCCAACCACCGAGGCGCATTTGCTCTAGAGATCTGCCCGTACCAATGTCCGAGAAGTACCAGCTAGACTTTTCAATCGAACCTACTATAATAAGGCCGCTTTCGTATAAAATCAATATACTGATACTGCATCAAGGTAAATCGCAGCAAGTACGCAAAGCTTGACGAAAATAAATAAATCAGCTCGGAGCGATACTTCGGTATGCGGCATTATTAAGCACTACCTATCGCTCATTTTATAATTGGAAGACCAGCAGCGTGTAATATTCCAAATAACTGATCACATTTTAGTGCAGATACCTGATTCCTAAAGTAAGCTGTAAAAAAAATGTCTTCAGTCTTTCAACGCCCCGTACACTAAAATTTCAGAGAAGGATCTCGGACACCAAATCATAATGAATTTATTTAGGTCTGTCCGTAACACGATAACAAATCCTGATGATGCTACATCGCACACAGAAATACAAAAACTGTAACCGAAGAATAAGGAGCCGATACCATGGTTCTTGGTAACTCTTACTTGCTGGGAGTATCAATACGTCGATATTATTATTATTGATACAAAAAATAAAATTATGAAATTAATGAAATTAAATCAAATGATGAAATTATTGAAATGAAATTAATCAAATGATTATATAAATTACCTTTGCCCAATAAAATAGGTACCTAAGAAAAATGGATAATAATTCCAAGAAAAAATGTATTTATTACTTTCTTTTTTTACAGATCAAATAGAATTATTATTATTTTGGAAAGTGAGCTCTGAAAATATGAAACGACTCGCCCCTAAAAATTTTCTCATAAACCTGCTACAAATGCTGCGGTCACTTGCTCCTCAAGCTACTTCTGAGCTTAGCAGCTATTCGAAAATATTGATATAATTTTAATAATAATAACCTATAAAATTTATAGATATTTAATATCGTACAGACATACCTGTCTTTTTCGTGTAGGAGTCCGCAAACGCTATGCATTGCACGGCTTCCGAACTTATGTTTTCTAAGCTCGACATACTAGAACTTCTTGAGCGAGAGAAAGAGCTATCCAATTTATCTGAAAATGTTCGAGGATATTGAAAATTCGTATTTTCAAATGCACAACAAAATTTACAAAGAGTAAACATCTTTGGTAATTCAGCACAAAAATGACAAGATGTATTAATAATTTGTGGTTCCCCTCGACAATTGAAAAATTTACGGATATTTAGGTATGTTTTTTTCCAAAATGACGAATTGTGTTACGGTATCAGAAAATCAGAGCTACCCCTAAACGCTACCCCTATTTCTCACTATGAGGCCTACCACCAAACTATGGGCTATCATTTCGACAAACTTACCAAATTTATTCGACTGACTATTTCGCAAAAATCGGTTCAAATAGCACATACGAATTAATCCACCACCACGTTAGTTTAGCGCATTAAAAACTTTAGCTCTAAAAGCATGCTAAAATTTGAATACATGCATCATTTAATGACGGTAAACGGGTTATAATGCACACAACACAGTATTATGTTTGTAATGATGACGTATGCAGAAAAATCTCGTGAGACAAAATTGATGAAAATTGAGTGGTACTTACTGACTCAAATTGAACTTTTCTCTATCACAAAACGAAGAGATTGAGGTGTATGGAATGTAATTTGGGATGGCAAGTGTTCCGTAACTTCCATGAGAAAAAGAAACATTCTCGTTTGTTTTTTTTGGGTTCGAAATCGAAAATGAAATAGATTATGCTTAAGAGGAGGGGGTCTTCAGAAAAATCGGATAATTTACGTACGTGAATTGCATAATACAAAATTGGAGTTAATGCCTGAGAAACTTCTAGGAGAAGAATTAAAAATTCAATACAACCAGATAATATAAATTCGATCGGAATTCATGTTAGCGTAATATTTGGAACGGTACTCATGTACAGAGCTGGAGATTTTTTCAAAATTTGCTTCAATTCAATAAGTCCATGATAAGTAAGCCATGTGTACAGTTCCAGTTTTTCTCAAAATATAATTAAGCCAGAAACCAGCGCAGTAGCCAAGCATGAAACCAAGAACAGCCAATTTATTGTGCAGTTATGTGGTTTCTTTTTGCCAGAAATAAATCAATAACACGAGGGAAGTACGGCCAAGAAGTGACATGAATGAGACGACAGTCGGTGTGCAAGAACAGAGAGAGAGAAACAGGTGAAGCATGCGAGACAGAAACGAGCAGGAAAGGGCGAGGGAGAGGTTAACATTTTTGACGGTATCCGCCGATGAAATAAGAAAAATTAAGTTATGGCATGTATGCGTGCGATTTGATGAGAAATCAATGTCCAATATCCGGATGGTAAATTGCCGGTTGAGACTTAAAACTTGACGAAATTGAGTCCAATTTCAAATCTGCGAGGAAATACAGAGTCGGTGTAATACAGAGCATAGGTCGAGGTTGTGAATTTGGCCTGAATCGAAATAACATCAATTCAAGATTTTCCTCAATATTTGGGACTTTGGATGAACTTGGAAAATTTCTTACAACAAACATCTGCCAACTAGTTAAGTAAATGGAGATAATTTTCCGTACCTACAAGAGTCTTCTATCCTGCGGAGGAGGAATGCTTAAGTATCCTCTATAGATAGTCGGTTTCCAATATTTTCAAAAATTTAGAAGTTGGTCATTTTTTTACTAAAATTTTAATATGGCTAGACCCATAATCATATATAACCGAATTTCGATTGCTCCAGTACTTCAAGTCACAGGCGTTTTTATTGAAATCTATTTCATTTTTTACTGGCGGCAAAAATGGAAAGATACGAATGTTTAAGGTCCAAAAAAGGTCTTGGCTTGCAAGGTACCTAGGTTTTTTACTATCATTGTCTGTTTAGGATTCTCGTCTTTGAACCTAAGGGGAAAAAAATTGACACAAGGCGTGGGATAAAAGAAGACAGAGGTAGATTATTTTAGGAATGTAGAAATCTACATTTGTCGCAAAAGGGGTCTTTTAGGGTACCTAGTACGGGGGAGATTGACAACTCACACATCACTCAGAAAAGGGTAAAGCAGCCATAGGGAGTGGGATCATTCAATTTTCGAGAACTATTATGAACATACTTCTTCAGAATGTATGCTCAAGAAATGAAAATTACATGATTTAGCGTTTTCAATTTCAATTACAAAATTGTCAATTTCGCAACGAAGATAATCATAAACTTTCAATCTTCGGTAAATCAAGTCCAGGCCCGAAATAAGAGGAGCCACTTTTTGAAAATGCCCGCAAAAAAGAAGTGGCTGAACCCTTTCTCTACCCATTAACCAAGCAAAGAAAAAAATGTATTTACAAGTCTGAAAATGATTACAGCAATTTTCGTCCTCACCAACGCACTTCTAGAGAGAGAAGTGGAATGAAAAAGGTGCACGATAGTTTCACACAATGTGAGATCACATTGAAAATAGCGAATGGTCCAAACAAACGAAATACGAGAATGAGAAAATTTTTGGAAAGTTTCGACAATATAGCACGGTCAAGAGCGCAAACAATAGCCGAAGAATTTTGAACGTCAACACAAATCGAGAGAGTGAAAATAGCGTAAAATGAAAGTATCGGAAACAAATATCACTCGAGAATATAGAGGAAAGGAAAAGCAAACTCCAATTTCAATTCAGCCAGACAATGCCTTACGTAGATAATATAAACATAACAAATTATAATTATATTTTGATAGTACGTCACCTACATCCATGCTAAGAGAAGTGGATGGATAAACTAATAGAGGTTCCGTATTGAGCTGATCAAGAAGGAAAGACACAGCTGAAGGAGAGAGAAATACGATTATGGCAAGTTTGACGGGTAAAGTCGCAAATTTCATTTCACAATAAATTGACGGTCAATATTTGCCTGCACTCCTGCGCTAGTAATATTACAAATTACGAATCGGCTAACTACGAATTGTGGCACCTACAATGGGCCCAGCAAAGCGCTATGATTATGTCTAATGGTAGCTTGAATTTTTGAGTGAAGCAATGTGCGGTAAAAAATCGACCGCTTGCCGAAAAGCGTAAAGCGCTCATCGAAATACGAAGCGCTATGAGTAATTTTTGTAACTATACAGGAAGGACTCGTCAAAATTGCATCCCAATCGGTGCAAAAACTTCAATACTAGAGCTAGTGCTGAAGCATAAGCTGACCAGTTCGGCTGAGTGATATGGGTTCATACGATGTAGTTCAAAACATTTTTTAATTCTTTTTAGTCATCGAATAAAAAAATTAAGCGATGAGACTGGAAGTTCGCATATTCAATGTCACTTTACTTTGAGCGTTACCATTTTATTTCACTTCAAAATTTCTTGGGAAGACGTACGAGTTGACCCTTAACTATTTAAAGAACTACCAGAAACCCTACGTTTACTTTGCCTTCTTGAGCAGCATTAACAGCCGTCGCGCTGGGCTGTGCGTTGCCAAGTGGTACCAGTCAGAAGCAGCACAGCGTGTTTAGAACCCAAATGTGTGATTTTACTAGGCACACAAAAAACTACTTTTTATTTTCCCATGGTAGAGTCAGTTTTGATATTTTGGCCATTCAGCATAGGTACATAAGTAACTATTTCCTCTATCCGACGCATATAATGCCCTTTTTTTTCGTTTTCCCCCTAGTGACGAAGAGGTTTAATGTTGATTTTTGAGATGAAATTTGTCATTATTTATGAATCAGTTCCTGTGAACCAGCAAATGGCTTCAAAAAGACTTCGATGCTTTCAGCACAAATGTTCGAAAAAATACCAACCTAATACCCTAAGCATCAGAAAACCCACCCCCTTCATTCTTCAGAGTTGAATCGTATCGTTAGGGTATCATTTGCATTGCAGGTGCCACATTCAAATGAGCTATAAAAAGGGGTATTATTAAAAGGTAGAATGTAGAGGTGACTGTACTACCAAAGCTAGCGTACTGTCGCGAGCCTATGAGGTTATGCCGTGCAGGGATTGGCTCCGAGTACGAGAGCGTAGAGAGGCATTTAGTGAGGCGTCGCGTACCTTGTGACTTCGAGCGCCGCGGCACGTCCCTCCCCTGCCTAGCAGGCGAGCCAGAGCAACCGCCTCCACCTCCACTCACACCATTTAACTGAAACACACAACAATAACATGCCCCCCTTGGACGAGAAAGTACTCAAAATTTGCCTACGACGTAGCAGTTTCGTGCTTGCTTAAATAGGTAGCGCCACAGCGGACATTGAGAGGCTCAGAGGCCTGTAAGGCATGGACGTGATTCCCATGCAGGCGTAGCGGTTTTCTAGCGTTAGATTACTTATCGGTAAGAACGGATTTCCGGTTAGATCAAGTCAAAGACGATCCACGTCTCGGAAACCGGTAGTAGTCAACATCGGTAACCGAGAATGAGGTTTATTGGGCTAACGGTTTTTGAGGTACCATGATTTTTCGTTTTGTTTCCCAGAACAGCACACCTTTCCCGAAAGTTTGTTTGGTCACTGCAGTTCTTGACAGGCTGGGACTAGGTACTAATGACGCCAAGCAAATTCACTTCAAATCATATGAAGTGGATTCCGTTTTAGTCAGGGCAACGATGTACTAATGCAAGAGGGATAGGTTAACGTCGTGCTTACTGTTGATCGCATATCTATCAATGATGTGATCATCGATCGACCAACACGTTAAACTGATCGAGCAGTTAAATGTTAGGTGAAATCGAACCGTAGAAAACCTGGATCCTCCAAACTCTAAAGGGATGCCGTGATAACTTACGTACGAATTAGTACGAAACGGGCAATAATGGGTCGGTTTCAGGAGAGTAGACATGAGGTAAACAGTCATGGTAAGCTACGTTCCAGCAATGACATTTACGTAAGTGTCGTAGCCGGGGAATTCCCTAACAAACTTGTTTACCTCATGCCCACACACTCACGCTCCTGGAACAAACCCAATACCTTCAGAGCCGGGTTTTTAATTTTTTTTAAAGCTAGATTTATCCAAGGACGCTTGCATCAACTTATTTCCAGGAAATTTTCAGTATGATGGTAAATGAAAGTACCTACGTCCTAGGTAAACTGTAGTTCAAGCGTCCTTGGATAAATCTAGTTTTAAACGAATTGAAAAACCGGTCCTCAGAGTACCGGCAACAATTAAAACTGACCACTTGCAGCTTTTTTCAAAATATTTATAAATGAGACATATTTTTCGATAGCAGACCTCTGAACCTATCTAAAGCTGAAGCGCTAGCTACCATGGCACACCACCAATTTCCTTGCACACCAATCGCCCCATCAAGTTCCTGCTCTACTACTCTCCATTTCTCTCTTTCTGTAATTCTGCCATGTTGGCCTGGTGTAGGTATACAACAGCCGGTGTCAAACGTAATACATACAACAAGCACTTTCAATAATAGTTGTTCAATATCATGTACCATTTTTCAACAGTGGTGCAACCTCTCCATTTACGACTTAGCTTAGATATGAGTATGACGTCCAACGGGAGCAGTAAACTAGATTATGTACAATATTCAAGCGGTTACAGGATACGGGCAATTTAAGCCAATGGTAGGGAAAGCGTTTTCCATAAGCGGTGGTACACAACACTGCAAAAAACCCTATTTTGAGCTGACGGGACACTTGACACATACAGCACCCAGATCAACAAGTTGTCAAGTTTCAAAACTTCATGAAATAATTGTTAACTATAATCACCTATCCATGCCAAGTGTTAACCTCGGGGTGGAAACTGTGGTGAAGTGCGTTGATGTTGAGAGTGCAATCGACATAACGATAATTGGAAGACTTGCTCAAAAAAATTAGAAACACTAACTCAGAATTAATTTTCAACTCGAGCTCAACTTAAAACTGACACTTTATTTCAAACATAAAACTAAAACTGAATCTCAACTAAAACTAAAACTCATACCGAATTTTAAACTCAAACAAAAACTAAAACTCTAACCAAAACTTAATTTAAAACAAAAACTCAAACGACAATCTGCAACGGAAACCGAAGTCAGAAACTCAAGCATAAACTGGAACTCAAACTCAAAATCAATCGTACTCGAACTCAAACTGAAAGTGAACCAAAATTGAAACCCAAACTTAAATGTAAACTCAAACTCAAGCTAAACTCAAACTGAAACTGAAATTTAAAGTCGAACTCAAACTCAAATTCAAACTCACTCTCACACTGAAACTCAAACTCAACGTCAAACTGAACTGAACTGCGACTTGAACTCCAACTCAAACTGAATCTCAAACTCAAGCTGAGTTTGAATTTCACTTTGCGTTTGAGTTCGAATCGCGGTTTGCGTTTGAGTTTCAGTTTGAGATTTAGTTTTGGTTGGAGTTTAGCTTGAGTACGACTTCGTGTTTGACTATGCGTTAGAATTTCAGTTTGAGTTGGAGTTAGGATTTCTGATTGAGCTTGAATCTCAGATTGAGGTTGAGTTTGAATTTCAGTTTTGGTTCGAATTTCAGTTCGATTTTGAGTTTCAGTTTGAGTTTGAATTTCAGTTTGAGTTTCAATTTCAGTTTGAGTTCGAATTTCAGTTTGAGATTCGAACGTAAGTTTGAGTTTGTTTTTCAGTTTGAGTTTCAGTATCAGTTTGAGTTTAAGTTTCAGTTTAGATTCAGTATCAGTCCAAGTATGAGTTTCAGTTTGAGACTGAATTTCAGTTTGAGTTTAAATTTCAGTTTGAGCTTGATTTTTAGTATCAGTTTGAGATTAAGTTTGAGCTTGAGTGTGAGTTTGAATTTCAGATTGAGCTGGAGTTTGAACTCTGTTCGAGTTTGAGTTTGAAATTTAGTTTGAGTTTGAGGTTTGATTGAATTTGAAGCTGCGTTATAGTGTGGTTTGAATTTCAGTTTGAGTTGAAGTTTCAGTTCCAGTTCGAGTTTCAGTTTCAAATGAAGTTTGAGTTGGAGTTCGAATTTTAGTTTGCGTTGGAGTTTCAGTTTCAGTTCCAATTCGCGTATCGGTTTCAAATGAAGTTTGAGTTGCTGTTTTAGTATGAGCTCGAATTTCATGGCACCTCAAGGTCTTGATTTTTTGACGCCCTGCCGCGGATTCAAAAATATTTTATCTGCATCCGACTGGTGTGTATCTCGAATATGATTATCTACGAGGAAATTGGACTTCATGGGAAAGTCAGAATTTTGTCCCCATATCTCTGCCATGGGTTGCGCGTATTACTTTCTGAATCTTCAACATTCTACAATAAACCCTTTGAAAATCAACAACAAGGTCTAGGTGCCTGTGCATACAATTCTTCAATGTAAGAAAGCAAAGGATTGAGTCGAGGGATGGTAAAATATTATGTACAAAGACTATAGGAAAGGCTTCACTTACGAGCATTTGGGGTCGAAAACACATTACGACATACCCTGAGGACGCCACGACAAATATCAGGCATACAACAAGAAGCAAGCCTAGTCAACAATGCCACCAGAGAAAGGAACTAGCGATTTCTGCACCAGAAAAAGTCTTGTTCAAATCGCCCAGCCGAAGTCCAGGATCGTCCATAAATGGAGGGGTTACCCATTGTAATGACTAAAACAAAAATCTCCAACAACGGATAAATGGCTGATATCAATGACAACGTGAATGCTTTTCGAGTGCAAAGTGACAACTATGGTCCAACGTGAAAACAGGTTCATTCCTATTCTAAATTCGTATCATTTCCGTGAGCTAAGGCCCTACAACCTATCGATGATTTCACATTCACCGGAAATTCTCCTACTGGGTTGTACTCCTCGCTAGGAAAACGTGATCTCAAATGCATGTGATATAGTCACACCACCAAGGCTAGTTTAGTTGCTGAAGCGGTACATTACTAGTAAGCTGCTACGTAAAATGATGTTGTATACCAAACAGGTATTTAAGGCAGCTTGAGTTTGAGTCTCCATCTGAATCCTGAATACAACAATCGGAAATTAGAAGCTGAAGCCGATACGATTATATACAGTTTTGTCAACGGTGTCGGGTAGATTTTTGAGTTCATTGAGAGTGGTGTATGGTTATCGTTTTCACGTGATGTGTAAAAATCGCAATGATGGCCTCGAAGTTCTGAATTTTCTTGAAAAGAGTACATAAAGTGGAAAAAAATTGAGTTATAAAAACACAAGATTTCGGGGTACACGCTGACCGAATTGCACATTGAACATTTTCAAAAAATACATTGACAAGGAAGATCGAGCAGGGAGACATGTCTCTTCCCCAGGATACATTTATACGCATGCCGCCAGTATATCCATTTAGTATAAGAACCGGAGAACTTACATAAATTTTTGAAAATGTTTACAGAACGACTTGAGTTCTGAAAACGCCGATCAGGAATATGTACATTTTACAAAACCGTACAAAAGCATTATTTGATTCTTAGCATTAGCTGTATAGGAAAATTCGTTTAAAATAGTAGGGCTAACTGTTTAGGAAAGTATGTATAGGAGAAGGTGCCTATCTGAAAGGGAATTGAGGGAAGAAAATTTTCAATATTGCAACTTGATTTGTTCGCTAGGGAAAGTGCCCTAATTTAATTCCTAATAACTAAATATTGCACTAGCTCTCAATCGACAGTTCACAGTGGCAATGCTGCACTATCCTGAATTGCCTCTTCGGGGAAAGGAACGATCTGTAATTATTTATCAGTTGTACCGCTAGTAAGGTGGAAACGGGTTAACACACATACGACGATGAATGATCACATAAGAAACTTACAAGCGTCATAACCCGCCTCAACGTAGGTTTCCTACGCAGTGTCTTTGCAGGTTTCTTCGACTCTGCAACCGTCAACGTCACTGTAAACTGTGATAACCTGACTTTGTACGAAGCAAATAGAGTCAATAAGGGTAACTTGAGTGGCTTGCACTAGGCAGGAGTACACAATCAAGGCCAGAAAGGAAGGAATGTTTTAACTGCAGCAACATTGGCCATCTGGGATCGGGAATGAAAGCTACCCCAGATCACTTGATTACCCTGTACTGTAAAAAATATCTAATTCTCATCCCTAAGATACACAATTCGGACAGGGATAGGGACATTACAATGAATGAGTACGTACCTAAGTTATTCTTAACAGACATAACATCTGGACTTGAGTTGGAACTCTCCCGTTGCTCAGGCTTGAAACGGAGCAAGAAAAGTCGAATTAAAAATTATATTTTAGGGAATATGGAATGCTTATAATTCGAGCCATTGGCTTTGTCAAGGCACTCCAATAGCAGCGATAAATAATGCTTTCAGGGAATGAAAATGATAAATCGTATGTCTGTCCTAGGATTTACATGGTTGATTTCGCTGTTTGCAAAAGAGTGGATCTCAAAACTGATGAAAATTGCATCTGCAAAAGCTTAGTTTACAACATTGGGAAAATCTGTATCTGGCCAATTCCATTGAACATAAATTATGAGCAACAAAGCCTATACAAGGATGAACACTTTTTGAAAAACGCTGGTTTGCTCAATGATTACGTAATTTTCATTCTAATGTTGAGGTGCGGGGGCAAAATAAACGTCCAAGAGTGTTTTCAAAATGATTTCCAAAAATTTAAACAATCTTGAACGTTCATGAAGTAATCGAATGTTCTTGGACGCCCTTTGATGTTCTTGAACGTTCGAGAACATTCTTGAATGTTCAAGAACGTTCGAGGACTAAGCACTTTTTAGCGTTTTTGAACGCTATTTAATGTTCTTGGAAGTTCCATAATATTCTTCAATGATCAAAAATGTTTTTGAACATTCGAGGACGTTTAATAAATTGCTGTTCTTGAACGTTCAAGGGTTTCCAAGAATATTCTGAAATGTCCGAAACGATGAACAGAACGCGCTTGAACATTCAGAAATGTTCTTGAATACAAAGAAAGCCCAAGAACCGAGGACTGCAATGTCCCCTCAACATGAAACTTACAAAAGTTCACGGGTCAAAAGACTGGAAGATAAAAGTGACGAGTACAGATACAATTACACAGCAACTGCGCCAGGAGTTGAAGCGGGAATGCGGCAGCTGTTCGCCTGGACCCTAATGTACATGTATGTGATAGTGGTGAGCCATCGGTGGAGGGTATACCCTGTCCTATCAAGTCTGACCCGTAGCTGGGCTATTAAATCGCATCAGGATTAAAAAGGAGGTCTTTAGAAATTTCCTGTTCAGAAACGTCACACATTTTTGGGGGAACCGATTCAAGAATGGATTGAAGAAAGCATCAGGTCCCATTTTGACGCCTTGATATCAAAACCACTAAAAGCATTTAGATGTTGTGGTGGAAGCAGCGAAATGAAGTAAACGAAAAATTCAGCATTTTAGAAACGGTAGTGCAATCTGTGACATGTGTGCAGTGTTGACGGTAGTTGTAGAAAGCAACAAATGGTCAAAAACCTAAGCGCCCGGGTCGCAATAATTGATTTTGAAGGTTTTTTGAAACCTCCACACGTACAACATAAGATAAACATAATTATGAAAGATTCGGAAAATAAACGTGATCACAGTTCAGTTTTGACGGGTGAAAATAGAATTCTTTGTTGAACGCATCAAGAGGAAAACCTGTGTCTGAATTGAAAGAAATTTCAACGTTTTACCAAAATCACATGCCAATAAAGGTAAGCGCCGAATAAGGATTCTTCGTGAGACACAGCATTAGCATTCAAAATGCGGAAGAATATTGCGAAAAAATCATTCCGTGTAATAGTTGCACGTGTGATGGTTTTCAAATTTTTCGAGCCTTCAAATGATGGGTTGACCCTTGCATTGTGCCGTTCCATACGATTTGCATTTTCGTTTCAATAATTTTTTTGAGAAATGTTTTAGTCAACAGCCGAGAACTGGGAGTCGTGAATGTGGTGTATTATGTTCAAATGGTGGGGCGAGTGAAAAATTGTTCCGATTCCAAATGAGTTTCAAACAACGAAAATGGTGAAAATGCGAGGACGAGGACGAACAGGAGGAACGAGGAAACGGGTAGCAAAAATCAACAGCTAAAATCTACAAATTGGGTAACGCTACGTAGGCGGTAAATAACTCGTTTCACACTACAGGGCTCAAGACCATAAGCTACGAATCGCCTCTAGGAAGCAAGGGTATGCCCTCCACTAACAAGAATTTTAATCAATTCTGCAAGAATTATAATTCGATAATTAAGTTAACATGGAACATCGCCCAATATTTAGATGTTCAAACCAAACATGCATCCAACACCTTCATGCATTCCATTAGTGACAAGTACTTGACACACCTAAATCCGATTTCGCCATATTTATCATTGTTGATTATAGGACCAAATTTACCGATAATGAAAATCAAGCATACAGAGAAGAATTCGGCGAAAAGTCAGGGTGGGTTTGGAGGTAAATATACAAGGAGGAGAACTTCAAGACAAAAATCTTGACATTTCAAGTGGAAAATTTTATTTTATCTGCAGTGAAACAGCATTATTCAAATGTTTTTTGAGAAAATTGATCTAAAAGATTTTTCTTTGCGCCAAGCGTTGAGTCCCTTGTCAATAATCTGGATTCACCGTAGAATAAGAGACAGTTTATCAATTTATTTAAATTTATTTATTTAAAATAATTCAAAATCCAATTGATTTCCATTCAATTTAAATTTTCCAAACTCACCCTGACTTCCCCTGAATTCAAATTTTTGAGGAATTACGGTGAATTTGGTCGCTCAGACGTTAAGCCAAGTTATCAAACTTAGATTATAAACCAGAAGCAGAAGTTGGTGAGTAAGACCGAGACGACAGTTTGAAGTAAATACCAAAAATGACCGTACACTACAGCGCATCCTCTCAAGATCGTAAAAAAACAGAAGTTATCAAAATCTCTAAAAGAGATGGAAGATGAAATTTTCGAACTTCAAATATCAATACTGGATAGTTTTTCGATTTTTTCGATTCGTACTTTTGTAGCGAAGAAACATTTATTATCGACTTACTCATTTTGCGCACAAGAGACGACATGCTCTGATTTCCTTTCTGATGATATTTAATATTCGGCACTGACAACAGTCTGGCATCTCTTTTCGACGGTTCCTTTTTCTCTTTTCTCGGCGGTGGAGTTGGCCTTTCTTCGAAAAGCGGTAGCTCCGACGGCCTTTCTGGCCTTTCGTCAGTCAATTCGGGTTCTTTGATCACGGGGACGATTTCCTCATCCGGGCTTAGACTGGTCGGACTTTCGTCGGCGATATTGTCAGCGTAGAAAACCGAATTGGACCTTTTGTTATTTCTCGGTTGAAATTTCAATTTGATATCGACTCGGCTCAGTTGTTTTTTCAAGTTGAACTTTTTCTTACGTGGTTCGATTTCGTGCTCATCGTGAGGTGAAGCGCTTCCGGATTGGTTCAGTTCCTCCACTACATCAACACCCTTTCAAAATAATGTACATGACAGTAAAAAATGCATATGAAAAACCCCAATTCAGTCGGATTTATAAAATAAATAAATAAAAAAAAATAGAAAAAATGCGGCACGGCCATTTTTAAAATTCATTACCGTTTCACACAATCACGCACGGCAAGCGAGTTCTTCAAAACGTTATTCAAATAACAATAACAACTCAAAGGACAACTAAAACCACTACACTCTATGACATTTACAATGAAACCACGCGCTTCAACGACTATCTAGGTCAGGAGAAGCTTTCGCAAAACAGCGCTAGCAGTTAGGTGTCTATGGTTGGTACAGGGGGTTATCAGCATCCACGGATTTTCTCAATTCAAACTCGGCCTCACAATAACAATTTTGGTGTGACTACAACACAAACGGAGGGGCACTATTTTGTCGGGTACAGTCGTGTTATCGGAACAATGTGGGGACGATATTTTTGTCCTTATCTTACATATTGACGGGACGTTTGATCGAAATTTGAATTTATCGTTCTCTGTTAGAAAGTGTTAGCGATAAACGATATTGACACAGTACAAAAGCCGATACTCACCTGGTCAATGCTCGGAGAGCGACATCGGTCAGGGTCCGAATCGGGCGGTTGTGTTCGTTTGGGCGATTTGGGTACTCTTTGGTAAGGATCCGCGCCGCCGTACAGATCTGGCGTGGCTATGTTTAGAAGGCAAACCTTGTGCACAATGTCTACAATTACTGCCCCGGTGTCCGTCCCGTAGGCTAACCTAGAACCGGACCCGAAATTGTTAGAACTGTGGCTTATGGTCGCGACCATCTTTTCCAGATTCATCGATCATAATACCTTGTTGATCCGACTTAACGAGTAAAATGAAGAGTGTTTCTCAACATTTTATAGGTTTGGGTTCAATATTTTTATAAATTTATCGCACGTTTAAAAAAAGTCCTGAATTCAGAATAAACGAATGGTAGAAATATATGGTAAAATAAGGTTCGTTTAAATTTCAAACGTTTTCGCTGAAAGTAACCGTGATAAAACTCACAGTCCATACGATGAATTGAGGCCAAGAGATGATATAGGAGCGGGCGATAGGCAGACGAGTACAGCTTGAAATCCTGGGGGTTTTTTCAGTAGGCCGGGCTTCACTTTCACCGATGGTCCGCAGTCAGCTCCGAAAATCTGAAAAATAAATATAATTTAATAGCGAATTGAATAATTGAAACCAAACAAGACCGAACTAAACTGAATTAAATTGGATAAAACCAAATAACAATTAAATTGTTCAAAACAAAAAAATAAGCTAGAATTTTCCGGACAAAATGGTGTATTAACCTGATTATCTGCAGATGCCAATTTGCTCATGTTTCCTCTCATAGAATAATCGCACTCAGGTGAAACTTCAGTATCATCAAATAATTCGTAAGCGACGGGAATATCCAAAACCTGAAAGTTGAAAAATCGGAGTAACAGAACTTGCATTAAATAGTGCAATAGTTGACGAATGACCTAATAGCTCCGCTCCAGTAGTGATTAGCCAAACACTATCAGCAGATTAAATTCCGATATCTTACCACTGTTTCAGAAGTAGCTTCTTGTCTTTTGAATTTGAAGAGGACGACATAGCCGGCCGCTCCAGCGACGCACATTTTTCGAGATTCGGGACAGAGCGAGAGGTGCTGAACAGCGAAGGGGTCGTCATCTGAGCCGTCTTGAGATTTCGGCGTTGGTCTCTCGAAAACTTTGCTGGTCTTCAATTTGTACAGAACTTGCAGCGTGCCGCAAGACGCGTCCCAGAATTTGATGCTTCCGTCGGAATGGCTGCAATGGATTGTTTGAAAGAGAGCGTAAAGATGATGACCGCTTTATTATGGTTTTTTTACCGTCTGGTAAAAGGCGGGTGATATCTGATGAATTAAGTAGACTCGCAAGAGGTACAAGAACTTATACTGACCCAGTAATGATAATTTCACTATAGCTACACGGCGGCGTCGTCCATTCACCTCCGGCCAACGGCCACTCCTTATCGCTATACCCTGTACGTTTCGACTTGGAACCAACGGAATAGAAGGCAGGAATTAAATCCGAGGGACAGTCGGCCAGATATGTGCAACATGTGACAGCATATTCATTCAGGTCCATGGGGTGAGGGCTTTCGAAGCAGGGGAATCCGGCACTGAGGAGATCGAGGACGACCATGTCGTTCTGAAGGATGACCAGGATAGCGTATGGTTCAGGTACATCTGGAACATGGAATAAGGTTCAGCACGATGGCCATGATCGAGCACGTAGATGGTGCTGCAAAGCGTCGAGGATTCGAAAAGCAAAAATCTCAATTTGTAGTAGAATGTTGAAACAAAGTGCAGGTAACATCCAACAGACTTTTCATATAGAAATTTGACAGATCGATTTTTCGATATCCTGACAAAGACAGAGATTTCGACTTTATGCATTTTCGACGTCTTGCTGCGCGCACAGAATGCGCAAAAATCAGTGGTATAGTCCGCGATTCAACCACTCAAACGTATCCAGCGGGGTTTTGCTAAAAGTACAAGATCTGCGCTCTCAAAATTATGTTGGCACACGGTGACAAAGAAAACTTACCGCTAGCGTATGGACTTTCGCAAAGCGTGATGAAATCGACAACGTTCTGTTCCATTTCCAGCACCGTGGTCGATTTGCCTTGCATTATCGTGATGCTTTGAGGCCTGCCAGTCTTTTCGTACGACATTCCGCCGCAGAATATGATGAAAACCTCCCTGGAAATGAGGCGTGCAATAGTGACCAAAAGTTGAATACAGCTGAATGGATAAAACCCGCTAATATGTGGCATAGGAGAGAAAATGAAAATAACATTTTTGTCGAAAATATGAACCGTAGGAGGAAAAATTAATTTTCTTTATATTCAACGCCAAAGTAGAGGCTAGCTTCGCCCTACATTTTATGAAGGGAGGATTTCAAACCCAAAATACTAAATGCGCATGCCTTGATGCATACTAAATCACAAGCGGAGAAATTTTTGAATCCCATAATTGTAATAAACACTCAAAAATGAGAGAAAATAGATAGGTAGTCTAATCCACTATTGAGGTACAATTGTAGTCCAATAGTGGAGACTATTTATTTTCTCTCATTTTTGAGTCTTTATTCATGCCTTGATGGACCAAAGGAGGTTCCCCTATGCATGGCTAAGTATTGTTGAAATCCCCTTGAAAATTCATTATGAGGCCCAAATTTGTAGGGGTTGACTATAATGTTAAAATTGTTTTTAACTATATCCCAAAGCAAATCGTGACTGCTGGACAGAGGCATCAAAGTTTGCAGGCCTGGAACCAAACTTGACCTTATTGAATTTTCCCGCCAATCTACCACATAAACATGTGTATTAGTAGGAAGCAGGTGAAATTTTTACCACCGATTTAGGCAGGCGTGCTGAAATCCTATTGGGAAATTAATCGGAACAGCTGTGGCTTGAGAAACAATAGTTTCTCCAGGTGCTCATTTCATGTTCTAGTGACTGTGTGATTTCTAGTAGCACCTTATACGCTTCTGGATAAGGGGAGTAAGCTGAGTTAGTTACAAGGGAAATAAAAAAAAAAAAATAATAAAATTGACGAACAACCCCCATTCTTCCTAAATCCGTTCGTTTGAAAATGAATTCGTAAATCTTGCTAAAAACAATAAATTCCATACCTATAACCACTTTTAGTTGTTACAGTTTGGTCAAACAATATTAAAAATAAACCCCAACTTGGAAAATTATTGAAGGATTCTCTAACCACCCTGTACCACGCTGCTCCAAAAAAGCGCGAAATGCATTGGAGAAAAAACCTGGCTCTGAGCAGCTTTACAATTTACGAGAAAAAGGATTTTATCACCGACTGAAAAAATTGTTAGTCCAAAGTGTTACGTCACATTGTAGAAGCTGACGAACTCGATTGTACTTCGATTATGCGTAAAATAATACCAATTTTGAACCAGCGGCTCTTAGAGGTGGGGCATTTAATCGGTATACTGATTCAGGCTCGAGAAAAATTGCATAATCTTGCAAGGTACCAAGGTACATCGGCAGTGGGTATAGTCCACCTTGCGAAAACCTAACCTTTACCTACTTACTAAACATGAATCCACTACAAAATACAATCCGGCTGTTTGTGAAGCGTAAATATCGCCCAACGGCCCTTTGTCCTCCATATACTGGAACATTTTGCCTCATAGTACACGTTGCTTTTCACAGAATCCTGCATAACCCGGTCGAGTGAACTGAGTCGAGAAGCCGTGATGATTAAATGCGCTATTGGTATTAATAACGTCGTTGTTGCTGAGACGGTAACAAAAGCGACCCTGGTTATCATTAAACTGGTTGGAGGGTAGGAAGCAAGGTAAGCTTTAAAGACGTCCATTGTTAGTCGGTGACATTTTCAACCGGCGGAAGCCCCCTCTGTGTATTCGTCATACTCACCGTCAGCATCAGCCTCTAACACGGTTTCAATTATAAGTTTAGCCTTACTTTTTACGTTTTTTAGATCTGTACGAAAAGAAACAGAAACAAAATAAAAACGGAAAATGAAACGAGCGTAAGGGTTGAAATTAGGCGAAACGAGAATATAACTCACCCGCTCCGCGCTGCCTTCCATTCGACCTTTTGGATAGTTCTGCAGCTCTCAAGTTTCCCGTCCTTTCCAACTTTGGCTGAAACGAGAGAAAAAGGGCGGGAAAAATTCTTAAAAGGGTTTCTCCAGCGAAGGCGGGCAGATTGGGCGGATGTAAGAAACCTGATTCTGAAGAGAGTGAAATTCAAAAAAGCTCTATAAATTAAAACTAGATTTTTTTTTGGGCCTATAAGTAGGTGAAGTTATTTCTAGTGGGTTGATTTTGGTGTTTTTCAGCGCTACACAATAAGCCGATCCCTGCTGATAGCTATGGATCTGCCGGAACAATGTTATTGTGCGTTGAAAACTCATTTTGAGACCAAGAACGTCACAATCGGTCGATGAATTTCTTAGATATTTTAGGTATATAGCAGGTAAACGACCGAAATTCTTAGGAGGAAACCGCTCAAGAATTACCATGAGGCGTCTGAACGTTGACTGCTTTGCCAGGTTGTCGAAGACTCCACGTGAGAATGGTGCCGTCCGTGTGAGAGGTGAGGAATTGCTTGCCGTCGTAGAACCAAGAAACGGATTTCAGCGGCTCGGGCGACTGCCATCTGATTTCTGCTTGCTTGAGCCGCAGGTCCCACAGTACGAGTTGGCCAGTTTCGAATCCTACGAGAAGCTGGAATCCCAGAGGGCAATTACACCGTATTAACATGTTCAACGTTCGATTACCAAATTTTCCAAGACAGGATCCAACGCCAGATGTTTGAAGGATGTGGCCATCAAGATCCTAATTTTTAAAAACATTACATAAAGTTGAACCGCCATATTGGATGTTGGAGTGGCGAGCGTTCACGTGCACGTAAAATCGGATACCTAACTCTTCGTTAGGAATCTTCGGGTAGTTGTATTACTTGGCTAAACACCTTAAACGGATTCCAGAATCCTCTCGAGGTGCGGAAACGTAACAAGACTCTCACACTCTCGCAGGTTGTAAACTGTTCTTCAGACTGAGGCGCCGCCCGGCTAATCACTAATAACTAGGTAGCTAAGTTAGCTTAGGAGTAGGCTCATTAGTCAGCGTCATCACCTTGCTCGGGTCCAGCGGATTGTCGCTCAGATGAACCACACAGCCAGGGTGGGTCTTGCGGGACCTAAAACAAACATAGTTATCAAAGTTGGTGAACTTGACGAACTTACCAAACTTAACTCTAGAGCGTTTCACGTGCCGGTCTTTTCCGCAAGAGCCGATCCGGTCTCAAGGCCGAACTGGGTTTGAGGGGTGTCACCAAGTAGGCATCTTTTGAAAATGGTGAAGCTTCAATTGTTAAAAATTATGTACTCTCTAGTGGTCAGAAAATACCAATGAAAGAGAAATCAAGGGTATTTTGGAATGGGAAAATAACAAATTAAATCGGAGAGAAAGATATCAGCGCTTCCGAAGCTGTCAGTCGACCTAGTTGTGAGCAAGTCCTGAAATCAGGTGACCGAATTGGTTGAAGCATCAAAATCACGAAATGGTTCATATCCCAATGGTTGGAACCTTCCATAACAGTTTTTTTAGGTTATCGATTTTGACAAGGTTGCTCAAAAGAGAACAAGCCTTGAAAATCGGTTCAGTAGTTCAGTAGAGAATCGAGGAAACCCCGAGGTTCGCCTTGAATCGTGATGAGACTACATTACCGATTCTCGCGTCATTCAAGGTATTGTTCTCTTCTAACCAACCCTTAGATATAAAAAAAAATTGACCCAATTCATCTTGCTTAGGATTCATGACTCCAAATCTATAGATTTTTTCTCATTTCAGCCTGCTACGCATATAGTTGATACCAACGATGAAGCCGTTTACGGGAACGCAAAAATCGAGTTTATTCCTTTTTCGCCGGGGGGCCTTTTTTTTTTATTAGAACCGAGCGTAAAACTCTCGGTTAGTTTGATGGTTGGCTTCATGAGCCTAACGACGTTTAAATCACTCGGGACGGCCACACCGAGAGCGTGCTCGGCAATTTTGAAGAGGAACGTTAAAACGTCGAAGCATCGACCGTTAAAACCTGATGGAAATAAAGCTGGGGAACGATTTATGCAATTTCACCCTAAACGGGTCGGACAATCAAGTTTGATTACGGGAGAGTTCGCGGTTTATGCTGCAGTGGAATGAAAATCAATCGAGAGGCATCATTAAACAGCTTCGAGTTTTTTCTGCTGAACTTTCGAGGATTTCGATCAGATGTTTTGGAAGTCACATAGAATATAGTTGCTTTTTTATAGGCAATTCAAGAATTCCATTATGCTGGGAAAAAATCTCCATTGAAGGCTAAAAAATGATTGATGATACGGCCGGAGACTCATTGAGGAACATGCATGAAAAACGAAATCCATTTTTTCCGCCAGAATGGTGCTGTTTAGGATGCGAAAATGATGTAGTGATGATCTTAAACGGAAAAACGACATTTTTCCTGGTGAAAAACGCTAATGAAAAGTGCCCTTTTGAACGTGGCGGGTAGCATTGTGACGTCACTGTGCGGGCGAGACTGCACGTAAAGTAACGGCAAAAGGCGAATGGCGCAGTGGCATCATATCAAGAAAAAGAAGAAGAAGAAGAAGACGTCATACGGTCTTGTTTGTTTTGATTACTTGGATTTTTCGTGATTTCGTCGTTTCATCGGAAGAAAGTCGTGATGAGTGCTCATAAAAGAAGGATCAATGTGTTGTTGGACGGTTTCCAAAAAGCCACGGCTGAGAACATTCCATTCGTCGATTTTGAAGCCCTACAAGAGTTTTATGAAAAGCACCCAGACGCCTCGCACTCGTATATTGTTGCCGCGCGACGTTAAACCAAAGTTTCCTCGTGCTTTCGGGCTTTGACGGCACGATCACCATTTTCTCCGGGTCTTTATTTCTGCACCCCCGCATGAAGCAATAATTGCTTAAATTATTTCTCCATTCCATATTGTCGAGTACCGAGTTCATCAACAAAGGTAAACAAACATCGCCCCGTCCTATCACTACACAACACGCATGAACTCGGAGGAGGTTGCACTGGTGTTCACGAGAAGATGCGTAACCTTGCGGCTGGTCATTTCCCCGCTCGACTTCAAATCTGCAAATTTCACTGAGCCTCCCTCCTCTTTTAATTACCACTTTTCCGAACCGTCATCCACCATAACACCACTTTCGAAGCCTAAGAAGGAATATTATGGCGAAAAAACAGTTTATTTTTTTTCATGCATGCATGGTAAATTTTGGTTCATTTTTCTTAAGAAATGAACCTTTGTAATCGGTCGGGAAAAAATTTTTTTTAACACCCCCTGAAAATTTGTTGGTTTACGTTTCAAAGGGTGTAGAATCCGAATCTGCAATAAAAATTTTTTGTCCGTCCGCCGTCCGCCGTACGCCGTCCGCCGTACGCCGTACGCCGTCCGCCGTACGCCGTCCGCCGTCCGGGGTTTTTCAGGGGGAAGGAGTTATCGGAAAATTTTGAAATTTTTACCAAAAATCAAGTTCCGTATCTAGTTGGTCCTAACGTCTCGGCAGAACCCTACCTTAATTTTAAGGCCAGTAAAACAGCTGTTGAAGTGGTAAAAAATTCGTCATTTTATGGAAATTTGCAACATAGGCATGTGAGGCATCATTTTCTATAGATTTTTCTATGCCGAATTGAATGAGACCATCGCCACGCCGGTAGCTTCAACCGTTTAGGAGTTATTGCAGTTTTAGTGAGGCATTTTTGAGTTTTCCAAAATTTCCCCAAATCCTAATAACTCGAAAACTACTCGAGCCACAAAATTCGTTTTCCACTCGTTTGAATCCCCACAAAAACTTCTGTCCCCCCGATATCTTCAATTTAAAGAATTTGGTCGCATTACATAAATCAGCAAAACAAAAATTGGAAAAACTTGAGAATTTGGCCTCGGCCCTTAGATACGGTTGATTGATCTACTTACGACCACTAGCCTATTACACCAACAAGGCGACGCACTCACACTACGACCAGTTGCGCTTGGCAACATGAGAGCGAGTCAGGCTTTAACAATGGTTCTGAGGCATTTTTAATTTCATCATTCAGAGAATTTAATAATTATTATTATTCTGTTAATTATGAAGGTGATTAAGAATAGATTTAAGTGAATTTAACGGAATTAAACGATCTGCTGCCTTGAAAAGATGGATAGGTAGGTATTCATCAAGCGAGAAGGATGATCATTTTTTGCCTGGTTGAAAAAACGTTTTTCTAAATCCCCATCTAAAATACAAATTTATACTGAAATTATAGAATAATAACAACTAAATTCTGTGTTTAAGGATTACCGATGTATCGTAAGGTTTGTCTTTGCAATCGAAAAATGAACCCCTGTGCAAAATTTGCAGAGTTCTTCGGACATATCGAAAACTAATCTGCACATGCCACTGATCTACTTAGCAGCGTTTTTTCTGAGGTAGGCAAAAAAGCGGAGAAGTTCGGTGTAGCGGGTATGGTATACCTTTCGATTAAATCATCATTTTAAAAATGGGAAGCAATGTTTTTAAATATTGGAACTACGCTTTGTAAAAGCCAAGGGAAGACTTATATTACGCTACATTGAGCATGTCTGGATGGAGCAGACGGTTGAATAATGTATGAACTGATTGGCAGGCGTATGATGGCGTAGTTTGCAATTCAAAACCCGAACCAACTCCAAACGATTTGGGCAGATCGTTGATTAGGAGGAAGAACCGAATCACTGATTCGTACTGATCACCTACCACAATTAGACCGTGGTAGAAGGAAGCGGTGGAAGGTTGAAGGATCCTCAACCGAAGCGGTGGAAAGCGTAGCTCAGGTGGTACATATTTAACGATCATACCATCTCAGTCGTCACGTTACGAAAGTGACTCCATCCTAAAGCCTTCTCTGTCTCGTCGCTTGAGGCTGAAGTCGTACCACACGAACAACAACGCTCCGACTATTTTTTAAATTTATTAATTTATTTGGTAATGTGTGTCGTTTTTTTGTTCGTTTGTGAGGGGTAAAGGGATGTTGGGCGGAATTTTATTGAAATACCCGTACTCGGTCCAGCACTTTCGTCTTTGTTGCTCCCCATACGATCGACAACTGATTTCCACGTTAGTCTAACCGTGACCTTAAACGGTTGGTGGAATAGGGCTTGATATTAGGGATAGTATTGCGTGCTCTATAGAAGATGGTAATTCTCGACGGTTGCGCGCCTAGCGGCCGATGGCGCATAATCGTCCTATAGATCCAGCTGTCTCCTGTGTGGTCCTAATGGGGGCCCCTGGCTTGTCCAACAAAAACTATCTTTGGCTCGAAAACTGTTGGGTTATCGGCATTTTCTCACATAATCTCATTTATTCTCGATTAAATTTTGTATCGATTGGTGGCTGCCGGAAAATTATCGGTTGATCCGTTCAAAAGCTATGGTGGATTGAAACGGTAGTGTTGTTGATTTTTCTGGATTCGACTCGGCATCGATTGACCTAGAAGTGAAACTTGCATAGGTACTACCTATTAGGTAGGTACCTTATTGTAAACAAACTGCGGGACGAAGTTTCCGGCCGTGACCGCTACGCACCGCTCACAAGTCAACTCTTACCATCTTCTATTAACCTTCCTGTGGGTTACAGTACGAATTCTCGTGGATCACAAGAAACATCAGTGTTGCCAACACGAAAATCAAAAATTTCCCCGTTTTCGCAAGAAGTACTCGTATTTCAGGAACAAGAGCTAACTGAGGTTTTCCATTGGTGATTTCGAGTTCCTCAGACCAAAATACGTGGTAGCAGGCCATTTTTGAATCAGATACAATTTCAAAGTGGAGCAGTGCTATTGATTCCAAAATACTCTACGAGGAGACTTGTTCATCCGGCATTGGTTCCATTGCCTGCACCAATACCTTGATCTGCAATGATGCCAATTGGCAAGCCTAATATTTTTGAGGTTGATTTAAGCTTGTTCGTGTGACATGGCTTCAGCGAGTGGGGAAGGCCACACAGTACGAAGGGATGTTAAAATAAGGGTGACTCTACGACCGGCAACGACCGTTCGGATGTCCCAGGTCGGCTGACTACTGCATGAGAACAACGTCCGGCCGGTGTAAAGCTGAGAGCGTAGCGTGCTCTTCACTACCCCATAAATATGGGGCCGGATTTGGATTTTTAATGCTACTACTATCGCCTAGTGATTCGACATAATTTTCCTGGCGAATAAAGCAGAAATATGAGTAGGAACGGACCCGGAATACTGATAAACCGGAAGAACTTGTTGTTTTGTTAGGTGGCAGCTCAAGTTTGAAATGAGGCAGCGTAATTTTGGGAGAATGATTTCATAGAATAAACAAGGTTGTATAGTAACTAAGGTTGCTCTGACTGATTATGATAATGCGATAATTGATCCGACCAAGTCGAAAATTTTTGCACTTATACCGGGGTTTTTTCGGCTAATCAGCAGAACAACAAAGGGCAGTTAATGTCATCGGTACCGAAGACCGAAGCTAAACCGCTATCACAGGTAAACTATCGATTTATTAAATAATGTAGAAAATTTTATCGATGGTATTTAAATGTGTAGTTCCACCTGTATTTAGCTGAGAAGAAAATTAAGATTCAAAAACTGGATTCTCAATCCTAACTTGTCTAGTTTGTAGGACGTTGGAATAGGAACTCGAACATTCTGGATCGATTCCAGATGTTCCATTTTTGCACCAGTTTTTTCAATTTATTTTTTCCAAGTTTAAAGTAAGATAGTTCTACGATATCTAAATGATTACTTACAATTCAATAGCTTTGTTCCAATTGATAATATAGCCGGATAACTGGAAAGACTCGATGTTGACGACGTGAACGTTGCCCTTCTGAGTTCCGACGTACAGCCATTTGCTTTGAAGGGGAAGGAAGATGCACGTTATTCTGTAAAAATGAAAACAAAGGGATGATATACAAACTGTACCTATTTTGAAGGGCCGTAATAAGCAAAAACCCTTGCATTTTTGTTCAACAAAAAAAAAAAATCCTGAGCAAGTTGTCCTTGACTTGACAAAAGGAGGTTTTTTGATTTTATAAAAATTCATGAGACGATTTCTTTCCGCGGAGGTAACTCATGAGAATTCGAATAATCTGACAGGCAAGCATTGGGATGTAAAAATCGGAAAAACATTCCCTGAAGGCAACGGAAAAATAATAATTAAGTATACAACCTCGAGCCTCTAACGGCTTTTTCAGACTCTTGAAAAACTCTGAGTACCTACAAATACATTTTGCATAAATACGTGCAAAAATCCGTACAAACGACGCTAAACCATGATTCTCAAAAGCAAAAATTGTTCTCTTTCCATATTAATGTCCACCATTCAGCATGACAGGACGAGCATCTCACAGGAATCGGCCTTTTCCATTGGGAGTTACGACATCAATAAGAGCTACCTCGTTTTTATTCCCATTGACGTCAATAAATTCAAATCCACAAGGGGAAACTCGATAAATTTCTACACCAATAAAAAAGGTCAACGAGGGGCAGGAAGTTCGAGTCGTTTTTCAGCCGGCCCACCGCGCCCGCCTCAAAATCAGATATGCATTTCCCCAACTTTTTTGCCACCCTATCGCTAATGACTTTCCTTCCGAGTTGGTAATTTTGAACAATTGCAGCTAACGACGAGTCAAAGAATTGTAATAAAAATCGTCATGTTAAGTCACAACTTTCCTCCCCTCAATTTTCAAGGGAATGGTTTTCGAATCCAAATTTTGAACATATCGATACCTTAAAGCACAAAAGGCATATGTCCAAAAATGGCATAATGAGAAAAATGCAAAATAAATTTTTGATCAATTTACAAAAATAAAGATTTCTCCCATAGTTTTCAATTCCATAAAAAAATCGCTGAATAAAAAATGTTTTTCTGGCCAAGACCTTCAACCTCGTTTAACCAGAACTTTGGTAGAACTTGACACTTCGAAGATAAAAACTCTTTAAATATTTTTCGTTTTTCTACTATATCGTTTTTTGGCCCTACAAATAGATGAAAGGATCATGATTCTTGGAGCGATCGATAGGTCCTGATGAGTAGATTCTTCCGGTACCGAAATCTCAAAATTGATATTTTGGGACATATCGTCACTTAAGTTCTAACACCGCCTAACTCAATATTTGGCGAAAATGAGTTGGACTCATCACTTGATAGATTTTTCAATAGCCGATATTATGGTAACACTGACAAGGAGATTGAGCCAACTAGTGAAGAAGGAGATGGAGAAGAGACGACACCGCTTACTATATTTCCAAGTTAAAATAATTAGTTTTTTGCACCGCCTGAAAACTTGGGAAAATTGAATTAGGTGGTGTTAGAACTTAAGTGACGATGTTTCCTTTGTGCTTTAAGGCATCGCTGTGATTGATCAAGGTGGCGTCGGCGTTAGGCCTAATAAATTTAATTGGCGTTCCCAAGCCATGCTCCCATGTTCATACGCACAGCCAGCAATCGGATAGTGTGTGGCCGACTATCAATCGAAAAGAAAGTTTAACAAGATTTGAAGAGTGTCGAGTTTATCGTCGTAAAAGAGGAAACAGAAGAAAAATGGATGAACGAGAAGAATCGAAGAGGGATTGAGCCTTCACAGTACGAAATCGGGAGGGGCGTAACTGGCGGGGGAGATTTATAACTGGCGGAGTACAACTGACTTGGCACTGGCAGCCTGTCATAGCCTGTCATATCAGTAAAAGAGGAAGCACAGGCACGGGGTTGTCACACGCCAACCTACCCGGGTCAGCAATACATCTGCTAGAACAGTTTTTATCCCTTACTCGACATTCCGGAGAAAATGGAGGGGGGAAAATAATTCTTGCGACTACCGACGCAGCGAGGCAATAAATTCTAGCGATGGGATCTATAATGGGAACTAGACGAAATCCGTTGAAATTTGCCGCAATACAAGAAAATCGTGCGCTTAAAATATAGTTTGTTGTGTATTCAAATAATTCGGGGATAATAAGACCATAAGGGAAAAGCGCCAATAGCGGACATGACAACAGTAGTGGACACTTGGGTTAAAAATCGATAAAATAAGGGTTTGAGACAACTTGGGGGGTTCTTCTTTGTTGTTCCTAATCTTGAATAGCTGTGGCACAAAAAAAAGAACCCCCCAAGCTGTCTCAAACCCTTATTTTATCGATTTTTAACCAAAGTGTCCACTACTGTTGTCATGTCCGCTATTGGTGCTTTTCCCTTAATATGGTTATATTATAATCAACTGGTAATTGTGGAATTCGACTGCACTACCATGATAAGCTATTAATGTTCCACATACACATGGGGGGGGGGGTATCTAGGTTAATGAATCGGTTCTTCTAACAAATTGACTTAGTAGACGCCAAGTAAACAAATAATAATAAAAATTACCCCAAATATTCGGGGTCGACTTACCGCTCTCTTTGAAATTGTAGGCTGTGGACTAAATCCGGCCTTTTTTGCCGGAAATTCCAAAGGTGGACGCAGTCGTCTGTGGTAGCGGTTATCAAAGCGCCTTCGTTGACTAGGAACACGATCTGGATGACGCCGACGCCCTCGCCCTCGTGCCAGACGTGACAGTCGACCCCAAAACGCCCGATTCTGATTGTGAGAATGTTAAGGAAACTTTGGGATAACGTACCTCAGAAATTCAAAATTGGCCTGGACCTAAATTATGGAGCAGGTGGTTTTTTTAGATTGTAGACCAGGGTGACCGTATGGTACAAACATGTTGGTGCCTAAACACAGCAAAGTACTTATTAGATAATATTTTCATATGTAAATATTAGCAGTCATGGTCAGATCATGTGCAATCAGTAATAGGCATACGATTTCCGACCAAAATATTAGGAATCTTTTTGAACCACCTATCCGATTTTCAATTTTTATCGACCAAATTAGTTTCAAATACTAAGTAAGCATAGACTTTGAACTATAATTATCATTAAGTAATTAAAGTTATAGAATACCTCTCGAACCGTCCGAAATAGTTGTATGATATCTTCATCTTCAGGACGTTTCTACCGTTGGCCCCACGACCCTTTACCAATGTAAATTTACTTCTGGGTTCCAGCAAAGTGGCTCCCGAATGCGGACAGAATTCGTAATGAGCTAAACAAAATAGGACAAACGGGAGACCTACAACGGTGAATTAGCAATGAACATCGAGGGTGCTTAACTTAACAAATAGTTCCCACCAGACGAGAACTTATGTTTAACTTCCTATTCCTAATATCGCGGTGCGGCCCTTAGGCGTAGTTTGCTGGAAAGAAGTCCCTTCAATAGGTCTTTGCTAAAGTAATAGGTACCAGCAATAAAAATGTGCATTATTTGACGTAACAAATACGCAAAACTGCAGCTTGCTTAATTTTTTTTTTTGAAAATGAATTTCGAGACAAAACCATTTTTCACAAATCGACCCTCAAATGTGCAAGATGATCGTAGCTCTCAAGAAGAAGTGTTCTTATTTATCTCTTCCTCAAGCTTGGTTTATTCCCGTATCGACGACCATCATACGGGTATGCAGATCGTTGGTTGATACATCTTCGTCCCTTTCGTATTTGCAAGTTACAAATTGTAACAACCGAGGGACCGACTACCTGCTTGCAGCTCGAAGGTCAAGGATGTATGGAAAGATGTATCGTTCTAGATGTCAAAACAAGATCTATCGGATCGCCCGTCCCAGAAAGCCGCTATTTTCTCAAGTCGAGAATGCTGTTTCCAATCCGACACTTTCCATCCAATCTTCCACTTGTTAGCTCTTTGCTCAGGTACCTGTTGAGAAAGAAAGAAAAGATTGGTCTAAGAAATGAGCCTGTCACGCCACTCTTTTCGACTTCGCCAGCAAAAGATGCTCCTGGGCCATTAGGCCTTTCCCTCGGTCTTCATAGCAGAGAAGTAATAGAGACGACCACTATAAAGAGCATAGTCGTAGCACATCGGATAGGAAACTTTTCCACCATCCAAGGACACATTACACCCCAAAGATCCGAACCCATGGCGTTTCTAATATTTCTCTCATTTCTCTCCCTTTGTCCGCTTTAATGATTTCCTCCCCGCCTTCGTCCTGCGCCTTTTTCTCTTTTCTAGGCTCCTATATCCACGAGACACTTTCGTCCTTGGCTGTTTTTCACGAAGGGCTCAGGCCAGGCTGTTAGGATGTCTCATCACTCCATTTCCTTATCATTGCGGACCCTCGCATTTAGTCTCTCTTTTGCCATCTGCACCGGAGGGATATTTCCCTCAAGAACAGCGCTCTATTTCATCCCCTCATTCCCGGATGTCCTTCCATCGACGTTTTTCTCGGAGGCTTCTCGTCCTGCACGTAAATGTCTCTTAATGCTTCCCATTCTCGGAGCTGTCAAGCGATTCAACGCGAAATTGACACCAGAGGGAAATTGTTCGTGGAATCTTGGCGAAGCAATTTCTCGTCCTCACTGTCCAGAGCAATGGGGCAAAAGTTGAGATGTCTGAGAACCGTTTTCTATGTTGAAAGTATTGTTTTTTAACGCATATGACGCCTCGCATGTCCGTGCCCGGAATTTCTCGTGATTTTCTAGCTAGAACTGAAACATTTCATTCCTATAGGTACGAGGGGTTGAGAAAATTGCGATTTTGTAGGTTGATAAGCAATTTCGCGACGAGCATTTTCTCGTCTTTTTCTGAACTTTCGATTCGATTTTCATAGATTTGATCATAAAATGGTCTCCCACATACCTCCACGCTTCATAAACACAGAAACAATAATGACTCGTACTGATGGTAGATGATCGACCCTTGCAACGCTGCATTCGTTAGATTAGGGTTAGGGTAACCATACTCTAACTACTGCTAACTACATTCGTACGTCTCTTTGCCAATTGGCCATGTTCAAATTTCCTATTAACGCTTTTTCTGATCCAAGTTCTAATCACCTAATCCAAGTGATGGCTGCAAAAACGTCGGTTCGAATTTATCAAGCGATTTGTCGTTGTTAGAGGCATTTCACGCTGCTTGAACGAGGGTTGGAAGGTTTTGCGGAGAAATGAGCAAAAAACTAGTCGGAAGAGGAGGGAAAGTAGCGCAGGTGCCAAGGTTTGATCGATTCAGCTGAACCTCCAACGGTTCACTCGGCCGGCTTTGGAGACCCTTCGTTCGCTGTGGTGGAAGTCGTTTTTCTTCGATATTTTGTGAACGGGGCGAAACTTGATCTGGATACCGCTTGAAAATCATAGCAAAGCAGGTATGCGTTGAAATACCTATGTTGAAACAGCAAAAGAAACTTTTTTATTTATTTTAATTTTAATTTTTTTTTAACCCTTTTAGTCCCGCTCAAATTTTCCTATAAAAATGGCATTTCCTAATCCGGGGGCAACGAATTCTCGGATGGCATGAATTTACCATGACAATTTTTTTGGTTGTAGTGAATTTTTAAATCGTGGGTCGCTTAATTAGTTTGGAAATCGATCAAAAATCATGAGGACAGGTCCTTGACGTCGTGTCAGACTTCTGACACAGCTAATAGTTGCCCCAAACAAAAAATGAAGATAATTTTCAATTAAAATCTGATAAGTAAAAGCAGTGAGTCCTCCAAATTTTAAATTAATTCATATTAAAACATTAGAAAGCGCTCATGAAGACAGCCGAGAAGTTCAAAGACCTAAAGTATCGAGCATTGACAAGAGGAAAAGCGTAACTCCTGCCCTCCCGTATAACGAATATCAAGTAAATACTGATTACAGTAAAAAGATTCAGTAAACACATCGGCACTGAACAGAGACAAGACAGGATTGAAGATAATTACGGAGATTTGATAAAATAATATAATGCAAGACTCCAAAGTACCTACGTTAAGTTTACCGAATTTCGTATACCGAACTGAAACTGGTTGCCATCCCTGACAGGTTAATTGAGTCTGAAACCCATTAGGTACATCGAAGAGCATTACAGGTCGAAATTAGGTACACCTATACTAGCGACGGTAATATTGAAGATTGAGCCCGCAAAGATTAAACTCGGATACAACTCCTATTTTGACAACTTTTGTTGTTG
This sequence comes from Nesidiocoris tenuis, assembly GCA_036186465.1. Taxonomy (NCBI): domain Eukaryota; kingdom Metazoa; phylum Arthropoda; class Insecta; order Hemiptera; family Miridae; genus Nesidiocoris; species Nesidiocoris tenuis. The sequence goes on from AP028912.1 coordinate 15,065,675, forward strand.
TGTATTTCGACGGAACGTCTTCGGTATCGAGTTTGCGGTCTCATCTTGCCCGAGGGTGAAGACGTTGGTGGCGGTTGAAATGTAGACGTTTCAGATTCCCTTCGACGTTCCGACTGTCGAAATTCCAGAATAAACAAGATTCGACTGAACTACCTCAAGGTACCTGCGTTTTATTGCCACCGGGGAAAACGGACGTTTCAAGCGAGAGACGAACAGGAGCCAATAACCAGTACAACTCCTCTCCCACTTGGAGCCAATTACTTCTGGCGGAAACTTCATTATCAACTCGATTGAAGTTTGATTGGTCCAACAGTTTGGGTTTCGCGTTTCCAATTTTCGCATTCCCGATAGGGGAGAATAATTGGCGTCGTCAAAATGGCGTTAGTGTGTACGATCCTCTCACCCATGCGGCCTTTATGCGCTCGAAGGCCACATTTCGAAACTTCAATTAGGTAGTTTTCGTCGCATTATGTTAAATTATATCTTCTTTGCCTATACTTATTTACTTTTATAAAAAATGAGTATATTTGTACGTGCCCTATGTACTTCAAAACGATTTGACGATCGGGACGGAACTTTTCTCACTATCTATGTAATGTTAACATCGACGATGGTTTCTAGTGAGTGAAAGGTTATTTACAGTTACTGTGAAACAATAATAGATGATGACAGACTACAAGCAATAAAAAAAAATAGCTTCAAGGCCAACCAAATATTCGAAAACTTGGAGTACTCGAGAGTATCAGGGGAATGCTTAAATTGTGGTAAGCTCGGCATCTCGGTAAGGGTTTTCAAGTCCTTCGACGCTTTGAGTGATACGCACCTTGACCCCGTGGCCATCATCGCAGTCGTTTTTCTTCAGTGGATTGGAAATGAAAAGACGGCGCTGGCAACGACGGCTTTCTATGTGAATCAATGGTTTGGAAAAACCCACACAGCTTGAGTAGCCTATTCCCTTTTTGAAGTCGGTTAAAAAGAATATATTTCTTTATTGCCCCAGGTGTTCCCAGTCGGGTAAACTTTTCATTGCCGTTGTTTGTTCCTGTTCTTCAATTCAGAATCGCTCCCGACCTGAGATTTAGCTCTACTTTTACGATCACCATCTGAGCTGACATCGAGTGGAAAGATATAAAATCTGGGAGACTTTTCCTATTTTTACAGCGCTCTTTACCTTCCCCGGGGCAAAAATGGTGAGAGTTGTAAAGATGGAGGTTCTTGTAGGAGAAAATCTCCTGGAAACGTTACCACTCCGAATCGGATCAGCTTTGAAATTCTTGGCGTAACGCTCTAAATAAATGATGGCAAAGCCCTGACGATCTTTTTTGTCAGTTTATCACAGGAACACCGGGTAAATTTATACCTTGATGTCGTTCTTCGAGAAGCCAGAGACTACGGAGCGAACTTGGACCAGCAGTATTGCAAATAAGGACATTTATAAGACATTAGAAATCCATCCGAGCTGTTTTCGGAGCATAGCTTAGTAATTGGATGACATTTCGATTTCGGAGCGACACAACCTGGGAAAAATTGATTCGCTTATCAGCTGAGCCTCACACTGAATGCAAAGACAATAATATTATTCCATCTTTTTATACAATTAAAATGTGCAATTAGATGAGCGTTAATTCAACCAATTTGTTTATTCAATTATTTAAAAAAATATTACGTCGTTGAGGGACCTGCGATAAGAAAAACCGATTCTCCTAATTCGTTTTGTTTGCCCAATTTCCGATATGCACAGAATTCGAATTAACGGCGGTTTTTCGTGAGGCAAGAGCCGTATAATTCCACCGGAAAGCCTTCCAGACGTAGCTCTTGAATAATACAGTTCCATTTCCTTCGCGAGGAGAAAACGTTCGAAAGGAGGGTAAGCCGCGGATTTCTGATTGTTCCATTCCCTGTCGTCAAGGGATTCGTTAATCCTGCATCGTCGTTCTGTCTGAAATCCCAGCTACCGCCATCAGGGTCACGGCCGAGTCGGGTTAGAGGAAAAGGGGTGACTATAATCCGTTAAGACCTTAGGAATATTTACAACCGCCCAAAACTGACTCCTTCGTATCCCAGCGATGCCCAATATAACACGTTTACAAGGTTATGACGAATCGTGTGAATTCAAAGTAAATTTTTTCCTAGGTTCTTATTCTATAACCGAGGTAAATGGGCAATACATCCGACTAAATTATTGATAACAACATTATTCTAGCGCAGACAGAAAACTTTAGTAACTGCACATTTTTGCGTTTTTGACCAAGGAGCAACCCCTAACAATGTCTGACCAGTCAGTGCCCTCAAATTCGCCAAGTGCTCTGAAGGTCAAAGTGGCGGCACTCCAAACCGGATACCTGAGGCAGGACATTAATCTAATTTCATACACTCGACTAAATTTTCCTCGACCAACAATCCCCGAAGTCGAAATTAGCTGAGAGGATCCCTCTTCCCTTCAGACTGCTGTAATGAGAAAAAGGATCATGCGGGTCAAATGCCTACGCCAGTTATTTAAATGAGGAATTGTTACCATGTATGGGAAAAGATAAAACACCCTCGAGAGGATGGGAGCAGCGTTTATTCAAAATCCGGCGGCGTCGAAATACTTTTTCTACACGGCGAAATCTCAATACGAAAATCCCTCTGGGGCAGAAAAACGAGGGTATCTTATTAGAGATTCGGTCGGCTTCAACATCATCCAGCTCGGTGCGGCGCACCTGACTCTGACTGAGGATGTTCAGCAAGGCTACCGGTTCCCTCAGAAGCTTCCATCCCCTCAGGAAATATACATTACTTTCAAGGCTCCTTCATCTGTTCCGCCCCGCGAAGTTTTTTATACCAATTTCTGCACCACCTGACCATGAGCTCTCCCAACAAAATCCAAGCCTCGGGGATTATGGTAGAAATTTTCGAGAGCGAAATATGCTTCAATTAACACGCGGAAAGCTTGTAGGTAATCGCGGAAACTTTTCGCAGGGCAAGTAGGAAAGCCGCGAGGTCAGAGTTATAACATTTTTAATTCCAGTTCGGTGAACATTATCGAGGCTTGAAGGTATTAGCATGTCAAATAAGGGGACTTAAAAATCCACAAAGCACAGTCCCTGCTGATCAATTGAATGGGACATCATGCACTTTCAACCAATATTCATGGATATTTACTTTCAGGTAAGTACCTGTAGTACAAGGTCAGTCGAATGGATGATTTGTCGAAATGGTTCCCACAAGAATCCAACAGCAGCTGTTGAAGGACTCAACTTTTAAACACTAAAAACCTCCATAATTTTTAACATCGTCAACCACAAATGAAATCAATTTTATTCCAATGTCTTTTGTTAAAATTCCGATTTCTAGTATCGAGCAAGGAAGTACTGCGAGTCGTCTAGGTGTCACTTTTCTATTGAAACGCAAGCTTGCAGACGAATTTCCGAGATTTCGTATCAGTTAAGAGGAGCTCGAGAGGTTGAACGACGGAGTGAAGGAGATGCGGATAAGCGAAATTCATGACGGAAGGGTCGAAGGTCAAAACGAGCTTTCCACCTCCGTCATGTCTGGGACCCCAGAGGGTAATGTAAAATAAATTACGTCGCATTAAGGTTTCAGACAGAGCCAGTCATGCTGATTGTCAAGAAGGGCTGAATTCCAGGTCGACTCTCGTAGAACCTTTCTACTCAATTTAACGGAAAGAGGAAGGATCCAACCTCCAGAGAGTCGGATGAAGGTAAAGCAAGGATCGCCCGACTACGGGGTGGTGGAGGGTGTCCTTTAATTTGATACATCGTCGAAATTACTGGCTGTTGGATTAAACTTGATGCGACCCCTCACCCTTCGCTCTTGGGCCCAGGCAATCTGAATATATTAGATCCTCAGGTACCTTCGAAACCTATCCCGTCGCCATCAGACACAGACAGCTTCTCATTAGATCCTGGCATAGAAACTATCCAATATCACTTTATTGCAAACATCGATTGCCCACTCGAAGCTCCCTGGACCTGAGGACCCAAAGGATTATGATCAATGTGCTAAGAAACAGTACGGACCATGATTCGAAAATCTCTCTTGGGAAAGGCATCCACTCAGCTGTGGATGAAAACCGAGCAACAAGTCAACCAGATTGGAATACCTGAACTGCACGAATGTATTAATTAACCACACCAACAGCATAATGACGTACTACCCAAAGCCGTGAGTGAACATGCATTGAACAATCAGTAATAGTAGGGGGTTTCTGAGGGTACGGCGACACTTTCAGCAACCATCAGGGGGTTATTCCCCAACCACCATGATATTCCAAATTCACTCGTTTTTGACAGCGAAACTTTCCCATCATATGTTTCTCTATGTTGAACAAAGATAGTACCTACAATTTCTCTGCCTATCCTACCAAAACAGACAATCTCATTTTTCCCTATTTTTTCACCTTTTCCCCTCAAAAATGGGATACTTTACCTCACTTTTTTTCGATAGTGGCAGTAAGTGTCGCCGTACCCTCAGAAACCCCCTACTAGTAATTTTTGAAGTCAAATATCAGGGTTAGGGCCTTCAGAGAAACTGTCTCTTTCGCCTGAAGACACTAACCCTGATATTTGACTTCAAAAATTGAATGACGGGTCGATCCTCAACAATTTCCTACTAGTAAAGTTGGATTTTCTAGGTAATACCTCTCCCTACAAATTAATGTGCGTACCTATACTGCATCGTGTACATACATATGCATGCAAGCAAAGCTGAGAATCATCACGTATAAATCTCCATACTTATGCCACAGCTCGACAACATAAAACATGAAAACTTAGTGGCACAACCCCATCTGGGGTATCCTTAGCTAAAAAGGCCAAGCATGGTGACGCTAGAGCACTATACTGTAACGTGGCCTCTTTTTCAGCCATAGTTTACGATATTAAACGCCCCAGACCCGGCCCAAGGCGCTACGTTACCATCGGACAGGGCCCTCGATGTAATCATTTTTATAACTGTGTAAAAGACGATAGCGAAGGGAGTTGTAAAAATAATGCATGTCCCTGCTGTCCCAACGTCGTTAGATACAAGGCCTCCACAAAACGACCATACTCCAAAGTAGACAAGCCCTTCACATGAGAGCGGTGTGATAAATCGGCCAGTACCTAATCAATACTTTTTACAAGAACTACCACGATTTTGAGCGAAGCGTATCAACAAAATATCAGTATATTGACGAAGAGCTTTCTTTCAAACCCGAATAACTGGAAAATTGAAATAAACTCTCAAAATTAAGTAATAATAAACGGTCCGAGTGGAGGGAGTACTCTGCAAACGCATAATATGCTATTTCTTTTAAATTTTTTCCACCAACAGTAAGCAGCGAGTGCGCCAGTTGAGGTGGTACACACTGAAAAGAACATTTTGATATTTTTTGTGATGGAACATTTTTTTTTTGTGATGAACATTTTGATATATTATGGTCCTCAGCCAATACTGCTCAAGCCTGATCAGTTATTCTGAGAGATTAGGCAAGAACTAATTCAGTTAACAAGTTTCTGTTGCAAGGGCAAACTTAGTCACTCTGTTTGTGTCGCAGTACAACAAAAGCTGTAAACCCAAGCTTAGATGTGACACCTGTGGAACTTTGATCTCAATCCGCATTCCCTCATTAACCTGACGATGTAGGTGCACTCCCATTAGCGCTGGAGGATTCTATTACACAGCAACTCGCATTACTCAACATGATTTTAATGGCTGTGATGACGTGAATCATTATTTTTTACACGACTATTTCACTTTTTCATACGAAAAACTAGTTCCCCTGAGGAGAATTATATTACAGGGCACAATTTGTTACAAATTATGTTAGTTAGACTCTTATCATTAGGGCTCCCTCTTCGTGGCCACACTTAAAGCACATTCAAAGCACATCCTACACACCACATGTAGAATGACTAGCTTATATCAGTTATTTATCTCTCCTTTTATTAAGGCTCATTCTCCAAAATTTCAATGACTTGATAAGAGCGACGTTCACAGTTCGTTTACTAAGGGCCGGTTTATTGACAAAATTTATCCATCCGATATCCAAGGAAGCTTTAGATAAACTTCACCACGGTGGCATTTAAATGAAATTTTAATGTAAAAATCTCATTGGAAATGTTTATCCATAGCTTCCTTGGATATCGGAAAGATAAATTTTGTCAATAAACCGGCCCTAATTGTTTTAAATTCGTAAAATAGAATAATCAAACAAACAAGCAAGCATGATACTTCGAAAGTTTTGCAAAGAAGAATTAAACAACGGCGTGAGCGTTAAATTGTTTTCAAACTTAAAAAAAAGCTCTTTCGTCTCGGACCAGACATTGACGAGATTTATGACGTCGAGCTTGGATCACGTAACCACTACTTCTAGAACCTGTCCGCGGAATAGAAAGTGGCAAAACTCCATTAAATCTTCCATAAGATCGCGAAATTTATAGTTGTGGCCGGCTCCGGAACACCTCACGAACGCTTTTGTCCACGGCGACCTAGAAAATTACGTTTTTCTGGAGCAACAATCGACCTCCTTGCCACCACCTTAACCTTTTCTCTTCTTCGCCTTTCATTCCGCCTTCAAACTTCCGTCCTTCTTCAGGGAGGGCGCAATTTATCACCTCAGCCATTCTCAATGCCTACGGATTTTCCTTCGCCGTCATTGATCCAGGGTGATTGGAAGTTACGATAGGATACGAGAGTAATCAGCACGGAGGAAAATGCTCGTTTTCAGACCTACGGATCTTGGAGTTGAGATTTGGGTGGTATTAATGTGGAATGTGGATCAGAAGACATGTACGTTCACATAAATGAGATCATGAAGGGAATCGCAAAAATTTCCTCTCCAGCAGGATTCGAACGTGACACCTCACGCCCTACGCGAAGACGCCTTCGCCCTCGGCCACAGAGCCTAAAGTCACTAGTAATAGATACGTAACTATCAGATCATTACAAAATACAGGAAATGGCAATGTTGTTTCTAAAAGGCAATGTGTCACCTGAGTGCACCATTCAGACTGTCCGATCTCTGTGGCCGAAGGATCAAGGCGTCTGCCTCGAGAGCAGGAGGTGCCAAGTACAAATCCTGCCGGAGAGGAAATTTTTGCCATTTCCTCTTGATATCATTTAGCGGGCTAGTTTTAACCGATCAAAAGGAAGGACTTTGTACGTTCACAATTCTGAATAACCATCAGGCATTCCCAAAACAAAGAGCGTTGGTTACAGGAGAGCAAGCGCTTTCGAGACGGATACGAAGCTTTATTATCGACAATAATTTTTTTTAGGCATGAAAAGTCGTCAGGGTTCCAATCGAATGGGCTCCCAATTGTAGAGGCGGATATCGCGTTGATAACTTTTCAATGCCAGACGCAAAGGAGCACTTTCTGCTGGGACGACTATACGGCGCAGTATTGAAAAAATCCCTTGATAAACACCATCGATTCTGGTGGGATTTATCTCGCCGCTTAGCACACAATTAGTTATTCGAGCCGGAAACCGATTGTACGTGAGTTCGAAGTCATTCTTCTCTGCGATCCTCTCTACGGCACATCGCGAGGGCGAATGCAAACGCCGGAAGCCGCAGGCTTTGAGATATGGCCACAATCTAGAGCTAACGATTCCTGGAGTTTACAAGTGGAGCTCATTAATCTGCGGAATGACTCGACGATAAATTACGACAGTTTCCCCTCCACTGTGCGCCAGTCGGTACGGACGTGCGCCGCTTGAAATGGAGACTACGAGGAAATGCTGGAAAACACTTTTATTAAGGAAGACTGCCGTCAACGTCGACTGGCCGGCCGGGTAAAACGAAAGATTAACGCTTCAGCTGCGAAGCGAACGATTTAATTTTGAAAGTGGTCTCGACGACAAATGAGTCGTTATTGATGGAAAAATGTCCCTATCGGGACTGATAAAGCCTTGTATAAAACTGGTACAGTTGGGTGATCAATTTCGGGATTTGAGATGTTTTCCCCCTTATAGTAACCGAGCAATCATTTTATCCAATTGATTTGAAGAAGTGAGAAACAGAAGACTTCTAGTTAGGAGAGCGGATTGGCTATTATAGACCCGTAATCGGTTTCGACGATTTCAAAAACTATGATGAGAGAGTGATAGACGTACATACCGGTTTCCACGATAGCATCCCTGAATTTAAGTTTTTTACAGTCTACCCTTCACTATATCGATTCCATACCGATGTACCTCTCGACTTCAACCACCATCCAACACGCAAAAAATTCAGAATATCTGACGTTCAAAGGGTCGAGAGAGATGGATTATTCCCAGAAGAATTTTATGACAGCCCATAATGCTGAATGTTCAGCTGAAATTTCGTCCAGCTTCTCGGCGTCTGAATGCTGCGGGTAAAACGCTCCGGGTTACCTCTGGTTTTATGCCTCGTACCTACAGGCCTAGGCTTAAAAGCGTTTTAAAGGACCTCTCATAAAATATCGAGATATCGACTGACCCGGCCTGATAACTGCAATGCACGATAAAAGGCCAGCTCTCGTTTTTATCGCCGGAATCGAATGCACATGCATCCGACCGCAGACGCAATAAAAGCGGCCGACGGCAAAAAATATGGCAAAAACTCAAACGATCACTTCCTCTACAATTGATGGCACTAAAATCCTCATTAATAATAATTAACGTAGCAAACAGGTTCATGTTCCATGAAGCCAGGATGGTACTGGCCAGAAAATTATGCCGAGTCCAATTCTACTTGGTTCGAATTCGAAACACGTAGCCGATCGACGAAAATCATCAAGATGCTAACATAAAAATGTCTACCTCGTCGGGTAGCCGCTGAAATTGTATTCGCATGGTCATTAGCCAGAAAGCGCCAGCAGGCATCTGCAAATCAAATTATATTGAAATTACATTACCATAGCTGATACAGGGCGGTCGCTCTTCGAGTTCGATGTAAAACAGCCCTCTCGGACATGTTTCTAGAATCGAATTCCGCCGGACACCTCGATACTGATACAACGCCACCGGTTGTCGGCCTCAAAATATTGGAAAAAACCGATTTTTCCGAGAAACCCCATTAAATGATATAATTGCTTAGCAGTAAAGCAGAATCTTTGTAACGCAATAGTCGAATGCCAGAAAGCAACCTGCCATCATCCTGGAGCAAAGATTTGGGACAGATCGTGAGAGATGATGAAGCGCTGTAATAATCAGTCCGAAATCGTTACTTGGAATCGTTGGAATCGTTACTCTGTCATTATGGAAGTTAAAATCAAAGTAACATAGAAGTAAAGAGATGAAATAGAGCGATAGTGAAACAGAGCAAAGCATGAGTAAGCATCGCAAAGAATCTGCCAAGCTCAAGTACTCGAGTAGTACTCAAGCAGCACACTCGTGTAGTACAAATGTACATCCAGCATCAAGAATTTGATCTTCCAGTCGCGGACCAGAATCGGCAATGCACTCTCATCTGACAAGCGTGCAGGTACATTCAACCCCTTAAATGGATTGCAGCCTCTCATACGGCAAAAAAATTCTACGGACTGAATGCGAGCTTCCACGAAAGCCCCGCCAGCTCAGGCGAGAGAAAATGCCGGATGTGCTCTCTGTGGCGTTTTATTAATTCATAAATTCAGCGGCAAGCGCAAAGGGGCCTTTCCCTGCTAAGCGGCTCACTTCAACGCTCATCCCTTCAACAAGGCTTTGCCTTAGGCCCAATGGGACGGATCAAGGTCGGGATTCGCGATAAATTCATCCCGAACGTGAAACATTTCCAGGAGTATTAATTTCCGTAATAGCCTGTTACTGTAACGTGCAAATCAATCCATGTTGAGTGAATTCTTCCATCTGAGTATGCATACCTTCACCGATGAACAAAACAAATTGAAAACTGTGGTGCGTAGATAACACATCAAACTGATTCAGATACCTATGTAAATGTTTCTACCCGAATCAATAAGATTTTAACCAATTCGTTGGCTAAAATGGTCAAAAATGTCAAAAAACAACAATGAAAATTGTAAAAAACGTCTACAATAAGGATACATCCAGTTAACGGAACATAAAAAATATCCACGTATTCTGTAGGGCAGGCCCGTACCCAGGATTTTGATGAAACAGAAACTCATGATCAACCTCGAAGTCAACCTCACAATGAAAAAGAAACTGAAACTCATAATCAAACTCGAAGTCACAATGAAATAGAAACTCAAACTCATAATTGGACGATTAAACGAACTTACCGTGAAGTTCAATCGTAATTATGTGCATCCCAGTCCGAAGAAACCACGTCAAATTGAAACTCACAATGAAACAGAAACTCAAACTCATAATCGAAATCGAAGTCAAACTCACAAAGGAACAGAAACTCAAACTCATAATCGAAATCGAAGTCAAACTCACAATGGAACGGAAAATCAAACTTATAATCGAAGTCAAACTCACAATGGAACAGAAACTCAAACTCATAATCGAAATCGAAGTCAAACTCACAATGGAACAGAAACTCAAACTCATAATCAACCTTGAAGTCAAACTCACAATAACCCAGAAACTCAAACTCATAATCGAAATCGAAGTCAAACTTCAAATGAAACAGAAACTCCATCTCATAGTCAAACTCGACATCAAACTCACAATGAAACAGAAACTGAAACTCATCATCGGACTCGCAGTCAGACTCATCGTCAAACTCACAATAAAACAGAAACTCAAACTCGAAGTCAAACTCACAATGAAACAGTAACTCAAACTCATAATCGAAATCGAAGTCAAACACACAATGAAACAGTAACTGAAACTCGTATTTCACACTCGAAGTCAAACTCCAACAGTAAATCAAATTCGAAGCCAACGAAACTCAATCTCATAAACGAAATCGAAGTCAAACTCACAATGAAACGGGAACTCAAACTCCTAATACTGTGAGTTTGACTTCGAGTTCGACCATGAGTTTGAGTTTCTGTTTCGTTGTGAGTTTGACTTCGAGTTCGATTATGAGTTTGAGCTTTTGTTCCTTTGTGAGTTTGACTTTGATCTCGATTATGAGTTTGAGTTTCTGTTTCATTGTCAGTTTGACTTCGATTTCGATTATGAGTTTGAGTTTCTGTTTCATTGTGAGTTTGACTTCGATTTCGATTATGAGTGTGAGTTTCTGTTCCATTGTGAGTTTGACTTCGATTTCGATTATGAGTTTGAGTTTCTGTTTCATTGTCAGTTTGACTTCGATTTCGATTATGAGTTTGAGTTTCTGT